>JAWWNH010000164.1:12500-1318296 GCA_034641385.1 Darevskia mixta
ACCCAATAAATATGAATTTTAAAAAATAAATTAAAACTAGGTGTGTCCTATGGTCAGGTGCGCCTTATAGAGCGAAAAATACGGTATAATATATCCAGCTGCCTCCGCAGAAAAGAACAGAATCTTCCAGAAGGAACCAGTATTTTCTGGATTTCACTCTGCACTGTGTCAAGAAGCACTTTCTTTTCTCTGCCCTCCATCTTCCAGCAGTCATTCTATATCTAGTTCCTGTGCCAGGTTTTCTGTTTTTGGTGAGGGGTTTTGTGCATATTTTATGTCCAATTTTTTCTGTCTGGCTACAAACTCTTTTAATAACTGAGACTTATTCATCAATCTGAATTGGGTTTATTTGCATTATTGATTTATATATACTAGTGACTTTGTACCAGTGTAACATTTTATATGCAACTGGGCATTTTTGTAATATATTTGTCTGTTGATGCTTTCATTTTCTGTACACCACTTAGAGACATTTCTAATATATTAAATGGTACAGGAATTAACTAATCCATCAACCCATCAATTTTCATCCTCACCCAAAGTGGCAAGCAGTGTAATAAGCACCCGAATTCATCATACAATTGCAGGCCCCCCACGACCTTGCCCCTCCTCCGTGACTTTGCAGAGAGCGGAAGCGGGCAGGCCCCTTTGCTCCCTGACTTGGGGGTTCCTTCCACGCATGCCCTGAGCTGCCCCTCCCCTGCAGCCCCGCCCCCTTCTCCCCCCCCCATGCTATCAGAGAGAGGAGACTCGCCAGATCCCAGAAGGTGTCCTGGCAGCCAGCAACAGCCTCGCTCCTCTTGCAGGAAAGGACTGACGAGGGAGGGCCTTTAGCTCTGGAGGACCTGTCTCCCTGCCTTTATTTTCCTGTCCTCTCTAGGAATCCAGCTCAGTTCCCGTCAACGGTTTAACCCTTGCCCAGCCGAGCGCGCCCAGCTCATGCCTCCCTCCCTCTCCAAAGCACCAGAGAGGCTCTTTCGGGCTCTGAGCTGCTCCTCCCTTGGCCAGAAACAAGAGGAGCAGCTGCACGGAATCCTTGGCTCCGTTGGTTCGGTTCCTCCCCTCCGGAGCAGGAGAAAGCAAGCTTGTTCCATCTTCCAAGGCAGAGCCCTTGAGATATGGGAAGGTGGCTCTCCTGCCTCCCATTCTGCCAGATCTCAGCTGAGGAGGCACACGGTTCCTGCCTTTTCTGGGACTGAAGAGAGGAGACGGCAGATCCATCCCAGGAAATATTCCTAGTGATTTTTAATGGCATTTTAGTTCCTGCGCTTATTCCCCCTACTATATTGTATTACAGTTTATATCCTGTGGAGTATGATAAAATACAATTTGTAATACATGTACCGGTATATTAAAGAAGCAATACAATCAGGCAGCATCCAGTGCAGAACATGCCAAAGGCTACAAGCTGAACAAAACCATTCAGTGGTCTGCTAAATCGCCTGGGGAGGGGCGTTTGGAGACCCCTGTCATACGCTGCTGCTTCAAGGACTGTGGCTGGAAAGTAGCATGCAACGCATCTCCATGTATCCTTACACCTCTGCCCAGATGTGGGCCAGGATCCATGTGAGTCAAATGGGCCTCTTCTCCCACCCCAGCTGGAGGGTTGCTGGCCCTGAAGGGGATCAAAGCAGGAGGTGTCCTCCTGGCTGAAGCAAAGCAGGTCTGGGTGTGATCAGGGCCTGTCTGGGAACCCCCATCCCTTCCAGACCAGAAGACAAGAAGAGCCCTGCTGGATCAGACCAGGGAGCTCCCTGCAGACCTGGTGCAAACTAATCTGGCTGAAGCTCAATATGCAGGTCATTGCCCTATTCTATTTCCAGGGCCAGAAGCAAGAAGGAGAGTCCAGATTACAAGTAAAATGAATGTGAGATATTTATTGACATAACTGCATACAAATGGTGGCAATTTAGAAACTCAGAAAGAAAATGTGTGAGAATGGGGACAGCATGTTATGAAAAGCACTATGTGTGTGTGGAACATAAGAGAATTGTTATAATTATTTATTACATTTGTATACCGCCCTTCATCTGAAGATCTCAGGGCAGTTCATAGCAAAAAAAGACAAGATAAAAAGACAAAATACATAATGGAAACAAAAACAAAACAATAATACCCCCACCCCAATGCATTATCACCGCGACGGGGTGAGCTCCCATTGCTCGGTCCCTGCTGCCAACCTAGCAGTTTGAAAACATGTCAAAGTGCAAGTAGATAAATAGGTGCCACGTTTCCATGCGCTGCTCTGGTTCACCAGAAGCGGCTTAGTCATGCTGGCCACATGACCTGGAAGCTGTACGCCGGCTCCCTCGGCCAGTAAAGCGAGATGAGCGCCGCAACCCCAGAGTCGTCCACGAATGGACATAATGGTCAGGGGTCCCTTTACCTTTACCTTTACACACACACACACACACACACACAACAAACACAACAACAGACAAACAAAGAAAATTATACACAACAATATCAAATCCAAATTCTCGTAATCCTGTGACTCCCCCCCCCCCCGGTTCCTTAAATTCCCTTTTCAATTGCATGTCATTTCTACTCCAAAATATTTTTTCTACCTCAATTTTCCTATATTCTAAAAATTACAAGTGTTGTTAAAATCCTGCCAATGTATTAATCTGTTTACAATACTTTTGTAAATACATAATAAACATTTCCCATTCTTTTTAAAATTTCTTGTCATCTTGATTTCTGAGCTTTCTGGTTAGTTTTGCCATTTCAGCATAGTCCATTAACTTAGTTTGCCAATCTTCTTTGGTCGGGACTGCTTCCTCTTTCCATCTTTGGGTTAACTGCATCCGGGCAGCCATATATAAACATTTTTTTCCTGGTCTTTTGGAATCTCCGCTCCTACAATACCTAATAAAAAGGCTTCTGTTTTTTTAACAAAGGTTACTCTGAACATTTTTTTTTCATTTCATTATAAACAATTTCCCAATTTTTTTTAACCTTCCTACATTCCCACCACATATGATAAAACATATCCTCTGTTTCTTCACATTTCCAACACTTGTTAGATCCTATTATTTCCCTTGATCTGGACACTAGACTTCTGTTGATGCAGCCTGGAATAGAATTACAGTGGGACCTCGACTTACGAAGATAATGCGTTCCGACGCGATCTTCGGTAGTCGAAAACACTCGTAAGTCGAATCCCCATAGGAATGCATTGAGCGAAAAAAAATTCGTAAGTCGAAAAAATCCTATTCAAAAATTCGTAAGTCGAAAAAATCCTATTAAAGCGGCCGCAACTTCCTTTCGCAAGTCGAAAAATTCGGTTGCGGCGGCCATTTTTTTTCTTCCAGAAGTCATTCGGAAGTCGAAAAACACGTAAGTCGAGTCGCTCGTAAGTCGAGGTCCCACTGTAGCTTTTTTTGCTGATGCATCACACTATTGACTCATTCGAAATAAATAAATAAATTGTCCAGTAGCACCTTAGAGACCAACTAAGTTTGTTCTGGGTATAAGCTTTCGTGTGCATGCACACTTCCTCAGATACCATTCTTCAGATTCTATTGACTCGTGTTCTGCTTGTGGTCCACCAAGACCCCTAGATCTTTTTCACATGTACTGCTAGTAAGTCAGGTATTCCCCATCTTATACTGTACTGGTGCATTTGTCCCTTTCATTTGTCCCTATTGAAATTCATTTTGTTAGCTTGGGCTCAGTCCAATTTCTTTGATAACGTGAAGTTGCTTCTATAGTTAAAACAGGAATAGGATGTTTCATTCTTTGTTTATATGGTTCGCAGATATATTTATTTTCAAAACCAATTTACAATGCATTTTACACACTAAAAACACAACGCAACAGCAAACTGCACACAGTAATACAACAAAACACAACAAATCAGGCTTTAAAATTGATCAGCAGTAGTTTCAGCAGCTGCCATGCGGTGTTGGGTTCCTATTGTTAATCAGTTTATTTTGTACCGGATATATTTTGATATGTTTCTATTCTGTATTGTGTGTGTGTGTAGATAGATAGATTCGAATGTGGGATGAAAGCATCCAAAATGCTTAGCAAAGGGTTAATGCTATAGCTTTCCAAGAAAGAATTCTGTGATGTCATACGCCTTCTGCCAGAGGCAGTGATGTCACTTGGGGCAGCTATGGCAGTAATGAGCAGGTGTCTTCTGTTCTGCCTCAGTTTGTTCATCTGTAACAGTTTTTGCCTTAGATACAAATGTATGTAAAAACCTCCCTGCCTTGTACATTTAATCTAACAAGTGCAAGTACAATGAGTAAAAGTTATTTGTTATTTAAACTTTATAAAGAGTGTATCTTGTGTAATTCCCAAAATATTATATAGGTATATATAGACTCCCTTGGAAGGTAGCAGACTTTCCTTCCTTGGACGTTTTCAAACAGAGGTTGGATGGCCATCTGCCATACATTGCAGGGACCAGATGACCCTCAGGGTCCCCTCCAGCTCTACAATTCTAATACATACATGCGTACATGCATGCATGCATACTTTGAAGTACTTGGGTTCCAATTAATTCAGGACTTTTAACACTAGTACTAATTGGGACCCCAAATGCCTGTCCTGTTTCATTCTACTGTATACTCAGGTACAGATTTTCAATATGAAGGGCACCCAATAGAAAGAGCTGCAGTTTATTTGACAAGGTGCACAGATAAACCACACAAACTTAATTCTGCAAATACCTTTTCCTTTATGGGAAAAGTTAATATACCTCCAAATGTCACATTTTCATGAACTGCCTTGAAGAGCCCTGAGCTTGAGCCTCTTTCACTGCCTCTCCTTAGCTGGGACTTGGAGCTTCCCCTGCTTCAGACATGATACTTGATGGAACATCTACAACCTCAGCCAAATCCAGTCACACCAGTTGCCAGGAAAGCTCTGCAACTAGGATCCCATCCGCCTGAAACTCCAACAAATGTCGTATATTAAACAAAGCAAACATAAATATTAAAAAGGAAAGATATTGATTCAGGGATCTTTACGTGGTCAGTCTCTATTAATTCTGGAGTCAGGAACTCTTGTCTTTAATTTCATGTCCAGAAACAAGAGCTAGGTCAAAGAGAGAGGCTAATCCCAGCATGCCTCATTGCTTAGGCCAACTCCCAAGTCTATTGTTTGTTGTTTAGTCGTGTCCAACTCTTCGTGACCCCCTGGACCAGAGCACGCCGGGCACTCCTGTCTTCCACTGCCTCCCGCAGTTTGGTCAGACTCATGTTGGTAGCTTCGAGAACACTGTCCAACCATCTCATCCTCTGTCGTCCCCTTCTCCTTGTGCCCTCCATCTTTCCCAACATCAGGGTCTTTTCCAGGGAGTCTTCTCTTCTCAGGAGGTGGCCAAAGTACTGGAGCCTCAGCTTCAGGATCTGTCCTTCTAGTGAGCACTCAGGGCTGATTTCCTTCAGAATGGAGAGGTTTGATCTTCTTGCAGTCTATGGGACTCTCAAGAGTCTCCTCCAGCACCATAATTCAAAAGCATCAATTCTTCGGCGATCAGCCTTCTTTATGGTCCAGCTCTCACTTCCATACATCACTACTGGGAAAACCATAGCTTTAACTATACGGACCTTTGTTGGCAAGGTGATGTCTCTGTTTTTTAAGTCTATTGATGATCCAAATAAGAGGTTGCAGAGAGCTGCTCTGCTTATGTCAGGGAACAGGCACACAAAGAAAGCACTCCTTGTTTCTTACATACTTTGGCTGGGCAAGAAGTCCCAGTTGCAAGTACCCCCCCCCAAAAAAAAACCCACCACATTTTTTGTAACACACCCACCCATGGGGTGAGATTTACTTACTTCAGGTATGTCCAAAGTCCGTTTCGGGTTCCTAATTGATTTAATTTAATTCCTGTTGATTTAATCCGGCCCCCGTGGCAGTATATGTCCTGGGGTAAAATCCTAAAAAAAAGCTCAGCAACTTCAATCCTAAAACAAAGCTTCAACAACTTTGGTCAGCCCTCACGCATGTTCACTTCATCAAATCTGGCCCTCTTTGAAAAAAGTTTGGGCACTCCTGATTTACTTCTATTGGAATAAATATTTCTATTGAATAAAATATCACTTGATGGTAACAAAACATTTAACCAGTTTAACTAGAAAAGTTAAAATTATCAATTAAAAACATTTAAACAGCAATATTAAAATTAAAATCATAAATACATTAAAATTAACAGCATAAGTTTAAAGCACATCAACTTCTATGCATCTAGAAAGGATTGCCTGAACAAAGCGTAGAGGCACAGTGCCTGTGTAACAACAAGAGGCAGAGAGAGATTTCAATTCAGACATGATGCTGCATTGACAATAACTCCAGCTTTCTCTGAGAGCCGGGCTCACCAGGAGTCTCTGGAGAATTCATGCTTTTCTGAGGATCCTGGGAGCCCCGAGGAGGGCTTGACAGCTTACACCCTAGTATACCAACAGGATATGTAACCAGAACCTCTTTTAACACTCCCCACATGGCAATGGTTTCTCCCCACAGTGAAAACTTTGATTACTATGGAAGTTTGTGCTTGTATTAAAGCTCTTTCTGCATTCCAAACACTGTGTCATAGAGGAGTGGGGGGGGGCATCAGCTGGGGAACCCCCAAGGGAAGATAGCTCAGACCCTGGGGGGTGGGTGGGACAATGATGAGCAGTCAGAGAGAGAAGCAAGAGCAGACTTGGGGGGGGGGAGGTGTCAGAAGCTGAAGTGCTAACAGAGAGCAGTCCAGAACCAGAGGCAGAAACTCAGAGATGAGTCAGGCTGGTGAAAAAAACGGAGTCTCCCCCTCCTGCAGCAACAAGCTACTCTGCCACTGATCTTCTAGGACCAGAAAAGGAATGAAGAGGGAGGAGCAGAGACAGACAAGGCAAAGAAGTCTCAGACTGCTTGGGAAGGAACCGGGGCAGGAGGAGACTTAAGGAACTGTGGGAAAGTGGGGCCCTTAGGTCCTCACAACTGCTTCGTTGGGTCAAGAGCTCATGGAGAGTTGCTGTGCTCCTGAGTCTGGCCTCCTGAGCTGTTTTATTTATTTGAATAGCGAGTTAACTTCACTGACACCATGTGAGTTATTGATGACCTGTTCCTGACACCCACCCTGGCACCCTGATATTTCTCTTCTGTATGGTTTCTTTGATGGGAAGTGAGAGTGGAGCTGTGACTGAAGCTCTTTCCGCATTCCACACACTTGTATGGTTTCTCCCCTGTATGAATTCTTTGATGGGAAGTGAGACTTTCCTTCTGACTGAAGCTCTTTCCACATGCTTGGCATTTAAAAGGTTTCTCCCCACTGTGAATTCTCTGATGTCGACGAAAGTTTGTGCTTGTATTAAACCTCTTCCCACATTCCAAACATTTATATTGTTCCTCACCTCTGTGAATTCTTGCATGTGAAGTGAGACTTTCCTTCCGACTGAAGCTCTTGCCACACTCTTGGCATTGAAAAGGTTTCTCCCCTGTATGAATTCTTTGATGGGCAGTGAGATGGGCCCTCTTACTGAAGCTCTTTCCACACTCTTGGCACTGAAAAGGTTTCTCCCCTGTATGAATTCTTTGATGGGAAGTGAGGTGGGACCTCTGACTGAAGCTCTTTCCACATTCCAAGCACTGATTGGGTTTCTCCCCAGTGTGGATTCTCTGATGTCGATGAAAGTTTGTGCTTGTATAAAAGCTCTTCCCACATTCAAAGCACTGATGTGGTTTCTTCCCTGTATGAATTCTTTGATGGGAATTGAGGCTTTCCTTCTGGGTGAAGCGCTTTCCACATTCCACGCACTGATAAGGTTTCTCCCCTGTATGAATTCTTTGATGAGAAATGAGATGGGCGTTCCGACTGAAACCCTTTCCACATTCCACACACTGGTGTGGTTTCTCCCCCATATGAATTCTTTTATGGGAAGTGAAACTTTCCTTCTTACTGAAGCTCTTCCCACATTCCAAGCACTGATAAGGTTTCTTCTTTGTATGAATTCCTTGATAAGAAGTGAGATGGCTGCTCTGATTGAAGCTCTCTCCACACTCCAAATATTTCTGTGGTTTCTCCACTGTGCGGATTTTGTCATGGTCTCCCTTGTTCTTCTTTTCCAATTCATCACCACCTGCAACAAAGACAGAAATGGATTAGAGCCGAAGGAAGAAATGGAGCTCCAAATACTGAACAATGCTTGTGATAGAGGAAAAAGTGAAGGGAGTTAGATGTGGCACCATACTACAAGGTTCACTGCCTTTGCTAAATGGCATTCACTGGCATATTTATGGCAACCTGAGATTCGGCAAACCTGGCTCTTTTCTGAGATGGATTTTATTTGGTCCAACCATGGAATCCGCTCCATCTTCAATGTCAGACGTCTCTTTGGTCAATCAAAAATGGACAGAAGCAGAAGCGGAAACAAAAAACCTGACAGAAACCATTTCAAATTCCCTAACTATTGTGAAGCCTACATTTTAAAAGGCCTGGTCAGTTTGGGCGTGCAGCCTACAGTTAAAAAGGCATAACTGGAGGAAGAATATTCACAGACAAAACAGTCAATAGCCCTCCATTCAAGGTTTGCTGTGGGGGTGTCAGAATCTCAGGTGCTGTGGGTGGCAACATTGAGCTCTATCAAAATATTGGAGGTTTGTCACATAGAGATATGGATTGAATTTCAAAACAGATATGATGACCCAACAGGGAACTTTACCCAGAGAGATCATGGTCCTACAAGTCTCCTCCATGACTTCCTGATGCAGAGCTCTCTGGGCAGGATCCAGCAACGCCCACTCCTCAGCCGTGAAACGAACAGCGACATCTTCAAAGCACAGTGGACCCTGAAAGAAAAAGAAGAATGTCCTCCTCTCAGACAGCATAAAGACTAATTGCTACACATTGTTCTGTTGTTTTAATTGGATTTTGTTGCTGCACAATTTAAGTATGGATGCATCTTTTAATGTCTTAATGGAATTATTTTATTGTGTATTTTATTGTATGTTCTGTTCTGGGAGGGCCCCTGCAGATGCCCTAAAGCCAAGTTCAAGGGGAACAGTGGGCAGGAGAAGGGGCAAGAGACGGGGGGGAAATGCCATGGAGCAACTGATGGGGCTGGCTAGGTAAATCCAGGCCACTGTTTTTTATGGTATGTTATTTTCTTAGAAGCCTATTTTAGTATTCACTGATAAAAATGGAAATACGACTGCAACGACTGATAGATAATGCCAGTGACATTCAGAAGGTGAGTTAAGACGAAATAACTGTTTGTTATTCTCAGCACATAAACATTCTCTAGTGGTACATTCAGCCTTTGTTAAGGGAACCTTTGACAGAAGGCAAGAGGATGAGAGAGATTCATTGAGGGGCAGAACCACCCTGGCTGCCCCACCCCTCCACCTCTTTCCCCACAAGGCTCCTTCCCCCTACCTGATCTGTTTCCACAGTCACTGCTTCCCTTCCACCACCATGAAAAGATGGTCTTGCTGGCATCCTTCTTTCACCTGTGAGAGACAAAGGGAAGTGGGAAGCCAGGAGGGCATGGTGCTTCTCTCAGTGATGAAGCAGTGCCTCTCTAACTACAGGGGGGCCTTAGAAAAAGTCTCCCCTGCTGAGTGGATTTTGATGTTTGTACCCATTTCCAGGGGCGGAGGAAGCCTCCTCGCCACCCGGGGCGGCGAACGGAGGCTTCCCCCTGGGGGCGGGGCGCCGTGACGTTGCGTCGCGACGTCACAACGCAAGGTCACGATGGAGTGCGCATGCGCGAAATGCCGTGCATGCGCACTCTTGTCGACGGGCCACCGCTGCTCCCGCTGTGCCCTTGTGAGGCGCCGCGCCAAAAGCAGCGGCGGCGGGGGACCCCCACAAGCCGCCGCACGCGATCGGTGGCTTATGGGGGTGCCCCGCTGCTGCTGCTTTTGGCGCAGTGGCTCGCAAGGGTGCTGCGGGAGCGGCGCTGGCGGGCGGGCCCCGCACAGGGCGGGGTCAGCCCAAGTGTCACCCCCTCCTCCCGTGGAACCCGGGGCATAACACCCCCCCGCCTCCCCTTACGACGCCAGTGCCCATTTCATATATTAGTTGGCCCCAAGTGCTTTCCCCCCAAAATTTGAAGAACCCACAGATAGTTTCAGAATTGATAGAATGTGATCAAACAGAGAAGGAACTCCTTCCTCCTTACCCAGCAGCCTCTCTCTGGTGTCCAACGAAGTCCTCTCTGCTTCAGAGGAATCCAGGCCACTTTCTGCAAAGATTTTGTTGTTCAGTCGTTCAGTCGTGTCTGACTCTTTGTGACCCCATGGACCAGAGCACGCCACGCACTCCTGTCTTCCACTGCCTCCCGCAGTTTGGTCAGACTCATGTTGGTAGCTTTGAGAACACTGTCCAACCATCTCGTCCTCTGTTGTCCCCTTCTCCTTGTGCCCTCCATCTTTCCCAACATCAGGGTCTTTTCCAAGGAGTCTTCTCTTCTCATGAGGTGGCCAAAGTATTGGAGCCTCAGCTTCAGGATCTGTCCTTTCCTAAAACAGCAACAAGGATTCAAAACAGAGAATGGTGAGAAGGATAAGAAAAGGAATCGCAGAGATAAAATGTAAGGTTATCTGATATACTTTCTTGGATGGTTTCCAAAAAGGGGTGCATAGTTACTAGAGCATTTTGGGATCCTCTCCCTCCTGTTCAGAGCCCTTTGGGGTATCCCATCTCTCTCACCTGCTTCTCCACCTGCTTCCTCTCCTCTGCCTGACTCAGGAGGAAACCTTCGGCCAGTGCTACTGCCTGGGAACTGGTCTCTGCTCCGCATTCCCTCACCCAGCTCTCCATCTCCGGGGGAAGGACAGCCAGGAACTGCTCCAAGATCACCAGGTCCAGCATCTCAGCTTTCGTGTGCCTTTCTGGCTTCAGCCACTGACAACAGAGGTGGTAGAGTCGGCTGCAAACCTCTCGGGGTCCTTTGGCCTCTTGGTAGCAGAACTGCCTCAACTGCTGGCTCTGCACCTCTGAGCGGAGGGTGTCCTCCTCACTCAGAATCTTCTGCATGGAGTTTTTCCAGAATCCCCCACTGCTCCCAGTTTCCATGGCCTGGCCTCTTCCTGCTTCAGGGCCAGCTGAGTCTTGATCATCCATCTGTGCTTGCAGGAAGCCTTCTGGAGATTGAAAGGAATTCCATTTTTCTTCTGCCATGTTCTGTCTGAATTAGAGGTGCTGACAAATGATACAAAGCAAACACATTGTTCTGTTATCACTGCTTTTTTTCTAGAAAAAGGGGTGCTGGAACTCACTATGAACACCTCCCTCGTTCTCTTAGAATGGCAATGGCACCCACCTGAGAGGTGCCAGAACTGAGTTCCAGTGAGCTCTGGCCACAAAAAAGCCCTGTCTATTATAAAATGGACACAGTGTCAGGAGAAAATAGAGCTTCCCTGGATGAGTCTTGCTAGGAACCAGGACTGGACGGCACCACAGCCTAGACTCTGAGCTTTCTTTAAGAAAGAAAAGGGAAGAAGGTGAAGTCCAAAATGCAGCAGCCCTATTATGGGCTGGGTTTCCTCTCTTTATTAATGGCAGTTCTATCTCACCCCTTTTTTCTCCAAGGTGCTCAAAGTGGCATCCATGGATCTACCCCACCTCACTGAATCCCCACAACTTCCCTTGAGAATACATTTAATTCCTTTTAAAACAGTTGCATTGGTTGTCAGTTCCTTTGCGGGTCCAATTTGGTGTTCTGGGTAGGGTTAGGGGAGGTCCCACCACGCATGAGCTGAACACTCCCCTTACTCCTGCAGCCTTGGGACCCCCATCTCCCCCCCCCGCACCCTATAGCAGAAGAGAGAAGAGACTCACCAGATCCCAGAAAGTGCAGAGCAGAGAGACGACAGCTGCCCCCCCCCCCACCTTGCAGGAAGGGACGTGGGAAGCAGGGAGGGAGGGAGTGGCTTTGGCTCTGGAGGATCTGCCCCCGCCCTTGTTTCCTGTCCTGTCTAGGAATCCAGTTCAGTTCCTTTTAACCCTTTCAAAGCCAAGCATATAAAGAATTGCCTCTCTCTCTCTCGCAGGAACCCAGGAGGAGCCATATGTGCTGCGCGCACCCGGAGATGTTTTATCTTGGGGGATCCTCTTGGCTGACGTGCTGTGCTGCTCCTTCCTTGGAAACAGAAACGGGCAGCGGGAAAGGCTCTGCCAGAATCAGGAAACTCCATCCTGGGATCAGAGGATTGGACGGGTCCTGAGGGTCATCTAGTCCAACCCCCCTGCAATGCAGGAATCTCGGCTAAAGCATCTGGGATAGAGGGCCATCCAAACTCTGCTTAAGAACCTCCAAGGAAGGAGATTTCCCCATCAAACAGCTTTCCTGGTGTTTTCTTCTCACTTGAAGCCATTGCTTTGGGTCCTCCCCTCCAGAGCAGGAGAAATCAACCTTCCCCCATCATCCCTGGGAGAGCCCTTGAGATATATGAAGGTGGCCATCATTACTCACACCCAACCAGATATCAACTGAGTGCTGAGTAGGAAGACACTTTGTTCCTGCCTTTTCTGTGATTGAAGATTGGAGACGGCAGAATAATAAAATCCTAGAATTGTAGAGCTGGAAGGGACCATGAGGGTCATCTAGTCCAATGATGGAGAAAATAAGAATTTCAGAAAACTGTATATTTGATAGTTTCATTTTCTTTTGAGTCTGTGGCCTAGCTAAAATGAAGAGGCCTGGACCTGTTTTTTACAGCAGAGAACTAGTTGCTTTTAGGTACTATACACAGGGAATGTTCGTTCTGGAACACTGAAAAGAATAAACTGTTAGACTCTATGATGGCCATTGTATGCATGAAAAGAGAATCAGCTAGGCATGGCAGTTGTGATTAATAAGGAATTGTTTTGTAGACAGGTGAAACAGGATATTGAGAGACATTTAATGAATAGGAAAATTAGTCAAAGTCTTAATAGGGAAGGCGACTGAGATGGCTGATTTGAAGAGCTAGGTGATTTTGATTGTTTCGGGGTGGCGACACTGGGTTGCGACTATTCAGGTTGCTGTGATCCTTTGATTGGTAAATAGAAATCATTTGTAATATGGAAGTACTGTATATTAAAAACATTACTTTGGATGTGGTTCTTTGCAGCCTTCTTATTTTTGAGGCTGTCCCTAGACACATTTGTATTTCAATTAAAGCCTATCTTTTCATTTGGAACTTGCATCCTTTTCTGTTGGGTTTCTGGGTGGGATACCTCCAGTCTAGGAACCACTTTTAAATTTCTCCGTTTCATGTTAAAAGTGGGATTGACTGATACACCACAGTGTCTCTGGAACTGGACTGAAGTGAGGACACTGTCATTGGCAGAGGTGGTACCCAGTGCGGTGGGGGGTGCGCGGCGCATGTCCGGGGGCGGCCACGATGGTACCCCCCTCCCCAATGGTGCCGGGGCAGTGCGCTCCCCCAGCCCCGCCCCCATTCCTCTGCCAGCGGTTCTGGGATCACATCAGAAGCCAGGATGGCTTCAGGACACTTGGATGGTGTGTAAATGTTAAATATTTTCTGGAACATATGCAGATGCCTTTATTCATGGACTCATTGAGCCCTGGGTGACACTGAAGGGCTTGATGCAACCACAACAGAATATTATTATTATTATTATTATTATTATTATTATTATTATTATTAATACCCCTCCCATCTGGCTCAGTTTCCCCAGACACTCTGAGTGGCTTACAGCATATTCCTCAGGGCAGGTGCCATTACCGGGAAGGCCCTCTGCCTGGTTCCCTGTAACTTCGCTTCTCACAGGAAGGGAGCTGCCAGAAGACCCTCAGAGCTGGACCTCTGTGTCCATTGTTCAGTGTCCAGACTGAACAATGGGGGTGGAGTTGCTCCTTCAGGTATACTGGGCTGAGGCCGTTTAGGGCTTTAAAGGTCAACACCAACACTTTGAATTGTGCTTGGAAACGTAACGGGAGCCAATGTACTGTAGGTCTTTCAGGACCAGTGTTATATGGTCTTGGCGGCCGCCCCCAGTCACCAGTCTAGCTGCCGCATTCTGGATTAGTTGTATTTTCCGGGTCACAAAGGTAGCCCCACGTAGAGCGCATTGCAGTAATCCAAGCGAGAGATAACTAGAGCATGCACCACTCTGAAGAGACAGTCTGCAGGCAGAGAGGGTCTCATCCTGCGTACCAGATGGAGCTGCCCTGGACACAGAATTGACCTGTGCCTCCATGGACAGCTGGGAGTCCAAAATGACTCCCAGGCTACACACCTGGTCCTTCAGGGACACAGTTACCCCATTCAGGACCAGGGAATCGCCCACACCTGCCTAGCCCATTCCCCCAAAACAGTACTTCTGTCTTGTCAGGATTCAACCTGAATCTGTTAGCTGCCATCCATCCTCCAACCTCCTCCAGACACTCACACAGGACCTTCACCTCCTTCACTGGTTCTGATTTCAAGAGAGGTAGAGTTGGGTATCATCTGCATACTGATAAACACCGAGCCCAAACCCCCTGATGATCAGCATGTTGGCTGAAGACAAGTGTTTCCAGAGGGAGGCTATATGCAATTTACTCTTTATTTTGATTTTCAATCAAGATTCATCTGCCCCTGCTGCAACCTTCCAATGGTTTGACTTCAACCCCCCCCCCCCCAAAGAACACTCCTCCATGGTCTCCCGAGACAGATGAATGCAAGCAGGAAGACTGCTAATCTGTCATGCACACAGCAGAGCAGCCATGATATATCAAGATGAAGGACACCAGACCTCCTTTGTGTCTAACAAACAGCTTGGAGCTGTGTGCACATATTGGCTGCTTTAGATGAGGTTCATGGAGACATTGGCCTTAAAACTGGGCAGCAGGAACACCAGCCAGGATCCAAGACAAAGGTGTCAGGTCAGGAGCTTTGGCAAAGTGGCCCTGGAGGGGCATCAAAGTTCCCTCCGTAGGACATTGCTGATCCAGGGCAGTGCCGGAGGTGTGTGTGTGTGGTTCCCTGGCTGTTTTCCCTTTTCTGCCTTGGTGCCTGCTTTGCTTCACATGCTATTATGAGGCTGGCAGCCATGGATTGTTACTGATCTAAACCTAGATTGGTTTCACAACCAGATGGGCTGGAGGGAGTCAGGAGTTGCATTATTTGCTGTGACTGATAGCTCTGTCCTTGTTACTTGTTAGTTCCTGCGCAAATGACAGTAAGTTGCATTTAAAATCATCATGTGAAAATAACTTTATTCTTAAATATTTCATCTTGCCTTAATTTCTTTAAATTCAGTTTTCTATGCCACTCCTGCATAAGGTTTATATCATTTATCATTCTGTTTCATATCATTTAATAGTTCTCTTGCACACCACCCCAATCTCCAAGCGCTGAGGGTCCCCAGGGATTCCAGGCACTTACCCAGGGTCCAGTTTTGTTGGAATGAAAGTCAGCAGAGACCGTGGTGTCTTCAGGATGTGTGGCTTATTTACACATAGCTACAACCTGAGCGTAGGGTGCTGGGGCTCCCAGCATTGACACCCAAAGGTCTTGCTTCTCCCAGCATTGGATTCCAGCAAAGATCCAGCACGTCTCTCCTTCTCTGGCCTCGGCCTGCTTCCAGCCCAGCTCATACACACCCAGCTCTGGCCATTGTCCTTCTCACCACCAGCCAGGTATGGGAGGGGACCTACCTGTCTGCCCTCTGGCACAAAGCTGTTCCGTTCTTATACTAGTGACCCTAATTTTGGCGGTCATTATGGTCCTTACCTGACTAATTCAGCAAAGAGATCCTCAATTAGATGTTAACCCTTATTGGATCCAGGAATTACGACACAGGCATCATACAGCCTAACTGCACATGCTCTGAGGTCCAATCAGTGGGCAGCCAAAGAGGACAGCAGTGTGACTGGGGTGGTGCCTCTCAGGGGAGACCTAGCTGGCCCTTCTGGGGTCGAAGGGATCATCAGGCCTCAAAGCCACAAGTGTAACAGTCTTCCTCCCACCCTGCTCATGACAGAGGACACTTTTGGTCCCCCAGAGCTCCAGACTGTGCTTGTGAATTCCAAGGTGTCATAAATAAAAGGCACATTCCTAAGTGCACAAGGTAAATGCACCTACGTAACTGCATAAACCTCATGTCTGAAATTGTACAGCAGCCATGCTGAGCTCCTAGCCAACCTCAGAGACTCCCTCAAGACACAGAGCAGGGAATTCCTAATAGGTTGCCCCTCTGTGAACAGATTTGACAAGTATCTATTGAATGGCCAAGCGGACCTGTTAAAGGAGCAGATATCTGTGCATGGATTCTGGAGTCCAGGTATTCACCATTTCAAAAGGATGTCTCCGACATCCATTATCAAGTATTTCCAGGCAACTTGATTGACAGACTTGAAATACGTTGGAGAAATGTGGACTCTGAGCATGTTCTGATTTCCATGTGCAGCCAATTTTGTGATGTACTGGTGATGTTTGTTGGGGTGTTCTTTCTGTGACAGGGCGGTCACTCTCTAAGGGTTTAAAAATTGTAACATGCTTTTGTTCAGGGCTCCCTCACCTCCTTGCAAGGGGGGCAGGTGGGGATGAGTCTATTGCAGTGGTCAGCAAGGTTTACCTCGCCTGGGTCAGTTCACTCCAGCGGAGATCCCTCCGTGGGCTGGATTGCAATGCATGCACACGCAATTTCCGGCAACTGCATCTGCGCAGACGCAATTTCCGGCGTCTGCGTCGACACGGTTTCTGGCGTCGCGAAAGTGAGTCCCTGCACTGCGCTGCACCAGTTTACTGCAGCGTGTGGGGACTCGTTGAGTGGGCAGCTCATGGGCCGGTTAAATGACCCCCGTGGGCCACTTGTGGCCCATGGGCCTTAGGTTGCAGACCCCTGGTCTATTGCAACAGACCAATACAGATCAGCAGCTTGCCTTGCTTCCTTCCATTTGTATCTCTGACCACAGCAGACCTCCAGGGACCCAAAGTCCCCCATTTTCCCCATAACTTTTGTGGCTGGGGGAAAGGGTGCCCCCCTCTTTTCTGGAGGCCCCTTTCCCTGCTGCAGGGGATCTTCGACCCGCTGTGTAGAGTGTGGCAAGGCAGCCTGGCATCTGGAGACTCCCGCTCCTTAGCTCCCTCCTTCCCTCTCCCGCCTGGCTCAGTCTCAAGGGCAGACGTAGGAGAGGAAGGAGGCGACTTCATTCTGCACCACGACTTTGCCAGGGTGGATGTTGTCGGGCAGGTAGTGGCAGGAGGTCATGGCCCAGGCATCCACAATGGCCACGCGCAGGCCGGCGAACATGGAGCGCAGCAGGTGGTCCAGCTGCAGGGAGAGCCAGTCGCTGCCGTAGACGGACTTGTAGCCGGTGTTGGCAGTCTTGATGACCACGGTGGTGAGGGGGCTGCGGGCCAAGAGCTGGGCCACAGCTTGCCGCACCTGGCTCAGCCGCCGGACGTAGACCTCCAGGGGGAAGGTGGTGAAGTGCGCCCAGAGCGTGAAGGCCACCACGGTGTCAGGGCCGCCGCCCAGCGCGTCCAGCTCGTTGGCCAGGTAGTGCAAGTCGGCCATCATGGTCTTGCTGGTGCGCAGAGGGAGGCCATGGGCACGCCACCTCAGCACCAGGCCCTGGGTGGCCTCCACGGCCAGGAGAGGCCCCGACTGGTAAGTGACGTGAAGGTCGATGTGCTGGAGTGCTTGTGGGAGGGGCAAGGAGAGAGAGAGAGATTCAGACCCCAAACATCCCTGGGTTCTCCTGCTCTGGGTCCTGCCCACCCCCACTGGGACAGGGGTTGTAGCGGCTAGAGCAGTGGTTAGGATCACAGAGTAGGAAGGGATCCCCAAGGGTCATATACTCCAACCCTCTGCAACTAAGGAGTAAAGTTCTGAAACTTTATTCTCTGGGCCGCACTTTTGGAATAAAAATCTGCTCCCACCACACCAAACTTTTTCATTAATAAGAAATGTGTTGGAAACCCCAAGTTGGATTGTCCTCAGCATTTCTTGAGGCTCTTGCTCTCATTTGGGAAATATATCTATCCATATTCTCCAAATGCAAAAAATGATTTTGATGCTGTACTGTACTAATATTTAAGCACTAGTAAATTAAGCCTGTTACGCAAAACAGGCGCTAGAAAGCTCTCTCAGGAGCCCTGCGTCCCTGAGGGGGAAAAGGAGAGAGACGGAGACAGAGACGGAGCCCCCTTTCCGGGACGCAGCGCTCAGCTCCCCGCACTCAGGCGCTCTCCCTCCCTCGCCGGCCGCCGCCTGGATCCGCTCCTCCCGCCCTGCGTATCGGGCGGCCAGAGGGCTGCGGGCAGGGGCGCTACGCGCCCCCGCCGCCACAGCGGCTTGCCCCGCGGCTTGCGGGAGTATCGGGCGGCCAGAGGGCTGCCGCGCATCCCACCGGAGCCGCAACCAGAGCCTGCCGAGCGGGGGCAGCCTTGGAGGTGGCGGCAGCGGGTGAGCGCAGGCGGACAGGGGCACCCCGGCAGCGCGCTAAGATGGCCGACAGGAGGAGGCTGCGGGCAGAGGCGCTTCGCGCCTCTGCCCGCGCTCCTATTGGTCTGTGTCCTCCGCGCAGGCGCACTTCCGATTTCCTCTGACGGACGGAAAGTGGTACGGAGGGACACAGGCTCTTTATTATATAGGATTTCTCGGACTGCCCTTGAATCTTCTGCTGCACTTGCTATCCTCTCCTGCTACCCCACTATGGTGTGCCACACCCTTTCAGAACCTGCTGGGTTAGAGTGTTGGACTCAGACCTTGGAGAGACCAGGGTTCGAAGAGTCGCTGGATAGCTCAGTTGGTAGAGCACAAGATTCTTTATCTCAGGGTCATGGGTTCGAGACCCATGTTGGGTAAAATATAGTTCTTTGGCCACTTCAATGCTTCTCCTAGCCCCAGCCATCCATTCCTCCTCTTTCCATCCGGCATGACCAAATGGGACCCCCCTGTACCCCCCTGTTCATTGTCCCCTTTCCTCCATTTCTTTTTGCCTGGCCTGGTCTCCTCAGCTCAGCTCAACCTGCCTCCTGTTCCACCTGAATGTCCCCAGTGTCCCCCCTGCCACTACCCCAGGGGACCAGGCACTCACAAGGGATGAATTCCACCAGGAACTCCCACCACTGGCGCAGGGTGGAGTCTCCAACCATGTGGACGATCTTTCCTTTCAGGCAGCTGAGGGCTGAGTCTGGAGTAGCGAAGGGCCGGCTGGAACACAGCAAGGAAACCCAGGCGTCCTGGTAGTAGAAACCCGCTGGGTTGGTAGGGGCAAGGCCGGGGCGGCACGGCTGAGGGGGTGGCGTCACTGCAGGGATGCAGGCAAAGGGGAGAGATGGTCAGCTCCCGCCAGGCCTGGAAAGTGCCCGAAAAGTGCCGAAAAGAGACAGGTATTCACCATTTCAAAAGGATGTCTCTGACACCCATTATCAAGTATTTCCAGGCAACTTGATTGACAGACTTGAAATACAGTTGGAGAAATATGGGACCAGGAAATAAAGGGACCAGGAACCAGCAGGGGGCAACTGACACCCCCCCCCCGGCAACTCACCGATGGCCTGCTGCGGGTTGGACAACACCTGGATAACAGGCACACTCCCTGGGATGGGTTGGTCTGTCACAGCCCTGTGTGGACAGAGAGAAATGAGGAGTGGGGAAGGGGAAGAGGGGGTCCTGCGGGTGTTGCTGCCTGGGCTGCGCTTCTCCTGGGAAACTCCTGGCTCTGGGGAAGAACAAAGGGCATCAAGGACCCCCAGAGCCCCTCCAGCAGCTGGTTCTGGCTACTGACTGATCGCGCTGGTGCATCTCCCGCAGGCACCACGGTTCCTTCACCTGCCTCGGTCTCAGCCTTTTCTACCTGCTGCTTTTACACGAAAGGGTCACAGGATGGCTTTGGAGTCAGGGCCCAGAGAAACACTCTGCAGAAGCTGCCCAGGTGGCCCCTGGGAGATAGAGGGGCACCTGCCCTCCCCTCCCCTCCCCACCCTGCTCTTTGTTTTTCTTCTTCAAAAGATTCTGTTGGAGGTGGGGATATACAAAAATTAATATCCATTTTTTTTTAGAATATCAAAGATAACAGAAACAGATCTAAATAAAAGCACAAGCAAAAAATGAAAAAGAGAAAAATAGGAGGGAAAGAAGAAAGAAAAAAGGAGAACTTCTGATTCTTTGTCTGTCAACTGTATATAAAAATTATTCAAAACGTAAGAAAAGAACTGTGGAATATTATTTTAATATATGATTACAGTAGAGAGACTCTTGTGTGGACAAAGATGGAAGTATTTATTATTGTTTAATATGTTTAATATTGTTTAATATGTTGAAGTTATTGGAAACAAAGCTGATATGTCTCATTAGAGAAAAATGATTGCTAACATTTATTAATAACAATAATTAGAGAATCCCTTTTGAACTTTTTGTGTAAAATATTGCCAGTTGGATGTCATTCTAGAGTGAATATTTTGAATTCTTTCTTTTATGTAACTGACAGACAAAAAATAAGAAGTCTTTTTTTACTTTCCCTCTGTTTTCCTCTTTTCATTTCCCCCCTTTCCTTTCCTTTCCTTTCCTTTCCTCTCCTCTTTTTGTTTTCCTTTGGTGTTTTCTCTTTCTCTCACTGTTTGTTTTCATTTAGTTTATTTTCTCTTTCTCTGTTATGAAAACACTTTAATAAAACCTTATTAAAAGCAGAAACAAAACCCCCACCGCTCTCTTTGAAAGGCCTGTCTAACAAGCCTCCTGGGCGACGTGGCACCCTCACCTCGCAAAGAAAGCCTGCTCCCTGGGCGCCAGCACGCTTTTGTAGCGCCCCGACGAGTGGCGCACGAGGGCCGCGCAAGGGTGCGCCTGGGGCCGCACGCAGAACCAGCGCTCGCCGGTGCCTGGGTCCACGTACTGGCAGGCCGGCCCGGGCGGCGGGTGGACGTTGCACTCGGTCACCTCTTCCTTGCCCGGCTGGTCTGGCTGCGTGAAGTAGCCGGAGAAGGCGACCGTGGAGGGCTGCGAGCGGCGGATGCGGCGCAAGAGCGCCACGGCCTCGCTGGAGTGGGTGAGGCGCACGGCCACGCGCACGGCGCCCGCCCACAGCAGCGGGAAGGCCAGCGTGTAGGAGCCGTCGCCGTGGTCCTGCACTGTCCCGGCCGCGGCCGCCTTCAGCTCGGGCGAGTGCACCTTGGCACGCACGAAGTCGCCCCCGTAGCGCTTGCGCCGCCCGGCGTGGTCGCGCGCCTCCAGGCGCACTAGCAGCGTGTCGCCCACCATGTAGTTGCGCGGGGCGCGCAGGAGCGCGTAGCCGCTCTTCTCCGGGCTGGTGGAGCTGGCGAACGCCACGTCGGCGGCCTCGGCGGGAGCTGGCCACGCGATCAGATGGAGCAGCGCCTGCAACTCGCGGGCGTCGGGCAGGGGCGTCGGGGCCGGGCGGGGGCCGGGCGAGGGCGTCGGGGCCGGGGCCAGGCGGGGGTCGCGGGCGGGCGGGGGCGCCGGCTGGGCCCGGGGCTCCTCGGTGGCGAGGATGTAGTACAGCACCTGCGGAGACAGAAGGAGAGCCGTCAGGCGGGCAGCAGAGCGGAGGAAGAGCCTGTGGCTGCATCAGGGCGAAGGCGGCTCTAGGGGCCCCCGAAGGAAAACTCGCGAGCAGGCTCCAAGCGCAGGGCCGTCTCCCCTCCTGGCAGGGCTGGCACCCAGAAGCATAGCCGCCTCTGTAGAGCGCCACGCTTAGCCGTTGTGGCCAGGAGCCATCGAGAGTCCTCCGTCGATTTTAAAAGCATATTTTAAAGAGGTCCCTCTCTTTTCCCTGCCCCCACCCTCGAAGATGATGGTGCTGGTGGGGATGAATTAAATTTGTATACCGCCTTTCATCCATAGATCTCAGGGCGGTTCACAGCATAAACATGGCTGTTCACATTCTGCACCGGGTCTTTCCGCGCTCCCCACGACGCCCGCTGGCTACCGAGGAGAGACCCCAGACCCAGGCTTTGCGCAGGGGGGTGTCTATTCCCTCTGTGCGCCGAGGTGCCTCCAGTGAGGCTGAAGGGCAGATGGATGGGTGTTCCCGACAGATTTGGATTGTAATGACTTTTTTGTATTAGGCTTCTGCATTCTGCCCATCTTTTAGTGCAGTGTTTCTCAACTGGGGGCCATATGGCTCCCTGGGCCCTCCCCCCAGGATATTCCAAGGGGGCCACAGATGAAAATCGTGTAAATGGGGGGGGGCACGGCACGAAACTGGGGGGCCAGAGAGAGAAGTGAGAAGTGAAGAAAAGAGAAGTGACCTAGAGAAGAAAACAAAAGAAAAAGACGTTGGTGTTTCTTTGCAAGAAGTGCTCCTAGAGCTGCAGAGCGACATAGCAGCCAGAGTAACTTTCAGTCAAGAAAAACACCGTTTTTGGATAAAGTGTACAATATCTTTAAAGTTTCCACAGCTTTGGGATAAAGCAAAATTGTTTTCCGTGGCATTTCCTACGTCTTACTTGGTAGAGTAAGGTTTCTACCTGGCCTGAGCAGTCTGAAGGGCGGGGGGGGGGGGTCAGCAGAGCGTAGTAGAGAGGGTCCCTGTCTAACCCCTTTCCCACCAGCCATTATTCAACTCAATATTGTTGCAGGCTGATCCTGCCTCTCCTTAGCCCTGGGAAGCCAGGAGTCAAGAGAGAAGCAAGAAGGGAGGAAAGCTGAGCTCCATCAAGGTTCAGCAGACCCCCCCCCCAACCCTGAGGATGGGCCCTTCCCCAGCCCACTGGGACCCCAAGCCCTGCAGGAAGGAGGGGCGGGGCAGAGGGGGGCAGGGCACCTCCTGGTTAAGCTCCGCTGGTGCCCTTGTGGGGCTGAGTGAACTATGGAAAGCAGGGAGGTGCAGTCCAAACATCTGAGGCTGAGGTGCGGCTCCGGAGGTGGAAAGAGCATCCATCATACTCCCAGACAACCGCTTATTATATTTGCTGCAACCCAGCAGGAACAGCGTCTTCCAAGAAGGATCTGGGAAGAGCCAAAGGGAAGGAGGGGAGGGGAGTGCCCGGAGGCAGTGCCGGATGGGTTGAGGAGGAGATGGAGCCCCTGCTAAAACACACACACACACACACACACACACACACACAAACTTCCCAGTTTCCTTTGGGGCGGGGAGCAAGAGACATTTTCTCTCAAAATATTATAAAAATTTGACCCTGCACAAGAAGCAACTGTAAGGAAGTTCTTGATTTTATTTTTAAAGCAAAACTACCTTTTTCCTTTTTAATCTTAACTCCCAATTTGGACTGCTCTTACTTTGCTCCTCACACACATCAAACACACACCAACACCCATCAATTCTGCAAGTCCTCTTCCTACAGAGGGAGAGGGAGAGCAGGGGGACAAATCCCCCCCTCCAAGCTCCAAATCCAGCAGGGATTCTGAGGCCAAACCACTGCAGAGTGCATTTAACCCCAAAGGAAGAGGTTTAAGTAACTTCTGCCAACTTAGATAGAGACACCACACGGCTCCCCTCAAAGATTCCTGGATTTTGTTTGGGTGAGGGGAATTCTTGTCCAGTTGGGGGTGAACTATGGCTCCCAGGATCCTTGGGGAGAAACCATGTCCCTTAAATGTGCACATCCAGAACCCTGGCTGAGAAAGGCTGGAGGGGGAGATTAAACAGTCAAGCTTTTTGCATTTCCTCCCTGCCCACCCAAGTGGCCAGGGAAGCACAAGCCCCCCCCCCAGAAGACCACCCAGCCCAACCCCCCCCCGAGAGACGGGCTCTTCCACATCTTATTCCCTTTGGGACCCAGCTCACTCGCCCCTGAAACATTACTGAGCAAAATGTGGACACTCCAGGCAAACCAAGAGGCAGATCATAGAATCATAGAATTGTAGAGTTGGAAGGGACCCCGAGGGTCATCTGGTCTGTAAGGAATAAAAATGTCTCTTTTTCATAAAAGGCCTCCAATAGTTGCAGCTTCCAAGCAGAGCAACAACTCAGAAACCACTAGACTCGCTTGGGGGCTTATCTTTACTGGCTTGGGGTTAGAATGCCGGAAAACAGGCTGGCTTACTGCTGGAATGTGGTTTAGATACTTCAGCAGGGTAGAACTGGGTAGAAGTCATGTGCACCTAAAGGGTGGTCGGGATGTGGCTTCATCTCTTGCGTAAATGCATGAGAACGCACTTCCTTATTTGGGTAAAAGTAATTAAGAGTGATGGTCCCTGGATTTAGAGGGATGGGAGATGTCAACAGGGGCGGAGAGTTTAATATTTTAATTAGGCGGTCCTGATAAGACTGTAACCCCTGCGTGCCTCCACCCAATGGGGGACAGGTGATATAAACTTGTGTTTTACTAAACTGGGGTGTGCCTGCTTTTGGGACACCCGATTCTTGAAAGAAACTTATATGTAATCAATAAACTAACTTTTTGCTGCTTCACCAATTTTGCTCAATTTTTTATTTAAGGGTCCCAGGACCCAGAGTCTTGGGACCGGCGTTTTATATCTCACATAGTCCAACCCCCTGCAATGCAGGAATCTCAACTACAGTATCCAAGACAGATAGCCACACATCTCTGCTTAAAAACCTCCAAGGAAGGAGAGACCACCCCCCTCTGAATGGGTCTTTTGTAGGTTCTTGTGGGAACTTTAGGATAGGACCCCCTTCCTGCTCAGGTTGCACGTCTGTCTGACACTGTCTGGCTTGATGGCGAATGCAAGTAGTGGGGCTGAGCAAGGACACATCACCATTCCTTTTCAGTCACATGCACACCCCAAAGTCAACCCCATTGAGCCCTCCCCACTCCCTGCTGGGGCTTTTTAGTTGGGGGCAACATGGCTAAGCCCTGTGACCAGCAGCAGCCCCAGGAGATGCACAAACCACCACAATCCTCCCACCCGCCCCTGAAAGACTGCACCCTCCCAAAGGGATCCATTCAGCTTTTACACCCACCCAGGCCTGGTATTTTTAGAAAGCATGTTACTCCCCCAGTCAACCTGCCCCCTTGACTCACCACCAGCATGAGGGTTAGTCCGAAGCAGAAAAAAGCAGCTGGTCGGCGGACCTCAGAAGTCTTCTTGGCCAGGTGCCCCATTGCTTCCTCTGCAGGACGGTCTGTGCTGACAGGGCACGAAGGTGGGAGTGACTCACTCTCAGGGAGGCCAAGCACAACCTGCGAGGGGCAGAGAGAGAGCAGCCCAGGTGAAGGGAGGGAGGGAGTGGAGCAGTGAGGCCATGGGTCCAGGGACACGACCTTGAGAGGAGGACTCTCCCTTCCTGTATTGGATCTCCACCCTGGAGCAGGACTCACCTCAACGGCCGCCTGCCAGGGAAGAGACTTCTGCAAGCAGATTGCCTCCTCCAGGGCACCAGCCCCATCTCTGGTGCCATCTCAGTAACTCCTCCCATGGAGGAGGAAGGCCCCAATATTGTCTGCAGGGTCTGCAGGGCAAGCAACTCTGAACAGTTGCAGAAGGGGCAGGGGAGGAGAGTGTGTGTCTCCTCCTGGACTGCCTTCTCAAAAGGAGCACCTGAGGAGCAGAGCTCCATTTTCCAGGGAACGGGAACCACCAGGGAGAGAGGCAAGGCAGCTGCTGGAAAGCCACTCCTCTGGCTGGGCAGGCAGCCACATGAGTCAATGTTGTACATAAGTAGCCAGGGCTCACCTCCTGCGGACCTCCAGGTGGAATAATAATAATAATAATAATAATAATAATAATAATAAATTACTATTACTAGTAGTTATTTATAATTATATATTATATTTATATATTAATCCACACAACAACCCTGAGAGGCAGGTTGGGCTGAGAGGTAGAGACTGGCTTCATGTGAGAATTTGAACCCTGGTTCTTTCCCAGTTCCTGCTCCAGCCCTCAAACCACTACAGCATCGCTTGCTGAGGTTGGTCTTGGGCTGCCAGGATGGCTGATGGCCAGAGGTGAGGGCAGTGGTTAGGCTACACTGCAGCATCTGGAGAGTCACAGGTGCCCCCCCCCAGCCCTCACGCAGCAGCATTGGTGGGGCAGGAAGGTCGCCGGATGAGAGAGAGGGCTTTCGAGCCTGGAGTCCCTCTGCTCTGGAAGGAGGCAGAGACCTCTGTGCCTTTTGGGGAGGGGTCTAAAGCAAGTGGGAGGGGCTGCCTTAAGAGGAGCCCCTTTGGGAGGAAGCCTCTCGGTGAGAGGCAGGAGGAGATACCGGCGGGGGAAAGAACTCTGGGAAGAGAAGTTGGAGTCCCCGCAATGTTGCTGCGTGAGAGGAATCTATTACGGGGTGGGGGTGACTGCCGGGTGAGGGGCAGCTGGGAGGAGAGCAAGCGGGCAGTGGCATGACATCACCCCCCCCCCCGTTGCCGCCCAGTTGATTCACTGCTCTCAGCTCTCTTTACTTTAAAAGGGTGAGGAGGATTGAGGATGGCGGGGAAGCGAATTATTCGGCATTTTACGGAGGACAAAGGAGCTATTTTAATGGCCCAGATGTGAGTATATCATTAGACTGCTTTTGGGTTGCTGTAACTGTTTGTGGGACTGTTTCAGTTGCTGCTGTTTTAAGGTGGTTTCATGGTTATTTTGTTTCTTAGAGCCCTAAAGCCGGATCAGACCCTCAGCCTGGCATCCTGTTCTCACCATGGCCAACCAGGTGTCCTAAAGGGAAGTTCATTTTTAGCTCATTTTGAACTGAACTGAAGTTGAAACTTCCTGCTGACTCTTTAAAAGGTAAAGGGACCCCTGACCATTAGGTCCAGTCATGACCGACTCTGGGGTTGCGGCGCTCATCTCGGATTATTGGCCGAGGGAGCTGGCGTATAGCTTCCAGGTCATGTGGCCAGCATGACAAAGCCGCTTCTGGCGAACCAGAGCAGCGCATGGAAATGCCGTTTACCTTCCCGCTGCAGCGGTACCTATTGCTCTACTTGCACTTTGACATGCTTTCGAACTGCTAGGTTGGCAGGAGCAGGGACCGAGCAACGGGAGCTCACCCCATCGTGGGGATTCGAACCGCCGACCTTCTGATTGGCAAGCCCTAGGCTCTGTGGTTTAACCCACAGCGCCACCCACGTCCTTTAAAGAGCGCTGACTCTTTAGTCACTTATAAATCTGCCTGACCCTTTTTAAACCTAGAAAAACGGGAGTCTATACTGAGCTTTTTATCCTTTTTATTTTTAAGGCCTCATCTACCTTTTAAAATGCAAACTGACTCTCCAGCTACAGCTGCATTGCCTGGAACTATATGTAATGGAGTTATCATAGAATCTTAGAGTTGGAAGGGACCCTGATGGTCATCTAGCCCAACCCCCTTCAATGCAGGAATCTAAAGCATCCATGGCAGATGGCCATCCAGCCTCTACTGGAAAACCTCCAAGGCAGCGGCGTAGCAAGCCCAGATTGTACCCGGTGCGGAATTTTTTTTGGCACCCCGTATGGATTGTTGTTTTATTGCTATGGCCGACGGCTGACGCAAATATTCATTCATTCACAGGAAACTCCCTCTCCCAATTGCAAGTGTGTGTTCCCCTGCAGTGGGTCCTGGTTCTGTTCAGTGACTGCTGCCTCCTGCCCAGCTTCTCCCCATATCTGGTCAAAGGCTTCCCTGCCCCCCAGACTTCCTACGCTGCAGGAAGGTTGGAGGGAAGAGCTGACATCCCAGCACCCCCTTCCAAAGCAACTGTGGGCTCTGGATCCAGATGGTGGAAGGCAGGATAGGATCCAGACCCCAAAAGCAATAATAATAATCATTTTACAGTATTCTTTATGTGCCATCCATCTGACTGGGTTCCCTCTGCTACTCTGGGCAGCTTCCAACAAAATATAAAGGAAAACACACACACACACACACACACACACACACCATTTAAAACTTCCCTGCCTCCAGATGTCTTCTAAAAGTCATGACATTGTTTATCTCCTTCACATCTGACGGGGTGGGGGGAGAGACATCCCCAAGAAGACCCTCTGCCTAGTTCCCTGTAACCTCACAATGAGGGAACTGCAGAAGTTCCTTGGAGCTGGACCTCAGTGTCTGGGCTGAAGTGTCACCTCAAGTCAGAGCTGCTCCAGTGACCCCCCCTTGCCCCCTTTATCACCCCCTTGCATTTTCTTACCCTGACACAGGCTGTGACTTGGACCCAGGTGCAAAGCGATTCTATTTATGCGACAAGATCTCTGAGCCCTGGATCTCACCAGCTGCCCAGCTGTTGCTGGTCCTGTGGGACTTGCTCAATGCTGGGAATAATAGAAGCTGATGTGTGCATAACCCTTGAGCTGTGTGGCAACCTCCCTTCTTTGGGGGGGGGGAGGCCAGCAGATGCAGTTAGGAGACTTTTACTCAGGCTCTCTTTTCCCTCAGCTGGGCACCTCTTTATGTCTCAAGTCAGAGGGAGTCAGTTGCCATCTTCTGCCTTCCCACCAACGAATTTGTCACCTGCTTTACTTGAAAGGCTCTTTGCTTGAAATCACCCCAGTAAAATCTAAAAACAAAGCAAATGAAAGCAAGGAATCTCAGAAATAATTTTCTGACAGGAAGAGCTGTTCAACAATAGAACAGACTCCCTCAGGAGATTGTGGATTCTCCTTCCAGGAATTTTAAGCAGAGGTTGGATGGCCCATCTGGATGCTTTAGTTGAGATTCCTGCATTGCAGGGGGTTGGACTAGATGACCCTTGGGGGAACCATCCAATTCTATGATTCTAGGACCCATTAAAACAAGCTGTTTTTAAAACCATCAGATCCCACATAAAAGGGGAGGACCTGTGGATATTCTGGTTTTTTTAAAAAAAAAAATTTTTATTGATTTTTTACAATTTTTAAGCACATAACATAACGGTTAAATTATCCATACTTCCCCCCTCTCACTGTGGGAAGCCACATTTATCCCCCTCTCTCACAAGGGTAGGCATAATCATTGTACATTTAACCTTGCTAACATTATTTATTATCATTGCTTGGGCCTGGCCCAATTCTGTGGGCCAGGTATGCCTTCATTTCTCAATTTCATATTTCGATTGACTTCCTCAAGTCCCCCTCTGTTGATTTCATTATCTATCCTCTCTAACAGCTTTCATGCTCCTAACTTTAGAATAACCCAAAAAACAAAAAGAAAATCATTTTACTTATAACAACTCCTTTTTCCAAACCTCAGCATCATAGTACTTCTGATCCTTCCCTATATCCTTATCAAATTCCCTTACTACAACCTAATTTAAAACTCCTAATTTTATACTTTTTGCACCCTTACCTCCCTATGGTCTCGAAATTTTTAGCTAAATTTCTCCCTACTTAAATCCTAATTTTTAACATATAATCATTATGCCAGTATCCAAGTCCGAACATCATAGTCCTTTAAGCCAGAGAGAAAACCAAGTTCATATATGTCCTTTTCATCCCACCCCAACCCTCACATCAGTCCAACTCCAACAGTCAATAAAAACCATATGGCACTCTTTTTTCTTGCTCCGCTGTGAGGTGTTCTTCATACTTTCGTCCTTGATCAGATCAAATCCTACTGTTTGTGCGTCTTTTTCCTTCTTTTGCATTTTTCTGTCCATCTTTTTCTTCTCCTTAACAGGTCCTTTTCTTTTTCTTTTTCTTCTATCCATCTTTTTCTTCTCCTTGACAGGTCCATCCTTTAGATCCTCTGTAGACACCTCTCTGCAGGACAGTTCTTTTGAATCAGGTGTCAGTTCTCTCTCTTCTATTCTTTGTTGTAAATCAGAGTCTGTGGTAGGATTTTCCTATTTCAAACATTCCACCAGCACTGTTTCCTGTGAAACTGGCACTTTGTTTCCTTTTTCTCATAGTTGCTCAAGGCCAAATTTGAGGCTCTGACAATCTGTTGCATTTCACACAGCATGTCAAGTACTTTTCTCAGGAAGTCATCGCTTTCTTCAGCCATTTTCAAGGTCAAAAAACAACTTTATAATCACAACAATCCGACATATTGTAATCCAAAATCCATATTGTACGTTTCTTGCTAAATTTTCCGAGACCTCGGAAAAAAGGGTAACTTTCTTTCCAATCAGTGTTTATAACAATTATTTCCTCCCAAAAACCGTCACAGAAGTTTCCTTCTTAGCTTTCACTTTTGGCAGCAGCGTTGGTTACAATGTCCCACTGCTTCCTTCTGTTTCAACAGCTAGGGACCGACCTCCGTTTTTTAAATCGCTTGCTAGTTCCAATTAAGTCCAAATTGTCTTTTTACTTACAATTCCGATGTTTCCAGTCCTTATTTTAATGGAGAAATTAAGCGCTCAAAGCAATCGGCACACACGGCTTCACACGGCAAAGGCAGTCACTGGATCCACAGGGCTCTGTCTCAACCCCGCTCTCTCTCGGCAGCTCTTACTAGAGCTTACCTGGGAGCAGGGGAGACGTCAGGAGCCCCCGCCAGATCACCATGCCCCCGGAACGCTCTTCCCGGGGGTTTTCAAGGGGTCCGCAGTGCAGTTGCGGGTTCCCCTCCCCCTTACCGTGCCGGGGATCTTGGAGCGAGATTTCTCCCGACCAACCGCTCCAGCGCTTAACCGGAAGTCGACCTGTGGACATTCTGGGGCATCCTCAAAGCGTGTCTGTCCTGGCAATGCTTGGATAGTGGCCCTGGCCCAAAATACCAGGATCAAGGCAGGTTTTTAATGTAGGTAATAAACATAATGTAGGTACCCTATATACTCGAGTATAAGCCTAGTTTTTCAGCACATTTTTTCTTTTGCTGAAAAAGCCGCCCTCGGCTTATACTCGAGTGAGGCAGGCAGTGGCTCCTATGAAGCTTTCCCAGGTTTTTGTGGTTAAATTGGGTGCCTCGGCTTATATTCGGGTCGGCTTATACTCGAGTATATACGGTAATAAAAGGGACAGGTTGGCGGAGCAGATGTCTTGCATGCAAGAGGTCTCAGGTTCAGTCCCTGGTATGTCTACGGAAAGCCCTCTAGACAGTCACTGCTGCCCATCAGTGAAGCTGATACTGAGCTAGATAGAATCATAGAACTGTAGAGGTGGAAGGGACCCCAAGGGCCATCTAGTCCAACCCCCTGCAATGCGGTAATCAAGATTGCCTGTCTCAGCACAAGGCAGCTCACACCTACAGTGTGGGAATAATGCAAGCCACAAAGTACAGTCTGCCCTGTTCTTGTCTCCACACATCATGGAAGCATGGGGTGAGGGGACCTGACAATGCAGATGGAGTACTCTAGCAACATTGCTTGAGAGCGGCTAGGCAGAACGACTGCATGACCCCAAGTCCATGTTCTCATAACTTGCACATACCTCTCCCATGAGCACTATGACTCCCAAGTCTGCATACCTCAAACGCAATAACTATCAAAGGTTCACTCCTCAGTTTAATGTATGAACCATGATGGATACATGTTCTAATGCATAAGCCATGATAAATGAATGCATTCCCCAAAGGTACACTCCCTGGTTTAATACACAAGCCATGCTAAATGATGTGTAAATAAGCAAGCCATGCTGAACTATGATAGATAGATGTATGACAGCTAAATTCTCACAGATCTTAAACGCACTCAGAGAATTAGAGGAAAAGCTGCGTAAACTGTCCTCATCTGCATCACCCTGTAGTGTGCTGCTGCCTTTAGGAGGCAGTGTTTCACAAAACTGCTGCTCTTTGACCTTAATATTTACTAAGAAAGCACACATTTCTGGGAGAACTGATTTTTCCTCACTAGGTAAAGACAGAATGCTTTCTGATTCAGCCAATTGTGCCACTGGCAGAGATCCTACATCAGACATAATGTCAGCAGTTGGCGTGCTGCTTTCTTCCTCCCTAATTTGAGTAACTACCGGTACTTGTTGCACAGCAGTCCGAGGTGCCTGTTCTGCGGAAGAACCAGCAGAATAGGTGGATGGCATTAAGGTTTCAACAGACTGGGGCACAGGAAAAGTAGGAGGAGGAGGAGGAGGAGCTGACGGAATGGAAGCCAGCGTGCTTGAATTAGGAACTGACAGCCCTGGGGGTTGCGATGGAGGCAACAATTTAGGGGTATCAGAGGATGCAGCCAGAGGCTGGGCTAAAGGTTTAGACAATTTGGCTATGGCATCCCTACATAATCTCCATATGTGCAAAACTTTAACCGATGGGTCAGGAGATTTACGTAAGGCTACCCCTACCCTCTCCCATTTTTGCAAATCAATTGTTCCCCCCTCCGGGTACCAGGGACAAATTTTAGAAATTTGAACCAGCAGCCTTCCAACTAATTTATCATATTGACCAGTATATCCTGCGGAAGCTAACAAAAATAGCAAATTCTTCTTATGAGCTACCTGTAAGCTTGAAAGACGGCCCCCCCATGATCTTTACCTGATTGTCGGTGCGCACCAGAGCTCCTGCAGAGCGATAAAAGATCTTTAAGCCTGAAAGGACCCCTCCACGGTCAGTCCAATCAGCACAATCAGCACCGAGGGAAGCGAAGGCTTCTAGGAAGCCGCTGGGAAGGGAGTCCTGTCTCTACACGGTCCCTTGCAGTGTGCCTCACACGGGGCACCACTTTGTTGCGTCCCTCTGCGTTGTGCAGAGTTGGCATGAGTTTGAAATAAGACACAGAGGTTTGACCTGCAAAAGCTCTGAGTCGTAAGTGCTCTCCCGCACCCCAGCCTCAGGCTACTTTTATTAGCACAAAGCATCTCATCACAAAATTCAAAAGAACCAATGAGAATCATCCAACGGTTCCCCAAAAACTTCCACGTGGGAACAAAGTAGAACAAAGACCCTTTGAAGTTGCAGATCTGGTTTCCCCCCCCACCAGAACTACCTTACCTGTTCTAGTATCTATTTGCATTCCAAAGCTCCAGTACATGAAAGGATAGATTAGGAAGCAGGAAAAGGAAATAAACATCCTTGATAAACATCCTTGCCATTTGGCCTGCTGGTACTTACACCAGGGCTCTAAGATTTACTTCAAGGGGAAAAGATACTATGGGTATCAAAGAAACACACCTAAGGAACATTCTTGCCAGTCAGTTGTAACATCTGGTACAGCAAATGCTAATTCTAAAGAGAGAGACGTGACTCTCCCATCCTAGAGTTATGGAAGCAGCAGTAGCCAATTCCTTGCCAATTTTGTGTCCTGTAAGATTGGTCAGGAGAACATGCTTTTCTGGACCAGCAAGGAACGTCACACTCACACAATCCAGAACTGGACATCGGAATGATATTGCTCACTCGCACAATGAACAGAGAAAGACATATTTTCCTTAAACACAATCCTACATTAACCCCACACTCGGCCTTGAATGGGAAGCCTGGACTTTGAAAGTAATCTAATCTTACCTGTTATGTTGTATGATATTGTATGGTTTTAATCAGTGTTTTTGTAGTTGTTTTGTTTTTGCGTGCCCTATCTGGGTGGATGGAGCAGCCAAGTAATTTCGTTGTCTCCGAAGGGGACAATGACAATAAAATATATTCTATTCTATTTTATTCTAGTCTATTCTTTTTTAGCCATGGGCTGGTCCACCGTCCCTCAGACCATGTGGTGGGCCGGACTTTTTTTTTGGGGGGGGAGAATGAACCAATTCCTATGCCCCACAAATAACCCAGAGATGCATTTTAAATAAAAGGGTACATTCTAATAATGCAAAACCACGCTGATTCCCGGACCATCCGTGGGCAAGATTGAGAAGGCGATTGGGCCGCATCCGGCCCACGGGCCTTAGGTTGCCTACCCCTGATCTAGTCCAATCCCCTGCAATGCAGAAATCTCAGCTAAAGCATCCATGACAGATGGTTATCCAACCTCTGCATTAAAACCTCCACGGAAGGAGAATCCAAAACCTCCCAAGGGAGTTGGTTTCACTGTCGAACAGCTCTTAATGTCAGAAAGTCCAATTCCCCTTTCTTGTAACTTGAAGCCATTGCCTTAAGTCTTACCCTCCAAAGCAGCAGAAAAGAAGCTTGCTCCATCTTCCACGTGGCAGCCTTTGATATATTTGAAAGTGGTTCTCATATCTCCTCTGTCTCCTCTTTTTCAGGCTAAACATACCCAGCTCCTTCAACCGTTCCTCATAAGGCTTAGTTTCCAGACCCTTGATCATCTTGGCTGCCCTCACACCTCCCAGCTTGTCAACATCCTTCTTAAATTGTGGTGCCCAGAACCGGACACAGTATTCCAGACCCTCCAAGTGTCCCTATTTTCCAGGGACGTCCCTGATTTAACCCTTCCCACTTTCTGATTTAATCCCAGAATATCCCACTTTTCCTTAGGATGTCCCTATTTTCATTGGAGAAAAGTTGGAGGTTATGGAGTTATCTGACTCCCGAGCCGTCTGAAGGCAAGCCTGTATAGGGAAGGTTTTTTTTAGTATTTAATGTTTTATTATGTTTTTATAGATGTTGGAAGCTGCCCAGAGTGGCTGGGGCAACCCAGTATGATGTGTGGGGTATAAATAGTAAAATTATCATTATGGAATGTGACGTCCCTATTTTCATCAGAGAAATGTTGGAGGCTTTTAATGTTTAATAGATTGTTGTATTTTAATGTTCTGTTGAAAGCCGCCCAGAGTGTCTGGGGAAATCCAGCCAGATGGGCGGGGTATAAATAATAAATTATTATTATTATTATTATTATTATTCCAGGTGTGATCTGACCAAGGCAGAATAGACTGGTACTATTACTTCTCCTAACTGAGGCATGACGTCTGCTGAAGTATTGCAGCTGAGGCCTTGCAAAAACCTTTAGTAAAAGCCAAGTTTGTTTTGGTTTCACTTTGCCTCCAGCCTCATTATTCACCTCATGCTGAATTGCCTTTTCCAGAACAGGCCAGGGAGGAAGGTAGTCAGTGTTTCAAAGAGAAGCTGGCCTTCCTGCGGGGACCCGCGTTTTCACTCCCACTCCTCACTGCCCTCTTCAACAAACTGCAATGTGGAATATTTGGCAGCTCCAAATAATATCACAGCCCGTGCCAGTTACAATCCTAGACTTGTAAAGTTGGAAGGGCCCCAAGGGTCATCTAGCCCAACCCCCTGCAACCACAGCTAAAGAAGGTGTGGCCACAGGTGGCCACTCAAACTCTGCCATTAGTTTCAGGAGCAAATTCAACCACATGCCAGCAAATTCAGGGTGTGCAATCAAGCCCATCTGAACCGCTTGCCAAATAAACCCACTTCTCCCCAGAGTCCAGGCTTTTTGCTATATGGAGATGGCAAAGCTATAGAATCCTAGAATTGTAGATTTGGAAGGGAATTCACCCTGGCAAGGTAGGAGTCTCCAATCAAGCATCCATGGCAGATGGCCAGCCAAGGGACCCCCAAGGGTCATCCAGACCAACACCCTACAACACAGGAAATGCAACTAAGACATCCTGCCTGGAGGCCCCCCAAACCCTAGCTCAGATGACCTTTGGGGGTTCCTCTACAATTCTATGATTCTAACTCGATTCCTGGGCCACTGTGGCCTGATCCAGTAGGACTCTTCTTAGGTTCTCACAGAACCTCCCCATCCAGAGGCAGTTTACCTTGATTCCTAGAGGGGATTTGGCCACTGGGGTAACAGGATGCTGAGCTAGGGGCCTCCCTTTGGTCTGATCCAGCAGGCTCTCCTGACATTCTTATAGGGGGGAGCCCCTTCCAGCCACACCCCGGAGTTGCTCAGCCTCACAGAATCATAAGTTGGAAGGGACCCAGAGGATCATCTAGTCCAACCCCCTGCAATGCCCGATTCTGCAACTGTCCCATACAGAGATCGAACCTGCAACCTTGGCGTTATCAGCACCACGCTCTATCCAGGCCTCCCTCCCCTTCCAGTCCTGCAGACCCACCCAAAGCCCCTTTGCCCACCTTGGTCTCACGCTTGGCAGAATCAGGGCCATGCACAACGGTCCTCACAGCCCTGGGCAGGGCAGAGGGTGTCGGGGGTCTGTCCACACACCTTCCGGTCCTGGATGAGGCAGGCAGAGGCTCCCCGCTCAGCTGCCTCACGCAGCATCTGTACCTGCCTAAAGCGAAACGGAGACTGAGGCACCTGTTGCTGCCCACTGCAGAGACGTCCTCTCACTTCCTCTTCCCACAAACAGAAAAGGGTGGGGGACGAAGAGCAGAATCTGACCCAGTCCTCGCCCTCCATCCTGTGTTTGGGGTGGGGGCAGGAAGGGGAAGGGCAGGATTGCAGAGCACAAGCTCCCACACTCTCCTCAGGCCCTTCCTGGAAGCTATGAAGTGGGGGGGGGGGCAAGGAGGCCGCTGCCAGAACCCCAGGAGACGAGGCAGAAGCAGGACATCAATAAATTAAATATTTTATTATTCCATAATTTAAAAAAAACGGATCCAGAAAATAAGACAAGTTCCTTTGTGCTTAAAAAAGGGGGGCTTCTCAGTGCTTTGGGAGCCCCCTCCCCAATGCCCTGGAAGGTCCACAGAAGGATCGGCAACCTATGGGGTGGGGGTAAAAATGTATGTCTGGTCCCTGCCCTAGTTGGAGGGGGCTGCCTCTTCACCTACAAGCTGCTAGCCCCCCTCCTCTGAGAGGGAGAAAATAGGGGGCAGCTGTCTGTCCCCCCTTCACCCACCCCACCCCCTCTTAGATTCCCACCAAAAAGAGAGACGAATTCAAACGTATAGAAAAGAAGTTCTCTCCTTACAGCCCCCATTTTAAAAAAACCCTGGTTTCCCTCCCCAGGTAATAATAATAATAAAAACTTACAGGACTCCCAACCCCCCCCCCCCCGCCTCTCTTTGTCATTCCCATAAAATTAAACCCCCACCTCACAAGCGAGTGGGGGGAGAATGGGGGAGAATGAGAGCCCCAACCCAGCCCCCCTTTGACTGGATGCAGAGGGAGGTTCCCCCCTTCCTGGTGGTGTTGGGGGAGGGGGTGACGCCAGAGGAAGTCAGCCATTTGAGATGCCAAACCACTGTGGGGGTCACCAGCCCCCCAGGAGGAGGAGCAGGAAGAGGGGGGCAAAGACCTTGGCTTGCAAAGTGGCCCCTGTGGGGGGCAGCCCAGCCCCACTGCTTGGCCGGCCCCCACTCTGGTTCTGTCGGGAGGAGGAGCCCTTCCCAGGCCGCTCCCTGCGAGGTGGGCGGGCATCGGAAGAAGGGCGGGATCCCACGGGGGAACCCCCAGCGCCCCCTGCTCCAGCCCCCAAGGCCGGCCGGTCCTCGCTGTACCCAGCACCTGAGCCGCTACCGCCGTCCTCATCTGGAACAGAAGACAGAGGGGAGGGGGGAAAGGTCTCATTCTCTCTCCTCTGAATCAGGGGGCAAATGGATATGTGGATGAGCCCTCGCTGTTGTTCTGCTTCAACAATATTTCATTATGTTCCTATCATTTTATGTGATTCTATTTTGTATAAATTATAAACATTATAAATAAAACATGTTCTATTTACAAACAAAACATTTAAATAGCTACCTTTCTACTGGTAGGACGGAGGCAGGCATGGGCATAGCCAGGATTTTTGATGAGGGGCAGGCTTTTGTTGTATTGATTTTTTCTTATTGGGAGGCAGCTGCCCCCCCATCTCCCCTTGGCTATGTCTATGGGGGGCATAGGAAAGAAACAAAGTTGCAAGGGGACTACGGTCAGAAAATGGTTGGGAAACACTGGTCTACACCAGGGCCTCCAAAACTTGGGTCTCCAGCAGTTTTTGGACTACAACTCCTGTTGGCATTTTCACCCCTCCCATTGCAAGAATCTGCTGATCTTATGTTATGAGAAAGGAGGGGGTGGAAACTGCTCTTCTGTTCTTCCATCCCTGACATGAAAGAGTGTTTCACAGAGGCGTAGGAAGGTCAGGTGGTACCAGGTGCGGAAAATTTCTTGTCACCCCCCCACACACACATTGTTTTTGTTTTTGTTTTTGTTTTTGTTTTTTTGCCTGCAAAAATGGTTTTACGTTATTTCATATTTTCTTACAAAGGAATAATAATAAGTAAAAATAAACTTTTATTTATATCCTGCCCTCCCTGGCCGAAGTCGGGCTCAGGGCGGCTAACATCAGATACATAACATTGATATAAAATCAAACAATAATTAAATTACCTCCTAAAAACATGTCAAAATCAAATTAAAGTCTAATTAGATGGCTTTCCGCAGGGTTAGGGTTGGGAACAGTAAGTTTCTCCACTGAATTGAAATTTCAGCCTTCACGACATAGGGAAACAGCCAAGTAAACAGCTATTTTCGTGGAGGAGGGTCAAGATATTAACTGATATACATGAAATTTCATATATAGCTATATAATCCCTAGTGTAGTAAGATAAGACCTTTGGAGCAGGCATTTTTTTAAAAAAGTTTTTTATGAACCACCCTAGTAGGGCAGTAATTGTTCATTGATAATTTGTCACCCCCTCCATGATGGAACCTGGGGCGCCCCCCCGCCCCCCACTTCCTACGCCCCTGGGGTTTCATTTTATCTATGTAGAGATAAGATGGCTGCATGAGAGCTGTCTCTCTCATGTATGTCTGTAGTGTTTGTAGTAGTTATTAGAATTAAAACAGGTATGCTTCAAAACCTCCACAGCTTGTTTCTGCGTTTATACTCTGCTAAAGTCTGGTGCTCACAGTGAGCAGTTGTGAGTCCACTGCACCAGGACCTGTTCACCGCGAGTGTTCCTGTGATCGGAAGGTCGGTGAAGGTGCTCCAGTCGCCTAGCCCATGCAAGCGCTTAAGACATGGGCTGAACAGGGCGTACTGACAACTCCCATCATCCCTAGTTAGCAGGATCAGTGATCAGGGATTATGACAACTGTAGTCCAAAACCAGTTGGAGACCCAAGTTTGGAAACCTGGGTCTACCTCAATGATCAAGGCACACCAGCTCAATAGTCAGCCAGTGAGTCCAAGTTCATGTTATGTTTGAAGCTGCAGCTACTCTGTGCTTTGAAATATCTGTATCTGCAAAGCCTCCAAGCTGAATGTATATCTATGAGCATCATGCACTGTATTACTGAAGCCTTATCTTCTGGACCTTAAGCTGCCAGTGTGGTGACTGGAACTGGGGGCAACTCCTGCTATGTGGGTCTCCCCTCCGATTCCCAACAAGGAGAGGGGGGAGTGGGTGCCCGGAAGGGGCTTGTAGGTCTCACCTGCATCCTGGAAGTCGAGGTCCTGCCCATTGCAGGCACCCACCAGGCGGGAGGTGGCGCTGCGTAGGGCCAGGATGTGCTGCCGAGTGGGCATGTCGGGGTGTGAAATGTCCACCTCCACCTCGGGGTTGTTGATCTGGTTCACCAGCCCATCCCCCGTCACATCTGGGAGGTACCTGAGAGGGGGCAAAGGGAAAGGTGTGGGGGGGAGCCTTTAGGCAGACAATGCACCAAGCACCCAGCCCCAAAAGAACCTAAGTAAGGAGAGCCTGGTGGCTGGATCAGGCCAAAGGGGTCCATCTGGTTCACAATCCTGCCCTCACAGTGGCCCAGTACTCCTAAGAACCCAGGAATCCAGATAGACTGCTGTTGGACCTGGAGCATCTGTAAGAATTTAAGAAAGGCCATGCAGCTGGGCCATGTCAAAGGCTTATCTAGTCCAGCCTTCTCTTCTCATGGTGGCTGAACAGATGCCCTGAGCTCTGCATGGGGAAAATCTTGCCCCACCCAATGACCGGGTTCACAGGCGTGCTCAGGGGCTTGGGTGCAAATGTATTCCCAAAAGCCCCAGGGGTCAAGCACCCCCTGTCCCCTCCAGCTTCAAGAGTGGGGGGAGAGAAATCCAGCCAGCCCTGCTCCCCATCTCCCCTCGAGTCCAACCTTGCCCTTTTCTCCCTGCCTGCACCTTTAGCTGGGTCCAACCCCACCCCACCTGCCCCTCGCCTGCCCGTTCCAGCAGCTGTCCTCGTTGGTGACATCAGCGGCCACCTTCTCGTCGCTGCAGAGGGCATGTGGAAGCATCACCCAGAAGCGCCGCATTAGACGCAGCTTCTCCTTCACATCCGACACCTGGGGGGGGGGGGGAGAAGGGGGTGTAATTCATTTGTCCAATCCTCCTTTAAAGCAATCCAGGTTGGTGGCCATCACAGCCTCTTGGGGGAAGGAGTTCCAGAGATTAACACAGAAGGGCTTCCTTTCCTCTGCCCCAAATCTTCTGACTTTCCCCTTCATAGGATGCCCACAAGCTCTGGCATTAGGGGAGAGGGAGAAAAAGCTTTTCTCCATCCATTTTCTCCATGACTTGTATAATTTTATTAATTCCTATCTCTGCGGCTTCTTTGCCTTTTCTCTAAACTAAGAAGCCCCAAGTGTTGCAAAAAGCCGTCTGCTTGTTCTTATACACCCCCACGAGATGCAGGGTTGTGGTGCTGAGTTGTCCCAGGGTGGACAGTGCCCCCCCCCCCGAAAAGGGCAGCATCTCCTGGAATGCAAAAGGCTAAGGCTGACAAGGCAGAAGAAGCACAAGTTCAAGGCTGAGCTCTGGGCTGTACCATGCAGGTGGAGCTGGGGGGGGGGTCCCCACAGTACCTACCAGCCTGTCCAGGTTGGTTCCTGCCGCGGTTGTGGGCTTCTCCTCGGGCAAATAAGTGCGGAAACGGTGCTTGGCCTCCTCCCGGGGGGAGCGGCGAGAGCGGGCAGGGGCTGGGCGGGGGCTGCCACAGCTCTGGAACACCTGAGGGGGGAAGAAGGCACAAGTGACCCCCACAAGCACCCCAGAAACACCCACCCTGAGCTGCTCAAGTCCCCATGAAGGCCAAAGGCACTCTGCTGCCAGAGCTGGTAGGAGACCAAAGCTCAGACAGGAGATTCAGACGGCAAGGAAGGGGAAGCAGACTCTGTCCTGGATGCTTCAGTGACTATTTCTGCATTGCAGGGGGTGGACTAGATGGCCCCTTGGGGTACCTTCCAACTCTGCAGGTCTATGATTCTATAACTCAACCTCAGGAAGGACATTCTGGGGGTAAGAGCTGTGGGGCATTGGAAGGGACTACTTGGGGAGGTGGTGGGTGGACTCTCCTTCTTCAGAGGGTTTTAAGCAGAGGTTGGAACCCCCTGCAAGGCAGAGATCACAGCTAAGCATCCCTGACAGATGCCTGCCCAACCTCTGCTGGTCTGTCTGCAGGTTGTTGGCATCTGTCTGTCTCAAGAGACAATGGAGTGCACCTCCAGGGGTGAAGTCAAACCACTGTGTTAGCAGTGCAGAAGTGACCTCCCCAGGGTGCAAGCCAGGGCCATGTGTTTGGAGGTCCTGGGCTGCCCTGATGATGAGACCCCCCTCTCAGCCTTGCTGGTGGGGTCCAAAGGAAAGCAGAGCAAGATGTTTGCCACCAGCTTGGCAGCAGGAGATGCTGGAATGAGGCGTACGAGGCGCCATCCAAGCATCTTAGGGACTCCACTCTGGATTTGTCTCAGGTGTGTTCCTGAGCCTGCCTGCAGGTGGGTTGGCATATTAAGAAGGAGGGGAGTCAGATTCTCCCTGCCCCCCCCCTCACACACCTTGGCCGAGATTTGCACGCTGTGCTCCTGCAGGAACATGATCGCCTCCGAAATCTTCACTCCGATGGAGTCAGCCGCCAGTTCAAAGTTAAAGGGCCCCCCGAGGCGCTCGGCCAACTGGGTCAAAGCATCTGGGAGGGAGAAAGAGGGAGTGGGCCAAGGGGAAAGAGCCTCCCCCCTTGCCCCATTCATTTTGGTTCCCGCATGGCAGGGGTTGGACTAGATGCCCCTTGGTGCCCCCTCCAGCTCTACCAGTCTAAGAAGTCCCCTCTAGATATATGGCGAGCTGACCCTCAAGGCCTCCAGGGAGCTCCCTGGCTGAAGCCCAGGACTCGGCTATGCCCATTGCACCACGCTGCCTCGCAGTTGGACTAAAATGCCACGAGGATAAGCTCTCCCCTCGTCCAACCCTGCCTCCTGCCACTTCCCACTGCCAGCCTTTCCCCCAGCCCTGCTCACCGAGAAAGCGCTCCCACTCGGGGTCCAGCTCCGCTGCGCTGGCAAAGCAGCCCTTCATGACGTTGAGGCAGAATCCGTTGCAGGGCTTGAGGGCCGGAGTCCCATGGCAAAGTGGGCAGTAGGAGAGGCGCATGTGGGCACTGCGGCACTCTCCGCTGGGAGAGAGCTGGGGGGAGAAATGGGGGGGACCAGATTGAGCATTTGGCAGCCCGAGGATTCCCTAGGATGGCTGCAGGCACAGAGGAGGCACAGAGAGGTCATCCTTTGGAACTCCCCGCCTATTGACCTTCACTGCATTCTCCATTAGGCAAGCCTGGCATTTGACCCTCCCTGTGATCAGAACTCGGATGTTTTGCCCACTGTCCAGTGCAGGTTCCCAGGGAAAGAGGGCCGAGGTGTCAGAAGCACCTCCTGTGTCAGGAACGCTCTCCGAGGCGCTTCCGTTGCCTACTTTAGGACAATCGCGAGGTTTGCAGGAGCCTTGTGGATCAGGCCAGTGGCGCCTCCAGTCCAGCCTCCTGCTCTCAAGGTTGGCTTGCCAGAGTCCCCCAAAGGAGACCGGCAATGGAAACACTCTCTGCATGTGCTCAGAGAAACTCTTTGTGATGGCAGCAAAGGAAAAGTGCTCTCCGCATGGTCAATTACATCCCCCACCCACCTCTCTTTTCTCATGTCTACAGACGAAACCCTCAGAAGAACATCATAAGATCCTTCTGCATCAGGCCAAAGGGGGACTTTCCTGTTCTCATGGTGGCCAAGCAGATGCCTGTGGGAAACCCAGAATTAGGATTCGGATGTACCTATAAGAGCCACTCTCCCCTCTTACAGTTTCCAGCAAGTGGTATTATTGAGAAGCACCACTGCCTCCGACTGTGGAGGCAGAGTATGATTCCTGCACTGCACTAGATGACCCTCGGGGATCCCTTCCCACTCTAGATTAACGGTTCTGTGTGAAGTAGTCCTTCCTTTTATCTGGAGATATTTGCAAGGCAGAAGCGACTGATCTGATATCCTCCCAACATCGCTGCTCCTTTGGAGAGGAATTTGGCAGCAATGTGGGGTGTGGGGAGAGGGAAGGTGGGGCAAACTGGCCTGCTAGGGAGCACGGCTGGGTGGGGGCAGGTAACAACAACAACAACAACAACAACAACAACAACAACAACATACTGCCCATCTAGGCACCTTCCCTCTAGCAAGATGACTGCAGAAGTGTTAACCTTCTCCCCACAGCCAGGGGGCAGCTCACCCAGACCAGGCTTCTCACCTTGACCGCCTGGACCACCACGTCTCGTCCGGTTGCCAGGCCCTGGACAAAGGCTCGAGCGGCAATGAAGGCGCGAGTCACCTGGAGGGGAGCAGGACAGAGCAGCCAGGAAGGGCAGCTGAGCAGCTGGACACACACATGCATGCACACAGCCCAGGACACCCCACCCCTGAGGCAAGGTGAGGCAGGACCCACAGAGGAACGCATGGCCCACTGCTGCCACGAATGTGGAGCACTCCCTGGAGGCAGGTTCTGCTCTCCACCCAATGCTGCAGTGGCCTCCTGGCCAATAGGAGGCGCTGCTGGTCTCTCCCCCTGCCTTGTTCCCAATGTAGATCTTCATCCCCAGCTTGTTGTAGATCTTCGCTCACCTGCCTTCTCTGGCCAAGAGATGAGAGAGGAAACTTTGTGTTTTGCCTCAGGTGCCAACATGTTGGGGGCCAACCCTGCACCACCCACCCACATCTGACCCTCCCACTCACCTGCCCCACAGTCATGCAGGGCTAAGATTGCCATATGCCCATGGAATCCCAGACATGTCCTCTTTTGGGGGGCCAACATGCCCATCCGGGGGAATTTTTACATTTTAAAGGAAATGTCCCGGGGGGGGGGTATTTATTTATTTATTTATTTATTTATTTATTTATTTATTTGTGGGTTGTGCATCTGCACACCACGGCCACGGCCAGCCCAAGCAACTCAGGCAGTCCTCTTTTTTTGCTCTTCAAGATATGGCAGCCCCATGCAGGGATGAGTGTGTGTGTATCAGTGGCTGGGAGCTGGGTCTATGGGTAATCCATCTGTGCCCAGAGTTGGTGGAGAACTCAGGCACAGCAGGAAGCCAACTGTTTATGCTCTTGATCCTGCACACAAAGTCAGGGACGCCTCAGTCAACATTTCTGGACTCCTTCCAGCCCGACTTTGCCTTTTGCCCCACAGCCAAGGGCTGATACGAGCCCCAGAGAAGAGGGGGTCCCTATGGCCTGAGCCCATCCCTTCCAAGTGCACGAGAAGAGAGCTGCTGGATCAGGCCAGGGGCCCAGCTAGATGCTCATGAGAAGTCTGCCAGCAGGATCCAAGCACAACAGCCTTTCTCCCCGCCTGGGGTTTCAGGTGCATTGCTGCCTCTAAATGTGGAGGCAGAGCAGGGCCAGTCTGGCCAGTAGCCCTGGAGAGCTCTCTCCTCCTCTGTGCATCTGTCCAATACTCTTTGGAAGCCCTCCAAGTTAGTGGACATCCCTGCCTCCTGTGGAAGGGAGTTCTATGGGTTCACTATGTGTCACATGAAGAAGCAAGAGGGTGTTGTGGCGTCCCAGGGAGGGAGGGTGGGGAGGGGAGGGCCAGGGGGTGGACTCACCTGCACGCGGAGCTGGCGGGGGCTGTCCCCAAAGGCCCGCAGCCCCTCTGCCTGGTGCCCCACACACTCCAGGTAGCCTTCGGGGAAGCTGTACTGGGGGTTGAGCAGGGGCAGCATCCGCTCCAGCAGGCGGGCCCAGAAGTCGCTCAGGGCCTCATCCAGGCCGGGTCGTGCTCCCTGCAGGTGGCGTCGCAGCTCCACAAAGAGCCCCTGGAAGAGGCGGGCATGCTGGGCATAGAGGTGCCCATAGGAGCGAGTGAACATGGCCTGGAGGGACTGCTCTGCCCCGGCCAGGAGCTCCCGGAAGAAGTCTGTGGGAGCAGGGAGATGCGGGGAGGAAGAGGAGGAAGAAGGTAGGTTGAGCCAAAACTCTGCCTCCGAAAAAGGAGCCTTCTCCTGAGCATGTGCACATTGCACTTCCCTCACTACTGCCCCCCTCTGGGGGGCAGGACAAAGGCTTCCAGGCAGCCACAAGCTGCAGCGCCCCATCGCACAACTTAGGGGTGCAAAGCGGGTGTGCAGTTGGGTGGAAATTGGAAAACAGGAGAGTGGGGAGGCAACGAACCAAGTTGGGGGGGGGGGTAGACCAGCTTCCTCTGCTGCTCAGGGCAAAAGGCCCCCCACCTCACCCCAGGAGCTCCCTTGGCCTAGAGGTCCCTCCCCCCCCCCGACTTTCTTAAGGATCCGGAGCAGAGGCTGGCATAGAGTAGGCAGGGGATAACTTTCATCCAGCCCTTCATGACCTCCAGGGAGTTGGGGGCCCCACAGACTTTGGGGTTTCCCAAAGGGAACAGGGAGGTGCTGGAACCCTCCCCCCACCTCACCGTGGAAGCGGCGCTGGCGGGAGCCTAGGGTGCTGAGCAGGAAGCCGGCCGCCTCTCCCACCAGGCCCTGGAGGTCCCCCTGGCTCTGCTCACTCAGACGCTCCTCCGTCTCGCTGGCGCAGCAGGTGTACTCCTGGGGGCAGATGCGCAGGTGCTCTCCTGGGGGGGGAAGAGGATTGCTGTTAGCCTGCCTGGCCCCACAGCTTGAGGAAAGTGCCCCCCCACCCCTCATGGGGGAACAAAGGCGGTGGCAGTCTCCCCAGTCCCGCATCGTAGAGTCGGAAGGGATCCTGAGGGGCAACGCAGGAGTCTCAGAGAGTGTTTTTTGGGGTGTGTGGCAAAATTGCAGCCAGGGCAGTTCCCACATAAGCACATGAGAAAGTCAATGGTGGCCTAGTGCAGTGTTTCCCAACCAGTGTGCCTCCAGATGTTTTGGGACTACAATTCCCATCATCCCTGACCACTGGTATTGCTAGCGAGGGATGATGGGAGTTGTAGTCCCAAAACATCTGGAGGCACACTGGTTGAGAAACACTGGCCTAGTGGTTAGCGTGTCCGGTTAGGACCTGGGAGAGACCAGGGTTCAAATTCCCCCACTCAGCGACCTCCAGGGCCAGTCACTGCCTTCTCTCAGCCTAGCGGACCTCACAGGGATGTTGCGAGGAGGAAAAGGAGAGGGGAAAGAGAACTAGGGGCATCACCATGAACTTGCCTGGGGGAAAAGAGGTGGTTTGGAGGTACAATGAAGAAATAAAGAAAGAAGCGAAGAGAAATGGAGGGGGCTGGGGGTGTTCCTCCTTGCTAGCACAGAAGATGCCCCCCAACTCCACAGAACACGGAGAGCCCTTCCAGGGGGTAGGAGAGGCGGAGAGGGGCGTCTGAAGCGCTGAGGAGGCAGAGAAGAGGCAGCGAAGGGGCGCGGGGGGCGCTGGCTGTTTGTGAGGTGTCCCTCCACGAGGCTTGAATGGGCTGACGGAGAAAACGTCCCGTCGGACTTGGGGAAATGGGGGGCTTCCCCGCAACTTCTGCCTGAAGACCCAGAGAAAGGGGGCAATGGCGGGGCAGGGGACAGTCCCCACGGCAGCGCGGGGGGAGGGGTGGCGAGAGCCCTGTGGCTTGCTCTGCGGCCGCCTCGTCCCGCCTTCCCCGCAACTTCCTTCCGAGACCCAGAGAAGAGGGGCGATGGGGACCCACGCGAGACGCCCCTCTTCCTGATCCACGTCCATCCTGGAGACGCCCGGGAAAGTTTGCTGCCAGGACGGGGCGCCCGCTTACCGGAGATGAGGCTGGGCGGCAGCGAGGCGAGGGCGAAGCCGCGCCCGGCCAGCGCCTGCCGGCTCTCCGCGCAGCTCCGCGCCGCCCCGCGCGTCTCTCCGCCAGCAGCAGCGGCACAAAGGAGCGGCAGGAGGAGCAGGCGCAGCGGCGCCATGGAGGGAGAAGCGCCCCTGAGGGCGAGGCCGGCCGGGGAAGGAGCGCGCCGCCGCCGCCGCCGGGAAGCGCGCAAGGGAGCGCAGCGCGGCGCAGCGCGGCGAACGGCCGGAGACAATGGCAAGGGCCAGCCCGCGCCCGCCACCGCCGCCGCCCGGCCCTAGCGCCGCCCGGCCCGGCGGGCGAGAGACAATGGGGGCCGCGCGGGGGGCTCGGAGGGAAGGAGGCAGGGAGGGAGGGGTCCTAGCGCCCTCCGTCTCTCCTGCCGGGCCAGAGGGGCGGGGAGAGAATCCGATCCTGCTGGGGGGGGAGCGGGGCCGAGGGACGGAGGGACCCAGCTGCTTCCCCTCTCCCGGTCCGAAGCGGTTGGATGCCACTTGTCTGGAAAGCCCCTCGCCAAGGCACGTCGAAGCTGCCTCGGAGCGACTGGGTGGCTTCTGTGCTGGGGGTTGGACTAGATGACCCTCGGGATCCCTTCCCACCCTACAAGTCTATGATTCTATGCTTCTGGCTGGGGGACCCAAGGAGATCCATCCATCTCCGTCCAGCCAGCTGCTTCTGGGAGTCCAGCGGAGGCAGCCCTCCCCTGGCTGCGTGCCTGCCTGTTTTCTGCTACGGGTTTGGCACGCGGATGCCTCCTGCTGCCTCTGATCATGGAGGCTCCATTGTGCTGCTGCTCTGGCCATTGAGCCGCCGCCGCTGCCCAGACCCACCTAAAACATATTCACCTCCCCAGTCTCTCATTCACCACACCTGGGCGACGTATTATAGACTCGTAGAGTTGAAAGGGACCCCGAGGGTCATCTAGTCCAACCCCCCATCCACTGACCAACTGGAGCATGTCCTGAAGAGTCGGCCAGGGTGTGGGTGGGTGTCCTGTGGAGAACACTTGAAAGAATTGGGTGTGTTTACCTTGGAGAAGCAGGGAGACGGGAGAGAGCTCACCCCATATCCCTGGAGGGTTGTCAGTCACGCAGAAACAAAATAAAAAAATAAAAAAATCCTTCCAGTAGCACCTTAGAGACCAACTAAGTTTTTATTGGTATGAGCTTTCGTGTGCATGGTCTCTAAGGTGCTGTCTCTAAGGTGCTACTGGAAGGAATTTTTTAATTTTTAATTTTGTTTCGACTACGGCAGACCAACACGGCTACCTACCTGTAACTTTGTTGTTGTTCAGTCGTTCAGTCGTGTCCGCCTCTTCGTGACCCCATGGACCAGAGCACGCCAGGCACGCCTATCCTTCACTGCCTCTCGCAGTTTGGTCAGACTCATGTTGGTAGCTTCGAGAACACTGTCCAACCATCTCATCCTCTGTCGTCCCCTTCTCTTCGTGCCCTCAATCTTTCCCAACATCAGGGTCTTTTCTAGGGAGTCTTCTCTTCTCATGAGGTGACCTGTAACTAGTCACGCAGAAGACAGAGCAGGACAGGTCACATCCAGGTGGGTAGCCCTCGCTGCCTCCTGCGGGAGGGAGTTCCACCGTTTGCGCTGCGCGAAGAAGGACTTCCTTTCATCTGTCATGAATCTTCCAGCATTCAACTTCAATGGATGTCTACGAGTTCTTGTTTTAGGAGAAGGAGAGAGGAAAGTTCTCCGCTTTCTCCACGTCCCCATGCCATACACTACCTGTAGTTTATACACTTCTATCGTCTTATTCGCCTTTTATAAACTATAAAGCAGCCTTTCTTCACAGGGGCATCATTTGGGTTGCCTTTCCTAAACCCTCTCCAACTCTGCAACATCCTTCTTTAGGCGAGGCGAACAGAGCTGGACACAGCATTACAGTATTGCACATGCCGTCGCGCCCGAGAGTTCTGTTATACGGGCATTGCGATGCTTCCACAGCGGAGCAGGCGCTGCCTTTGCTGGCAGTGCTTAAGGAGCGGCTGGAGCGAGGCCTGTCGGGGGTCTGTGGGGGGTCGCATCCTTCCTGTCCCGCAGGGAGCTGTCCTGTGCGTGACCTCACGTGCCTCTTCAGGCCCCGAGCAAGCGAGCGCCCGGCTCTGGATCCCAGGGGAGCGGAGGGAGCCCGGATGAGTCTGCTGTTGCCCTTCCCCGCGCAAGCAGAAGGGGGCGCTGCTGCGACAGGGAGGAGGACCCAGCGCTGGAAAGTGCGCTTCTCCCGTAGGAGAGACGTATTGGAATCACAGAATGGCAGAGTGGGAAGGGACCCCCAAGGGGCATCTAGTCCAGCCACCTTCATTAATGCAGGAATCACAGCTAACGAATTCCTGACCTCTGTTTTAAAAACCTTCCAATGAATCACAGAATCATAGAATCCTGTGGTTGGAAGGGATCCCCAAGGACCATCTAGCCCAACCCCCGGCAACGCAGGAATCACAGCTGACGGGTGGCCACGCGACTTCTCTTTAAAAGCCTCCAGGGAGAGGAGAAGCCTCTTCTGCCTTTGCCCGGGCAGCCTAGGAGGACAAACCTCAGTGTAACGAAAGTGTTCACTTCTGAGAGAAGTGCTGAGTCGGGCCATATTCCACGCGGTACAAAAGCTCCCGCTGTTCCTTCGAGATTCTGCCTGGAGGGTTGACTGTCCCGTCCTCCTTCCCTATAGTTTGAAGTAAGGAGCTGAGCGATCCTACAGCCGATTAAAATGCAGGGGCGACAGGAACGGGGGCAGGAAGAGATCGTGTCGCCCCTGTAGCAGCTTGACTCTTCTCCACCCAATGGCAGCTCAGCCTTGAGAGGGGGTTGTTGTTGTTCAGTCGTTCAGTCGTGTCCGACTCTTCGTGACCCCCTGGACCAGAGCACGCCAGGCACGCCTATCCTTCACTGCCTCTCGCAGTTTGGCCAAACTCATGTTAGTAGCTTCGAGAACACTGTCCAACCATCTCATTCTCTGTCGTCCCCTTCTCCTTGTGCCCTCAACCTTTCCCAACATCAGGGTCTTTTCTAGGGAGTCTTCTCTTCTCATGAGGTGGCCAAAGTACTGGAGCCTCAACTTCAGGATCTGTCCTTCTAGTGAGCACTCAGGGCTGATTTCTTTAAGAATGGATAGGTTTGATCTTCTTGCAGTCCATGGGACTCTCAAGAGTCTCCTCCAGCACCATAATTCAAAAGCATCAATTATTCGGCGATCAGTCTTCTTTATGTTCCTTCCAGTAGCACCTTAGAGACCAACTAAGTTTGTTCTTGGTATGAGCTTTGTGCATGCACACGAAAGCTCATACCAAGAACAAACTTAGTTGGTCTCCAAGGTGTTACTGCAGTGATGGCTAACCTTGACACTCCAGATGTTTTGGGACTACAACTCCCATCATCCCTGACCACTGATCCTGTTAGCTAGGGATGATGGGAGTTGTAGTTCCAAAACATCTGGGGTGTCAAGGTTAGCCATCACTGCGCTACTGGAAGGAATTTTTTTATTTTGTTTTGACTATGACAGACCAACACGGCTATCTACCTGTAGCCTTCTTTATGGTCCAGCTCTCACTTCCGTACATTACTACTGGGAAAACCATAGCTTTTTTTTTTTTTTTAATAATTTTTATTAGTTTTACAAATTTTTGTCCGGCCCTGTTTCAGGCCAGATCACATAAATTATAAACAACATCCAATGACTTCCCCACGCCCCCCTCATTGCTTTCATTTACCAAAATATTTCATTATTAACAGGTTCCTAATTCCTCCTCTTTAACAATTTAATCACATCAAATATTCAAATCATTAATCATCCAATCATAACTTTAACACACTTATATTTTACTTTATTCACATCCCTGTTACCTCCCCCAATCCCCAGGATAGACTGCTTCATTATAGATTTACTTATCATCTTTATAAACAACACTCTTATATCATTATTCTTCAATATCATAACTTCAAGTCCTGTAATCAAATTCCTGCCATGTCCATGAATCAAAACCAGTAGGCCACAGATAAGTTAAATTCTTTTAGTTATTTATCCTATTCCCTTTGGCTCCAACCTCCAGACCCACTGTTTGTGCTGTAAGATGGCATCCAAAACAACATCCGCCATAATCTCCGACCAGTCCTGCCTTTTCTTGTCCATGACAACTTGGTTACTCTTCCGCTGCTTGATTTTGGTCTGTGCTTTGCTGACGTTCCCTCTGTTGCTTTTCCTTTTGCTTGAGATGACAGCTCCTTTGGGCTTACAATTGAAGCGTCTTTTACAGCTGGCTGTTGCCTCTATAATCTCTAACTGCTTGACCTTGACTGATGCATTGTCCTCCAAGTTTGTTTGTAAGTCCTGGCCAGTCAGACCAATGGTTGTGCTTTGCTCTATCTCTTTCTCAGAGCTGCTCCAAGCATCACCCAGTTCCGCTCTCAGCCCTCTCAATTCTGTAATATAATCCACTCTGAACTCTTCCAGCCTTTCCAACAGTGTTGTCAGATCAACATCCAGTTTCAACGCCATTTTAAAATGCAGTTCAAGTCTTTCAATAAATTTCCAAACTTTTCAAAAGTTCAAAATCCAAAGCCATTAACAAAATCCACAAATAGGTAAAAATTAGATTCACTTCAGCTACCCCCTAGGACCGGGGGAGGCACAAGGGTTAAATCACAGAAACAAAGTTTCACTTTCCAATCAATTCTTTTGCAAGCTATGTAGCAATGTCCTGTTGCTGAAACACAATGGCAGGGGACGGACCTCCGTTTTGACATCCACAAGCCAGGTCAAATTCAGTTCAAATCAAATACTTTTCTTTAAATTACTCACAGTTCCGAATGAAAATCTTGAAGGAATTGACGCGCTCTGAGGTGGCAGTCTCGCAGCTTCGCCAGACGGGGGTTTTTTGCAGACCCTGGAGCTCCGCCGCCCGATCGCTCCCGGGAGCCGCTGAGAGCTCCCTGGGATCGGGACCGGCTTCCGAGCTCAGGCGGGTCCTAAGGTCCCCGGGATGCCCCTCCCAGTGTTTTTGGGGGTCGCGGCGCTGGCGCGAGCTCCCCGTTCCCGGTCTGGCTGGGGAATGTCAAGACCGACATGTCCCCCCGACCGCCATCTCCGGCGCGCCAACCGGAAGTCGTCGGGAAAACCATAGCTTTCTTCCCCTTCTATTTGCCAGAAGGGGAAGAAATGGAAGCAGTGAGAGATTTCACTTTCTTGGGTTCCATGATCACTTCAGATGGTGACAGCAGTCACGAAATTAAAAGACGCCTGCTTCTTGGGAGAAAAGCAATGACAAACCTAGACAGCATCTTAAAAAGCAAAGACATCACCTTGCCGAGGGGGAGGGGGATATAATTAAAGGTAAAGGTAATGGGGCCCCTGACCGTTAGGTTCAGTTGGCCGAGGGAGCCGGAGTACAGCTTCCGGGTCATGTGGCCAGCATGACTAAGCCGCTTCTGGCGAACCAGAGCAGTGCACGGAAACGCCGTTTACCTTACTGCTGCAGCGGTACCTATTGATCTACTTGCACTTTGCCATGCTTTTGAACTGCTAGGTGGGCAGGAGCAGGGACCGAGCAACGGGCACTCACCCAGTCGCGGGGATTCGAACCGCCGACCTTCTGATCGATCACCAAGCCCTAGGCTCAGTGGTTTAGACCACAGCACCACCCGTGAATCTCCCTCCCACAAATATTATGCAAGCGGGAGGTGCCCCCTGTTGGAAAGTGAGAGTTGGAAAAGATATGCCTATTCTCAACGACTTCCGGTCTAGCGCTTTGGCCGGCCGGCTGGGCTTCCGTCGCGCGCGGCAGGGACCGGCTGAAGACGGCCCGAGGGTACCGTTCCTGCGCAACGGACCCTCCTTAAACTTCAGGCAGGGCGGCCTGAAGACCTGGGGAGTCAGCGGGCGCTCGAATGAGCTCCCCCCCCTTTGGAGGACCCGAGATCGGGTCTCAGAAGGGGAGAGCGGGTTGAGCTCGGAGCGCTGTGACTCCATTACCGTCCGTCTTCAGCGAAGCGGCAAAGCGGGCAGCACAAAGTGCTAGATTCCTCCTTCAACCTGAAACAAGAAAATCGTGAGTACAAAGATTTGAACAAGCAATTGGTCTAATTGGATTAAAAGCCGGTGATTCTAAACACGGAGGTCGATCCTGGCTGTTGGGGAGCAAGGAGCAGGAAACAATGTAACCGAGGCATTGGAGAACATTGTGACAGGGGAAAGCTTCTATTTCAAGTGTCTAAAGTAACTCTTTTCCTGAACCCTCGGGGAAGATTTGGCTAAAGTTTAAAGGAACTTTGGAACTATTTTTGTGGATTTGTGAGACTTTTAAAAGTTGCACCAAGCTTTGGAAATGCTGGAAGAAATCAATGCAAAAGTGGATGAACTTAGAGACTTAATTATTAAGTATTTCCAAGTGAGGAGCAGCGTACAAGAGGAATGCATTTTCAAGCAAGAGCAGGAGGAGGAGGAGTCAGGACATGAGAAAGTGAAAAATCCCACACTGTTGACCGTGAGAAAGTATAGGGGAGACCACAGGAGAAAGATATGCCGAAAGCGAAAGCGTCAACTACGGATGAAACTCTGCAGGAAAAAATGTAAGAGAAATTGGACTGACAGCAGACAAGAGAAAGAAGAGCAAAAGAAAGGTAAAGAGCTGCAGGGAAGAGAAGATGATGAAATGCCTGGCTTTTTCAGGCTGGACATTGAGTGGGTCTGGGTCCCAGATAAGAAGGGAGTGGGGTAAAGAGGACTTAAACTTGGAAAAAATGATCTGACTCTTTTTATGGCTAAAGATATGGTTTCAATATGGATTTGCAAGAATGGAATATAATAATTTTGGATTATAACTGCAGTTACAGGAATTGTAAGTCAAGTTTTACCCGAGCAAAGGGAGAAGGGGGGGGAAATAAAATTAGATAAAGAATAGAAGTGTAGGATGGCTAAGGTTGATTTATAATTGATAAGAAATTATGGTTAATGAATTAAGAAATATGATTTTAATTTGTTATTTGTTAAAGAAAAATTATGATGTAAATGATGATAAAGAATCCTGAATATTAGATGAGATGATGTAACCAATTTTAAGGGAAACGGGGAAGTCCTAACCAGTATAAGTAATTGTATTAGAACCCTGCACAGGAAAAAGTGCAGGGAACAGGCAAGATAAAGGAAGAGATGATAAGGTTAAACGTTTAATGATCTGTATACCTCTGTGAGAGGGGGGTGATGAATTGTAAATGGGTGCCTCCGAGTGAGAGAGGGGGCACCCAAGAGTGTTTAACGAAGATGTTAAGGCCAATAAAATTGTAAAACCAAATGAAAATTATTAAAAAAAAAAAAAAAAAGATATGCCTATTCTCCAGTAGCAGAGTTCAGTGCAATGGAGATTGTTCCAGGAACATTTAAACTTGGTTAGATTTCGTCACCTGCCTTTAAACAAACGCTTAAAAGGTAAAGGTAAAGGGACCCCTGACCATTAGGTCCAGTCGTGTCCGACTCTGGGGGTGCGGCGCTCATCTCGCGTTACTGGCCGAGGGAGCTGGCGTACAGCTTCCGGGTCATGTGGCCAGCATGACAAAGCCGCTTCTGGCGAACCAGAGCAGCACATGGAAACGCCGTTTACCTTCCCGCTGCAGCGGTACCTATTGATCTACTTGCACTTTGACGCAGGGGCGTACCCAGGATCAAAACTAGGGGGGGGGCAAGCCATGGTCGTTCAGGTTTGCTTTGAATGGACGCTGATCATTTTTGCTTCTAGGGCTGCCTTCTAGGGGGGGGCAGCTGCCCCCTCTGCCCCCACCCTGGGTACGCCTTTGACGTGCTTTCAAACTGCTAGGTTGGCAGGAGCAGGGACCAAGCAATGGGAGCTCACCCCATTGCGGGGATTCGAACCGCCGACCTTCTGATCGGCAAGCCCTAGGCTCTGTGGTTTAACCCACAGTGCCAACGCTTAGGCTACAATAAACCACACACTTAACTTTCCAAATAAGACATTATTTCACTCACAGATTTGCCAGAAGTTACAGCAAACAAGTCTCCATTCGCTGGCAGTAAAACAAAGAACAACAACATCAAAAAGGCTCCAAACGACTTAAAAAGAAAAGTACTTTGTTTCCTTAAGAAAAAGATCATGCAATATTAGGGTTAGCAAAGATGCAGGCTTTAAAATCTCCCTGAGAAGCAGGGAGCAGAGGCTGCTGAGAGCCTACTAAGCCACTTGCAGCCTGAGGTCTTATATCCGCTTAACTCTTTCATACATGGAAGTGTGGGTCAGTAGTCGTATATTGCAGCACCCTCAGTATGCAATGCTCTGGGAAGTATGTTGTGACTGTGCCAGGGAGCGAGGGTGCCCACATGGGGGCCACAGGCATGGAAGGAGCAGGTGAGCTCACGGGGGGGGGGGTCCTCTTCTCCCAGTATACACACCCCTGCGCCACCAGACACGCAAAGCATTAATCATTAACCCAGCGCACCAATAAAATGTGAAACTCCCTCCCCTAGCAGGAGGCAGTGGTGGTTTTAAAAAATTAGACCAATTCATGGAGGAGATGGCTATCAATGGCTTCTATCCACAATTGCTCTGCTCTGCCTCCACAGTCGGTGGTTGTGATGCTTCTGTTCTGAATCCCAGTTGCTCAAAACCGCAGCAGGAGAGAGTTGCTCTTGAGCTCAAATCCTGCTTGTGGGCAACTGTTTGGCCACTGTGAGAAGAAGATGTGAACTGCCCTGAGACCTTCAGATATAGGGCAATATAGAAATAAAATGGTAGTAGTAATAAGAATAAGAATAAGAATAAGAATAAGAATAAGAATAAGAATAAGATGCAGGACTGGATGGGCCACTGGCCTGATCCAGCAGGCTCTTTTTACATTTTTCTGTACATACATACATACATACATACATACATAGGAGTTGAACAAATGGATTCAAACAGCAAAAAAGGAGATTCCGACTGAACAACCAAGTCAGGCTGGATGCTTTGGGGTTTATTTTCATGAGGAAAGAGAGTCGCAGGCCCTACAGCAGTGACTGCACAGAGCAAATGCCATCTCTGGAAGCCGTCCAGGTCCCATTCTCCCCCATCCCTCCTTTTTTAAAAATGTACTTTTGTTAAAGATTTAATGGTTTACAAATTATGTGCAATGTCCTTTTTCAAGTTACATTTTCTACAGATCAGTTTCATTTGTTGAGACATTAGTCTTACATTAGGAAGAAAAGGGGGAAAGAGGTGGAGGGGGCCATGGTGGGTGGGGGTGGGGTCAGGTGGCGATGTTTCTATTTTACTTAATGTATGTTTGGGGTTTTGTGTCAGCGTTGCTTGTGTGGGTTCTCTTTGCTATACGCTTGTTTTCCTTTGGTGGTGAGAGAGGTTGGGGTTGGCAATGGGTGTGGTTGTTCATTTGTGATTGGCTGTGGTGAACATTGTTTGTCCAGGTCCCATTATGAGGTGCACACGCCACTCATCACTGCCTGGCTTGTCCTGCATCCGGGAAGGACTTTGCCCCACCTTTGGCTTCCTTATGACCTGGGAGTGGAAGGGAGAGGTTCCTTTCCAGCACTCCTGTGAGCGGGGTTGTGGGAGAGAGAGAAGCCTCCGTCCAGGCCCCACATGCAGCCTCCCAGGTCTCTCTGCCCAGCCCACCCTGAGGACTCTCACCAGGCCCACCCCCCATCCAGCCCTGCTGTGCACCAGCTGTCAAGGGGAAGAGCCTTGGCAGGTGACTGCCTCTTCCCAGCCTGGATGGAGAGATGTGGGGGTGTAGATTTTTTGGGGTTCGAATGTAGTGCACTGTGCAACAGAGTCTTGTCTGCCATTTGGGCATTATCATCATCATCAATCAATCAATTACTTTTTTATACTGCTCATCATCCACAGAGCACAAGGCAGTTTACATAATGACAACACAAAATGCATAGCATGAGAATACACAGCAATAACACCCCCACCTGACAGACACACATTTAAAAGGCCACAGAGAGCTACAGGCCAAAGGCCTGGTTATATAGAGGCTCATTTGAAACAGAGGTCGGGGGGCTGCCTGTCAAGGATTCTCTAGCTGTGATTGCAGGGGGTGGGCTAGATGGCCCTTAGAAGTCCCTTCCAACTAGGTTTCTATGATTCTGCGTAAGGTCAGGCTCATAGAACTAGAGAATTACAGAGTGGGAAGGGATCCCAAGTTTCATCTAGTCCACCCCCCCTACAACGTAGGAATCATTTGCCCAGCGTGGGGCTCAAACCCACAACCCTGTGATTAAGAGTCTCAGGCTTACGTGGACCTCCTTGAGGGACCAAGCCCCCTTTGTCCTGAGCAATGCCTATGTCTCAGGAGGAGGAGGAGGAGGGAGGTCTTCTATCCACGCATGGCCCCACCAGCAAGACCCTGTGCAGCCAGAAAAATGTTGGGCCCTCCTTCCGCTTTCAGCCATGGGTCACTGGCACCCCCCCACCCGAACCGCTGTTCTGTCTCACACATCCACAGGGGATGAAAAGGCAACCAGAGCCAACGCTCTGCATGCCTGATGTACGGATGTCTGCCCAGTTTTTCCTGCAAACATTGGCAAGGCAGCGGCTCAACGAGACCTGCTTGGTCTTGCCAGGGGCCAGCTGGTGGTGGATGAGGTCATGGATTCAAATGGCAAGGAAGGAGATACCGACTGTTGTGTATTGATTCAAAGGTTATCTGTCTGTAAAGTAACTGCATTCCTGTTCCAGAAGGAACAGCTACTATTGGTTCATTTTAGCTGCTGCATTTGGATCCTCAGCTTTATTGGTTCCCACCAAAAAGCTGCTGTGTGATTGCTTGAGATTGTTCCCTCCAAAATGTATCTTTTCCTTGCCAGCCTCTCTCTCCTATAAATGTAACCGCCTACCCTAAGTTCCCTCAGTCCTGTCTTCCTAAAATAAAGAGCTGTTTCATGAAGATGTGTATCTGGATTACTTCGGCCACGACACAACATACTGGCGACGAGGATGGGATTCAGGCCGTTTGAAGGGCGGAACACCAGCTTCCCGACCTTAGCGTCCTGATACCAGAAGACAGGACTCCCTGAAACTGACAGGACAACTCAGTTCCGGAGGAATGGCGGCGTCATGGTTCATGGAACCATTCCATCCCGGAGCATCCGAGGCGTGGGATGCTTACCTCGAGCGTTTTGAATTCGGAGTGGCTGCAAATGTGGGATGTAAACACTAGAGCAGTCAAGTACAACAATGCTAGAGCAGACAGTGGAGATTGCCTCAGTCCTCCAGCCACAACTTCCTGGTCACATGGATTGAGGCAATTTCCTCTTGCAACTAGATGTGGGAGTGGCTTCACCTGGGAAGGTATGAACAAAGAACCTCACGGGTCAGCGGCCATTCCATTCCATTCCACTCTCTCACTCGAACTGCGAGGAGGATGCTCAGTTGGCTTCCACCCAACTGGGGCCTAGCGGACTTCTCTCCCACATGGGGAGATTCCAATTGTAAATATCTTTACTAAGAATAAGCCTGCCTTCTTTGGGATTTGTCTTGAGCTGGATATATGTGAGTAAACATTTTATACCTTTTTATAGAAGACGTGTGTTGTGTCTTATTTGAAGAGGGACAAAGGGGAAATATAGTGACAAACCAGGAAACTAGATTAAGTTGATTCTAGCGAATCAAAGCAACTTCCGCTGTGTGTATTTTAAAAGGGAATGTTACTCTGCTAGTTGAACTTGTTAGCACAAGTTAGGATGAGATATATTAAATTATAAATCTCCATCCACGTTCCAAAACATTCCCACAAAGGGTTATGTATGCCCAGCGCTACGTATTTTGTGTATTTTTGAAGGATTGCGTTGGATTGCATTTTTGAGCTGAGTAGGATTTTTCTGAGAGCATTTCCTGGTCAGACCGCATGGTCTTTTGTCCTATTGTCTAGAGAAAGGGGATTAAGCTACCCCTCCCCTCCCTCAGAGCTCACAAAAGACCCAAAGGCAGTGAAGATTTATTTTGAGGCTTTTGCTTTTTGCATTTTGAGATTTTTGAGATTTTGATTTTGAATTTTGACAAATTTTTGAATTTTGAAATTTTTCCAAATTTTGGATTTTAAGATGGCTAGTGCCAGTTTTTATAGTGAAGCAAAGCCAGGCTTAATGCTGCTAGATGAGGACAATTTTGTGCACTGGAAAACGCGCTTAATAGCATATTTAGAAGCAAGGGATGTTTTGGATGCGATTGAGAAACCAAAGCCTCAAGGTGCAGATGATGAAGCCAAGGTTAAAGTCTGGAAAAGGCAGAACAGCGAGGCCAAGCACATAATTTTGAGTGGACTTCGCAATAAGCATCTATCGTTAATAAATAGCAAAGATGATGCATCTCAGATCCTAAAAGATACTGAGCGCATGTATGGAGAATCTACAAAGAACTCCTACAGAACATTGATGGGCAAATTAACTAGACTGAGAATGAATTCAAAAGAAGAATTCACAGAGCATATTGATAAATTCACAGAAATTATTCAAAAGCTTGAACTTACTCCACAATCTTTTGATGAAGTAACAAAGGTATCATTTCTGTTAGCCTCATTAGGGCCACATTTTGATGCATTTGTCAGTTTGATGGATCATAAAGAGAATCTAACTTTTAAGGAACTGACCAGTGAATTAAGAGAGGAATGCAGAAAGAGATTTGATTCTCCAGAAAGCAACCCTAGGAGAAAGGATTGTAATTTTGTTTCAAAGCAATTTACAAAATCCAGAGAAATTGTGTGTTTTAAATGCCTGAAAAGCGGCCACATGGCAAAGCATTGCAAGGATCCAAAGGCTAAAGCAAAGGATTCTCATCTTTCTCACCAAAAGGGAGAAAGGAAAGGAAAATCTGAACGCAACATGCTGTTGCAAGAAAGGAGTTTAGCTGTCCAGAGCCAAGAAAACACACGCAATAAGTGGTTATTAGATTCTGGAGCCAGCAGCCACTATTGTTTTGAAAAAGACTGTTTTAATGAATTAAGTGATAAAGAGACTGAAATTGAGGTTGCAGATGGAAATATTTTAAAGTCCAAAGGTGAAGGTTCAATGCATTTGGAATTCAATGTAAACAATGAATCTTTTAGGACCAGAATGTCCAATGTTGTGTATGTACCAGAACTGAGCTGCAATTTACTCAGTGTCTCTACTTTGGACAAGAAAGGTTTCAAGATCACATTTGAGAATGGACAGTGCAGTGTAACTAAAGATGGTGAAGTGTACATTGAAGCAAAATTAATAAATGGTGTTTATGAGGTTAATCTTTCAGAGAACCAGTCTGCAAAAGTGGCACGCTCCAGCCAGAAGGAAGACGCAGATTTGACGCTGTGGCATAGAAGACTTGCACACAGAGATACCACCATCATTAAGAGTCTACAGGAAAGTGATCTTGTCACAGGTTTGCAGGTAAAAGGGAGCAGCAACCAAGCTCCAACAAAATGCATAACTTGTGTTACTGAAAAGGCAGTAAAACCTTCTTTTACACGTTGCACAGAACAAAGGAGTACCAAAGTTCTGGATATTGTGCATTCAGATTTGTGTGGGCCACTCAGTGTTCCATCACTTGGACACAACAAGTATATTTTAATTTTTATTGATGATTTTTCGAGATATTGTGTGGCATATTTCATCAAAGATAAAAGTGAGACAGTAGAGATGTTCAAGAATTACATTGCCATGGTTAGGAACAAGTTCCAAAGAGCTCCAGGTGTCTTAATGTCTGACAATGGAGGAGAATACTGCTCACATGAGATGAAAGCCCTTATGGCAAAGGAAGGAATTACACATGTAACCACAGTTCCTTACACGCCACAACAGAACTCCATAGCTGAAAGGAAGTTCAGATCCATTATGGAAATGACAAGGTGTATGCTGAAGGAAGCATCCCTGCCAAGGAAGATGTGGGGAGATGCTGCTTACACAGCTGTCTATCTCCAGAACAGGTTGCCAACAAAGGCAACACAGCGCACACCATTTGAACTTTGGCATGGAAAGGTGCCTAGTCTGTCGCACATACGTGTATTTGGCAGTGTGTGTTACTACCACGTGCCCAAGGAACAGAGGCACAAGCTTGACTCCAGAGCACAAGCAGGTATCTTAGTGGGATATGCTGCTGGAGGCAAAGGATACAGAGTAATGGACTTACAGACAGGCAAAGTGAGTGCGCACCATGCAATTTATTTTGATGAACATGCAAAAGCAGACACAAAGAACACTGTTATTGGCTGCTCCAAGGAGTCAGAATGGACTCAAGCACTCATAAACTTTCCTTCTGAAACCCCACATGGTACTAATCTGCCTTCTAGTGTCATAGCACCCCCTACAGGCGACGCACCAGAAGACGCAGATGACCAGATCCCTGGCGGCTCCAGAGACGAAGAGGAGGACTCAGATGGGGACATGTCAGCGTTGGAGGAGGGTGAGGAAGCTGATGCGGTTCAAGAACCAGGACCAGAGGTCAGACGCTCATCCAGAACCAACAGAGGTGTCCCACCAGCAAGACTGTCCTACCTTGCAGGGTCGGTGTCTCTACAGGAACCTTCCACATGGGAAGAGATTCAGAAGATGCCATCTGCGCAAGCCAGTCTCTGGAAGAAGGCCGCTCAGGAGGAGATGGATGCACTGCATCAGAACCAGACGTGGACCCTGACAGAGCTCCCTCCTGGTAAGAAGGCCATTGGGTGCAAGTGGGTGTTCAAGGTTAAGAAGGGGTCAGAAGGGGAAGTGGAACGCTACAAAGCAAGGCTAGTAGCACAAGGTTTTTCACAACGTTTTGGTGAAGATTACGACGAAGTTTTCGCACCAACCGTAAGATATAGTACCGTCCGAATGCTTTTGAGCATTGCAGCCTCTAAACAATTGGACGTGAAGCACGTTGACATATGCACTGCGTTTTTACATGGGAGAATTTCAGAAGAAATATATATGAAACAACCTAAAGGTTTCACAAAACCAAATGAGACGCACCTCGTGTGTCGACTCCAGAAAGGAATCTATGGGCTTAAACAAGCGGCTAGAGCCTGGAATCAGAAATTGCACAGTATGCTTGTGCAACTTGGGTACAAGCAAGGAAACGCAGACAAGTGCTTGTACAGCAAGTCAAGTAATGGACAATATTCATACATATTGGCTTTTGTCGATGATTTGATTATTGCTACTGCAAATGATAGAGACTATACACAAATAGTAAAACACCTCAGCAAGGAGGTACAAGTAAAAGAACTTGGAGATGTCAAGTACTACCTAGGAATTCAAGTGGAAAGAGAAGAAGATGGCTCATTTCTTCTCAGCCAGAAGCAAAAGATTCATAAACTGATTGAGTATTTGCAGATGCAAGACGCACACCCGGTTGCAACGCCCATGGCTACAGACTTCTTGAAGAATCAGCAGGATTCGAAGCTGTTGCCAGATAACAGTCAATATAGGTCGGTAATTGGTAAACTTTTGTATATGGTTACCACATGTAGACCTGACTTAGCTAATGCTGTGGGGATTCTGAGCAGAAAAGTGAATTCTCCCACTGAGCATGATTTAGCGGGGCTGAAAAGGGTGATTAGATACCTCAAAGGTACAATAAATTGTAAATTAAAGTTGCCAGCTGTCAGAGACCCTAAGTTGGTTGGGTACACTGATGCAGATTGGGCCGGGGATAATGCTGACTATAAATCCACAAGCGGTCATGTTTTTATGTTTGGGGATGGACCTGTTGTGTGGGGCAGCTATAAACAGAGTTGTGTAGCTTTGTCTTCAACAGAGTCCGAATATGTTGCTGCAACGGAAGCATGCAGAGAAATTGCCTGGCTTGATGAACTCATCAAAGACTTTGGACTGGTGAGAAGGGAACCTGTCAGCCTGCTAGAGGACAATCAAAGTTGCCTGAAGCTGACGCAGAGTGAAAAGTTCCTAGCCAGAACCAAACACATTGGTGTCAGGTACCACTATATACGCCAGATGGTGCAAGATGGACTTGTGGAACTGTCTTATTGCTGCACCAAAGAGATGACTGCCGACATCTTGACAAAACCCTTGCCAAAAGAGAGTTTCCAGAATCTACGTGTCAAGCTGGGACTCTGGGTGGTTGAATAAAGTTGTTTATGTTTTGTATGTTGTATTTGCCTGAGAAGGGGTTTGTGGGATGTAAACACTAGAGCAGTCAAGTACAACAATGCTAGAGCAGACAGTGGAGATTGCCTCAGTCCTCCAGCCACAACTTCCTGGTCACATGGATTGAGGCAATTTCCTCTTGCAACTAGATGTGGGAGTGGCTTCACCTGGGAAGGTATGAACAAAGAACCTCACGGGTCAGCGGCCATTCCATTCCATTCCACTCTCTCACTCGAACTGCGAGGAGGATGCTCAGTTGGCTTCCACCCAACTGGGGCCTAGCGGACTTCTCTCCCACATGGGGAGATTCCAATTGTAAATATCTTTACTAAGAATAAGCCTGCCTTCTTTGGGATTTGTCTTGAGCTGGATATATGTGAGTAAACATTTTATACCTTTTTATAGAAGACGTGTGTTGTGTCTTATTTGAAGAGGGACAAAGGGGAAATATAGTGACAAACCAGGAAACTAGATTAAGTTGATTCTAGCGAATCAAAGCAACTTCCGCTGTGTGTATTTTAAAAGGGAATGTTACTCTGCTAGTTGAACTTGTTAGCACAAGTTAGGATGAGATATATTAAATTATAAATCTCCATCCACGTTCCAAAACATTCCCACAGCAAAGGGGGTCACTGATGAGAACAAAAAAAAAGCCTTGTTACTGAGTTGCTGTGGGGCAGAGACCTTTGAGTTGGCTCGAGCACTACTGGCCCCCACAACACTGCAGGAGGCCACGTTCAAGGATGTCACAGACCATTTATCGAGGCATCTCAATCCTACGGCGTCTAAGATGACCTGGCGCATTGAATTTCATAAAAGGCATCAACAAGCTGGAGAGACAGTGTCCATTTTCCTTACCGAACTACGGAAACTGGCAAGGCACTGTAAGTTTGCCAACCTGGAAGAAACACTGCTGGACCGGTTCGTGTGCGGCCTCCGCAGCAGCAAGGGCCGCAGGCGGATTGCGGCAAAACAAGAAATGGATCTGGCAACGGCACTCCAAGAGGCGATCGCAACAGAAAATGAGGAAAAAGAGGAACAAAACCCGGGCCAGAGAGCTACAAAAGTGGCAGGAGAGGCTGCTCACTCCGTGGACGACCAGGATGCCAGCCCCAACCAGAGTCCGGAGCAGGGAATAGAGATGGTGAGACAGGAGGGAACGGCACACAAAGACCGTCAAGCTGCATGCCCGGGCTGTGGCGGAACGCACAATAGGAAGAATTGTCGGTTCCGCGAGGCTGTGTGCCGAGCGTGTGGGAAAACGGGGCATATAGCAAGGGTATGCAGGTCAGGGGCCACAAGCACACCTGGACCATCGAAACCAGGGGGTCGGAGGACGGCTACATCAACTTACCTTTACGACGACTGCAATTACCTTACACAAATCGAGGGCAAGACTGTTCAGTTCCCCGCCCAGAGAAAGCCTTCGGTGCGGGTTTTGATCAACGAGAGGCAGTGCTACATGGAGGTGGATTCTGGATCCGGGTTCTCCATAGTGTCTGACGACACAGCCAGAACATTATTCTCTAGGGGTAAGTTACCCATGTTAGAGCCATTCCCAGCTACGCTACAGTCTTATTCTGCTGGCCGCATACATATTCTGGGAATGTGCACTGTCAATGTACAGTTCCGTGATAGGAGAGCGGCATTGAAGCTAGTGATTGCCAAAGGGAAGCGCACTAGCCTGCTGGGCACAGACTGGTTTCCGGCTTTGGGTCTGAGAATCTCAGGGCTCCACGCAGTCCAGGTAGCTCCAGAGACATTTGGCACCCTGTATAAGGAGTTTGGAGCATTGTTCAATGGGCAGTTGGGATGCTACAAGGGGGCTCCAATTGACCTAGAGCTGGATCCAGGGGTTGCACCGATTCGGTTCAAGCCCAGGCGAGTACCATTCGCGCTGCAATCAAAAATAGAGACAGAACTAGATAAACTAGTACAACAAGGGGTACTTTCACCAGTGGACTCAGCCAGATGGGAAACTCCCATTGTCACACCCCTGAAGGCGAATGGGGAGATTCGAATTTGTGCAGATTACAAATGTACAATAAATAAGGCCATCAGGGGAAACTCTTACCCCATTCCGGTTGTGTCTCAGCTATTGGCAAAGCTGGCTGGAGGAAAGATTTTTGCGAAGATCGATTTGGCGCAGGCTTATCAGCAGCTGCCGGTAACTCCAGCATCTGCAGAAATCCAAACAATTGTCACACACAAGGGCGCCTTCAAGGTGAATAGACTACAGTTTGGGGTTTGCGTAGCCCCTGGCATATTCCAAGGCCTAATGGAACGCTTGCTGAGGGGTCTGCCGGGGGTGCTCCCTTATTTTGATGATGTGCTGATAGCGGGAAAGGACTCTCTAGAGCTGCTGGAACGCGTCCGGGAAGTTCTGTGCAAATTCAGGGATGTGGGCCTGAAGCTTAAAAAGGAGAAATGTAGTTTTGGGGTGGCTGCTGTGGATTTTTTAGGGTACCGAATTGATGCTGCAGGCATTCACCCCATGGATACTAAGATAAAGGCTATCTCCGAAGCACCGACACCGTGTAATAAGACTGAACTGCAGAGTTTTTTGGGACTCATAAATTTCTATCACGCATTTGTTCCGCACAAGGCATCAATAGCCGAACCTTTGCATAAACTGCTTCAAAAGAACTGTGTGTGGCGTTGGGGACGACCTCAGCAAGAAGCTTTTGACGCACTACGGGGAATGCTGTCAAAGAGTAGCACGCTGGCACACTACGACGTAGCTAAACCGTTGGTACTGGCGTGTGATGCATCCCAATATGGGTTGGGGGCAGTCCTGAGTCACAGGGAGTCAGACGGCTCGGAGCGGCCGATCGCGTTTTATTCCAGGTCATTGAGCTCCACAGAGCGCAACTACGCTCAGATTGATAAGGAGGCGCTGGCCATAGTTATGGGGGTTAAGAAGTTCCATGACTATGTGTACGGCCGATCCTTCACGATTCAAACAGACCACAAGCCCCTACTGGGTCTATTTAGCCCTCATAAGCAAACACCTCAAATTTTGTCCCCTCGCATGCTCCGCTGGTCCATTTTTTTGAATGGATTTCAATACGAACTGTGTCATGTGAAGGGTAAGCTGTTGTGCCATGCGGACGCGCTAAGCCGTCTTCCCCTGCCTGGAACGGGTGATGTCGATCCAGCCCCGGCCGAGCACGTTATGATGTTGGAGGCGCTGCCTGGACCTCCTGTGACAGCTACTGACATTGCTGAACGCACAAGGAAGGACCCCGTCCTCGCCCGTGTTCTTGCCTGGGTGGGGAGGGGATGGCCCAGGGGGACACAGGAGGAGGAATTTAGACCCTTTACGGCAAGACAACACGAGCTGTCACTCCACAAGGGCTGCATTCTGTGGGGAGACAGAGTGGTCATTCCAGGGTCCCTGCGTAACAAGATACTGGACACTCTTCACATGGGGCATCCGGGCATGGTGCGGATGAAATAGTTAGCCAGGTGCTATGTGTGGTGGCCAGGTTTGGATAAGGATATCGAACAATGGGTGCGCACCTGTCAGGCATGCCAAGAAGCGCGCCCAGAAATGCCCAGGGCACCCGTGCATTGGTGGGAGCGGGCCAGGAAACCGTGGAGTCGGCTGCACATAGACTTTGCGGGCCCATTTCAAGGAAAGGTGTTCTTGATTGTAGTGGATGCTTATTCTAAATGGTTAGAGGTTTCACTTGTGTCTAACATGACGTCTGCAGCCGTGATCAGGGTCCTCCACAAACTATTCGCGACCCACGGACTACCTGAAACCGTTGTGTCAGACAATGGGGCGGCATTTGTGTCCCAAGAATTCAGGGGGTTTTTGGCCGACAATTTCATTAGAAGGGCAACATCTGCGCCGTTCCACCCATCTTCTAATGGGCAAGCCGAACGGATGGTGCGTACAGCCAAGGAAGCGATTGTACGTCTGCTGGAAGGGGATTGGTCTGCCCGCATTGCAAGGATGCTGTTCCTGCAGCACACAACACCATGTGTAGCCACGGGCAAGTCACCAGCAGAACTATTAATGGGGAGGAGACTAGCAACAATTCTGGACTTCGTTCACCCTGACAAGGTGCCCGTCCACCCTGCTAGAGAGCCACCAGCCGCTGAGGGCGACAGAACACGGTACCTGGCTGCGGAGGAGTTGGTTTGGGTCCGGAATTATGCCAGGGGGCCCACATGGGTACCAGGGGTGGTTACGCGGCCCAGCGGGCCAGTGTCATATTTTGTGACTGTAGAGGATGGCAGGGTGATGCGCCGCCACATCGACCAGTTGAGGCGCAGGGCTCCGGGCAGGGCAAGCCACAGTGGGGAGGAGTCACAATCTGTGACGCCAGAGGTCAGTGATTCCCCGCCATCAGGGCAGGCAGGTTCGGGGCTACAGGAGGTGGAGGGCCCAGAGAGTCAGGAAACTGAGGCTGCCACGGGCGATCTGAACCCGGTAACAACAAATGAGCCTGGGGAACTGTCTAGCGCATCAGGGCCTGCCGAGGTACCAGAAACTACTGGAGAGGGAAGCCTAACCACAAATAGTCCTAGTGGTGCTACACCAGGGGTTAGGCGATCCAGCAGAATTCTCAGACCACCACAGCACCTGAAAGATTTTGTGTATAGTGTCAACATGGTGTGGGGGAGTGTTGTGTATTGATTCAAAGGTTATCTGTCTGTAAAGTAACTGCATTCCTGTTCCAGAAGGAACAGCTACTATTGGTTCATTTTAGCTGCTGCATTTGGATCCTCAGCTTTATTGGTTCCCACCAAAAAGCTGCTGTGTGATTGCTTGAGATTGTTCCCTCCAAAATGTATCTTTTCCTTGCCAGCCTCTCTCTCCTATAAATGTAACCGCCTACCCTAAGTTCCCTCAGTCCTGTCTTCCTAAAATAAAGAGCTGTTTCATGAAGATGTGTATCTGGATTACTTCGGCCACGACACAACACCGACTGAACCTTATGAAGAACCTTCTGGGGACAAGAGCTGTTTGACAATGGAACAGTCTCCCTCGGGAGGTGGAGGGCTCTCCTTTGGTGGAGGTTTCTAAGCAGAGGTCGAGTGGCCATCTGCCAGGGCAGATTTAGCCGAGATTCCTGTATTGCAGAGGGCTGGACTAGATGATGCTTGGGGGTCCCTTCCAACTCTGTTATTCTTTGATTCTGTGATCTCTGAGCACCATTCAGTGAGCACAGAGTCCAGGGCTGCCGCCGCCCCACCCCTCACCCTGCCAGTGGACTTTCCTGGGGCGTTTTGTCAGTCCAATGTTCAACTACAAAATAAGGACCCAGCACCTGCGCTGAAAAATGACAAGAGACCTTCGTTGCCCTGTTTGTGGCAGGGAAACAAAGAGAAAATCAACTGAGGCCAGACTTTTCATTAGGGCTATGCAAACTTTTTAAATATATGTGCGTTTCTTTGTTTATTGAGAATAGCGCTTTAAGATAAGATGTACAAATCAATCAAAGGAAATTTTTAAAAAAACAGAACCAGAGCCATGACTGAGTGAAACACAGAGGTGTGTATCACTTCTTCTTCTGTATTAAGAAATAAATATTGTCAAACGCCACCCCAATCTCTGAGCAGCGAGAGACTCCAGGGTTCCAGGCACTTACCTAGAATTCAGCTTCCTTGGAAGGAAGGTCAGTGGACACCATGGCATCTTTAGGGATTTATTTGCACATATATACAACCTACCCCTTGTCGTGGCGAAGGGGCTTGAATAACTCCAAGAAGCCATGAGCTATGCCGTGCAGGGCCACCCAAGATGGACAGGTCATAGCTGAGAGTTTTAGACTAAATGTGATCCACCTGGAGAAGGAACTGGCAAACCACTCTAGTATTTTGCCAAGAAAACTCCATGGACATAAAAAAGGAGAAGCTTTGAGAAGAAAGTGAGAGTTCCCAAGGCATGCTCTGTTTCATGGGGTCACGAACACGACTAAGACGACTAAACAACAAAACATACAACCTAAGCATAGGCTGGAGGGGCTCACAGCATAGAGACCCCCAAAAGGTATATCTTCTCCCATGACAGCCTCTGCATCAAGCATGAATCAAGCATGTCTCTGCCTGTCCGCTTCTGCCTGCTTCCAGCTTAGCTCACACACTGCTAGCTTTTGTTTTTCCAGTATCCTGGCCAGGTGAGCAGGTTAGCCCACCCATTAGCCCACCCATTAGCCCACCATCAGTTAATTGCAGCCCTGGCAACCCAGCTCCTTCCTTTGGGACACTGATCATGGTGCTTAACTCCTTGGCCAACAGCCTTTGTCTAGACAAAGGGAATGCTTAGGGGGCAAACAGGGCTTAGGAAACTTAACTGACTAGCCCAGCAATGGAATCCTCCATTGTATATTAACCCTCGCTGGATCAAGAATCATCTCCTTCCTTGTAACTTGAACCCATTGGTTTGGGTCCTACCCTCCAGAGCAGAAAAACAAGCTTGCTCCCTCCTTCATGCAACAGGCCCTGAGATATCTGAAGAGGGCTATAATCTCTCCTCTCAGTCTCCTCTTTTCAAGAACCACAGGAATCAGAACACAATGCAGACTGACAACCCCACCCCCAAAAAACTCACAACAATGTGGAGTGATGGGTCCTAGCTTACGGTACATCAAAATGAAATCAAATCAGAAACCATAATCTTCTGGGCTGCATCAATAGGAGTATAGCATCTAGATCAAGGGAAGTAATAGTACCACTGTATTCTGCTCTGGTTAGACCTCACCTGGAATACTGTGTCCAGTTCTGGGCACCACAGTTCAAGAAGGATACTGACAAGCTGGAAAGTGTCCAGAGGAGGGCAACCAAAATGGTCAAAGGCCTGGAAACGATGCCTTATGAGGAACGGCTTAGGGAGCTGGGTATGTTTAGCCTGGAGAAGAGAAGGTTGAGGGGTGATATGATAGCCATGTTCAAATATATAAAAGGATGTCATATAGAGGAGGGAGAAAGGTTGTTTTCTGCTGCTCCTGAGAAGAGGACACGGAGCAATGGATTCAAACTACAAGAAAGAAGATTCCACCTAAACATTAGGAAGAACTTCCTGACAGTAAGAGCTGTTCGACAGTGGAATTTGCTGCCAAGGAGTGTGGTGGAGTCTCCTTCTTTGGAGGTCTTTAAGCAGAGGCTTGACAGCCACCTGTCAGGAATGCTTGGATGGTGTTTCCTGCTTGGCAGGGGGTTGGACTGGGTGGCCCTTGGGGTCTCTTCCAACTCTAGGATTCTATGATTCTATTATCTTAAAGACCTATACAGAACTCTTCGTCTTAAGCTGTGTGGGTTCTTGAAAACTTGCACGCTCCTACTCAGACAGAAGCTGACCCACAATTTCAAAGAAAACTTCCCTTCCTTATTTTATTCAAAGCAATTTGCAACTCTTAAAAGTGGCCAGGAGCCTGAGGCATCCCTGCGAAGCATTGCCAGGACATTTACAAGTGGGGTGGGGGGACATCCACATTGGGCTCTGCTTGGAGTCTTAGCTACGTGTTTTGTTTTCTTTCTGGCTATTCAGAGCAGTCCAAGCCACAGTCTCCTTAGCGATGGCTTTGCGGCAAACTCTTTCCAAAGGCTGAGCCCAGCTGGGTGCTTTTGCCTGGGACAAATGTGGCTCAAAGCAGAATTTCCTCCCGCTGGTTTCCTGTGGCCTTCCCAGGCCAGCCACTGCTGTTCCTGGTGGTCATGAGCTGAGGCATCAAAATTAGAGTATTCCGGGAGGGGGGGGGGAGAGAAGTGGGGGGGGTGAGCTCCCCATCCGGTGGATTTGAGGGCAGGAAGACCCAGCCAGGGAGAAGAGGAGCAAACTCTGCACAGAGCAGCTGGGAGACACACTGTGTCCAGCCCTACTCCTGCTGGTGCCACACAACAATCCCTGCTCCACAGTTGAAAGCACTGGATTGTTTAGTGTGGCAGCACCTGCACTTTGGAACTCCCTGCCGATTGAGACAGAGCAGGTGCCTTTGCTCTGGCAGAGGGCCTTCTTGGTGGTGGCGCCTGCCCTGGGGAATGCCCTCCCACCAGATGTCAAGGAAATAAACATCTACCTGACTTTTAGAAGACATCTGAAGGCAGCCCTGTTTAGGGAAGTTTTTTAATGTTTGAAGTTTTATTCTGTTTAATATTCTGTTAGGAGCCACCCAGAGTGGCTGGGGAAACCCAGCCAGCTGGGCGGGCTATAAATAAATTATTATTATTATTATTATTATTATTATTATTATTATTATTATTATTATTATTTTAAGCGCCTGCTAAAAACATTCTTGTTAGACAGATGTTTAGCCCAGCTCCGCAATCCCCATTCCCCACCTGGTGTGCAAGTGCCAGCATAATGGTGGCAGGAGCAGGATGCCCGCATGGCTTGACCTGACCCAGGGCACAAGCGCTCGGGCGCTGGGTGGGGGCAGAACGCATCACATGACATCATGTGATGCATCATGTGATGTGTCCCCGAATTTGGCAAGTCGGCACCCCTGGTTGTGTTAATAAAGACTATACACAGCATCTTCCCTCATACTGTGGAATAATTAACATCTGTATTTATATTTTTGTACTTTATTCCCATCTTGTTCATTGCATTTACTGGCAATGATCTTATCCTTTTAAATTCTTATTCTTATTCTTATTTATTAAAACTGCATGCTGCCCTTCATCAAAAGATTTCAGGGCCTGGTTGAAGAGGAGCATTTTTGCCGGGCACCTAAAGATGGATAATGATGTGTTTAAATATTATTTTCCTGGTCTTATTCTTATACTTTGTCTCACTTGTAATAGAGTTATGCTGTTATTCTAGAACATGGGTAGGCAAACTAAGGCCCGCCTTCTCAATCTGGCCAGCGGACAGCGGACGGTCCGGGAATCAGCGTGTTTTTACATGAGTAGAATGTGTCCTTTTGTTTAAAATGCATCTCTGGGTTATTTGTGGGGCATAGGAATTCGTTCATTTCTCCCCCCAAAAAAAATATAGTCCGTCCCCGCACAAGGTCTGAGGGGCAGTGGACCGGCCCATGGCTGAAAAAGTTTGCTGACCAGTGACCCCTGTTCTAGAGAATGCACTGTGTGTGGATTGCAAACAAAAAATAACTATGTGGGAGTGGGGCGGGGTTAAAAGTTATATTTCCTGTTGTTACTTGACTCAGAAATAACTGATATCTGTACTCCTGGAGACATTCTTATTATTCTGTACCTAGATATCATTTTTGAAAATAAAAGAAAGAAATGCTGGTGTGAAAATTAGTATTTTAACTTTTTTGTAAGCTTTAACATATTGTGATTTTCCCCCAATTTCACTGTTTTATATTTTATTGTTTTTATTTTTATGTTTAATTTGTTCCTAAGCTGCTTTGAGGGGCGCTTGTTTTTACCGTCAAGCGACGTGCACATTTTGTGAAGCAAGTCAGCAGATACATCCCCTGTGGAGAGGCTGGTCTCCCGCATGCCATACCAAGGAAAGGACTGCGAGGTCTTCCTTGCTGAGGCTCCTCTTAGCAGCAGAGGGGGGCGATTTGGGGAAGGACCTCACCACCCACGGTGGCAGAGCACCCGCTTTCCAGGAGGAAAGCCCCAGGTTCAACCACTGCTGGCATTTCCAGGTAGGAAAAGGCTCCACCCCAAACCCTGGACAGAAGAAAAGACTGAGCTCGGTAGGGAAAGAACTGAAAATCAAACTGCCTGCAGGTATCATGAGGCTGTTCTACAATGGAATGCAGTGTGCAGTTCTGGTCCCCTGGCCACAAGAATGATATTGTGGAGCCGGGAAAGTTTCAGAAAAGGGCCACTGAAAGGGTCAAGGGGAATGAAGTGACTTCCCTGTGAAGGAAGGTTGCAGTGTTCGGGACTTTTTAGTTTAGAGAAAAGAATAAGAGGCGACACGATAGAAGTTTGTAAAATGATGCCTGGCACAGAGAAAGAGGACTAAGTTTTCCTTGTGGGCATCCAATGAAGCTGAAGGTTGAAAGAGGCAGGACTACGTCATGAAGCACAGAGTTAGACTGTGGAACTCCCTCCCTCGGGAGGCAGCGATGGTCTCCAACTTGACTGGACACATCCATGCAGGAGGAAAGGGCTCAGGGGGGCTGCCAGCTGCCATGGCTCTGCTCTGCTTCCAGATTCCAGTTCCTGGAAGCCACAGGAGTGGAAGGAAGAGGATTCCTGTGCTCGGATGCTGGGCAAATGGGTCTTGGGCCGGATCGAGCACCCAGGCTCTTCTAATGTTCTTATGTTCTTAGAAGGCCTGCCTGGAGCCAGCTGTGCCCTGATCTTCCTCTCCTGCTCCCCGCCTCACAGGGCTATAATCCCTTTGAGGGATTAGAAGAGGACAATCGGAAAGAGATTCGCCATCCGACACCCTGCCGGGAAAAGGATTAAATCAAGTCTCGGGCGGCTGAGCCCAAGGCGGGGATGGGAGGAGGCCCTTCCCGGGACTCCTTCGAAGGCTGGCGCTCTCCTTCACTGGAGCTCCCCCCCGTCAGGGATGCTTTCGCTGCTATTCCTGCCTTGCAGGGGGTTGGGCTAGATGGTCCTTGGGGTCCCCTTCCAACTCTATGATCCTATATGGAGCGGAACCACACACACACACACACACACACACACACACACACAGCCCTGTCCTTTTTCGGCGCGGATGAATGAGCGGCACGGCCTCCCACCCGCCCGGATCCCGTTCCCAGGACAAAGACGGACAAAGGAGCCTGTGTCTCGGTGCCAGCGGAGACTGAGATGGGGCAGGGGAGAAGAGGAGCTGCAAGGGGAGGAGCGCTGCCCACCCCCAGGGAGGGGCAGCCAAGCAACCGCTGCCCCTCCCGCCCCTGCTGCCTCCCGGCCGGGGCCAGACGGTGAACCTGCCGGGGCCTGTTTCTCCCTCTCGGGATGCCTCGTCAGCTGCCTGCCAAATTGCTGACTGGGGTGGCGGGCGGGGGTCTGAGCAGCTTCGACAGGCCTCCACTCGCCCTAGGGCAGCCACCTGCTTTCTCCCTCCACCACGCAGCCAAGGCTTGACCACGTTGGGCACCTGAGGCAGACAAGCCAGGGGCTGGGACTCTCCCATTACCCTGGAGAGCAGAAGAAACCAAGCCTGATCTTTTGCTGCCCACTGTGCTTGGACCACAGGGCATGTGAGGGTGTGGCTGGCCATTGGGTGAGACACAGGGGTGGCAAGTTGCCCTGGCCCCCAACTGCCCCAATCCCACCCAGCCTTTGCACGACAGTGGCTGTCGGGGCGAGTGTCAGGAGCAGGTCAGTCAGTGAAGTTAGCTCTCTTTATTCAAAGAAATAGAGCAGCTCAGGAGGCCAGGCTAGTGAGCACATCAACTCTTCGAGGTAGGTCTTGCCCCAATGAGGCAGTTGCAAGGACTGAAGGTCTTCCCACAGCTGCCTCAGTCTCCTCCTCCTCCCCATGGTCCTTCCCAAGCAATCTGAGGCTCCTTTGTCTTGCTTGCCTTTGCTCCACCCTCTTAATACCTCTTCTGGTTCAGGGAGAGTCTTCACCAGCCCTACTCATCTCTGCCTCTTGGCCTTTGTCCTACTCTCCTGCTTCAGTTTCTGCCTCTCATTCTGGATTTCTTTCTGCCACAGGCTCTTCCTGCTCACTAAACCCTGCTACTCTTTCAGCTTCTGATGCCTCCTCACCCCCATCTTTTCCCTCTTCTCCCTCTGACCCTCATTGTTGTCTCACCACCCCTTCCCGGGCTCTGAGCCTTCTACCATTGGGGGTTCCCCACCTGGTTCCTCCCACCATTCCTCTGTACAAGCCCACTTCATGACAACCCCACTAGCATCCTTAGGTCTGCAGGGGCTCCTCCTTGCCCCCCGCCTGCCCCCAATCCCAGAGCCTACCTGGTTTGAACTGGGACCATTTTGCAAAAGAAGTGCTCTGCCACTGAGATACAACTCTTTTCTTTTTCTTTTAAACTGGCTGGGGGAGGTGGAAGCCCCTCCCTCTCTGGGCTGCCATGGAAAATGGGGGCTGGCCCTCTTTTGTGGGGGCTTGGCCTGGATGGTCCCTCTGTCCCTTTGGCGCCAGGCTCCCTGCTCACGGAATGGAAAGGCACAGACTGGGCTCCGTCCAGGACACCTGGCATCTGGAGTGGGTGCCTGCCAGGAAAGGTCCTTTGGGGTCAGGAGGAACCGTGACTCAGCAGGTGAGACACCAGAGTCTCCTCGCTTTCCAACAGGGGTGGGGGCCTTGGCCCCAAATCCTTTCCCAGCCAGGATTGCACCTGGGAGGTGTCAGGCTACAGCTGTTCTGCACACTGATCTGACCCAGGGGGAGAGAGACTCTCCAAGGGCTCTTGCAACAGGCTCCCCCAAAAATGTGGATCCCATTGTGCCCCCACTCCCAAAATGAGCCAATTGTAAGAACATTAGGAAGATTTGCAGTGACCAAAAAAAGGAGTGCTTCTGAGCAACCCTAACAGCCCCTCCAGGACATAGATTGCGGCTTCCATGCAGTCAGCATCATCTAGCAGAGATTCCTGCATTGCAGGGGATTGGACTAGATGACCCTCGTGGCACCTTCCAAGTTTACAATTCTGTGATTCTACAATACCCACCCTGCTGCTCCTCCCAAAAGAATCCAGAGCAGCCTTACAACACAATTTGAAAAATAACAAAAAAAAGAAAAGGAAACACATTTTCTGTGCAACAATTCTTGAGCTGCTGATCTTCTGTCCTCACCTCAGACTACAGACCTGGGTGAACAGGAATGCTTCTACAGAGTCATCAAATTGTAGAGCAGGAAGGGACCCCCCCAAGGGTCTTCTAGTCCAACCCCTGCAATTCTAGAATCTTCACTACAGTATCCAAGACAAATGGCCATCCAAGCCTCCAAGGAAGGAGAGTCCACCACCTCCCAAGGGAGACCTTTCCACTGTTGAACTATAAGAATGTTCTTCCAGATCATTAGTCGAAATCTCCTTTCTTTCATGACCAAACAATGGTGACAAACATGCATCACCAAGGGGGGGGACCCCCAAGGGTCTCTCTCACACACACCCCACCGGCTGTGCCCAGTGGTGGAGGCTGGGAGATGCCGTCTTTAAAGTACTGAGGGTCCCCTGGCCGTTCAGGGATTCGCACCAGCACCTCAAATGGGGCCTGGCAGCCCCCAGGCGGCAGCACAGTGCTTTGGGGTCTGCTCTCACATGGGGTCCCCTCCCTGCCCACCCCCTGCAAGAGCTCAGCAGCTATCTTTTGCACCAGCTGCAGCTTCCAGGGCAACTTCAACAGAACATGAGAACAGCCTGAGGCTGGACCAGGCCAATGACCCATCTGTTCCAGGGTCCTGTTCTCACAGCAGCCAACCAGGCGCCGGATTCACAAAGAGCATGTTGCCGTGGTCTCAGCAGGAAGACATTACAGCAGCAGTTCCCAAACTTTGTTGGGCTGCTCCCGGCTTAGTTCCATAAACTCACCCCCTGTGCCGCCTCCCTATCCTATAAAAAAGCATTATTCAGAAGTGCGGTTTGCACAAGCCGCTCAGGAAGATAACAACACAGTCAAATTTGAAACAGAAATGATTAATTGCACATTTCTTCAAAACCCAGTTAAAGCTAGTTTAATTAAATCAGCAAAATGGGTGAACTTGGTCGAGGGATATCACCTTTTGCAAAGTCTGATGGTCCTTTGCACTTACACACCCCACTAGGGAATCCCCCAGGCCCCCGGGGGCTCTGCCACCCACTTTGGGAACCGCTGCATTAAGGCATGGGGTGGGCAGGGCCAAACTGTCTGCACCCAGGAACGACCATGGGTAGTGTGCCAGTCTTATACCTGGGCATCAGCACTCCACACCACCCAAGCCAAGCCAACCATCTGTCATGGCCATCTATCAGTTGAGATTTGGCATGGCAGGTGGTTGGGCTAGATGACCCTCGGGGTCCCTTCCAAGGCTACAGTTCCATGTACCTCCAGCCACAAATTTCAACTAGGGACTCGTTCCTTTGCAGCAGGGGCACAGCATCTCCCAGAACAGGCCATCCCTTCGTTCCTGGACACGAGAACCACCTACCCACAATGCCTCCGCCTCCTGGCTCCAGACTCCATCTACTGACTCCACTCCAGCCCATCACTGCCTCTGGGCATTGACTCAAGGCCTGCACAGCCTCCCCTGGTTCAGAGGGAGTAGCAGATGCATACTGAGGACCCCAGATGATGGAGCCACCCAAGTTGGCAGCAGTCATGGCTGCATCCCACGGCATACTCACTGTGATTAGGAGCAGGGGGAGAAAAATCTCTCCCCACCCACATTCTTCAAGCCATGCACAACTTCTATTGTGTTGCTTCTTACCAGCTTTTTCTCTAAACTATCTGGATTCCTGCATTACGTTCTATGATTCTAACAGCCCACCCAACCCTGCAGCCTTTCTTCATAGGGGAATTGCTCCACCCCCTTGAGCCTTTGGGTTGCATCCTAGATAGCTCACTTGGTAGAGCAGGAGACTCTTAATTCCAAGGTCACAGGTTCAATCCCCAAGTTGGGCAAGAGATTACTGCATTGCAGGGGGCTGGACTAGATGACTGTCGTGGTCCCTTCCAATTCTACAATTCTATGATCCTCATGGACATCCAATGAACCTGAATTTTGGAAGATTCAGGACACCTAAAAGGAGATAATTTTTCATGCAGCACATAAACTATGGAGCTCCCTCCCATAGGAGGCAGTGATGGCCACCAATTTGGATGGCTCTAAAAGATGATTATACAAATTTATGGGGAAGAAATAAGGCTCTGGCCATGCTTGGAGGCAGCCATGTTTCTGAACACCAGTTGCTGGAAACCCCAGGAGGGGTGAGTTCTTCTTCTGCTTGGACTCTGCTTGCTGGTTTCCCACAGCAGGCAACTATTCAGCCATTGTGAGGTCAGGATGCTGGGGATCAGGGCGGGGGTCAGGAGCAGGTCAGCAATAACCCACAGTGTCAGCAAAATTAACATTCTTTATTCCAAGAGGAGGCCAGGCCTACTGAGCACAGCAACTCTTCCCCCCAATGAGGTGGTCTCCTCCTCCCTGAGTCCTTCCCAAGCAATTGGAAACTTTTTCACCCTGTCTGTATCTGCTATGCCCTCTTCATACCTCTTCTGGCTCTGGGACACCAGCAGGGGAAGGGAGGTGGTTGCAGCAGGAGAGGGAGACACTCTGACTTCTTCAGCAGCCTGCCTCCTCTCCAGCCTCTGCTTCAGCCTCAGAATCTGAGCTGCTCTCTGCTCCAGCCTCTTCCTGCTCACTAAACCCTGTTGCCTCTCCAGCAGTTGACACCTCTCCTCCCAGGCTGCCCCCTCTTCTCCCTCTGACCTCTCATCGTTGTCCCACCACCAGTCCTCTAGTTCTGAGCTTTCTTCCCCTGGGGGCTCCCTAGCTGGTGCCTCCCACCACTCCTGGACTCTGGCCAGATGACCCTGGGCTGATTCAGGAAGGCTCTTCTTAGCTTTATCCTTCCTGCGAAAGGCCTCTGGGGAGCAGCTGCCCCCTCCCCGCTGGCCACATCTGCTTTGCACCATCCAGAGACCATCCCCAGGGGTGGGGTGGGGGGCTGGCTCCACTCCTTCCTGGGCCAAACTCTGTCCAGCTGTTGGGTGTGCCTGTGTGAGAGAGAGTGGGGGATGGAGGCAGCCAGCTCCCAGGAAGGAGCCAGAGAGGTTGCGAAAGAGCCTGCAAGGGCACAGAGCCAGAGTCCCACCTCTGGAGGTGCTGGGGGAGAGAGAGAGGCACTCAGCCCTGCACATGGGTGGGGGGTGTGAGTGTGAGGGGTGTTGAGGCAGAGCAAGCAGGCCATCTCCACAGCTGACAGTCAGCCTTTGCTTGCCAGGTATAATTTGCTGCCAAAGGTGGTTGTTTTGGGGGTGGTGTTTGTTTGTGCAAGAGAGGGGGGAGTGGAGAGGGGGTGGGGGTAAAGGAGAGGCCTGGGGCAGACAATGGGTGTGGGTGGCCTTTTGAGCTCAGGCCCAGCTGCCTGAGGGGGAAGGAAAGAGGGTGCCCCCTCCAGACTGAGATGGAGTCAGACCCCTGGGGTCCATCCCACTGGCCCTGACTGGCAGCAGCAGCTCCCCAGGGTTTATCAGGTCACAGGGGAGGGTGCTGCTCTTGCACTCAGGTCCTGCCTGTGGACCCCCCACTGAGGTACCTGGGTGGCTGCTGTGTGAGAAGAGGATGCTGGACTCAAGGGGCCACGGGCATGATGCAGCTGCAGGCTGTTCTGGCTTGCTATGGTAACCCTGACATGAGATGCTTGTGTGTGTGTGTGTGTGTGTGTGTGTGTGTGTGTGTGTGTGTGTGTGTGAACTTGAGGCCTTCTGTTGCAAGGCAGATGCTCAACCTCTTTCCTCAGAGTGGGTCTCCCTCTGTGTGTCCCTCCCCAGAGCAGGCCCTATAGAGGGGAAAGAAAGACAGTTGGAAGGGGCACCCAAGGGTCCTCTAGTCTGTCCCCTCCGCCATGCAGAAATCTTCTGCCTCTGGGATGGGGTGGGGACACTTTTGCCCCAGCAGAACCCCCCCTGCTCCCCCCCACTATGGAGCCTCCAAACATTTAGGGCCCAAAGAGCAACAGATAGAATCATAGAAGGGACCCCGAGGGCCAATCCAGGAATCTTTTTGCCCCACGTGGGCTCGAACCCATGACCATGAGATTAAAAGTCCTAAAATATCCTGAGGTGGGAGGCCAGGGAGGGGGCGTCTGGGTTGCTGAAGGTGGAGGAGGAGGCATTGATCCGGGAAGAAAGCGAACCCACCCAGCGCAGCATTCAGCCCCGAAATCCAGCAAAAGAAAGAGACACTCCAGAGCATGTGCAGAGTGCGCTTCCTGCCCCCTGAGGACCCGCAGGAGGCTGGCTCTGGGAGCAGCGTGCCTAAGGAAGGGGAGGGGACGCGGGACGAGCCTCTTGCAGGGCGCGGGACGGCGGCGGCGGCGTTTCGCTGCTGTTTTCGAGGCGGCGGGGGAGAATCGTGCGCAGCTCCGTCTCCTCCCGCCATTCGGCCGCCGGCCGGGGAGAGGGGCCGGAGAGGGGCTGGGGCAGCGCAGACAAAAGACGGCCGGCGGGGCGGCGGCGGGGGAGGGGAGAGAAAAGTTGGGAAGGCAGAAGGGGGCGGAGAGAAGGAGGGAAGGAAAAAGTTCGGGAGGAGAAAGAGGAGAAGGACAACGCAGGGAGGGAAGGAGAGAGGCGGCGGAGCTCCGCCACGCCAGTCTGCCCCCCACCCTCGGAACGAGGGGTTCCCCCGAAGAGGCTCGGATCGGGCTCTCTTCTCCCCAGCTCCCCAGGATAGAAGCGAGGCTCCCGGGCAACGGCGGGGGGCGGCTCTGAGCGACACCCCCCAAACACACACTGCCCTTCCCAGGTGAGGCGGGGGGCAGCTGCGCTTCGGGAGGGGGTGAATCGGTCTGATTCACTGATGGGGAGGGCAAGGCGGAGGAAGGAGGGAGGCCCCCCGCATCTCCGGTGGTTGGGAACCCCCCCCCCGACTTATTGCCCTCTCCGCAATAATCTCATGCATTTTCAGCTAGTCTGCATGGACAGATGATCCCCCCACCCCCCCAAAAAAGTCCGGGGCAGCAGAAGCGAAGCCGGGGCTGTGGCGGGGCTGAGGAGCAGAGCCAGCTTCCAGCAACTGGGTCCAGACCCGGGGGCGGGGGCAGTTTGAAGCGCAGAGAGGGAGAAGGCGCTCTGCACGTGCCCAGAAGCCGCTGTGTTTCGGCTTCTTCCGGGGGGAAGCCTCGGCTCGGAGTTACTGGTGGAAGCGGACGGGCGGGGCGCCAGGCCCCCGGGCTGGGCGTGTGTCCCCGGGACAGCTGGCCGGCAGCTGCTCCGCTCCGGGTGCCAAGGGAGCCACGTGGGGGAAGCAGCCGGCCCCCGCCCACCGGGGCGCTCCGAGAGGGCGGAAGCACGGCGTGGAGGCGACAGCGCAGACCCAGACGGGGGCTTTCCGTCCCAGAGTCACACAACTGTGGCGTTGGGCGGGACCCCCGGCAGCACAGGAGTCACCGCTCAGGCATCCCTGAAAGCGGGCCAATCGACCTCTGCTCATAAACCTGCCGAGAAGCCGAGTCCGCAACCCCCCGAGGGATCTTACCGTCAGATGTTGAGTCGGAATCTCCTTTCTTGTCGTTTGAATCCGTTGGTTTGGGTCCTACCCTCCGGAGCAGGAGAAAAACAAGCTTGCTCCCTCTTCCATGTGGCAGCCCTTGGGATATTTGAAGATGAAGTCTCCTCTTCTCCAGGCTAAACATCGCCAGCTCCCTCAAGCCTTCCTCACTCTGCTCGGTTTCTAGATCTCCTGGACATTTTATCAGTCTCCCCGCAAGCAGACCCTCCTTTACCCCACTGGAGACCTGGGGGGGGGGGAGGATAGGGACAGGCCAGGCAATTGCCCCAGACAGGGCTGGTTTGGGGAGCCCTGGAAGGACTGAAGACATTCATAAGAACCTCAGAAGAGTCTTTCAGGAAACCTGCGAGCAGGATCTGGGCCAAACCATCCTGGCTACTAGCCCTTGGTGGCTATTGTTTCCTCCTGCAGGAGGGAGTTCCCCAGTTTAACTAAGAAGGGTTTTCTCTTGTCCGCCCTGGATCTTCCCACATTGAACTTCGCTGGCTGCCCACCTGGGAGGAAACTGCTTCTCTGCCCATTCTCTCCATGCCAGGGCTCTCAAAGACACACCTAGGACTGCCTCTCTCTGGTGCCACAAGGACCAAGGACCAGCCTTGGGAGGGAAGGGTGGAGGATGCGATCCCCTCCCGCTTTCCTTGCAGCAGCAGGGCCCATTGGGCTGTCCCAGTCCTGACCTACAGAGGCCTGTTCCTCCCCTGGTGCCGCCTAAGCCTCCTCCGCAGGGCCGCTGCCATCTGCCAGGCTGGTCCAGGCCTTCTAATCCTCCTAGTCCTTAATGAGGAGTGGCAGGCGGAAGGCAAAGGGCAAGTGCCAAAGAGGAGGCAGCAGTGGCAATGGGGTGGCTGAGGGGCCGGGAGGCTCTCCCAGGCGTCCTCCCCCAGGGACATGGAGCCCCTGACCCGGTGGAGCCTCTCTTGCCCAGCGGAATGGCAGCCTACCCATCTACCTGGTTTGTCTGGGGCTGGGAGGTTTGCTCTTTTGAGGGAGGAGCTTCCTTCCTGCCGCAAGCACAGGCCTTTGTGGGAGGCAAGCAGGTGCTGGGTTTGCAGCATCTGTGGTGGTGGGGGGGGCTCCTTCCCCATAGACTCAGCCTCCAGGTACACTCAGCTTGGGCAGGGTGGGTCCATCTGTCTCCTGGCTGCTGCTTCCTCCTTCTCCACTTTTTCTGGCTCATCCTTCCAGATGCCGCAGCAGCAGCAGCAGCTGGGTTGGGTGCTGGGTTGGGTTGGGCCGATATGTGTGCAGAGTGGGGGGAAAGGCCAGGTGTGGGGTGGGGAGGGCCAGGACCAGTGTTGGCGCTGGCCAGGTGCTCGCTCCTGCACACCCCAGAGATGGCTGCCTCTTCTGTGCTGGGCTCCAGGATGCAACTGTGGGGTGTGTGACATGGGTGTGGGGTGAGGAAGGCCAGAAGGAGCTCTGGGGAGGAGCCCCATGACCATCCTCTGACTGCCCCCCACAGGCCACGCACCTCCAGGAACTGTGCGCAGAATCTGCCTCTTGCTTCCCTCTGGAGTTTCAGCAGCCCTGGATGGTCCTCAGGTAAGCTCTCCCAGTGGGTGAGGCTGAGCAGAGGTTGTTGCCCATGCCTGGGAGAGATGGAGCAAGCTTGTTTTCCACTGCTTTGAACCAATGGATTCGTAGCACAATAGAGTCGGAAGGGACCCTGAGGGTCATCTAGTCCAACCCTCTGCACTGCAGGATTCAGATGACAAAGGAAGGAATGGACAAATGGCATTGGAAGCAGCTCCCTCAGAAGGTGGTGGACTCTCCTTCCTTGGTGTTTTTTTTTTTAAAGCAGAGACCACCTGCTTGAGCTGAGATTCCTGCATTGCAGAGGGCTGGACTGGATGACCCTCAGGGATCCCTTTCAGCTCTACAGTTCTATGAACTTGAGACAAATGAGGGGCATGATTTGTGGGTATGTTTTCTTCCATTTACAAACCTCCTCCTCCCCTCCAGGGTTGTGGCTTCCTGGCCTGCCCCTCTCTCGCCCTGCCCCCCCAGAGGCCAGAGGACCATGAGGGTCCTCTATGGGCACTGTTGCCGCTTCCAGGTGCTGTGGGCCGCCCTGGCTGTCTCCATGACCATCGGCTTCACCATCCAGCTCTTCGGGGTCTCCTTTCAGAAGAGGTACCGTAACTGTTCCACCTTCCTTGCCTTCAGCACCACCTAATGCTCAGCAGTGCCCCCGGTGGCCACTCAAGGCAATGCCATAGAATCCTAGAATTGGAAAGTCAGGCGGGACCCCAGAGGTCATCCAGCCCAACCCCCTGTGACACCGAGGCTGGCCATTGAGGGCTTCTCTGATCTCCTCTTCCTCCTCCAGGGCTTCCTTGTCCCAGCTGCCCCCGACCCCCTGGGCTCCCCCTCTGGCCAAAGCAGGGCAGGAGCAGGAGAAGGCGGAGGGGCGGCCAGGACCCCACTGCCAGCCGAGACGCCACCTGGTCTTCCTGAAGAGCCACAAGACGGGCAGCAGCACCATCATCAACCTCCTTCACCGCTTTGGGGACGCCCGGGGTCTGCGCTTTGCCCTCCCTGCCCGCTACCAGTTCAGCTACCCTAACCTCTTCCAGGCACGGCGGGTCAAAGGGTGGCATCCTGGAGGGCGCCCCTTCGACATCCTCTGCCACCACATGCGCTTCAACTTGCCCGAGGTGAGACCAGGTGGGGCTCAAAGAGGGGGGCTGGGGGGCATGTGGGGGCATGTGGAACGCTCTGTCACAAGAGACTAGGGCCCTGCAGGACTTGACATCTTTCTGCAGGGCCTGCAAGACGGAGCTGTTCCGCCAGGCCTTTGGCCAAGGCACAGTCTGACCCCCTCTCTCCTTTCGTAATCCTCATAGAACTCTAACCCAATGGTTGCCCTTAATTTGATTCTGAGTTGATTTTAGAATGTATTTTAAATAGTTGACTGTGTGATTTTATGTACACTGTGCTATTTTTACTTGTTGTTAGCTGCTCTGAGCCCGGCTTTGGCCAGGGAGGGTGGGATACAAATAAAATTATTATTATTATTATTATTATTATTATTATTATTATTATTATTATTATTATTATTTGGAGGCTGGTGTCTGAACCGGTGCCTCCATAATGCACCCTCTCAAACTCATGGGCATCCAAGGAGAGTGAATGTTGGGATATTTGGGGCAGATGAAAGACAAGTCCTTCTTTGTTAAACTGTGGAACTCCCTCCCACAGGAGGCAGTGATGGCTACCAATTTGGGTAGCTTTAAAAGAGGATCCATGACTGGACCTAATGGTCAGGGGTCCCTTTACCTTTACCTTTAAAAGAGGATCCCTCGAGTGTCCGAGGGAGTCCATTGCACTGTTGAATGGCTCTTCCTGTTCAGCTCCCTCTACCATTCCTCATAGGGCTTGGTTCCAAGACCCTTCATCATCTTGGTCGCCCTCCTCTGCACACCTTCCAGCTTGTCAACATCCTTCTTAAATTGTGGTGCCCAGGATTAGACACAGTATTCCAGGCATGGTCTCACCAAGGCAGGATACAGGAGTACTGTGACTTCCCTTGATCAGGACACTAGACTTCTGCTGGTACAGCATTGGCTTATTTCTTTTCTAGATCCTTTTCACATACACAGTCATACCTCGGAAGTACAAACAGAATCCGTTCCAGAAGTCTGTTCGACTTCCAAAACATTCAGAAACCAAGGCACAGCTTCCAATGGGCTGCAGGAAGCTCCCCCATCAGACATTCGGGTTCAAAGAACGTTTGCAAACCAGAACACTCACTTCCGGGTTTGCAGCGTTCGGGAGCCAAAATGTTCAACTCACAAGGCGTTCGGGATCCAAGGTACGACTCTAGAGGTACCTTGGTTTAAGAACAGTCCAGTTGAAGAACAATTTGGTTTACAAACTGCAAAACTGGAAATAGTGTCTTGGTTTGAGAATTTTACCTCTGCCTAAGAATGGAATCCGAAGGGTGGAAGGGCACCGGCGGCGGGAGGCCTCATTAGGGAAAGCGCGCCTCGGTTTAAGAACTGTTTTGGTTTAAGAACGGACTTCCGGAATGGATTAAGTTCGTAAACCGAGGTACCACTGTACTGGCAAATGCAGCTTGGTTTTCTACCTGTGCAAAACTGGACATTCCATAGAATCATAGAACTGCAGACATGTGTCTCTGAGCAAGTGCTGACAGCCTGTCCATTGCCAAAGGGGAACTTGGGCCTCAGACACACATGAGGCTGGGGGATTTGGAGAAGCAGACTCTGCCCCGCATGCTCCCTCCAACATGTCTCCTTCTCCCTTCTCAGGTCCAGAAAGTCATGCCCCCGGACAGCTTCTACTTCTCCATTGTGAGGCACCCCGTCTCCCTGGCCGAGTCGGCCTTCTCCTACTACCGGGGCGTCGTCCCTGCCTTCCGCCGCGCCGGCACCTTGCCCCAGTTCTTGGCCTCACCACAGCGCTTCTACCGCCCCGGCGAGAGGGGCAACCACTACGCCCGCAACCTGCTGTGGTTCGACTTTGGCCTGGACCCACCAGCAGCCCCTGGCCTGGCCCCAATCCAGGCTGCCCTGGCCACGCTGGAGCACACCTTCCACCTGGTCCTGCTGACGGAGCACATGGACGAGTCGCTGGTGCTCCTGCGCGACGCCCTCTGCTGGGGAGAGGAGGACATGCTGGCCTTCCGCCACAACTTCCGCAGCCCTGAGTCCATCCGCCCACTAGCACCTGCAGAGGCTGCCCGACTCCAGGCCTGGAACAACCTGGACTGGCACCTCTACACTCACTTTAACCGCAGCTTCTGGGAGCATGCAGAGCGCTTTGGCCGTGCACGCCTGGCCCGGGAGGTGGATGCCCTGCGGCAGCGGCGGGTAGAGCGGATGCAGCAGTGCCTGCGGGGAGGGGGCCCTCTGGAGGCGGGGCAGATTGCGGACGAGCGCATCCGCCCCTTCCAGTTTGGACAGGCCCCCATCCTGGGCTACGCCCTGAAGCCCAGCCTGGACCCCGAATGGCAGGCGCTGTGCCAGCGCATGGTGACCCCCGAGCTCCAGTACAAGGACCTTCTGGATGCCAAACAGTTTCCTCCGCCCCCACAGGGCAACGGCTCTCAGGCCGGTGGTGTGAGGTAGCCCCTCCCCCCATGGACCCTGAGCAGTGGCAAGCAGAAGGGGGTGCAAAAAGGCCAACTGGTCCCCAACAGGCTTGGCATGGGCTGGGTGCTGAAGGCACAGAGGACCTGAGGTGCCATGACAAATCTGATTCTGCCCACATTTCTGGGATTCCCAGAAGAAGCTCCCTCTGGCACAGGGCCTTCTAAAGAAGCTGGATGTTGGGAGATTCACGTGGAAGGAAGGCCTTCTTTGTAGAACCATAGAGTTGGAAGGGACCCCAAGGGTCATCCAGTCCCACCCCTGCAATGCAGGAATCACCACTAAAGCATCCATGGCGGATGACCATCCAACCTCTACATAGAAACTGCCAAAGGAGAGGAGGGACTTTACACAGCCCATCGATGGCATAGCATGGGTTGCCAGCGCCCAGGGCAAGGCAAGTATTTTGCACCTGGGGCAGTTGCCCTGGTAGCACCCCCGCATGCTATGCCACTACAGTGCATGGTTAAATGTGGCCACTGCTGGGTCATCAGCTTCAAGAGGCCTTCCTGTCAGCAAGGACGGAATGAAAAGTGGACCCGACAATGTCTTCTCAGGCACAACTCAAGAGCAGCCGCTGGATCCTGCCGTGTGACTCAGCTCAGCATCCTCAGCCAGGCCTGACTTTGCTCAAGGAAGTGGGGTCCTGCATCTGGGGGGGGACCCCACACCTCTTTCCCTGGGACACAGCCACAGTGGGCCAGAGTGACTCCTTGCATGGGCAGCCTGCTGGCAAGGGAGCCTCAAAGACCCGGGTTCATTTTGTTGCTTTCGCCACAGACTCGTGATGGGGAAGGAGATGAGGTCTCCACCCACCCACCCCATCCAGAATCAGCAATGGGAGACTAATGGTACTGCCCCACCCCCTTGTAGGGCTGTTGTGTGGAGCACTGAAGCAACTCATGTGAAGGGCTTTAAACACTTGCGGGGTGGTGGTGGAGGGAAGCAGCTTAAATTGGTGCTGGTTAGAGGGCAGAGCCAGGCACGCTATGCTCTGGCCACGGGGGGTGGGAGCTCTTTGACTGGGGGCTGAGGCTGGTCCTGCAGGTGTTGTGGGGGGGGAGGGCATGTGTCTCCTGGGATCCAGAAGAGTTTGTGGGCCCCAGCATGCCCCAAGGGGCTGGTGACAGATGCCCACCTGGTCCTATATGCCAATGCAGGAGTGCCAACTTGGCCCAATGGCCATGGGTGCCCAGGGCCATGGGTGCCATGCAGCATGCAGGGCCCTGGCACCAAAATTTCGTGGGGAATTTTGTGGGTGCTTGGGCACCCAGGGCCCCAGGGAGTTGGCACCTACGTCCCAAGACATCCTTTGCAGGCGAGAGGCTGCACATCAGCAGGTATTCTTTTGGCCATTTAGGCTCCAGCTGCCATCTGCCCCAGCCTTCATCCAGGCAGTGACCTCGAGACACTTTGGACTACAGCTCCCATGATGGGAGTTATAGTTCAAAATGTCTGGAAGGCACCAGATTGGCCAAGGCTGCTTCAAAGCACAGTGCATGAAAGAGTCCCTCCTCTCTCCATAGCCAAGGAGGCCACATACGAAGAGCTGCTAGCTGGGCTGGAGGGAGAGGAAGACCCCCAACCCAACCTCCCCTCCCCCACCCAGTTTCGATTGGGGACTGTGGAGCTTCTTCCCACCAGCCGTGGGCGCTGTTGAGCTCTTCCTCCCAGCACTTTTGACATTGCTTGATCCACAGATCCTACCACAAGGCAGTTTAGGGCTTGGTGTTTTTTGTTTTCTTTTTCAAGGATGTTAATCTTAACCATTTTTTTAAAAGGGGGAAATCCTTTTTTGTTTCTTTTTGGTCCTTTTTCAATAAATTGAAATGCTATTGGCCGCTTGGTGTGCTCCTCGTTTCATCTCCTTTGCGTCCTTCCTGCCTGCATTTCTGGAGTTGCTCATCAGTGACCTGGAGTTTGTTTGTTTGTTTGTTTGTTTGTTTATTATTTACTTACTTAATGCATTTGTATTAATAGAATCATGGAGTTGGAAGGGACCCCAAGGGTCATCTAGCCCCACCCTTTGCAATGCAGGAATCTCAACTCAGGCATCCCTGACAGGTGGCCACCCAACCTCCCAAGGAAGGAGTGCTTCCTCCACCTTTTGTCCTCTCCAAGGAGCCCAAGGGGATGTACAACCCCCCTGTGAGGGAGGCTAGGTCAAAAGGCAGGGGCATCCGGGGAGCATCATGGCTAGGTTTGCCAATTCCTGACATGTCCTGGTTTCCGGGTGTAAAAACAGTGTCAGGGGGGGATTTTTGCTGAATTGGCAAACACAGGGAAAACACAGGTGTATGGCAATGTGATAGTAAAAGCAGCAGAAGCTCCAAAAGTTCAATCCAGTCAAATGGGACTATGGGGTGCGGTGCTCATCTCACTTCAGGCCGAGGGACGAGGCTGGCACTGTGGTCTAAACCACTGAGCCTCTTGGGCTTGCCCATCGGAAGGTCCGGAAAGTCCGCAATTCGAATCCACATGACGGGGTGAGCTCCCGTTGCTTTGTCCCAGCAGCTCATGCACTGTAGCTTATGTATTGCATCAGGAGCGCATTTGCACACTTAAAGCCAGTGGGGTACCTGCACCGGGTCCTTGAGATGTCCGATTGGGCCACAGCAACACTTGCCTTAGTTGCCTCAGAGACTTCAGCTGGCCCAAGTTGCTGTAGCCAGATTGCTGACCAGGGCTGGTTACTGGGAGCAGGTGACCCCCTTGTTGCCACAGTCCCAATGGCCACCGGTCTATTTCCAGGCACAAGTCAAAGTGCTGCTTTTGACCTAATTAGCCCTACACAGCTGGGGACGAGGCTGTCTCAAAGACCCTATTCCCTCATAGGAACCTGCCCTGGTTCCAGGGAGACCCTTTTCTCGCTCCTGCTACCCTCAAGGTACCCTTGGTGGGGACGTGGCAGGTGGCTTTGTCATGGTGGCTGCTGTCAGACAACTTTGGGACTCCCTCCCTAGAGAAGCCAGACTGGCTCCCTCCTTGTCCTTCTGCTGGCAGGTGAAGACCTTGTTCCAACAGACTTTGGGGAAATGGTTGCTTTTAATGAAACAGCTGGTGCTATGCAGTTCTCAATGAGATTGTATGTTGTTAATAAACACTGTGGGTGGGAGGGTGGTACACACAGACACGCACATGAAAAGGCGGGGCATAAATATTTTATCCACATCATCATAAGGGATAAGTTTTTTCTGATTTTAGAAGACATCCAGAGAAGCCCTTTGACCTCTAATTGAGGATGACAAAGTGTCCATTCCTTGGACTTTTTGTGGCTGCTCCGCACACTCATATATTTTTGTTGCCTCACAAGTGAATATGCATCTATGAGTCTGTAAGCAACCCTAGAAAGATGCAGAGCATTAGGCTTAGAACAGCTCAAGCCATGAGAGCAGCAGCGCTTGAACATAGGAGACATGCAGTTTCCCTGCAAAGGCCTGGGACTATCCAAAAGGCCTTTGGTGGATCCTGGAAAGATGCCTGAGTGGGTGCCGGGCGGGTGGAGCACCCTGGGAAGAGCACCCCACAATTTGGGTGGGGGTCACCCCCAGAATTGTGGGATGTATAACACTGGTGCAGTCAATCACAACATTCCTAGAGTGTACACAAAGGGGACTTGGTCCTCCAGGTAGAGTTTCCTGTGCCAAGACTGAAATCACTTCCTTTGTGTGACCAGAAGTGGGAGTGGCCTTACCTGTAGCTATTCAAAGATACAGGTGAGCTGCTACTCTCCCTCTCTTCCCACCAGGACTCCGAGGATGCAACATCTCAGGAGATGCTCTCTTGGCTTCCAGCCAAGAGAGGCCCACATGGAGCCTTTCTCCCTTAAGGAGAATCTCCACATGTAAATACATTTAATCTAAGCTAGCCTGCCTTTCTGAGACTGTAGAAGCTTGAAATGACTGTGAGTAAAACCTTTATACTTTTATAAGCTTATGTGTCGTGTATTTTCTTTTAAGAGGGAACCAGGGGAAATATGTGCCAGGATCTGCCTTATTCTAGAAGTTCATAGGAACTTAAACGCCACACTTTGCTGCGCTTTATTGGGGATGAGAAACTCTGCTAGTTTGGAGCTTGTTAGCACAAGCTGGGATAGGAAATATTAATCAATATTCCCTCATCCACATTCCCTCTCATCTCCCACAAAGGGTTTTGAGGCCCAGAACTGCGTATTTTGTGTATTTTTAAAGGATTGCTTTGGATTGTGATTTTTGGCAGAGTAGTATTTTTCTGTTTGTACTTCCTGGTAAGCACATGGTCCTTTGTTCTCCATTGTGCTGTGAAAAGGGGGATTAGCGACCCCTCCCCTCCCTCAGAGCTCACAGACCTCAGAGGCAGTGAAGATTAGTTTGCATTTTGAGATTTTTAAGTTTTGATTTTTGAATTTTAACCATTTTTGGGAATTTTTGAAATTTTGGAAATTTTTTAAATTTTTGAGGATTAAGATGGCAAGCTCAGGATTTGATAGTGAAGCAAGATCAAGCTTTATGCTGCTGAATGATCGTAATTTTGTGCAATGGAAGCAGCGCCTTTTAGTGCATCTTGGTGCAAAACAAGTGCTTAAAGCGGTGAAAGATCCCAAACCTGATTTTGCTGATTTAACCAAGAAAGCAGATTGGGAAAGGCAAGATGCAGAAGCTAAACACATAATTTTGAGCAGTTTGAAAGATGAGCATTTATCTCTGATTGACTATGAAAGTGATGCATCTCAGATTCTAAAGGATATTGAGAGGGTTTATGGACAATCATCAGAGAACTCTTATAGACATTTACTGGATAAACTGCTGAAGTTAAAGATGAATTCCAGAGAACAATTTACAGGGCATTTTAAGGACTTTAATGAAATTGTTCAAAGGATTGCCCTAACTCCCAGAGCTTTTGATGATGCAACCAAAGTGACTTTTATGCTGGCATCATTAGGAAAAGAATTTACTTCATTTAAGAGTATAATGGATCACACCAGAGATTTGACTTTTAATGAACTAGTAAATCACTTAAGAGAGGAATGCAGAGATTACCTTGATTCTCCACAAAGGAATCCAAGGAAAATGGACACAAGTTATGTTTCTAAACAATTTCCCAAGTCTAAGGAAGTGTCCAAAGATATAATATGCCATAACTGCAATTTAAAAGGGCACATTGCAAGGAGTTGCCAGAAGCCCAAGAATAAGTCCCGCCCCTTTCAACCAAAAGGTGAAAAGAAGGGGGGTCACGAGCGTACATTTCTACTGCAAGAAAAGAGTTTAAATGTGCAAAGAAATGAAAAGAAAAGTGACCAATTTATTTTAGATTCGGGAGCTACAAGCCATTTTGCGCATAAAAGAGAATATTTCAGAGAAATTAATGATAGTGAATGGACTGAAATCCAGATTGCTGATGGAAATGTTCTAAAATCACAAGGTGCAGGTTCAATGCGTTTGAAATTCAAGGTGAACAATGAATCTCTTGAAACAACTGTGTCTAATGTTCAATATGTCCCAGAATTGAATTGTAACTTGCTTAGTGTGTCTGCTTTAGACAAGAAAGGTTTCAAGGTTACATTTGCCAATGGAGAATGCAATGTAACGAAAAATGATGAGGTTTATGCTCAAGGGAAACTAATCAATGGTGTTTATGAGATTAACGTTTCAGAAAACCAATCAGCACAAGTGGCCCAATCCAAGCAGAAGCATGAAGCAGATCTGGAGCTCTGGCATCGAAGACTGGGTCACCGGGATATCAGAGTCATCCAGGAACTGCAGAATGGAGATCTTGTGAGAGGTCTACAGGTAAACAAAAGTAACACACCCACACCAAAGTGTATAACTTGTGTAAGTGAAAAAGGAGTCAAACCTTCTTTCCCACGTTGTGCAGAAAAGAGAAGCACAAAAGTTCTGGACATTGTGTACACTGATTTAGCTGGACCTATGAATATACCTTCCTTAGGAGGAAATAAGTATATTTTGATATTTTTGGATGATTATTCAAGGTTTTGTGTGGGATACCTTCTCAAAGAGAAGAGTGAAACAGTGGAATTGTTCAAGCAATACGTAAGCATGGTCAAGAACAAATTCCATCGAGCACCCACCACCCTAATGTCCGATAATGGTGGGGAGTTTTGCTCACGTGAAATGGAAGCCTTCATGGCTCAGGAAGGCATAGCACATGTGACCACAGTAAGCTACACACCTCAACAAAACTCTATTGCTGAGAGGAAATTTAGGTCCATCCTAGAGATGACAAGGTGTATGCTAAAAGGATCCAACTTGTCGAAGAAACTTTGGGGTGAGGCAGCAAATACTGCGATTTATATACAGAATAGGCTGCCAACAAAAGGCACAGAGCGCACGCCATTTGAACTTTGGCATGGAAGAGTCCCAAATTTGTCACACATACGTGTATTTGGAAGTTTGTGCTATTACCACGTGCCCAAGGAGCACAGACACAAACTTGACTCCAGAGCAAAGCCTGGTATCCTAGTTGGATACGCTTCTGGAGGAAAAGGCTACAGAGTTGTGGACTTACAAACAGGGAAAACAAGTTCACATCACGTGATTCATTTTGAGGAGTATGAAAAGGCTGACACAAGGAACACAGCAATTGACTGTTCCAATGAGCCACCAACAGAGGAGTTTGTAAGTTTTCCTTTTGAAGCCATACCAGAAACTAATCCACCTCCTAGTATTGTACCTCCTAGTGTTGTAGCACCCCCTACAGATGACACCCCAGAAGACGCGGAGGACCAGATGTCAGAAGGCTCCAGAGACGAAGAGGACCCGTATGCAGGGATGCCGCCATTGGAAGGAGATGAGGAAGCTGATGCGGTTCAACAAGAGCCAGAGGTCAGACGTTCCTCCAGGTCCAACAGAGGCGTTCCACCACTACGACTGTCCTACTTTGCAGGGTCGGCGCCACCACAGGAACCTTCCACGTGGGAACAGGTTCAACGGTTGCCAGCTGCTGAGGCCAGTCTCTGGAAGCAAGCCGCGCAGGAAGAGATGGATGCACTGCATCGCAACAAGACCTGGACCCTGACAGAGCTACCTCCTGGTAAGAAGGCAATTGGGTCCAAGTGGGTGTTCAAGCTTAAGAAGGGGTCAGAAGGGGAGGTGCAACGCTACAAAGCTAGGCTTGTAGCACAAGGATTTTCACAACAGTATGGCGAAGACTATGATCAAGTATTTGCGCCTACAGTGCGATACAGCAGTGTTAGATTACTTCTAAGTATTGCAGCATCTAAAGGCCTATCAGTCCGTCATGTCGACATAGCAACAGCTTTTCTTCATGGGACGATTTCTGAACAGATTTATATGAAGCAGCCCAAAGGCTTTATCAAGCAAAATGAGGCACATCTTGTATGTAAACTTCAGAAAGGAATTTACGGTTTGAAACAAGCTGCAAGAGCATGGAACCAGAAATTACATGAAATGCTGGTTCAGCTTGGGTACAAGCAGTCAACAGCTGACAAGTGCCTGTACACTAAGAACAGAAATGGACAATTCTCTTACATTCTGGCTTTTGTCGATGATTTATTAATATCAACGTCCAATGACAGAGACTATAAAGACATAGTCAGACATCTCAACAAAGAGGTGGAAGTAAAGGAATTGGGACTTGTCCAGTATTACTTGGGAATTCAAATTGAGAGAGAAGAAGACGGCTCATTTCTTCTCAGCCAGAAGCAGAAGATAATAGAACTGATAGAAAGCATGCAGATGCAAGGTGCACACCCTGTCGCGACACCCATGGCCACAGATTTTCTAAAGAATCAGCAAGATTCGAAGCTGCTGCCAGACAACAGCGAATACAGGTCAGCGATTGGTAAACTTTTGTATTTGGTTACTACCAGCAGACCTGACATAGCAAGTGCAGTGGGGATCCTAAGCAGAAAAGTGAGTTCTCCCACTGAACATGACTTGGGTGGGGTCAAGAGGGTGGTGCGTTACCTCAAGGGTACAATGAATTGTAAATTAAGATTGCCAGCTGTAAGGGACCCTAAGTTGGTTGGGTACAGTGATGCAGATTGGGCTGGGGATAAGGCGGATTACAAATCCACAAGTGGTTATGTTTTTATGTTTGGAAATGCACCTATCATTTGGGGCAGTTATAAACAGAAATGTGTAGCCTTATCGTCCACAGAGAGTGAATATATTTCAGCTTCGGAAGCATGCAGAGAGATCATCTGGCTGGATCAACTCCTGACAGACTTTGGTTTGCCGAGAAAAGGACCTGTCAGCTTGATGGAGGACAATCAAGGCTGCCTGCAGCTAGCGCAAACCGAAAAGTTCCTTGCACGTTCAAAACACATTGGGGTCAGGTATCACTTCATTCGCCAGATGATCCAAGATGGACTAGTAGAAATGTCCTACTGTAATACTCAGGAGATGACTGCGGACATTCTCACGAAACCCTTGCCACGAGAGAGTTTCCAGAACCTGCGTGTCAAGCTGGGACTCTGGGTGGTTGAATAAAGTTGTTTTATGTTTGTTAAATGTTGTTCAGACTGAGAAGGGGTTTGTGGGATGTATAACACTGGTGCAGTCAATCACAACATTCCTAGAGTGTACACAAAGGGGACTTGGTCCTCCAGGTAGAGTTTCCTGTGCCAAGACTGAAATCACTTCCTTTGTGTGACCAGAAGTGGGAGTGGCCTTACCTGTAGCTATTCAAAGATACAGGTGAGCTGCTACTCTCCCTCTCTTCCCACCAGGACTCCGAGGATGCAACATCTCAGGAGATGCTCTCTTGGCTTCCAGCCAAGAGAGGCCCACATGGAGCCTTTCTCCCTTAAGGAGAATCTCCACATGTAAATACATTTAATCTAAGCTAGCCTGCCTTTCTGAGACTGTAGAAGCTTGAAATGACTGTGAGTAAAACCTTTATACTTTTATAAGCTTATGTGTCGTGTATTTTCTTTTAAGAGGGAACCAGGGGAAATATGTGCCAGGATCTGCCTTATTCTAGAAGTTCATAGGAACTTAAACGCCACACTTTGCTGCGCTTTATTGGGGATGAGAAACTCTGCTAGTTTGGAGCTTGTTAGCACAAGCTGGGATAGGAAATATTAATCAATATTCCCTCATCCACATTCCCTCTCATCTCCCACAAGAATGCCAACCCCACATGAGTGAGGGCTGGGTAAGGGCACCTGAGGAAGCCCCATTGGACTAGGACACTAGGTCAATAGGAGAAGAGCCCTACAACACCTGGATGCGACCACAGGGAGTGCATTGAATCAGGCATCCTGCGACCAGGCAGAGGGAAGCCCACCAGCAGGCCATGAGTGCGAAAGCTGCCTCCAGTCAGGTGTCTTGTCAGCTCAAGCCAGGAAAGAGCCTCTAGGCTCACTATTGCACCCCCAGGATCTCTGCCTCTGATGGTTCCCACTCTGGGACCCCCTGCAACTCCCCGCTCAAATCCTGGAGTTTTTATGCGGCAAATATTATGGCATTCTGCCCCATCCCCCACCCCGCAGATGACCCTCCAGGGGGCAGAAGCGGAAGGAGGCATGGACCGCCCGCTATGAATCCGCCGCGAATGCGAGATCTCATCCGTTTCCTTTATTGCCGTTGTTTTGCCCTTCACGATCATATCAACCGCAGAGAAACGCAATTATTAATACCTGCGTGGGTGCAAAGTTGAGGCCAAATGAGTCTCTCCGTTAAAATGCACCAGAAGAATACAGGAATGAGCTAGGGTCTCAAAAAAGGGAATGTTGCAGAGACACCCAGGAAACCAGTCCCGCCTCCGGGGAGTCCCCGGCACCTGCTCAGAGACTCCAGCCCCGAGGCCGAGGGTCCCCGGAGGAAGCAGCATTGTCGTGGGGGAGGGGCCGACAGAGCCAACGGGGTGGGGAGGGGAGCGCATCCCCCTCTCCTCCCCCTCCCTCCTCCTCCTTCCTCTTTCTTTCATTCTCTCCCTTCCTCCTTCCTTCTTTCCTGGCTCGCTCCGCCCCTCCGCGCCGCACAGCCCGGCCTGGCCCGGGCTCCCCCCCCCCACGCCGCACCGGCGCCTCCCTCCCTCTCTCGCTCTTCCTTCTTGGTCTCCCCACCCCCCCGCGCGCCGCCGGGAATCTGCCCCCTTTCCTCATCTGCCCCGCATCTCATCCACCTCCCTCGGAGGAGGCGGATCCCCCCCACCCCTCCGAGCGTAACCCCCCTCCCTCCCTTCTCTCTCCCCCCCCCTTCCTTGCTGATCTCCCCCCCCCCGCCGCCGGGAATCCGCCCCCCTCCCCGCATCTGTGGGGCTCCCTCTCCTCCGCCCCCCTCGGATGCGGACCCCTCCCCGCTCCTCCGAGAGTAAAGCAACCCCCCCCCCGCACCTGCTATGGAGTCCCAGTGCGACTACTTCATGTATTTCCCGGCCGTGCCCTTCCCGGCGCGGGAGGTGCTGCTGGGCGAGCCAGGGCGCTACCGGGCGCTGCCGCGGCGCAACCACCTTTACCTGGGCGAGACGGTCCGCTTCCTGCTGGTGCTTCGCTGCCGGCCGGGGGGCGCCGGTGGGGAGGGTGGCGGGAGGGCGCCCTGGGGGGAGTTGGCCGGGTCCCTCTCTGCCCTGGCCAGCGTTAGCCCCGGGGCCAGCCTGGGCAGCGAGGCGACGCTGGGTGGAGAGCCCGAGCCCACCCGCGAAGACGACGAGGACGCGGCCCCCGGGAGCCTCTTCCGCGAATGCCGGGCGTTGCTGACCCACGGCCAGGGGACCCCCGGGAAACCCGCCGCAGGAGTAAGGCCCGGAGCGGACGCGCGGGTGGCGGGGAGGTGAGGCGGAGTATGGATCCGGCCCGCTGACGCTTCCCTCCCGGCCCGCGCAGGTGCCCATGGAAGAGCCCATCGTGTCCACGGACGAGGTCATCTTCCCCCTGACCATCTGCCTGGACAAGCTGCCCCCCAGCACCGTCAAGGCCAAGGTGAGACCCGGGCGGGTACAGTGGTGCGGGGAGGGGAGGGGAGGGGAGGGGGCGCCTGGGTGGACACCCCACCCCTACCCCACGAAACACACGCGGGTCGTCTTTACGCCCCCAGATCGTGGTGACGGTTTGGAAGCGGGACCAGGAGAAAGCGGAGGTGCGGGAGCGCGGCTACCTCAGCATCCTGCAGGATCGGGCCCCCTCACAGACCTTCCGGGAAGAGCAGGGGGCTTTCAAGGCGCAAGGTGAGCGCTCAGCACCCAGAACCCCCCAGCACCTCTGGGTTGAGAGGAGCGTGGGGGGTCTCCTACAAACACCCCCCCCTCCACCTGCCTTCCAAAAAATTCCTCTTAGGTGCGTGGGTCGGGTGTCACCCTCTGACCTTTGACCCCCCTCCCTGCAGTGAGCACCATGCTGACCGTCCTGCCCCCTCCGGAGCTGAAGTGCCAACCCCTGAATGTGTCAGGGAAACACTTGACGGTACTGAAAGGTGCGTGGAGCCAACATGGGGGCATTTGGGGAAATGTGGGGAGCAGCTGGGGCAGGGACATGATGGGGGCAGGGGGCCTCTACATCTTCCAGGGACCTGCCAATGGCCATGCTCTGCCCTTTCCCCGTGGGGGGGGCCATCCTCTCCCCCACCAACTGGAGGGTCTCTAAGTGAAGGCTGGGTGCAGAAGAACCTCAGGAGAACTGTGCACCTGCAGGATCAGGCCCAAGGTCTGGTGCCCCAGCCTCATCTTCTCACACTGGACCAACCAGGCGTCTAATACGAAAAAGAGTGAAAGGAGGACCCCATTTTAGGTTCCTCCTCACAAGATCATAAAGAGAGCCATGCTGGATCAGGCCCAAGGGAGCTCACCTAGGCCAACACCCTGTCCTCACAGTGGCCAAATGCCCCTTGGAACCAGGGAATCCAGATAGACTGCCTTTGGACCTGGAGGTTCCATTGGGGTATCAGAAGAGGATGCTGGATCAAGCCATTGGCACACAGGTTTCCTGGAAAGTCCAGCTGATCACAGTCTCTCTCTCGCGCTCGCTCGCTCGCTCCACCCCCAACATTCCTGATGTGGTGATGGAGGCCGCCAGGCTGATGATCCAGGGACTCCTTTGGAGGAGTTGAACTCCTTACTAGAAGCCATCAGTAGCCCTCTCCTCCTCCATGAATGTGTCCAGTCCTTGTCTAAAGCCATCCAGACCATCGCTGCCCCCTGTGGGAGGGAGTTCCATAGATTAACAATGTACACCATCCTTTGCACCTGAAGATGTTTCCCAAAGCGTTGTCTCTTTGGATCCCAGGACCTTTCCCCCACCTTTAATCTTTGGCACACACCCCCTCTCCCCCCCCCCCCAGTTTTGAACGCAGCCTCGCAAGAGGAGCTCTCTGTGTGGGATGTGCGGATCCTGCCCAATTTCAACACGAGTTATCTTCCTATGATGCCAGATGGGTCCGTCTTGCTGGTTGATGATGTCTGGTAAGGGAAAAGTTCGTGGGTGGGCAGTCTGCTGGAGTTGGTGACACCCCCCCCCCCAATTTGCCATTATGGCCTGGAAAGGTCTCCACTTAATTCAGGGGCTTTTGAGCTTTGGTCCCCACCTTGCACTCAGCTCTCACCTGTGGCTCCTAGAAACTGTCAGCAGGCGATAGCAGCCACACTCTGGGAGTGTCTTCGATTGGCCAGCTAAGACAGGTGAGGTTGGCTGATGGGTCTCAAACCCCCAGAGAGTTAGGGGCTTCCCCTGTGTGTGAAGGTCAGGCTCTGGCGGATTGAGCAGATGAGACCAAGAGGGATCCAAGGGGCAAGAAGACGGTTTCTGCTCATGCTGTAGAGGAAAGTGAGGGGCAGGTGGGGCTCATCCACCTGGGAAGGGAGCCCATCTACGGTAGGAGAAGGAAAACTCTGATCCTAAACCTCTGCTGCCTTGTGGGATATTTTCGGGGGAAGAAATGGCTAAGGAGTAAACCCTACACAAATGTGGAGTGGAGTGAACTGGATGGCGCCTTGTTCGCCTCCTTCCAGCAACTCCGGCAAGCCAAAGTCTTGCTCTGCTTCCCTTTGGAGCCCATCAGTGAGGCGGGGGGGGGGGGGAGGTCTCGTGTCTGGGAAGCCCAGGACCTCCAGACACACAGCCATGGAGAGGTCCCTTCAGTGCTGCTGATGCAGATGACTCAGGATTGCAGTGGGGTGGGCTGGAAGGCCCTTGGGGATCCCTTCAAATTCTTCAATCCTACAACCTTGTGACTTGGCTACGCTGGGGTGGGGGCAGTGAAGTGGGAGGGGGCAGTTGGAGGAATGGAGGCAGGAGTCTTGGGAGGTGGGGGCCTCTTTCCTCCCCCATTTACCCCTCTTTCTCCCCCTTTCTCTCCAGCCACCAGTCGGGGGAGGTGTCCATGGCCTCCTTCTCCCGGGTGCCCTCAGCCACAGCCTCCTGCCCCTGCTCCCTGCGGGCCCTGGAGGAGCAGAACTTCCTCTTCCAGCTGCAGGCCCCCGAGCAGCCCCCACCAGACAGCGCCAAGGAGGTGAGGGTCTGCGCCACCCAGCTGGTACCCGGTGGAGGGGGCATCAGGGGGTCCACCTTGCTGCCAGGATTGCTTCCACCTCCTCAAGGCAGACATTGGGGGGTGGGGCTAGACCAGGGCTTCTCCAAGGGGAGGGGCAGGAGAGGATGGCAAATGGGGGGGGGAGTTCAAGGACAATCCAAGAAGTGTTTAACATTTCAGCGTAGGATAGAATAATCTTGTATGAAAATAAGGGGTTCTTTGGTCCACTGGTACATTCTTATTAAGTTTCATATGCAGTACACAAGCAATAGGTTTACTGATGCCTGATCTATTCAACTCTCCTCTCCACAAGTTCTGGTGTTGGGGTTGGAATAAAAGCATCTTCTGTCTCGTTTAGAAAGGAAAAGAAAGGAAGCAAAGTTCACCGAAAGTGTGTCCCCTTGCAGCGCATTTCGTTCCCCTTCTGGGATGAGTGAGGCGTTCTGATATAGCCCCATTCCAAATATTATTTAGCCAGATTTCAAGGGGAATTTCTATAAACTGTTGCCAGTACAGTGGTACCTCAGGTTACATATGCTTCAGGTTAAGAACTCTGCTAACCCAGAAATGCTTCACATTAAGAACTTTGCTTCAGGATAAGAACAGAAATTGTGCTCTGGCGGCGCAGCGGCAGCGGGAGGCCCCATTAGCTAAAGTGGTGCTTCAGGTTAAGAACGGACCTCCGGAACGAATTAAGTACTTAACCAGAGGTACCACTGTATCAGGCTATTGTTAATTGCGCTGCTGATTAAAAAAAAATCAATTTCTGCATTGACAGTTATTGTTTAAATTTGAGTCTAATGATAACAAGGCAAGAGCCGAATTGGAAAACATTTATTTATTTATTTATTTATTTATTTATTTATTTATTTGCAGAATATGGAAAGGTATATTTTCAAAACGAGAGCAAGAGTAAGGCTTCTTTGTGTTGACGAGATGAAAGTTTGTCCACCTCAAATTAGACCTCGTATAAATGAGAAACATGGACAGCTTCTCTGTTGCCAAAACATGAGAACTGCAACACGGGAGTGTGTCTCTGGGCTCTTTGGGGATATGCAACCAGAAACAGTATCCCAGCTCTCTTCAAGAGCACTGGCTGTTCTTCAACTCTGACAAATATGAAAGATCAGAGAAGAGAAAGGCTTCTTTGTCTCCAATTAGGCCCCATATCAATGAGATTGCCCAGCAAAGGCAGGCTCACGCCTCTCATTGACTTTGTATACCTCCTTAAGGTACAGATGGAAGAGGCTCATTTATAAATATATTTTGGGAAGGATGCATGTATTTTCTCTAGCTCCTTTGCTTTATACTTTCTGGGTGTCCCGTGATCATACTATAAAGTAGTTGTGTTCTATGTTATGAATCAAGCGCTGCCTGGAGTTGCTTCCTTTTGTATTTCTTATCAATAAAAAATTCAGTGCGGTGCAAGAACATTTTTGTTCTGAACGTCTGACCCAGAGAAAGAAGTTTGTGAGCCATTGGGGGTCCCTTCCTTCTGGGATTCTATGAGGAAGGGGCCATGGGGGGGAAGAGGTGGGATATGCTGCATGGGGTGGGTGGGACCAGCATGCCTGCCAATCATTTCCTGCCTGCCAATCATTTTAAGGGGTGAAACTTAATTTTTGCAGCGAGGGGTCTTAAAAATATGTTTGGGTGCGAGGAAACCATATCTGCTATTATTTTTGTGATTGGACAACAGTTAGCTTGGTAAGTCTGTGTTTGATTAAGAAGCACATAAACTGTTCTCAGAAAACCAAATAATTTTAATTTTGCCTTCAGAAAGCAACAGGTAATATAAAATATGCAATGCATACCTTATAAATAAAAATAATAATTTTAGTATATAATATAACTGCAAATACTTGACACTCGTTTTTAATTATCTCTAGGGCATTTTACACATGTTTTACTTTCCAAGTAGAACTACCAGTAATTTGCTTTAATTTAACCAAAATATCTCTTGAATTCCTAAGTCCTGTCACAACTTTTTAGCACCCCTCATTTTTGGAAGTTGGAAGTTGAAAAATGCAGCATGCCCTCATGAACTGCTTGAGATTCCTGCCTTGCAGGGGGTTGGACTGGATGACCCTTGGTGTCCCTTCCAACTTGACCATCCTATGGCTCTCTGGTTTAATCGCAGGGCCTGGAAGTCCCTCTCATCGCCGTGGTCCAGTGGTCAACCCCAAAGCTGCCTTTCACCGCCAGCATCTACACCCACTACAGGTAAGGGTCCTTGAAAAGAGGCTCAGACATGATATCAAAGCAGAAAAGAAAGTTAAATATTTGGGAGTGTGGTTAGACCCAGAAACCTGAACCTATTTCAAGATAAGTATGTAGAGACGGGTTGAAATAAAAAAAAGACCTCGAAAAGTCCCCCCCCCCCCGATTTATTAAATAATAATAAATAAATAAAAAGACCTTGAGAAATGGAACGGAATGAAGCTTTCGTTTCTACGGGAGAATATTTGCGATCAAAATGAACTTTCTATCCAAGATGCTTTTTCTGTTTCAGGCCTTCCAGTATTTAGTGTCACCCACTGCTTAAAGCAATGGAAAAAGGACGTAGCTAATTTAATCTGGCAGGGGGGAAAGCCCTGGACTAAATATAAAATTTTAATTGACATAAAGAATGGGGGGGATTTGGGCTCCCAGACTTGAAAATGTATTACGAAGAAGCTTGTTTATGTTGGATGAAAGAGTGGGTGGAGTTGAAAAACACAAATGTTCTGGACCAAGAAGGATTCGACCTGATGTATGGATGGCACACTTGCCTGTGCTATGACAAAGCCAAAGTTCGCAAGAGATTTCATAATCGTGTGATAAGGAATAAAGACTTCCTAGAAAGGAAGACCCCCTGATGGATCTCCCCTATCGAGACAGTTGCAGTTAAAAAACTAAAGATGAGTAAGAATTGGGGTACATACAGGGACCTCCTTGAAATCAAATAGGGCTCTATAGGACTTTAAAAAAAAACAGAAAAGGTGCAAAACTGGATTCTAGACTAGTTCCAGTACTTTCAAATGCACTAGGTCTTTAGGAAAGATAAAGACAAAGGTTTTTTGGAAGGAAAAGAATTCAGGAAAGCGGTATTGGGAAATAATAAAAAACTAATATCTAGACTTTATCAAATTTTACTGGAATGGGAGATCAAAGATGAGATGGTCAAGGAAGTAACGATACACTGGGCTATTGATATTGGACACAACGTTGAAATTTCAGCCTGGGAGAAGCTGTGGAACAAAACTATTAAAATAAACTGATATGCAGCAAAAACTAGGTTTATTAAGAATGCGATAGAAGGGAAGGTTGGGAAGTCTGCACAAAACCTCCGTATGATGGTTTAAAAAAGAGGATCAGGCATACAGTAGTCCTGCAAGAAGAGAGGGAAATAGAGGGCTACTGGACTTGGTCACGTCACAGAGTGACCGCAGCAAAGGGGGGCCAGGCTCATCCGCAATTGACTGTACCTAAGCCCACTTCGTCCAAAAGGGGTTTCTCTCAGCCATGCAGAAATCTTGAGCTGTGATTCCTGCCCTGCTGGGGGTGGGTGGACTAGATGGCGCTTGGGGGTCCCTATCTTGCTGCCATGTCTTGACTTGAGAGCCAGTGTGGTGTAGTGGTTAGGAGTGGTAGACTCGTGATCTGGGGAACCGGGTTCGCGTCTCCACTCCTCCCCATGCAGCTGCTGGGTGACCTTGGGCTAGTCCCACTTATTTGAAGTCTCTCAGCCCCACTCACCTCACAGAGTGTTTGTTGTGGGGGAGGAAGCGAAAGGAGAATGTGAGCCACTTTGAGACTCCTTCGGGTAGTGATAAAGCAGGATAGCAAACTCCTCCTCCTCCTCCTCCTCCTCCTCCTCCTCCTCCTCCTCCTCCTCCTCCTCCTCTTCTTCTTCTTCTTCTTCTTCTTCTTCTTCTTCTTCCCCACTCACTTTCCCAGGGACGAAGGGGTCCTGCACCCCAGATGGGGTGGGGTGGGGCGGGGCAGGACCCTGTGCCTCCCTGCCCTGACACTCAGCACAGCTTCCCTTCCTTCCTTAGGCGGCTAAATGCTTTGAATGTTTGATGCTTTCTTATGTTTTTATATGTGCTGGAAGCCCAGCCAGATGGGCGCAGTATTATTATTATTATTATTATTATTATTATTATTATTATTATCATCATCTTCATCATCATCATCATCATCATCAGGCTCCCCAGCATCCGCCTGGCCCGCCCCCGATTCGTCATGACAGCCGAGTGCGAGTCTCCGGTTGCCCTTCACCGCCGCTTCACTGTCACCTACACCCTCATCAATAACCTGCAGGACTTCCTGGCCGTTCGCCTGGTGTGGACTCCGGAGAGCGCGGCTGCTGGTGAGAGCCTGGTGGGCTGGACTGGATGACCTTTGGTGGCCCCTGCCCAACCCTACCATTCCATAATTCTATGGCGGTCTCTCCTTCCCTGGAGGATCACCATCTGTCAGGCATTCTTTTGTGCATTGTAGAGGGTTGGGCTGGATGACTCTTGGGGTTCCCATCCAACTCTACCAGGCTATGATTCCATGATTCTCACCCTACAATTCTATCCCTCCTGTTTTGGGGAGCAGGGAAGGAGGGCAATGGAGAAAACTGGCTGAAGGGGCGGGTGAGGAAGGCCAGGCTTATCTGCGATCCCTAGGTGACCCTTGAGTCTCCATGATTATAGAATCCTTCCCCGCTCCCCGAAACAGGAGTCCTGCCTGGAAATACTTTGTTGGAAGGTCTTTAGTGAGATGTTGGGGAGCCATTTCTCAGGGATTATTTAGCATTGGACTAGCTGACCATTGGGGATCCCTTCCAACTCTACGATTCTCCGGCCAGGAAGAGTTGTGGGGGGAGCCTTGCCACTCTTGGTCCTGGGGGTGGGGGTGGGCTTGAGCATGAGGAAGTGGATGGCAAGAGCTCCTTGGCCATGCTCACAGGGAATAGAGCCTCCAAGCTCAGGGGCAGTCTCCCCGCAAAAGCGGGAGCTGGTGGTTCTCGCTTGTGGGCTTCTCTGGGGCACCTCAGGTGGGACAAGGCTGCTGCCCTTTCCTTTTCCTGACACCCACCAGGCAAGAAGCTGTCCTGCGAGGAACGGCGCGCCATCCAGGACGCCCAGGACGCCATCGTCTGCCACACGCCGCTCAACAACTTGGGGTTCTCCCGGAAGGGCAGCGCCCGTACCTTCTGCGTCACCTTCCAGGCGCTGCGTGCCGGGTTGTATGAGGTGAGAACCCCCTGTGCACCAGCACATGCTTCCATTCCAGGGCTCCTTTCTGCATTGGGGGGAGGCCTGGGCTGCATGACCCATGGGGGAGTCTTGTAACTCGACAATGCTGTGGTTGAATGTGGCAGATTTGGGAAAGGTAAAAGAAAGACCTTCTCCACACAACACAGTTAACCTGTGGAACTCCCTCCCACAGGAGGCAGGGATGGCCACCAACCAGGATGGCATTAAGAGAGGATTGAACCCTGCATGAAGATGGACTTTCCTTCATCTGTCCCAAATCTCCCCAGTGGCTGGTAGCTGTCACAGCCCCCCCCCCCCCATGAATCTGCCCAACCCTCTTTTAAAGCCATCCAAGTGGATGGCCAGCGCTGCTTCCTGTGGCCGTGAGTTCCAGAGTTCTACTCTTGCAAGGTGGCCCCACTTGCTGGAAACCACAGGAGGGGACAGAGTGGTTATTGCACTCAGATTTTGCTTGCGGGAATCTCACAATGGGCATCAGGTTGGCCACTGCGAGAAGACGATGCTGGAGCTGAGATTCCTGCATTGCAGGGGGTTGGACTAGCGGACCCTCAGGGTCCCTTTCAGCCCTAGAACACTAGGGTTCTAAGGTTCTGTGACTGGATGGGCCCCCTTTGGCCTGATCCAGCAGGCCCTTCTGATGTCCTTCTGGCAGAGTGGAGGTGGGATTGTGGGGCTGCAATTGGCAACTCCGGCTCCGAATAGGACCTTGCTGGTGTCTGCGCTCAGGGTGGTGCTGATGGGCAGTCGAGCCGTTCCTTCCGGACCTGCTGAGTTGCCGGGGGTTGGACTGGATGACCCTCAGAGCTCCTTCCCAACTCTACAGTCCACTCCTATTTGGAAGCAGCAGCAGCTGCTGCCCTCCTGGGCTCCCCGCTCTGTTTGACACTGCCCAGCTGCGGAAGGAATGGATTTCTTTCTCTTTCTCTCTCCCCCTCCCTTTCTTTGCTCCCCGGAAGCTCTCCCAGCACATGAAGCTGAAGCTGCAGTTCACCGCCAGCGTCTCGAACCCACCTCCCGAGGCCCGGCCCGTCTCCCGCAAGAGCAGCCCAGGCAGCCCGGCTGTCCGGGAGCTAGTGGAGCGTCACCAGGCTAGCCTGGGCCGATCGCAGAGCTTCTCCCACCAGCAGCCAGCCAGGGGCCACCTCATGAGGTGGGTGCAGGAGGGTGGTGGTGGAGGGGGTTGGGCTAGATGGCCCTGTGGGGTCCCTTCCAATTCTACAATCCATGATTCTCACTCTTTCAGGGAACAGGAAGGGAGGGTAATGGAGGAGACTGACTGAAGGGGCAGGACTTACCTGGGATTCCTGCCTTGCCTGGGGGGTTGGTCTAGATGACCCTTGGGACCCCTCTCAACACTACAGTTCTGTGTCCTCCTCTTTGAGGAGCCGGGAAAATAGGTAATGGAGGAGGGCGGGCTGAAGGGGGCAGACAAGAGAGGCAGGGCTCCTGGGTTCTCCTGGGGGTCGGCCATGGCCCCCCAACTGTCCCCCACTGAGACTTCTCTTTCTCTCCCCCCCCCCCAGGTCAGGCAGCGTCATGGAGCGCCGAGCAATCACTCCCCCTGTGGGCTCCCCCGTGGGGCGCCCCCTCTACCTGCCCCCCGACAAGGCTGCTCTTTCCCTGGACAAGATTGCCAAGCGGGAGTGTAAGGTGCTGGTGGTGGCCCCCGTCACGTGAGGTGGGGGGGAGACCCCACCCCCTTTCCCTGCCCTCCTCAGAAAGGGAGACGCTGCCTCCTGCCTTGCAAGGGAACAAACCTCCTGCCTCCCCCGTCTCGCCCCCCAAAGCTGCAAACACCCCAGTGCTGCACCCCATGGAATAAAAGCCGCGCATGTGACCCCCCCCGAAAAAAATCTCAGCACACCCAATAAATGTGGGGGGACCTTCCACTTCTCCCCGCTGTTCCCTTTCCCTTGCGGGGGCTCAGAACTGCAGCCCCCCATGAGACACCCCCCTCACTGTGCCATCTCCTACTCTCCTTCTGGGGTTTTTGGCTGCTCCCCCTCCCCACATTTGCTCCTTCAAAATGGGGGGCACATACCCCCAACCTCATTGACTTCGTCCTCCACGGTGTGTGCAGCTCCCCCAATTGCCCCATGCTGAGGATCAGGAATCAGCTGCTGCTGCTGCTAAACCTTGGAGGTTGACGGTACACTCACCGGACAGCTGCGTTGCAGAGGGTTGGACTAGAAGACCCTCGGGGTCCCTCCCAACGCTACAGGTCTATGATTCTGTGACGATTCTGTGCTGCCCCCTGCTGGTGGAGGGGTACCTTTGCGGCTGCGGATCTTCTGGATCACACTGGATTGTGCCACTTCTGAGGACTGGGAAGGGGGCAGATTTCCCTTACCCCCACCCCACCCCATTTCACACTGGCAGCTGCTACATCCACGGGAGAGGGGTGGGCAGGCCTCCACCCCAGCCCCTCCTGCCATCTCAGGCCAAAGGGCCCCATTCCATTGCACTTTATTTAATTTTTTTGTTATTTATATATATGTTTTATTATTATTTGCCTCCAAAGCATCTCCGACTCCACGTTGTGTGTTTTGCAAATAAACTGCGCTGGCTGGGGGAAAGCGTTGGTGTGTTTTGGGGGGGGTGTTGCAGGAGTGGGGAGAGACATTGCTCCAAGGAAGGACGTCTAGCGGACGCCCAGTGAAGCTGGACGCTGGATAATTCAGGACAGATTAGAAAAAGCCCTTCTTCACACCGTAGTTAAAACTGCGGAACGCCCTCCTGCAGGAGGCCATAATGACCACCAACTTGGATGGCTTTAAGAGAGGATGAAACAAATTTAGGCAGAGGAGAGAGCTAGCGGTGGCTGCTGGCCAGGATGGCTCTGCTCTGCCTCCACAGTTGGAGAAAAGAATGCTTCTGAATGGCAGTTGCTGGAGACCACTGGACGGGAGAGGGCTCTTGTGCCCAGAGCTGGAAGCTGCGAGCTCCGGCCGGCCTGCCGTGCAGCTGCTCCGCCCACTGAGCCGCGCTGCCCTTCCCCTCGGACTGAGCGAGAAAGCGGGGACCTCGAGGGGGGCGTTGGGGGAGGGAGGCAAGAGCCCCCTTCGCAGGGTCAGCGCCGCCGGGCGGGCGAGGGGGGTCCCGGGGGGGGGGTTGGGAGCGAGCTCCCCCCCTCCCCTCCGAAGCCCGAGGGAGAGTCCCGCAAGGAGCCTCCCGCAGGGCGGCCGCTTCCCCCAGCAAAGCCTCTTCCGCCCAAACGCATCGCCAAGACGCCACTTCCGACGGAAGCGACCTGCAGTCGTTCTCTGAACCCCTAGCGGACGAGCGGGGAAGTGCCGCTCTAGTCCTCCGAGGCGTCTCCATGGCCAAGGCCGGCGGGGTGGGGGGTGGGGAGGTGCTCGGGCGACGCCGGCCCGGCCCGAGGGCGGGGCTCCGAAGCGCGCCTGCGCGAAGCGCGCGCCTTGCCCGCCTCCCGCCTTTTCCGTGGAGCTTCCCGCCTTTTCCCCTGAGTGGGAGTGGCGAGCCTGAGGGAGAGAAATGGGTGGAGCGGGAAACACGGAGAAAGGAGGAAACATGAAGGGAATTAATAGACGTAAAGGGCCTAATAAGTCTACAGGTCATGACAGCGATGACGAGGATGAATTAAATCCGGTTTATGTGCCGCGGAAGAAGGCGAGAGGCCCTGGAGCAGCTGAGGGAGCGAAGGGAGCAGCCCCATTGTCCTGTATGCGAAGGACGTGGGCCAGGGCTCAGCAGGGGGAGGGTCCGCTGTCCCTCAGACCTTGCGGGGGCTGGACTGTATTTTAAAGGGGGGGGGGGGAATGAACGAATTCCTATGCCCCACAAAGAACCCAGAGATGCATTTTAAAGAAAAGGGCACATTCTACTCATGTCAAAACACGCCATGGACCAGATTGAGAAGGCGATTGAGCCGGATCCGGCCCCCGGGCCTTAGTTTGCCTACCCATGACATGGCCCCTTGGAAGAGGCCCAGGAGCTGGAAGGCAGAGGGAGAGGAGATGGGGGAGAGAGACAGCAGGGGCCTTGAGGGGAGCCAGCCCCTTGGCCCACCCTGGGCGCCATGGGGGGTGGGGAATAGCGAGGAGCCAGGGGAGGCGAGAGGCAGAGGGGCCGCCCAATTCTGCTGTCCTGTCCCACAAGGTGCAGCAGAAATGTCAAAGCCCAAAGTCTTCCACTGTAGACCTCCAAGGCAGACTGAAGACTTGGGTGACGCCTGCCTAGAGCAGATGAAAAAGCATTTTAAAAAGAGAGAAAGTTTTTCCTGGTGTTTAGTCAGAAGAATCTCCTGTCACAGAATCCTAGAGCTGGAAGGGATCCCAAGGGTCATCTAGACTGAATCCATTGGTTTGGTTCCTGCCCTCTGGAGCAGGAACTCCTCTCTTCTCTCAGTCCTCTTTCCCAGGCTAAACATCCCCAGCGCCTTCAACCGTTCCTCATAAGGCCTGGTTTCCATCTTGGCTGCCCTCCTCTGCACATGTTTCAGCTTGTCAACATCCTTTTTAAATTGTGATGCCCAGAACTGGACACTGGGCTCTAGGTGTGGCCTGACCAAGGCAGAAGAGAGGGGGACTATGACATCCCTTGATCTGGACACTAGACTTTTAATAATGCTGCCTGAAAGAGCATTAGCTTTTTTAATGCTGCTGCATCACACTGCCAAGCCCTCTGAGTGTGTGCAGAGTGCGCAAAGTTCCTCCTTGGCTCCTGCTTTGGAGAGATGGTGCAGAGTGGGAAGAGAGGCTGAGCTTTTTGTGCCTGGCTTGTCAAGGGTTAAAAGGAACACAGCTGCATGCCTAGAGAGGATAGGAAATGAAGGCAGTGGGGTGGAACAAGGTCCTCCAGAGCAAAAGTCCCTAGCTCCCAAGGCCCTTCCTCTACCCTGTGCAAGTGCTGTATCAGTGATGCCTCCAGGGATCTGGTGAGTCTATCTTCTTCTGCCATGGAGTGCATTTGCAGGAAGGGGGCGACCCTGTGTTGAAGGGGAGGGTCCATGGGGACCTCATTAGCTAATCCATGGAGAGACTCCTCTCCCCCTACGACCCCCAAATCAGTGAGCAGAGGTTCCTCCCTGTCTGTAAACCCTGTCTGCTGTTCCTTTGGATCCATATGCTGCTGCTTGCCACTTTATGGAGGGGTCTTTGGGTTGGGAAGAAAGGGCATGCAAACAAACCCCCATTCAGATGTCACATTTATTAACAGAGCCAGACAGAAATATCTGGACATAAAATAGACACATAATATAAAAACGACAACCTGACCTATGCAGTAAATTAAGAAAGACTGTTGGAAGATTGAGGGCAGAGGGGGGGAATGCTTCTGCATGTGGAGCACTGTGCAAACTATGGAACTTCTTTCCACAGGAGGCAGGGATGGTCACCAACCGAGATGGCTTTCAAAAGGGGATGAGGCCAATTCATGCTGGAGACACAGGTCTGCCTAGGCTCCCTTGTGCCCTTGTCAGCCATGACAGACAGTGGTGCCTGGATGTCTGCCCAGAAGGGAAAGTGGCCCTCAGGCTACAGAGAGCTCCTGCCCTCTGCCCTAGTCCCACACCAGCCTTCCCCCACCTGATGCTGACCAGGAGCTTTGGACTACAACTCTCGACTGCCCACTGGATTTTGGACCAGTTCCCGAGTCATCATAGAATAATAATATTATTGAACAGAATAAATTTTCAATTACCCACCTAAAGTTCACAGGGCAGGTGACAACAGAGAGAAGCACAATATTAAAAAACAGTTCAAAACAGCCTACAATCATGGGGAAATGGTAGAGATAAGGGTGAATTGGGTGTGCTCGGCTAGCCAAGGGTTAAAAGGAATGGGTGGTGCCTTCCTAGAGAGGACAAGTATTAAAAAGGGGGAGGGTCAAATCCTCCAGAGAAAAAGCCTCTCCCTCCCAAGTCTTTTCCTGCAAGTGGAGAGGACTGTTGTCTCTGCTCTGCATCTTCTGGGATCTGGTGAGTCTCCATTCTCCTTAGGATGCGTGGGGAGAAAGGTGGGGTCACAAGGCTGCAGGGGGAGCTCAAATCCAGTGCCGGATTAAACCTGGCGGAGGCCTCTTGGCAGTCGAAATCTAAAGGGCCCCCTCTCAAATTATTTAGAAGCTTCTGCCTGGGGTTGATTGTCATTTTCTTTCAAGATCAAATCAATATTATTTTGATCCATTGTTGTGGGGCCCCTAAAAGGCGTGGGGTCCATAGACTGGTGCCTACTCTGCCTATTTGGTAAATTTGGTACTGCTAAAACCAGGGAAGCGGTTCCTGCCCCATCCCTCTGAGGGGTGAGCTCAGAGGAGGTTTGTAACTTTGGATCAAAGCGCTACTTGCCCCTTTGGGGGAGAGGAAAAGAATATGTCTAAAAAAAAACCGTTCAAACTGAGGAATTAGTCCCATTGATTAACAGGGGTTGTAGCCGGATGCAAATATACGCCAAAGATAAAAACAAAAGCCTGACCTATAGAATAAAGAAAGACTGGCCTTAGCTGTGGAACTCCCTCCTGCAGGAGGAAGGGTTGGCCGCCTGCCTGGATGGCTTTAAAGGAGGGTGAGGCCAAGGCAGGGGGGGGGGGCTCCAACAAAATACGAGGACTGCTGGGAGGTCCACCTACATTTCCTGCTCCCTTTTTTCTTGCCATTCTGCAGCGGCTGTTTTTTAACCGCTTCCATGCCCACTGGAATATTCAAATAAGGGATGGGAGAGCAGACACTCTGCACATGCTCAGAGGCACAATGTAGGTGAATTGAGGGCAGGGGGAGGACCACCCATGCGCTTCCTTTACATCCTCCTTCCATCAAGTTTTGGGAGAGAACAAAGAACATTCCAAACAGACATAAGCAAAGGTCTGTCTCTTCCTACAGCCTCCATTTTCTCTGGAGCAGCTTTTCTCTCCCTTCAGGAGAGTCAGAGAGAACAAAAGACTCAGTCACCACCCTGCCAAGATGGCGAATTTGCTATTCAATAGCCTCCCATGGGATCTAAGGTCACTCGCTGGCTGCTAGAGAACAACAACCAGTTAATTATCAACTAGTTAAAGCTCAGAGACAGCTCTTCTTGCTTGTCTGAAGTTTCAATGGAACCTTCCAGTTAAACCCTTTCACGAATATTTATTATTATTATTATTATTATTATTATTATTATTTCTTCAATTTATATACCACCCTTTATCAAAAGATCTCAGGGTGCTGTACAACATTAAAAAAATCGTAACAGAACATCAATGATAAAAACATAATAAGAAAATAGTAAAAAGCATACTGACAAATAGCCTAATAATAAAATAGTCGTCATTGTAAGAGACCTCTCCCCCATACTTTAACAGGCTATAGCTTATTTAATAGCCAAAGGTCTGGGTAAAGAGGAATGTTTTTGCCTGGCACCTGAAGATATGTAATGATGGTGTCAGACAAGCCTCTCTGGGGAGAGCATTCCACAGTTGGGGAGTCACCACAGAAAAGGTCTGTTCCCTTCTTGGCAACACACAGGCATTCCCATTTCAGTGTGAATTAAATCAATTATGCTTAACATCACCATCCAAGGAATCCAAGGCAGGAGAGGCCCTGCTAGAAAGGAAGCCCATGTGGTGGTGTGGAAAGCAGTGGCATAGTGGAGGGGGCCAGGGGGGCCATGGCCCCAGGCACAGAATCTGGAGGGGGGGAACCAGGCGTTCTCCAACCAAGGAATTGGCACTAGGATCCCCTCTTGGCCCCAAGTGGAGCCTCCAGAGGGAAGCCATTGAGGCTCCCAGCCTTCTGTGTGTGTGTTCAAATGCACGTGGGGGGTGTGGCAAACTGGGTGTTTGACCTGGGTGAAATAAAACCTAGCTTTACTCCTGTCTTGAAGAAAAAGCAGGTATGGAAATGCTATGAATAGAGAGAGAAGCAAGCCCATAATCTGGCTGCTGCATTTTGAACCAGTTTCCAAGTTTTCTTCAAGAGCAGCTCCACCCAGAGGGCATTGCAATGATCCCTTAGCATAGGAGGATCCCAAGCATATATGACTGGAGGGCGGGTTAAGGTCTGTTGTTGTTTTTCTTGTTCTTGTTCTGTTCTTGTTCTGTTCTTGTTCTTAACCTGCCCTTCACTCTTAAGTTTCCAGGGCAGGTAACAACATTAAAAACAGCTTTTAAAAAGCTTAACTATCACAGAAAGAAGGTGAGTCCTGCTCTGCTTGCTTTTAAATGTTGTGCTTTGGCTTCACCCACTTTGCCCTCAAGGAGTTGGCCAGATCAGGATCTGGCCCTCAGAATAAAGAAAGGGGGACCCCATCCCAGGAGTCCTTGAGAAGGTTGGATGTTCCAAGTGCTAGAAAATGAGACAGAAGCAGGAAAAAGCATGCCCTGAAGTCAGAGTGGGAGGGAGAGCAACTCTTGAGAATCCCTTGGTTAGCACCCCCACTTTAGCCCAGTGTCCACATTACACTTGGTACAAATGACTCACACATCACTTATAGTTCTGACTTCCTTCCTTGACTGAAAACACTGCAAGGTAGAAGCAATCAGGCTGCTTCAACTCACAGAAATCCCTTCTATTGCCTGCACATTTTTAATGGTCATTTTCCTTATAGGAGGGCTAGAGGATTACCTCTCCTTCCTTTCCTTATTAAAGAAAGCTCAGAGTCTGGGCTGTGGTGCAATCCAGTCCTGGTTCCTAGCAAAACTCATCCACACTTGCTCAGGAAACCTTTCTCTTCTCCTAACTATGTGTCAATTTTATAATGGAACAATATATTTGCTTTTTAGAAGTTACTGGCAGCTCTAATTCAGTCAGTCAGACAGAACATGACGAAAGGAAAAACAGATTCCTTGAGATCTCTGGAAGACTTCCTGGGAGCAGAGTTGGATAAGCAAAATTCAGCTGGTCCTGAAGCAGGAGGAGCCCAGGCCATTGGCACTGGGAGAAGTGGGGGATTCTGGGAAAACTCTGTGCAGCAGGTCCTGGGAGAGGAGGACACCCTCCGCTCAGATGTGCAGAACCAGCAGCTCAGGCAGTTCTGCTACCAGGAGACTGAAGGACCCCGAGAGGGTTGCAGCTGGTTCTACCATCTTGACCATCAATGGCTGAAGCCAGAAAGGCACACGAAAGCTGAGATGCTGGACCTGGTGATCTTGGAGCAGTTCCTGGCTGTCCTCCCATTGGAGATGGAGAGCTGGGTGAGGGAATGCGGAGCAGAGACCAGTTCTCAGGCAGTGGCCCTGGCCGAAGGATTCCTCCTGAGTCAGGCAGAGGAGAGGAAGCAGGCTGAGCAGCAGGTGAGAAAGACTTTCCTCTGGATACTCCCAAGGGGCTCCAAACATGAGGGAGAGTCTTCTAAAATCATCTAATGGCCGATCCTTTTTTGGAAAGCATCCAAGGAAGGCTATATGATACCCCCAGATTTTATCTCTGCCATTCGCTTTCTGATCCTTCTCTCCATTCTCTGTTTGGAATCCCTGTTTTTCTTTCAGGGAAAGGATCTGTTTGCAGAAATGTGCCCTGATTTGTCTGAGGCAGAGAGGACTCCGTTGGACATCAGAAAGAGGCTGCTGGGTAAGGAGGAAGGAGTTTCTTCTCCATTCGTTCACATGCTGTGGATTTAGAAATTAATCTGTAGAATCTTTTCATCTTTTGGGGGAAGACACTTGGAGGTGAGATGTGTCTTTGCACAATGAAAATATGAGATGGGTACAAACATCAGCGGGGGAGAATTTTTCTAAGGTCTATCTGTAGCTAGGTAAGCACTGCTTCACCCCTGAGAGCAGCATGCACTCATGGATTCTAACTTAACTTTGTCTCTTGCAGGTGACAAAATGATGCCGGCCAGACCTCCTCATCCATCTTTTCATGATGGTGGAGGGGAATCAGTGGCTGTGGAACCAGATCAGGTAGGGGGAAGGAGGCCGGGGAGTGGGGTAGCCAGGGTGTCTCTGATTCCAAACAAGTGTCTCCTCTAGGCTTGTGTCAACAAAGTTGTATTACTGGGAAATGAGGGAGGAAGTGATCATGTCCTCCTGGGTTTCATGATTCAGAGGCAACCGAAAATGGAGTGTAGTCAGACATGCACTCTGGCCAATTCCCAAAAGCTTAAGGTCACAAATACTCAAAGAGAAGGGTTTCCAAAGTGGCTGGGAGTTTCTTAACTCCTTAACTTCTTAAGATCCATCGCATCCTGGTCACCGTCTCTTTGAACTTTTGCCATCGGGACGGAGATACAGGACGATGACAACAAGAACAAGCCGTCTTAGAAACAGCTTCTTTTCTAGAGCGATCGCGGCCTTAAATGGGAAGCCTGGACTTTGAAGTCATCTAATCTTACCTGTTATGTTTATCATTGTATGGTTTTAATCAGTGTGTATGGTTTTAATCAGTGTGTATGGTTTTAATCAGTGTTTTTGTAGTTGTTTTGTTTTTGCGTGGAGTGCCCTATCTGGGTGGATGGAGCAGCCAAGTAATTTCGTTGTCCCCGAAGGGGACAATGACAATAAAATCTATTCTATTCTATTCTATTCTATTCTATTCTATTCTATTCTATTCTATTAAAAGTGAGATGTTGAAGGCACAAATACAGACAAGTCCAACAAAAAAGAAAAGTGGGAGGCATCTAGATAAATTGGTGTGGTTGCATAAGGAGCTTACAGATGAGCTGAAAAGTAAGAAGGGCATAAAGGAGGAGTAGACAAGAGGAGGCAATGGTTGTGGGGAGGTCTGGTGGGTCGAAGCTCAGCATGAAGCTCAGGTTTGCAAGAGAGGTTCAAAATAATTTTTAAAAGTTTTATTTGACTATGTTTGAAGCAAGGGGAAGAACAAGAAAATAGTAGTTCCCCTGCATAGAGAATACAGAGAAATGTTTTTGGGTGACAGACAAAACACAGAACTGCAGCAAAATCAGCTAATGCTTTTCTAGGCTGCGTTAACAGAAGTCTAGTGTCCTGGTCATGGGAAGAAATAGTCCCACTCTATTCTGCCTTGGTCAGACCACAGCTGGAATACTGTGTGCAGTTTTGGGCACCAAAGTTTAAGAGAGATGTTGACAAGCTGGAACGTGTACAGAGAAGGGCAACCAAGATGATCTGGAAACCAAGCCTTATGAGGAATGGCTGAAGGAGCTGGGTATGTTTAGCCTCAAGAAGAAGAGACTGAGAGGAGAGAACATAGTAAAAATGGATTCTAGTTACAGGAAAGGAGATTCCAACTAAACATTAGGAAGAAGTTTCTGACAGTTAGATGTTTGACAGTTGAACTGACCCCCTTGGAAGGTTGTGAACTCTCCTTCATTGGAGCTTTTTAAGCAGAGGTTGGATGGTCCTTTGTCAAGGATACTTTAGTTGAGAGTCCTGCATTGCAGGATTTGGATTATCTGACTCTTAGGTGTCTCTTCCAATTCTTCCAGTTCAAGAATTCTATTATTTTATCAGTCATTTCATCAGTGATCAGGATTCACCTAACCAGCCCCATCAGCTGCACAACAGGGCTTTCTCCCACTGTTTCTACCCCCTGAAAGTCTCCCCTAACCCCATCGCTAATAGCAGACAGAGAGAGGAGGGAAGGGACTCTTCCGTCTGGCAAATGGAAAGCTTAGGCAGACAATATTAGAGTTCCATCCATTTGCACAAAGATTGATAACTAGCATTAAAATACACAATAAAAGAATTCCATTAAGATGTTAAGATAAGTATCCATAATTAAAATGGAAACAATCCCATTAAACAATCCCATGAAGACAACAGAGCAATTAACAGACAGAAAACAACAGCACAATGTGTAGTACTTCATTTTATACTGTCTAAGAGGAGGACCTTTTCCTTTTAGGGTTCACTGTGCTTTGAAGATGTCGCTGTTCATTTCACAGACGAGGAATGGGCATTGCTAGACCCTGACCAGAGAGCTCTGCATCAGGAAGTCATGGAGGAGAATCGTGGAATCATGGCCTCTCTCGGTAAGGTTCCCTGTTGGATCATTACAGTGGTGCCTCGGGTTACAGATGCTTCAGGTTACAGACGCTTCAGGTTACTCCACTAACCCAGAAATAGTACCTTGGATTAAGAACTTTGCTTCAGGATGAGAACAGAAATTGTGCAGCAGCGGCAGCGGGAGGCCCCACTAGCTAAAGTGGTACCTCAGGTTAAGAACAGTTTCAGGTTAAGAATGGACCTCCAGAACGAATTAAGTTCTTAACCCGAGGTACCACTGTATATCTCTTTTGAAAGTCCATATGTAATGCACTCTCAAGATTTTGATTAACTGCACCACCTACAGCATCTGAAGTCCTAATACCGCCACAGGCCACCTTGAATGGAGGGACTATTGACTGTTTTGTCTGTGAAAATTCTTTGTCCAGTTATGCCTTTCTTAAGAATGATCTGGCTAGCCTGAACTGCCCTGGTCTTTTTAAATGTTGGCTTCAGAGTGGTTAGGGAAGTGGAGGGAGCTTCTGTCAGGCATTGTGCTTTTCCTTCTGCTGTGGTCAATTTTTGGTTGACCAAAGAGACTACTGACCTAGGAGATGGAGCGGATTCCATGATTGAGCCGAACAAAATCCATTCCAGAGGAAAGCCAGGCTTTTCAAATCTCAGGTTCCCATAAATACATCCATGAATGCATGTCAACAAAGGATATGAACCCTGTAGTAGGACCTCCCATGTAAGATCTTATAGTTCTTCCTCTATCACAAGCATTAATCAACACTGTTCAATAATTTGGAACTACATTTCTTCCCGAGGCTCTAATCTCTTTCTCTTTTCATTGCAGGTGGTGATGAATTGGAAATGAAGAACAAGGGAGACCACGACAAAATCCGCACAGTGGAGAAACCACAGAAATATTTGGAGTGTGGAGAGAGCTTCAATCAGAGCAGCCATCTCACTTCTTATCAAGGAATTCATACAAAGAAGAAACCTTATCAGTGCTTGGAGTGTGGGAAGAGCTTCAATCAAAAGGGCAATCTCACTTTCCATCAAAGAATTCATACAGGAGGGAAACCCTACAAGTGCTTGGAATGTGGAAAGAGCTTCAAACATAGCTCCCATCTCACTTCCCATCAGAGAATTCATGCAGGGGAGAAACCCTATCAATGCTTTGAATGTGGAAAGAGCTTCAATCAAAAAGGCAATCTCACTTCCCATCAAAGAATCCATACAGGGGAGAAACCCTATCAATGCTTGGAATGTGGAAACAGCTTCCGTCAGAAGACTGATCTCACTTCCCATCAAAGAATTCATACAGGGGAGAAACCCTATCAATGTCTGGAATGTGGGAAGAGCTTCAGGCACAGGGTTAATCTCACTTCCCATCAAAGAATTCATACAAGGGAGAAACCATATCGATGCTTAGAATGTGGGAAGAGCTTCAGTCAAAAGGGCAGTCTCAATCTCCATCAAAAAACTCATACAGGCGAGAAACTACATCAATGCTTGGAATGTGGAAAAAGCTTCATTCGGAAGGAAACACTCACTTTCCATCAAAGAATTCATACAGGGGAGAAACCATATCAGTGTTTGGAATGTGGAAAGAGCTTCAGTCAGAGCGGACTTCTCACTTCTCATCAAAGAATTCATACCGGGGAGAAACCTTATAAATGCTTAGAATGTGGAAAGAGATTCAGTCAAAAGGTCAATCTCACTTCCCATCATAGAATTCATACAGGGGAGAAACCGTATCAGTGCTCGGAATGTGGAAAGAGCTTTAGTCAGAGTGGTCTTCTGACTTCCCATCAAAGAATTCATACAGGGGAGAAGCCCTATAAGTGCTCGGAATGTGGAAAGAGCTTCAGTCAAAAGGGCAATCTCACTTTCCATCAAAGAATCCATACAGGGGAGAAACCATACCAGTGCATGGAATGTGGAAAGAGCTTCAGTCAGAGTGGCCTTCTTGATTCCCATCAAAGAAGTCATACAGGGGAGAAGCCCTATCAATGCTTGGAATGTGGAAAGAGCTTCAGTCAAAAAGGAAATCTCACTTTCCATCAAAGAATTCATACAGGGGAGAAACTCCACCAATGCTTGGAATGTGGGAAGAGCTTCATTCAGAAGGAAAATCTCACTTCCCATCAAAGAAGTCATACAGGGGAGAAACCATATCAGTGCCTGGAATGTGGGAAAAGCTTCACACAGAAGGTCAATCTTACCTTCCATGAAATAATTCATACAGGGGAGAAACCATATCAGTGTTTCGAATGTGGGAAGAGCTTCAGTCAGAGGAACAGTCTTATTTATCATCAAAGAATTCATGGAAGCGGAAAACTCTATCAGTGCTTGAAATGTGGGAAGAGCTTCAGTCAGAGGAACAGTCTCACTTCCCATCAAAGAGTTCATACAGGAGAAAAACCCTACCAATGCTTGGAATGTGGAAAGAGCTTCAGTCACAGCGCCACTCTCACGTCACATCACAGAATTCATACAGGGGAGAAACCATATCAGTGTTTGGAATGTGGAAAGAGCTTCACTCAGAGGGGCCATCTCACTTTCCATCAAAGAATTCATACAGGGGAGAAACCATATCAGTGTACGGAATGTGGGAAGAGCTTTAGGGACAGTCGTGCTCTTACTTCCCATCACAGAATTCATACAGGGGAGAAACCATATCCGTGCTTGGAATGTGGAAAGAGCTTTAGTGAGAGTGCCATTCTCATCTCTCACCAAACAATTCATACAGGGGGAAAAGCATATCAGTGCTTGGAATGTGGAAAGAATTTCAGTAAGAAGAGTAATCTTACCGCTCATCAAAGAATTCATACAGGGGAGAAACCATATCAGTGCTTGGAATGTGGAAAGAGCTTTAGTCAGAATGGATCTCTCACTTCGCATCAAAGAATTCATAAAGGGGAGAAACCATATCAGTGCTTGGAATGTGGGAGGAACTTTAGTCAAAAGGGAAGTCTCACTTCTCATCAAAGAATTCACACAAGAGAGAAACCATATGTGTGCTTGGAATTTGGAAAGGACTTCAGACAGAGTTCCCATTTCAATTCCCATCAAAGCACTGACAGTGGGGAGAAACCATAGAGTTACGGAATCATAGTGTTGGAATGGACCTATGACAGATGGCCATCCAACCTCTGCTTTAAAGGTTCCAAGGAAGGGGAGTCTATCAACTTCTGGAGCAGTCCATGCTGCTGTCAAACAACTCTTATCATCAGAAAATTATTCCTGATGTTTTGTCAAAATCTTCCAAAATCTCATTTCTTAAAACTTGGAGCCACTGATTGGAGTCCTACCTGTTGCAACTGCAAACAAACAAACAGTGGTCTCCGGTCACTATTCTCCATTCATTGTGAGGTGGAATTAATGTTAGAACCATTCTTAGTGAAGCCAGTTGTCACATGCGCAAGAAAAAGTCCTGACCACAAGACTGGCAAGAACCAGTTGAGGAGGAACCTCGTGGTGAACTGCCCAGTGAAAAGCACGCCCTGTGAGGTCTAAGGAGGGTTCTGACACATACAGGAAATGTACCTTGAGTAAGCTGTTTTTCATGCACTGTGGTTAAATAAGGGATGGGGAAGGGTTGGTTTGCTTAGATGGAGGATGAACAGCTAATAGGATGTCCATTTGCTTATATACGACTTGCCCCAATGGGAATGCTCTCACATTCTTGAATAAAGTCTGGCTGATGGAGAATCTGGCGTGAGCTCCTCTACTTGAACCTCCAAGGGAAATCTCCCCCCCCCCCAAATGGAAACATGCCCCATTGTTCCTTTGAACATGAGAAGAGTTCTGCAGCTGGATCAGGCCAAAGACCCACCTAGTGCGTCATCCTGTCTTTGGATCCAGATGCCCATTGAGGAAGCCCAGAAACACAACCTGAGAGCAACAACACTCCCCCCCCCACACACACACCTGTGATTCTGGGCACCAGATATAATAATAATTAACTTTAAACTTTTTGATTGATTCATTAGTTAATTATACTTATTGTTTTGTACCCTACCCATTTGACTGGGTTACCCTAGTTACTCTGGGCAGCTTCCAACATAATATATACAAACACAACAACACAACAGAACATCACACATGAAAAGTGTCCCGATACAGGATTGCTTACAAAAGATGGTATACAGTAATTATTTATCTCTTTGGCATCTGATAGGAGGGTGTTCCACAGGATGGGCATGACTAGCAAGAAGGCCTCTGTCTGGTTCCCTGTAACCTCATGTCTCGCAATGAGGGACAGCTGTGAGTCCAAAATGACTCCCAGGCCACACACCTGGTCCTTCAAGGGCACAGTTATACCGTTCAGCACCAGGGAGTCCCCCACACTCAGACGTCCCATCTCCGAGAAACAGTACTTCTGTCTTGTTTCTCACACAGGATATTTGCTGCCTTCACTGGTTCCGATTTAAATGAGAGGTAGAACTGGGTATCGTCTGCCTACTGGTGAACACCCAGTTCAATCCCCCTGATGATCTCGTCCAGCAGCTTCATATACTGTAGATGTTAAAAAGTGTCGGGGAGATGACAGAGTCCTGAGGCACCCTACAAGTGAGTGCCCAGGGGTCCAAACACTCATTCTCCCACACATTCCCAGGAAGAAGGAGCAGAGCCACTGCACGACAGTGCCCCCAACTCCCAACCCCCTTAAGTGGTCCCAAAGGATATGATGGTTGATGGTATCAAAAGCCACCAAGAGATCCAGCAGAACCAGGAAACTGCTTTCACCTTTGTCCCTAGTCTGTTTGAGAACATTGACCAGTGCAACCAAAGCAGTTTCTGTTCCATGATGTGACCTGAATCCCGACTGGAGGGGATCAATATGGTCCACATGCTCCAAACGTGCCTGGAGGTGTTCAGCAATCACCTGCTCAATCACCTTGCCTAGATATGGAAGACTTGAGATTGGGTGATAATTGGCCATAATGGCCAGGTCCAAAGATGATTTTTTAAGAGGCTTCTTTAAGTGGGTACAGGAAGACCTTCCTCACACAGGGAAGCATTCACCACCACACAGAGCCCATTGCCCAGCCCTTTCTAGCTTTTTATGAGCCAGAATGAGTAAGGATCAAGGAGATTGGTCAGTTTCACTCGCCCAAGCAGTCTGTCCACATCCTTGGAGATAACAGGTTGAAACTGATCCCATACTTACAACCTGACTAGACAGAGCTCTGGCACTTTCTCACCCCAGCCCTGCTGCCATGGTGGAGTCCCTCTTTCCAAATTTGAGCACTTCTACCTGGAAAAAGGGACACAGGTGGTGCTGTGGGTTAAACCACAGAGCTTAGGGCTTGCTGATCAGAAGGTCGGCGGCTCGAATCCCTGTGACGGGGTGAGCTCCTGTTGCTCGGTCCCAGCTCCTGCCCACCTAGCAGTTCGAAAGCACGTCAAAGTGCAAGTAGATAAATAGGAACCGCTCTGGCGGGAAGGTAAACGGCGTTTCCGTGCGCTGCTCTGGTTCACCAGAAGCGGCTTTGTCATGCTGGCCACATGACCCGGAAGCTGTACGCTGCCTCCCTCGGCCAGTAATGCGAGATGAGTGCCGCAACCCCAGAGTCGGACACGACTGGACCTAATGGTCAGGGGTCCCTTTACCCTTTTACCTGGAAAAAACTTTGCAAAGTCATTGCAGGAGATATTGGGAGTCCTTACACGATAGCAAAGGTGTGTATCAACTTGTAAAGACATTAGAGACTGCCCAAACCATTTGCCAAAGACCACCCAAAATGTGGTAGACCACCATACATGTGTGGTCTACAACAGAATTTTGACAGTATGACTTGTCTCCTGTCTGTCAATATATCTGATAATAGCTTCAAACTGGGGGTCATAGGTATCCCCCAGAAACCCAACAGTGTCTGATTCACTCCCAACCTGTGCCCATGTTTTTTTGTCCTTTTGTGCAGCAAAAGCCCCATGTTTGGCAGTGCTACCCCAAAAGCACAGTACCTGATACGTCAAGGAAGGGGCAAAGCGCAGTGCAAGGCCCAGTGTATGGAGGGAGGCCAAGAATGCCGGAGGATGTGCTCTTTTACTTTTTTGTCCCTCTTCTGAAGGCATTTGGGGCACAGGGTTACGACTTTCCTTGCATCAGGAGGTTTGCCTTGTGCTGAGAGCCGCTAAGCCCTACAGTGAAATGGAGGAGCAACTGAGGCACACAGCTCCCCACTGCAGGGGAAAGAGGGGGAGTTCCTGCACCTTTTTCCCTAGGAAAAAAACACTGGTCCTAGAACAGATAATTCTACAGTCGGTCTGTGAACACTCAGAAAAAGATGCTGTGATTAATAAGAGCCTGCATGGGTTTCTCAAAAACAAGTCATACCAGATGGATCTAATTTCTTTTTTTGGATGGAATTACTAGCTTGGTGGATTGGGAATGCTGTGGACACAGTGTATCTTGATTCCTGTAAGACTTGACAAAGTCCCTCATGATATTCTTGCAAGGAAGCTGGTAAAATTGGTTTGAATGAGGTAACTGTTAGGTGGATTTGTAGCTGGTTGACTGACCAAGCCCAAAGAGTGCTGTACTCATCAATGGTTCCTCATCATCCTGGGAAAAAGTAACAAGTGGGGTGCTGCAGGGTTCTCTTCTGGGCCCATTGTTCAATAACTTTATAAACTACTTGGATGAAGGGATTGAGGGGATGCTCATCAAATTTGCAGATGACTGCAAATGCCACAGAAGACTGAATCGAGATTCAAGATGACCTTAACAGATTGGAGAATTGGGTGCAAACTAACAAAACGAATTTCAATAGGAAAAATGTCAGGTTCTGCACTTAGGCAGGAGGAACCAGGTGCACAAACATAGCTTGGGGGACACCTGGCTTACTAGCTAGCAGGTAAAATATAGTAGTTAAAGTGATACAGTACAAACTTGCAGATACATGGATACAATGTAAAGATATAAGCACTTTGGACACAGTATAAAGTAAAGATACAGGAATGTAATAAAAGTTACAGGACTACAGTGATACAGTATAAAAACACAGATACAAAGATATGAAATGAAACAATGGAAACAAGAGGAACTAGAGACTTTATAAATCATATAACGGTCATTTAAATTTCTTATAACAATGGTATCGCCCATTCAATGCAATTCTACTTATCAGCACGTGCCTGAGGTTTCTGCGGGGGCTCTTCGGGCGCTGAGTGTTGGACGGCCCGCGAGGGGCCGGGAGGGGAGCCGCGGTTGGGTGGGCTGGCTGCCTCCCTGTCATCTTCTGGGCCGGGGAGGAGGAGGAGGATGTGTGTGGGTGCAGGTGCGCTCTGCGTGCGCTCAGAAGTACACGCGTTGTGGAGAGCCTGGGGAATATCAGCTCAGGAGACTCGCGGCCCCACGCCCCCCAGTCGGACTGTGTGGCGGGGCTTGGAGCGGGGAAGAAGCCCACAACCTGCCCCTGTCGCCGCCGCCTCCTCCTCCCGGGGGCTCCCTGGGTGCCTGCACTTCGCGTCTCCGCTTTTGGAGAGCGCCGGCTCCCTCTTCGTACATGCGCTCGGCAGTGGCAACCTGGGGCGGGTGGGGGGGGGGTCTGCCTCCCTGTCTCTCTCCTAGCGGTCACTCCCTTGGGGGGGGGGGAGATGCCGAGGTCTGTCTGGGGCCGTCTTTTAATTTCGTAACTGCTGTCACCATCTGCCGTGATCATGGAGCCCAAGAAGGTAAAATCTGTCACTGCCTCCATTTCTTCCCCTTCTGTTTGCCAGGAGGTGATGGGACCAGTGGCCATGATCTTAGTTTTTTTGATGTTGAGCTTCAGACCATATTTTGCCAAGGGTTGCCAAGGGTTAAAAGGAGCTGAGCTGGATTCCTAGAGAGGACCCCCCCCCCAAGCTGCTCCTTCTGTTTCTAAGGGAGGGAGAAGCTCAGCACGTCTGCCAAGAGCCCCCCCCCCAAATAAACCCTCTCTGGGGGTGCGCAACGCACACGGCTCCTGCCGGGCTCCTGTTTGGAAAGGGAGAGAGGCGTGAGCTGGGTGCAATCGGCTTGCCAAGGGTTAAACGGAACAGAGCTGGGTTCCTAGAGAGGACAGGCAATAAAAGAGCGAGGTCCTCCAGAACCAAAGCTCCCCCCCCCCAAGTCCCTTCCTTGCCAGAGGAGCTGGGCTCTTTCTCCTTGCTTCGCACATTCTGGGATGCGGTGAGTCTCGTCTCTTCAGCCTTAGGGTGCGGTGGGGAGAGGGGGGGGATCCCGGGGCTGCGTGGGAGGATGCAGGGGTGTCCTGCTCAGCTCGTGCATGTGAGGGAGCAAAGGGACCTGCCCCCTTCTTCTCTGCAAAGCCACGTAGGTGGTAGTTCGTGGGTGGTCTGCAATTGTATCCTCCTTTTGGACTCAGGCGCCCCTTTCCGGAGGAAAAAAAGAGTAATGCCAATAAACCACATTCAGACTGAGGAACGAGTCCCATTTATTAACAGAGATTGTAGCCGAACAAAGCAATTGGACGTAAAATATACGCAAAAGATTAAAAACGAAACCCTGACTTATGCAGTAAATGCATAGAGAGAGAAAAGGAAGTGCTTCTTCCTGCAGTGCAGAGTGAAAACTCTGGAACTGCCTCCCGCAGGAGGCCAGGAAGGCCACCCACCTTGAACAGGAGAATGAGGCCAAAGCACACAGGAGGAGAGGGTGATGGGTGGATCCTGGCCACGTGGGCTGTGCTTTGACTCCACCGTAGGAGGAGCAAGACGGTTTGAGCATCTAACACCAATCCTAGCCTGACTTCACTGGCTGCCAATTGCTTTCCAGGCCCAATTGAAAGTGCTGGTTTCATCTTCCCATGAAGGACGGTATACAAATTTAACTTTGTTGTTGTTTCCCATCTTCTGGTAAGTGCAGGTGGAGAGAGGGGCTCTTGCCCGCCAGTCCTGCTGGGGGGGCTTCCCATTGATGCCCCTGTGACAACAGGGGGGGGGGAGACTCCAGAGGGGGCCCCACTGGCCTGATCCTGCAGGGCTCTTCTCCTGCTCTGGTGCTGAGCTCCTCCAGATGCAAGAGACTCCTCAGTTGTCTTTCAGTTGGAAGACTGCCCCATATGAATCAGACAAGGTTGCTATTCAGACTCCCGGCTGATACACCTGCTCCCATTCAGCCATGCAAGCCTTCAGACAGGGGTCAGCAAACTTTTTCAGCAGGGGGCTGGTCCGCTGTCCCTCAGACCTTGTGGGGGGCCCGACTATATTTTTTTTTGGGGGGGGGGGAATAAACGAATTCCTATGCCCCACAAATAACCCAGAGATGCATCTATATATATATATATAAATGTTCAAGCTGGGTGTTACCTTGCCTCCACCTTCCTCTGTAACTGCTTGACCGATTGCCTTCAAATTTGGACACAACATTCCATAGGCATATGGGAAGGATCTTAGGTCCTTACATTGAACAAAAACCACAACTATCTTACTTTAAAATGAGATTTTGTACAAAAAACAAACCGCCCTCCAGTGGACGTAAAGCGCAGCACACTATAGAACAACAGACAGGGAGGGAGGGGGAGCGGAACTTGAGGTCAGCTCAGCCAATAGTCTGCTGGCGGGGGAGTGGCCTCAGGCTGCGCAACAGATTTTCGCCTATAAGATGAGACAAATGTGCCCTGAAGTGGGGTTGAGAGGGAGAGCAGCTCTTGAAGATCCCAGGAGTAGGAGCCCAACTATAGCCAAGTGCCACTGTCTAAGGCGCTGGCACATGGAGGATGGAGCAGGCTTGTTTTCTCTTGCTTTCAGTGGGAGGACCCGAACTAATGGCTTCAAGTTCTTGGTTGCAAGAAGGGAGAGTGTGACTAATTATCTTGAAGATTGTTCTGATGCTAAGAGCTGTGGACTCCCTCAGAATGTGGTGGACCCTCCTTCATTGGTGCTTTTTAAGCAGAGGTTGGATGGCCATCTGCCATAGATGAGATTTCTATATTGCAGGGGCGTGGGCATGACACTCAGGGTCCCTTCCAACTCTACAATTCTATGATTCTTTAAATCAGTCATTGCATTTTTATTTCTATGTTCATTGTTTAAGGCTAAAATAGGCTTCATTCAAATACACAATAAAAGAATTCCATTAAGATTTTAAGCATCCATAATTAAAATGTCCAGCAAAACAATCCTATTAAAGGGACACAGCAATTAATAGGTAGAAAAATAACAGAACAGTGTGTTTTCAATAATATTTCCTAAGAGGTCCTTTCCCATTTTCTTTCAGGGTAAAGCGTGCTTTGAAGCTGTAACTGTGCGTTTCATGGATTAGGAGTGAGCGTTGCTAGATCCTGACCAGAGAGCTCTGCATAAGAACATAATGGAGGAGAATCATGGGATCATGGACTCTCTTGGTAAGGCTCACTGTGGGATCATAATATACGTATTGAAATTCCATAATACTGTATCTCTATGTGACAAACTTCCCAGATTTGGATGGAGCTCAACAGCGCCACCTAGATAACCTGGGATTCTAACACCCCCACAGCTCACCTTGAATCAAGGGGTATTGACTGTTTGGTCTGTGAATATTCTTCCTCCAGTTATGCCTTTGGAAACCATGATCAGGTTGGTCTGAAGCTCTCAGGCCTTTTTAAATGTAGTCTTTTTGTGTTTTTGTTTCTGCTTCTGTCTGTTTTTGGTTGACCAAGGAAGTGACTGACCAAGGTGGAGCAGATACTATGATTGGCCCAAACAAAATTCATCCCAGAAAAGAGGAGGTTTTTTTGGATCTCATGTTCCCATTATGTCTGTGAAGGTAATAAGTGCTCACATTTAACTCCCCTTAGTTCTTCCTCTATCACAAGTGGTTTTTTTAGCATTGTTCAATAATTGGTGGTCCATTTCTTCCTGAGGCACTGATCTGCTTCTGTCTTTGTTTCAGGTGGTGATGAATTAGAAGAACAAGGGAGACCACAACAAAATCCACATGTTGGAGAAGCCATATCAATTCATATGGGGGATAAACCATATCAGTGCCTTGAATGTGGCAAGAGCTTCAGTGAGAGGGCCCATCTCAGGGCCCATCAAAGAATTCACACAGAGGATAAACCATATAAGTGCCTGGAATGTGGCAAGAGCTTTAGACAGAGCATCCATCTCACTTCCCACCAAAGAATTCATACAGGGGAGAAACCATATCTGTGCTTGGAATGTGGGAAGAGCTTCCGTCACAGTGCCAACCTCACTTCCCACCAAAGAATTCACACAGGGGAGAAACCCTATCAATGCTTGGAATGTGGAAAGAACTTCAGTCAGAGGGCCAGTCTCATTTCCCATCAAATAATTCATACAGGGGATAAACCATATCAGTGCCTTGAATGTGGCAAAAACTTCAGTTGGAAAAAAAGTCTCACTTACCATCAAAGAATTCATAGAGGGGAGAAACCCTTTCAATGCTTGGAATGTGGAAAGAGCTTTAGATGGAGCGCCCATCTCACTTCCCATCAAAGAATTCATACAGGGGAGAAACCATAGAAGCATAAAATTGTAGAGTTGAGAGGGTCACTGAGGGGCATCTAGCCCAACCCTGTGGAATGCAGGAATCTTAGCTAAAGCATCCATGACAGATGACTATCCAACCTCTACTTAAAACCTCCAATGAAGAAAAGTCCCACCATCTTCTGATGGAGTCCATTCCACTGTTGAACAGCTAGTACCACCAGAAAGTTCTGCCTGATGTTTAGTTGGAATTTCCTTTCTTGCAGCTCTGACTGACGGTTGAATAAAGAGCTGAACTGAACTGAACTTTCTTGCAGCCTTGCCTCTTGAATACAGTGGGTAGGTGGTGCAGGGGTGGTGCCAGAGCACCTCTCAGTGAAGGCAGTGGCAGCAGAACATTGGGAGACAAACTAGAGCTCTGCACAGGGCATTCTGAAGCATTCAAAGCTCTTCATAAATACATTCTTAGTATCCCTATAAGATGGACCAGCAGCATTTCCCCAATATTTCAGGAAGTTGAGAGAAGGGATGGAGAGTGGAGAGGGGTTCGAATCATAGACTCTGTTCTCTGCAAGTTGCACACACACAATTCACTCTGAATTGTGTTGCTTATTGACATCTATATTGGACACACACCACCGGCATTGGCTGAGCCAGTTTTAGTCTTTCATAATTGTTGCTTTCTTAAATTGTGATTTCAAAGCGGGGGTGTTTTGGAGGGGGCATTGAGCTATGGATGCTGCCTTGAGCTGGAAAGGTGGCTGTGACATTGCTCTAATGCTGGAGCAGAGGAAAGGGAGTTACCATGAAGAAGGGGCAGGCAGACCTCTCCCAGCAGATAGCCTGAGGTCCCAAGTTGGTAGCCCTGAATATCCTGAGTGTGTCCCAGGTTCTTTATCGTTGGGTTTTTAGGGAGGGTTTTTCATGAGTCCATTCTTGGCCACACACACACACACACACACACACACACACTTCAAAATCAGGGATGTGGGCTGGAGACACATTTTTTTATATTTTTATGGTTCTTTAGCTGCATTGCAGTTATACCTATTCGACTTCTCCTGCAAGTTGCTCAAAGAAGTATTCATGGGTCTCCTTTTACCAGTGTTGATCTCAAGCCTTGGGTGTCATGGGCCCAGTACTGTGGAACCCCCTGCCACTAGAGATTCAGGGGGCGCCTTCTGTGCCAGCTTTTAAACACCTGCAGGCCATTAAGACGACATCCCTCACAATGGTCTATTGATGCTTGTGTTTTAGATATTTCTTTTTGCTTTTAACCTGTTGTTAAAATTTAATGATGTTTTTGTTTGGTTTTATGTTTTTATATTGCTGTAAACCAGTGGCATATTGTTCTGATGCAGCTGTCCATAAAGATTAACGTACAAACAAGAAATCCTGTGAGGTACTTTAGGCTGAGAGACAGTGACTTTCTGCTCCAAGGTTGCACAGTGAGCTTTGTGGGTGAGTGGTGACACACTCTCCCCCACCCCCCAGCTCCCTCTCTGCTTAATACCGTATGACCCATAATCACATAATCTTTAAAATAAATGCATAAATACAAATGATGGTTTATGCCGCAAAACTAACAGTTGCAAGGATATCTCTTTGCAATGGCCACAGTCGCATTTGAATGCAAGACCAAAATAGAGCAGAGTCTTCAAAACAACCACATGAAATCAAAACGAAATGTTTCAGAAGTTCCTGCAAGATTGGAGCATTGCTCCAAAGACAGTGGCGAGGGGGCCGGGTTCTGCTTCCAGAGAGGAGTCCCTGAACCTGAACTAAGACACCCAGCTTCAAAACTGGAATGAAACATCCGGTCACAGAAATCATATCCTGCTTAGATATAGGCATTCCAGTTCTTTAGCTCAAGAAATCTGAGGTTGGGGAACCTGGAGAGCCATTGAGGCTTTGTCCACCATACATTGTCCACCATACTTGAATTTACTTTAAAGTTGTTGGCTTTAAAAAAAATGTTCCATTGGTGCAACATGTGTTTTTGGGTTTTCTATATAAGTACTTAGGTATCAAGGCATAATATGTACATTTTAAGGTGCCATGTTACAGATAGGGATTGCTTGTGTTAAAGGGGAAAATAAACTCGTGTGCCTCAGCGAGAGGGGTTTCCCCACTTCATCAGGGTCTGGCTCTGCGGGTCCCAAATCAGTCATGTTCCAGCAAAGGGAGCAAAGGCAAGAAAAACAGCGTCAGCCACGCCAAATCGTTTATTTCGTTGCCACAAAGTTTCTAACCTTAAGCAAAGCAGAGAAGAACCAAGATCAAAGGTTACCTCCGTTTTTCAAAACTCCCAAAGTTTCCCAGGATACATCTGCATAAGCATCATGAAAGCCGTCAGAAGGAAGGGGGTGTGGTGACAAACGGGAGCCCCCGACACCTCCCTGTCCCTCAAGGCAGGGATTAGACCTCTTTCACCTAGCAGAGAAAGTATTTACACTTCCTCTCGTTATTTTGTCTCGCTTGGCACACCCAGGCTTGAATCTCCACCCTGAGGTGGGTTTTCCTGTACAGTACCTGAAAGTCTGTCGAGCTCCTGTCTAGCCCTTGGTGAGGTGTGATCCTGGGGCCACGTTCCCAGGGTTGTGGCCTCCCTGCCCAATTCGTCTCACGACTCAACCCCCCTCTGCCTCTGCCTTATCATTTTATTGCCGTTGGAACCAAGTAAAAACATTTATTCGGCTATTTCTAATGCGTTTCGGTGTTTCTTCCATTCAAAATGGAAGAGAGGCTTGAGCTTTGGCGCGCGTCCCTTGGGGACCTCCTGCCGTTTGTGTGCGAGCTGAGCCTTGGCGGCTGTTTGCAGACTTTGACAGGCAAGTCAGCCTTTTCTTCGGCCTACCTGCTGATTCGCAAGTGGGAGGATTAAGGAAAAATAAAAAAATTCCTTCCAGTAGCACCTTAGAGACCAACTAAGTTTGTTATTGGAAGAAGTGTGCATGCACACGAAAGCTCATACCAAGAACAAACTTAATTGGTCTCTAAGGTGCTACTGGAAGGACATTTTTTTATTTTGTTTTGACTATGACAGACCAACACGGCTATCTACCTGTAACTGGGAGGATTAAGGGTTCAAGGTCTGTTCTGCAGGCTGTGATTGGTCAGCTGTTCAACAGGACGACTCCTGGTCGGGCCACCCCTCAAAAGAAGGAAAAGGTGGTGCTTCCCTCCTGGTGCCAAAAGCTGACGCGGTCGTGCCTGTGTTCTTGTTTTGCGCGGTCCAGCTGAGCCCGCCGCCTTTTCGCCGGTCCTGGCAGCGCAACGCTCAGGCTGATCCGAGCAGTAGTCGGGCGGAGGAGCCCCTCTCCGCTTTGCCCGTAACATTAGGAAAGGAGCGGAACATGACATTTCCAGTCCCAGAATGCCCCGATGCGCCTCTAGGGTGCGACCACAGCGGGAATCCTGGGCCCACTTCGGGTCCCCTCGCCTCAGAGCTGAAATAGTCTTAGAAAAGGGCCGCCCGAATGATGGGGGGTGGGCGGGGGGGGAGACTTCCCTAGGAAGAAAGGCTGCAGCGTTGGCCTCTTTCTAGTTGAGAGGAAAGCCAAGGGAGACGCACTTTGAGCGGGGGGGGGGGCGTCGCCTTGCAAAGGGGAAAGGGAACTGAGTTGCATTCCTAGAGAGGCCAGGACAAGAAATGCAGCGGGCGGGCAGGGGGAGTCCTTCCTCCGAAGCTCCTTCCTGCAAAGGGAAGGGGGGCTTTGGGCTCTCCTTGGTGGCGCCTTCTGGAATCCGGTGAGTCTCCTTTGTCTGGTTGCGTAGGCCGGGTGCATTGGGGACAAGGCAGGGCGGCTCAAGGCTGCAGGGAAGGGTCATGCGCGCGCGGGGGGGGGGAGGTGCATGCGGGGACCCCCAAGTCAGGCACCTGAAATTCCTGCCCTTTGCCTGCGTAGGAGATCTGCAACTTCATTTGGATCCATTCGCTGCTTGGCACTTTGGGAGGGGTCTTTGGCTTGGGTGGGGGAATTATGTATTGGTAGAGTATTAAATTTCTATACCACTTAATATAAATATAAACGGTGCACAGGAAATGGCAGCAACAACAAACAATGTAAACAAATATACATTTCAAAAAGACACAGTTGCATATAAATATGTTACATTGATAAAAAGTTTTTCTCCCTCTTAGTAGATACATCAATAATGCAAATTCAGTTCTGGCCCCAACCTGGTGGAACACTCTGTCACAAGAGACTAGGGCCCTGCGGGATTTGACATCTTTCCGCAGGGCCTGCAAGACAGAGTTGTTCCACCTGGCCTTCGGGTCAGACACTTAAGTTTGATGGTTTCCTCCCCTTGGTTTAGTAATTTAAATCGGCATTTTAAATTGGTTTTTAATTTGTATTTTAACTAGTTGGTTTTTATATTTTATTGTGATTTTGTTGCTGTTAGCCGCCCTGAGCCCGGTCCCGACTGGGGAGGGCGGGGTATAAATAAAATTATTATTATTATTATTATTATTATTAAATAAACTCAATTCAGATTGATGAATAAGTCCCATTTATTAACAGGGATTGTAGCCAGACAGAAACATTTGGACTTTAAATATACGCAAGAAATAAAAAGGAAAACCTGACCTATACATTGTTAGAGGAAATTCCTGGGTTAGAGGTTGCTCAGCACCCAGCCCTACGAGAGAAGCCCGTGGTTCGCAGCGGAGATCAAAGGAGAACAGCCAGTAGTTGGAGCAAAGGCAAAGGAGTTTATTGCGCAACAGGTTACAGCCACGAGACTGGACCCAGAACAAAGGGCGACAGAAACTTTTAAAACTTCCCGCTACAACCCAGAATACAGTTCACCATACATCACAACTACATCACTAATACATCAGCAAAACGTCAGGAAGGGGTGGAGAGTAGGAGGGTACAGGAAAATTATCATATGGGTAAACAAGATTAGCATACAGGTGATGGGTCACAGGAACAGGTAAAGGACACTTGGGTGGGTCAAATATACATTTTGAGTGGCAACCGGGGAAGAACAATGAGAAGCATCCAGGAGACTGTCTGTCGTCTTGGAAACCTGATGATGGGTGCTTGAGAGGATTGCCCAGGTGTGGCATTTCCTGGAGCACCTTGGGTGTGCGTATGTGATGTTCTGCTTAGGGGATTATGGCGGACCAGGGGTGACCTGGGGGGAAGGCCAGCAGGAGTAGAAGGGCACAAACAGGGAGAAAATCCATGGAGGCTGTGATTTTAAATGAATTTCCAAATATTTAAAGGCTCTGCACATGCTCAGAGTTGATACAATATATCCAAATAGTATTAATAACCACTTGAAACTGAGTTTCACGAGGGTTTGTGTGTGTGCTTGTATTACAACCTGTGGGGGTAAAGGGGAAACTAGAGAAAAGGGGGGTGAGACCCGGGCGAAAGAGGGTCCCGCACTGGCTGCCGCTGTCTCTGCGGCAAGCGGAGGGGAAAGACGGCAAGAAGGGGGGGTACCCCTCCTCAGCTACCCCTAACAGTCCCGCACTCGGAGATAAGATTTGTATCAGGTTCGAAGAACCACAAATCCTTTTCTCCGCACCCTAAACTTCTGAAAGGGACTTGCATGTCACATAGGTGGACATAGAATTACTAAATTACTAGTGGCAGTTTAAGACTTTGGGAGAAGGAATTTTCAATAGTGGTCTATGCTTTACATTCAGCAGGAAAGTGACTGAAAATGTGTTTGCTTTGTCTCTGTCCTTTCCATGTGTTCCCAGGTTCCATAGCTAGCAGTCCTCTGGGGTCTCTCGACCTTCAGCATACCACAGACAACACCCACCAACATGCATCCCTGGTATGGGCTTGCATTTGCTTGACCCAAAGCAGTACCCCATGTGCTTAGGTGTGACACTCCCTGGAGAGAAAATGCCCCACCTGCCCACCTTTGGGGACCCTTCAGCTTTGGTCCTGGGCTCACAAAGGGGTGTGCCAGTGTTCTTTGCTGTTTAAAGGGACGAAAGCCAATGGTACCTTGGATACACTTGCCAAATTCAAACTGAGTCCAATCAGGATTTATATAGGCCCATGGTTCTTTCCAAACCAATCTGTTAAAAAAAAAACCTTAAAGGAAAGGGCACCTGTTCAAATTGGGTGATTTAATTCTATAAGGGATCACTCTTGCTAAATCAAAGCATAGACGGTTTCCTGTTATCTGGGCTTTCATGGATCCTGAAGCTTCTTCTTGGTAAAATTAAAATGTGTCCAATTGAGATGAAAAAATGAGGGGGGCAAGAGAAATTATGGGGAAAACCTTAAAATTCACTGCATGCTATCGGGGGGGCAAAGAACCTTATTCCATGTGTGGTGGACGTGTCCCCAAATAAATAAAACTTGGGACATGATCTATGAGGAACTAAAAACAACAAGCAAACAAATGTTAACACGTATTCATAAAGAAACCTGAAGCATTCCTACTTGGCATTCACACGATAAAAGAGGGTGGGATTGGTTCAAAACTACCTGATAAAATATGATTCTAAAATAATACTTGGGTGTGTTTAGGCTAATTTCACAGATATACAAGAAAACTGAGATTAATAAGTAACACAGAACAATTGCTACTTAAGGACAGTATTGAAACCGCAAGAGATAGAGAAGTCATAGAAGGGATTCAAATAATTTTCTGGAACAGAAAGAAAGTGACTGCAAAGAAATAAAGAAGTAGCACAAATAAAATAAAACTAAAATAAGATAAATATAATAAAATGGATAGAGAAGGTTGGTACAGAGTGCCAGGTGGGACAAGGAAATCATGTAGTATATGAGAATCTTCCATGGGAAAACTTGGGGTGTAGGCCAAACCCTTCTGTTGTTCATAGTTAGGCACTCTATATTATACAGAAACCATTGCTCACATAAATTGGGTCCCCCCCTTTGTGGAAACAACACAGTATCAGACACATTTCAGCATTCATACATAATAACACATAATACACAAAACATACAAATTATTAACTCTACACCAATTGCATATCTTGAGGCAATCCTGTGATCTGTGATTCTTGCTACTCTTAAATGAATTTCCAACCTTGGGCACAAGGGCATTTCTTGCCTGCCTTTGAATCACTGGGAGGAAGATAGCAGCATTTCCAAACCTTGCTGAAAAGTTATAGTTTTGTGTGTGTGTGTGTGTGTGTGTGTGTGTGTTTTCCTTCTTAGGTTGTGGTCAAGAAGATAAAATGTCCTTCATAATTCAGTTATTCAGTTCCTCAAGTCCTTTATGGGAAGAAATTGTTGTGGCCATTGATGCATTGGCAGGCGTGTTTAGCTGGTGAGGAGACGGTCTTATCATTTGGTCTCCTGTGAAAATAGGCCTGCAGGGGGGTTTGGGGTCTGAAGACATAATTAGTTTTTTAAAAAAAAAAAAAAAAAGGGAGGAGGATAAGAAATAGACAAGAAAGGGGAGAATATTCTAGAAATTTCTTCTTGGGAAGCTGTAAATACAAAATCATATTTAAGCATTTTATTCATTTAAATATTATTATCCTTTACATTTAATCACTACTGTTATTTCCTGCTCAGTCTGTTTAATTTTTTCCTTCACTTTGGCTGTGGAAGAAAGATGGGACAAAGATTTTGTTAATTTGGACACAATTGGCAAGTTATTAAATATTTTCTTTATGTGGGTTAGAGTCTTCTTAGAGGTCCACATATCCTGTTTGAAAGGGAAGTTTTTATTATTTATTTATTTATTTTTCATGTGATGCACATGTACTCAAAATATAAAACATGGCCTGAGGAACCAAAATTAAATAAATACTAAAACACACAAAATTTAAACATCTCACATAAAAGAATAGGGGGGAAATGTTTCTTTATGTGGCAAGATCAGCTAGAATGTTAATAGGAAATATTAGAGCGAACAAAGCAAATTATTTGTAACCAACAGAGAAGCATAAAAGTCACACACAAAATAGACATAAAAGTCATAGAGGGAAGTCGTTTTGAGACTTCTCAAGTATCCTGTTAAAAGTTGTGGGGGGAAATCTTGCAATGCAAATGTGAGATAATACATCTTGAGTACCCACTGAGATAGAACAATGGAATCTTGGTTTTGCATAGTCTGTCACCTGGAGAGAACAATCCCCCATTCCTCTTCCTCCCCCCCCCTTCGGAGATAGAATTTGCATGAAAGGTTTGAAAGAACAGCAAAGTCCTTCTCCGCATATCCTGTTGAAGGGAAAATTGCTTCATGTGGAAATCTCTGTCAGGAGTAAATTTGGAACTTTGCAACATCAACAATTTAACAATTTCTCAATGGTTCCAAGTTTTACATAAAGTTGAATTTAAGTTTCGAGTTGAGAGCATGACTTTATCACCTCTTAGTTAAAACCTCCCTCTCTCTCTCTTTTTTTTTTTTAAAGTTGACATAGCCTCTGTGCATGTACAGAGTTCATGACTCAGAAATCTATTGTACCATTTGAAAGAATTGCATCTGTTGGTTAAATTACCATTTGAATGAAAAAGGGAAGTTTGAGGAGTAGAATTTAAAGAACAGGGTTAGACAGAAACCCAGCAATTTATGCTTTTATCAAAAGTAGCTTTTGGTCAGTTTAAATCCAATTTCCTAGTTTTGTGTCCTAAGACATTTCTAATACATATTATTTCCTGTTTCTTGTTGCTTACGAAGTAGGCTTATAAAATCTTAAAACTTTATATAGGACTTCAACATGCAGGCCACCCTTCCACCAAAACCATAGATATAAGTTTGAACATACCTGCACCCCAGGCAAAGAAATTGGGACCAATGCCTCGCCTCCTTTATCTACAGGATTTGGGGTACAGATTATGCACACAGACTATCAGGGAAGCACATACGTGTACTAAGGGCAAAAGAAAAGTACCAACTTTACACAGAACCATTTTGTAGATCTCAAGGTGGAACTCCCCCCCCTTTAAACTAAAGAGCCTAAGGGGTGCTTGTAACACTCACAAAGATACCCTGATTGGGCAAAGTTTCTAGAGAAGAATTATAAGATCATGATAAAGAGTGAACACTTTCCTGGAATTGCATGGTAAGCCTAGGAAAGGAGTAATTTGAGGGTAAAAATAGTAAATACACACAGAAAGTGAGACAGGGTGAGTACCTTTCACAACAAATGGGAGTTCCTAGGAAACACTGCCCCCTTTGCAGTTGCCTCATGAAAGGAAACTTATTCGGGAGTAAATTTACCTGTTTAAGCATAGAAGATGGGAAGGGGCATTTTAAGGCAGTTTTTTTTTTTTTTTTAAGATTCCTCAAAAGACCCTTTACTTTAAGTAAAGCCAGATACTGCATTTTTATTGAAAAGCATCTAGTGCTTAACGAAAAAACTTTGCAGTAGGAAAAATTAATTCCAAGAGACTGGATTCAGTCTCTTCAGAACTTTTTTGGAGTTTAAGAAGTAAAACAATTTCAAAGTTTCAAGCAAACCCTTTTAAAGTTACAACTCTTTCTTTTATACACATTCCTCAATATTTGCCATGTTGAGTTGATTAGACTGCAAGCATGGCTCACACACATAAATTTTGTTTTTGAAAAAACGTTTCTTGGGGTCAATCCCCTTCTCAGAACATAGGTAAACACAGGAATTCTTTTTCTTTCTTTCTACCCTTTGGAGGAAAACTATTTTTTTTGGAACCTCTCTCAAATAACAAAACATTTGTGCACCTCATTTTTACATTTGCCATGTTTAAGATTGATCAGGTCCAACATGGTTTATTTAAATTAAAAAAATTGATGCAAGCTAGCAGCTTTAAACTATGCGCACTTAAGAAAGGCAGTCTGTGGGTGTTTTAGCTAATTTAACACAAGCTCTCAGACTGGATTTCTCTCAGGCCTCTCTTAAGCTCACTGAAGTTACACAAGGACAACAAATGACAGACACAAGGAACAGACTCACACACACATAACAGACAACACGTCACATGTAAACATATTTTTCTATCCTTTAGTTGGTTATTGTAAGAAGTTGGCTCACTTCCTCCTTTTTTCTCTCTCTTTTTTTTTTTTTTTATTATTAATTGAAGTTAGTAGGAAGGTCCCAAATCTCTAATTGGCGGGGTCTTCCTTCCATTAAGTGCTTTCTCAATTAATTTTGGTGATCCACATTAAGGATCCATCCGGTGGCCAGCGGAGTTCAGATGTTACATTAGCAGTAACTGATGGCCAGGAATTCCTACAGAGATCTTGCAATTTCTGCCTGGACAGTGACTAGTGTCCTGGAATTTTCTTCCAATGTGCTAATACAAATTCGAGGGGGGGAATCGGGGTCCGGCTGGGCTAGAGAAGGCTTCCGTGAAGCCTTCTTCCCAGATGGAGCCCGACCAAGCTTCGAAGCTTTGGATCCCATTGTTCCTTTGATGTTAGAGGAACCTGGGTTTTAAGAGAGAGGACAGGAAGAGGGGTTTCAGTACACACAGGAGGGAAAATAAAAGAGGGGTCCTTATCAAAATACCTATACGATGTCCCTATCTAACTAGGCTCTTGTCCCTTGCGTTCTCTGGTCAGAGGGGCGGCTGATCAAGGGCAGTGTTAACTACCTAAAGCCCTTGTCCCTTGCGTTCACTGGTCAGAGGGGCGGCTGATCAAGAGCAGGGTTCCCTAACTACCTAAAGCCCTTGTCCCTTGCGTTCTCTAGATCGGCTAGAGTTGCGGCTGATCAAGGGCAACTATTCTACAGTCTGGTCCTTCCCCAGACTCCCTTCACTTCCTTTTTCCAGAGCTCTCTTTCCTTTCTCTTCCTTTCCTTAATCCGTTCCCTTTACCCACCCCAGTCAAGTTCCCCTCCCTGGCAACCTCCTACCTAACGTCAATAGCTATAAGAAGAGGGGCCCTACTGGACGCCCGCGACAAGCGGTGCCAGATCGGGTGAACCCTTGATAGACCTTCGATCCGGAAAACCTCCCTTGCGTTTGGAAGCGAGTTCATGCACGACTAGCGTGTATACATGACCGACCAGTGCGGCTGAGGTCAAGACAGTGCAGAAAGTCCGCCTACTGTAGCAGGCGTACGAAAAAGAGCTCCGACCCCTTGCGTTTGTTAGACCAGCTCCCAGGGCGGCTGATCGGAGTTTTTTAAGGAAAGAGATAGGGCTCAGAACTCCCCTTGCGAGTTGAGCAGTGGTCTACGGGACAGACCGAGAGAAAGGTTGGAAGAACGATAGGTAAGAGCAGAGAACGGTTGCCAGGTTAACCACCCGCCACCCCACAATCACCAGTGCACTGGATTTTCCCTTTATACTCACGCGTCTTCTACCGCGATCCCCTGGATCGTTGAAGACGAAGCCGGCTGGACTTTGCCTTTGCTCCCCGGTTGGCTCCCCCTGAGACCTGCAATTACCGCCCGGAGGATGGCCAGAGGTCCGATCTGCCTTCCCAGGAGAAAGAGTCCTGGTGCCGGCTGAAGGCTTCTTGGGTCCCTGGCCAACACGGGAGAACCGCAGTTCCCGGCCAACGCACCAACTGTTAGAGGAAATTCCTGGGTTAGAGGTTGCTCAGCACCCAGCCCTACGAGAGAAGCCCGTGGTTCGCAGCGGAGATCAAAGGAGAACAGCCAGTAGTTGGAGCAAAGGCAAAGGAGTTTATTGCGCAACAGGTTACAGCCACGAGACTGGACCCAGAACAAAGGGCGACAGAAACTTTTAAAACTTCCCGCTACAACCCAGAATACAGTTCACCATACATCACAACTACATCACTAATACATCAGCAAAACGTCAGGAAGGGGTGGAGAGTAGGAGGGTACAGGAAAATTATCATATGGGTAAACAAGATTAGCATACAGGTGATGGGTCACAGGAACAGGTAAAGGACACTTGGGTGGGTCAAATATACATTTTGAGTGGCAACCGGGGAAGAACAATGAGAAGCATCCAGGAGACTGTCTGTCGTCTTGGAAACCTGATGATGGGTGCTTGAGAGGATTGCCCAGGTGTGGCATTTCCTGGAGCACCTTGGGTGTGCGTATGTGATGTTCTGCTTAGGGGATTATGGCGGACCAGGGGTGACCTGGGGGGAAGGCCAGCAGGAGTAGAAGGGCACAAACAGGGAGAAAATCCATGGAGGCTGTGATTTTAAATGAATTTCCAAATATTTAAAGGCTCTGCACATGCTCAGAGTTGATACAATATATCCAAATAGTATTAATAACCACTTGAAACTGAGTTTCACGAGGGTTTGTGTGTGTGCTTGTATTACAACCTGTGGGGGTAAAGGGGAAACTAGAGAAAAGGGGGGTGAGACCCGGGCGAAAGAGGGTCCCGCACTGGCTGCCGCTGTCTCTGCGGCAAGCGGAGGGGAAAGACGGCAAGAAGGGGGGGGTACCCCTCCTCAGCTACCCCTAACAACATTTAGTGAATAAAGTCTGTTGGAAGATGGAGAGCAGAGAAAAGAAAGCGCTTCTTGGTGAGATGCAGACTCAAACCTTTGGAACTCCCTGCCCCAGGAGGCAAGGCTGGGACCAGTGCAGGGAGGAGGAGAGGCTCCTGGTGGCTTCATGCAGGAGGGCTGAGCTCTTATCTCCCCAGAGATGCTTCTGAATCCCAGTTGCTGGGAAGGAAGCTCCAGGGGGTGAAAGAGGGTCTCTTGCACCCCAGTCCTGCTGGGGGGCTTCCCATTGAGGCCCCAGTGGTGGGAACAGGAGGGGGGAATCCAGAGGGGGACCCACTGGCCTGATTCTGCAGGGCTCCTCTCCTGCTCTGATGCTGAGTTCCTCCAGATGCAAGTCCTCTGTTGTCCTTCAGTTAGAAGTAAAGCTTTCCCAGTTCCCTGGATTCTTTGGAGGAAGCCATGGCTCTTTAAAGTGGTCTGATCCTGCTTTGAAGATGCTTGACTTCCTTGAGGCCAATGTTTATATTGAGGCTTAATTTCCCACCCTCAGGCTTGAGGCTTTATGTTGTTCTGGTTGTTATTCTTATTACTCTTATTACTGCTCCCCGTTTATGGAATGCTCTCCCCAGGGAGACCCGCCTGGCACCTTCGTTACAAATCTTTAGGCAACAGGGGAAAGCTTTTCCACCAGGCATTTGCCTGATCCACATCAAATGGCCTTTTAGATGTATCTGTGGGAAGGGGGGTTATTGTTTTGTTTTTGTTTTGTATTTTATGTTTTCATTCTGTTTTTTATGTTGTGAACTACCCTGTGATCTTCAGATGAAGAGTGGGATATAAATAAAATAAATAATAATAATGACAATACATTTATTACCCAGAGCGGGTTACAAGCATTTTAACATTCCATATTAAAAGGAGTTAGAACGAGGGACAGCCGCAGGAAGTTACAGGTAGGTAGCCGTGTTGGTCTGTCATAGTCAAAACAAAATAAAAAAATTCCTTCCAGTAGCACCTTAGAGACCAACTAAGTAGTTCTTGGTATGAGCTTTCGTGTGTATGCACACTTCTTCAGATACACTGAAACAGAAGTCACCAGACCCTTATATATAGTGAGAGAGTGGGAGGGGTATTACTCAGAAGGGTGGTGGGAATGGGTGATAGGCTGATAGGTGTGGTAAACCTGTTGACTACTGTTAACGACTGCAATTGGTCTTGCAGGAAAATGCAAGGAGTGAGATGGCTAAAAATAGCTTTGTCATGTATAATGAGATAAGAATCCAATGTATTTGTTCAGACCAGGTCTCTCCATGGTTTTAAGCTTGGTAAGGTAAAGGTAAAGGGACCCCTGACCATTAGGTCCAGTCGTGTCCGACTCTGGGGTTGCGGTGCTCATCTCGCATTATTGGCCGAGGGAGCCGGCATACAGCTTCCAGGTCATGTGGCCAGCATGACAAAGCCACTTCTGGCGAACCAGAGCAGCACACGGAAACGCCGTTTACCTTCCCGCTGCAGCGGTTCCTATTTATCTACTTGCACTTTGACATGCTTTCGAACTGCTAGGTTGGCAGGAGCATGGACCGAGCAACGGGAGCTCACCCCGTCACAGGGATTCGAACCACCGACCTTCTGATCGTCAAGCCCTAGGCTCTGTGGTTTAACCCACAGCGTAATGAGTTGCAATTCAGCAACTTCTCTTTCCAGTCTATTTCTGAAATTCCTTTGTAATAAGACAGCTACTTTGAGATCTTGTATAGAATGTCCTGGGAGATTGAAGTGTTCTCCTACTGGTTTCTCTGTCTTGTGATTCCTGATGTCAGATTTATGTCCATTTATCCTCTGGCGTAGAGTTTGGCCTGTTTGTCCAATATAGAGAGTTGAAGGGCACTGTTGGCATTTGATGGCATACACAATGTTAGAAGATGACCAATTAAATAGTCCTGAGATGGTATGTTTGATGTTGTTGGGGCCAGTAATGGTGTTGTCCGGGTGTATGTGGCAGCAAAGTTGGCATCTGGGTTTATTGCAGGCTCTGGTGCCAGTGTCTGTGTTAAGTCTGGTTGTAGTATTATTGTGGGTGAGGAGTTGTTTAAGATTGGGTGGCTGTCTGTAGGCGATGAAAGGTCTTCCTCCCAGAGCTTGAGAAAGAGAACTGTCATGGTCTAGGAGAGGTTGTAGATCTCTGATGATGCGTTGTACTGTTTTAACTTGGGAGCTGTATGTGATTACTAGTGGTGTTCGGATATTTTCTTTTTTGGGTCTGTCTTGCAGCAAGTTCTCTCTGGGTATCAGTCTGGTTCTGTTGATCTGTTGTTTAACTTCATCAGGCAGATATTTTAGTTCTAAAAGGGTTTGCTGTAGATCTCAGCCTTTGCAGTTTGCAGGAGCTCAGCTTGCTGGCAACGGATTCTGCCCGCTAGGGGCCGCTGTTCGATAACCCCCATTGGCTAGCTATCAAAATCTGGTGCTTCTGATTGGCTGGTTCGCGGCAATATGCAAATACAGAGTACGTTCATAAGTTTTCATTCATAACAGTATATATACATGGAGAGAAAGAAACGGGGTTTCTGTTTATTTAATGGTACTAGTAAATTAAGCCTGTTAACGAAAACAGGCGCTAGAAAGCTCTCTCTCTCTCTCTCTCTCTCACACACACACACACAGATGGAGGAGCGGGAACCTGAGGAGAAAAAGAGCCCCCTCCGTCCGTCCCGGCCCTCCGTCCGTCCCGGGTGGGTAGCGCAGCCGGCAGCAGACCTCGTCCGCGCCTGCCCACCTCCGCGCCGCCCCTTTCCCACAGAGCCTACAGCCAGCGCTCCTCCGCGGGGCTCTTCCGCTTCCAGCGCCGGCAAGCGCCGTCGCCCGCCTTTGTGCAGGCGCTGAAGCCTGCTCTTCGCTGCTGCAGCCCGGCGCGGCGGCGGCGGCGCTGCTCCTTTCTGGGCGGGCCGCTTTCGCCTGCTGCCTGCTGCCTCGCGCGGGGAGCCTCGAGGCGCCTTCGTCCCGCCTCCCCGCCCAGCGCGGCATGGAGAATTCCGCCTGGAGCCCCCGCGCGGGAACCGGTGCTCGGAGTTGGTGTGGGGAGGCGGTTGGGGAAGGAGGGCCAGGGCCTGGGCAGGGCGAGCCCGGCGGCGAGCCGGGGCGCCGCGCATCCCACCGGAGCCGCAGCCAGAGCCTGCCGAGCGGGGGCAGCCTTGGAGGTGGCGGCAGCGGGTGAGCGCAGGCGGATAGGGGCACCCCGGCAGCGCGATAAGATGGCCGACAGGAGGAGGCTGCGGGCAGCGGCGCTTCGCGCCACTGCCCCCGCTCCTATTGGTGTGCGTCCTCCAATCCCTCTGTCACAGGAACGCACGCGCAGTGCCGATTTCCTCTGACGGACGGAAAGTGGTACGGACGGACACAGGCTCTTTATTATATAGGATGTTGTGCTTGGTGCAACCAGGGAACGGAAGGGCTTTTCTCGGGCTCATCGTACCGCACCCTGGGCAAGTGGAAAGGCGGCTAGTGACGGAAAGGACAGCTGAGAAACCCGCTCTTGCACAAGTGCCCCCCCCGGGAAATTCCATAACACTTCTTAATAAATTTTTATTGATTAAAAAGACAACAATATACAAAAAAAAAAAACACGTACAAAATCACAAACAAACATATATTCCCAACAATTACAACCTTTAACCTTTATATATGATTCTTCACAATAACATTTCCCCTTTTCCCCCCCCTATCCACCCCCCTCTTCCCCGTGCATGACTTCCAATCTCTTCAGTTGCAGTCTCCCTTCCCTCTATCAATTTTCATATATACTATGATATTATCATTTTTCTATTTCTTCTACAATCCTCTTATTTCCTTATTGGATTTCCTCTTCTTCTGTTCTTGCTCGTCCCTTTTCTCCTTTCCAGTAGCCCGCCTAGCACGATAGTAACTCTGGTTTTTCTACATATCTCTGGATGTATTCCCTAAAGGCACTCCATTCATTTTCTAATTTCTCTTTTGGTCTATCTCCTATGTTCCCCATTATTTTGATCAGATCATAATACTCTATTAATTTTATAAGCCAATCTATTTTTGTCGGGATTTCTGTCTTTTTCCAGTTTCTTGCCACCAATAGCCGTGCAGTGGCTGTTGTGTACAAATAAAGCACTCTGTCTTTTCCCTTGGTGTCATCAGGTGGGATGCCCAATAAGAATCCTTCTGGGTTTTTCCTGAATGAATATTTAAATATTTTTTTCATTTCATTGTATATTATGTCCCAATATTTTTTTATTTCCGGGCAATTCCACCATATATGATATAACGTTCCCTTGGCTTGATTACATCTCCAACAAATATCTTGACTGTTTTTATTTATTTTGGCTATTACCTCTGGTGTCATATACCACCTATGTTGGACTTTTAGGCAATTTTCTTTTAATTTATAACAGGTTGTAAATTTCATATCTCTTTTCCATAATCTTTCCCACTGGTCAAACATTATATTTCTTCCAAAGTCTTGTGCCCATTTTATCATTGAAGCTTTTACCACTTCATCCTTTGTTTCCCATTCCAAGATTAAGTTATATAATTTGGATATATTTTTTGTTTTTTCCTGGGTCAAGTATCTCTCAAATTTAGTCATTTCTTTTTCAAAGCCAATTTGTTTATCTTTCCCCCACCGTGATTGGACTTGCAGATATTGAAACCAATCATACACTTGATTTTTAACTTCTTGATATCCTTTTAATACTAATTCCCCTTCTTTCTCTTTTAGTAATATTCTATAGTTTGCCCAATCTTCTCTCATATTCAGTCTTTTTACTGACACTATTTCTAATGGTGACACCCACCATGGGGTTTTACTCTCTAATATCCTTTTATGTTTTTGCCAAATTTTATATAATGACTTTCTTATTATATGATCTGTGAATGCTTTATGTATTTTAACCTTTTCATCCATCAAGTATGCATGCCAACCAAATCTTGTGCCTATTCCTTCTAAATCCAACACATCTGAATCTTTTAATTGAATCCACTCCCTTAACCAAATCAGTCCTGCGGCATCATGGTAAATTTCTAAGTCTGGCAATCCTAGGCCTCCTCTCTCCTCCTTATCTATTAAGATTTTATGTTTAATCCTTGGCTTTTTCCCTGCCCATACAAAATTTGCTAAATCCCTTCTCCAATTATTAAAGCATTTTTCCCCTCCCAAAATTGGTATCCCCTGGAAAAGGAACATCATCCTTGGTAATATGTTCATTTTAATAACCGATATTCTCCCCAGTAAAGATAATTTTAACTTTCCCCAAACTTCCAAATCTTTTTTTGCCTCCTTCCAAATCTTCCCATAATTTTCCTCAATCAAATCTTTTGTATTTGGTGTTATAATTATTCCTAGATATTTTATTTTCTTTTTAATTTCCAAATTAGTTATTTTCTGTAATTCTGCTTTTTCATTTTCTTTCATATTTTTCACTAACATTTTCGTCTTTTCTTGATTTAACTTAAATCCTGCCAATTTTCCATACTCTCTTATGCACTCTAATAACCTCGGTACGCTTTCAAGGGGGTCTTCTGTTGTTGCCATAATATCGTCCGCGAACGCTCTCACTTTATATCTCTTTTCTCCCACCCTTATTCCTCTTATTGTTTCTTCTTCTCTTATCTTCTTCAGTAGAACTTCCAATACTAGTATAAACAAGGTTGGAGACAATGGACATCCTTGTCTCGTTCCTTTACCTATATTAATTTCTCCTCCTATTCTCCCATTGATGATTATCTCTGCTGTTTGTTTACTATAAATTGCCTCTATCCCCTTTTGAAATTTCTCCCCTAAATTTATCTCCCCCACCAATTTTTTCATAAATTCCCAGGATACCCTATCGAATGCTTTTTCTGCGTCAATTGAAATCAATGCTGCTTGTTTATCTTTTTTGGCCTGAAGGTATTCCAATATATCTATTATGTTTCTAATATTATCTTTAATTTGTCTCCCCTCTACAAAACCCGCCTGATTTTTATGTACTATATTTCCCATTATCTTCTTCAATCTATTTGCCCAAATTTTTGCATAAATTTTGTAATCTGAATTTAATAGGGATATTGGTCTATAATTTGCTACCACTTCTAAATCGGTTCCTTGCTTTGGGAGCAGAGTAATATAGGCTTGTTTCCACGAATCTGGCATATTTCCTTTACTTATTGCTTCCTCCATCACTTCTTTTAGTGGCTCAATCATTTCTTCCTCCAAAATTTTATATATTTCTGTAGGTAATCCGTCTGGGCCTGGCGATTTCCCCTTCTTCATCTCTTGAATTATATCTTTGATCTCTTTGACCGATATTGGTTCATTTAATTTATCCCTATCTTCCTTTTGTATATCTGCTAATTTATTTTCTTTCAAAAAATTTTCTATTTGCTCCATTTCTATTTCCTCTTTTTGATATAAATTCCTATAGTAATTTTCAAATTCTTTTTTAATTCTTTCCATATTAGTTACTATATTCTGCTCTATTCTTAATTTATTAATCAATTTTTCATTTCTTTGTTTTTTCAATTGCCACGCTAATACTTTCCCAGGCCTGTTTGCCCCTTCCATATTTTTGTACTTCCAAAATAATGTCTGCTGTTCTACCTCTTGTTCTATTATGTCATTATATTTTGCTCTCAACAATTTAATTTCTTGGTTTATTTTTTCGTTTTTCTTTTTGTTATATGCCATTTTCTCCTTCCTCTTAATTTCTCCTAGGAGTTCTTCCTTGCTTTTTTCCCTTCTTTTATACATTATTGAGTTCTGCTGTATAAAGTACCCTCTTAACACCGCCTTTCCTGCGTCCCAGGTTATCTTCGCGTCTACCTCCTTTTTCCAGTTGTTTTCTAAATACTCTTTCATTACCTTCTTAGCTCCCTGTACTATTTTGTCATCTTTTAATAAGAAGACGTTCATTCTCCATCTTTTCCTTCCTCCCTTCTCATTCTCTTTTAGTTTTGCAGAGACTGGGTTATGGTCCGTAATTGTTTTTGGTAATATTTCTGCTTCATCTATATGATTTAACATTTCCTTACTTGCCCATATGCCATCTATTCTGCTATAGGAGTTATTTGGTAATGAATGGTAGGTGAATTCTTTTTCAATGGGGTGCTTATATCTCCACACATCCACAAGGTCGAACAAATTTGTCATGCATTCAAAACTTTTTGGTAACTTCCCCTCGTTCCCCCCTGTTTTTCCCCCCGATCTATCCAGTTCCGGTTCCATAACTCCATTCAAGTCACCCATTATTATCATCCTCATTTCCATATAATCCATTAACAATTCTCTCAATTCCTCATAAAAATCTGCCTTTCTGTTGTTCGGCCCATAAATTCCCGCTATCACTATTGGCTCACCTTCCCATACTATTTTAACAATGATTATTGGAAATTCCATAACACTTCTATCGCCTTCCGCTTTAGCTATTTCACGCATTAATCTTTTCATATATATGGCTCTTCATTTTAATTCTCTTCTCTTCCACTCATGCAAGAGCCTGGCTGCTGGATGCAGCCCATGGCCCATTTAGTCCAGCATCGTCTTTTCACAGGGACCGACCAGATGCCTCTCTTCTCCCGTAGCTTCCAGAAACTGATATTCAGAAGCTGCCTTCAGCAGCAGAGTTGATGCGCATTGAGCATTTCTCCGGATTTGTTTGCACAGAGTTTGCAAGGAAGTCAGCAGACCCTCCAAGTGCCCCTTTTTTCCAGGGACGTCCCTGATTTAGAGAAGCCATCCCAATTTGATCCCAGAATATCCTGCTTTTCCTTGTTGTTGTTTAGTTGTTTAGTCATGTTTAGTTTGACTCTTCATGACTCCATGGACTGGAGCACGCCAGGCACTCCTGTCTTCCACTGCCTCCCACAGTTTGGTCAAACTCATGTTAGTAGCTTCGAGAACACTGTCCAGCCATCTCGTCCTCTGTCGTCCCCTTCTCCTTGTGCCCTCAATCTTTCCCAACAAGGGTCTTTTCCAGGGAGTCTTCTCTTCTCATGAGGTTGCCAAAGGATTGGAGCCTCAACTTCAGGATCTGTCCTTTTTGAATGTTGGGTGTTAATTTGAATTTTGTTTGTTTGTTCTTTTTGTTTTTGCATTTGTGGCTTTTGTTGGGGAGTGTATTTTTTTTTATCTCCTGGCGAGCCGGGAAGGGCTGGGCGATAGGCTCTGCAGGGTTTTGAATGCTTCCCTCTGTGAGGGAGCCTTCGCAGACCTGCTGAAAGAGGTGGTCATTAAACTGCTTCTTTTTTTAAAAAAATCTTTAGACCCGGCCAATATGGCCAACTATCGCCCAGTCTCAAATCTACCATTCTTGGGCAAGGTGATTGAGCGGGTGGTTGCTGAACAACTCCAAGCACGCCTGGAGGATGCGGACCATTTGGATCCCTTCCAATCGGGATTCAGGCCTCATCATGGGACTGAAACTGCCTTGGTTGTGCTGGTTGATGATCTCCGGTGGGCTAGGGACAAAGGTGAGAGCTGTTTCCTAGTTCTGCTGGATCTCTCAGCGGCCTTTGACACCATCAACCATAAAATCCTTCTGGACCGTCTAGAGGGGTTGGGAGCTGGGGGCACTGTTATACAGTGGTTCCGCTCCTTCCTCCTGGGCCGTGTTCAGAAAGTGGTGTTGGGGGATGAGTGTTCAGACCCCTGGGCTCTCACTTGTGGGGTGCCTCAGGGTTCCGTCCTCTCCCCCATGCTTTTTAATATCTAGTTTGCATACACTAGAATTTTTAATTCTTTTGATTATTTTTAATCTGTATTTTGTGCCTTTTATATTGTAACTGTGTTGTGAACCACCCTGAGACCTACAGGTGTAGGGTAGGGTTACCAGACATCCATTGATTTGCAAATCTGTCCCCGGGAAACATGGCAGTGGCAGCCTCAGCAGCTGGGAGCCAGACTGGTAGCGCAGTTGGCTCTGGCTGGCTTCAGGAGCTGCTCGCTACCGTGGCGCCCGCCATTCCCCCCCCCCGGAAGTCCCCATATGATGTGTCTTGTGCAGCAGAGTCCAAAAACAAAACAAAACTCCACAACCAGCTCAAGCACAGGCAATCTGGATCCCCTCCTGAATGATGGTCAGAAAATAATGCAACCCCAATTCCACTGGGGGTTCACGCAAAGTACAACACAGCAAGACGGGGGAAGTATTATCAGGAGCATGGAGCCAGAAAGCTGTGCTATTTCCATATAATCTCATACAATATGCCCTTCCAGACCACAAACTTGCCATAGTTGTCATCATCAGAGGAGTTTCAAGGAGTGCTTACTCATGAGTAAACCCCTTGCTCCTGAGTTGCTGGACGACTCTGGCGTCTGTAGCCAAGGGCTATGTTGTCAATCTGGGACCTAAAAATTGTGGTGCTCACAGCCTGGGCTGTTGTACAGTCCAGCCCTGGTTCCTAGCAAGACCTCTAATTTGGACAGACAGAAAATGGCAGAAAAAAAGAGTTTCCTTCCTATCTCTTTCAGGCTTCCTGAGAGCAAAGATGGATGAGCAAGACTCAGCTGGCCCTGAAGCAGGAAGAGGCCAGGCCATGGAAGCTGGGAGCAGTGGGGGATTCTGGGGAAACTCAGTGCAGAAGATCCTGGGTGAGGTGGACACCCTTCGCTCAGAGGTGCAGAGCCAGCAGTTCAGGCAGTTCTGCTACCAAGAGGCCAAAGGACCCCGAGAAGTTTGCAGCCAACTCTACCACCTTGACCGTCAGTGGCTGAAGCCAGAAAGGCACACTAAAGCTGAGATGCTGGACCTGGTGATCTTGGAGCAGTTCCTGGCTGTCCTTCCCCTGGAGATGGAGAGCTGGGTGAAGGAATGCGGAGCAGAGACCAGTTCCCAGGCAGTGGCCCTGGCCGAAGGATTCCTCCTGAGTCAGGCAGAGGAGAGGAAGCAGGTGGAGAAGCAGGTGAGAGAGACTTTCCTCTGGATGCTCCCAAGGGGCTCCAAACAGGAGGGAGAAAACCCCCAAATCCTCTACTAATGGTCCATCCTTTTTTGGAAAGCATCCAAGGAATGATATGAGATACCCCTAAATATTTTGCCTCTGCCATTCCTTCTCTAGCCTTTCCATTCTCAGTTTTGAATCCTCGTTGCTCTTTCAGGAAAAGGATCTGGTTGCAGAAATGGGCTCTAATTACTCTGAGGCAGAGAGGACTCCATTGGACACCAGAGAGAGTTCACCAGGTAAGGAGGAAGGAGTTTGGTCTCCTTCCGTTTGGTCATTCTGTTGCTTTTGAAAGTAATCTGTGAGTTCCTTCAATTCTGGGGCGGGGGTGGGGGGGAGAGACATTTTGGCCCAAGAGCCCAAAAGAGCACAACAAAACTATGAAATTGGTATGACCACCGAAATGTACATTTCAGAGAAGCATGCACTCCTGGCTTCCCACTTCCCTTTGTCTCTCAGGTGAAAGAAGAATGCCAACAAGACCTCCTCACCCGTCTTTTCATGGTGGTGGAGAGGAAGCAGCAGCTGTAGAAGCAGATCAGGTAGGAGGAAGGAGCCTTGTGGGGAAAGAGGCTGAGGGGGGGGGGCAGCCAGGGTGTCTCTGGGACTGAAGAAATCCCTCTCTCCTTCTCTGCTTTTGTCAAAGCTGGTGCAAACAAAGGCTGAAAGTGCCATTCAAGAAGGTCTATCTGCTGAAAATAAGGAATGGCCTACTCACCTTAACTGGCCTGCTGTATGTCACTAGTGTTATTCATCACAACGTGTCCAGAGGAGGGCAACCAAAATGGTCAAAGGCCTGGAAACGATGCCTTATGAGGAACGGCTTAGGGAGCTGGGTATGTTTAGCCTGGAGAAGAGACGGTTAAGGGGTGATATGATAGCCATGTTCAAATATATAAAAGGATGTCATATAGAGGAGGGAGAAAGGTTGTTTTCTGCTGCTCCAGAGAAGCGGACACGGAGCAATGGATTCAAACTACAAGAAAGAAGATTCCACCTAAACATTAGGAAGAATTTCTTGACAGTAAGAGCTGTTCGACAATGGAATTTGCTGCCAAGGAGTGTGGTGGAGTCTCCTTCTTTGGAGGTCTTTAAGCAGAGGCTTGACAGCCACCTGTCAGGAATGCTTTGATGGTGTTTCCTGCTTGGCAGGGGGTTGGACTGGATGGCCCTTGTGGTCTCTTCCAACTCTATGATTCTGTGATTCTCTGTGATCAGCATTTGCAGTTTTATTAATAAATTTATGATTGAGTGCTACGATGGGCTTCTAAGCAGTTGACCTAATACAATGCAGGGTCCCAAAAAAATGAAGCAGGCGCAGCAGCTTCATCCAGTATTATTTACTGAAGGCCAACGAGCGTAACAGTTCACGAATCCAACTCTCTGTCAGGGACCATGCTGAGATGGGCATGAGGAGGAATGGTGGGAGCCTCCCCCTCTCCCTGCTCTTGATCAGGATCCTGAAACTTCCCAGGAGCAGTGGGACAGTATAGATTTGGAACAGTGGTTTGCAGAGGGACATAGTTCAGAAGGCAGAAGCTGGGAAGTACTGGATGGGGAACAGCTAGGAGAAGAAGCACTTGGAGAGAGAGAGTTAACAGACTCACTGTCACTGGAAAGTGTTCATCCGCTCAGCCCAAGGTCAAGAAGAGCAGAGAGCACAGTGGTTAGGAGATCAGGTTAGAAGACGTAGTAGTGACGTGGGTGACTAGGGCGAAAGTCGGTGCAACCCTTAATTGGGAGCACCTTCATTCCTAGGAAATGGATTATTTGTTCTAACTAGTAGGAAGACTCCTTTCCATGTATTCTGCTTATCTACTGCCAAAGGGGGGAGGAAGCCGATTCCCTGACACTCTTCAGGACTGGCATAGTTCTTAAGAATCCGGTTGCAGTAAAAAAAAACAAAAAACTTAAGACGAAGAACTTAACACTTAGGCATACTATGTACAGATCATCCCACCAGATATATATATAGAGAGAGAAAGTGTAAATCAGGTTTCTTCTGGCCTATTTTTAAAGGCAGCATGGCCTTGGAAAAGAAAAATAACAGGGCCAGCTTCAACCAGCTGTGCTCAGCTTCTCTGAAGGAATAACCCAAACATCAGGAACCTTCTGCTTGTTTCCAGGCAGAATGGAAAAATTGCTGACCAGCTAGAGACTATCCGCTTGCAGCCTGTAGCAGCTTCTAGCTTGTGAGACCCAGACAAGTTTCCAGAACCTTCTTGAATCAATAGAATAGGAAAGATCTCTGCATATTAGACCAATGCTTTCTGTACCTAAAATTGCAAGCCACGTCAGTAATACCATCTCCCTCTTACCTATCCACAAGCCTTGAATTCTACCCCAGATCTTTTATGGCTGGTCCAAGATTTAAGACTTGTTTACCAGTTCGTGATCCAGAAACACCCAGAGGTGCCCAACCCTCAGAGCGCCATCCCTGAAGGGACCAAGTGGTACAGCGTAGTGGACCTTTGCTCAGCATTTTTGAGTATCCCCATTGAAATTAACACAACACAGCAATGAACAGGCAGGAAACAACACAGCAATGTGTAGTAGATAATCTTTAGACTGCCTTAGACGAGGACCTTGGTCTTTTTCCTTTCAGGATCCAGTGTGCTTTGAAGATGTAGCTGTGCATTTCACGGAGGAGGAGTGGGCGTTGCTGGATCCTGACCAGAGATCTTTGCATAAGGAAGTAATGGAGGAGAATTGTGGGATCATGACCTCCCTTGGTAAGGCTCCCGGTTGGATAAGAATATCTGCTTTGAAATTCCATACATATATATCAAATTGAGAAACCTGCCAGATGTGTATGGAGCTCAACTGCACCACCTACAACATCTGGGAGTGTAACAGGGCACCATAAGTGGAGGGGTATGGATTGTTTTGTCTGTGAAAATTCTTTCGCCAGTTATGCTTTTTAAAACCATGATCAGGCTGCTATGAACTGCACAGTCCTTCATAAATGTAGTTTTCAGAGTTCTTAGGGAATTGAAAGTAGATTCTGTCAGGCTTTGTGTTTTCGCTTCTGTCTGCTTTTGGTTGAAGAAAGAGACTATGGACCTTGGAAATGGAGCAACAAACAGGTGACTGACAATAGAGATGCAGAAAATTCCAAACAAAATCCATCCAAGAAAAGAGCCAGGCTTTGCACATATCAGGTTCCCACAAATATGTCCATGAATGCCAGTTAACAAAGGCAGTGGACCATGCAGCAAGACTTCATGCCTAACCCCATTCCGTTCTTCCACTATCACAAGAGTTAATTTTAATTGTTCAATCATTTGGGGTTCCATTTATTTCTGAGATTCTAATCCATTTCTCTCTCCATTGCAGGTGATGTTGAATTGGAAATGAAGAACAGGGGAGACCATGCTAAAATCCACACAGTGGAGAAACCATATGAATATTTGCAGTGTGGAGAGAGCTCCATCTCCCTTTCTACTTCCTATCAAAGAAATCCTATTGGGATGAAACCATGTCAGTGTTTGGAATGTGGAAAGAGTTTCACCCGGAAGGAAAGTCTCACTGCCCACCAGAGAATTCATACACTGGAGAAACCATTTCACTGTCAAGAGTGTGGAAAGAGCTTCAGATGGAAGTCAAATCTCACTTCCCATCAAAGAATTCATATGGGGGAGAAGCCATTTCAGTGTTTGGATTGTAGAAAGAGCTTCACCCACAAGAAAATTCTCATTTCCCATCTAAGAGTACATACAGGGGAGAAACCCTATCAGTGCTTGGAATGTGGAAAGAACTTCAGTCACAGCGCCTCTCTCAATTTACATAAAAGAATTCATACAGGGCAGAAGCCATATCAGTGCTTAAAATGTGGAAAGAGTTTCGGTCGGAGCTCCACTCTCACCAACCACCAAATAACTCATACAGGGGAGAAACCATATCAGTGCTTGAAATGTGGAAAGAGCTTCACCCAGAAGGAAAGTCTCGCTGCCCATCAGAGAATTCATACACTGGAGAAACCATTTCAATGCGAAGATTGTGGAAGGAGCTTCAGTTGGAAGGCAAGTCTCACTTCCCATGAAAGAATTCATACAGGGGAGAAACCATATCAATGTTTGGAATGTGGAAAGAACTTCAGTCATAGCTCCCATCTCGCTTCCCATCAAAGAATTCATACAGGGGAGAAGCCATATCAGTGCTTGGAATGTGGAAAGAGCTTCAGTCAGAGCTCCCAACTCACTTCCCATCAAAGAATCCATGCGGCGGAGAAACCATATCAGTGCTTGGAATGTGAAAAGAGCTTCAGTCGAAAGGACAATCTCACTTCTCATCAAAGAATCCATACAGGGGAGAAATTGTATCAGTGCTTGGAATGTGGAAAGAGCTTCAGTCACAGTAACCATCTCGCTTCCCATCAAAGAATTCATACAGGGGAGAAACCCTACCTATGTCTTGAATGTGGAAAGAGCTTCAGAAAAAGCGTCCATCTCACTTTCCATCAAAGAATTCATACAGGACAGAAACCATATCAGTGCATGGAATGTGGAAAGAGCTTCAGTAGAAAGGACCATCTCACTTGCCATCAAAAAATTCATACAACGGAGAAACCATATCAATGCTTGGAATGTGGAAAGAGTTTCATTAGAAAGGACCATCTCATTTTCCATCAAAGAATTCATACAGGGCAAAAATCATATCAGTGCTTGGATTGTGGAAAGAGCTTCAGTAGAAAGGACCATCTCACTTCCCATCAAAGAATCCATACAGGGGAGAAACAATAACAGTGCTTGGAATGTGGAAAGAGCTTCTGATGGGCAAGCTCACTTTCCATCTGAGAACTCACAGCACGGAGAATAGTTGAATTGTAGAATCATAGTGTTGGAAGGGACTCTGAGGGTACATTCACATGTATGTGGGTGCCGAAGGACCCACACACACGCACATGCCAATCCCAGAAACTACTGACAGCGATCCAGTCAGACCTTTCCCCTCCAAGGGCGGACCTGTGAGTGCCTTCAGTACTGTATGGGGGTGGAGCCTGTGCCCTGTGGGTGGGGGTGTCCGCTTGCATTTTTTAGTGCAGAAAGTATTGATCTGATGTGTAGAGATTATTCCTATTCTTTCCTATTCTACTTAATTTTAGAGGGTTCTGGAAGCTTCTAGAATGTTCATGATGTTTGAGTTATACCTTCTGAGAAGCTGAGTACAGCTGGTTTAAATAATTTCTCTTATCTCTTTCTGTCAAGGTCATGCTGACTATAAAAGTAGGGTCAGAAGGAGCCTGTTTCTCTTTCTCTTCCTTCTGGTGTGGTGTTCTGTATATTGTGTTAAGGTTTAGTCTTATTTTATTGTAAGTTTAAGTTAAGTGTGCTGTAACTGGATTTCTGATGGATTCCTGAATGTATTGGATTTGTGACCATTATGCTCATTTGCCTTCAGTAGCAGTAAAGCTCTGCTGAATGAAATATTCATTGCCTCTGGTCTATTTTTTTTTGGGGGGGGGGAATCTTGCAACATTTAAGTTTTTACTCTGCTAACTATACATTGCAATCTACTCTGGATCACTATTGTTTAGAATTTCAATGACAGGTTGTAGATGCAGTAACTTCTTTTTTCCATTCAAAATAATCTTTATTGAAAATTATATCAAAACATACAGATAAAAAACAAGCAAATAAAAAATTCCAATCTTAACTAATGACAAACACAACAAAACAAATCATAAACAACCAAGTACTTCTAACAAAAACTCGAACAAAGACAAATAAATCAAACAAACCAAACCAACATACAGTGGTACCCCGCAAGACGAATGCCTCTCAAGACGAAAAACTCGCTAGACGACAGAGTTTTTCATTTTTGAAGTCGCTCCGCATGACGAATTTCCCTATGGGCTTGCTTCGCAAGACGAAAACGTCTTGCGAGTTCCCAATGCATTCCTATGGGAAACCGCACTTCAATGCATTTCTATGGGAAACAGCGCCATCTAGTGGTTTGCAGGACCGTGCTTCGCAAGACGAAAAAACTCGCAAGACGACAAGACTCGCAGAACGAATTAATTTCGTCTTGCGGGGCACCACTGTACATACATTCAACACTCAATCCCATCCAAATCTTAGGCTTCCACTTGTCGTCATCTCGGGTTAATTAGTTAAACCATTTCATTACTGCTTTCCATTACCACTAAACTTTATATTATGCAAATTATTTTCTTATATATCCTCCTTTCTTTTGTATCAGTATGGATTATTAGAAATAGATCCAAGACTTTAGAGAGGGGCACTGTTTTTTCATATATTTGCCAAATTTTTCCCAACTTCAACAGAATTTCTGATTGCTACCTCCTCTATTTGATTCCGTTAATTTGGGATGCAATAACTTCTTGCAAGAAGTGTTGGACCAGGCAGAGGGAACCCAAAGGGACTCCGGCTGAGCTGAGCCCAAGGCTGTCACGTGAGTGTGGAGGGTGTTGCGGGGGAGCCTTTGGTCCAGGCCACCCTTTAGGAAGGGCAGGAAGTCCAATACCTTTCCTTCTAGGGGGATCTGCCTTCTTTCTACTTGCCCACCTGAGGGAGGCTCGCCAGGTGAATTGGTGGGTGCTCTGAGTGGGCTGTCTGTGGGAATATCGGGTGGCAGGTGGAAGGTTAAAGGTAAAGGTACCTCTGATCATTAGGTCCATTCGCGGACGACTCGGGGGTTGTGGCACTCATTGTGCTCTATAGGCCGAGGGAGCTGGCGTTTGTCCACAGACAGCTTCCGGGTCATGTGGCCAGCATGACTATGCCGCTTTCGAACTGCTAGGTGGTCAGTCCTAATTCCCTGAGGATCGCAGAGTCTGGAGGTTGGACCTCTCCCTGTGGCAACAGGTCCCTCCTGTAGGGCAGAGGTCGAGGGTCTGCCATGATAGAGCCATGAGTTCTGCAAACCCTCCTTGGCCAGAGAGGAGCTGCTACAATGATCTCTCCCTAGAGTAGATCTCCTTGCAGTTCCCAGAAGATAACGCTTCACCCATAGAGTTCATTGCTTATCTCCTATCTCCTTCTGCTTTAGCTATTTCACGCATTAATTGTTTCATATATGTGGCTCTTTGCTTTCATTCTCTTCTCTTCCACTCATGCTGCTGGTTTCGGCCCATGGCCCCTCTAGTCCAGCATCGTCTTCTCACAGGGACCTACCAGATGCCTGTGGGGAAGGACACTAGGAGGACCCAAGCGCAAGAGTCCTCTCTTCTCCTGTAGCTTCCAGAAACTCGTATTCAGAAGCATCACTGCCTTCAACTGCAGAGGTTGAGGACTTTCATGTATGGTAGAGTATTTTTCTGGATTTGTTTGCACAAAGCTTGCAAGGAAGTCACCAGACTCTCCAGGTGTCCCTTTTTTCCAGGGACGTCCCTGATTTAGAGAAGCTGTCCTGGTTTCTGATTTGATTCTGGAATACTCCGCTTTTCTTTAGGGTGTCCCTATTTTCATTGGAGAAATGTTGGAGGGTATGGAGTTATCCGACCCTCGAGCCGCGTGAAGGCAACCAGACGGCATAGGGAAGTGGTTTTTTATGTTTAATCTTTTATTATGTTGGAGGCAGCCCATAGTGGCAGGGGCAACCCAGTTAGATGTGTGGGGTATAAATAGTAAAATTATCATTATGGAACACGACGTCCCTATTTTCATAGGATAAATGTTGGCGGGTATGAATCCCTGGTCTGATCCACCTTTCCCCCTGCAAGCTGCTCCTCCTGTTTCTGTTTCCAAATGTTAGGGGAAATTCCAGGGTGTGAGGATACTCAACAGCCCAGCTCATGGGTTTGCAAGTCCCCCGCAGGTCTCTGCTGTCAGCCAAAGAAGCAAGTTCCAGCCAAGGAATGGAGCCAAACAGCGATCAGTAGACCACGACCTTTATTGTTGCTCAATGGGTCCCCACAAGGAGTAAGAACCCTGAACATAAATAGGTTACACACTCTTTTAAGACCTTTCCTCCCTACCCAGAATACATTTCCAGAAGCATTATTGAGTTGTGTATGTGACCTCTCGCTTGGAGGATTATGGAGGAAGGTCGAAGTCGAAGTCCGCCTGCCCTTTTAGAGCAAAATGTCATTGAAATGGGGAGATATGGTCAAGGCATTGATTTTATATGCGTTTTCAAAGGTTAGTATTCCATCAGCGCTGTCAAATACAAAGGAATACAATTTGACACTTTCTTGCAACAATGTAACAAAATTTGGCAACCGGAAGCAGAAGGGATACAATTTGCCAGCTTTCTCCATTATCTACACAGAAGCGGGTGCTCAGTCAACCGCGCAAAGGCAGAGCTGAAGGTTTTGCAGCGTTCCCTGCTAGTTTGCACAATAGGGGGCGCTGTTTGGTAATATTCGATTGGCTGGCTTTCAGATTTCAGAGCTCCCCACTGGTCGATCTTCGGTAATTATCAAAATACAGAGTTCATTCATAAAACACAGGGGTCATTCATAAAGCAGTAACATAATTTCAATGTTATATATTGATCGTATATTTGATCGATTGAACGTACGGGTTTATGGCCAGGGTGTAATGTAGTGCTTATGCGACTATGAACGAAGGTGGCGGGGCTCAACATCCCGGGGTTTGGGAAGGAGGTGGAATACTGCTCTCTAAGATGTGCCCCCCCCCTTTCATTTCCGTAATACAAGGGAAGGAGCAGCTTAGCACGTCAGCCAAGAATCCCCCCCTCCCCGCCTCCAATAAACCTTCTCTGACTGTGCGCAACGCACGTGGCTTCTGCTGGGTTCCTGCTCTGGAGGAGAAAACGAGAGGGAGAGAAGGGCGAGCTGGATGAACACGGCTTACCAAGGGTTAAAAGGAGCTGAGCTGGATTCCTAGAGAGGACAGGATATAAAAGTGGGGGGGAAGGTCCTCCGGAACGCAAAAGCCCCTCCCTCCCCCCCTTCCTGCAAGAGGAGGGGGCTGTTGTCTCCTTTGCAAATGCTGCCTGGGGGGAGGGGCGCCTTCTGCCCTCTGGTGAGTCTCCTCTCTCTTCCCCCGGAGGGGGCATTGGGGAGAAGAGGGGTCCCCTGCCCACCCCCACCGACCCCCAAACCAGGGAGCCAAGGGTCCTCCCCATCCATCTCTGCAAAGCCAGGGAGGGGGCTCGTTCCCAGGATGCCCCTTGAGCTCATTGGAAACAAAAGGAGGGGGGGGGTGGTATAACTATGCCATGACTAAAGCGAGGGATCCCAGCCCATAATCTGGCCGCGGGATAGTGCGCCCGTTTCCAGCCCAATCCCCTCGGGTCCAGAGCACGGGAGCTGAGCCCCTCCCCCCCCGATCCATCTGGGCAACCCCCCTCCCCCCACGGAGCAGACTTTCTTTCCTCTACCTGCTCCCAAAACCAAGCGCAGCAGCAGTGTTGGTTTATTGCGGGGGGGGGGGGGCTTCCCGAAATGGATCAACGCACTGAATGGATTCTCGGCACTGACCAGATGAAAAGATCATCGCCTAGTTTCTGACGCAGGAACAGAATTTTGGAAGGGAGCTGAATGTAGAAAGTGTGTTTTTCTCTGGTGGGAAAATATTTGTAATGGGAAATGATAATATTATTGTTATTATGATTATTATTACTCCTGATCCAGGCATCTGGCTAAACTGTTTGGTCCCTGGATGTGTATTTTGTAAATGCACATGGTTTCAGTCCACTCCTACGTTGCTTTATATAATGAATAAAGGTGAAGGTAAAGGGACCCCTGACCTTTAGGTCCGGTCGCAGATGACTCTGGGGGTTGCAGCGCTCATCTCGCTTAACTGGCCGAGGGAGCCTGCGTACAGCCTCCGGGTCACCCAGGATGTATGCATATGTACACTCAGTATATTAATAAAACAATCCAGAAGTCAGATAATGTTGTTATTGTTATAATATATTTACCACACCCATCTGACTGAGTTGCCCCAGCAACTCTGGGTGCCTCCCAACAAAATATTAAAAACACAGTAAAACATCAACCATTGAAAACTTCCCGATACAGGGCTGCCTTGAGATATCTTCTAAAAGTTGTGTAGTTCTTTATCTCCTTGACATCTGCTGGGAAAGAAGTTTAACAGGGAGGGTGCCACTACCGAGAAGGCCCTCTGCCTGGTTCCCTCTAACTTCACTACTTGCAGGTGGTGGGAAGCCAGAAAAGGCCCTCCTGTGTTTCCATAGGTAATACAGTCATACCCCATGTTGTGTACGCTCCGTGTTGCGTACGTTCGGGTTGCGTAATCCGCAAACCCGGAAGTGGATTCCGCAGCGTGGACGCTGCTGCGCATGCCCACGTGGTCCGAGCAGTCCGTGCATGCGCAGAAGCATGATATCACGCTTTCGCGCATGCGCAAAATGGACGCCTGGGTTGCACACTGAACGGGGTGCGAATGGCACCCCGGAACGGATCAGGTACGTAACTCGGGGTACCACTGTATCAGGAAGATGGGGCTAAAGACCTGTGCTATTTCCATATCTATATATATTAAATCGTTCAAGTTGGATGTTTGTTAACAATCGCCTTTCTCCGTAACCCCTTGATCGATTCCGTTCAAATTTGGACACAACGTTACATGCCCATATGGGAGTGATCATATGTACTTACCTATATTGCACAAATACTACACCTTTCCCAGGTAAAAATGTGATTTTGTGCAAAAAAAAATAGCGCCCTCCAGTGGACGTTAAACAGCACAGCACAAACCTCATAGACTAAAATAGTAGTAATAAACAGTTGTAGAAACAAAGACAAAAACGGGAGGGGCAAACGGAGAACACATAGACTGAACTTCAATGAGATAAGGTGTAAGTAAACATATGCTTTCTCTTTCATACTGTATCTTACTTCTGCATTTCACCAAATCAGCTACTAGCCTGGTCAGCTAGTAATCTCATAAAATATAGCCTTCCAGACCACAAACTAGCCATAGTTGTCATCATCAGAGGAGTTTCAAGGAGTGCTTACTCATGAGTAAACCCCTTGCTCTTGAGCTGTAGAAGGACTCTGGAGCCTGGAGCCAAGGGCTATGTTGTCACTCTGGGACCTGGACCTTGTGGTACTCACAGCCTGGGTTGTGGTATGGTTCAGCCCTGGTTCCTAGCCAGACCCATCCACACTTGCTCAGAGAACATTTCTCTTCTCCAGACAATGTGTCAATTTTATAGCGAAAAAATGCATTTACTTTGTAGCATTTGCTAGCACCTCTAATTCGGACGGACAGAAAATGGCAGAAAAAAGAGAGTTTTCTTCTGATCTCTTGCAGGCTTCCTAAGAGGTCAGATGGATGAGCAAGACTCAGTGGGCCCTGAAGCAGGAAGACACCATGCCATGGAAACTGGAAGCAGTGGGGGATTCTGGGGAAACTCAGTGCAGAAGCTCTTGGATGAGGTGGACACCCTCCACTCAGAGGTGCAGAGCCGGCAGTTGAGGCAGTTCTGCTACCAGAAGGCCAAAGGACCCCGAGAGGTTTGCAGCTGGTTCTACCACCTTGACCGTCAGTGGCTGAAGCCAGAAAGGCACACGAAAGCTGAGATGCTGGACCTGGTGATCTTGGAGCAGTTCCTGGCTGTCCTTCCCCTGGAGATGGAGAGCTGGGTGAGGGAATGCGGAGCAGAGACCAGTTCCCAGGCGGTGGCCCTGGCCGAAGGATTCCTCCTGAGTCAGGCAGAGGAGAGGAAGCAGGTGGAGAAGCAGGTGAGAGGGACTTTCCTCTGGATGCTCCCAAGGGGCTCCAAACAGGAGGGAGAAAACCCCCAAATCCTCTACTAATGGTCCATCCTTTTTTGGAAAGCATCCAAGGAATGATATGAGATACCCCTAATGATTTTGCCTCTGCCATTCCTTCTCTAGCCTTTCTCTCCATTCTCAGTTTTGAATCCTCGTTGCTCTTTCAGGAAAAGGATCTGGTTGCAGAAATGGGCTCTAATTACTCTGAGGCAGAGAGGACTTCGTTGGACACCAGAGAGAGTTCACCAGGTAAGGAGGAAGGAGTTTCTTCTCCGTTTGGTCATTCTGTTGCTTTTGAAAGTAATCTGTGAGTTCCTTCAATTTGGGGGAGGGAGACATTTTGGCCCAAGAGCCCAAAAGAGCACAACAAAACTAGGAAATTGGTATGACCAGAGAGAAGCATGCACTCCTGGCTTCCCACTTCCCTTTGTCTCTCAGGTGAAAGAAGAATGCCAACAAGACCTCCTCACGTGTCTTTTCATGGTGGTGGAGAGGAAGCAGCAGCTGTAGAAGCAGATCAGGTAGGAGGAAGGAGCCTTGTGGGGAAAGAGGCTGAGGGGGGGGCAGCCAGGGTGTCTCTGGGGCTGAACTCTCTTCCCCTTTGCTTTTGTCAAAGCTGTCCCCCCAAAAGGCTGAAAGTGTCATTCGAGAAGGTCTATCTGCTGAAAATAAGGAACAGCTTCCGCACCTTAACTAACCTTCTGCATGTTGCTTGTATTATTTATCAGTATTTGCAGTTTTATTTATATATTTATAATTGAGTGTAACGATGGGCTTCTAAGCAGTTGATATGTGATGAAAACAGTGGCCAAGATTCCCCAACTCCCCAATAATATGAGACGGAATGCGGAGAGAGGAGATCTTTTCTTTTGTGACCCTTCCAGTCGCCTTGCAATTGTCAAGGTTTTGCTCCATAAAGATCCAGACTAAGATCCAGACTCGACCTCAACAAATTGTTGGCAGATTAAACACAATGCAGGGTCCCAAAAATAGACCAGGCGCAGCAGCTTCATCCAGTATTATTGCCTGAAGTCAAATGAGCATAACAATTCATGAATCCAACTCTTCGGGATTTGCATAGTACTTAAGAATCCAGTTGCAATAATTTTTTTTAACTTAAACTTAAAATAAGACTAAGAACTTAACACTTAGACATACTATATACAGATCACCCCACCAGAAAGAAAGAGAGAGAAAGTGAAGCCCAGGTTTCTTCTGGCCTATGTTTATCGGCAGCATGGCCTTGGGATAGAAAAATAACAGGGCCAACTTAAACCAGCTGTACTCCGCTTCTCTGAAGGAATAACCTTAGAGGAGGACCTTTGTCCTTTTCCTTTCAGGGTCCAGTGTGCTTTGAAGATGTAGCTGTGCATTTCACGGAGGAGGAGTGGGCGTTGCTGGATCCTGATCAGAGATCTTTGCATAAGGAAGTCATGGAGGAGAATCGTGGGGTCATGGCCTCCCTCGGTAAGGCTGACGGTTGAATGATAATACATGCTTTGAAATTCCATACATATTTATCAAACTGAAAAACCTGCCAGATATGGATGGAGCTCAACAGGACCACCTACAGCACCTGGGATTCTAACAAGGCTGCTTTGAAATTCCATTTATTTCTGATGTTTTAATCAATTTCTCTCTTCATCCTAGGTGGTGATGAATTGGAAATGAAGAACAGGGGAGATCACGACAAAATCTACACAGTGGAGAAACCGTATAAATATTTGGAGTGTGGAGAGAGCTCCATCACCCTTTCCACTTCCCATCATATAATCCATACAGGGGAGAAACCATATCAGTGCTTTAAATGTGGAAAGAGCTTCAACTGGAAGGGAAGTCTCACTGCCCATCAAAGAATTCATACACAGGAGAAACCATTTCAATGTCAGGAGTGTGGAAAGAGCTTCAGTTGGAAGACAAATCTCACTTCCCACCAAAGAATTCATACAGGGGAGAAACCATATAAGTGCTTGAAATGTGGAAAGAGCTTCTCCCGTAAGGAAAGTCTCATTTTCCATTTAAGAATACATACAGGGGACAAACCCTATCAATGTTTGGAATGTGGAAAGAGCTTCAGTCGAAAGGGCAATCTCACCTTCCATCAAAGAATCCATAAAGGGGAGAAACCCTATCAATGTTTGGAATGTGGCAAGAGCTTCACCCACAAGCAAAGTCTCAATTCCCATCAAACTATTCATACAGGGCAGAAGCCATATCAGTGCCCAAATTGTGGAAAGAGATTTGGTCGGAGATCCTACCTTGCTTCCCATCAAATAATTCATACAGGGGAGAAACCATATCAGTGCTTGGAATGTGGAAAGAGCTTCAATCAGAGCTCTGGTCTCACATCCCATCAAAGAAGTCATACAGGGGAGAAACCTTTTCAATGCTTCCAATGTGGAAAGAGCTTCATTCACAAAGCCAGTCTCACTTCCCATCAAAGAATTCATACAGGGGGAAAACCATATCAATGCTTCGAATGTGGAAAGAGCTTCAGAAAAAGCGTCCATCTCACTTTCCATAAAAGAATTCACACAGGAGAAAAAGCATATCAGTGCTTTGATTGTGGAAAGAGCTTCAGTAGAAAGGACAATCTCTCTTCTCATCAAAGAATCCATACAGGGGAGAAATTGTATCAGTGCTTGGATTGTGGAAAGAGCTTCAGTAGAAAGGATCATCTTACTTCCCATCAAAGAATTCACACTGGGGAGAAACCATAATAGTGCTTGGAATGTGGAAAGGGCTTCAGAAGACCAAGCCCACTTTCCATCCAATAACTCACAGCAGTGAGAATAGTTGAACTGCAGAATAATAGTGTTGCAAGGGACTCTGAGGGTCATCTAGTCTAACCATTGCAGGAAGTTAACTAAAGCTTCCATGACCAGGTCATCTAGACTAACTCCCTGCAATGCAGGAAGCACAACTAAAGGTTTTTTCCTCCAACTGGAGCTCACCAGAGCTCTGCTCTGGCACCTCTCAGGTTGGTCCCCATTGCCATTCTAAAAGAACAAGGGAGAAGAAGTTCATAGTGTGTTCTGGCACCTCTTTTTCTAGAAAAATAGCAATGTCTATGACAGGTGGCCATTCAGCCTCTGCTGAAAAACTTCCAATAATAATAATAATAATTTATTTATACCCTGCCCATCTGGCTGGGTTTCCCCAGCCACTCTGGACAGCTTCCAACAAAAGATTAAAAATACATTAAAACATCATCATTAAAAACTTCCCTAAACAGGGCTGCCTCTATATGTCTATATATATGTCTATATGCCTCTCTATATATCCCAAGGATGGGAGGATGGACTTTGGGAACACCCGGCCTCAGCAAACCCATCAGCAGATGTCCATTGTTTCCCTCAAGGGAGGGGTGCTGTGCGCCTCAGGAATTATGGAGGAGGGTGGTGTCCAAGTCCGCCTGCCCTTTTGGAGCAAAATGTTGTTGAAATGGGGAGAATTGGTTAAGGCATTGATTTTATATGCTTTTTCAAAGGTTAGTATTCCACCAGCGCTGTCAAATACAAAGGAATACAATTTGACACTTTCTTGCAACAATGTAAGAGGTTTTGGCAATCGGAACCAGAAGGGATACAATTTACCAGCTTTGAAGGGGGTGCTCAGTCAACCGTGCAAAGGCTGAGCTGAAGGTTTTGCAGCATTCCCTGCTGCTGACCTATTTACACAATAGGGGGCGCTGTTTGGTAATACCGGATTGGTTGGCTGTCAGATTTCAGAGCTCCCCACTGGTCGATCTTTGGTAATTCCCAAAATACAGAGTCCATTCATAAAACACAGGGTTCATTCATCAAGCAGTAACATAAATATATTTGTGGGATGCGAAACACATAGCAGTCAAGTCCATCATTCCTAGAGTGGACATGCAAGGGGATATTTTGTACAAACTTCCTCTGCATGTCACTAGAGGTGGGCGTGGCCTTACCTGCCCAGGTAACAAAAGGGCAAGGCAGGGAGCACACTTCCTCTTTTGGCCTGTCTTCTCCATCTTGCTTTTATGGAAGAAGCAACAGCTCTTCAGCTGGAAATGCCTTGTTTCCTTCCAGCCCTAATGGGATAGTTCCACGTGTATATATTTTGCAACCTAAGTCTGCCTTCAGGGATGCAATTGTGAACTGATGATACTGTGAGTAAACTTGTTTTTACTGACTTTAAATAAGATTGTCGTGTCTATTCTTTTTAAGTGGGACAAAAGGGAATAACCAGGAATTCTATATTTAGAAGCTCAACTCTGCTAAGTCATAGAACTTGCTAACGCAAGTTAGGAAGGATATTATGAAGCAAAATATCCTCTCCTGCCTCCCTGAACATTCCCACAATTTGAACTTCTATTTTACCGATTGAACGTACGGGTTTATGGCAATGGTGTAATGTAGTGCTTATGCGACTATGAACAAAGGTGGCTGGGCTCATCGTCCTGGGGTTTGGGAGAGAGGAAGAAAACTGCTCTCTAAGATGTGCTGTTGTTGTTCAGTCGTTCAGTCGTGTCCGACTCTTCGTGACCCCCTGGACCAGAGCACGCCAGGCACGCCTATCCTTCACTGCCTCTCGCAGTTTGGCCACACTCATGTTGGTAGCTTCGAGAACACTGTCCCACCATCACATCCTCTGCCGTCCCCTTCTCCTAAGATGTACCCCCCCTTCATTTCCATAACACAAGGGAGGGAGCAGCTTAGCACGTCAGCCAAGAGGGAAACACCCCCCCCCGCAAGAAAATTTCTCTGACTGTGCGGAACGCACGTGCCTCCTGCTCTGGAGAGAAGTGTGAGCTGGGTGCACACGGCTTCCCAAGGGTTAAAAGGAGCTGGGCTGGATTCCTAGAGAGGACAGGATATAAAAGGGGGGGAGGTCCTCCGGAACACAAAAGCCCCTCCCTTCCCCTTCCATTCCTGCAAGAGGAGGGGGCTGTTGTCTCCTTTGCAAATGCTGCCTCGGCGGCGCCTTGTGCGCGCTGGTGAGTCTCCTCTCTCTTCCCCCGGAGGGGGCATTGGGGAGAAGAGGGGTCCCCTGCCCACCCCCTCCGATCCCCCAAATCAGGGAGCCAAGGGTCCTCCCCATCCATCTCTGCAAAGCCAGGGCGGCGGCTCGTTTCCAGGAGGTGTGCAGCTACAGACCCTCAAGGATGCCCCCTTGAGCTCATTGGAGGGGGAAAAAGGGGGTGGTATAACTATGCCATGACTAAAGCGAGGGATCCCAGCCCATAATCTGGCCGCGGGATTGTGCGCCCGTTTCCAGCCCGATCCCCTCGGGTCCAGAGCACGGAAGCTGAGCCCCTCCCCCCTCATCCATCTGGGCAACCCCCTTCACCCCACGGAGCAGACTTTCTTTCCTCTACCTGCTCCCAAAATCAAGCGCAGCTGCGTTTGTTGGCCTGGACGTTGGCAGCAGCAGTGCTGGTTTATTGGAGGAGGTTAGGCTTCCCGAAATGGATTAACTGAATGGATTCTCGGCACTGACCAGATGAAAAGATCATCGCCTAGTTTCTGACGCAGGAACAGAATTTTGGAAGGGAGCTGAATGTAGAAGTTGTGTTTGTTTTTTTCTGGTGGGAAAATATTTGTAATGGGAAATGATAACATTGCTGTTATTATTACACTTATTCTTACTCCTGATCCAGGCATCTGGCTGAACTGTTTGGCCCCTGAATGTGCTGCTTGCAAATACACATGGCTGTAGTCCACTCATAGGTTGCTTTACAGAAGGAATAGCTGTCTAGAAATTCAAGTTATTGTTATAGCAGTGCTGGAGTTTTAACATGGATGGGTTCTGTTTTATTTGGGGGAGGGTTTATTTTAAATTGCTTTTGAATGTTGGGTGTTAATTTGGATTTTTTGATTTCTTTTCTAAAAAGAGTTTTCTTCTGCATTTTCTGTGTAGGACTTGCTAGCAGCTCTTTTCGGACACACAGAACTTGGCAAGAGGAAAAATAGATTCCTTCCAATCTGTTAGAGGCTTCCTGAGAGGTCAGATGGATGAGCAAGACTCAGCTGGCCCTGGAGCAGGAAGACACCCTGCCATGGAAACTTGGAGAAGCGGGGGATTCTGGGAAAACTCTGTGCAGAAGATCCCGGGAGAGGAGGACACCCTTCACTCAGATGTGCAGAGCCAGCAGCTCAGGCAGTTCTGCTACCTGGAAGCCAAAGGACCCCGAGAAGTTTGCAGCCGACTCTACCATCTTTGCCAGCAGTGGCTGAAGCCAGAAAGGCACACAAAAGCTGAGATGCTGGACCTGGTGATCTTGGAGCAGTTCCTGGCTGTCCTTCCACGGGAGATGGAGAGCTGGGTGAGGGAATGCGGAGCGGAGACCAGTTCCCAGGCGGTGGCCCTGGTTGAAGGTTTCCTCCTGAGTCAGGCAGAGGAGAGGAAGCAGGTGGAGAAGCAGGTGAGAGAGACTTTCCTCTGGATGCTCCCAAGGGGCTCCAAACAGGAGGGAGAAAACCCCCAAATCCTCTACTAATGGTCCATCCTTTTTTGGAAAGCATCCAAGGAATGATATGAGATACCCCTAAATATTTTGCCTCTGCCATTCCTTCTCTAGCCTTTCCATTCTGAGTTTTGAATCCTCGTTGCTCTTTCAGGAAAAGGATCTGGTTGCAGAAATGGGCTCCAATTACTCTGAGGCAGAGAGGACTTCGTTGGACACCAGAGAGAGTTCACCAGGTAAGGAGGAAGGAGTTTCTTCTCCGTTTGGTCATTCTGTTGCTTTTGAAAGTAATCTGTGAGTTCCTTCAATTTGGGGGAGGGAGACATTTTGGCCCAAGAGCCCAGAAGAGCACAACAAAACTAGGAAATTGGTATGACCAGAGAGAAGCATGCACTCCTGGCTTCCCACTTCCCTTTGTCTCTCAGGTGAAAGAAGAATGCCAACAAGACCTCCTCACGTGTCTTTTCATGGTGGTGGAGAGGAAGCAGCAGCTGTAGAAGCAGATCAGGTAGGAGGAAGGAGCCTTGTGGGGAAAGAGGCTGAGGGGGGGGCAGCCAGGGTGTCTCTGGGGCTGAACTCTCTTCCCCTTTGCTTTTGTCAAAGCTGTCCCCCAAAAAGGCTGAAAGTGCCATTTGAGAAGGTCTATCTGCTGAAAATCAGGAACAGCCTCCTCACCTTAACTAGCCTTCTGTATGCTGCTAATATTATTTATCAATACTTGCAGTTTTATTTATACCGTCTTTCCCCCTTTTTAAGACACCGTCTTATCATTTTTTCCCCCTCAAAAAAACACAGGGTGGCTTATTTTCGGGGGGGGGGGTGACTTATTTTTATTCCGTCAGTATGGTACGGTACAGCCTCCCCTTGCGGGCTGAGCAGGCGGGGCAGAACTCTGCAAGAGACGCGTTTCCCCCCCCCCGTGCCTCTCACTGGTTCGCTGGCTCCCTGCACACGCAGGAGGGGCTGAGGAGGCGACAGGAACAATGGCGGCACCAAGGCTTACTTTTGGAGTACGTCTTACTTCTCACAAAGGTAAAAAAACCCTGCCATGGCTTACTTTATGACTATGTATTAAAAAGGGGGAAACAGGGTATATTTTATGATTGAGTACAACAATGGGCTTCTAAGCAGTTGACATGTCATAGAAACAGTAGCCAAGATTCCCCAACCCACCCACCCCCCCAAAAAAACAGACCACGGGGAGAAGAGAGAGGACGTCCTTTCATTCTTGCCTCCATATGACCCGTGAAATTTACTTTAGGTCACTGTGTGGTTACCCCGCCCCAAACAGAGCATGGGGAAAGTACAGAGGAGATCCTCATTCCTGGCCTTTCCCCACCTTTAAACCAGGCCAAAACGGGGTCCCAGTGCCATTTTGGAGACAGGGACCTTGATTGACCTCAATTTTGTCATTGGGAAACCCCATAGCCAACAAGCCCAACTGTGGCTATAACACTGATAATGGATGCAGGTGCCAGAAATTTTTAAGAAAGCCATCCTAGATGCCATCAAAGCTGCCAGTCAGCAGACAGTGTAATGTCCAAACCGTCGTACAAGGATTACACAGATGAATAGCCATCTGAATACTACGACTGTCTGGTAGCCGCCATAAAACATAGGCAGGGATTTACCCGGAAAACCTCCCAACATGAAGGCATTATAAAAGGGTTCTTTAAGGACAAATCCATGTTTGACATCAGGAAAGCCCTAAACCCGCATATTGGTTATGATGGGAAAAGCATTAGCGAGTTCTTTTCAATAGCCAAATCAGTGTTCAACGCCTTAGATGAGAGAAGGCAAAGGAGACCCCAGAAAGATCCAGGCAAAGTCTTAGCCCGTAATCCTTATGTTTGAAGGGATAGTGCAGGGGGCAAAGCAGGAAAGAGAGTTTAGAGGCTTCCCCCTTGCACTGAAGAACGAGATACCCCCTTGGTTGTGGGAGCTGGAATCTAACTCTGTGCAACTCTTGAAGTCTGCCACAGCAGTCAAATTAAAATACCGCAAAGACCTGTCCTTTCCTTGTACCAAAGAGTATCCTCTTCCAAAGGAAGCCATAATTGGACTCACATCCATGGTAGAGGAATTCTGGCCTATGTTAATCAGCAGCATGGCCTTGGAAAAGAAAAATAAGAGGGCCAGCTTCAACCAGCTGTACTCAGCTTCTCTGAAGGAATAACCCAAACATCAGGAACCTTCTGCTTGTTTCCAGGCAGAATGGAAAAATTGCTGACCAGCTAGAGACTATCCGCTTGCAGCCTGTAGCAGCTTCTAGCTTGTGAGACCCAGATAAGTTTCCAGAACTTTCTTGAATCAAGAGAATAGGAAAGATCTCTACATATTAGACCAATGCTTTCTGCACCAAAAATTGCAAGCCTTGTCAGTAATACCTATACACAAGCCTTGAATTCTACCCCAGATCATTTATGGCTGGTCCAAGATCTAAGACTTGTTTACCAGTTCGTGATCCAGAAACACCCAGTGGTGCCCAACCCTGAGAGCGCCATCCCTGCAGGGACCAAGTGGTACAGCGTAGTGGACCTTTGCTCAGCATTTTTGAGTATCCCTGTTGCAAATAACACAACACAGCAATGAACAGGCAGGAAACAGCACAGCAATGTGCAGTAGATAATCTTTAGACTGCCTTAGAGGAGGACCTTGGTCTTTTTCCTTTCAGGGTCCAGTGTGCTTTGAAGATGTAGCTGTGCATTTCACGGAAGAGGAGTGGGCGTTGCTGGATCCTGACCAGAGAGCTTTGCATAGGGAAGTCATGGAGGAGAATCGTGGGATCATGGCCTCCCTCGGTAAGCTTTGAAATTCCATACATATATATCAAACTGAAAAACCTGCCAGATGTGGATGGAGCTCAACAGCACCACCTACAACATCTGGGAGTGTAACAGAGCACAGGGCACCATAAGTGGAGGGGTATGGATTGTTTCGTCTGTGAAAATTCCTCCTCCAGTTAGGCTTTTTAAACCATGATCAGACTGCTCTGAACTGCCCAGGCCTTCATATGTGTAGTTTTCAGAGTTCTTAGGGAATTGAAAGTAGATTTTGTCAGGCTTTGTGTTTTTGTTTTTGCTTCTGTCTGTTTTTGGTTGAAGAAAGAGACTATGGACCATGGAAATGGAACAACAAACAGGTGACTGACAATAGAGATGCAGAAAATTCCATGAATGGGCCCAAAAAAATCAATCCAAGAAAAGAGCCAGGCTTTGCACATCTCAGGTTCCCACAAATATGTCCATGAATGCCAGTTAACACAGGCAGTGAACCCTGTAGTAAGACCTCATGCCTAACCCCCTTCCGTTCTTCCACTATCACAAGAGTAAATTAGCATTGTCCAATCATTTTGGGCTCCATTTATTTCTGAGTTTCTAATCGATTTCTCTCTTCATCGCAGGTGGTGATGAATTGGAAATGAAGAACAGGGGAGACCATGATAAAATCCACGCAGTGGAGAAACCATATAAATATTTGGAGTGTGGAGAGAGCTCCATCTCCCTTTCAACTTCCTATCAAAGAAATCTTACTGGGATGAAACCCTATCAATGTTTGGAATGTGGAAAGAGATTCAGTCATAGCTCCGGTCTCACTTCCCATCAAAGAATTCATACTGGGGAGAAACCATATCAGTGCTTGGAATGTGGAAAGAGATTCAGTCAAAGCTGTAGTCTCACTTCCCATCAAAGAATTCATACAGGGGAGAAACCTTATCAATGCTTCGAATGTGGAAAGAGCTTCATTCACATGGCCATTCTCACTTCCCATCAAAGAATTCATACAGGGGAGAAACCTTATCAATGCTTTGAATGTGGAAAGAGTTTCAGAAAAAGAACCCATCTCACGTTCCATCTGAGAAGTCATTCAGGGCAGAAACCATATCAGTGCTTTGATTGTGGAAAGAGCTTCAGTAGAAAGCATCATCTGACTATCCATCAAAGAATTCATACAGGGGAGAAACCCTATAAATGCTTTGAATGTGGAAAGTGCTTCATTCACAGTGTCAGTCTTACTTCCCATCAAAGAATCCATACAGGGGAGAAACCCTATCAGTGCTTGGAATGTGGAAAGAGCTTCAGTAACAGCGGCTCTCTCAGTTTACATCAAAGAATTCATACAGGACAGAAGCCATATCTGTGCTTAAAATGTGGAAAGAGATTTGATCGGAGCTCCACTCTCACCAAGCATCAATTAACTCATACAGGGGAGAGATTATATCAGTGCTTGAAATGTGGAAAGAGCTTCACCCAGAAGCAAAGTCTCACTGCCCATCAGAGAATTCATACACTGGAGAAACCATTTCACTGTCAAGAGTGTGGAAAGAGCTTCAGTTGGAAGGAAAGTCTCACTTCCCATCAAAGAATTCATACAGGGGAGAAACCATATCAATGTTTGGAATGTGGAAAGAACTTCAGTCATAGCTCCAATCTCGCTTCCCATCAAAGAATCCATACAGGGGAGAAACCATATCAGTGTATGGAATGTGGAAAGAGCTTCAGTCGAAAGGACAATCTCACTTCCCATCAAAGAATCCATGCAGGGGAGAAACCATAACCATTTGCTCTCACATCCCTGCAGTTCACCCTCAATGCCCAGTATTTATTTAAACTACATACGCACATCTGGAGATGCAAGTCATTGGCCAAGGTGTTGAATTACCTTCCTCACCTCACATCTAGGGAGAGTTAACAAGGATTTGGCAGCACTGGGGACCTTGCCATCAACGCTGAGCTTTCCTTTGAAGATGTTGACAAGCTTCTCACATATTTCCACTTCAAGTGCGTCGAAGTTGCAAATCTGTGGTTCTCCTGAATGCTACTGCCGTTCTCAGGATAGTGCACACACACTGGGCATCTGCCAGAAAAGCCACAAGTTTCAGTCCTTCCTCTAGGAGAAGGTGAGGCGGAGGAGTCCCTGGCTTCTGTCCTCCTTGGATCACAAGCTCATTCCAGGAGCAAAGAACGGTATCCACGAGGAAGACGAGAGTTCTCTGCTCATCCTACCTCAAAGGTGGTTGGGATCCTGACCATAGGATCTCATAGGCTGGCCCCTATGAGAAGAGGATGCTGGGCTAGATGGGCCCCTTTTGGCCTCATCCAGCAGCCAGGCTCTTCTGATGCTCTTATGGAACCTCCAGGCCCAGGCCCAGTCTATCTGGATTCCTAGGTTCCTTACTCCCTTTCAGCTCTAGGATTCTGGTGTCTGCTTAAAATACGGTTGTTCAGGTGAGCCTTTCCAGATGCAGAGATATTGATGTGTTTTAATCTTATGCTGTTATTCTTTCAGTCTCTTTACTGTTTAATTTTTTATTTTGCTGCTTGATTGTGATGTTTTAAATGGTTTGCTACTGTTTTTAATTGACCATATTAACATTTCTAGTAAACGGCTTAGATGTTTAGTTACCATCAAGTGGCATTTTACTCAATGGAAATAAATATATTCCACACACACCCTCCAAGGTTGTGGGGCTTTTGAAAACTACGGGACTTTTTTGCAGAACGCTTGCAATTGTGACTTTTTGCTGAGCCAAAGTATGTAAAAAATAAGGACTGCTTTCTTTGCCTGTGTGTGCCTGTCCCCTGCCCAAAGCATAGCAACTCATTGCAACCTCTTGTTTGGATCCTATCTTCTTTGGGAATTGCCCTAAGCAGTGAAGCATGCTGGGATCAGCCTCTTCTTTTGACCCTGCCTCTTGTTTCTGGACATGAATGCAAAGGCCAAACTTCCTGACTCCCAAGTTGAAATGAAGCAAGAATGGATCATCATTGGCAGTACAGAGGCTGACCACGTGACGATCCCTGAGCCAATGACTTCCCCTCTTTCTTCACATGCATTTCAGTTTTGTTCAATAGCCAACTTTGGTTGGAATGTCAGGCCAACCCCCTACAACGCATTGATCTCACCTAAAGCATCCGTGATAGATGGCCTTCCAACCTTTGCTTTAAAACCTCCAAGGAAGGAGAGTCTACAACCGTCCATGGGAGCCATTTCCTTTGTCAAACAACAACTACTGTCAGAATCTTTTTCCTGATGTTTAGTCAGAACCTCATTTCTTGTCATTTGAAGCCATTGGTCCGTGTCCTACCCTCTGGAGCAGGAGAAAACAAGCTTTCTCCATCCTCCATGTGGCAGCCCTGGAGATATTTGGAGATGGCCTTATCTCCTCTCAGTCTCCTCTTTTCCGAGCTAAACATACCCAACTCCCTTCCAGATGTTTTGGACCACAACTCCTCCCAGCCCCCCAAGCATCATCTGGCCATATTAGCTGGAGCTGGTGAGGCTTGCAGTCATAGAACTGTAGATTTGGGAGGGACCACAAGGGCCATCTAGCCCAACCCCCTGCAAAGCAGGAAACTCTGTCCAATGTGGGGCTCAAACCCCCAACCCTGAGATTAAGAGTCTTGTACGCTACCAAAATACCCAGAGGGAGCCTGCTTGGGGAAAACAGCTCATACCCAGAGCGACACTCCATTTCTTGGCTCTTCATGGGGCAGGGATTCCCAAAGTGATCCATACGAAGTCCCAAATCCCAGAAGACCCTTAATCTTAACAAAATGGATTGCTGGTAACTCAGTTGGTACAGCATGAGACCAGGGCTGGATTTAGGTTTGATGAGACCCTAAGCCAGTGATGGCTAACCTTGACACTCCAGATGTTTTGGGACTACAACTCCCATCATCCCTGACCACTGGTCCTGTTAGCTAGGGATGATGGGAGTTGTAGTTCCAAAACATCTGGAGTGTCAAGGTTAGCTATCACTGCCCTAAGCTCCTGAAGGTAATGGGGCCCTTTATATGCCCAGCTGTCCTTTGTCAACAACAAATGGCCGTTGTTTTTTGTGTTGAATATATGCTATACGGTAATTGATGGACCTAATAGGTATCTAAAGTCATTTGCGCATAACAAAATATGTATTTTATCAAAGTAATTGTTGAACTGAAATACAATTAAGAAGACGTTTATCTTATATTTTGGAAATGTACATCCAGTTTTTTCCCTTTAAATTTTTTTGGGGCCCCCAAGAGAGTGGGGCCCTAAGATATAGCTTGTTTAGCTTATAAGTAAATCTGGCACTGCATGAGACTCTTAATCTCAGGGTTGTGAGTTTGAGCCTCACGTTGGGCAAAAGATTCCTGCATTGCAGGGGGTTGGACTAGATGACCCTGGGGGGGGGTCCATTCCAACTCTGTGATAGCCAAGGGTTTGGGAAATTCTTGAAAAGATATCCCATAAATTAAATATATATAAAGGGCAGAGCTTGAATGACATATATCAATCTAGCAATATATATATAGCATGATTTTATTTCTTATGCAAATATCAAGGCAGTGTCACACAGTGGCACCATTCCCCCCCCTCTGTGTGTGTGTGTGTGTGTGTGTGTGTGCGTGCACACAGTATCTCTGGCTCATTTAAGCCTATTTAGCACCTTTATGAAGGGACGCGGGTGGCACTGTGGTCTAAACCACAGAGCCTAGGGCTTGCCGATCAGAAGGTTGACGGTGAACTCCCGTTGCTCGGTCCCAGCTCCTGCCAACCTAGCAGTTCGAAAGCACACAGTGCAAGTAGATAAATAGGTACCGCTCTGGCGGGGGCGTTTTCATGTGCTGCTCTGGTTTTGCCAGAAGCGGCTTAGTCATGCTGGCCACATGACCCGGAAAAACTGTCTGTGGACCAACGCCGGCTCCCTCGGCCTATGGAGCGAGATGAGCGCCGCAACCCCAGAGTCGTTTGTGACTGGACTTAACTGTCAGGGGTCCTTTACCTTTTTATCACCTTTATATTCAGCAATGATGGAGCCCACAGGTGAGGAATACTTTTATTTTTTTATCAGTCTTCCGTATTTGCCCCTAAAACCAGGGCTTCTAGGCGGCGGAAGCGGAGCTTGCAGGTGCAGAGCTCTGAGCAGCCAGCAGAGGGAGCCAGGAGCATCTAATTCCCCCTCTATGACCGTCCCCTTCACAAAGACATTTAGGCTTCATTCTGCTCCCTGGGCAACAGCTACATTAGGGGACTGAGCAGGGGCTGCGATGCTGGCACTTCCCGCCAAACACCCTCCCCCCCAGGCGTCGTGCTGCAAGTTGCACTGCAGAGTCGGAAGGGACCCCCAGGGGCCATCTAGCCCCACCCGCTGCAATGCCGGCATCGCAGCTGAAGCATCCCTGGCAGGTGGCCTCCCAACGAATCCTGGAGCCGGAAGGCATCCCGGTCGGGGGGGGGGGGTCAGCCTGGCAATGCAGCGTCCTCTCGCCTGGCGCTACCAGCCTTGGTCCCCCTGGGACTGGGTGCCCTCTGCAGAGACGCCCCAAGAGGCTGCCCCCGCCGCCCCCACGTTTTCCCTTGGAGGAGGGGCAGTGAGGGAGGGGCCCCTCCTCTGGCGGCGCTGTTAGCCGAGGCCTCAGGGCAGCTCCAGCATCCCGTGCGCAGCATACAACTCCTGGGTGGCGTTGTACACGTGGGCGATGCTGCGGACGGTGTCCAGGAGCCTCCGGAGGCCTTTGCCCTCCTCACCGCCTCCGGCGCTCAGGATGCGGTAGAGTTCGCGGCGGGAGGGCATGGCCAGGAAAGCCAGGGCGGCCGCCTGGCGCACCCACCAGCTGTGGTAGGGCGCCAGGGCGTCCTGGTAGGCGTCGGCGCACATGCGGGAAGGCTCCGCGTCCTCCGGGCTGGTCGCCAGCTTGCGCAGAAAGAGCTCCAGCCACTTCAAGGCCCGGTGGAGGCGCAGGAGGGTCCGGCAGCCCGATGGCGGGCGGGCGGCCGGCAGGGACTGGAAGCCCACCAGCCCCCGGGCCAGCTCGTAGCGCACCATGGACTGGAGGGTGCGGTAGTGGGCTCCGTGGGGGCCGCGCTGGTTCTCCTGCAGGATGGCGATCTTGGTGCGCGTCTCGCCGGAGATCAGGCCGAAGGCGGCGCCCAGCGAGTCCATGAGCCTGCCAGGAAGGAGAGAGCGAGCCGGAGTCGGACAAGAAAGAAGCTGCGGAAATGGTGGGCACCACCCACCCGCTTGTCCCGGGAGACAATGGAGGACGGAGCCTTTGGGGGGTGAGCTTGCAGCGCCTGCTGTGGAGCCGCTGCTGCTGCTGCCGAAGTTTGGAGGTCCTGGGTTGCCCAGGTGACAAGATCTCCCTCTCCTCCGCCTCGCTCAAGTGGTCCAAAGGAAAGCAGAGTAAGACGTTGGGCACCGGCTGGGCTGCAGGAGTTGCCGGAAGGAGGCGGACGAGGAGCCCCAACTGCCTCAGGAACTCCACTTCGGAGTTGTGGAGGGTTTGCTCCGAGTCCGGAGCCTTTCTTTCTCCCGAAAATATCCTGCCTGCCAATACCATAACGCCTTCATACCAATCTAGGGGGCCAGGGGGCCTTAGGGAAGGAACTGTTTTAATCACTCAGTGGTTAAAAATGAAAACTAATAAAAAATATTGGCAAAAAAAGAAAACAGGAAAGGAACTGAGAATAAAACAGCCAATGTCATAATGTGTGTGGGGCCACATTTGGAGCACTGTAACTGGGTCTAGTTATCTGAAGTATCTGAAGAAGTGTGCATGCACACGAAAGCTCATACCAAGAACAAACTTAGTTGGTCTCTAAGGTGCCACTGGAAGGAATTTTTTATTTTTTATTTTGTTTTGGGTCTAGTTCTGGCCGACTCATCTCAAAAGGGATATTGCAGTTTTGGGAAAGGTTCAGAAAAGAGCAACTGAAATGCTCACGGGGTTGGAGCGACTCCTCTATGAAGAAAGGTTGTGACGCTGGGGACTTTTTAGTTTAGAGAGAAAAAGCAAGTAAATACCCACCCACGTTTCCCTTTCCCCCATGATTTCTAATCAGGGGTCCAATAGGGGTTGGCTTGTGTGTTTGTCCCGCTGCTTTTCCTGGGAAAACGCTCTGTTTATTACTGAGGGCTCCTCACACAGAGAGGGAAAACTCAATAGGTGCAAACAGCAATTCTGTTTTTTCCCTGTGGATTGCCGTTTGTTCCAATTTAGCACCAAAGAGTGGCTTTTCCCTGGGAAAGGAGTGGGCAAAGGGGGAAACTACTTGAACCCATGCTTTCTAGGCACAGAACAAACAGGTGGCTACTAGCCACAATGGCTACGCTCTGCCCTGTGCAGTTGGAGGCAGCAGTGCTTCTGAATATTATTTGCTGGAAGCCACAGGAGGGGAGAGTACTGCTCTTTTGTTCAGGTCCTCCTTGTGGGTTCCCCAACTGGAACACCTGGCTGGCCCCTATGAGAAGAGGATGCTGAGCTAGATGGGCCCCTTTTGGCCTCATCCAGCAGCCAGGCTCTTCTGATGCTCTTATGGAACCTCCAGGCCCAGGCCCAGTCTATCTGGATTCCTAGGTTCCTGACTCCCTTCCAGCTCTAGGGTTCTGTGCTGCTGCTTCACCTGTTTCTGTTTCCTGTGGGACCTGGAAACCTCCTCGCTGCCTTTGCAAAGCCTGTCCCAGGAACTTATTCTCTGGGCCAGAATCTCTCACTCGGGAAATGCGGCTCCTGCTTCTACGGAGGCTCCCTTGGCTTTTGGGGTGGGGGTGGGGCGCAGCTCTTACTCACTTGATCAGCTCTTTCCAGCCGCTGAGGTATTCCCGGATGAGGATTTGGCCGCTGGGCGTGAGGCTGGCAGCGAAGGCCCTCTGCAGACGCACGACTCGGAAGCCCTCTCCCAGGTCCTGGGGCTCGGATGGGGTCTGCAGGAGGGTGGTGGTCCCGGTGGCAGCGGAAGGGGGCGAGGCGGAAGGAGGGGGCTGTGAGCAAAGCAGAAGGGAGGGGTCACTGGGGTGGGTGAGCTGGTGGGACTGGGGTGCAACCCCTCCGACCTTCATGCTCCACCCACCCCACCCCCAAATCATCACTCCAAATGTAACAAAGAAGTGTTCACTTTGGGGGGGGGATGACCCAGCTGCATAATTTAGCCCTGGCAACTTAGAATCTAGAACTGTAGAGCAGGAAGGGACCCCCAGGGGCCATCTAGTCCAACCCCATGCAATGCAGGGATTGCAGCTAAAGCATCGCTGACAGGTGGTCCCCCAGTGTTTGCTTAAAAACCTCCAATTGCAAGCAGGGAGGCTTAATTGCTTTCGTTAAGATCCCTGTATTACAGGGGGTTAGATGGTCCTTGGGGTCCCTTCCTACTCCGCCATCTACACTTCCGTGATTCTCTCCAGCTGAGATCCTGGAGTGGGGATGTTGTGGGTAACAGGAGAGGATACATGGATTCATATTGTCCTTTCTAACTCACGTTAGCAAGTTCCTTCACTTAGCAGAGTGCATTCCCCTGTTGCACAGCAGGAAGCTGGTCGCAGACTCGTTAGAATCTCTTAAGACAATAAGCAATTCAATCTGGCTTGCCCAGATTGAGATACGTTCTATTATTCCTGGTAAGACCCATTGAATCCCTCCTAAAAGAATAAAGACACCACAGTCCTATTCATAAGTAACAAAAAGTAGTTTTGCTCACAATCAGGCAGAGCACAGTGTGATCCCTGAAGGCAGGCTCTAGGTTTAAAGTCACAAACATGTACAAATAGGTTTACCCCATATGGGAGAGAACCCAGAGCCAGCAGTGCAGTCCAGGTGAATCAGAACGCAGGCAGGATGAAAAAGAAGGGAGCTGGCTCAGGGACCTGACCTTTTACCAGGTCCAGAAAGGTCTCGCCCACCTACTTTGTTGTTGTTTAGTCCTTTAGTCATGTCTGACTCTTCATGACCCCATGGACCAGAGCACGCCCAGGTACTACTGACATGCAAAGGAAGGATACTCCAGCCAGGTGTAACAGGAAGTTCAACTGGCTGGACCAACATCCCCTGCATGTCCACTCTAGCACAACAGGTAATGTTGTATTTGACTGCTCCAGTAGATTACATCGCACACCTAGTGGAAATCCGTAGTAATGTACGGAAGTGAGAGCTGGACCATAAAGAAGGCTGATCGCCGAAGAATTGATGCTTTTGAATTCTGGTGCTGGAGGAGACTCTTGAGAGTCCCATGGACTGCAAGAACATCAAACCTATCCATTCTTAAAGAAATCAGCCCTGAGTGCTCACTAGAAGGACAGATCCTGAAGTTGAGGCTCCAGTACTTTGGCCACCTCGTGAGAAGAGAAGACTCCCTAGAAAAGACCCTGATGTTGGGAAAGATTGAGGGCACAAGGAGAAGGGGACGACAGAGGACGAGATGGTGGGACAGTGTTCTCGAAGCTACTAACATGAGTTTGGCCAAACTGCGAGAGGCAGTGAAGGATAGGCATGCCTGGCGTGCTCTGGTCCAGGGGGTCACGAAGAGTCGGACACGACTGAACGACTGAACAACTACGAAGTGGAAATCCAAGCACTGCAAAACTCTCGGCGTTTTTGGATTTGAATTTTAAAACATGAGCAAATTCCCATTGAACTCCATTCCAAAACCGGGAGCGGCTGAGTTGGGGCGTTCCGGGTTCTCACCTTCCTCTCTGCATCCTCCTTGCTGGGCGGCGTCCCCCCAAACCAGCGGCACGGACGGACCCCCCAAACGCAGGTGGAGCTTGGCAGCTCTGCTGCGGCACGGAGAGCGGGCAATCCGAGACCCACAAGGGCAGGAAGGCAGAGAAAACACACGGATTTATTAGGTGAAGACTCAAACCCAGAACAAAGCAATTGCAGGTGGATGGCGGCAGGTCGGAAAGGAGACCCCTGTTGGGGTGGGGGTGGGGGCTCCCCAGAGGCCTGCTTGCAATAGAGACCTCCCTCACCCCTGGCAGCCTGGAAGAGCCCCAGTTAAAACCAAAGTGACTTAAAACATCTCCAGAGGCCTGAAAGCAGGAGGCGGCGGCAGCGGGGGGGGGGGCACGGCTGATGGAAGTTGTAGCCCAAAACATCTGGGGGAGAGCAGCAGGTTGGCACAGGTCAGCCCAGCCCTGACATGTTCTGCCTCTGCCCAAGAATTTAAACAACTCTTGGTCCCAGAGGGGCGGGGTATAAATAATAATAATAATTAATAATAATAATAATAATCCCAGTTCATAGGAAATGCAGTCTAATAGGCTCGCAGTCTTTTTTTAAAAAAAATGACCGTAGTTGGGGCCCGTCTAGTCCAACAGCATTTGCTCACAATGGCTGAACAGATGCCCCCAATGAAAATACGCAAGCAGGATCCCAACTTCTCTCCCCCCCCCCCCCCGCGGTTTCCAGCAAATAATATTCAGGAGCGTTGCTGCCTCGACCTGTGAAGCCAGAGCAAAGCCATTGTGGCTGGTAGCCGCCCATAGCTTCCTCCTCCTCCATGAATTTGCCTGAGCCGCTTCTAATGCCATCCAGATTAGTGACCAAGCCTGCCTCCTGCAGGAGGGAGTTCCGCAGCTTAACGGAGAAGTCCTTTCTATCACCTGTCCTGACTCTCCAAGTATCCAGCTTCACTTGTAGCAGGAAAGCTTTTGTCTGCGTCTCCCCTTTTTAAATAACAATTGCAAATGGCTGCAAAATGAATCTGAGAGTTGGAAAAGGTGATCCCAGGAGAAGCGAAAGGCCACAGCACCCCCCCCCCGCCCCGCCCCGACCCTCGACTTACGGAGTCGGAGGCTGGAGAAGCAGAGGAGGAGGAGGAAGATCCCCACGAGGCAGGCCAGGCGGCAGAGACGGGTGGGAATCCACCCCGTGGCACCCATGCCCGGCTGCACCCTGGCTCTCCTGCCGGCGGCTGCGTCCTTCCTCCGGCCGGCCTCCCTTTGCACCCTGACCAGGGCTGTCTGCTCAGGTGGGGAGATAAGACTTCCTTATCAGTCGGGGACAAGAGGAGGGTGGAGGCAGCGGGGGCTGGTGGGGAGGGGACGGCGACCTCTGCCCCCCAGCCCCCGTCTCCAGGGACAGGGTCCCACGCTGGGACACCCAGCAGCACCCTTTGGCAAGGGCGCTTTGACATCGCCACCGGGATGGGACTGGATCTGCCCATCTCAGGCCCGTGGATGTGGCACGGATCCGTCTCGGGAGACACGTGGCAACCGCTTGGTGCCCCCGGAATGGAACCAGGAGGGAAAGGGCCGAGCGGCATTGGAGAGTTGGGAGAAAGGGACGAGAACCCCTCCTTCAGGCACTTTGGGTACGATCCGGCGTTCCTGAATACAGCAGAAGCATCGTTTTCAGGACCAGCCTGGCGAACATTGAACGAGACCCGATCATCAGATACCGCTGATATGGGATAGCCTTTCCTTGGACTTTTCGCCCACGTGGGTAACCTGGGTAACCTGTCCCTTCACACGTGCAGCCGGACTCAGTCGACGGGACTTTCCCCCAAAGTTTTCGTTTCTCGCCTTTCGCTTTTGATCTGTTGCTTTCTCTGTTCTCTCTGTTTTATATACGTTACAAAACGAAGTCTTTGCACACGCGCCGCCACCACCGAAAAAAGGACACAGGCAGCAATAGTAGGGAAGGTTTAATGTTTTGCTATGTTTTTATTATATATGCTGGAAGCCGCCCAGAGTGGTTGGGGCACCCAGTCAATGGGCAGAGTACAAATAATAAATTATTACTATTATTCTTGTTGTTGCTCCTGAGCATGTCCAGAGTGCTTTTCCTTCCGCATTGAGCAATAGCAATCAGATCTTGCATTTTTAGTGGAAGAAGATGCAAGATTTGCGTCATTCCCTGACGTCACTCCCTGCGGCTGCCTGCATTCTGTGCTCTCGCCTTCCGTTTCCCGTCGCGTGTATTTGATTTTTACTCGTTAGCCACCCACACGATCTTTGCCATTAGGTGGCATATAAATATTGGAAATGAAGCGACATGAAATCAATTTGCCGTGCTCCTCCCTCCCTCCCTCCCCCCCCCAACCTGGAGGAGCAAAACACAGGTGCGCCTCGTTCCCTTTGGGGTTTACCTTGAAAACAGGCAGCCTGTGGGGTTGGGGTTAATGATTGACATGCTGGGAGACCTTTGCTCCAGCGGAAAGCAAACAGGTCCCGGGACCGAGTACGGTCTCCCTTTTTATATATTGGGACTATGGTTGCCCTCGTTGTCCATGTGTCTGGCATGGATCCAGTCTTATCCAACCCTTTGCTGATTAGCCAGCAAAAGGGTTCGCCAGCGAGGGTCTATTTTGAGTTCTTTGAATCCTATCGCCTCTGGGCCAGGTGCTTTCCCTTGATTTGGCTGGCCTATAAATCTCTTTATTTCATCAGGTGATGCTCAATATGGGAGAGCACACCTTGCTTGAGGATTTCCACGCTTTTCTTTACTCTGTTGTTTATGAGGCCACGTGGTCTGTGCCTCTCCTGGCTGAGACTGTGGCATGTAGGGAGGGGGCTGTGGGGGGGCAGCCTCTCCCCCCCCCCTGCACTGAAATTGTGCTTCCTTATCCTGTTAGCAATTGGGAAAGGTGGCCAATCCTCTTCCTCACCATGACCATGAGGACCCAGGTTTTTCATGTGCCCAGGAAGTCTGGGATGTGATACAGAAGTAGCAGTCAAGTACAACATTCCTTGTTTTCCTAGAGTGGGCATGCGAGGGAATGTTTGGTTCAGCCAGTCGAAAACTTCCTGTTTCCTCCTGGCTGGGGCATATTTCCTTTTGCATGTGACTAGAGGTGGGCGTGACCTTACCTGCCCAGGTAACAAAAGGGACAGGGTAAACAGCCCCCCCTCTTTTTGACTTCCTCCATCATTGGAGCAGCAGCTTTTAGCTAGAAAACAGAGGACACTGGGACTATCTCAGTATGGGATAGATCCACATGTATATACTTTCTAACTAAGTCTGCCTTCAGGGATCCAACTGTGAACTGATGATGTGAGTAAACTACTCTTATATACTTTACACAAGATTGTGGCGTGTTTATTCTTTTAAGAGGAATATAAGGGAACCTACCAGGAACATAATAGTGAGAGGCTTAAACAAGCCTGCAACCAGCTATCCGCTGTGCGTTTAAAAGGGGAATGTAATGTAAAACTCTGCTAGGTTATAGAACTTGCTAGTGCAAGTTAGGAAGGATATTAATAAACCTGAACATTCTAACAGGAAGTCGATGGAGAAAACCAACCACCCTCAAACAGAATTACAACATAGCTGCTTTAATAGGTTGAGATGCAGGAGGAGCTTTTAACCCCCCCCTCCCCAGGAGAAAGGTCTTGGCAAGCACTGGGTCACAATCCGCTGGGCTAAGTGGGTGAAGCAGAAGGCAAGCATAGCGTGACATTCCCCTTGAAGGCTGCAGCTCAGCTCCTTCGCCCTGAAGGGCCAGCACCACCCCACTCAGGCTATGTTCTCAATAATGGCCTCATCCTGATCAGGAGGGGCCACATCCAGGTCCCCGACCGCACCAGAGTCTGCACTGCTTGCCTGCAAAGCAAGGGGGAGAGGAGAAAGAAGTGCGAGCGGGCAGTTTGGGGGGAAGGAAAGGAAAGTCCTGTGGAGAAACTGAGGCTGGAGAATGAAAGTCCCAACTCTCCAGATGCACCTCACTCCTCCATCCCATCGTGGCAACAAGGGAAGCAGGAACGCTGCCCCCTCCCTAACAGGTTTGGTCCCCCTTCTCCCTGCTGCTCTCCCCTTCTCCTTTTGTTTTCCTGGGGGGTTGAAGGTGCCAGGAGCCCCAATCCCCAGAGGCTTCTTTGCCCAGGAGTCACATGCCAGGTATCAAAGCTCTGCCCCCTCTGCAGGTGGGCCCAGCCCCACTGCATGCCCATGCCGTAGGATCCTAGAAGGGTCCGCCAGGGGTCATCTAGTCTGAGGGAAGCCATTCAAGTGCTGAGCAGCTCTTCCTGCCAGAAAGTTCTTCCGGATGCTTTGTCAGAATCTCCTTCTTTGCCATTTGAATCTGTTGGGCAGAAAACAAGCCTGCTCCATCTCTCGTGGGACGGCTCTTTCCACCAAGCTGGCAGTGAGTCACACCATTCAAAGTTGGCGCTCACTCTTTATTAGCAAAAGCAGGATCTTCGTAGACTTGGCTGAGCGCCATCATGCCTAAGGAGCGCAGCAGCTCAACCCTGGTAGGTCTTACCCCAAGAATCAGTTGCCGAGAATGAAAGCCCCCAGCTGCCCACAGGGATTTCTCAAAGCAACCAGAGACTGCACTTGGCCTGCATGCAGCCTGCCGCTGCTTCGCTCATTTCAGCTCTCTTCTCTCTCACACCCCACACCCCCAATTCCCCAAGGTTATAAAACAGCAATAGGCAAAATTATTCCCTAGCTCTACTTAACATCACAGGTGATGCTAAATTCTGGAAGGAAGTGTGAGATGCTTTTTAAAGACTATTTCATTTAGGTTTCTGAGAGTGCAAACTGTTCTGCTTCTTTTTAAAAGGTAGCTATGCTATTGGCATCTCCCCAGGCTCTATTCCTATGTCCCCCCTTAAAGCCCCCTTTTCTGCATCAGATCTGGTCTTTGCTAGCATCCATTTTTGCCCTTGTTATGGAGTAGGGAGAGAGATGGATTCAGAACTCTGGGTTTGGGATTTCCTTTGCTCGAAGGAGGAGATATGAGCACCGCCTTCAGATATCTAAAGGCCTCTTCCGTGGAAGATGGAGCAAGCTTGTTTTCTGCTGCTCCAGAGGTTTGGACCTCAGTCAATGGATTGAAATGGCAAGAAAGGAGTTTCCAGCTAAACATCAGGAAGCACTTTGTGACAGCAAGAGCTGTTCAACAGTGGAATGGACTCCCTCGGAAGGGGGTGGACACCCTCCAGCCCCCCAGTCCCTTCCAACTACCTTCCGGGTGCAGCAGAGGACGCGGAGCCTGTATCCGAGGCAGAAGAGAGCAATCGCCAGGGCAGCCACAGAGAAAATGAGCAGCAAGACCTTCACAGCAAAGGCGACGGCCTGGGGAGGAAAAGAGAAACAGAGGAAAAGACCACGTCCAGGCCGTTGTTCCAAACTGCGGGAGGGCGCAGCAGGTTTGGGGGAGGCTGCTCTGCCCCCCCATCTTGTAACAGGGCCAGCCACAAGCACCTGATCCACGATGGGGCTCTGCTCACCATGAGATCCCATAAGAATTGCTCGCATTGTCTCTGTCTCCAGTCATAGCCTGGGCTGGGTCGGGCTGGAGAAGGTCCCCATTGGGTCTGGCACAAATCCTTTCTCCAGGAGAAGGTCTGGTCAAGGTTTGGGATCCAAGCGATGCCTTTCGTCAGAGCCACAATTCCAGCCACAACATTGGCCAAATGGAAGATGGTGGCTACATGGACCTGGTTCCAGCATGGTGTGATGGGACAAAAAATGTCAGGTGAGCTCCCTGGAGTCCAGCAGATAACCTTGGGTGGGGCTGGGGCAGTGGGGGCAGAGCTGCTCAGGCTTTCAGCTTTTGGGGGACTGGAGGTGGGGGAGAGGCTGAGCCTCCATTTCTCAGCATAGGTCCACCAGTCACTTCCCCTTTTCCCTTACACGTAAGCTGTAAACCTCATAGAATCATAGAACTGTAGAGTTGGAAGGGGTTCCAAGGGTCATCTAGTCCAACCCCCTGAAATGCAGGAATCACACAGCTAAAGAATACCTGACCCAGGAATCTTTGAAATCAGAAGTGGGCGACACAGGTTTTTTCTGGCACCTGCCACACTTACCCAAAAGCCAGCACGTCTCTCGCCCAGGATGGCCAAGGCGCCAGACAGCATCACCTGTGAAGGGGAATAGGCCAGAGTGAATGAAGGCTGTGTGGGGCAGAGGGTAGGGAGACGCACAACTCCTGCTGCTCCTGGAACCACCACACCACTTCGGAGGAGATCTTCCTCAGCTGCTTCAGTGGCCATGGCACTGAATCATAAAATCGTAGAGTTGGAAGGGACCCCAAGGGTCACCTAGTCCCCCACCCCGGCAATGCAGGAATCTCAACTAAAGCATCCCTGAAGGATCGCCATCCCACATCTGCTTAAGGACCTCCAAGGAAGGAGAGTCCACCACCTCCCAAGGGAGTCCTGTCAAACTCTGTCAAACAGCTCTTACTGTCAGAAAGCAGCCAGCGGTCTCTTGGGATCTCTGTTAACCTGAAAGTAGGTCTGGGATAGGAAATAAAGGCCACATAGAGGATCAGCTGTCTGCCTAGTGGAGGACTGGGAGATGGCTGGGTCTGCTGCAGGTTTCACTGGACTCCTAACTCCCAGCAGCCCAGTGGTCAAGAATCCAGGCTTATTTCTGCTCCCACCCACCCTCCACCTGCCATATCCTAATGGCCCTTGCTCTTCTGAACTTCACACTAGATGGTGACCTTGTGTAGACATGGGATGCATAACTGCATTTGCCCAGATCCATCATTTCCCTCTCCTTCCTGTCAATCTCTCTTTCTCCCCTCCCCGCCTTACTGCTGTTTTCACTATTGGATGTTTTAGACTGTAATCTCCTTGGGGGCAGGGACCTGCCTGTTTGCTGCCTATATAGAACTAAAATGTTGGTTCTCATCAGCCACAATCCTCAGAGAGCCTTATTGCCCCAGCTGCAATACACGAAGAATAATCCTGACCTGATCCATCACTCAAGCTTGATGTGTGGCTAAAGTGTGCAAAGTGCTTCATAAACGGCAATTCACTTCCAAGCATGGCAGCTTCCCAGGACTCACCAGACCTCCCATCCAGAAAGGCGCTCCTGTCCGTATGTAGAATAAATGTCCACAGTCATTCACCACCCCAAGACTGATGACCACAATTCCCAGCAGGATCTGGGCCCCCTGAAAGGCAAACCCACCCAGGTTAAGGTTTTCTCACAAAGGAAGCAAGATACGTGTTTCATAGAACTGTGGCATTGCAGAGTTGGAAGGGACACCCAGCAGTCATCTAGTCCAACCCCTGCAATGCTAGAATCTCAACTAAAGCATCCATGACAAATGGTCATCTAACCCTTGCTTAGGAACCTCCAATGAAAGAGAGTTCACATCCTCCAGCTCTTACTGTCAGAAAGTACTTTCTGATGTTTAGTCAGAATCTCCTTTTTTTGCAACCGGAAGCCATTGGGTTGAGTCCTCCCCTCCAGAGCATCAGAAAACAAGCTTGTTCCATCTTCCATGTGACAGCCCTTGAGATCTCTGGAGATGGCCATTGTGTCATCTCTCAGTGACATATACAAGATACATTAAGTGACTCTGTCGACTTAGGGCTCTCGTGTGTCCAGTCTTTAGTTTGGTTTTCCTCATTAGTTTGTGTGTGTGTGTGTGTGTGTGTGTGTGTGTGAGTGAGTTCCATAGTTTAACTCAGTGGTTTTCAATCAGTGTGCCATGGCACCCTGGGGTGCCTTGAATGATGGTCCGAGGTGCCGCAGGCAACACTGGCCTCTGGCCTCCTTCCCTTCCCAACATTTACATTCTGCAAACACAATCACTTGTCCTGAACTCTGTTCTTGTGGGATTGGCCTTCAGGGCATGTGGCCCAATCCTGCACATGCTTCCATTTAATGGCTCTGCTCCCTAGTGAGTGTCCATCAGATTGTGTAGACACACACACACACACACACACACACACACACACACACACACACACACACTTACCCCCAAAACTTTCTGCTCCCCATTGCAATGGAGCCAGGAATGGCAGGCTGTTTTGGGGGCAGAGGCTGGTGACTGCTGGGTCTTCTGTGGGGGCTCCTGCTGCCTTGCCCAGCACTGCCCCACAGCCTTGAACAGATAAGAGAGAGAAGACTCCTGGTTGATGGTGATGTTGATGACATTCTTGTCTGAGATCTCCGCAGGGACCTTTTGCTCATTCAACGTGAGCAAGCCAGTGGACATCTTGGCCTCTTCCAGCGAGGACAGGTGACAGCAAGAGGCACCTGCAGAGACACACAGAGCAAGGTGTTACTTTGTATATTGCAACATTTATTGGTAACTATGGTTGCATGCCACTCCAGTCTCTGTGTGCTGTGAGACTCCATGGGTTCTGGTGCTTACCCAGGGTTCATGTTTCCTTTGGATATGAGGCACAGCAGAGACTGCGGTGTCTTTATGAGATATGGTTTATTTACACATATATACAACCTGAAAGGGCAGATGGGGCTTAACCACCTGGTTAGGTGTCCCATCTGGGAGAAGGAAAACTGATCTTAAACTGCTGCCTTGAGGGCTATCTCTGGGAGAAGACAAGGCTAAGGAGCAAACCCTCCACAAATTCTGATGGAGTCCCCAAGACGGTTGGATAGCACCTCGAATGCCTCATTCTTGTGGGAATGTTCAGGGATGCAGGAGAGGATATATTGTTTGATTATATCCTTTCCAACTTGTGTTAACAAGTTCCACAATTTAGCAGAGCAACATTCCCCTTTTTAAACTGACACAGCGGATGGTTTGCTCAGGCTCGCTAAAGCCTCTATAATAACTGCCCTGGTATTTTCCCTTTATTCCCTCATAAAAGATAGACACGACACAGTCTTCTATAAAAGTATAAAAAGAGTTTACTCACACATTCTGTTCACAAATGGATCCCAGAAGGCAGACTCAAGTTACAAATGTACCGTATTTTTTGCTCCATAACACACACTTTTTTCCTTCTAAAAAGGAAGGGGAAAAGTCTGTGCGCGTTATGGAGCGAATGCATGGTCCCTGGAGCTGAATTGCCCAGGGACCAAAAGAAGATCGAGCTTTTTCTTTTACAAAGAGAGAAGGGGGTGTTGAAAGGCTGCGCTTTACAGCTGATCAGCAAGAGATCGGGAAGAGAGATAAGGTCCTCCTGCAGAGGAGGCTGTTGGTTTCCCCAGCGACATGTGACTGGCTGATTAGATTATCTGTTTGGAAACTGTAGAAAGGGCTTTGAGCTGCTCCTTTTGCAGATGGGTCTTTTCTCCTTTGCAAAAGCTGCAGCAGCACAACTTTGAGCTGCTCCTTTTGCAGATGGGTCTTTTCTCCTTTGCAAAAGCAGCAGCACAACAACTTTGAGCTGCTCTTTTTGCAGATGGGTCTTTTCTCCTTTGCAAAAGCAGCAGCACAACAACTTTGAGCTGCTCCTTTTGCAAATGTTTCTTTTCTCCTTTGCAAAAGCAGCAGCACAACAACAAGTTTGAGCTGATCCTTTTGCAAATGGGGCTTTTCTTCTTCCAAAAGAAGATGCACAACTTTGAACTGATCCTCAAAAAGGGGAGCTTTCCTCCTCAAAAAACTAGGTGCGCGTTATGGTCCGGTGCGCGTTATGGAGCGAAAAATACGGTAATATACACCTGGATACTATCCCATAAGGAGACAGCCCCTTTGTCCTCTCTTAGCCAAGAGAGCATCTTAGGCTAAGCAGATGTTGCTTCTTTGACGAATGTGGTCAGAGAGAGAGAGATGACTGACCAGTCCTGCTCTTTTGTTACCTGCACAGGTGAGGCCACGCCCACCTCTAGTCACATGCAGAGGAAGTCTGTCCCAGTCTAGGAGAAACAGGAAGTTCTGACGGGCTGGTCCAGACATCGCCTTTTATGTCCACTCTAGAGATGTACTTGACTGCTCTTGTATTTCACATCCCACAATTCTGGCAACTCCTGCAGCCAAGCTGGTGCCAAACATATTGCTCTGCTTTCCTTTGGACCCCACCAGCAAGGCTGAGAGGGGGGTCTTGTCAACTGGGCAGCCCTGGACCTCCAGACACACTGCCCTGGCTTGCGTCCTGGGGAGGTCACTTCAGTGCTGCTAATGTAGTTGTTGTACTTCACCCCAGAGGTGCACTCTGTTGTCTCTTGAGACAGACAGATGTCAACAACAAAACAACCTGAGCCTATGATGGAGGGGCTCATAGCATTAACCCCCCCTTAAAAAAAAAGGTCTTTCCCTCCCATGGCCACAGCTGTGGATTCAAACAGAAATCCAACATTTCTCTCCATTGTTGCTTGCTGCTTTACCTCTAAGTCACATCACTTCCACCTTCAACTCTGATCGATCCTGCTTCCTATCTCGTGAGTTGAGGGATGGGCCAAATCAAATATCTTTATTACGGTCCAAGACCAGGAAGCGATGTGTAAAAGATGTGGTAGTGTAAGTTGTATTGTCTTACAAATAAAAATAGAAATGCGGGCCAATTCACAGAATTGGTGCTTACATTTAAAACCACATTTCAGCCTCTTAAAGTTTAAAATTTAAGTTCATAAGTCTCTGCTGTCTATTATCGGACCATCAGGGTTACATTTTGGACCCCGTTGTTGATAAAGGGATGGGCCTTATATTTCAACACTTGCTGGATCCAAAGGCTAGAAGGATCTCACATGCAGCCTACTTCCTCCCCTGCCCCAAACTCATAACACTGTTTTAAGACCGTTTCCACAAACATTTGAAACTCATTCTTGTGGTGAGCTATGTTAGGCTGATAGGCAATAACTGGCCCAAGATAACACCCAGTGAGCTTCACGGCTGAGTGAGAATCTGAGCCAAAGTCTCACCTGGGTCCTGTTCCAAAGCTTTAACCACTGCAGCCCACTGGCTCCGGGAAGTGAGCTTATGAGAATTCAACCAAATGATTTCCTGCAAGAGACATCAGGCTGATGCTGCCTAAACTGCCTTGCTCTCTCTCACACGCAAGGGATTTGCTTGCTGGCTCAGTGCTCACAATTGCGAACATAAGCTGAAACCTCGGCTTTTAAAAAAATGCCCTGAAGAAGCCACCACGTCTTTTCAGCCCAATATGGTGTGGCTCTGGCCTATAGAGAGGATCAAGAGGATTATAATTGTGGAACCCAAGAATTGTAGAGTTGGAAGGAACCCCAAGAGCCATCTTGCCCTTCCTGTTTAGGGAAGTTTTTAATATTTAATGCTTTATTGTTTTTAAACACTCGATTGGGAGCTGCCCAGAGTGGCTGGGGAAACTCAGCCAGGGGGGCGGGGTACAAAGAATAAATTATTATTATTATTATTATTCCTCCATGCCGTTCTGTGGGCACCGTTGTGATGCCTGAGGTATGATGAGCCAGATTTCCTGTTTGGATCCACAGCCATTTCTGGTGGGATTCTCATAGAGCCAAACCCCGGGGGACACTCACCCTCGGCAGAAATGCGGACCCAGCCTGGGGTGGCTGCTGGCAGTGGCCCAGAGAGGCTCCTGGGTGTTGGCGATGCCAGCGGCTGAGGCTGCGCTGCTCCGAGGTGTGCGCTCCTCTTCTGCGCAGATGCTGTGGCAGGAAGCAGCAAGCGAAACCAATAAATAAGCCCATTGTGGCAGCAGCCTCTTCCTGCAACAGTTGCCTCAGAGGGGGTTTCCAGTCTTGGAGGGGCTGGAGCTGAGCATGCGAGGAAAGTTCCTGTCCTCCTGGTGAACCCGCGTTGCAGCTGGCCAAGAGAACAAGCCCTGCCAGACCCGTCCTTGGAGCCCTTGGAGGATGTCAACAAGACATGGTTGGAAAAGGGTGTTTGTAATGTTATAAGAATTTCGGGGGGGGGAGCCTCCTTTCAAAGCACTCCAGTACACTATTTGAGACATGAACAGAGAGGGGTGACTGAAATGACATGACCATTTTCTACCACCCAGAATGTCTGAAAACAGCACAGAAAGACAGGCCTCGCACCATTTTGACTCCTAGCTGACCAGGTACCTGACCAGGTACCAGATGGCCCATTTCCCTCACAAAGGACAGTCAGTAGCCCTGCATCTGCCCTGCCCTGCCAGGGCAGGAAATCAGGAAACCTTTTGTTTTCCAGAAATGTGTGTCTGGGAGGGGTCGAGGGGGGATGACCAGGTGTGGGAAATTCTCAAGTTGCCTCCTCTGACCCTCCCAAGTTGTTATGTAGGATGATGTATCTGGGGGTGGGCTGGACTTCAAGGGGGGGATTTCAAAAGTCTATATAGGAGCTGGCACACCATTGTTCTGGGTCCTTTTCTTGCTCCTGTGTGTGTGAGGAAAGCACCCTGTTGCAACAGTGAAAATAAAGGCTTTGCTTCTAACTATTCTCTGGTTGGCCTCTGTTTTTTACTCCTACCGATGGAGAACCTGCAGAGGACTTTGCAAGGGCTCTTGTGTACCCCATAAGGGAATAAGGGCAGATTTTTCTTATAACAGTAACGGCAAAAGGCAGACCTCTGGAGACCAGCTGCTGGTGGTCCCAAGTGGGGAAAGCGGTGCTCCTCCTGCTTGTGGGCTCCTTCCCATTGGGCACCACAAGGAGATGATGCTGGACCGTTTGGCTGGCCTGATCCAGCTGCTGCAGAGCTCTGCTTAGCTTCTTATGGTTCCTAAATGGTCCCTCAAGACTTCATTGGGCTGCCGCTCCCACCGTCCCCAGTCACCGTATCTGCAGGAGCCGTGCTCCATCAGCGTCCACAAAGCACCACATGGGCTTCCTCCGCAGGATGGAGTCCTTCCTCTGACTTATTGCGTTCCCAATTCGTCTCCTTGCTCAGTAAGCTTGCCACCCTTGGGATCCCTAGCAGCAGATAGAGTTTGGAAAATGTGGCAGAGAAGAGCTCTGTCCACCAGCAGAAGCCAGGAGAGCAGAGTTGAGCCTCCACATCCAGAGGTTTTCTACCTGTGAGCAAAGCAGCTGTCCAGAAAGAGCCCTTGGAAAGTTCCCGCCAGGGGGATCCGATTGGCCAGCAGGGAGCTTCCCTGTGATCCAGCCAGCCATTGAGGGGCTGGGGTGTAGGAAGTGGGGGGGCGGCGGTTCACCCCTGGTTCCATCATGGAGGGGGGTGACAAATGATCAAGGAACAATTACTGCCCTACTAGGGCGGTTCATAAAAAACTTTGGAGCCTGCTCCAAAGGTCTTATTTGTGGGAGATGAGAGGGAATGTGGATGAGGGAATATTGATTAATATTTCCTATCCCAGCTTGTGCTAACAAGCTCCAAACTAGCAGAGTTTCTCATCCCCAATAAAGCGCAGCAAAACGTGGCGTTTAAGTTCCTATGAACTTCTAGAACAAGGCAGATCCTGGCATATAATTCCCCTGCTTCCCTCTTAAAAGAAAATACGCGACACATAAGCTTATAAAAGTATAAAGCTTTTACTTACAGACATTCCAAGCTCATACAGGCAGTCTCAGAAAGGCAGGCTAGCTTAGATTAAATGTATGTACATGTGGACACTCTCCTTAAGGGAGAAGGGTCCACTTGGGCCCTCTCGGCTGGAAGCCAAGAGTGCATCTCTTGAGATGTTGCATCTTCGGAGTCCTGGAGGGAAGAGAGGGAGAGTAGCAGCTCACCTGTATCTTTGAATAGCTACAGGTAAGGCCACTCCCACTTCTGGTCACACAAAGGAAGTGATTTCAGCCTTGGCACAGGAAACTCTACCTGGAGGACCAAGACCCCTTTGTGTACACTCTAGGAATGTTGTGATTGACTGCACCAGTGTTATACATTCCACAAACCCCTTCTCAGTCTGAACAACATTTAACAAACATAAAACAACTTTATTCAACCACCCAGAGTCCCAGCTTGACACGCAGGTTCTGGAAACTCTCTCGTGGCAAGGGTTTCGTGAGAATGTCCGCAGTCATCTCCTGAGTATTACAGTAGGACATCTCTACTAGTCCATCTTGGATCATCTGGCGAATGAAGTGATACCTGACCCCAATGTGTTTTGAACGTGCAAGGAACTTTTCGGTTTGCGCTAGCTGCAGGCAGCCTTGATTGTCCTCCATCAAGCTGACAGGTCCTTTTCTCGGCAAACCAAAGTCTGTCAGGAGTTGATCCAGCCAGATGATCTCTCTGCATGCTTCCGAAGCTGAAATATATTCACTCTCTGTGGACGATAAGGCTACACATTTCTGTTTATAACTGCCCCATATGATAGGTGCATTTCCAAACATAAAAACATAACCACTTGTGGATTTGTAATCTGCCTTATCCCCAGCCCAGTCTGCATCACTGTACCCAACCAACTTAGGGTCCCTTACAGCTGGCAATTTTAATTTACAATTCATTGTACCCTTAAGGTAACGCACCACCCTCTTGACCCCACCCAAGTCATGTTCAGTGGGAGAACTCACTTTTCTGCTTAGGATCCCCACTGCACTTGCTATGTCAGGTCTGCTGGTAGTAACCAAATACAAAAGTTTACCAATCGCTGACCTGTATTCACTGTTGTCTGGCAGCAGCTTCGAATCTTGTTGATTCTTTAGAAAATTTGTGGCCATGGGTGTCGCGACAGGGTGTGCACCTTGCATTTGCATGCTTTCTATCAGTTCTATTATCTTCTGCTTCTGGCTGAGAAGAAATGAGCCGTCCTCTTCTCTCTCAATTTGAATTCCCAAGTAATACTGGACAAGTCCCAATTCCTTTACTTCCACCTCTTTGTTGAGATGTCTGACTATGTCTTTATAGTCTCTGTCATTGGACGTTGATATTAATAAATCATCGACAAAAGCCAGAATGTAAGAGAATTGTCCATTTCTGTTCTTAGTGTACAGGCACTTGTCAGCTGTTGACTGCTTGTACCCAAGCTGAACCAGCATTTCATGTAATTTCTGGTTCCATGCTCTTGCAGCTTGTTTCAAACCATAAATTCCCTTCTGAAGTTTACATACAAGATGTGCCTCATTTTGCTTGATAAAGCCTTTGGGCTGCTTCATATAAATCTGTTCAGAAATTGTCCCATGAAGAAAAGCTGTTGCTATGTCGACATGACGGACTGTTAGGCCTTTAGATGCTGCAATACTTAGAAGTAATCTAACACTGCTATATCGCACTGTAGGCGCAAATACTTGATCATAATCTTCGCCATACTGTTGTGAAAATCCTTGTGCTACAAGCCTAGCTTTGTAGCGTTGCACCTCCCCTTCTGACCCCTTCTTAAGCTTGAACACCCACTTGGACCCAATTGCCTTCTTACCAGGAGGTAGCTCTGTCAGGGTCCAGGTCTTGTTGCGATGCAGTGCATCCATCTCTTCCTGCGCGGCTTGCTTCCAGAGAATGGCCTCAGTAGCTGGCAACCGTTGAACCTGTTCCCACGTGGAAGGTTCCTGTGGTGGCGCCGACCCTGCAAAGTAGGACAGTCGTAGTGGTGGAACGCCTTTGTTGGACCTGGAGGAACGTCTGACCTCTGGCTCTTGTTGAACCGCATCAGCTTCCTCATCTCCTTCCAATGGCGGCATCCCTGCATACGGGTCCTCTTCGTCTCTGGAGCCTTCTGACATCTGGTCCTCCGCGTCTTCTGGGGTGTCATCTGTAAGGGGTGCTACAACACTAGGAGGTACAATACTAGGAGGTGGATTAGTTTCTGGTATGGCTTCAAAAGGAAAACTTACAAACTCCTCTGTTGGTGGCTCATTGGAACAGTCAATTGCTGTGTTCCTTGTGTCAGCCTCCTCATGCCAGTGCTGCAGATCTGGATCGTCCTTCTGCCTGGATGGAGCTACTTGCGCTGACTGGATTTCTGAAACATTAATCTCATATACACCATTGATTAATTTCCCTTGAGCGTAAACCTCACCATTTTTCGTTACATTGCATTTTCCATTGGCAAATGTAACCTTGAAACCTTTCTTGTCTAAAGCAGACACACTAAGCAAGTTACAGTTCAATTCTGGGACATATTGAACGTTAGGCACAGTTGTTTCAAGAGATTCATTGTTCACCTTGAATTTCAAACGCATTGAACCTGTACCTTGTGATTTTAGAACATTTCCATCAGCAATCTGGATTTCAGTCCATTCACTATCATTTATTTCTCTGAAATATTCTCGTTTATGCGCAAAATGGCTTGTCGCTCCCGAATCTAAAATAAATTGGTCACTTTTCCTTTCATTTCTTTGCACATTTAAACTCTTTTCTTGCAGTAGAAATGTACGCTCGTGACCCCCCTTCTTTTCACCTTTTGGTTGAAAGGGGCGGGACTTATTCTTGGGCTTCTGGCAACTCCTTGCAATGTGCCCTTTTAAATTGCAGTTATGGCATATTATATCTTTGGACACTTCCTTAGACTTGGGAAATTGTTTAGAAACATAACTTGTGTCCATTTTCCTTGGATTCCTTTGTGGAGAATCAAGGTAATCTCTGCATTCCTCTCTTAAGTGATTTACTAGTTCATTAAAAGTCAAATCTCTGGTGTGATCCATTATACTCTTAAATGAAGTAAATTCTTTTCCTAATGATGCCAGCATAAAAGTCACTTTGGTTGCATCATCAAAAGCTCTGGGAGTTAGGGCAATCCTTTGAACAATTTCATTAAAGTCCTTAAAATGCCCTGTAAATTGTTCTCTAGAATTCATCTTTAACTTCAGCAGTTTATCCAATAAATGTCTATAAGAGTTCTCTGATGATTGTGCATAAACCCTCTCAATATCCTTTAGAATCTGAGATGCATCACTTTCATAGTCAATCAGAGATAAATGCTCATCTTTCAAACTGCTCAAAATTATGTGCTTAGCTTCTGCATTTTGCCTTTCCCAATCTGCTTTCTTGGTTAAATCAGCTGAATCAGGTTTGGGATCTTTCACCGCTTTAATCACTTGCTTTGCCCCAAGATGCACTAAAAGGCGCTGCTTCCATTGCACAAAATTACGATCATTCAGCAGCATAAAGTTTGATCTTGCTTCACTATCAAATCCTGAGCTTGCCATCTTAATCCTCAAAAATTTAAAAATTTTCAAAATTTCAAAAATTCCCAAAATGGCTAAAATTCAAAAATCAAAACTCAAAAATCTCAAAATGTAAACAAATCTTCACTGCCTCTGAGGTCTGTGAGCTCTGAGGGAGGGGAGGGGTCGCTAATCCCCCTTTCACAGCACAATGGAGAACAAAAGACCATGTGCTTACCAGGAAGTACAAACAGAAAAATTCTACTCTGCCAAAAATCACAATTCAAAGCAATCCTTTAAAAATACACAAAATACGCAGTTCTGGGCCTCAAAACCCTTTGTGGGAGATGAGAGGGAATGTGGATGAGGGAATATTGATTAATATTTCCTATCCCAGCTTGTGCTAACAAGCTCCAAACTAGCAGAGTTTCTCATCCCCAATAAAGCGCAGCAAAGCGTGGCGTTTAAGTTCCTATGAACTTCTAGAACAAGGCAGATCCTGGCATATAATTCCCCTGCTTCCCTCTTAAAAGAAAATACGCGACACATAAGCTTATAAAAGTATAAAGCTTTTACTTACAGACATTCCAAGCTCATACAGGCAGTCTCAGAAAGGCAGGCTAGCTTAGATTAAATGTATGTACATGTGGACACTCTCCTTAAGGGAGAAGGGTCCACTTGGGCCCTCTCGGCTGGAAGCCAAGAGTGCATCTCTTGAGATGTTGCATCTTCGGAGTCCTGGAGGGAAGAGAGGGAGAGTAGCAGCTCACCTGTATCTTTGAATAGCTACAGGTAAGGCCACTCCCACTTCTGGTCACACAAAGGAAGTGATTTCAGCCTTGGCACAGGAAACTCTACCTGGAGGACCAAGACCCCTTTGTGTACACTCTAGGAATGTTGTGATTGACTGCACCAGTGTTATACATCCCACATTATTTACTACACTAGGAATTATATAGCAATATAAGAAATTATATGCATATCAGTTAATATCTTGACCCTCCTCCACAAAAATAGCTGTTTACTTGGCTGTTTCCCTATGTCGTGAAGGCTGAAATTTCAATTCAGTGGAGCACTTACTGTTCCCAACCCTAACCCTGCGGAAAGCCATCTCATTAGACTTTAATTTGATTTTGACATGTTTTTAGGAGGTAAATTAATTATTGTTTGATTTTATACCAATGTTATGTATCTGATGTTAGCCGCCCTGAGCCCGACTTCAGCCAGGGATATCTGATGGGAGGCCATTCCTCAGGATTAGAGGTAGACTGGTCTGCCCCTGGGAGGTTCCATAAGAAGACGCTGATGGACCAGGCCAGCGGCCCACCTAGTCCAGCCTCCTGTTTTCACAGAGGCCGACCAGATGCCCCTTATGGGAAGCCAGCAAGCTGCACCTGAGCACAAGAACAACTCTCCCTTCCTGCAGCTTCCAGGAACTGGGATTCAGAAGCATTTGCTGCCTCAGAGCTTTCTCCTCCATGAATTTGACTTCTTGTGGGCATGAGTCTTTTGTTAAGGGAGGCCATTGGGAGGTGTGTGTTTTAAAAGTCCAGGGTCTCGAGCTTCCATCCACCCCCAGTTGCCGTCCTCTTCGTGGTCAGAATAGGTGCCGGGCGAGTCACAAAGCAGGATTCACAAAAGACCCAGGACCCAGCAGGCCCAGACTCAGGCAGCAGCTGGGTTGCAGCAAGAGTTGTGACTGCCAAATTCTGGGCAAAACAACAGACTCCAGCCCTGGAAGAGACGGGAGGAGGCTGTTTGGCAGACGACTCCAGCGCAGAGAGATTCACGTTATGAGAAAACAATGAGAGGGAACATGAGACAAGCAAAAAGCCGGCCTTAAAACCCTGCAAGTTTCACAGACTCCTGGTGTCTGAATGGGAGGAGCTGCCCACCCAATGTTTGGGGGAGGGGGGGTGAGAAAGGCACCTCCCATTATAAAGGATCGTTGAGAAAATCAAACTGCTGTGATACAAATCCGTGGTGTGACTGGATTTGGGATGCTGTGGACATCTCTGGTTGCCTCACCTCAAAAAGGACACTTGTATAGCTGGGAAAGGTTCAGAAAAGGGCCACCCAAATGACCCAGGGGCCGGGTGGAGCGACTCCTGTCAGGAACAGCCGCAGAGCCTGGGGAAAGCGAGTAAGAGGCGCCACGATAGAAGTTTGTAAGATGATGCCTGGCAGGACGAAAGTGATTAGCGAATATGCACAGCTTGTGGACTTGACATATAGAATAGAGAACAAGAAGAACATACTTTCAGAGAAGATTGGGAAATGTTTACTGAATATATTGGGGGGGGGGATTGTGTACACTAGAAAGTGTGGGTAGCATTAAGATAAGTTCAACTGTGTAAAGAAGTTTTAATGGATGTAATAATGGAATACGGAATGGTTTAATTTACCTAAAATATGCAGGGATTTATGATATGCAAAATGAACCATGGATAGAGAGGAAGGGAAGACTTTGATATTTTAAAGATAAAGGTAAAGGGACCCCTGAGCATTAGGTCCAGCCGTGGACGACTCTGGGGTTGCGGCGCTCATCTCGCTTTACTGGCCGAGGGAGCCGGCGTACAGCTTCCGGGTCCTGTGGCCAGCAGGACTAAGCCGCTTCGAACAGCCGACCTTCTGATCGGCAAGTGGTTAGTGAGAAGTTTTCCTCCCTCTCTCATAGCACCAGAACAGCCCATGAAGCTGAAGGTTGGAAGATTCAGGACAGATGAAAGAAAGGGCTTCATAGTTAAACTGTGGAACTCCCTCCCACAGGAGGAAGCAATGGCCGCCAACCTGCCTAGCTTTTTAAGAAGGATCAGACAAATTTGTGGTGGAGGAGGAGGAGGGTATCAATGGCTACTAGCCAGGATGGCTATGTTCTGTCCTCCCCAGTAAGAGGCACGAAATGCTTCTGAATCCCAGTTGCTGGAAACCAAGGAGCGGAGAGTTACTCCTGTGCTCGGATCCTGCTTGCTGCTTTCCCTTTGAGGCATCTGGTTAAAGGCCACTGTGAGAACAGGATGCCGGACATGAGCCACTTTGGTCTGATCCAGCAGCCAGGCTCTTCCTATGTTCTTATGGAACCTCCAGGGCCTGAGGCAGTCTATCTCTGCTCCTAGGTTCTTAGGGTTATTTGGCCACTGTGAGAACAGGAGGTTGGACTAGACTTGTGGAAGGTGGGCTAGTGGGCAGCCTCCTCCTTTTCCCCAGGGTCTCCCTGCCTGGGCATCACCTCATCCAGAATGAGCCCAGCGAGGGCCTTCTCCACTGGGCTGCGATAAGAGGGAGGGAGTGAGCTGAAAAATGCAGCCAGGCAGCCTAAGGGATTAGCGCTTGATAAGGGGAAATATGCAGGCTGTTTACTCAGAGGAAGTAAAGGGCTGGGGGATTTCACCAGCTGAGATGGCCAGGCTACCCAGAAAAGGCACTCAGATAAGGCATCATCAGGTATCCTGGCAGACAGGAGAGAAGCAACACTCTCCAATTTCTGCTGGGGGTCACCTCTTTCTGGGATGTATGGATGATGTTTTGGGGGGTGGTCTTGAGCTACAGGGGAGGCAATTTCAAAAGTCTATATAAGAGCTTGCACACCATTGTTCTGGGTTCCTCCTCCCTCCTGCATGTGGTGAGTGAGGACCCTGTTGCAACAGTTCAATAAAGATCAGGCTTACGGAGCCGCTTCTCGATATTCTCTGGTTGGCCTCTGTTATTCTCTCCACCGATGAAGAACCTACAAAGGGCTCTTGGATGCCCCATAAGGGAAAAGGGAGCTGTTTTTTCTTATAACAGTATGAAGCTGAATGTTGGAAGATTCAGGACAGATAAAAGAAGGTGGGTTATAGTTGAACTGTGGAACTCCCTCCCGCAGGAAACAGCGATGGTTGCCAACCTGTGGGGCTTTTAAAGGGGGCTGTGCAGGTTCCTGGAGGAGGAGAGGGCTGTGGGTGGCTTGGCTACAGGATGTCTCTGCTCTGCCTCCACGGCCAGAAGACACCAGTTGTTGGCAGCCACAGGAGAGTGTTGCTCTTGTGCTTGGATCCTGCGTGTGGGTTTCCCTTTGGGGCACCTGAGCCCTCCACATCCTTCGCCTGTTTTACGTGCATGGAAAACAACAGATCTAGCCGAGATCTGTGCTGAACGTTGAAGCACGCCCCTGACTATTATTATTGTGCAATTATAAGATTATTGGGTAATCTTAGACGGTTGCATAACATTGGAAGGGGCGCGGCTGTGACTCTCTCGCCAAGGGATCCTGCCCTTCAAAGTTTTCCACCTTCACCTCCATACATGAATAAATTGGTTTGGGAGGTGAGACAAAGCTTTCAGGGTGAAGAGTTCGATTTCAGGGCACTCCTCCCATGGCATGGGCACTACCTCTGGTCCCAATCCAGCTCAGCTAAGAGCCAGGGTGGGTAGCCTACCATGCTGGGACAAATCCCCGCTCAGCCAGTTGCGATCTATTAACTTCCCCTACCTTGCAGGGCTGTTGTTGCAAGGATTGGATGGAAACTGGTAAGAGCGTAAGAACATCAGAACAGCCTGCTGGATGAGGCCTGGCCAGGACATGAGAAGAGCTCTGCAGGATCAGGCCAGTGGCCCATCCAGTCCAGCATCCTGTTCTCACAGTGCCCAACCAGATGCCCCTTATGGGAAGCCCGCAAGCAGGATCCGAGCACAAGAGCAAAGCTGCCAGCAAGACTGTGGAGGCAGAGCAGAGCCGTCCTGGCCAGGAGCCAGCGAAGGCCCTCTCCTCCCACATGAAATGGGCTGGTCCTCTTCTGAAGTCATCCAAGTTGGTGGCCACCATTGCCCCCTGTGGGAGGGAGTTCCATAGATTAACTCTGAGCTGCATGAAGAAGGACTTCATTTTATCTGCCCTGAATCTTCCAGCATTCGGCTTCCCTGGGTGCTCAGGAGAGAGGGAGGAAAACTTCTCTCCATGCCAGGCGTTCTATCATACTCTCACCATTCCTCTAAACGAAAAAGTCCTAAACACTGCATGCATCACTTTCCTCCTAGGGGAGCCCCTCCTCCGTTCCCTGGATCATGGCACTGGCTCTTTTCTGAACCTTCTCCAGCTCTGCAATATCCTTTTCGAGATGAGGCGACCAGAACGCCACACAGTATTCAAAGTGTGGTTGTGCCACAGATTTGTATAATGGCATTACGATACGGGCAGTTTTATTTCCAACGCCTTTCCTCACGATCCACTGGCACGGAATCCGCATTTCCCTCCGCCGCCACATCCCACCTCAGCCAGTTAGTTGCACTGCCTTCCCCTCCCTCGCAGGGTTGTTGTTGTGAGGATAAAATGGAAGGAACTTGCTAGCCACTTTGAGCCTCTCAGAGGATGAAACCATGAAACGGAATCAAAGGCCAACAGTAAAAACGAAGGTGTGTTTAGGAGGAGAGAGATGCTCAGAAAGGAGGCCACAAATTGTCCTTTCTCAGGTGGCTTCCTTCCAGGCGGGGGGCAGATCAACGAAGCAGAGTTCTGGTTTCCCCTTTTGTCCTGAGATAATCCGAACTGGATGGACAGGTCCTCCTGCTGTGGCAGCACCCGTGGGTGCCTCGGAACAAGCGGCCGCCACCCGTCCTGTGCCCTCCACCCCCAGAGATAGCCAATCCCTGGGCAAGGAGGAGGCCCACCCCCCAGCCCCAGCCCAGGGGATAAAAACCCAAGGGGCCCATCCACCAACCAACAGGCACCTCCTGAGCATTGCGATGTGGCCAGTGGGGCGCACAGGGCTGGTGGCCGTCTTGCTGGCCGCAGCCGTGGCGTCGGAGGCCAAAGAGGTCCTGGAATTCAAGCCTGAAATTGGGGTGTCCAACGGAGGCCTCTGGGGTGCCTGGGCCTGGCAGGAGATGTGCCCGGAGGAGACCTACGCCACGGGATTCAGCCTCAAGGTAACACCCCCTCCCCACCAAAAACAAAAGTCCCACCCCTCCTTTGTGCCTGGTCCGGCTCTCCAAAAGAGGGGGCCATCCCAGCTGAGCCCAGGGATGCACGAAGGAGCAGTGGCGGACCTACATGGGGGGGCCGTGAAGCCTGAACTGTCATGGGGGAGGAGGCCCCTTCGTAACCAACAACGAGGTCTGGGTCACCACCGCCATCCTCTTGAATGGGGTACAACATCTGTGCTACTGACTCTCAAACTTTGGGATTGTTGAAATATATGAACAAACATTAATCCATTTGAGTCATACAGTTCAAATTGGGTCTACGGTACTGGACCCATTATTTTTTTTAAAGCAATGTGAAATGAAGTCACTTCTGGGGCTCCTCTAGGATTAGGGGCTCTGAAGATGAAGCTGCGTTAGTTTCATAGTAGATCTGCCCCTATGAAGGAGTGAAATTTGGGTGGTGCCCCTGAGCATGTACAGAGCACCTTTCTTCCTGATAGCCTCCTGTGCTCCCCTAGTGACCAGTGACCAAACAGCAAAAAAGGAATGAATTCTACCCCCTCCATTTATTAACACTTTTATACAGCTTGATTGGGGGGGGGAGAACCCCCCTCCATTTCCAAGATGTTTTGTGATGATGCACCTTGGAGAGGGAGTGAGGACGCTCCCAATGGGAAGCCAGCAAGCAGGATTCGCACACAAGACTCCCTCCCCTCCTGCAGGTTCCAGCTTCTGCTTCTTTGGCGATCCCTCGTAGATTGTCTTGCATACCAAAGGGTGCTGTGGCTTCCGGCAACTGGTGTTCAGAGAGCCATCGCTGCCCCTGACGGCGGGGGCAGAGCATGACTGGCATGGCTAGTTGCCATCGATATCCCTCTCTTCCTCTGTGAATTTGTCCCAACCTCTTTTAAAGCCATCTAGGTTGGTGGCCCTCACTGCCTCCTGTGGCAGGGAGTTCCACAGTTTACCTGTGACGTCCTTCCTTTCACCTGCCCTGAATCTCCCAACATCCATGTTTCCCTGGATGCCCTCCAGTTCCCCTGTGTCATGAGAGAGGGAGGGGACTTTTCTCTAGATGTTTTCTCCATGTAGAAATGATTTTCTACATTGATAATAATATAATAATAATTTATTACTTATACCCCAGCCACTCTGGGCGGCTCCCAAGAGAATATTAAAAGCAGGAGAAAACATCAAATATTAAAAGCTTCCCTAAACAGCAAGTTTGTAAGAGCGCGTTGCGCTGCCTGCGTAATTCCAGAGTGGAGTCCCTAAGATGCTTGGATGGCGCCTTGTTCGCCTCCTTCCGGCAACTCCTGCAGCCAAGCTGGTGCCCAACTCAGCGTCTTGCTCTGCTTTCCTTTGGAGCCCATCAGCGAGGCTGTTGGGGGGGGGGTGTCTCGTCGTCTGGGAAGCCCAGGACCTCCAGGCGCCCACTGCCTCGACTTGCGCCCTGGGGAGGTCACTTGGGTGCTGCCGACACAGCGGCTTGGCTTCACCCCGAGGGGCGCTCCGTTGTCTCTCTCCAGACAGAGGCGGATCATGCCCACCTCTCGTTCGCCTTTTCTCTAACTTGAAAAGCCCCAAACGCTGAAACCTCCCCCCCCCCATTGTGTGTGTGTGGCATAGCTGTCAACTTTCGGATTTGAAAATAAGGGATTTCCCCCAACTTTCGGATTTGAAAATAAGGGATGCCGCGAGGGCGGTGCAATGGCACCAAGTAGCCTCGCCACCCTGCGCTCCAGAGGCTGCGCGCGAACGGATGAGCGAAAGAGCGAGCGCGTAGACGGCAGGCAGGCTGTCTGTCTGGTTGGGCGTGAGGGTCTGGCTGCACAAGGCATGGAAGCTCCGCCCCCAGTCGGTCTCAGACTCCTTATTGGCAGCCGAGCAACGCAGCTGAGGAGCCTCCCTGGCCGGCAGGGAGGGAGAGGAGCTGCTTCCCTTGAAATCCGGGAAATTTAAGGGATATCAACAATCCGGGATAGCAGCGGGAAATGGCATTGGAATAAGGGAGTTTCCCGCAAAAAAAGGGAGGGTTGACAGCTATGGTGTGTGGGGGGGGGGGATGTCGCTCCATCTCCGGGATCCTCTTGGCCGATCACCCTTCTCCCTCGCCGCCCCAGGTGGAAGCCTATCGGGGCCCGATGGACGACGACACGGCGCTGAACGGGATCCGGCTCTTCTGCACTCGGGGCGGCCGTGGCGACAAGCACGAAGCGCACACCGTGGAGTCCCAGAGCGGCCCGTGAGTGGCTCCCTCTCCCTCTGCCTGGCCCCTGACTGCTTCGCCCCCTGCGCCCCAACCCCCCGCCCCCAAGGATTGCGTAGCTGCCCTGGTTCAGGACACTTTGCTGGGCTAGGACCTGGGTTCGAATCCCGGCACTCGGTCTTGAAGTTCTTACCTCGCAGGGTTGTGGTGGTGGTTCCTTGGTGAGCTTCATGACCGAGTGGGGATTCGAACCCTGGTCTCTCCAAGGTCCTAGTCCTCATTTAATCCCTGCAACACGGAAGGTGGTGGACTCTCCTTCCTTGGATGGCCATCTGTCATGGCCTCATGCTTCAGCTGAGATTCCTGCATTGCCGAGGGTTGGGCTAGATGACCCCTTGGGATCCCTCCCAACTCCGCAGTTCCATGACTGCGTGACTCCACCTGTTCTGACCTGCATCTCCCATCCGCCCCAGAGAGCACAATGGCGTGCATTGCAGGGGGCGGGACTAGATGGCCCTCGGGGACCCCTTCCAACGCCTCATTTCTAGCATTCTAACAACCCTGCAAGGCAGGCGAGCCTGAGAGGCATTCACCCAGCGAGAGGGGGCGCCAGGTCGCCGCCCGGCACTCCAACCACTGCACCGCACTGCCTCTCTCTCTCCCGCCCCCTTTCCTCCCCCCAGGTGGGGCCAGTGGTCGCCGCCCAGCTGGTGCCCCGAGGGCACGTACCTGACGAGGTTCTCGCTGAGGGTGGAGCAGACCCGGCGCGGCATCCACGACGACATGGGCGCCACCAACGCCCGCTTCGCCTGCTCCGGGGGCGCCCACCTGGAGGGGCGCGGCTTGAGCTGGGGGGAGTACGGCGAGTGGAGCCCGCCCTGCCGGAAGGGCGTGTGCGGCATCCAGACCAAGCAGGACCCCGTGCGGGGAGCCCTCCGGGACGACACCGCCCTCAACGACGCGCGCTTCTTCTGCTGCAACCGCTGAGGAGGGACCCCTCCCTCCCGCGCCCACCTCGGCCCAAAACTTGCCCCCCCCCCGCCCAACACATCCAGGAGGGGCCTCAAGGGAGTCCTCAGGGTGCCTTCTGAGGGGCAGGGGGGCGGGCTCGATGCAGGGAGTTGGAATGGATGACCTTTCGGTGGTCATCCGTCATGGATGCTTTAGTGGAGATTCCGGCGTTGTAGGGGGTTGGACTAGATGATCCCCGGGGGTCCCCTCCAACTCTACCTTTCTAGGATGCTTCCCTCTCCCACACCTGTTCCACCAGGTCTCCATCAGCAACTGACACGCCCCCTCCTTCTGAACCCAGGCTTTGTCCCAGAATGCATGAACAATAAAAATTGCCTCTGAGTACGTGCAAAGTGCTTGCTTGCTTTGACAGTCCACCTTCTTCTCTCCAAGGAGCTCAAGGTGGTGCACATTGTTCCCTCTTCCTCATTCCATCCCTGCCAGGGAGGTTAGGCTGTGAGAGGCAGCGACTACTAGCCCCTCAAGGTAACCCAGGGAGATTCAAGGGGGGGGGATGTGAACCCTGGTCTCCCAGGTCATGGTCTGACTCTACCCACTACTCCACATGGCTCACTTATCTCCCGCCCCCTCCCTGCTAGCTGTTCACCAGGTACATGAGCGAAGTGCCTCTGAGCCTACGAAGAGTGCCTTTTTACGGCACTTCCCATCCTTTGCCACCGCCTCCAGTCCACCCAGACCACTGCTCCCCTTCCTCCTCCTTTTACGACTGCAGAACTTGGAAATGCCAAGCGATGCTCCGGCCACCGGCCAGCCCTTGTGGCTGAATGGAACCTCCCTTCTCAGAGGCACTCTATCCCCCAAGGCCACTTGCTGAGGATCTCATAAGAACGCAAGACGAGCCCCGCTGGATGAGGGCGAAGCGAGACCCCCGAGCCCAGCATCCCGTCCTCACGGTAGTCAGGTACCCCCTACGGACCTGGGAATCTAAATGGACTGCCTCTGCACCGGGAGGCTCCATAGGAACACCAGCAGAGTCTGTTGAGCCGCCCAGAGCCCTTTCCTTCTCCGTGGATCTGTCTAGCCCGCTTTCAAAGCCATCGCTGTTTCCTGCGGGAGGGAGTTCCGCAGTTTAACGGTGCGCTGCAGCCGCAAAGTGTGCGAGAATCTTCTCCCTGCGCAGCAGATCCAGGTCCCTTTCTCCAGGATCCCCCCCCCCCGTTCAGCCCCTCCCTCTCAGAAGCTCCGCCTCCCCTCCGCACAGCAACCCTGCAGAGCCGGACTCAACAAACGGGAGAGAGCTGGTTTATTCCTACTTTTGCAAACCGTAGAGGGGAGAGGGGAGGGGGAGCTTGGAGGGAGTGTGCACGTTGAGGGTGGGGGTCCAGCCCAGCTGGGTCCCTCAAAGGCCCCCGTCGCCCTACGAGAAAAAGAGAGAGATAAATGGGACAGTGGAACAGAGGGCTCCCAGGGGCCGTGGGTAGTAGCCACCTGGACTTAGCGCCCGATCTGGGGGCCAAGAGAGGCCGCGACCCCCAGGATTGACCCTGCTTTGCTGGGTGGGGGCTCACTCCCCCTCCTCCCCCCACGAGCCTTCCCGCCCCCCATTTGGCAGGCCCCCTTACCGCCCGGTCCTCGTCTTTGCGGCAGTCCCCGCACACGGTGCCCACCAGCCCGTTGACCACCTGAAGTCCGCACAGCGCCACCTCCAGCAGCCCCAGGCCCAGCAGGATGGAGAAGAGCACCACGTGCCACATCACCACGTTGGGGGGGTTCATGCACGCCCCCCACAGCGTCCTGTTGCCCAGGTAGCTCTCACTGAGGAGGAGACAGGAGCCATCAGTGGGGGGGGGGGAAGAGGACTCAGCTCAGGGGGGAGGGGGCGCTGGAGGGGGTCCTTGGTGGGGAGCGGGCGCTATTCATTTCAATGCATTTGCAGCCCTTTTATCCAAGGAGCTGGAGGAAGATCTTCCAACTTCCTCGGAGGTTTGAAAGCAGAGCTTGGAGGGCCCCCTGCCAGGAACACTTCAGTTGTGATTCCTGCACCGCAGGGGGTTGGGATGGATGACCCCCGGGGTCCCCCCTCCACAGCCCTGCGAGGTATCCTAGGCTGAGAGGCAGTCATACCCACAGACAGGCCCGGATTTAGGTTTGAAGAGGCCCTAAGCTACTGAAGGTAATGGGGCCCTTTCTATGTCCAGCTGACGTTCGTCCGCAGATAGTTTTTCCGGGTCATGTGGCCAGCAGGACTAAGCCGCTTCTGGCGAACCAGACCAGCGCACAGAAATGCCGTTTACCTTCCTGTTGGAGCGGTACCTATTGATCTACTTGCACTTTGACGTGCTTTTGAACTGCTAGGCTGGCAGGAGCAGGGACCGAGCAACGGGAGCTCACCCCGTCGCAGGGATTCGAACCGCCAACCTTCTGATCAGCAAACCCTAGGCTCTGTGGTTTAGACCACAGCGCCACCCGAAATACTATTAAGAAGAAGTATATTAATAGTGAAATACAATTAAGAAGAAGTATATTAATAGTGAAATACAATTAAGAAGAAGTATATTTTTTGGGAGGGGCCCAAGAGAGTGGGGACGTAAGCTATAGCTTATAGGTAAATCCGGCACTGTCCACAGAGCTTCCTGGCCAAGTGCAGAGATTTGAAGCCAGGTCTCTCCAAACCTGGGTGTGTCCCAAACAAGACACCTGCAGCCAGGATCCAAGCGCAGAAGCGCTTCCTGCCCTCCTGAGGTTTCCAGCAACTGGGGGTGGGGGGGCCATCCCTCCCTCTCTCCTGCAGGTTTTTGGGAGGAGCCCTTGCAAATCAGTTGCCTCCCAAGAAGCCCCCCCCCCGGCTCCTTACCTGAGGTCCTTGAAGGGTGACCCCCACGTCCCGTTCTTGACCTCGCACCAGGGTCCGTCGGCCAGGCCGGTGGACGACACCACCAGGCAGTAGAAGCCGCCCAGCCCCCCAAAGATGGAGCAGAAGACGGAGCGCAGCATCTGTGGGGGAGGAGAAGGTGAGGAGGGGGCCTGGTGCCGCCCAACACATGCCCCACTTGCCCAGCCCCTCTTCTCCTCTAAGGACCCAGAGCCCTCTGGGCACAGCCACGATAGGAAGCTCCCCTCTCTCTTTCTCTCCCCTCGGTGGGACAAGGCGGAAGCTCCCAGGCTCCCTCCCTAGAAACAGGACTCTGCACCCCCAAACCTCTACCACACCCCCAGGCTCTGTCTGTGAAAACATCAGGGGGGGGCATGTGCAGAACGTCTCCGTGTTGCTACTTACGGGCCGTGCAAATCAACCCTGGCGATGCACATGCCTCTGTGCCTGGGCAGAGTGCCTCTGCCTCACTACTGGGCCGTGGTGGGGGGAGGAACCCCAAAGGGCAGATAAAATAAACAACAGTTTGCGATCTGCTTGATTCCCCCTCCTTTGCCAGAGCTGAAAACAGGAATAAAGGGTTCAGGGTGCAAGGGGCCCAGACAGGTCTTAACTGGAGGCAGCCCTGTATTCACAAAGGAGCAGCTCATCTGTTGTAGGCTGGGTCAGATTATTGGGCTGTTTTTTTAAAAGGGGAAATGTTTGGGACTGATGGCCAGGAATGAGTTACGGGTAGATAGCCGTGTTGGTCTGTCATAGCCAAAACAAAATAAAAAATTTCCTTCCAGTAGCACCTTAGAGACCAACTCAGTTTGTTCTTGGTATGAGCTTTCGTGTGCATGCACACTTCTTCAGAATGAAAACACCCTCCACCCCCCCCCCCCAAAGATCATGCCCAGCCTCAGCTGAGTTGCTGGATTGTTCTCACTTTTACACACACACCAGGGGGGGGGTAATAAAGGCAGAGAAACGTGCCCCTGTTTAGAATATCAGAACTGCAGAGTTGGAAGGGATCCCTGAGGGTCATCTAGGAATAAACGCACCCCCTGCCAGGCCCTCCCAGCAATGCAGCCTCTGTCACCCTGGAGTCCTCCAGAGGTTTCCATAGAATCACAGGAATGTAGAGTTGGAAGGGACCCCCAGGGGTCATCCATCCCAACCTGCTTCAATGGGGCTCAAAACCACAATCCTGTTTCACGCTCTACCGACTGAGTGTTCACCAATTATTATTTTTGTGGGGAGGGGCACTACAGTTCCCACTAGCCCCTAGCAGGATGTGCTGGCTGACTGGGACTGGCTGGGAACTGTAGTTCCAGAGACCTGGCTGCCTCTAGCAGGCCCCTTGCAGGGGGCGGCTCAAGGGGCCGGGAGAGTGATGGGCCCCCTGGCAGAGGAAGAGACGGGGAAGAGGGCCTAAGGATCCGTACCCGGCACCTGTTCCCGCAGCATCCGTATCCGCAGCAGCCTTTCCCTCCGGCCTTCACGGCAGAGCACCCGGTGCAGAGGACCTGGGGGAGGGGGAAAGGGAGGAGGGGGAGGTCAGAGAGTTGCTGGATCAGCCCCAAGGAAGACCCACCCCCCCACTCCCGGCTTCAGTCTCCTGTCCTCACAGCAGCCAAGTGCCCCAGAGAACCTAGGAAGCCAGATAGACTGCCTCTGGCTCAGGTAGCTCCACAAAAACTTAAGAAGAGGCCGTTTTGTCCAGAATCCTGCTCCCGCCGTGGCTGAAAGGGGCAACCCAGCAAACAGGACTCCTGATCTCAGGCCATAAGGGGCCCACCTGGCCCAGCATCCTCCTCAATGGGAAACCTGCAAGCAGGATCCGAGCACAAGAGCAACTCCCCGCTCATGTGACTCCCAGCAACTGGGATTCGGGAGCATTATTTCGCGGGCAGTAGCCATGGATAGCGGCAGTGAGTTCCAGAGGTTATCTCCTCCAAGGTGGCCCCTGGATTGGCCTGGCTGCCCACACCATTAATAACATGACAACAATTTGATGATTTATATGCCATCCCTCTGGATGGGTTGCCCCAGCAGATATAAAAACAGAATGGAACACCAGACATTTAAAACTTCCCTAAACAGGGCTGCCTTCAGTTGTCTTCTAAAAATCAGATAGTTGTTTATTTCCTTGACATCTGATGGGAGGGTGTTCCCCAGGGCGGGCGCCACCACCGAGAAGGCCCTCTGCCTGGTTCCCTGTAACCTCTCTTCTCGCCACTGCCCCCCTGGCCCTCCCCACCTGATGCCACTGGGCTGAGCTTCTCCCATTCAGGACCTGCCTTTACCTGAGCAGCTCTCAGGCTGCAGAATGCCAGAAGCACACACCGTGGGTCATTGGGCAGGAAAGGCAGCTGGATCTGAAGGCCCCCCCCCCAAGAAACATGGGCAGTGCACACACCCCGGCAAGAGCGGTGACCCCCCCATCAGGTCCCTCCAGCAAACCTTTGCCACTCCTGCCTTCTCCCGTGATGCGCCTCATTTCCCCTTTGGGGGGCAGAGGTCACCTTGTTTTATTGACCCCCCCACTCCATGCCAGCTGTCTCCCTTGCAGATAAGGGCCCTGTTATCAGTGGGGGGGGGAGGTTTGCACAAAGTTCACCATGAGAGAAACCGAGGCTGCGTGTGGGAAGAAAGGGCCGGGCTGGGGGGGGGGCAGACCGGGTGATGGGGTTCCTCTGGGTTCTCCAATGGCACCCCAACCCCTTGGGGAATGCTCTTTGCACCCCATTGCCAGGAGAGAGAGCCCCGGGGTTCTGCTGTGGGGCAGGGCTGTCAACCTCCCCAGACCAGTGCTGGATTTATGTATAAGCTGTAGCTTAGGGCCCCACTCTCTTGGGGGCCCCCAAAAAATTTAAAGGAAAAAAAGAACTGGATGTACATTTCCAAAATATAAGATAAAAAGCAAATAAAATAAAACCTACATACAGCAACAGTGGCGAATGGCTTTAGATACCTATGATGTCCATAAATTACCATCTAGCATATATTCAACACCAAAAACAGCGACAATTTGTTGTTGACAAAGGACAGCTGGACATACAAAGGGCCCCATGACCTTCAGGAGCTGAGGGCCTCATCCAACCTCAATCCAGCCCTGCCGGAGTTGCTCTGCTCCTGAGCATCCCAGGCAATCAGGCCATGCTATGGGGGGGGGGGGGACTGTGGGTTGGTACCAGAGATGTCCCTGGGTAGACAACTCGAGGAAGTGAGCCAGGCTGCACAAGGTAGAATCATAGAATCATAGAGTTGGAAGAGACCCCAAGGGCCATCCAGTCGAACCCCCTGCCAAGCAGGAACACCATCAAAGCATTCCTGACAGGTAGCTGTCAAGCCTCTGCTTAAAGACCTCCAAAGAAGGAGACTCCACCACACTCCTTGGCAGCAAATTCCACTGTCGAACAGCTCTTACTGTCAGGAAGTTCTTCCTAATGTTTAGGTGGAATCTTCTTTCTTGTAGTTTGAATCCATTGCTCCGTGTCCGCTTCTCTGGAGCAGCAGAAAACAACCTTTCTCCCTCCTCTATATGACATCCTTTTATATATTTGAACATGGCTATCATATCACCCCTGAACCTTCTCTTCTCCAGGCTAAACATACCCAGCTCCCTAAGCCGTTCCTCATAAGGCATCGTTTCCAGGCCTTTGACCATTTTGGTTGCCCTCCTCTGGACACGTTCCAGCTTGCCAGTATCCTTCTTGAACTGTGGTGCCCAGAACTGGACACAGTATTCCAGGTGGGGTCTGACCAGAGCGGAATACAGTGGTAGGAGGAAGCAGCGTCTCTCCCTCCACCGCCATGTCCCCAAGCCATTAAGGGAGGCTCTTCCCGGCTCCAAGTCCTGAGAATCATTGGGATGGAAGGCACCCCCAGGGTCATCTAGCCCAACCCCCTGCAATGCAGGAATCTCAGCTAAAGAACTGGCAAGCGGCTACTCAACCACTGCTTAAAAGCCTCCAATGGAGGAGAACCCACCCTCTCCCTTGGAATCACAGAACTGGCGAGTTGGAAGGGCCCCCTGAGGGTCATCTAGCCCAACCCACCGCATGGAGGCAAAAGCCCCGGGCACTCACCATCAGCCCCCCGCCGACGAGGCCCCCCATGAGCCACACTTGGGTGGTGATGTGCTGCGGGGTCCACTCCCGCTGCATGCTGGGGAACATCAGGAGGATGTTGGCCACAATGCAGGCCAGGCCGGCCGTCACCAGGCAGAGGCCCACCAGGCGGGAGCACTTGCCGGTACACATGGTGGGAGGCGAGGCCGCCGGAGGGAGACGGGCGCAGGTGCTGGGGGATGGCGGAAGCGCAGGAGGAGGCTGCGGCTGCTGCTGCTGCTGCCGGTGCGGCCAGAGCAGGAAACTGTTTGCTCGCAGATAAGGAGGGCAAAGGGCTGGCGAGAGGAGAGGCAAAACATCTCCTCCCCTCCTTGCCATTTCCCAGCCTGGCATCCCTGCCTCCTCCTCCTCCTCTGCACAGAAACTCACTCTCCCTCCCTCCTTGGAGGGTTTTAAGCAGAGGTCGGGTGGCCATCTGGGGTTGGACTAGATGACCCTTGGCGTCGCTCCCAGCTCTACACTTCTAGAATTCTATTTATGTATTTATTGAATTCATATACTGCCCCATTCCCGGAGGCCTCAAGCCAGTTCACAGAACAAAATCAGAATATGAAACCAATATATACTCAAAATAAAAACCCAATAACACCCCCCCCAAAAAAACCACATTTTTAAAAGGCATAGGATGACAACCCAAGCAACCATTGTTTTTGTCTGCTGCCTAAAGGTGTATAATGAAGGTGCTAGGCGAATTTCCTTGGGGAGAGCAGACGGGGGGGGGGGAACCACTGCAGAGAGGCCCAGTTCTTTTTTGGAAGCCAAATAATGTCCAGGCATAAATTCCATGTAGATTTTGCAGAAGAAGAAGAAGAAGAAGAAGAAGAAGAAGAAGAAGAAGAAGAAGAAGAAGAAAAGAAAGCTCAACAACAGCTTTGGGCAAAACAAAAAAAAACCCCTCAACAACTGTGCCCCCAAAAGCTCAACAACCCTAGTTTGAGGGAGCTCTGCCCCCTGTACATATAATCATATTCTGTAGTTGGAAGGGCCTCCCAGGAGTAATCTAGACCAACCCCCTGCCTGCAGTGAAGGAATCACAGCTCAAGAATCCCCAGGGGACAGCCACCCAACCTCTGCTTGAAAACCTTTGGCAAAGGAGAGTCCACCACCTTACAAGGAATTGCAGAGTTGGACGGGACCCTGTTAGTAATCTAGTCCAACCCCCAGCAATGCAGGAATCTCAGCTCCAGCATCCCTGGCAGGTGGCCACCCAACCTCTGCTAGAAAACCTCCAAAGAAGGGGAGTCTACAACCTCCTGAGGGAGTCGGCTCCACTGCCAAACTGCAGGGAGGAGCCCAGAGAGAAGAAACGCCCTGGTGCAGTTGCAGCAGCCCAGCCGAACGCCTTCCTCTGCCCCGGCTGCAACAAAACATGTCTCCCCTGCATCGGTCTCTGCAGCCTCAGCAGGCGCTCCAACCGCCCCATTGCTTGGCCTCACCCCCAAAGGGACGCTCCTCCGGGTCTCCTGAGGCAGACGGGGGCTAAAGGGGACTGAAATTGGGGAGGTGGAGGCAGGGGGCAAGGAGGTGCTAAAAGAAGGGGGAAAGAAGGAAATCCCAGGAGCGAGAGGGCAAGTGAGGTGGAAAGTGGGGGTCTCCGAAGTGGGGGGTCGCTGAAGGCAAAGAGGTGCGCCCTTCAGTTTATGATATGGAAACGTAATTCAGTGCATGACCTCCTGGGCCCAGTTGGACTGAGAGCTTGGACTGAGTCTTTCAGAACTTGTCGCCTTTGCCATGTTCTCTGCTAATTGTATTTTTATCGCTTGTTTTATATCTTACACCTCGTATTATATCATACTCCACAGGATACAAACTGTAATGCAATATAGTTGGGGGAATAAGGACAGGAACTCAAATGCCATTAAAAATCACTAGGAATATTTCCTGGGATGGATCTGCCGTCTCCTCTCTTCAGTCCCAGAAAAGGCAGGAACCGTGTGCCTCCTCCCTCATCCCTCGTCTGAGATCCAATATCTCAAGGGCTGTCATGGAAGATGGAGCAAGTTTGTTTTCTCCTGCTCAGGAGGGGAGAACCTGAAGCAAAGGATTAAAAGGACAAGAAAGGAGATTCCAAGCAAACATCAGGAAAAAACATGAGGATGGGAAGAAGGTGGTGGACTCTCCTTCCTTGGAGGTTTTTAGCAGAGGCTGGATGACCATCTGTCATGGATGCTTGAGCTGAGATTCCTGCCTTGCAGGGGGTTGGTCTAGATGACCCTCAGGTCCCTTCCAGCTCGACAGTTCTATGCTCTAGGAGGGAGTTTCCTGCTTCTTGCTGGTCCTTTTCTCCTGCATGCTGGCTAAGAAGGAAACAGCTCAGAAACCTGCCAGCCAAGAGGCCACCCCGATGGAGGTGGGGGGGGTAGCTACCTACCCCTCCCACAAATCAAAAAATAAATAATACATACCCATTTTAATGCATTTTAATGTTGTTTTTAATGTTGTTTTTAAGTTGTATTTTAATCAATTGTTTTATACTTGTTGTTAGCCGCCCTGAGCCCGGTCTTGGCTGGGGAGGGCGGGGTATAAATAAAATTTATTATTTTTATAAAATTTATTATTATTATTATTATTATTATTATTATTATTAAAAGATTTTTCTGAGCGCTTGGGGTCAAAAGAAAGTAATTTAAAGCAACTGTTGCTGCCCCGTGTCATTCCGAATCTGCTACACAGAGCCAGGCAGAGGATGGGGACAGGGGGGAGACCTTGCCCCCCCAAAACCCATAAATCCTGGCTCCCCCCATGGCTCCCCTCCCCCAAATGAGCTCAACCCGCGTGTCTCCTGCTCTGCAGAGGGAGAGAGCTGGGTGTGCCTGGCTTTGGCAGGGTTAAAAGGAGCTGAGCTGGATTCCTAGAGAGGAAAGGGAATGAAGGTGGGGGGGGCAGTCCTCCAGATCGGAAGCCCCGCCTCCCTGCCACTGACGTCCCTTCCTGCAGGAGAGAGGGAGGGAGGGAGGGGGAGTTGGAGTCTTTCTGCTTTGCCCCCCCTGCAACCTGGTGAGTCTCCCTTGTCTTCCGCCACAGGGTGCATTGGGGAGAAGCGGGGGGGGGGGATGCATCAGGGGGTCCTGTTCAGCTCATGCAGGCGGGGAGCCCCCCACCAGCCCCATTTGGTTGGGGAAACAATTGTTTAAATGAAAAATGAATTTATTTTTTTTAAATTATTTAATTATTATTATTATTATTATTATTATTATTATTATTATTATTTAAATCCAATTTCGTTGTACTTGTACAATGACAATGAAGATATAAAGAAAGATAAAGAGAAAGATCCTCCCCCCAAGACACAACCCCCCAAGTGGCCCTGCAAAGGAACTGACAGGCAAGGCAGCTGTCTTAAAACAGGAATTCCTGGGGTTCTCAAGGGCTGCTGTGGGGATTAAGGGACAAGAGGGAGACCCCCGGACGCCCCCTTGGAGAAAAGGGGGGGAGCCCAGCCCATCACCTGGATGTGGCATTTGGGAGCTGTTTCTGATGCGTCTTCATGGGCATTGCAATAATCCCGGAGCAGGGAGCATCCTGTCCACGTCCTCTCCGTCCCAAAGGGACTGGGGCGAGCAGCCTAGCCGAGATGGAAATGGGCACTGAGTCACCAAGGGGGGGTATGTGTGGGGTTAGAGAAGGGGCAGTATCTCTGGAGGGGGAAACGACGGGCTCCTGCTGGCTAGTTCATCCACCTTTGTTCTCACCTGTCCATATGGGACAGTGGCTGCACCTTGTGAGTAGATTTGAATGGCTGGCTAAACCAGATGAGGGGAGCCAATGGGTCTCAAGCCCTCAGTGAGTTAGGGACTTCCTCTGCATGTGAAGACAGGCTCTGGTGGATTGAGCGGACAAGACCCACGGTGGGTTCAACGGCTAAGAAGGGAATTTCTGCAGGTCTGGTCATCTGGTCAGTCCAGGACTTCCAGACGCCCAGGCTTGCACCCCAGGGCAGTCACCATCTGAGCCTCTGGTGAACATGTTGGATCCAGGAGTATTCCCAACATTTTTGATCCGTGTGGATGTTGTTGCCGTTGCTGCTCCTGCTGTTAATTCCCAGCCCTTTCCCCTAAGTTCCCACGGTAGATGGCAGCAGTAAAGTACAATATTAAAGATGTTTAAAACAAGTACAAGCATAGAAAGATTTACTTGCTTTTTAGCGCTGTCCTTTGAACTTTGGTCTTGCCCATTTGACCCTCGGGGGGTTGGCCAGAAAACGATTTGGGCCCTCAGAACAAAGGGACCCTACCCCTGTAGCAAGTGCTAGAAAACGAGACAGAAGCAGGGAAGAAATGTCTCCTGAAATGGGGCTGGGAGGCAGAGCAACTCTTGAGAACCCTAGAATTAGGACCCCCACTCTTAGCCTAGTGTGTACATTACATTTGGTACAATTGACACACTTGTCAGTCACAGGTCTGACTTTATTCCTTGTTTGCAAACACTGAAAGACAGGATCAACCGGGCCAATTCATCTCACAGTTGCCTGCCCATTTGGCCTGGTCACTTTCCTTCTAGGAGGGCTAGAGGCTTACTTGTTCTTAAAGAAAGCTCAGAGTCTGGCCTGTGGTGCAGTCTAATCCTGCTTCCTAGCAAGACTCATCCACATCTGCCCAGGGAACAAATTGACTTTGTCAGTTTAATAACGGAACAATGCATTTGCTTTGTAGGGCTTGATAACACCTCTTTTCGGACAAACAGAACTTGGCAAGAGGAAAAATGGATTCCTTCCGATCTCTTAGAGGCTTCCTGAGAGCACAGATGGATGATCGAGACTCAGTTGGCCTTGAAGCAGGAAGAGGCCATGGCATTGACGCTGGGAGCAGTGGGGGATTCTGGGAAAACTCCATGCAGAAGATCCTGGGTGAGGAGGACATCCTTCGCTCAGAGGCGCAGAGCCAGCAGTTCAGGCAGTTCTGCTCCCAGGAGGCCAAAGGACCTCGAGAAGTTTGCAGCCACCTCTACCACCTTGACCGCCAGTGGCTGAAGCCAGAAAGGCACACGAAAGCTGAGATGCTGGACCTGGTGATCTTGGAGCAGTTCCTGGCTGTCCTTCCCCCGGAGATGGAGAGCTGGGTGAGGGAATGCGGAGCAGAGACCAGTTCCCAGGCAGTGGCCCTGGCCGAAGGATTCCTCCTGAGTCAGGCAGAGGAGAGGAAGCAGGTGGAGAAGCAGGTGAGAGAGACTTTCCTCTGGATGCTAAACAGGAGGGAGAACAAACCCAAATGCTCTCCTAATGGCCCATTAGTAGAGCATTGTGGGATATTCTCAAGTTGTTGCCTCTGTCATTCCTTTTCTATAACTCTATGAATTCTTTTCGTTCTTTCAGGGAAAGGATCTGTTTGCAGCAATGGGCCCAGATTACTCTGAGGAAGAGAGGACTCCGCTGGACACAAAGGAGAGGTCACTGGGTCAGGAGGAAGAGTCTTTTGTACCTTTGATCCCATTCTGTTGGTTTAGGGACCAAGAGCCTCAAGGAGGGGAGGTGTATTTTGGCGCTGCTGAAATAGGCAATGGGTACAAATGCTAAAATGCACTCAGCATGTGAGGCTTATTATAAGTAGATTCATTTCAATCGGGGTTTAGGCCGGTTTTGGCACAGAAACTGATTTGGTCGCCCTGTGTGATGACCTTTGTTGAGAGAGAGGTGGGGGAAAGATGCCCCTGTGGATTCTGCTTGTGATACCATCGACCAGGGTCTCCTTCTGGAGCAGCTGGCTGAGTCGGGAGGAGGTGGCCCAGCTTTGCAGTGGTTCTGGTCCTCCTTGGATGGTCGTTCCCAGAGGGGAGAGCTTTTTAGCCCTGTGGAGCCTTAAGCGAGGAATTCCTCAGGGCTCGGTTTTATCCCATATGCTACTTAACATCTGTACATGAAACCGCTGAGTGGGGACATCCAGAGTTTGGGAGGACATTGCCAGCAATATACTGATGACACACAATTTTACTTCTCTGTAAAATCCGCAGGTGAAGCAGTGGATGTAGTTAGAGAGGCGGTGCTTCACCTCGGAGACTCCTGTCTCCCCACTTACCTTTGTCTCTTGCAGGTGACAGAATGATGCCGGCAAAACCTCCTCATCCGTCTTTTCTTGGTGGCGGAGGGGAAACAGCGACTGTGGAGCCAGATCAGGTAAGGGGCAAGGAGCCTTGGGGGGAAAGAGGCTGAGGGGTGGGGGAGACAGGGCATCTCTGGGCGCAAATGAATCTCTTCCTCTTGGCTTCCGTCAAATCTACCCTTAATGAAGGCTGAAAATGCCATTCCATAACGTTTATCTGCTGAGAGTAATGAATAGCTACCTCAACCTTAACTCTCCTCCTGAATGTTGCTAGCGTTATTTATCAGTTGTTGCAGTTCTGTTTCTATGTTTATTGGTCAATGCTAAACATTTTTAGCAAAAAAAACCAAAACATTTTTTAAGGAACTTTAAAAAAGGGCTAACTTTAAAAAAACAGTGGTGAGAATTCGCCTGCCCAGCCCCTCCAGTTGAGGGCTCCCCCCTCTTCTCCACCTCCCCATGCAGCCCTTGAAGTTGGCTTTGGGGGATCAGGAGAGTTGTATCTCTGCCCCCTCCCGAAATACCCCATAAGCAGAGGAGAGAGGGGAGCCTTCCATCTCACAAGCTAAACTGCTTGAGCAGACATACGGATTTGAAGAACACCATGTGGCGTTTCACCCCTTTGCACAAAGATTAATACTCAGTTTTAAAAATACAGAATAAAATAATTCCATTAAGATGCTTAGATATGCAGCCATCATTAAAATGTGCTGTGAAACAATCCTCTGAAAACTACACAGCATTTAATAGACAGGAAAAAACAGAACAGTGTGTGACAGATCATCTTTATGCTTTCTGAAAGGAAGACCTTTTCTTTCAGAGTCTAGTGTGCTTTGAGGATATAGGTGTGTATTTCACGGAGGAGGAGTGGGCGTTGCTGGATCCTGACCAGAGAGCTCTGCATCAGGAAGTCATGGAGGAGAATCGTGGGATCATGGCCTCTCTTGGTAAGGCTCCCTGTTGGATCATAATATCTGTCCTGAAATTCTTTGCATTAATCTGTGTGACGAACCTCTCAGATTTTGATGGAGCTCAACAGCGCCACCTACAGCATCTGGGATTCTAACACACACCCCCTCAGCTCACCTTGAATAGAGGGCTATTAACTCTTTTGTCTATGAACATTTTTTTCTCTGGTTATGCCTTTTGATTAGGCTGTCAGTTTTTTGTTCTTGATTCTTGTCAGATACTGGTTGACCAAAATGATGACTGACATTAGAGATGCAGCGGATTCTATGATTGGTCCAAACAAAACCTCAGAAAGGGCTGAAACACAGCAGGAGGGGCCCCTTCTCAGTCCTTTTTCTGGGAAATAGATCTCTTGGCTGACTCCGCAGAGGAATTTGTGGGAACCCAAGCCGCCTGGGCAAGGGGCCTTCTTGAATTTAACAGCAGCCCAGGCTGAGGAGGTTTCGGTCGACCTGCAAAGGCCTGATCCAGCAGATCCGGAAGGTCTGGAAAGCTAGGAAAGGGGGGTAGGGGGACTACCCTTGCCTCCCCCCACCCTCTGAGAGGCCTCCATTTGCCCTTGAGTGGGCCACCCAGCTAGGACAGGCTCTGGGCCTTCCCGCAGCCCCCTGGCCCCATTCATCCAGGGGCAGCAGGAGAGAGGGGGCCTCAGGAAAGCCCCCATGGTTCCGGATCAAGCAGGGCTAGGAACCAGCACGATGGCGAGGGGGCCAGGGAGGATGAGGAGAGCTGATCCCTCCCCTTCCACATCTTGGAGCAGCCTCTCGTCCCCTCACAGGGGAAGGGCTCACAGGCAGGGGACCCAGAGCAAGAGGCGGAGGAAGGGGCTCTGGCAGAAGGGCTTCCAGAAGAGCGGAGCCTTCCCTTTCCCCATGGGCAGCCAGCTCAGAGGATGCCTCAGACTCTCACCCCCCCCCTTCCTCAAGATCCAGGCCTGCCCCCCCCCTCAGACAGGGAGGTGAGTAGGGAGGGCAGGAGGACGGGTGGAAGCATGCCCCCAGACTCTTTATGGGCCGAGACATCGAGTAGCTCCTGGGAAAGGCTGTGTGGACAGTCCGTGTCCCTGAGCAGGCCCAGGAAGCCAAGGAGCAAGGCCTGCAAGAGGGTTTTCCCTTTCCCAGAAGAGTTTCAGGAGAGCGTCTTGCAGGAATGGTGGATTCCTGGGGCTGCTAAGGCAGCAAGCTAAATCCATTTGATAAGCCTGCAGTGGGATTTCTTCATGTTCCTCTCGTGGATGCCCCCCTATGTTCCCTCACTCATGGATCCATGGTTTCCAGAGATGGGCAGGATCACTCCAGGAACCCTGAAGACAAAAGGGCAGAGGTTTTGTTGCTCAGATCACATGAAGCTTGTGCCCTAGCCATTAAGGTCTTGGCTGCGGCTTCTTTCATGGCCAGAGCCCAGGCCCTTCTGGCAGAGGTCGGACCAGAGTTGGTCCATAATAGCAAAGCAAGCTAGGCCTCTGCCCATGTGGCTGATGCCTGGTCAGATGCTTTTCAATTGGCAGCAGGAGCCAGGGCAGCGGACAGGGCAGTGCGCAGGCAGCTCTGGCTTAAACAGTGGCAAGACCAGCCTGGCCAGTGACCCCTTCAAGGGGGAAGGGCCGGAAGACGCCCTGGTAGAGACCAGGGGCAGAAAGAAGGCCCTGCCTCATAAGAAGACAGAGAGAAAAAGAGTCAGAGAGGAAATGATTCTTCCTTTCAATGCTAGAGACCTCAAGGCAACAAACCCTCTGGGGGAAGGGGAGGCAGAAGGAATGGCACTCTCTGGATGTGCGCAGGGCCATCAGGGTTTGCCTCAGGAACACAGAGGAGTCCCACATATTGGGGGCTCTGTTTGTGTCTTTCCAGTCTAGAACCAAGGGGCACAAGGTTCCCCCAGCATCACTGGCAGGCTGGATCCGGGGGTGGGGTGCCCTTGGGAATGACTGCCCATTCCACCAGGAGCACAGTCACCTCAGCATCGTTTGGGACGCGAGCTCCCCTGGGTGACACTTGGTCCTCTCCCTCCACTTATATGAAACACCGTAAGTTAGACACCTACGTCTCAGCAGAGGCCTCCTTCGGGAGAAGAGTGCTTCAACAGGTGGTTAACAACGAGGAGGTAGGGCCCACAGCGGCTGCCACCCAATCCAGACACTGCTGAGACACTTCCCACATCATGGATCCCAGTTTTCCCCTACAGGAGAAGCGAACATTGATATTTACCATGATAGGTTCCTTCTCTGTAGAGAGAATTGGGATCTGGCCCTCTCAGGGACCTCTGTGTGCATGTGGGAGGCGATCAAACACTGCATTTTGGAGGGTTGCCTGGATGGACATGGGACACCTTCCCCCAAGGTCCAGGGGCCTCTCCTATCTTCCCATCCCAGCCTTCTTGCTCTTCAGCACATATCAGAGCACATATCCTTCACCTGTGCTCATTACAGGGGCCAGCAGGAATCTTCATTATAATAATAATAATAATAATAATAATAATAATAATAATAATAATAATAATTTATTATTTATGCCCCGCCCATCTGGCTGGGTTTCCCCAGCCACTCTGGGCGGCTTTCAACAGAACATTAAAATACAATAATCTATAAAACATTAAAAGCCTCCCTAAACAGGGCTGCCTTCAGATGTCTTCTAAAGGTTTGATAGTTGTTGTTCTCTTTGACATCATTCAGTGAAGAGAGCGGCATGCCCCACTGAAATCACTGTTCTGTTCCTATTCTTTAGTTGTTATGTTGTGACTATACAGTTACTTGCTTAAGCATGAGTTGAACTGGAGATCGGGGGTCGTCCTGCCCCTGATGTATTCCTCAAAAGTTTAACTTCTTTTCAATGGGGCAGAGACCAATTCTCCCTATAGAGAAGGAACTTATCTCGATAAGTACCAACGTTCGCTTGTCTCTTCATTGCAGGTGATGAACTGGAAATGAAGAAAATGGGAGGCCACGACAAAGTCAAAACAGAGGAGAAGCCATATCAAGATTCGGAATGCAGAGAGGGCTTGAGCCAGAGCTCCACTTCCACTTCCTATCAAAGAAATTCCACCGGAAAGAAACGCTACCAGTGCTTCGAATGCGGAAAGAGTTTCGCTTGGCATGACTCTCTCAATTTCCATCAAAGAATTCATACAGGCAAGAAACCGTATCAGTGCTTGGAATGTGGGAAGATCTTCAGTTACAAGAACAATCTCGTTTCCCATCAAAGAATTCATACAGGGGAGAAGCCGTATCAGTGCTTGGAATGTGGAAAGAGCTTCAGTTACAGAGCCAGTCTCACTTCCCATCAAAGAATTCACACAGGGGAGAAACCGTATAATTGCTTGGCATGTGGGAAGACCTTCCGTCATAGCTGCCATCTCAAGTCCCATCTCAGAATTCACACTGGGGAGAAACCCTATCAGTGCATGGAATGTGGAAAGAGCTTCAGTAAGAGTTCTGTTCTCACTTCCCATCAAAGAATTCATACAGGGGAAAAACCTTATCAGTGCTTGGAATGTGGAAAGATCTTCAGCTATAAGAACAATCTCACTTCCCATCAAAGAATTCATACAGGGGAGAAGCCATATCAGTGCTTGGAATGTGGAGAGAACTTCAGCTACAGAGCCAGTCTCACTTTCCATCAAAGAATTCACACAGGGGAGAAACCATATAATTGCGTGGCATGTGGGAAGAGCTTCCGTCATAGCTGCCATCTCAAGTCCCATCAACGAATTCATACAGGGGAGAAACCATATGAGTGCCTGGAATGTGGAAAGAGCTTCAGTCAGAGGTCCAATCTCACTTCCCATCAAAGAATTCATACAGGGGAGAAACCATTTCAGTGTCTGGAATGTGGGAAGAGCTTCAGTCAGAGTTCTGCTCTCACTTCCCATCAACGAATTCATACAGGAGAGAAGCCATATGAGTGCTTGGAATGTGGGAAGAGCTTCAGTCAGAAGGGCAATCTCACTTTCCATCAAAAAATCCACAGTGAGGAGAATTGTAGAATCTAGTCCAACCCATGCAGTGCAGAGATCTCTGAGCCTGTGCTTCAGATCTCCCAAGGAAGGAGAGTCCACCACCTTCCAATGGACTTCCTTCCACTGCTGTACAGCTGTGATCATTAGAAAGTTCTTCCTGATGTTTAATTGGAATCAACTTTCTTGTAACTTGAAGCCATTGGTTCAGGTCCTCCTCTACAGACCAGGAAGAAACAAGCTTGCTCCATCCTGCACGGGACAGCCTTTAGATATTTAGAGATTGCTAGCCTATCTCCTCTAAATCTACCATTTTGCGGACTAAACACCCGCAGTTTCCTCAGCTGTTCCTCCTAAGTCTTGATTTCCAGACCCTTGATCATTTTGGTCACCCGCCTCTGCACACGTTCCAACTTGTTAATATCCTTCTTGAATTGTGGTGCCAAGAACTGGACCCAAGACTCCAGGTGAGGTCTGGCCAAGGAAGAATAGAGCAGTGATCTAGACAGTGGGGAGATTCATTTGCCCCTTTTGAGATTACCAGTACTTTGCAGTGTGGAGATTCATTTTGCTCTACTCACAGCCACAGCTTGCTTGGCCCCTCACCCAGCTCACAGTTGTGCCAGTGAGGAAACTGAGGCACATTTTGTCCATTCCTGTTAATTATTCTCCGCTGCCCTGCTGCCTGGATCTGCCTCTTCTCCTTGCACCAGCTCCAGACTGCCTCCAGGGGGCCAGCGTTTCTAGTGAGAGGCAGGGGCTCCGGTGTAGGGGCAGGGGTCTGCTGGTGGTTTCTGGCCAAGGACGCCTTGTAGATGGGGAGAGGGGGGCCGGTGGGTCAGTAGGAGATCTCCTCCTAACATTCCTCCTCCCCCTTGAAATCTCTGTGGCTTGAGCCAGCATGATTACTTAATACGGTGGTCCCTTGGTTCTCAAATGCCTTGGTACTCAAACAGCTTGGAACCCAACCACTGCAAACCCGGAAGCAAGCTTTTCTAGTTTGCAAACTTTTTTCGGAAGCCGAACGTGCTCCATTTTGAGTGCCACATTTCCGTTTTGAGTGTTATGCTGAGGTCTGTCTGGTTTTGCTATTTATTTTGCGTTTTTGTTTTTGTGGCTTTTTTGTTTTGTTTTTGTGACTGTGGAACCCAGTTCAGCTACTGATTGTGTGACTGCAGTACATTCAGGTATCTGAAGGAGTGTGCATGCACACGAAAGCTCATACCAAGAACAAACTTAGTTGGTCTCTAAGGTGCTACTGGAAGGAAATTTTTTATTTTGTTTTGGCTATGACAGACCAACACGGCTATCTACCTGCAGTACATTGTTTATTGCTTTCATTTTATGGATCAATGGTCTTGTTATAGAGCAAAATTCATGTTAAATTGCTGTTTCAGGGGTTGTTTTGAAATGTCTGGCACAGAATAATCCATTTTGCATTACTTTCTATGGGAAAGCGTGCCTTGGTTTTGGAACGGACTTCCGGAACGCTTTAAGTTTGAGAACCAAGGTACTACTGTACTAATATTAGCACTAATAATTAAAAGTTTCAAAGGCTTCCAATCAATACGCCATGCTGATTGTAAATAATGTGCTAACAGAAAAATGCAATATAACAAAGGGGACAAGACAGAGTTGCCCCTTGTCACCATTATTGTTTATACTAGTATTAGAGGTTTTGGCTAGCAGAATCTGATTGGATGTCAAGATTGAAGGGATCCCAGGGGGGCACAGGGCATATAAACTTAGGGCATTTGCTGGTGATGTGGTGATATTGGTAGAGGAGCATATGGTCAGTGTTCCAAAGGCTCTGGAACAGATTCATAAATTTGGAGAGGTAGCAGGCTTTAAACTTAATTGGTGAAAAAACTAAATATGAGAAACGACTGGGTAATTTACTACTATTAAGAGAGGTAGATCAAGACTTAAAATTAAGGAGTTATGAAGAAGTAAGAGGACTAATAGGGATGCGGGTGGCGCTGTGGTCTAAACCACAGAGCCCAGGGCTTGCCGATCAGAAGGTCGGCGGTTCGAATCCCTGCGACGGGGTGAGCTCCCGTTGCTCGGTCCCTGCTCCTGCCCACCTAGCAGTTCAAAAGCATGTCAAAGTGCAAGTAGATAAATAGGTACCGCTCCAGCAGGAAGGTAAACGGCGTTTCCGTGCGCTGCTCTGGTTTGCCAGAAGCGGCTTAGTCATGCTGGCCACATGACCTGGAAGCTGTACGCCGGCTCCTTTGGCCAATAATGCGAGATGAGCGCCGCAACCCCAGAGTCGTCCGCGACTGGACCTAACGGTCAGGGGTCCCTTTACCTTTACCTTTTAAGAGGACTAATAACCGATTGGTTGCAATATCACCAGCTTAATGAAGCATTTAAGTTGAATAAAAAGAAAGATTTTTCACATAAAACCTCCCAATTTGAAAGAGTTGCTGGAAAATAAAAACAAAATGTATAAACTTTTATCGGATTGGTAAGCAAAAGATGGAACAGTTCAAAGCAGTGATGATACAATGAGCGAGGGATTTTGGTTATAATATTGAGTTAGCAGCATGGGAGAAATTATTGATTACAGACCTGAAATTTACAGCATTATACTTTGAAAGAAAACTATATGGAAATGATCTCCCATTGGTAAACTCCTAGTAAATTAGCTAAAATGCATAAATAAAATTCTAACATGCTGTAAATGTAAAGAGAAAGAGGGCATCTTTTATCATATGTGGTAGTTATGTAAAAAAAGCTTTATGGGAAATGATATATAATGAGTTTTAAAAAATGGTGAAAATTATGTTTTCTAAGCAACCAGAAGCTTTTCTTTTAGGAATTTTAGGTGCAGAAGGACCAGAAGAAATTGTTCATGTATGCAACCACAGTTGCCCGTACGTTGCTGGCCCAGAGATGGAAAGAGAATACAGTTCCAAACAAGGAAGAGTGGCTGTTAAAAGGATTGAACTATGCTGGATTGGCAAAACTTACAGGAAGAATCAGGAGGCAGGAAGAATCAAATTTTAATAAAGAATGGGGGAAGTATATAATGTATTTGAAAAATTACTGTAAACAATGACATTCATTAGTAGGTTTGACAGAAAACTTGTAAAAATCTGAACCATGGATTGATGAAGGATTTACAATAATTGGAGTTGGTGATAAGATGCAGAATGAAAATGAAAATATAAGGATCCACAAAGGGGGGGGGGGGTTTAAATGGGATATGTCTGAATTTTGTTTCGTTTTTGTTGTTACGGTTTGTAAAATGGAAAATGCAAAAATAAAATTAAAGAAAAGCTTCAAAGGCTTCCTTATCTGGACCTGTGTGTGTCTTTCTCGGGTTACCGCTCAGTCGGAGAGCACATAACTCTCAATCTTGGGGTCAGGGGTTTGAGCCCCACCTTGGGGAGAAGATTCCTGCATTGCAGGGGGCTGGACTAGATGACCCTTGGGGTCCCTCCCAACTCTACGGTTCCATGATCCTTTGAGTCTAGGAATCAGTGCTGGCTGCTATGTTTGCTCTCTATTGAGAAGAGGGTCCATGGAGCTTTTGATGAAGAGATGCCTGGGGGAAAGGCTGCGGATTCGGGGGGGTTGCAGAAACGGGGGGTGCAGTTGTTGGAAAGGAGGAAGAGGGACCCCAAGGGTCATCTAGCCCAATGCCTGGCAATGCAGGAGGAGGGGGGGCATAAAGATGGAGGCAGAAGGACAAAGGTGGCTGGGAAGCCTTTCCCATGGTGGAGAAAAACTGACCAGGCTGGGGGTCAGCCGGACACTGGTCAGAAGTCAACAGGTCATCTCCTCAGGGATGTCATAAGACAATGATGGCCAAACTTGGTCCTCCAGCTGTTTGGGGACTATAACTCCCATCACCCCTAGCTAACAGGACCAGTGGTCAGGGATGATGGGAATTGTAGTCCCAAAACAGCTGGGGGGCCAAGTTTGGCCATCACTGGTCTGTGGGTGGGGGGCATCCAAAGTTAGCTGTCTGGGGAGAGTGGAGGGTTTCTGAGAGTGGGGGAGGTCACCCTATAATGGTCTATGACGGGTCAGCAAACTTTTTCAGCCGTGGGCCGGTCCACTGTCCCTCAGACCATGGGGGGGGGGTTGAACTATATTTTCGGGGGGGGGGGAATGGAAATGAACGAATTCCTATGCCCCACAAATAACCCAGAGATGCGTTTTAAATGAAAGGACACATTCTACTCATGTAAAAACACGCTGATTCCCGGACCGTCCGTGGGCCGGATTGAGAAGGCGACTGGGCCGCATCAGGCCCCTGGGCCTTAGGTTGCCTACCCATGGTCTATAATTAAGTCTTTCTGCTAATTTTTCCGTGGCCAGATGCTCATTTCTTGGCAGGGGGTAATGTTGTGAATCTCAGGATGCCAGAAACCCAAAAATCCTGGGACCGATAGGTGCTAGAATTTAGTTAGGGTGTGGGGCATCAGAGTCACGAGTCTCTATGATAGAAGCAAGTGAGACGTTCCCCAACCCTCTGAAATTAGCGTGATCAGGGCTGATTAAGGCAGGCTGCTGCTAATTAACATGGACTCATTTCCTTTGAGGTATTAGGCACCAGGGAAGGCTGCCATGAATCTGGGGTTTCCTGGACATAGCCGGGATTTGTCCGAGGGGAATTTTTGGCAAGCGTGAAAATGTCCAGGAAAACATGGCAGCCCATTCCAGAAGTGCTGGTTTTTCATTTTTTTTAAAAGCTGGAAAACAGATTTCTTGGCAATTTTGCAAAAAAAAAAAAAAAGTTCAACAACGGCAAAGACAACAAAGAAACACAGACAGACAACTCAACTTGTTTTGTTTTGTTTTGACATGTACTGCTAGTAAGCCAGGTGTCCCCATCCTACATTTGTGCCTCTGATTTGTCCTGCCTAAGTGCAAAATTTTACATTTGCCCCTATTGAAATTCATTTTCCCCTTCTGAAATTCATTTGCCCTTTTGACATTCATTTGCCCCTCTTCTTAGCCACATTAAAGGAACCGGAAGGAGCTTGGGGGCTCTTGCGAAACGGATCCGAAACCTTGGAAGACGTAGAACGTGCAGGGATCATGGCCTCCCCACAAAATTGAATCCCAGAGGGAGATGACCCACAGATCTCTCGAGGGTGCCACCCTTTGTGCAGTTGTGCCAGAGAGGACACTGAAGCGCTGTTTGCCCATTCCTGTTTATTATTTTGCCTGCCTTGCCCTCTCCCTTCTATGCTCCACACCCCCATCACTTGCGCCGCCGCCCTGCCGCCCGGATCTGCCTCTTCTCCTTGCGCCTGCTCCGGGCTGCCTCTGGGGGGTCCGCGTTCCCGCTGGGTGGCAGGGCCTGTGGCAGAGGGGCAGGGGTCTGCCGGTGGTTGCTGGCTGAGGAGGCCTTGTAGATCAGGTGGAAGATGAAGGCGTTGGAGTACCTGGCGGCGAGAGGTGGGAGAGGGGGGGTGAATGGGAGAGCAGGGCCTTCTCGGTGGTGGCCACACATTTCTGGAATCTACCCTCTTGGGGTAGGACCTGCACTGCTTTGGGAGAGGATTAGGCAATTTCATGGATTGGAGGAAGCTGCTATCAACCATTATGAGCCACACTGGTCTCTGCCAAAGGTTATCATAGAATTTATCATTGAGTTGGAAGGGAGCCTGAAGATCAACCAGTCCAACCCCCTGCAATGCAGGAATGTGCAGCTGTCCCTTGTGAGAATTGAACCGGCAGCCCTTGGCATTATCAGCCCTACGCTCTTAAAGAATGAGCTATCCAGTTTTGTTGGGAACTGTAGGAAAGCAGCGAGCTGTTGCGCTCGGATCCCGCTTGGGCGCTTCTTCCCTTTGGGGCACCTTCTTGGCCGCTATGGGGACAGAATGATGGGCAGGGCGGGTCCTCATGGAACCTCCAGGCGCAGAGGCAGTCTAGCTGGATTCCTCAGTTCCTGAGGGTATTTGGCCACTGCAAGGACAGGCTGGGCTGCCCCAGGTGGGCCCCCTTGGGCCTGATCCAGCAGGCTCCTCCTGACGGTCTTCCTCCCCCTTCAAATCTGAGGGCTTGAGCCAGCATGATTACTTGTTCATACTAATATCAATTAGCACTAAGCATAAAAAAGCTTCCAAGGCTTCCTTATCTGGACCTGCATGTCAGAAACCACGCGACTCTCAATCTCAGGGTCATGGGTTTGAGCCCCACATTGGGAAAAGATTCCTACATTGCAGGGGGTTGGACTAGATGACCCTCACGGTCCCTTCCAACTCTACGGTTCCGTGATTCTGAGTCTATGAATCCGTGCTGTTGGACTGGGGATTTCTAGTCTGCTACCCTAGAGGGTCCGGGGAACTTTCGATGAATGGATGGATGTCAGCAAAGGGTGCGAATTTAGGGGAGTTGCAGAACCAGAGGGTGCAGTTCCTGGAAAGGAGGAGAAAGAACCATAGTTGGTAGGGACCCCAAGGGTCATCCAGCCCAACCCCCAGCATTGCTGGAGGAGGGGGGGTGCCATAAAGATGGAGGCAGAAAGACAAAGGTGGTTGGGAAGCCTTTCTCTTGATGGACACAAACTGACCAGGCCAGGAGTCAGCAGGACATTGGTCAGAGGTCCAGAGGTCACCCCTTTCCATCGCTTTGTGGACTGGGGTCAGGGGCATCCCAAGTTACCCACCAGGGCATGGCGTTGTCGATTCCGGCCTGGCGGAAAGGCGACCGGAAAGGGTTGATCTGGGCAGGGCTGGCGCTGCCCCCCGTCGCCATGGAGACGGCGGCCTCATCCACGGCACAGCTGTACTCGCTGCATTCGGTGAAGTAGGCCGGCACCCGAAGGGACTGCAAGGTGGAGAGAGGGAGAAGGAGAGGACCTGACGGCTCCATCGCTCCAGAGGGGGGTCTCCCTTGCCACCCCATAATGGCCTATATTTATTGCACTTACTTACTTGCTGCATTGACAGCCTAGGAGCTGAGGGTGGCATGGATCTTCTACCCTGTGAGGTAGGCTAGGGTAACAGGTGTTGCCTCGAGGTCACACCCAGAGAGCTTCATAGCTGGGGGGCGGATTTGAACACTGGTTTCTGCCAGCAGTCTAACCAGTACATCCTACTGCCTCTGCCATGGCTTCTGCTGCCCCAGGAGCTATTATGTCCCAGAAACCATGAATGTTCTATGCTGAGACCAGGAGCTCTCAAGCTTCAGTTTGGAAAAGGAATAGGACGTTTTTGTATGTGTGCCTTCCATTTCCCAAATAACTCTACAGTTCTGCTGATAAACAGCCAGAGCTGACCATTTACTACTCTTTCCTCTGAATCTTCTAAATTAAACTGCATTCCTAAATTGGAATTCTGTGAGATTTTCAATGCCTACATTTCTAGATTCAATATTCAGCCCGGAAGACAAAGGCCTGGGAATTGCTGCCAACCCCGGGGCAGTTATTTCACCAGCTCTAAGGCGGTTGCTTGGTGTCGATTGGTCCCAGCATCAGACCCAAGGCCTGATGACATCACAGCTGGAGAATTGGGCTCGGGAGACGGGCGACGCCAACACTTCAGAAGCAGAGCAAAGGCATGCCTGGCGTCACAAGGCTGGATGCTGGGCCAAAGGACTGTATCCAGCGGCCGGGATGTCAAGAGATGATGTCACAGCAATGTCATTCCACAGGATGGAGGGAAGGGTTTTTTTTTGGGGGGGAGACCCCTTTTCTAAATACTGCATGATGAGTGGGCTCGGCTTACCTGAAGTCGCGGCAGAGAACTCCGCCAAGTCTCCTTGAGGGCAAAACCAGAGTTGAACCCTGGACAAAAGGGGTGTGTTAACCTGGGGAACTCTCTGCATCAGATATAGGCAGCCTCCTCACCCCAGCTGGATTCTTTCTTGTCCCCACCCCTGCCACTGCTTCATTCTCTGGCCAAGCGGTCCAACCCATCCCTGCACCCCCTCCCCACTCTCCTGGCCCCTTCCCCCTTTACTCTCACCAATGACCAGGTCCGGTTTCGGCGCCTGCAAGAGGTGGTAGGGGCGGGCACTGAACCCCAACTGAAGTTCACGCCGCCCCCCTTTGCACCTGGGGGCCAGGCCAGGCCGGACAGAGACGCCTTGCTCCTCCTGGAAGGGGGAAAGAGAATGAGGGGGTTCACAAAGCGCTTCTGTCAGATGGAGGGAGCCCCTAATTCCCTCCCACAGGAGGCAGCGGTGGCCACCAACTGGGATGGTTTTCCATGATGGATGCTAACAACAACCAGGAGGAAGTGGATAGAGAGACGTTTCCTGTCCTCTCTGGTGCCCAATGAAGCTGAGTGTTGGAAGATTTAGGGCAGATTAAAGAAAGACCTTATTTATTGGAGCTTTTGATACAGGATGGCAAATAGGACACCTAGCTACTTTAAATGAATTCAAATCTCTAGGGCCTGATGAGCTGCATCTAAGGGTAACAAAGGAGCTTGAGGGTGCAATTTCAGAGCCTTGGCCTATGATCTTTGAGAATTCGTGGAGGCGGGCAAATGTTGTCCCCAACTTCGAAAAGGAGGGGAAATAAGTCCCAGGTATCTACCGACCGGTGAACTTGACATAGAACAGGTAATTCAACAGTCTGTGAACACTTAGAAAAGAATGGTGGGATTCCTCAGACCCAGCCTGGGTTTCTCAGAAACAAGTCAGACCACACGAATCTCGTTTCTTCTTTCAATGGAGTTACAAATCTGGTGGATCAAGGGAATGCTGTGGGGTTGTTCCATGACAGATCGTCACATAAAATAAAATAAACTACTACACCTAAGATTTTGATTAAAAAATGCTGTAATGGATTATCTCACATGTCAGAAGTCTCTGGTGTGAATAAAAAATTCCTATGCCTTGCCGTTTCTGATTTGTGCGACTCAAATTGGACCTAAAAAATTTAAGTGATGTTGTCTAAAGTTACTTTGGGAGGGGATCAGGGTCCCTGAAGCTTACACCTCATTGGTTGCATAGTAGATCTGCCCCTGGTGGCCCTCCCTCCCCCCAGAGGTAGACTCACATCCCTCTGAAGGAGAAACTGCTGGCCGTCCAATTGGGGGGGCAGGGCATCCCCCACAAACAGAAGCTCCAGAGAGACATGGGGCAGCAGCACCGACAACTCCTGCAGGGGGGGGAGGGGGGAAATGAGAAAATGGGTGGATTTTAGCCACCTTCCTGCTACATATAATTGGTTTAATTCACGCTGAAGCGGGAATGCCTGTGTATTGATGGAAATGTCTAACATTGAGATTTTCCATGAAGCTTTAGAAAAGCAAGAAGAGCTCTGAGCTTTTTGCTGGCTGATTGTTCTTTACTCTAAACCGAATGTAACCTTTGATCATGTGATGAAGGTATTGAATTGCAAATCTGCCATCTTGGAAAGGGGGTGGCTACTTTCTTTGCTCTCCCCAAACTCCTTGGGGTGAGGATGTAAGTGAAGCTCTCCAGGTCAACAGCTCCAGGCCAGTGGAGGCTGGAATGGCGGCCATGAAGCTTGATGGGAAGAGAGAGAGAGAGAGCAATGTTTGCCAGCTCTGGTTAGAAGTTAATTTTATTTCTAAGATGTTGATCTTGAGCTGGACGGCACAAGACATTGTATGGATATTTTGGATGCATTTTGGATGTTTTTGTTACAGTTTTGAAGAAAGTTCTGGAAGTAAAAGTTTAAATAATATCTAATGGGTCCGGACAAGGCTCCATTGCAAAAGGACTCAGTTTTCATCCATCCAGTCACTTCAAACTGCGACTTCCCTGGACCCTCCCCCTTTCACAGAAGGGGGTCCCTCGAGGGGTCTCTGGGGGTACTTCACAGGCGACCACAGAAGGTGGTGGCTGCTCCTTTGATGAAGGTCTTTAAGCAGAGACCAGGGTTGGACTAGATGACTCCTGGGGTTCCCTTCCAACCCTACAATTCTATGACCTCGGAAGGTGTTGGGGGTCTCCACCACTGGAGGCTTTTAAGCAGTGGTTGGGGGACCATCTGCCTGGTGTTCTTTAGCTGTGATTCCTACATTGTGAGGGGGCTGGGCTAGATGACCCTCGGGTGGCCCTCCCAACTCTATACAGTCCTACAATTCCAAGCCACTTCATGCAATGCCCACTCCCAATTTTCACCGGAGAGACACGTGGCTTCAGTGTCTAGGTAGGTACCCCCCTACCTGCCACTCTCCCCCCCCCCCGCTTAAGCCAAGGGAATTCCAGCCCAGAGAAGCTCCCAGGTGAGGCAAGGGTTAAGATCTACCTCTGGTGGATGGCTTTGTCTTCCCCCCTCCTCTTTCCCTTTTCTCTTTTTCTTCTATGCTATTTCATTCTTTTGTGTTTTGTTTTTATTGTATTCTACAATAAAAGCTTCGAAGTTTCTTCTTTATAATCAATTCCCTCCCCCCCCCCTCCAAACTAAGACGTTAATCTAGATACAAACACTGATCCAGAGGGAAAGAAGGGGGTGGAGAAAGGGAAAAAAAGAAAAGAGGTAGAGATATAGAGATTAAAAAAAAACAGTTTGAAAGAGAAAAAAGACAAGCCAAAGTTAAGATCTTAAGGAACTTCTTATTCTTCATCTGGCAGCTACGGTATATATAAACCTTATTCAACTCATCCACTCCAGTATAACACCCAGCACAACTGCTTTCTATAAACCAACATTATCTCCAACCTTCAAACCCATTTGTGCATATTAAAAGTCTTGACACCGTAATCATATATTGGGACAAAGATGCATGGTCTTTTTTTCCCAATTGTGTATCCATAAGCTTCAATAAGAAATAAATAAAACGGGATTCCTGCCCAGAGAACCCTTGGGCTGCAAAACCAGTGGTGCCAGTTTGCCCAGCTCTCCCTCGACACTCCCCTCCCCCGTACCCAGTTGCACCTCTGCCCCACCGGGAAGACCCTTCACATACCCAGAAGACCATCAGAACCCCAAATTCTTTGCCTGCCTCTACCACGTGGATCTTGAGAGACTGCTTGTTCAGGATGTTCAACTCGGGAACTGGAGGGAGAATAAAAGGAGGGGGGAGACCGGGAGTCACAGAGGACCTTTGGGAAGCGTTGGTTGGCTTGAAGAACATCAGGAGAACCTGCTCCATCAGGCCTGTGGCCCATCTCCCTCCTTTCACAGGGACCAAACGCCCCTAATAGAGGATTCTCAATAGTGCCCATTATGGGAAGACCACGAGCAGGATCTGAACTCAGCTCCCCCTTCCTGAGGTTTCCAGCAACTGGGATTTGGAAGCATCGCTGCCTCTGACCTTGTAGGCAGAGCAGAGCCATCCTGGCTAGTAGCCACTGACAACCCTCTCTTCCTCCGTGAATTTGTCCCGTCTTCCTTTACAGCCATCCCTGCCTCCTGTGGGAGGGAGTTCCACAGGTTAACTCTGAGCTGCACAAAGAAGGTTAGGCTGAGAGAGGCAGTGGCTGGCCCCCCCAAGGTCACCCAGTGAGCTTCATGGCCAGGTGGGGATTTTGACGGAAGGATAAGCATTACGAAAGAAGCGATGGTTCGCTGTCCAAAATTAATGCTACTGAATATTTTCGATGATGTCGATGTTGGTATAAAGTCAAAAGAATTGGCCTTATCTACGTTCTTGGCAGAACAAATAGCAATTGCAAGTCAATGGGCAACTGCGTCTGAATCTTACAGCTTAGTCGCCGGAACAGAGGTACTATGGAAAGAATCACACGTAATTTGGGATATCGATGAGGACTAGAACCGCCAGACACTTTTTGTATGATCTGGAATTCCCTTTACAGCATATATGGCAGAACCGCCCTTTTCAAGACAAGCCTGGAAGCAGACCTGATAACCTGATAATGCTGATAATCCCCTTTACTTGGCCTTTGTTCCTTTGACTCCTGTGCAGCTGCGCTTATTCCATGCGCCCATTTTACAGCTTTGCTTTTCGTCTTTCAATTCCCGCCTCTTCTTACGCTCGTTCTCTCTCGGTTTCATGTATGTTACAAACCCTGCAGGGAGGTTGGGGGGCTACCCCCCCGATACTCACAGTGCTGAGGGGCCAGTTGGGTGATGATGTAGTAGGCAGTGAGGGGGTAGCTCAGGAGGACGGCCAGAGGGGCTCCGAGGGGCAGCCCCCGCCACTGGTAATACTCCTTCCAGGACCCTGTGGGGAGGGGGAGGCAGCAGAAATCAGAGAAGGGTTTGTATCCCCTTGCCACAGATAGCAGGGTTGCTATTAATCAGATTTAACCATCGCTTTTTTTTTGTCAGGGTGATTCAAAGCAACTTGCATTATTTTAAGCAAAAAACAGACACACATGGATGTTAAGACCGGCATATAAATCTAAAAGACAATCTTCTTCTTTTAGAAAACCTAGATTAAATCATTTCACCCAGGTAAAAAGGCCATTGATGATTAAAAGCTGAAGGCCTGATCTCAAAGGATTCCCCCCCCCCCCGGTGCCTATAGATGTGTAGTTATAGCACCTGGCAAGCCTCCCTAGAGAAAGCTTGCCGCAAGTGGGGAGCCACCATCGAAAAGGCCCTGTTATACATGAGTTGCAAGATGCAAGCTCGGACTCCCCCCACCCCCTGAACCCCTGTCTCACCAAAGAATGTCCTGGGCGTGGGAGGCTCTGGGGGGGCTGGCGGAAGAGCCGTACCTCCTTCTGGCCGCAGCGCCTCAAAGGGGTTCCCTAGGGGGGTGAGTAAAAGGCTGGTCAGGGCAGGGAGGGGAATGTCAAGGTTGTGGGGCAAAGGAGCCGGGAAATGGCAGAGAGGAGATGGGGGGCAGTAGTGGCAGCCCCCAATCATTTGCCTCTGTTGGAGAGGAGAACTGTGGGTGCCATACAGCTGGTTGTGCACCCCACACAAGCGAGTGGAATCCCCTCAGCCCCACTCCAGGGGGCTAGGAGGGGCTGCCCCATTGCCCCTGCAGAAGTGAGTTTCGACCCCCAGTCCAGGCAGCTTCTGTGCAAGGAACTGGGAGAGGCGCAGTCTTCTCCTCTGCCCAAGACGCCCCAGATGTCCTGGACTGGTCCTGAAAGCCATTGGCCCATCTAGTTCAGCCTCCAGTTCGCGAAGTGGATAAATACCCCCTATGAATCTAGGAGTGCAGATAGACTGCTTCTGGGCCTGGAAGCTCCATAGGGCCCAAAGAAGCACCCTGCTGGATCAGGCCAATGGCCCACCCAGTGCAATGGGAAAACCACAATCAGGATCCGAGCACAAGAGCCGCTCTCCCTTCCTGCGGTTTCCAGCAGCGGGCATCCGGGAAAAAGACTGCCTCCGACTGTGGAGGGCAGGGCAGAGCCCTCGACAGCCCCCTCCTCCTCCCTGAAGGGGTCTGGGCCCCTCTTAAAGCCATCCAGGTTGGTGACCATCGCTGCCTCCGGTGGGAGGGAGTTCCACGGTTTCACTAGCAAGGATTTCACCCAGCCGCTTCGATGCCCACCAGTCCTGCTGTGAAGGAGGTGGGGTAGAGGCTCCTGGCCCCCCTTCTGATTGCCCCACCTGAACGCCGTGGGTCTGCATCGCACACCCGCCCGCCCAACACGCCCTGCCCCCTCACCGCTTTGCAGGAAGGGCACGGGCTTCTCGGGACCCCCCTGGAGCCCCACGCCGTAGTCGGGCGCCCTGACCAGCATGCTCTCTCCAGCCCAGTAGCCGCGGGTCAGACCCCTGGCAGAGAGGAAGCCCTCTTTGTTGAAGTTCTCGCTGGTGACCTCTGCAAGGGAAGCAAGGGGGGGAGATGAGCCTCTCAGGACCCCAAACTCTGCCTCCCCCCCAGCACCTGACCCCATGACCCCCTCCCCCTGGCGCCCGGGCTGCCCACCTGCAGTGAAGGTGAAGGGCAGGTTGGCCAGCTCCCGGGTGCGACTCATGTATCCAGCCATGCGCTGGCACCAGAACTGGTGCCCGATGTCCTCGGGGCTGCGGTTCCAGTCCAGCTTGCGGCAGCGCTCGGAGCAGTAGAGGACGGCCCTGCAGTGCTGGCTGTGGCGACAGAGAGGGGCCGCTCAGGCAAGGGGCTGGGGGAGCCGGAAGGGACCCCCCAGGGTCATGCAGGCCAACCCCCGGCCAGGCAGGAATCCCAGCCAAGGGCAACCCAGTACCAACTTCTGCAAAGCTCCCACTGCTTTGCCAGGGTGCGCCAGAGCGAGGGTTGCGGTTTTGCACGAGCGTCTTTGGTGGGTGCCGACGGGCGTGCCTGGATGGAAAGCGGGGGGGGGGGAGTGGGGAGGGAGCCCTCTGTGGGGTGCTGCTCACCACGCCGTGACTTGGCCCTCGAAGCTGTGCCGCTTGCAGACGTGGCAGGCCCTGACGCGGGTGGTGGGGAACGTGAAGGCCGGCTTGGGGCCCCAGCCGCGCATCGGGCCCTTGCTCATCTTCACCCCCAGCCTCGAGAGCAGCGGCTCCAGGGACCTAGACAGGAGGACACCGGCTGGATCAGGCCCAAGGGGGACCAGCAACGCCCAGTGGCCAAATGCCCCGTGGGACCCAGATAGACTGCCTCTGGGCCTGGAGGTTCCACAAGAGCATAAGAAGAGCCTGGCTGCTGGGAGATCCACCCAGTTCAACCGCCTCTTCTCCCAGGGAAAACCAGATGCCCCCCTTGGAAGCCAGCTATGGGTCACCCCCTTCCCTCTCCGGGGTGGATCTTGCCAACTCTAGCTGGCCCAGGTGCCTCAAGAAAGTTCCAAGGCAGGGCGAAGCTCAGGTAGCCCCATGTTTGTAGGCTATTTGGGCCTTGGAGGTACACTGCCCCTGAACATGGGGTCTCTGTTGTCAGCTCTTCTCTTGCTACTTCTTTTAAAAGGGTGGGGGGCAAATGTATTGCACGACCTATTTTACAACGTGCTTCTTCTTCTCCTTCTCTTTGCGCCCCCTCTGCCCTGCCGCCAAAGGAGGAGCCCCTTGGAAGCTGCGCCATGCGCTGCAACAAAGTGGCGCAGCCTCTCACTTGTGCAAGGCCGCGTCTCCCACGGTGAGCAGCTTGGGCCTTCGCGGCTCCCCTGCGCCGAGAGGGCAGATCATGCTGTGGCACAGGAGGGCGACGGCGCGGGGCTCCAGGGGCTGCTCGGCCCCCGTGGCCCCTGCGCAGGACCCCCCCAGCTGGAAATCAAAGCCCAGGATGCATCCGTGCTCGTCCGTCACCAGCAGGAGGTAGTCCACGCGCCACAGCGGCTGGCCTGCAAGAGAACAGAAGGATTAGAGTCATAATTTATAGCCCGCCCATCTGGCTGGGTTTCCCCAGCCACTCTGGGCGGCTCCCAACAGAATATTAAAAACAGAACAAAGCATCAAACATTTTTTTTAAAAACTCCCTAAACAGGGCTGCCTTCAGATGTCTTCTAAAAGTCAGGAAGTTGCTTATTTCCTTGACATCTGATGGGAGGGCGCTCCACAGGGCGGGTGCCACCACCAAGAAGGCCCTCTGCCTGGTTCCCTGCAACCTCACTTCTTGCAGGGAGGGAACTGCCAGAAGGCCCTCGGAGCTGGACCTCTGTGTGAGGGGAGACATTGGCTGGATCCGGCCAACGACCCGCTGAATCCAACCTCCTGCCCTCCCAGTAGCCAAATGCCCCTAAGGACCGAGGAATCCAGATAGACTGTTCCTGGGCCTGGAGGCTCCATGGGAATGTGAGAAGAGCCCTGGATCAGGCCAGTGGCCCACCTGGTCCAGCACCCTGTTCTCCCAGTTGCCTGTAGGAAACCAGCAAGCAGGATCCGCCCACGAGAGCAGGATCCGCTCCCCTCCTGTGGCTCCCAGCGACTGGCATTCAAAAGCACCGATTCCCCCTCCATCTGCGGAGGCAGAATGTGGGATTGTTCAGGGAGGCAGGAGAGGATAGATTGTTTGTTAATATCCTTCCTCACTTGTGCTAGCAAGTCCCTTTACTTAGCACAACAGAGAGCTGCTTGCAGGCTTGTTTAAGCCTCTCACTATCATACAATCCGGTATTGAATTGTATGTTCCCGGTAAGTTCCCTTTTTATCCCTCTTAAAAGAATAAAGTCACAACAAGGGCCTTCTCGGTAGTGGCGCCCACCCTGTGGAATGCCCTCCCTTCAGATGTCAAAGAGAACAACAACTACCAGACCTTTAGAAGACATCTGAAGGCAGCCCTGTTTAGGGAGGCTTTTAATGTTTAATAGATTATTGTATTTTAATGTTCTGTTGGAAGCCGCCCAGAGTGGCTGGGGAAACCCAGCCAGATGGGCGGGGTATAAATAATAAATTATTATTATTATTATTATTATTATTATTATTATTATTATTATAACAATCTTATTTAAAGTCAGTAAAAGACGTTTACTCACATCATCAGTTTACAGTTGGATGCCTGAAGGCAGACTTAGGTACAAAGTATAGACATGTTGCTCCAATGATAAAAGCTGCTCCAATGATGGAGGAAGTCAGAGAGAGAGAGAGTTGTAGTATAAACACCGACAACTGGGAAACATAGCCTGCGAGCGCTCCAGTTGGAGAACAGCCTTTACTAAAGGTGCCATGGGCTTTGAAGACACTCGAACTCAGGACGCAAGGGAGAAACATGCTAAGAGGAAGGCACGCTTGGCAAATCCACACCGTGATCGACTCCCGCCCAGAAACCAATGTCCCCACTGTGGAAGGACGTGTGGATCCAGAATTGGCCTCCACAGTCACTTACGGACTCATTGTTAAAACCGTGTTTATGGGAGACAATCTTACTCGGCTACAAGGGATCGCCAAAGAAGACGAAGACGACAAAGAAGAAGAAGAAGAAGAAGAAGAAGAAGAAGAAGAAGAAGAAGAAGAAGAAGAAGAAGAAGAAGAAGTCCTTTTGTGTTACCTGGACAGGAAAGGTCATGCCCACCTCTAGTCACATGCAAAGGAAGGATGTCCCAGCCAGGAGGAAACAGGAAGTTTTCGACTGGCTGGACCAAACATCCCCTTGCATGTCCACTCTAGGAAAACAAGGAATGTTGTACTTGACTGGCGCTGTGGGTTAAACCACAGAGCCTAGGGCTTGCTGATCAGAAGGTTGACGGTTCGAATCCCCGCGACAGAGTGAGCTCCCGTTGCTCGGTCCCAGCTCCTGCCCACCTAGCAGTTCGAAAGCATGTCAAAGTGCAAGTAGATAAATAGGTACCGCTCCGGCGGGAAGGTCAACGGCGTTTCCGTGCGCTGCTCTGGTTCGCCAGAAGCGGCTTAGTCATGCTGGCCACATGACCCGGAAGCTGTACGCCGGCTCCCTCGGCCAATAATGCGAGATGAGCGCCGCAACCCCAGAGTCGGACACGACTGGACCTAATGGTCAGGGGTCCCTTTACCTTTACCTTACTACTTATATATCACATCCCACACAGAGCAGAGCCCAGGTGGCCCTTCCGAGGATGCTGCGCTACCTGCGCCGAGCCCCGCCCCCTCAGGTGCCCCTCACCTGTCTCAGGTGCGACCTCTTCGTCGTCCTCCTCGCCGGCGCCCACGAAGGTGATGAAGCGCTCCAGGTCCCCCAGGGCCAGCGCCTCTTCACTGTAGAAGCGGCCGCCCACCTGCTGCCCGGGGTCGGCCACCGTGAAGGCCAGCGCCCGGTTGGGCAAGGCGTGCAGCACCCAGAGGGCCGGATCCGGAGGCAGGCGCCGGATGGAGCCCTCCTGGCGCTTGCGGCGCTCGCTGCCTCGCCGGCAGGCCGAGTCCAGCAGAAAGTGCCGGTACCAGCCGAAGAGCAGCTCAGCAAAGTCCAGGATCTCGGCCCGGTAGCCGGTGACAAACTCCATGCCTGCGGGGAGAGCGGCCGGGCCAGAGCTCTGTCAGCCGCACGCGGAAAACCCCCAAAGCCCCCACCCCAGGCCCTTCACATTTCATCAGGAGTCCCAGTCAGGACACCGAGAGACCCTCTGAGCATGTGCAGAGTGTGTTTCCCCTCCCATGCATCTACCTGCCTTGCAGCGGGTTGGAATGGATGACCTTTTGGAGTCCCACCCGAATCGACAGTTCTATGAAACAGGCAATTCCTGGATGGCCGGGGGTTGGACTAGATGACCCACGGGTCCCTTCCAACTCTCAATACTATGATTCATTGGAGGTTTCTAAGGAGAGGTTAATTCCTGCAGGGTGGGCCATTCTAGGGAGTGAAACTTAATGTTTGCACTTTTCTTCAGTGAGGGGCCTTAAAAACGTTTCTAGGTGTGAGGATTTTAAATCTGCTACTATTTTTGTGACTGGACAACATCTAGCTTGGTAGGTTTGATAAAGAAGCAAATAAACTACTCTCAGAAAACCAAAGAAAATTAATTTGAAATTGACAGGTCATATAAGATATGTATAATATATTAATATGAATACATAGTATATAACTGCAAATATCTGCCAGTCATTTCCCATGATTTCTACACAAATTTACACACATTTTATTTACAAAGCAAAACTAAATTGTATTATAGTATTCTAACCAAAATATATTTGGGTTTCCCTCATTTTTGGAATATGAAAGGTGAAAATCCGACAGGTTGGGCCTGCGAATCCTCGAAATAAGATAAAAGTGTAATGAAATTTATACAAAATATACTGGGGGTTTTGTGTGTGTGTATTTGGATAATAATAATATCTATATACTAGGTAACTTTATATGGAATTGTAATTCTTAATTCTTGTATTGATATATTATACCTTCCTTTCCGTGTTCTCACTTTTAATTTTTATTCTATATTGTTTATTTTCAGCGCTGTTTAAAATTATTTATTATTATTATTATTATTATTATTATAAAATGAATGAATGAATGAAATGAAAGTGCTTCCCCCTTCTCTCTCTGCCCCCCACTTCCCTCGCCCACAAAGTGGGTCGTCTTTGGGGGAGAAGCAGGCTCCATTCAGTTTGGACATCTCTGGCAGGTGGGTCCCAACTGCCACCAACAGTCAGGTGAGTCCCCCCCCCGGCATAGAGAGGGGCTCCCTAGAGGGCAGCTGTGCCCACACCAGCCCTGCCCACCCCCTGGCATGGGGTCCTGCCCCCCACCTATGGCCTACCTAGGCCTCCCCACCTACCTGACCGCTTTGGAGGTCAGTCGTTGGATGGGGGGGTCCCTCTGTTCCGCTGCGACATCAGAGGAATCTGGAATCCTGGCCAGGCCAACAGACAGAGGGGCGGCCGGCAGCCTCCTCCTCTGATGCCCCCTCGGACACCTGGGTCCCATCGCCACCGTGGGCAGCGGAAAGGGAGCACCCTGCAGAAGGCCATCGCGGGCAGAGGCGTCTCGCACCGCTGTGGTCCAGCAAGGCGGAGCGGACCCTGAAGGTCAGGAAAAGATGTCGGGGTGTAAAAAGAGGCAGCGGTTGTGTAGTGGTTAGAGTGCCGGGCTAGGACCCAGGGAAGACCAGGGTTCGAATGCCCCCAGCCAGCCATGAAGGTTGCTGGGTGTGAGCTCAGGGCAGTGTCTGCCTTTGTCTGTCGGCCTGGCCTGCCTCATAGAGTTGTTGTGGGGATTCCATGAGGACTAGGAGCAAGACCAGGGTTTCAATCCCCATTCGGACATTTGTGGGGCAGGCGCTGCCACTCCGCCTGACCGACCTGTGGGGCTTCAATGAGGACTAGGATCTGGGAGAGACTGGGGTTCGAATGCCCCACCCAGTGGCTGTAAAGCTTGCTGAAGGTGACCTTGCAGGGGGGGCACAGTCACTGCCTTCTCTCAGCCTGACCTACCTCACAAGGTTGTTGTTGTGGGGATTCAATGAGGAGGTGGAGGGAGAACCAGGTGCCCCCCTTGAGGTACCTGGGGGTAAAGTTGGGCTGTAAATGCAGAAAATAAATGAATTCCAAGTAGGCCAAATCCCACTTTTTGAAATCTCAGGCCTGGGGGAGGGGGGCTACATACTTCCTCTGCAGACCCCATTGTTCCCCCCCAAAAAATAATCAGCCTTTTTTTAGTCACATCCCCTCCCTCTGGTTAGCCCCTCCTCCAGTCTCTTATTTCAGTTGTTTTCCCCCCTCTTTAAAAAAAGGGGGAGCCCCTCCCTCCTGCAACAAGGATCCAGGGTGGTTTACGAAAACGAGAAAGATGTGATAAAGCTCAGGAAGAAACGCACAAAATGTGGGAATGTTCAGGGAGGCAGGAGAGGATATATTGTTGGATTATATCCTTTCCAACTTGTGTCAACAAGTTCCACAATTTAGCAGAGTAACATTCCCCTTCTTAAACTGACACAGCAGATGCGTTTGCTCAGGCTCGCTAAAGCTTCTAAAATAAGTTTCATTGGTGATTTCCCCTTCAGTCCCTCATAAAAGATAGACATGACACAGTCTTCTATAAAAGTATAAAAAGAGTTTACTCACACATTCTGTTCACAAATGGATCCCAGAAGGCAGACTTAAGTTACAAAAGTAATATACACCTGGATACTATCCCATAAGGAGACAGCCCCTTTGTCCTCTCTTAGCCAAGAGAGCATCTTAGGCTAAGCAGATGTTGCTTCTTTGACGAATGTGGTCAGAGAGAGAGAGAGATGGCTGTCCAGTCCTGCTCTTTTGTTACCTGGGCAGGTGAGGCCACGCCCACCTCTAGTCACATGCAGAGGAAGTCTGTCCCAGCCTAGGAGAAACAGGAAGTTCCGACTGGCTGGTCCAGACATCCCCTTTTATGTCCACTCTAGGGATGCTGTACTTAACTGCTCTTGTGTTTCACATCCCACACAAAATAAATCCTAAATAAACCCCATATTGCCGAGCCTTCACTACTAGAGCATGTGGGCCACTAACCCAATGTGCTGGCATGGAGGGGGCACCTCATTCTGAGTGCCACCCCCAAAGGCCACCCGGGTGCAGAGGGGTCTTCAAAGGGCCACAGGTGGAGTGCAGGTGGCTGCCCAGCTTGTCTTTGAGCAAAGAAGCAATAGCCTCCCCTGGAGGGCCAGAGGGAAGCCACTTTGTACCTCCACAGAGAACTGGAGCCTCCGGAGAGGGTCAGGGGGAGGGGGAGCCAACTTGCCCCCCCACCCCCCGTTCTGACTGGAGTGGTGGCCTATTTTCAAGGCCTGTTCTGAGATAGACTCTCCCTTCAGCTCCATTATTCTGGAGAAAGCATCTCCTCCATGAAGGGCCTGGCTGACATGTGGGATGTAATCCATTGGAGCAGTCAAGTACAAAATTCCTTGTTTCCCTAGAGTGGACACAGACAGAGAGATGTTACTCCAACCAGTAGAACTGTGGGAATGTTCAGGGTGGCAGGAGAGGATATATTGTTTATTAATATTCTTCCTAACTTACGCTAGCAAGTTCCTTTACTTAGCAGAGTTTACATTCCCCTTTTTATACGCACAGCAGATAGCTGGTTGCAGGCTCATGTGAGCCTCTCACTGTTATACAATTCAGTCTGTCTCAGATTGAATTGTGCATTCCTGGTAAGGTCCCTTGAATCCCTCTTTAAAGAATTCAAAGTCACAGTTGGATTCCTGAAGGCAGACTTAGTTACAAATATGTACATGGGGATCTACCCCATATGGGGGAATAACCCAGTGCAGAGCAGTCCTAGCTAAAAGCTGGTCAAATGAAGAAGGAAGTTGAAAAGAGGGAGAGTGCTGCATGTCTCGTCCTTTTGTTCCCTGGACAGGTGAGGTCACGCGTGGTGGAGTGTGGTGTAGCGGTTAAGAGCGGTGGACGCGTAATCTGGTGAACGGGGTTCACGTCAAATCACAACACTATTCACAACATTCTCACATGGCAGACAGAGACAACTAGAGGGACCAGGATCCCACAGAGCGGATATGGTAAGATGTTTAACTTCTGTGATTGAAACTTAAGAAAAGGAAATGATTTAATGTTTTCTATTTGTAACAGCTGTGGCCTTTCACGCCTTTCTATACATTTGATCCATCTCCCCCCTCTATTAATATGCAAAGAATATATTTTTTTATAAAAAAAAATTAAAAGGTGAAAATAAGGAGAGCTGCCCATGCTGACAGGCCTTCGATGTTGTTAACATCCCCGAAGACCTTCCGGTTCCGCTGATATTGTTCCAGGTTGTGGGGACAGTCTGGATGGCACCTGGGGGGCCCCTTCCTAGCCTGTGATCCTGCCGTGTGGATGGAATCTGTTAAGAGGAAACCTGCTGAACTAGTCTAAGAAAAATGGAAATGACTTAATGGATCACTTTTGTGGTGGCTGTTGCCTTTCATTCCAACCCAGTCAGATGGGCAGGATCAAATAATAAATAATAAATATTATTATTATTTGATGTATCTGAGCCATGCAGTGATCCAAGGCTTGGTTATGGGAGAAGAAAGACCCTCTTGGGGTGCAGATGCTGTGAACCCCTCCATTATAGGCTCAGGTTGTATATATGGGCAAATAAGCCATATAACCCAAAGACTCTCCTCTGAGCCTCAAAAGGAAACAGGAAAGCTGCATTCACTGCTTGGGACCCCTGGAAAGTCACACCACCCAGAGATTGGGGGGGGCAGGCAACGTCTCCTGCTCTCCCCACCCCCCTTTCATCTGCATTTTTATCCGTAAGCCGTCCCAAATCCCCTTCCGGGTAAAAGGCGGGATATAAATGAATATAAAATAACAATTTTAGCACCACTAAAAAGAAAACACAAACATATGGAAAGTTAAAAGGGCAATAAAAGAGACTCGTTGTTTTATTTATTTCCACCCCGCCTTTTTCCCACGCAGAGACTCAAGGCAGCTTACGGATAAAAAGGAGAACCGGCAAAATAAATAAAAATAAAAATATGGGCAGGGTGTGTGGAAAAGATCAGGAGTCCCCTATTGCAGGGGGTTGGACTAGATGTCCTTCAGGCTCCCTTCCAACTGTGCTGGGCTACGATTCCACGACCCAAAAGCAATTCCACGCCGTCGGAAGCCAACAGAACTGCTCGGGCGCGGAAGACCGAGGCCAACTGCCGCCCATGATCTCCCGAGCATCCCGAGCCAAGCCTTCTCCAAGCGCACAGGCGCCGCGAGAACACTTTCCTCGAAAGCCTCCGGCCGATTAGCATCCCGTGACCTTGGAAATGTTTGGGGGGTCTTTGGGTTCGCTTTTGTGCCCTCCCTGTGCTCGCCCTGCGACCTTGGGGAGAAGGGCGGCGTACAGATTTCATAAGTGAATACAAATAAACAAATGAGCCTTTATTCCGTCTCTTCTGCTCAGCGCAGGACCCAGCAGGCGGCCCCCAGGAGCCACGCGAGGGCCGGGCCCTGCCCGCGGGCGGCTCGGGCGGCGATGGCCGCCTCCACTCCGGCCCACATGTCGAGGTCCGGCTTGGTCACGTGCGCCTCCGCGGCGTCCGGGGAGGAGACGTGGCCCTCCGTGGTCTGCGGCACGTGGAAAGGGTGGCTTTCGTGGGCCGAGGTCATCTCCAGCCACGCGTGGAAGTTGGCCACCCTGGTGTAGACGCCGGGGCTGTGGCGGGCCGCGCAGCTGCGCCCCCAGCTGACCACGCCGACCGCATACCAGCGCTGGTGGGGTCCTCCGCGGCCCGGGGGGCGGCACATGAGGGGTCCCCCGCTGTCCCCCTGGAAAGGCGGGAGGGTGGCAGTTGTAGTCCGAAGCCCCCGGGGAGCCCCAGCTGCGCCCCACCCTGCGCCTTCCCGGAGCGCCCCGGGCCCCCTTCTGCGCCCAGAAGGAGGGAGGGAGGGAGGAGGGGAAACGGGTGGGGGGGCAGGAGAAGAGGGGGGGGTCTCCCACCTGACAGGCGTCGCGGCCGCCCTCCTCAAACCCGGCGCAGAGCATGTTTTTGGTGAGGGAGCGCAGCCAGCGGAGGCACAGCATCCAGTCGACCATCCCCACTTGCACGTCCAGCAAACTGTAGGATCCCTTACCGCTTCCTGGACAGAGAGAGGAGAAAGGGAGACGGGCTGGCTGGAGGCGGGGCGGGCGCGCAAGCCCCAGGACCCATTTCCCCATGGAAACACTCCCCAGAGCACCCCACGAGGTGCCCAAAGACCCCCTGGAATTGGATCAGGTCCACCAGCAGGTCCATTCCATTCCGTGCCTCTTCCCTGCAGAGGTAGACTGCGCCTGAACGCGGGGCTCCTCCTGCCCTGCCTCTTCTCCGTGCATTTGCCCGGTCCCATTTTACAGCCCTGGAGGCAGAGGGGGCTTCTGGGAGGACGCGGCATCCTGCCTGTAGGACGTGGGCTTCTTTCCTCCCCCCGCCCCTAATCCACCCCACACCGCTGCGCCCACTACGCAGGCAAGGTTCGAGTCTGGCATTCGTAACCATTTTACAGGTGGAAGAACTGAGGAAGGGAGGTAGAGCGGGGTGGCAGCTGCCCAGGGCCAAACCCTGAGTCAGCATGGGGCGTGTCCCCTCCCCGATCTTTCCGGCCCACCCAGGTAAACCCCCTCTGTTCAAACAGGGGTCCACATGCGCAAGGGCCCGGCCCATGGGTGCCAACTCCCTTCCCTAGGAAGGGTCCGGGCACCCACAAATTTTGGTGCCAGCCAGGGTCATGCACGCTGCGTGGCACCCACGGCCCCGGGGCACCCACAGTCACGCGCGAGCCCAAGTTGGCACTCTCCCAGCAGCGGGCAGAGGGGTCCCTAAGCCCCGGTTCTCTTTTTGGAGGGCTCACCGGCTTTCGTGAGCCCCCACCCGGCCACGGTGCAGCTCTCCCACATGTTGTCGTCGGGGACTATGCTGTGGTCGGGGAGGCAGAGGGGGCTGTGGTAGAAGCTGTAGGGGATGGGCTTGTCCAGCAGCAGCAGCGCCAGGTCGTTGTCGTAGGTGCGGGTGCTGTACTCGGGGTGCAGGTGGATCTTGCGCACCCAGCGGGTGACGTTGTGCCTCCCCAGCAAGTTGCTGCCCGCGGCCACCCTGACCTTGTCGCTGAAGGAGGGAGGGAGGGAGGACTCTGGGTTTAGTTAGAGTTCACACACACTTTCCCCTCCAAACAGCTTCTCCCTGAAATAATAGAACTGTAGAGTTGGGAGGGGGCCCCCCAAAGGCCATCTAGTCCAAGATAAGATAATTTATTTATTTATTGTCACGGCACAAGTACAAGCACAACGCTATACAAGTGCAATGAAATTGCATGCCGTCCCGTAAAAAACAGAAAGAAAGAACAAAACGAAAAACAGCACAAAACACACACACACCCACACCCATCACAGCTCTCCAAGGTCATATTATCTGGTTACAGCATTTAAGATGGTTATAGCTCTTGGGTAGAAACTGTTCTTCAGTCTATTTGTTCTTGATCTAATTGTTCTATATCTTCTACCCGAAGGCAGTGGTGCAAAGACACTATATCCTGGATGAGATGGATCCTTTAAAATATTGTTAACCTTTTTAAGGCAACGGGAACTGTATAGTTCTTCCAGAGATGGGAGAGGATGACCAGTAATATTTTGGGCTGTGGTTATGACAGGAATCCAGGGCCAGATTATTTACATATTTAATTTCATTATTAGAATTTATATTTCGCCTTTCATCACAAGCTCTCGGGGCGGTTCACAAGATAAAAATATAGCATAAAAGCACAAAATATGAAGCAATAACCCCCTTCCCACAAACACATTTGAAAGGCTGTAGAATATTAATTGGAAGTTTCCGCCTGGTGCCTAAACATTCATAAGGAAGGCGCCAGGCGACTAGCCTCCCCCGGGGAGAGCATTCCACAGGGGGAGCCAGCGCAGACAAGGCTGGCTCTCCAGATGTCACACGGAGGAGGGTTAACCTGCATTAAGCAGCCGGATCCAAATAAGGGAAGCAGAGATCAAGAAAGCATTCTTTGTTTGCAAGAGAAGAGTCTGTTTAACCCGTGTCCACATGCCGGTTCAGACACACACTTCGTAGCCCCCGGCTGCACCCAGAGCCAGCCTCCCCCTGGGCTCAGCAGGGCGCACACACAGCCTCCGGAGGAGGTTCCTGGCAGCCAGGTAGGGACCCCCGCCAGAAGGTCCGCGCCCCCCCCCGGCAGCTGGCCCTCTGCCCTCCCCCCCTCCTCACCTTCTGTCTGCGAAGCAGTGGGCTGCGGAGAGGACCCACCAGGGGTGCACGATGGATCCCCCGCAGAAGTGGTACGAGCTGGTCTGTATGCTGACCACCCAGGGCCACTTCCCAGGGAGGGACTTCGAGCCCCCCACAATGCGCGCGCCGGCCCCGGGGGAGGCGTGGGGCCCGTCAAACTCTGGCCGGAAGCCGCAGCCTGGAGAAGAGGGGCAGGCGGAGGCAAATGCACGTCAGAAGGGCCCTGGGTTGGATCGGGCCAAGGGGGCCCCCTGCCATACTCCAGCATCCTGCCCTCATAGCGGCTAAATGTCCCTAAGAACCCAGGAGCCTGGGGAGACTGTCCCTGGCCATGGAGGCTCCATAAGGACATAAAAAGAGTCTGGGTGCAGGATCAGGCCATTGCAGGCCCACTTGATGGGAAACCTGCAAGCAGAGCACTCTCGGGTTGTCCTTCCCCATACCTCTGATATTCAGAGGTAGACTGCCCCCAGCCATGGAGGTTTTCCTGGCACAAGAGCCCTTTGTAATAAGAGCCCTACTGGATCAGGCCTGTCACCCACCTAGTCCTGCATCCTCTTCTCACAGTGGCCAGACAGATGCCCCAAAGGGAAACCTGCAGGCAGGATCCGAGCACAAGAGCCACTCTTCCCTCCTGGGGTTTCCAGAAACTGGCATCTCCAGCCGGGGAGACACAGTAGGGGCATTGTGTCTGGTCGCCAGGAGGAGGCCCCAAACAGCCTCGGCCTCGCCACCCTCCCCACTCCCCCCACCCCCACTCCAAGAGGTGATGATGTCACAGCATTCCTGTGATGTCACAGGAAACGGAGCAGCCAGGCGGAGGAGTTCTTGGAAGATTGGCCGTCAGGAGGTGGGGTTGTTGTTTTATTGAGTCTGCCAAGGGCCTCCGAGGGAAGGAGCCATAGCGCCTCCAGCTCTGCCTTCACCCCATGGCAGCACCCCACTCCTCTTTCCTTGCACCCGGTACCTTGTCCCCAAATGACCAGTCCCTGAAGCATCAACAGCAAGCCACACGCCAACAGATGGTCCATAGGTTCTTCCCAGAAGTCACTGGCTTCCAATCTCGAGTGTGGGAGGGGGTCTCAGGCTGCGCCCTGTGATGTCATAGAAGGCCAGCTAATGATGTCACAGGTGCAGAACCGAAGCCCCTCCTCCTGGGCCTTAGCTCCACCTCCCCCAGCCTGGCGCTTGACTGGAGCACACATGGCTCTCTTGGAGCTGCCAGCATTCTGTGAGGCGCTGAGGTCACTGGGAGAGAAGGGAGAGCTGAGTTCAAATCCCACAAGCTCAGTTTCCTCAGCTGCAGGAAGAGGAGTGTGAACATGCCTGACCTGCTGCTCTGGTTCAGTTCAACCCCCTCCCTGCCAATGCATCAGGGGAGGGTTGCAAAGTGGACATGCCCCCCCCCCAGGAATCATGGGGCTGTACCCTAAAGGGAGTGTGGGATGCATAACACTGGTGCAGTCAATCACAACATTCCTAGAATGTACACAAGGGGTCTCAGTCCTCCAGTTAGAGTTTCCTGTACCTGGACTGAGACCACTTTCTCTGTGTGACCAGAGGTGGGAGTGGCCTTACCTGTGCAGTTACACAAAGACACAGGTGAGCAGCCATTCCACCCTCTTCCTCATCGGGACTTTGAGCGAGCAACACCTCAAGAGAAGATGCACTCTTGGCTTCCAGCCAAGAGGACCCAGATGGAGCCTCCTCCCTTAAGGAGAGTCTCCACGTATACACATTTAATCTAAGCTAGCCTGCCTTTCTGAGACTTGTGGAACCTTGGAAATGTCTGTGAGTAAACCTTTTTACTTTTAAAGAGCTATGTGTTGTGTATTTACTTTTAAGGGGGAACCAGGGGAAATATGCCAGGAATCTGCCTTGTTATAGAAGTTCAAACGAACTTGATCACCACGTTTTGCTGCGTTTAATTGGGGATGAGAATCTCTGCTAGTTTGGAGCTTGTTAACACAAGCTGGGATAGGAAATATTAAACAATATTCCCTCATCCATATTCCCACTCATCTCCCACAGGGAGAGGTGCTGGGGCTCAAGCAGCAATAAACGCAGACTGAAAGAAGACATTGGGGAGGGAGTAACGTCCTTGCCGCCTCAATGCCAGAAGACTGAAGATAAGCCAACTTTCCCACTTCTGTTATTGTTATTGTTACTATTATTATACTCTGCACATTTGTTTGGGTTTCCTCCATCACTTTGGGTGGCTTACAGCATATATAAAACATAATAAAACATCTGACATTAAAAACTTCCCTAAACAGGGCTTCCTTCAGATGTGTCTTCTAAAAGTCAGATAGTTCTTTATCTCCTTGACATCTGGTGGGAGGGCGTTCCACAGGGCGGGCGCCACCACCGAGAAGGCCCTCTGCCTGGTTCCCTGTAACTTCGCTTCTCGCAAGGAGGGAACCTCCAGAAGGCTCTCGGAGCTGGACTTCAGTGTCCAGGCTGAATGATGGGGGTGGAGATGCTCCTTCAGGTATACTGGGCCTTTGAGGCCATTTAGGGCTTTAAAGGTCAACACCAACACTTTGAATTGTGCTCGGAAACATACTGGGAGCCAATGAAGTTCCTTTAGGACCAGTATTATATGGTCTTGGCAGCCACTCCCAGTCACCAGTCTAACTGCCACATTCTGGATTTGTTGTAGTTTCTGAGTCAACTTCAAAGGTAGCCCCACACAGATTGTATTGCAGTAGTCCAAGCGGGAGAAAACCAGAGTATGCACCACTCTGGCGAGACAGTCTGTGGGTAGGGAGGGTCTCAGCCTGCGTACCATATGGAGCTGCCCTGGACACAGAATTGACCTGCGCCTCCATGGACAGCTGTGAGTTCAAAATGATTCCCTGGCTGTGCACCTGGTCCTTCAGGAGCACAGTTACCGCATTCAGGACCAGGGAGTCCCCCACATCCAGCTTACTTACACATTCCAAATGTCTGGTTCATGTGCTGTTCCACGCAGCAGCAAGAAGAAAACACAGAAAAGCTCTTGGGTTACAAAGTACAGGAACGCAAGGTCAAAGCTTTGCAGGAGCTATTTGATTTATTTGATTTGAACAGCGATAATAAAAACAACTGCAGCATCAAATGATGTGCTTAACGTATTGTGGAACTTGGACTGTGGCCATTCCAGTCTCCCTATCACACTCCCGCACTTCCGAGTGTCTGCAAACGCTTTGCGGTCTCTGAAACCTTCTGAAATTCTACACACATTGGGGTTTCTGCCGCTGGTTAATGGCCAGGATGCCTCGCAGTGCCAGCTGTGGGGAGCACTGAGATCTGGCCTGATCCAGACTCTTGAAGCTCTCACGCCCAAAATTGCACTTATTATGCAGCTAAGAGTGCATCCGGCCCAAGCTTTTGCCCCCCCCCAGGGGGGGGTCTTGTCTGTCTGTCTGCGAGGGGCTCCCTCGGGGATAAAGAGGCTGTTCTGCCTCCACCCCCATCATTCAGCCCGGACACTGAGATCCAGCTCCGAGGGCCTTCTGGCGGTTCCCTCACTACGAGAAGCCAAGTTACAGGGAACCAGGCAGAGGGCCTTCTCGGTAGTGGCACCCGCCCTGTGGGACGCCCTCCCTTCAGATGTCAAAGAGAACAACAACTACCAGACCTTTAGAAGACATCTGAAGGCAGCCCTGTTTAGGGAGGCTTTTAATGTTTAATAGATTACTGTATTTTAATGTTCTGTTGAAAGCCGCCCAGAGTGGCTGGGGAAACCCAGCCAGATGGGCAGGGTATAAATAATAAATTATTATTATTATTATTATTATTATTATTATTATTATTGCGCGTGGCGGAATCGGGAGCACGCAGGGCCGAGTCGCGCATGCGCTCTCCCCACTTGGCAAACTCCGCTAGCTGGAATCTGGAGGGGCCGGGCTGGCGGGGAGCGCCTGAGGTTGCTGCCGAGGATCTTCGGGCGGGTGAGTGGCGAGGGTCTCCCCGGGCCGGGAGAGGAGCTGGGGGCCGGAGCGGGGCTGCCTCCCTGTCGTCCTGCAGCCCAGGAGGAGGAGGAGAATGCGGACGGGCCGGTAGGGGTCCGAGGCGTGCGTGCCGCGCTCTGTGTGTGCCCAGAGGCACACGCGTTGTGGAGCACTTTGGGAGGATCGGCCTGGGAGCCCCCGCCCAGATTCGCATCCCTCCAAGTGCCTTCACCGGACCTACCCCAGATGGGGCTGGGAGGCTCCCCCCAGACTGGGGTAGCCAGGGACCAGGGACTGTGTGGCGGGGCTTGGAGCAGGGAAGAAACCCCCAACCTTTCCCTTCCCTCCTGTCTCCTTCTCCTCCTCCTCCTGGCTGGGGCTTCCTGGACACCTGCAGTTTGCGCCTCACTCAGCATTTGTAGAGCACAGGCAGGGGCAGAGGAAGGTGGCGGGGGGCGGGCCGCCCCGGGCAGAACCCGAGGGGGTGACACTCGGGGCAGGGCCCTGCCCCTGCGATCGGTGCCTCCAAAGCCCGGGCCAGCGCTGAAGAAAGCCCTTTAAAAAGGCTTTCTTCACCCTAGAATTAAGAAATAATAGAAGAACAAGATGAAGATGGAAAATGAAGGCATATTGAATATCTAGACAGGAGGCCAGATAAACAAGCTGCTCTGATGTTCATAGGCACCGAAAAGGCGTTTGACAATGTGTCATGGAAATTAATGGAAAGGACAATGGAAACACTAGGAGTAGGGAAAATATTTGGAAGAGGAATTAAAGCAATATATAAGAAACAAAATGCCAAAATAATTATGAAGAATGAATATTTCAAATACAAGAAGGAACCAGACAAGGGTGTCCACTCTCTTCCTTGCTGTCCATAATACAGCTTTAAATCTGGCAAGGCGAAACCACCTCTTTCCTTTACTCCATTAGTAATTTATATCTAATTCGGGGTTTCTTTCTTAATTTCTTTCCATATCTTCTCATAATCATCCTTAAATAAATTAATATTTTTTGCCGTGATCCAAATTCCTAGGTATTTAATTTTTCACATTCTCATTAGACTGGGCCTTCTCTGTAATTTTAATATCATGTTGGAAGCTGCCCAGAGTGGCTGGGGAAACCAACCAGATGGGCGGGGTAGAAATGTTGTTGTTGTTGTTGCCCCATATTTTTTACCAACAATTTTGTTTTGGTTTTATTCAATTTAAATCCTGAAATTCATTCATTCATTCATTCATTCATTCATTCTCTCCAAGGTTTTTGGGATGCTTTCTAAGGGGTTTTCCACCATTATAACCATTATAACTAGATCATCCGCAGAGGCTTTTAATTTGAAGGATTTATTTCCTACTGTAATTCCTTTTATTTCAGAATCATTTATTATATTTGTTGGTAATGTTTCCAGGACCATGGTGAACAGCAAACGAACCAAGGTTTGCTCAAAAGGCCCCTAATATCCCCCCAAAAGTCCAATTGTGGAACCAAACAGAAAACAGGATGGCCAAAATCTTTTTTTATATAACAATTTTTATTAATTTTCTAATTTACATTTTAAAATATTCTTTTAAAAAATCTTACATCAATGACTTCCCTTCTTCTCCTACCGTGGTTCAGTTTTCATACCATACATCCCTGCATATTATAAATAATCCAAACCATTCAGTATTCCAGTATTACATCCATCAAAATTTTTTCTTCTTATTATTATTTCATTTTCATTTCTATACTGCTTTATATTTTTCAGAAAAATCTCAAAGCGGTTAACAGCATATTAAAACATTAATAAAACAATCCAGAATCAAACATTTCTGAAGAAAGTCAAATATAAAGTATATAGTCAAAGCAACATAATTAACAGGAAACTAAAATATTATGTAAAAGATTTCAAAATAAAACATTACAAAGGAGGTCAACTACAGAATACATATTTAATACAGAGTTATTTACACGGTTGAATTTATCTTAAGGCTACCAGCATTTTCAAATGTACACAATTGTCACCCATATATTCAATACACATTTTCCAATCTTCTTTAAACGTGTGTTCTTGTTCTCTTATTCTATATGTTCAATCTGCAAGCTGTATATATTCCACCTGCTTCAGTTGCCACTCTTCTTTGGTTGGGACCAAATGACCCTTTTTGACACCTGGGAATTTCCACAGGATGGCCAAAATCTCAAGCTTTGGTTCCCAGGTGCTCCTTCGTGTTCAGGTCAGGCCTCAGCACAATAATGTAGCACTTTGGGATGAAGATGCAGCCCAGGAGCCCAGCACTGGAGGCCAACATAGAGAAGACCTGCACGGCCACCATGTACTTGCCCTTGGTGCTCAGGTAGGTGGGCACAAAAGACACCCACACACTGCAGAAGAGCAGCATGCTGAAGGTGATCAGCTTGGCTTCGTTGAAGGACCCAGGCAGCTTCCTGGCTAGGAACGCCACCGTGAAGCAGATGGCAGCCAGGAAGCCCAGGTAGCCAAGGGCACCGTAAAACATGGCCACCGAGCCTTCGTTGCATTGCAGGATGACCTCTACCACCTCGCGGTGGGACTCTGGGAATGGGGGAGAAATCCCCAGCCAGGTAGTGCAGATGACAACCTGGACACTGGAACAGGAGACCACAATGGAGTTGGCCAGACTCTTCCCCAGCCATCTCCTCGCCCTGTTCCCTGGCTTTGTGGCCAGGAAGGCCAGCACCACAACGATGGTCTTGGCCAAGAGAGAAGAAATGGCCACTGAGAAGATGATGCTGAAGGCCGTTTGCCGGAGAAGGCAGGTCGCTAGTCTTGGCCGCCCGATGAAGAGGAAGGAGGACAAGAAGGAGAGCAGGAGGGAGACGAGGAGGATGTAGGAGAGGTCCCGGTTGTTGGCTTTGACTAGTGGGGTGTCTTTGTATTTAATGAAGATTCCCAACACAATTCCGGCTGTTATGAACAAGAGCAGAGCAATGGAAGCCAATAGGAACCCCAAAAGTTCCTCATAAGACAGAAAGGTGGTCATCGTGGGGACACACTGATCTCTGTCCTCATTTGCATGCTGATCGTCCGGGCATTTGGTGCAGTTCTTGGCATCTGGGGAAGAGAAAAGAGTGGCTTCAACATCACTTACTCTATATCCATGACCTTCTGTGCTCTGCGCCATTTTGAGCATCTCGGCTGTTGTGGAGGAGGTTAGGAAGGAAGAATGTGTAAATAGGTCACGAGGGGCAAAAAATGGTGCGTTCGTTTTTTAAACAATGTTCACACTTGTAGCCTGCCTTTCCATCGTGGAGTTAGAGGTGTTTTGCCCCAATATTTAATCCTCCAAGCAGCCTTGTGATCTAGGGTGAGGTCAGAGGAAATGAGAGCTCCACATCTGTCACCTTGTTGCCTCATTAATATTTCCTTTGACCTGTGCCGATTCCCTTATTCTTCTCTTCTTATTTATTGGCTGCATTTGCATAGCCCTCGTCACCAAGGAGCTCACGTTGCTGGGTGTGGTTTTCCCTTTTGTTCCCACCCCAACCTTGTGAGGTCTCCTAGCTCCTGCAAGTAACAAGGTGATGAGAAATAGAGAAGCGAATTCAGGATCCACATTCCAAATGTCTTTCTACCCTTCTCAAAGAGTGTATCTGGGGGAGTCCATACCTTATTTCTGTTCCCCCCCCCCCAGGGATGCCCTCTCCCTTGGAGTCACCCACCTTTCTGGGTGGAGATGGTCCCTTCCACACACGGAACACAAGCATAGCAGCAAGAAGGTTTTTCTGGTATCACCCTTTTGACATATCCAGGTCGACATCTTTCATTACACCTGGAACGAGGGACGGCCTAAGCATACAGGGAAAAGGTGCACAGAGGGGGAAATGTTAGGAGTATTTTTGACTATGGGATTCACTCATAGAGTTTGGAAATGACCCAAGAGGGTCTCTAGTCCCACTGACCCTGTCCACTTGGGCAGAGAAACCTCCTTGGTGTGCCTATTAGCTCGTTTCCCCTTCATTCTTTCCTGTTTCCTTATGAAGATATATTCATGGCAGAGGGAAACGGGTGCCACTGTAGGTTCAACCACAGAGCCTAGGGCTTGCCGATCAGAAGGTCGGCAGTTCGAATCCCTGCGACGGGGTGAGCTCCTGTTGCTTGGTCCCTGCTCCTGCCAACCTAGCAGTTCGAAAGCAAGTACATCAATAGGTCTTCCCTCCAGTGGGATTGTAAACGGCGTTTCCGTGCGCTGCTCTGGTTCACCAGAAGCGGCTTAGTCATGCTGGCCACATGATCTGGAAGCTGTACGCCAGCTCCCTTGGCCAGTAAAGCGAGATGAGCGCCGAAACCCCAGATTCGGTCACGACTGGATCTAATGGTCAGGGGTCCCTTTACCTTTTTAATGGCAGAGTACAAGACGTAAACAAACAAAATAGAAACACAGGATAAAGAAAAGAGCAGAATAAGAAAAAAGGGGTGAAGATTATTGCTTGAGCATCCTGTCACCTGAAGACTATTAAAATCCTGGGTTTGCAAGGCAGAGGGTGGTCAAGGCAATATTCGCAGGTTCAGGGGGTGAGGGGCCCTTCTGAGCTGCTGGGACCAGTGGCCAACCACTCCCTCAGGACCTGCTGTGAACCCCAAATCTCCTGTCGTCCATCATGTGAGGGGACCCTCCATGGAGGTAGGATGCTTCCGACTTCACACAATTACTATACCAAGGGGAAATCCCGTGGGCTTCCAGTTCCAGCCCCAAACTCTGTTCAGTCGCAGCCCTTCCTTCCTGGTATCTGGGCAAAGGATTGCAGTCAAAGCCCCAAAGGGAAAAGGCAGGAAATCATGGCAGGCGTCGGAGCCGCCAGTCATGAAAAGCAGTGATTTCCCTCAATCATTTCTGAGTGAGGGCAGAATGCTATCCATCCGTCTCCTCAATCCATAAGTGCTGGAGACATGCTGCCAGGAAGGGAAGTGTGAGAAATCCCAGTTGCCATTCCTAGCAAGCAAGAACCATCATCTGCCTGCGCTAGAAGCTTCCGTCATAGGCTTCCGGTCAGGCTCGTCGAGGGAATGGCTGATTTATAACACCACTTCCGACCCCCACGCATAATTTGGCGGCTGCTATGGGAGTATGCAGCCTCCTTAACCCTCCCGGGAGGACGGGAGGAGCCGCTGGCCCGCAGACGCCCCTTAACCCGTTCCGACCCTTCGGGGGAGCGGGGGGGCCAGGGTCGAAGCACCCGTGGGGGTCGGAACTCCTGGAGGCTACCCTTTTCGAGCACGATTTCCAGAACTTAAGTGAAAAATTCGGTAATGTTTTGGACTTGCTTCAGACAAGAAGGAGAAGAGCATTTTGCTTAGCATCCCAGCCACTGAAAAGATAAAAGGAAACAAGAAAAAAAAGAAGACTGCAACATTCTATCGGTATGTGGAAACGGAACGAAAGGGGGGGGGACTTTTTGTTCTATGTAATTGATACAACCCCCTTGAAGAGACGGTTTTACTACTTATAACAGTGAGATTGGAAAATAAACTGTGCGGAGAACTTATGATGTAATAAACCCTGGTCACGGCTGCCTGTCTTTTCCCACTCTGTGAGAGACCCAGCCGACTTCTGGAAAATGCCGGAGTGATTTATGACGCAGCTTAATTAGAGGTCGACTGAGACAGAATCTGGCTGTGAATCAAGGTCAGAGAGGATGGGAATGCCCCAATTACTGAAAAATTTACGGACTTATATACTGACAGGCCCCCACCCTTGGAAAGACTTTGAAGCAGCCGGAATGATAAAACTTTTTAAAGCAAAACGCACTATATGGATTTGATCGAAGTCAAGTTAAGATGGCGATTGTCGAGATGGGACTTTTGGAGCTGAAGTTGAGAGGCAACGGACCAGGGGGGTGAAGAAAGTATGGACATAAAACCCACACAGTCATGATAGTTTTTGGCTGTTTTATCTCACTGGCGAAAGCAATCAGTGGCGTGAAGGAAAAAAATAAGGACGGATAACAACAGAAAGGAAATGGATGACATCAGACTACGGAAGGCAATGGACTTAAAAAAATGATTAAAATACTAATTGTCTGAAGCAAGGGAAGTCAAAAAAGAAAAAAAAGGGATAATAATTCGGCAATTTATTTGGAAACTAATTGGACTATATGGATTAATTGATATTGATGTTCTTTTTTATGATTGGAAAACTTAATAAAAATGATTTGGCAAAAAAAAGAAAAAAGAAAAAAGAAGAAGCTTCCGTCATCTCCCCACTCTCTGAAGGTGGTCAATCCCTTACCTGCCCATCATCGTCATCATCACCATCATCATCCATTATTTGTACCCCGTACCCACAGGACACGCTCCATCACAATCCTGAGCATCCCAGATCCCCCCCTCTTCCCTTCTCAGCTGCTGTGGCAAGAAGCAGTGGGGGTTTCAGCTGTTCCTGGTCTACCTTATAAGGCTGTTTTGCAGCAGTTGCTCAAGAAGCAGCATAGACATCCCCCCCATTACATCCCTTACCTTCCCACCACGCCTCTGAGTAATACCCCTCCCCACCCTCTCACTATATATAAGGGTCTGGTGACTTCTGTCTCAGTGTATCTGAAGAAGTGTGCATGCACACGAAAGCTCATACCAAGAACAAACTTAGTTGATCTCCAAGGTGCTACTGAGTGGGACCCAGGTGGCGCTGTGGGTTAAACCACAGAGCCTAGGGCTTGCTGATCAGAAGGTCGGCAGTTCGAATCCCTGCGACGGGGTGAGCTCCTGTTGCTCGGTCCCTGCTCCTGCCAACCCAGCAGTTTGAAAGCACGTCAAAGTGCAAGTAGATAAATAGGAACCGCTCTGGCAGGAAGGTAAACGGCGTTTCCGTGCGCTGCTCTGGTTCACCAGAAGTGGCTTTGTCATGCTGGCCGCATGACCTGGAAGCTGTATGCCGGCTCTTGGCCAATAAAGTGAGATGAGTGCCGCAACCCCAGAGTCGGACACGACTGGACCTAATGGTCAGGGGTCCCTTTACCTTTAAGGTGCTACTGGAAGGATTTTTTTTATTTTATCCCTTACCTTGTTAAACTTCTTTGGCCACTGAATGGCTTTTGGGTTAATGGTGAATTTCATGCCCATAGACGCATCTCTCCTCACACTCCCAATTTTCACTAGATAATTAGACCTATTGGGATATCTGAGCCAATTCACAATATCATAGTCAGGAGGCAGCCTCCAATTCTCATCCAAACACATTGGGCCCCTGGAAGTATTCAAACAACGGATTTCTCTTAAGAATGGGTGAAGCTGGAATGACAGGGAAAATACCAGCATTCAGAAACCATGAACCCATCTTGAATCCTAGAAAACATATAATTGTTGAGTATCTCAGTCCTACTCACTTTGAGCTCCGATGAATTGGGACCGGGGTGTGTATCTCAGGTAGACAGAAAGCCCTACTCCAGCACTTGGCTAATTAATTGGCAAATTATATCATTTGCATATAGAATAACAAGGAACTTTTCAGAATAAGATGAATACAAAAGACAATAAGAATCTTTTTTTTTAAACCCACAAAGACCAGAGATATCAAAAATGTCTAACAGAGACAGTCCTTCCTATCATTCCTCAGGAATGTGCCTGTTATGGGTTTGTGTGTTTTGTTGTGTATTTTGTGTTGTGCTGTTGCACTCTCTTGCCTGTGATGTTTGGATGTAGGGTGGAAAACAATTTTTAACAACAGCAAGAATTTCGCCCAAGTCCCTCCACAGTCCAGATCAGCATCTGTGTGAGTCATGCAGGTTTGCCAAAGACCTTCTCCGCCTCCTGCAAACATCTGAAGGGAAGGGGCCTTTCTCACACACCGCTTCCTACATGAAGATGAGGGTCATGGTTCTTTGTCTCACTACTCAATTGCAGTGGCGTAGCGTGGGTTGTCAGCACCCGGGGCAAGGCAAGTAATTTGCGCTCCTAACCCATGGATTTTAGCACTCGAGTCTCTTTCACTAGATTAGTTAAAGAAACCCTTACCCCCTTACCCCCTAAGCACATGTATTGTTTGTTATGAGTGCGAACATGCATTACACATTCTCCACATTTTCAGCAGGTCTATGAATACAAATCTACAAATGTAGTAACCTAGCATGGGCCATGCTATTATATGTCGTCTCACAACCATCGTAAACCATCGTCTCACAATCCATCTGGTCAGCTCAACATGCCAGTCTTGACCTGCAGACTGGGAACATCCTGCACTACATCTTGAAGGCAAAAAAGCAAAAAAAACATTGCCTGAATATCACGTTGGCAATGTCTATCAAGTGCCTACAGCTATGGTTAATAGCTTTCCTCATGAGCAGCTTTTTAAAAGAACTCTTCAAGTTTAACTAGAATTCTGAAATTATATACATCTCAGAGAATACATATAGCTCCCATCACTTACAGTTCAATCCTAAATAATCATATAATGCGTTTTGTTCCATGTAGGTTCAAGAAACTCATAGAATCATAGAATCATAGCGTTGGAAGAGACCACAAGGGCCATCCAGTCCAACCCCCTGCCAAGCAGGAAACACCATCAAAGCATTCCTGACAGGTGGCTGTGAAGCCTCTGCTTAAAGACCTCCAAAGAAGGAGACTCCACCACACTCCTTGGCAGCAAATTCCACTGTCGAACAGCTCTTACTGTCAAGAAATTATTCCTAATGTTTAAGTGGAATCTTCTTTCTTGTAGTTTGAATCCATTGCTCCGTGTCCGCATTGGCTTTTTTAGCTGCTGCATCACACTGTTGACTCATGTCAAGTTTGTGGTCTACCAAGACTCCTAGATCCTTTTCACTTGTACTGCTCTCAAGCCAGGTATCACCCATCCTGTATTTGTGCCTTTCATTTTTTTTGCCCAAGTGTAGTATTTTACATTTCTCCCTGTTAAAATTCATCCTGTTTGCCTTGGCCCATTGATTTCTACATCATTCATAGGATAATGAAATCATTATCATAAAACCCAATGGAAAAATAATTGAACTGCAAACATATAATTCAGCAGATGACAGATCACTCCTTTGTAATGCAAACATGTCAGCTAAAATGAAGTTTAATGCAGAAATTTTGTTTTTTGCTGTAGGAAGGACATCACAAAGCCACCTCACCTCATCAAATTCACAAAAAAATAGATACTAAATTTCTAATATGGGAGAGGAATACATGCTATTAAAAGATACTGAAAGCTAGCATGCCAAATAAGGGAGATGTGCCTGCCTTTGTGTAGCAAAAGGCCCCTATTACTTGCAGTACTGGGTCACAGCTAAGAGTACATTTTTATGACAAAGGCCAGAGCTGGGCCCAGAAACAGGCAGGAAGGGTTCGCAGGGGACCCTGAGCCCTTTGGTCTTAGGTTGCCGTGATCAGCGTCTGAGCAAAACTGACCTCGTTGGGCGGTGGTAGGCAGCCACACGCAGGGTGACGAGTCCCACACTGGGCACAGCCGTGTCAGCTTGGAGGAGAACCGGAGGCCGCTTTCCCGCTTCCAGGAAAGCCACCCCCCATAACGCGACTTCCCTTGGGCTCCCCACACTTTGCTCCTCAGCAACCTCACCCCACCCCCAACCCAGCGAGGGCCACAAAAGGGCATCCCAGAGGTTTCTCCGGCAGCCCCACCCTCCTCGTCCTCTCCCCATTGGGGTGACCCTCCCGGCTACCCCATCCCGCCTCAGCGCACGATCCGGGTGCCCAACGGGCCACGTCCACTCGCTGCCCCAGCGCTCGCCCAGCCCTAGCCCGCGCGCGGCCTTCTGACTGGCCACTCAGCCCCGCCAATCCCGGCTCTTGGGCCGGCGCTCGGGGGCTCCATAAATATTGGCTGCTCGCACTCACCGTGCCTTGCTCCCCCGGTTCGGGTCCTGCTGCTCTGATTGGCTCCGCCACCGGTCCCCGAAACCCAAACAGCACCTCCACTCAGCCGCTGCGAAAAATGGCGCCCAACCCTCGACGCCCAACAAAACGAGGGTGGCCTCCGCGCAGGCGCCGCAAGAAGAGCTCCTCCCGCCGAAGCTTACGCTGCGCGCTTTTGAAACAGGCGACGGAGATGGAAACAGGTGGACGGAAGGGCAGGTAGTGGAAACGGGTCAGGGGGAAACAGGTCAGCGGCGCGCCCCCCCAGATGTTGCGCCCGGTGCGACTGGCACCGTCTGCACCCCCCACGCTACGCCTCTGCTCAATTGTATCCCATACTCAGGGCAATGGATTTGCAACAAGGGGAAAGAAAGAGATACCTGCCAGGGCTGCAGTCTCCCACCATCCCATTGGCCTCCTTTGCCCACCATCAGCCTCCGCTGGGATCTAGATGAAAATGCCGCATCTAAGGCGTGAGCCACAGCTTGGATACTGAGGTAAGTGCTGTAGCTGTCATAAGAAATGAATTTTTCCACCTCCGTTGGGGGCATAGCTTCCAGTTTCTTCTTCGCTCTCCATCTAAGCCTGGGTTTCATGGAGAATACATGCTTTGAATAGGAACCCCAAAATATTTCACTCTTAGGATGTATAAGAAGTTCGTCATCTGGTTTATCGTAATAATTTTTGCCGTTGCTTATTCTAGTATTAATTGCAAAGGAGAGAGAACCGTTCAATGGCTCAGAAAAAGTAGGCAATGCAATTTGGATTTCTTGAAAAGCTGTTGTAACCCAGACTTTTGCCCCCATTTCCTCTTTATATATCCAAAAGATCCAATTCATTACATATGCTGCATGTGTATAGACAACAACTACGCCAACTTGTCTCCACAGTGGAAAAGTTTCTTTCAGGGATAGCTCAGTGCACCAATCATTATCTGGAAATGTTTGTGATACGGCAATGCAAATCCCTCTGCTGAGCAACAGAGATGTCAAAGCTCTCTGGAAACTTTCTCCGCTTTCACTGTCTGGGTAAAAGAGCCCAATCCAGTTCCATCCGAAATACAGGAGCAACTCAACAATCCCCTGGTACTGCGTTTCCTCTTTGGGGAACATCTGGTAGACAAAAGGGAACAGGGATTTATCTTCAGGAATCCAGGCAGTTAAGCCATAACTGATCTAGTGAGGAAAGGAAAAGGTTAAGGTTTTGCTTTGGTGTCAGGATAGGAAAGAAATAATAATAATAATAATAATAATAATAATAATAATAATAATAATTTATTATTATTTGTACCCCACCCATCTGGCTGGGTTTCCCCAGCCACTCAGGGCGGCTTCCAACAAAGCTAAAAATACATTAAAATGTAACACATAAAAAACTTCCCTAAACAGGGCTGCCTTCAGATGTCGTCTAAATGTCAGGTAGTTGTTTATCTCTTTGAGATAAACCATTCCACATGGCAGGCGCCACTATCGAGAAGGCCCTCTGCCTGGTTCCCTGTAGCTTGACTTCTCGCAGTGAAATATTTAGCAATTTGAAATGAACAATATCTAAGAAAAGTTGTTCTGCCTGGGGCTGAAGGGAGCTTTAGTCTGAAACATCTGGAGGGTGACAATTTGGGGATGGCTTGTTGGTGATTTGTTCACATCCCTCCTTCCGGAGCTGAAATCCTCTGTCCCTCCATCCACTACATACCTGTGGGATTTTGAAGATGCCTGACATTGTGGAAATCACCTTTGAGATGTCTGTTCCAGCCATTTCAAGAACTGCCAGCAGGTGACTCTGTTCTCCACAGCTGTAATTAGGAATATTCCTTCCATTGCCTCCAAGCAGCTCTAGCATATCATCTGAAGTCAGCCTTGCATCCCGATGGTTTTCATAGAGGTCGTAGCCCAGGGAGATGTTGGGTAAGAGCCTGGGATCCTGGTTGATCTCTCGGATGCTGAACAGGAAGGTGAAGGTGTAGATGTATGATTCGAAGAAGTGACTGCAATAAAGGAATCCATTAAAAAGAATGAAATCCGATAAGATTGGGAGATCCATGCCTGATTAGAAGAGTGTAGCTGCACAACAAATGAAACTGAGTAAAGCTTCTATCCAGAGTAGCTGAGGCGCCCCAGTCAGATGGGTGGGATACACTTGTTGTTGTTGTTGTTGTTTGTTTGTTTGTTTGTTTGTTTCCCCCCGCCCGCTTAGGTTGTGAAATTCTGTGCAGTTTGCTTTTGCTGCAGTTGTCTTGGCTGCTTCCGAGGGGCTGTTTTTCCTTCTTCAGGTGGAAAAAGGGGGAGTCACCTGGGAGGAGAGTTTGGCCTGTTGTGCAGGTGGGGAGGGATTAACAAAATACAATCCTCTTGGCATGCTGGGGAGATCATCTGACTCACCCAAGTTTAGGAGATTCCCTCATTCTTCAGCAGAGTTTATCTTTCTTTGAGAAAAATAAGTGGCTCACGTAAATGGAAAAAATCTAAACTGTGAGAAAAGGTAAAGGTAAAGGGTTGCGGCGCTCATCTCGCATTATTGGCCGAGGGAGCCGGCGTATAGCTTCCAGGTCATGTGGCCAGCATGACAAAGCCGCTTCTGGCAAACCAGAGCAGAGCACAGAAATGCCGTTTACCTTCCCGCCGGAGCAGTACCAATTTATCTACTTGCACTTTGACGTGCTTTCGAACTGCTAGGTTGGCAGGAGCAGGGACTGAGGAATGGGAGCTCACCCCAATGCCAAGATTTGAACCTCTGACTTTCTGATCGGCAAGCCCAAGAGGCTAAGAGGTTTAGACCACAGCGCCGTTCGCGTCCCATACACAGAAAACTTGTAGTGAAGAGCAATTGGAGTTCAGGTGAGGAAGCACCAAACCCATCAATGTCTTTTTTCTTACAAATGAGGCCAAATAATAAAAACAAAACAAAATATAGGCACCCTGGAAATGGCGTGAGGTTCACGTCATCCTCAGCTCAGGGAATGAGGTAAAAGGAGAGGTGGAGACAAATGGCATCCATCTGAAGAAATCACTTACAGTGTTGGCCTTTCTCCTGGGTTCGTGGAAAAGTTATACAAAACAACTTCATTAAAAACGGTTGAAGTTACAATTGCACCAATGATAAAATCTCCAGGCTTGTTGTAGTTGGAAATTGGTATCTGCTCCCAGATGTCATTCAAGAGGCATTCTGCCTCCTGCTGCCCGCAGACTCCATGGGGCATCAGTGGCAGCAGAAGGAGAGAAAGAAGCAGCCGTGATGTCATGGTGCCTCTTGTCCCTCGTCCTTCTCTCCCACAGAGCTGGCTAAGCAGGAGAACCGGAAGGAAGACTCTTGCAAGACCAGAGCTGCGCTGCCTCTCCATTCAGCATCAGGCAATGACCTCCTCCCTCCTCCCAGCCTTTCAGCAGCTCTGAATCTTGACTCCGCTTGTCTCTGACTCAGGAAAAACTCTCTGCAGCAACTCACCCCCCCCCCAAAAAAAAAGACCTGCCAGGAGAGAGAGAGCAGCTAATAACTCCATGCTATTGTTGACTCTCCAGAAGTATCTCTTGAGCTTTTACATGAATAAATCACTATGATTCTGATAATAACAGGTGAAGAAGTTTCACTTCTGAAACTTCCTGAAGACTTGAATCATTCAAGCAGCAGGTGCAGAGCTGGAGAAAAACATGTTTGCAATACACACCTGCCAAGTTTGAGATGAGTAGGGGAGGGGGGAGCTTTTCTCGCAAGAACCTAACTAAGGAGAGCCCAGCAGCTGGATCCGACCCCAGCCCCCTCTCATCCAGAACCCTGTATCTCCCCGTGGGGAAGAATCCCTGGGAAGCCCCCAAGCAGGACGAGGGGGGGCTGGATGCAGGTGGCCAAGGGGTCGGAGGGGGGTTGAGGGGGGTCAATGGCCACTAGTCTAGCTGCGTTGGAGGGTCCCTAGAATTGCTGATCACCTTGTGCTTCTTGTAAGTGGAGAGAGAAGGGGTGGGCCTGTCTGTTGAGGAGGGTGCAGATGGACAGGGCAGCAGGGAGGGGAGGGGATGGTTGCAGGACACCCTGAGCTCTAAGAGGGGAGAGACTCCAGGGGGGCGAGGGAGTTCCTCAGGGTCCAGTTTCCCTGGAATGAGAGACAGTGGTGGAGACGGTGGTGTATTGAGGAGATATGATTTGTTTGTGACTATACAACACCTGATCCAGTGATGGAGGGGATCACAACACTGAGACCCCAAAGGGTCCTGCTCTGTTCTTACCCACTGTCTTGGATTCTAGCAGAGGAATCCAGCCTGTCTCTGACTCTCAGCTTCCCCCTGCAGCCTCCTGTCAGCTCAGCTCTCACACAACTTCCCTGGCTCTCGGCCTTCGATATCCCAGCCAGGTTATAGCAGCCAGGTGAGGGATGTGGTGGAAGGCCCACCTGTGAGGCCGGGATGGTGGCGCTTAACCTCTCTAGCTCACAACTATTACCTGGAGAATGTGTTGCCGATGGTGGTCCTCAAATGGCAAGCTACAGCCATGAACTGGCCTTTGCCCAGTTAGCAATGGAACCGGAGAAAGGGAATTGCAGCCCAGATATGACCAGCTGGGAGGACGGAGTTGGAAATCCACACACCATAAGTTTCCGGCCTTTGTACCTTATCGCAACAATCTCAAATAAGCTCCAATAAACAAGAGGGGAAGACTCGAGAACAAGGCCTTCTTAAGCCTATCTGGCGCTGTGGTGCAGGGATCCCTCCGGTGCCCCCCCACACCCCACACCCACGGTGGGGGTCATTTTCCCCAAAGAATCTTGGGGACTGTGGTTTGCTAAGGGTGCTGGAAATTTTAATGCCGCGAAGGGTAAACTACAGTTCCCCGGATTCTTTGGCGGAAATAATGTGCTTTAGATGTGGTGTGTGTGCAAAAGCCTCTGAAAAAGCTGAGTTAATTGGGAAAGGAAAGCCTTAGAATGGTAGAATGGCAAGGGGGCCAAAGGGTCATCTAGCCCTTGTCTCTCTGCCCAGACCCAAATGAGCCGAACGTGGCATCCCAGCGCAATGCCCACCGTGCCTGGTTGGGAGCGGAGCACTGTTTCATCCCGTGGGGACACTCCCAAGACCATGGGTGTTTGGATTACAGCCTTATCGATTCACCATCTCGTCCTCTTTTCCATCCCCATTTCTGAGATGTTAGCTACCTACTCTAGTCATCCCATCAATCGATCTGTAAAATGTCCCTCGATATTTCCTCTCCGCCAGCCCTTTATTTCCTCCCTGCCTGAGTTCGGTGTCTGTCTGTTTTAGTTCACCCTCCTAGTCATCCTTAGCTACCTTGAACTCTCTTGCTCCCCCGACGTGGCCCGCCACTGCTGTCATTTCGACTTGCCGACTCACTCGCCCAGCTTTAAAGCTCGCCCCGGGCTGGGGTTGGGGGGAGCGCTTTATTGGGCCTCGACCACCATTGTCTTCGACGGGGAGGAGTGGGGGCGATTCCTCCAGGCGGAAGGGCACATTCCCTTCGGGCCGGGCCGGTGATGGGCAACGCGGCCCCTTTCCAAGCTGCGGATCGGACTCCCCCAACGTAAGCCAACTGCACGCTTCTTAATCGGCGGAGGTCCAGGCGGGTGCGGCGCCTCTTCCTCAGCATCTCGCTGAGTCCCAGCCGCAGGCGCGCTGGAGTGGTGGGGCCCGGCACCAATTGGGACGAACGCGGCACGCTTCAAGGCGCTCGGAGGCGGGCGCTCCCGCCGCAGCTCGACCAGGAGAAGCGTGGAGCCAAGCGGGTACACACACACACCCCGCCCCGCCGCCCACCTTTGGTGGGATGAGCAGCGGCTCCCTCGCCAAGGACGGCGCAGGAGGAGGCTCCGGGCGCAGCGGGGCATGGAGGAGGCGGACGAGGGCAGTGAGCTGATGCCGGGAGGCGCCGCGTCCAGCCTCCACCTCTTCCATGGCGCCCTCCAGAACGTGGCGCCGGGGTTCCCCGCGCCACTAGCCTCAATGGCTAGGACGCCTCTACTCGAGAACAACAGAAGCAGACCTCAGAAGACTCCAAGCAGCCTTTGGATGATTTCTGCTACTCCCCAGAGGAGGAGATGAGTCGGGGTGGTAGGTGACTCCATACTGAGGGGATCAGAGGCCACAGCATACGGAGGAAACAGGATGTCATGGGAGGTGTGCTGTCTTCTGGGTGCAAGGATTCACAATGTGACGGAGAAGTTCCCAACTCTTATAAAGCCCACTGACCACTCTCCCCTCTTTCTGAGTCATGTGGGTACAAATATACAAATATATAGTAGATTCCACCTAAACATTAGAAAGAACTTCCTGACAGTAAGAGCTGTTCGACAGTGGAATTTGCTGCCAAGGAGTGTGGTGGAGTCTCCTTCTTTGGAGGTCTTCAAGCAGAGGCTTGACAGCCATCTGTCAAGAATGCTTTGATGGTGTTCCTGCTTGGCAGGGGGTTGGACTGGATGGCCCTTGTGGTCTCTTCCAACTCTATGATTCTATGATTCTATACTGCCACACACAGCCTGCAACACTTAGCCAGGGACTATGAGGCACTGGGCAGGGAGCTGAAGAGACTTGAGGAACAGGTAGTCTTTTCATCACTCCTTCCTGTTGAAGGTCGTGGCCCAGGAAGAGAGAGGAAAATACTTGAGGTAAACCACTGGCTGAGCAGGTAAGTGTTGTCAGGAAGGATTTGACTTCTTGGACCATGGTCTCCGCTTCCTTGAGGAAGGACTTCTGGCAAGAGATGGGCTGCACCTCACCGCAGTTGGCAAGAATGTGTTTGCTAAAAGTCTTTAAACTTAATCTTTGAAGGGGAGGGAAAAACAATACGAATAATAAAAAAGCACCTGGCCCTGGGGATAATAGCTTCATGAATGCACAGGAAACTGAGGTGGTGCTCCAGAAACCTGCTAAAGGGCAGGAAACTACAGGAAGGAATCAGCTGAAGGGAATGACTCATGGTTTCAGTTGTCTCTACACAAATGCCCAGAGTATGGGAAACAAACCAGATGAACTGGAGCTTTTAGTACAGGATGGCAAATACAACATGGTGGGATGAGACTCATGACTGGAATTGAGGGGTAGAACCTGTTCAAAGGGAACAGACCAAACAGGAAGGGAGGAGGCGTAGAATTGTATATAAAGGATGTGTACATTTGTGAAAAAATCCATGACCAGACTGTAGACTTGGCTGATGCCTTACTAGAGCAGATTACCAAACATTCAAAAAGGAAAGAATAGTTATCATGGGGGACTTCAACTTCCCCAATATCTGCTGGGACTCAAACTGGAAGGACAGATCCTGAAGCTGAGGCTCCAAGATTTTGGCCACCTCATGAGAAGAGAAGACTCCCTGGAAAAGATCCTGATGTTGGGAAAGATGGAGGGCACAAGGAGAAGGGGATGGCGGAGGACGAGATGGTTGGACAGTGTTCTCGAAGCTACCAACATGAGTCTGACCAAACTGTGGGAGGCAGGGGAAGACAGGAGGGCCTGGCGTGCTCTGGTCCATGGGGTCACAAAGAGTCGGACACGACTAAACGACTAAACAACAACAACAAAGCATCAAGGAGAATACTATCGTAGAGATACCATAATACTATCCAGAGTTTTGGAGAATGTTGTCAGCAATATGATGACAACACAAAGCTCAGCTTCTCCTTTACCTCTGCAGATCTGGCTGTGGATGCCTTGAATCTCTGCTTCCCTCGCTAATGGCCTGGATGAGAGCCAACAAACTGAAGCTCCATCCAGATCAGACGGAGGCACAGTTCCTGGGTGCTTGCCTAGACCAGATGTGTGGGAGGCCTGTCTGCTCCTGATGAGGCGACCTTCCCCTCCCTTGCAGTATTTTACTCCGATGAGCTGGAATGGTCAGGCAGAGTTAAATTATGGAACTTGCGGCCACCCAAAGCAATGATGGCCACCAACTTAGACTGAATGAAAAGAGGACTGGACAAATGGACAGAGCATGAAGCCATTGATGGCTACTAGTCAAGATGCTTCATCTCTGTCTCCAAAGCTGGAGGCCTCAGGACGGAAGAGTCCTCTTGTGCTCAGATCCTGTTTATGGGTTTCCCAAAAGCATCTGGCTGGTCAGTGTGAGAACAGAATGCTGGACGTAATAGGCCACTGGCTGGATCCCACCAGCTCTCCTTGTTTTTATGTTCTTATGCATTCTCTGGGACCCAGGGGTTTCCCACGAATCCCAAAGGCAAATGAACCAAGGTTTGCTCAAAAGCCCCTAATATCCCCCCCCCAAAGTCCAATTGTGGAACCAAACAGAAAACAGGATGGACAAAATCTTTTTTCTATAACATTTTTTATTAATTTTCTAATTTACATTTTAAAATATTCTTTTAAAAAATCTTAAATCAATGACTTCCCTTCTTCTCCTACCATGGTTCAGTTTTCATACCATACATCCCTGAATATTTTACATAATCCAAACCATTCAGTATTCCAGTATTACATCCATCAAAACTTATTATTATTATTATTATTATTATTATTATTATTATTGTTATTATTATTGTTGTTATTATTTCATTTTCATTTCTATACGGCTTTATATTTTTCAGAAAAATCTCAAAGCGGTTAACAGCATATTAAAACATCAATAAAACAATCCAGAATCAAACATTTCTGAAGAAAGTCAAATATATATAGTCAAGGCAACATGATTAACAGGAAACTAAAATATTATGTGAAAGATTTCAAAATAAAACATTACAAAGGAGGTCAATTAAATCTGCAAGCTGTATATATTCCACCTGCTTCAGTTGCCACTCTTCTTTGGTTGGGACCAAATGACCCTTTTTGACACCTGGGAATTTCCACAGGATGGCCAAAATCTCAAGCTTTGGTTCCCAGGTGCTCCTTCGTGTTCAGGTCAGGCCTCAGCACAATAATGTAGCACTTTGGGATGAAGATGCAGCCCAGGAGCCCAGCACTGGAGGCCAACATAGAGAAGACCTGCACGGCCACCATGTACTTGCCCTTGGTGCTCAGGTAGGTGGGCACAAAAGACACCCACACACTGCAGAAGAGCAGCATGCTGAAGGTGATCAGCTTGGCTTCGTTGAAGGACCCAGGCAGCTTCCTGGCCAGGAACGCCACCGTGAAGCAGATGGCAGCCAGGAAGCCCAGGTAGCCAAGGGCACCGTAAAACATGGCCACCGAGCCTTCGTTGCATTGCAGGATGACCTCTACCACCTTGCGGTGGGACTCTGGGAATGGGGGAGAAATCCCCAGCCAGGTAGTGCAGATGACAACCTGGACACTGGAACAGGAGACCACAATGGAGTTGGCCAGACTCTTCCCCAGCCATCTCCTCGCCCTGTTCCCTGGCTTTGTGGCCAGGAAGGCCAGCACCACAACGATGGTCTTGGCCAAGAGAGAAGAAATGGCCACTGAGAAGATGATGCTGAAGGCCGTTTGCCGGAGAAGGCAGGTTGCTAGTCTTGGCCGCCCGATGAAGAGGAAGGAGGACAAGAAGGAGAGCAGGAGGGAGACGAGGAGGATGTAGGAGAGGTCCCGGTTGTTGGCTTTGACTAGTGGGGTGTCTTTGTATTTAATGAAGATTCCCAACACAATTCCGGCTGTTATGAACAAGAGCAGAGCAATGGAAGCCAATAGGAACCCCAAAAGTTCCTCATAAGACAGAAAGGTGGTCATCGTGGGGACACACTGATCTCTGTCCTCATTTGCATGCTGATCGTCTGGGCATTTGGTGCAGTTCTTGGCATCTGGGGAAGAGAAAAGAGTGGCTTCAACATCACTTACTCTATATCCATGACCTTCTGTGCTCTGCGCCATTTTGAGCATCTCGGCTGTTGTGGAGGAGGTTAGGAAGGAAGAATGTGTAAATAGGTCACGAAGGGCAAAAAATGGTGTGTTCGTTTTTTAAACAATGTTCACACTTGTAGCCTGCCTTTCCATCGTGGAGTTAGAGGTGTTTCCCCCAATATTTAATCATCCAAGCAGCCTTGTGATCTAGGATGAGGCCAGAGGAAATGAGAGCTCCACATCTGTCAACTGCATTGTCACCTTGTTGCCTCATTAATATTTCCTTTGACCTGTGCCGATTCCCTTATTCTTCTCTTCTTATTTATTGGCTGCATTTGCATAGCCCTCGTCACCAAGGAGCTCACGTTGCTGGGTGTGGTTTTCCCTTTTGTTCCCACCCCAACCTTGTGAGGTCTCCTAGCTCCTGCAAGTAACAAGGTGGTGAAAAATAGAGAAGCGAATTCAGGATCCACATTCCAAATGTCTTTCTACCCTTCTCAAAGAGTATATCTGGGGGAGTCCATACCTTATTTCTATTCCCCCCAGGGATGCCCTCTCCCTTGGAGTCACCCACCTCTCTGGGTGGAGATGGTCCCTTCCACACACGGAACACAAGCATAGCAGCAAGAAGGTTTTTCTGGTATCGCCTTCTTGACATATCCAGGTCGACATCTTTCATTACACCTGGAACGAGGGACGGCCTAAGCATACAGGGAAAAGGTGCATAGAGGGGGAAATGTTAGGAGTATTTTGACTGGGATTCACTCATGGAGTTTGGAAATGACCCAAGAGGGTCTCTAGTCCCACTAACCCTGTCCACTTGGGCAGAGAAACCTCCTTGGTGTGCCTATTAGCTCATTTCCCCTTCATTCTTTCCCGTTTCCTTATAAAGATATGCTAATGGCAGAGGGACACGGGTGGCACTGTGGGTCTAACCACAGAGCCTAGGGCTTGCCGATCAGAAGGTCGGCAGTTCGAATCCCTGCGACGGGGTGAGCTCCTGTTGCTTGGTCCCTGCTCCTGCCAACCTAGCAGTTCAAAAGCAAGTAGATCAATAGGTCTTCCCTCCAGTGGGAAGGTAAACGGTCTTTCCGTGCGCTGCTCTGGTTCACCAGAAGCGGCTTTGTGATGCTGGCCACATGACCTCGAAGCTGTACTCCAGCTCCCTTGGCCAGTAAAGCGAGATGAGCGCAGCAACCCCAGAGTCGTCCGTGACTGGACCTAATAGTCAGGGGTACCTTTACCTTTTTAATGGCAGAATACAAGACGTAAACAAACAAAATAGAAACACAGGATAAAGAAAAGAGCAGAGTTAGAAAAAAGTGGTGAAGATTATTGCTTGAGCATCCTGTCACCTGAAGACTATTAAAATCCTGGGTTTGCAAGGCAGAGGATGGTCAAGGCAATATTCGCAGGTTCAGGGGGTGAGGGGCCCTTCTGAGCTGCTGGGGACACTGGCCAACCACTCCCTCAGGACCTGCTGTGAACCCCAAATCTCCTGTCGTCCATCATGTGAGGGGACCCTCCATGGAGGTAGGATGCTTCCGACTTCACACAATTACTACACCAAGGGGAAATCCCGTGGGCTTCCAGTTCCAGCCCCAAACTCTGTTCAGTCGCAGCCCTTCCTTCCTGGTATCTGGGCAAAGGATTGCAGTCAAAGCCCCAAAGGGAAAAGGCAGGAAATCATGGCAGGCGTCGGAGCCGCCAGTCATGAAAAGCAGTGATTTCCCTCAATCATTTCTGAGTGAGGGCAGAATGCTATCCATCCGTCTCCTCAATCCATAAGTGCTGGAGACATGCTGCCAGGAAGGGAAGTGTGAGAAATCCCAGTTGCGATCCCTAGCAAGCAAGAACCATCATCTACCTGCGCTAGAAGCTTCCGTCATCTCCCCACTCTCTAAAGGTGGTCAATCCCTTACCTGCCCATCATCATCATCATCATCACCATCATCCATTATTTGTACCCCGTACCCATAGGACACGCTCCATCACAATCCTGAGCATCCCAGATCCCCCCCCCTCTTCCCGTCTCAGCTGCTGTGGCAAGAAGCAGTGGGGGTTTCAGCTGTTCTTGGTCCGCCTTATAAGGCTGTTTTGCAGCAGTTGCTCAAGAAGCAGCATAGACAGGCTCCCCCCCCCCCATTGTATCCCTTACCTTGTTAAACTTCTTTGGCCACTGAATGGCTTTGGGGTTAATGGTGAATTTCATGCCCATAGACGCCTCTCTCCTCACACTCCCAATTTTCACCAGATAACCGGACGTATTGGGATATCTGAGCCAATTCACAATATCAAAGTCAGGAGGCAGCCTCCAATTCTCATCCAAACACATTGGGCCCCTGGAAGTATTCAAACAACGGATTTCTCTTAAGAATGGGTGAAGCTGGAATGACAGGGAAAATACCAGCGTTCAGAAACCATGAACCCATCTTGAATCCTAGAAAACATATAATTGTTGAGTATCTCAGTCCTACTCACTTTGAGCTCCGATGAATTGGGACCGGGGTGTGTATCTCAGGTAGACAGAAAGCCCTACTCCAGCACTTGGCTAATTAATTGGCAAATTATATCATTTGCATATAGAATAACAAGGAACTTTTCAGAATAAGATGAATACAAAAGACAATAAGAATCTTTTTTTAAAACCCACAAAGACCAGAGATATCAAAAATGTCTAACAGAGACAGTCCTTCCTATCATTCCTCAGGAATGTGCCTGTTATGGGTTTGTGTGTTTTGTTGTGTATTTTGTGTTGTGCTGTTGCACTCTCTTGCCTGTGATGTTTGGATGTAGGGTGGAAAACAATTTTTAACAACAGCAAGAATTTCGCCCAAGTCCCTCCACAGTCCAGATCAGCATCTGTGTGAGTCATGCAGGTTTGCCAAAGACCTTCTCCGCCTCCTGCAAACATCTGAAGGGAAGGGGCCTTTCTCACACACCGCTTCCTACATGAAGATGAGGGTCATGGTTCTTTGTCTCACTGCTAAATTGTATCCCACAATCAGGGCAATGGATTTGCAACAAGGGGAAAGAAAGAGATACCTGCCAGGGCTGCAGTCTCCCACCATCCCATTGGCCTCCTTTGCCCACCATCAGCCTCCGCTGGGATCTAGATGAAAATGCCGCATCTAAGGCGTGAGCCACAGCTTGGATATTGAGGTAAGTGCTGTAGCTGTCCCAAGAAAGGACTTTTTCCACCTCGGATGGGGGCACAGTTTCCAGTTTCTTCTTCTCGTTCCATCTAAACCTGCGTTTCATGGAGAACACATGCTTTGAATGGGAAGGCTGAAATGTTTTTTCCTTAAAACCTGAAAGAAGTTTGTCATCAGGTTTATCGTAATAATGTTTGCGGTTGCCTATTCTAGTATGAATTGCAAAGGAGAGAGAACCATTCAATTGCTCAGAAAAAGCAGAGAATGCAATGTTGATTTCGTGAAAAGCTGTTGTGACCCAGACTTTTGCCCCCATTTCCTCTTTATATATCCATGAGATCCAACTCATTCCATATGCTGCATGTATATAGACAACAACTACCCCAACTTGTCTCCACAGTGGAAAAGTTTCTTTCAGGGATAGCTCAGTGTACCAATCAGTATTTGGAAATGTTTGTGATATGGCAATGCAAATCCCTCTGCTGAGCAACAGAGATGTCAAAACTCTCTGGAAACTTTCTCCGCTTTCACTGTCCGGATAAAAGAGCCCAATCCAGTTCCATCCGAAATACAGGAGCAACTCAACAATCCCCTGGTACTGCGTTTCCTCTTTGGGGAACATCTGGTAGACAAAAGGGAACTGGGATTTATCTTCAGGAATCCGGGCAGTTAAGCCATAACTGATCTAGTGAGGAAAGGAAAAGGTTAAGGTTTTGCTTCGGTGTCAGGACAGGAAAGAAATATTGAGCAATTTGAAATGAACAATATCTAAGAAAACTTGTTCTGCCTGGGGCTGAAGGGAGCTTTAGTCTGAAACATCTGGAGGGTGACAATTTGGGGACGGCTTGTTGGTGAAAAATGAGTGCTTGATCCCTAACTCAGGATCCATTTTTTTACATCCCTCCTTCCGGAGCTGAAATCCTCTGTCCCTCCATCCACTACATACCTGTGGGATTTTGAAGATGCCTGACATTGTGGAAATCACCTTTGAGATGTCTGTTCCAGCCATTTCAAGAACTGCCAGCAGGTGACTCTGTTCTCCACAGCTGTATTTAGGAATATTCCTCCCATTGCCTCCAAGCAGCTCTAGCATATCATCTGAAGTCAGCCTTGCATTCCTAGGGTTTTCATAGAGGTTGTAGCCCAGGGAGATGTTGGGTAAGAGCCTGGGATCCTGGTTGATCTCTCGAATGCTGAACAGGAAGGACAAGGTGTAGTGGTACGATTTGATCACTTGACTGCAATAAAGGCATCCATTAAAAAGGATGGAAAAGGGGGGAGTCAATTAGGAGGAGAGATTTGCCTGTTGTGCAGGTGGGGAGTGATTAACAAGATCCCATCCTCCTAGGAAGCTGGGAATATCCCCTCACTCACCCAAGTTTAGGATATTCCCTCATTCTTCAGCAGTGTTTATTTTTCTTTGAGAAAGATAAGTGGCTCACGTAAATGGAAAAAAGCTAAACTGAGAGAAAACTGTAGCCAAAGAATGTCTGAGAGAAACTAAAACATCAGGAGGCAAGAAACAAAAGGACGCAGTTGGTCCCTCTTCCCTGACCTCCTTAGCTGAACACACCTGGAAGGTTACCAGAGAGCCCACATTCTACTATCCCGGTGCTTTTCTTACATTGTCCACCGTGACCCCTGGGTTAGAAAACTTGTAGTGAAGAGCAATGGGAGTTCAGGGGAGGAAGCACCAAACCCATCAATATCGATTTGCTTACAAAGGAGGCGAAATGATAAAAACAAAACAAAATATTGTCACCCTGGAAATGGCCTGAGGTTCATAGATCATAGATCATAGAATCCTAGAGTTGGAAGAGACCACAAGGGCCATCAAGTCCAACCCCCTGCCAAGCAGGAACACCATCAAAGCATTCTTCACGTCATCCTCAGCTCAGGGAATGACACAAAGGGAGAGGTGTGGGAGGGGGGTGTCTATTTTCTGGACTCCAGCTCCCCTCAGCCCCAGCCAGCAAGGGAAGATGGGAATTGTACTTCAGAGATATCTGGAGAGATGGGGGCTCCTCAGGCCTCAGTTTCCCCAGGAAACACTGGGGGGGGAGAGAGAGAAATGGCATCCATCTGAAGAAATCACTCACATTATTTGCCTTATTCCTGGGTTTTTGAAAAAGTTATAAGGAGTAATGTTCTTAACATAAGTTGTAGTTACAATTGCACCAATGATAAAATCTCCAGGCTTGTGGTGACTCAAAACTGGCCTTTGCTCCCAGATGTCATTCAAGACGCATTTTGCCTTCCTCTTCCCGCAGACTCCATGGGGCATCAGTGGCAGCAGAAGGAGAGAAAGAAGCAGACACGATGTCATGGTGCCTCTTGTCCCTGGTCCTTCTCTCCCACAGAGCTGGCTAAGCAGGAGAACCGGAAGGAAGACTCTTGCAAGATCAGAGCTGCGCTGCCTCTCCCTGTTCTGCCTTCAGAGGCATTCAGCATCAGGCAATGGCCTCCTCCCTCCTCCCAGCCTTTCAGCAGCTCTGAATCTTGACTCCGCTTGTCTCTGACTCAGGAAAAACTCTCTGCAGCAACTCACCCCCCCCCAAAAAAAAGACCTGCCAGGAGAGAGAGAGCAGCTAATAACTCTATGCTATTGTTGACTCTCCAGAAGTATCTCTTGAGCTTTTACATGAATAAATCACTATGATTTTGATAATAACAGGTGAAGAAGTTTCACTTCTGAAACTTTCTGAAGACTTGAATCACTCAAGCAGCAGGTGCAGAGCTGGAGAAAAACATGTTTGCAATACACACCTGCCAAGTTTGAGATGAGTAGGGGAGGGGGGAGCTTTTCTCACAAGAACCTAACTAAGGAGAGCCCAGCAGCTGGATCCGACCCCAGCCCCCTCTCATCCAGAACCCTGTATCTCCCCGTGGGGAAGAATCTTTGGGATGACCCCAAGCAGGGCAGGGGGGCTGGATGCGGGTGGCCAAGGGGTTCGGAGGGGGGTTGAGGGGGTCAGTGGCCACTAGTCTAGCTGCCCATGTTGGGGTCAGTCTGCTAATGAGCCAGATGTGATTTGTTTGTGACTATACAAAACCTGGGACGCAGGTGGCGCTGTGGTCTAAACCACAGAGCCTTGGGCTTGCCGATCAGGAGGTCTGTATCTGAAGAAGTGCGCATGCACACGAAAGCTCATACCTAGAACAAACTTAGTTGGTCTCTAAGGTGCTACTGGAAGGAATTTTTCTATTTTGTTTTGACAGAAGGTCTGCAGTTCGAGCTCCCTTTGCTCAGTCCCTGCTCCTGCCAACCTAGCAGTTTGAAAGCACATCAAACTGGTTCGCCATAAGCAGCTTAGTCCTGCTGGGCACATGACCTGGAAGCTGTACTCCGGCTCCCTCAGCCAGTAAAGCGAGATGAGCGCCGCAACCCCTGTCGGTCATGACTGGACCTAACGGTCAGGGGTCCCTTTACCTTTATACAACATCTGAGCCAATGATGGAGGCGATCACAACACTGAGACCCCAAAGGGTCATCCACTGTCTTGGATTCTAGCAGAGGAATCCAGCCTGTCTCTGACTCTCAGCTTCCCCCTGCAGCCTCCTCTCAGCTCAGCTCTCACACAACTTCCCTGGCTCTCGGCCTTCGATATCCCAGCCAGGTTATAGCAGCCAGGTGAGGGATGTGGTGGAAGGCCCACCTGTGAGGCCGGGATGGTGGCGCTTAACCTCTCTGGCTCACAACTATTAGCTGGAGAATGTGTTGCCGATGGTGGTCCTCAAATGGCAAGCTACAGCCATGAACTGGCCTTTGCCCAGTTAGCAATGGAACCGGAGAAAGGGAATTGCAGCCCAGATATGACCAGCTGGGAGGACGGAGTTGGAAATCCACACACCATAAGTTTCCGGCCTTTGTACCTTATCCCAACAATCTCAAATAAGCTCCAAGAAACAAGAGGGGAAGACTCGAGAACAACAGAAGTAGACCTCAGAAGACTCATTTCTGCTACTCCACAGAGAAGGAGATGAGTCAGGGTGATAGGTGACTCCATAGTGAGGGGATCAGAGGCCACAGCGTGTGGAGGAAACAGGATGTCACGGGAGGTGTGCTGTCTTCTGGGTGCAAAGACTCACAATGTGACAGAGAAGTTCCTAAGTCTTATAAAGCCCACTGACCACTCTCCCTTCTTTCTGATTTATGTAGGCACAAATATACTGCCACACACAGCCTGCAACACTTAGCCAGGGACTATGAGGCACTGGGCAGGGAGCTGAAGTGACTTGGGGAACAGGTAGTCTTTTCCTCACTCCTTCCTGTTGAAGGTCGTGGCCCAGGAAGAGAGAGGAAAATACTTGAGGTAAACCACTGGCTGAGCAGGTAAGTGTCGTCAGGAAGGATTTGGCTTCTTGGACCATGGTCTCCGCTTCCTTGAGGAAGGACTTCTGGCAAGAGATGGGCTGCACCTCACCGCAGTTGGCAAGAATGTGTTTGCTAAAAGTCTTGAGAATCTGATCAGGAGAGCTTTAAACTTAATTTTGAAGGGGAGGGAAAAACAATACGAATAATAAAAAAGCACCTGGCCCTGGGGATAATAGCTTCATGAATGCACAGGAAACTGAGGTGGTGCTCCAGAAACCTGCTAAGGGGCAGGAAACTACAGGAAGGAATCAGCTGGAGGGAATGACTCATGGCTTCAGTTGTCTCTACACAAATGCCCAGAGTATGGGAAACAAACCAGATGAACTAGAGCTTTTAGTACAGGATGGCAAATACAACCTGGTGGGATGAGACTCATGACTGGAATTGAGGGGTAGAACCTGTTCAAAGGGAATAGACCAAACAGGAAGGGGGGAGGAGTAGAATTGTATATAAAGGATGTGTACACTTGTGGAAAAATCCATGACCTGGAGCATGAAAAGCAGATTGAGAGTATAGGGGTAAAAATTGTAGGAGAGAGAAACAACAGGGACCTTACTGTGGGTGTCTGCTATAGACTGCCAAGCCAGACGGAAGACTTGATTGGTGCCTTATTAGAGCAGATTACCAAATATTCCAAAAGTAGTAGTAATCATGGCTGACTTCAACTTCCCCAATATCTGTTGGGACTCAAACTCTGCCAAGAGTGTTAAGGTCTGACAAATTTCTTCATTGCCTCGCTGACAATTTCATTTCCCAGAAGGTGGAAGAACCAACAAGAGGATCATCTATCTTGGACCTGGTCCTCACCAAGAGGGAGGAACTGTTAGATGAAGTGGAAGTACTCAAGAAATTGGGAGGAAGTATTTATTATATATATACAAGAAACAGCTACAGTTCAGAATTACGCATCAGAACCCGTTGAGTCAGATTATGGGGAGTGGCTTCCTGCGATTCCCGCGCCAACAAAGTAGGCGTGGGAATTGCGTAAGATGTCTTTTATCCTTACATTTCATTTCCCGCCTTGTCTGTGCTGATTTGAAAGCCCTTCCTGAGTCTGAGCTCCCTTCCCAAGCCTCTTCAACATCCCTGAGCCCCTGCTCTCCCTGGCTACTCTCTGCCCCTTCTTCAGCTTCCTCTGTCTCTGGGTGGTTGCAAGGCCAACTTTGTGAAAATCTTCGCTGACCTCAGTCTTTCCAACAAGTCCCAATACGTTGTAGGGGGTAGGGATTCGCCACCATTATGCAGTTGATCTTCCTAAAGTTCACACAAAGACGACATTCAGCCGTACCTTTCTTCTTCACAAAGAGCACGGGGGAGCCTCCTGGTGCCTTGGAAGGTCTGATGAACCCCCTTGCCAGATTCTTCTCCAAAACCTCTTTTAAGGCAGCCAGTTCTGTCTTGGACATCGAATAGAGGCTGCTTGTGGGTAGCTGAGCCCCCAGCAGGAGGTCTATCTTACAGTCATCAGGCGTATGGGGCTGCAGCTTGTCTGCTTCCTTTTTGCAGAATATCTTGGTAGGAATGGTATTCAGAGGGTAGCTCCTCCTCCTCTTCTCTGATTAGGGGTCCTAACACTTCCTCCCCGCCTGCCCCCCCAGGTTGCTGTCACTACTAGGGCTTTATCGCCTAGGTAGTGAAGGTGGCAATAAGCTGATGCAAATGCAAATATTATGGATTGCTGCCCATACACCATCACCAGATCGTGTCTGGATAACCACATCATTCCCAGGACTAGAGGGTATGTGGCTACCTTAGTGATGTGGAAGGTGGCTTGTTCTTTGTGGCCTGGCAGTTCCAAGGTCATCTATGGTCTGTACCTCTACCATGGGTATTGTCAGAAATGAGCCAACTCCAGGTGAAAGATTTGGTAGATAATTGGCTACAATATTGTCAGATTAATGAAATGTTCAAAAGTGATATGAAGAAAAATGGATTTGGAGATACCAAATCCAAGTTTGAAATTGAAATATTAGACAATAAATATAAAACATTGTCCAAAATGTGTAAAATATTGCTGGAATGGCATTTGAAAGATGAGGAGGTGAAGTCGGTGATGATACACTGGGCACAGGACATTGGGCATAATATTATGCTAGATGATTGGGAAAAACTGTGGAAGGAGGGTATGAAGTTTACGGCATGTAATGCATTGAAAGAAAATGTGTTAAAAATGATGTATAGATGGTACATTACACCGGTTAAACTCGCAAAAATGTATAAAGTGGATAATAAGTGTTGGAAATGTAAAGAGAAGGAGGGTACCTTTTATCATATGTGGTGGGAATGCAAGAGGGTGAAAGACTTCTGGGATACGATATATAGGGAGATGAAGAAAATGTTGAAATATACATTTGTGAAAAAACCAGAAGCCTTTCTATTGGGAATTATAGGTACCGATATAACAAGACAAGATACTAAACTCTTCCAATACGCAGTGACCGCAGCGAGAATATTGATTGCCCAAAATTGGAAACAAGAACAAATGCCGACTGTTGAGGAATGGAAAATGAAATTATTAGACTATGCAGAAATGGACAAAATGACAGGGAGAATCCGGGAGCAGCGGGACCAGAAGTTTGTCAAAGACTGGAAAAAATTTACAGACTATTTAAAAGAAAGTACTGAATTAAATACGTTTGTAGGACTACAGGAGGTGTTGTAGAATAAGAAAGAATACTGTTGTAAACATGAACTTATATTTGAACAGGAGTAGATATTGTAGAACAATGGTTGAAATAAGAAGTATAAAACTATACAGAAATACATAAAGTCACAAGAAAGGTTTGAAGGAAGTCAAGGCTGTAAAAAGCCAAAAGGTTTATGAAGTGGAATGATGTGTTGTTATTATTGTAAAAAACTTTTTTGTTGAAAATAATAATAAAAATGATATTTAAAAAAAAGAAATGAGCCAACTCCAAGTGAAGGTTGGAAAAGAAAGCAGCTAGGAACAGAGAGGCTTAGATGTTAGTCAGGAAGGGAGAGCCAGCAGCTGCAGACTTCAGCTCTTCCTGACCTTGACAGGCAGGCTGATAAGGCAGGAGCTGAGAGCAGGCTAGAACACAGTCAAAGCTCGCCGGAAGCACAAACAGGCACGAACAGACTCAGAAACAGCCTCTTGGAACAGGAAGAGGTTGGAGTTGATCCACTCAGTCCAAAGAGTTGGCGAATGGGAGGGCTGCTAGGTAGGAAGCGAAACAAGAGACGTAAGGGTTGTAAGTTCAATATCTTCCATCGATGCCAGAAGGAGTCTTCAGAAGGGTCATCTTGAGTAATGATTCCGGAGGCTTCGTTAGAGGTGTCAGGAGCTATCTGTTTTTGCAATAAATCCTCCTTTTAAATTACCTACGCTTACTGTGTTATCAAGCAGGGAACCTGGACTCCTGACAGGTATGCCTTGTTCCTTAGCAAAGTCCACATCCACAAAATCTGTAGAAGCCCCTGAGTCTACGAGGGTGCTGTCTCTCGTCTTCTTTCCCCTTTTTGAAGATGGGGACAATATTTGCCCACCTCCAGTCTGCAGGTACCTCACCTGTTCTCCATTAATTCTGAAAGATCACAGAGCTTGGCAGTCTATAGCAGACATCCACATGAAGGTCACGGTTGTTTCTCTCTTCTACAATTTTTACCCATATGCTCTCAACCTGCTTTCCATGTTCCAGGTTGTGGATTTCTTCACAAGTGTACACATCCTGTACACATCCCCTGCATACAATGGCACTCCTCCCCACTTCCTGTTTGGTCTATCCCTTTTGAACAGGTTATACCCCCTCAGTTCTTATATTTCAGTCATGGCTCTCATCCCACCAGATTTCTATAATGCCTCCTTCCATTTAGAAGGTTATCTGTGTGGTAGGTTCACTGGCATCAGATGAGTTTTTGACATCAGATGCTGCGATGCCAGAGCAATATGAAGCATATGTGATTTTGCAGGATTCAAGTTGAAAACCAACTTGGATGCAAGAAACTCAAGAGACGCCAGTTGCCCCTTCCACCAAGCAGGACCAGAGGCGTATCCAGTGGCCTGCAGTGAAATTTTTCGTAGGGGAATAATAATAATAATAATAATAATAATAATAATAATAATAATAATAATAATAATGATAATAATTTATTTATACCCCGCCCATCTGGCTGGGTTTCCCCAGCCACTCTGGGCGGCTTTCAACAGAGGATTAAAATACAATAATCTATAAAACATTAAAAGCCTCCCTAAACAGGGCTGCCTTCAGATGTCTTCTAAAGGTCTGGTAATTGTTGTTCTCTTTGACATCTGAAGGGAGGGCGTTCCACAGGGTGGGTGCCACTACCGAGAAGGCCCTCTGCCTGGTTCCCTGTAACTTGACTTCTCATAGTGAGGGAACCGCCAGAAGGCCCTCGGCACTGGACCTCAGTGTCCGGGCTGACTGATGGGGGTGGAGACGCTCCTTCAGGTATACTGGACCGAAGCCATTTAGGGCTTTAAAGGTCAGCACCAACACTTTGAATTGTGCTCAGAAACGTACTGGGAGCCAGTGTAGGTCTTTCAAGACCAGTGTTATGTGGTCTTGGCGGCCGCTCCCAGTCACCAGTCTAGCTGCCGCATTCTGGATTAGTTGTAGTTTCCGGGTCACCTTCAAAGGTAGCCCCACGTAGAGCGCATTGCAGTAGTCCAAACGGGAGATAACCAGAGCATGCACCACTCTGGCGAGACAGTCCGCGGTCAGGTAGGGTCTCAGCCTGCGTACCAGATGGAGCTGGTAGACAGCTGCCCTGGATACAGAATTAACCTGCGCCTCCATGGACAGCTGTGAGTCCAAAATGACGCCCAGGCTGCGCACCTGGTCCTTCAGGGGCACAGTTACCCCATTCAGGACCAGGGAGTCCTCCACACCAGCCCGCCTCCTGTCCCCCAAAAACAGCACTTCTGTCTTGTCAGGATTCAACCTCAATCTGTTAGCCACCATCCATCCTCCAACCGCCTCCAGACACTCACACAGGACCTTCACCGCCTTCACTGGTTCTGATTTGAAAGAGAGGTAGAGCTGGGTATCATTCGCATACTGATGAACACCCAGTCCAAACCCCCTGATGAGCTCTCCCAGCGGCTGCATATAGATGTTAAAAAGCATGGGGGAGAGGACGGAACCCTGAGGCACCCCACAAGTGAGAGCCCAGGGGTCTGAACACTCATCCCCCACCACCACTTTCTGAACACGGCCCAGGAGGAAGGAGCGGAACCACTGTATAACAGTGCCCCCAGCTCCCAAACCCTCTAGACCAGGCACGTCCAACAGGTAGATCGTGATCTACCGGCAGATCACTGGACGTCTGTGGTAGATCACTGGCTCCCCCCAAAGAAGCTCAACAACTTTGGCTCCCCTAAAAAAAGCTCAATTTTTTGCCCTGCACCCCCCAAAAACGGGGCTTTCCTTCTCCCTACAAAAAGCTCAATAACAACTTTGATCTGAATGCCTAAGGAACGGGCCTTCCTCCTCCCCAAAAAAGCTCAACAACTTTGACCTGAACCCCCCAAAAGGGGGTAGATCACTGCCAGTTTTTAACTCTGTAAGTAGATCGCAGTCTCTTGGGAGTTGGCCACCCCTGCTCTAGACGGTCCAGAAGGATGTTATGGTCGATGGTGTCAAAAGCCGCTGAGAGATCCAGCAGAACTAGGAAACCGCTCTCACCTTTGTCCCTAGCCCAGCGGAGATCATCGACCAGTGCGACCAAGGCAGTTTCAGTCCCATGATGAGGCCTGAATCCCGATTGGAAGGGATCCAAATGGTCCACTTCTTCCAGGCGTGCCTGGAGTTGTTCAGCAACCACTCGCTCAATCACCTTGCCCAAGAATGGAAGATTTGAGACTGGGCGATAGTTGGCCATATTGGCCGCATCCAAAGATGGTTTTTTAAGAAGCAGTTTAATAACCGTCTCTTTTAGCAGGTCTGGGAAGGCTCCCTCGCAAAGAGAAGCATTCACCACCCCACAAAGCCCATCGCCCAGCCCTTCCCGGCTAGCTTTTATAAGCCAGGATGGGCAAGGATCAAGGAGACAGGTGGCTGGTTTCACTCGTCCAAGCAGCCTGTCCACATCCTCGGAGGTAACAGATTGGAATTGATCCCACACAACTGGACTAGACAGGACTCTAGCACTCTCCCGCTCCAGCCCTGCTCCCACGGTGGAGTCTACCTCTTCCCGAATCTGAGCGACTTTATCTGCAAAAAACTTTGCAAAATCATTGCAGGAGACCTTGGGGTCCCTACCAGACCCCGATGACGAAGGTGGTTCTGATAGATTGCGAACCACCTGGAAGAGTCTCCTGCTGCTGTTTTCTGCAGATGCAATAGAAACGGCGAAGAAGGTCCTCTTTGCTGTTGCCATTGCCACTTGGTAGGCTCGAAGTTGAGCTCTAGCCTGTGTCCGGTCTGATTCAGAATGAGTTTTCCGCCACCGGCGCTCTAGCCGTCTCAGCGACTATTTCATCGCCCTCAGCTCCGGGGAAAACCACGGGGCTGTCCGGGCTCCATGCAATCGGAGAGGGCGCTTCGGAGCCTAACAGTCAATAGCCCTGGTTAACTCCACATTCCAGTGGGCCACCAGGGAATCAGCTGAGGGGAACAGTTAGGGGTAGTTGCCTTGAGAACTTTCCACCCTCCCTTCCTGAGCTGGCTCTGCGGCCTCCTTCCTCGATGAGTCCCGAGCCTCAGCAGCATAGCTAGCTGCTTGGGCACCTGGGGGAGGGCGAGCTGCCCATGGGGCCGGGGCGAGCCGGGGCAGGGCAGGGCATGCTGCAGGGAGTCCACCCATCAGCCGCCCTGCAAGTGGAGCTCCACACATGTCCTGCGCTGTGTTTCAGGCAGCGCAGGGTGGCAGCATGGGGCCTGCCCAGCAGAAGGCATTCTGCAGTGGCACCTGGCAGCTCCCCGCCACCCCCTTCCTCCGCTACTGCCGAGCGCCTCTCTTCTCTCGCCAACTTGCCCCTCACATTCATTTAATTTATGGCACCTTAGAATGCTGATAGCCCTGCCATTCTGTGAATTACTCAATTTGGAGGAAAGGGGAAACTCTGGGGCAGGAGTTTTTGGAGTGTTCGGAAAATGAAAGTTTCTACGCCAAAGGCTAATTGTTATGTAGCAATGATAAGGTTATGGGTGGGTGGGTATCCCGCCCAACCTGGCTGCCTCAGGCAGCTCTTCCTCCCCTCTCTCTGATTTGCCTCTGCCTTTTCTCAGCAGGGATCTGTCCCACTGGCCACAAGGTCGCTGTGGGTCAGCAGAGGCAGGCCGCAGCCCAGCCGCCCTCCTGCCCTCCCTCCTGTTTCCTGGCCAGGCTATAAAGGGTTCAATGTCTGGGGCTCAGTATGTGTGTGTTTAGAAAACGTGGCTAAGTGGAAACTTCTTTTCTCCAAGATGCTGAAGGCGGGGTGCCTGGTTCTCCTCCTCATTTAGTCCCCACAACAACCCTGCAAGGCAGGTTAGGCTGAGAGAAGCTGTGTCTGGTCCCCAAGGTCACACCCAGTGAGCGCCATAGCTGCTGAATGGAGGGATCCATTGCATGGTCTCTCCCAGGTCCTAGTTAGGCACTCTAACCACTGTGCCACAGTCTCCCCCCTCCAAGAGAGACCTGGCATTGCCCTGGGATCACACCTTGCCCCTCTTCTCCTGGGCTTCTGGCCAGCTCAATGGCCAAAGGGCAGAGAGGGAGGGCCCAGCCATTGCTGGCTGGGGCTGGGGGGACTTGGGAGAACCATAGAATGGAAAGGGACCTCCAAGGGCCATCTAGCCCTAGACCCTGCAAGGCAGGAATGGTTGAAGTGCAACAGCATCTGGAGGGGACGGCTGAGCTAAGCAATGGCTGTTTCCTGCTCAAGGCCAAGGGGCCACTCAGATTTTCCTTCTGTGTTGCCATCCCGGCCCTAAGAGCATAAAAAGAGTCTGCAGGATCAGGCCAAAAGGTCCAGCATCCTGCCCTCCCATTGGCCAGCCAGATGCCCCAGTGGGAAAGCAGCAAGCAGGATCCGAGCACAATAGCCACTCTCACTCGCTGTGGGTTTCAGTAAAAGCAGAGCATCAGTAGTAGCCATCTATAGCCCTCCCCTCCTTATCCAATCCCCCTTTCAAGCCAGCCAAGTTGATGGCCACCCCTGCCTCTTGTACCAGTAGGGGAATAGTAGTAGTAGTAGTAGTAGTATCCTACCCATCTGACTGGGTTGCTCCAGCCACTGTGGCGCTGTGGTCTAAACCACTGAGCCTCTTGGGCTTGCTGATCTAAAGGTCAGTAGTTCGAATCTGGATGAGCTCCCGTTGCTCTGTCCCAGCTCTGGCCAACCTAGCAGTTTGAAAGCATGCCAGTGCAAGTAGATAAATAGGTACCGCTGTGGCGGGAAGGTAAAAGGCGTTTCCATGCACTCTGACACTCGTCACGGTCCTCCGTGCGCCAGTAGCAGTTTAGTCCTGCTGGCCACATGTGGACAAACGCCGGCCCCCTTGGCCTGAAAAGCGAAATGAGCGCCACAACCCCAGAGTCACCTTTGACTGGACTTAACTGTCCAGGGATCCTGTACCTTTACCAGCAAGCATGAGCAAAGCTGACTTTGACAATGTGCCTCTGGGAGCGAAGCCAAACCACAGCCTTAGCAGCATCCCAGGACGTGAGGCTGGGCAGTGTGTCTGGAGGTCCTGGGGTGCCCAGAAGACAAGACCCCCCCTCGGCCTCACAGGGGGGGGTTGAAAGGAAAGCAGTGCAATACATTTGGGATGCACCGCTTGCTTTCCAGCACCTGCTAAAACCGTTTCCGTTTAGGCAAAGCCTGTCCAAAGCTGACGCAAGTTGTAATCCATTTTTAGCCTCTTGCTTGCTTAAACTTTTGCACAGTCTAAAACCCACTGTCACACGTAGGGGGTTCCCTTCCCCGTCGGCGGGACGTTCCAAGAAAGACAAAGGCTCATTCTGCCAAAGGCTTTTTATCTATGTTATTTACAATCATGTACAGAGAACATTAATCATGTCTGCTCAGTCCGAAGCAGAACTTCCGTGTGAGGTACAGCAGCGCGGGAAGAAATATTTCCGGTTCCTCCTTCTCCTGTGACCCCTGGGAACCTGACTCTGTGATGTTGGCTGAAGCCTCACCACCCCCTCCTCCTCCCCGGCACTGCTTCCTGACGTAGAAGATGAGGAGGACGATGAGTCTGTTGACAGAAGCTCTGGCTGCAGTCTGTATTGGCTCAGAGCTTGTTTGGCAGGGGGAGTCTGGAGTTCCCCTCTGACATCCACTCCCCCCTCCAAAACCCCCTCCCCCTCCGGTGAGGTGGGAGATTCCTGCTCTGCCGGCTCACCCTCCCTCCCCCCAACCACTCCCTCGGGGGAGGTGACAAAACCCAGGAAGTCTGTGTCGTCGTCCTCCTGCGATGCGAATAAGTCCTGCCATCCCTCATCTTCCCCCACCGGCGACGAGGGCTGGCTTCCCCCTGGCTGCTCCTGTGAAACCTCTGGGGTCTCCCTCCCTTCCCTCTCTGTACTGGACCTGAAACCCCAGAAATCTTCCTCGTCGTCTTCCGTGGTGGCACACACGTCCCTCAAAAAGAAATCTGGTGGCATGGGCTTCTCCGGAAACAGGGAATGGAATTCCGCCGTGAGATACTCCTCCGTAATCTGGTTGGAGGGCACCCACGTGTTGTCCTCTGGTGCTCCCCCCTCCCATGCTACCAAGTACTCCACCCTGTCTCCCTTCCATCTGGAGTCCAGAATCTCCGTGGCCTCGTTGCCGTCTTCTCTCTCCTCTACAATGGGCGGTGTGGGGGGTGTCCCACCCTCCCCGTGGAAACGGTGCCCCTCCCTGTATGGTGAAAGCAGTGACCTGTGAAAGACAGGGTGAATTCTCATGGTGTCCGGTAGCAATAGCTTAAAGGCTACCGGATTGACCTGCTCAATGACCTCGAAGGGTCCCAGCTTGCGATGCTCTAACTTCCTGCAGCTCCCTCTGATGGGTAGACCCTTGGACGACAACCACACCTTGTCCCCCACCCGAATGACCTCGCCCTCTCTGCGATGGGCATCCGCCGCCCTCTTGTATGCCTCCTTGGCCCTTTCCAGAGTGCTCTTGAGCATTTTGTGCACCGTTTGCATCTCCTCTGCAAAATTCTCTGCTGCTGGTACACTGGGCTCCTCCTCCCGCCCTGGGAAGGCTCTGGGGTGGCGACCGTAATTGGCAAAAAACGGAGTCATTCCTGTGGACAGGTGGACAGAGTTATTAAAGGCGAACTCTGCCAGACCCAAAAATTGCGCCCAATCATTCTGCCTCTGGTTGACATAGCAACGCAGATACTGCTGCAGAATGGCATTGGCTCTCTCGGCTTGGCCGTTGGTCTGGGGATGTCTGGCTGTGGAGAAACTCAGCTCCACCTGCAACAAGCTCATGAGCTTGCGCCAGAACCGTGAGGTGAATTGCCTCCCCCTGTCACTGAGAACTCTCGACGGCACTCCGTGCAAGCGGAACACCTGATCTACAAAGAGCTTGGCCGTTTCTTCTGCGGACAACACCTTGGGGCAGGCTACAAAATGGCACATCTTTGTGAGCATGTCCACCACCACGAGCACTGCTGTCTTCCCTCTGGACATGGGCAGGTCGGTGATGAAGTCAATGCTCACCATTTCCCAGGGTCTGCTGGGGGTGGGTAAGGGCTGCAACAGCCCCGCTGGTGCCCTATTGTCCCCCTTGGCTCTTTGACAGGTGTCACATGCCCTCACGTAGTCCTTGACATCGTCCTGTACCCCTGGCCACCAAAAATCTCGGGTGACCAGGAGCAGGGTCTTCTGCTGCCCGAAATGCCCTGCCGAGGGGTTGTCGTGGAGTTGCTTGAGGACTTTCGCTCTTAACTGGTCCCCCGGGATATACAGTGCTCCTTTAAAAAACAGGAGCCCCCCTTTCTCCACAAAACCTTCTTCCACCCCCCTCCCTTCCTTGAGGTCTCGAAATTTCTGCTGCGCGAAGGAATCCGCTCGGGTGAGCCGCAGCAATAGCGAGGCCTGCTCCATCGTGCCGCCACACGCCCATTGTTCTATGGGAAACATGTGCCTCGCTGCCGCCGGCTCCTCCTCTTCCATGTACTGTGGCTTCCTGGACAGCGCATCGGCTCGTACGTTCTGCTCCCCCGGCACGTAGTGGATCCGGAAATTGAAGTTCGCGAAGAACTCTGCCCATCGGATTTGTCTCTGGTTGAGTATTCTGGCAGTTCTCCAGTACTCCAAGTTCTTATGGTCCGTGTGCACTTGGATCTGGTGCTGCGCCCCAATTAGGAAGTGGCGCCATTTCTTGAACGCCGCCAAGATGGCCAACAGTTCCTTGTCCCAAATGGTGTAGTTTTTCTCCGATTTGCTGAGTTTGCGCGAGAAGAAAGCGCACGGTCTCCACTCTCCGTCGCGGTTCTGTTGCAAAAGCACCGCTCCCACGGCTCGATCCGATGCATCTGTTTCTAATTTGATCGGTCGCTCCGGGTTCACCTGCAGGAGGTGTTTCTCGGACGCGAAAGCTCTCTTGAGGGCCTCAAACGCCCTCTGGGCTTCCGGTGTCCAGACGAACTTCTTGTTGCCCCTCAGACAGTCGGTGATGGGTGTGGTCAGCTTTGCGAACCCCTCGATGAATTTGCGGTAGAAGTTGGCGAAGCCCAAAAATCTTTGCACGTCCTTCTTGGTTCGGGGGGTCTTCCAATCCAGCACCGCGTTCACCTTCTCTCCGTCCATGGCCAAACCTCTGTCCGACACTCGGTAACCTAGGAACTCCACTTGCTTCACGTGGAATTGGCACTTCTCTAGTTTGGCGTACAGCTGGTGTTTTCTCAACCTTTCCAGCACCTGCCTGACATGCTGCTCGTGCTGATCCTCGCTCTCTGAGAACACTAAGATGTCGTCAAGGAAACAGACACAGCTCTTGTACAGCAGGGATCCCAACACGTGATGCATGAAGGACTGGAAGGCCGGGGATCCCCCCTGTAAGCCAAATGGCATCACTAGGTACTCGAACGTTCCGAGGGGAGTAAACATCGCCGTCTTCCACTCATCTCCTTCCCGCATTCTTATGAGGTTGTACGCCCCTCTGAGGTCCAGCTTGGTGACACGGAAGTTGCTGTCACACGTAGGGGGTTCCCTTCCCCGTCGGCGGGACGTTCCAAGAAAGACAAAGGCTCATTCTGCCAAAGGCTTTTTATCTATGTTATTTACAATCATGTACAGAGAACATTAATCATGTCTGCTCAGTCCGAAGCAGAACTTCCGTGTGAGGTACAGCAGCGCGGGAAGAAATATTTCCGGTTCCTCCTTCTCCTGTGACCCCTGGGAACCTGACTCTGTGATGTTGGCTGAAGCCTCACCACCCCCTCCTCCTCCCCGGCACTGCTTCCTGACGTAGAAGATGAGGAGGACGATGAGTCTGTTGACAGAAGCCCTGGCTGCAGTCTGTATTGGCTCAGAGCTTGTTTGGCAGGGGGAGTCTGGAGTTCCCCTCTGACACCCACCTTATACTTTTTTCATCCTCTTCTGTAAAAAAGAACGTTTGGGGGATTGTTTTGTTTTGCTTTTCCACAGTTGGGCAGTGGCATGAATTTTACGGGGTCTCTCCCCTCTCGAGGCTTCCAGCAACCCACATTCAGAAATGTTTCCTGCCTCCGAGTGCGGAGGGCAGAGCTGAGCCCTCCTGGCTAGTAGCCCTCCATAGCCCCCTCCTCCCAGAATCTGCCCTGGCTGCCTCTCATGGGAGGGAGTTCCGCAGTGTAACCCGGAGCTTTCTGCTTCTCCCTCTCCCAGTCTCTCCCCTCTGCTGCACCCTCAGTTTGGGCAGCTGGAGCAAAACCCGGTGGTGTTGGCTGGGCCGCCTGGTCTCCTTCAGCGGCAGGCGGAGCCGCCGTGAGTGAGGCTGGACGCCACGGGATGGAGAGGGAGTCTGGCGAGGGGCTGAGGGCAGGGGGGCTCATGGAGCAGCCGCTGCCCCACCTGCGGCCTCCAGACACGAGTGCAGCCCCTGGCCGGCCTGAAGGAGGACACAGCCCTCAAGGACGTCCGCTGCTGCTGGTGCTTAGGGGGCTTCAGGGGTGGGGGGCAAGCGGGGAGGTGGAAATGGGACCGCAGCTCTTGCGTTAAAAAGTTGCTTCTCTGTTTCATCTCACAGAGTTTATTGAAAGGTCTCAGGAAAAGCCCCCCACAATTAAAATGGTCCAAGGCCTGGAAACGATGCCTTATGAGGAACGGCTTAGGGAGCTGGGTATGTTTAGCCTGGAGAAGAGAAGGTTAAGGGGTGATATGATAGCCATGTTCAAATATATAAAAGGATGTCATATAGAGGAGGGAGAAAGGTTGTTTTCTGCTGCTCCTGAGAAGCGGACACGGAGCAATGGATTCAAACTACAAGAAAGAAGATTCCACCTAAACATTAGGAAGAACTTCCTGACAGTAAGAGCTGTTTGACAGTGGAATTTGCTGCCAAGGAGTGTGGTGGAGTCTCCTTCTTTGGAGGTCTTTAAGCAGAGGCTTGACAGCCACCTGTCAGGAATGCTAGGATGGTGTTTCCTGCTTGGCAGGGGGTTGGACTGGATGGCCCTTGGGGTCTCTTCCAACTCTAGGATTCTATTAAACAGCTGGTGATTCCTTCCTTGCTGGGAGCTGGAATGGATGAAACCTGGGGGCGCCTTCCATATCTCTACATTTCTTGGATTCTGTGACGTTGGAAGGTGGTGGCCTCGCCTTCGCTGGAGGCTATTAAATAGGTTGGATGGCCACCTGTCAGGGATTCTCCAGCTGTGGTTTCTGCATTGCAGGGGGTTGGACTAGATGACCCTCAGGGGACCCATCCAACTCTACTGTTCTATGGTTCATTGGGGATTTAAAAGCAGCGCCTGGGTGGAGATGCCTGCACTGCAGGGGGTGGGGCTAGACACCCCCGGGGTCCTTTCCCCATCTCTACAAGTCTATGAAACAGAAATTTCCTAAAGGCCCGTCTGTGGCAGGGTTCTGAGTCATGTCGCAACCTGCACAACCCCCACAGAACCGCAGTCCCAGCCCAGATTGTGCAGGCCAGTCGCCTGAAATGGCAAACCCGGTTCCTATTTATTTACTTTCCCCTTATCTCTGCACGGAGAGTTTGTTATCTGCCCAGCAGCACTTTCTTTCCCTGGGCTGAAATTTCATTGGTGCAACCCCTTCAAAAGGCATTGTGGTGTGTTTGGGGATAGATATAGCTGCTGGGAAATATGGGGGTGGCACCATCCTGCCCCCTGGCCGAGGCAGTCCAGCACCTGTGGGCGACAGACACCCTCGCCCATCCTTGAAAATTTCCCTCTTGAGAAAACACTGGGCGGAAAACCCCATGAGGTCAGGGAGGAGGAAGCGAGAGGAGGAGTGGGGGGGGCATGCTGGATTCCCCAGACGTGACTCACGAGGAAGCTTTGCAAACCGAGAAGTGAAAGCAGACTCTGGCCTTCCGGACTCTGCTTTCGACTTCAAAGTAACCACGCAGAGAGCAAGCAAAGATCATGCGGGCAGGATCCTCCTTTGTACAAAATTATTTATTTTTTTAACCATTTCTATTTACATATTATTATGACGTATCCTAAGGTCGAGGGACTCTTTCTCCTTCGGAGGCTTAGAGGAGACATGAGAGCCATCTCCAAATATCTCAAGGGCTGTCCCATGGAAGATGGAGCAAGCTGGTTTTCTCCTGCTCTGGAGGGTGGGACCCGATCCAAGGCCTTCAAGTTGCAAGAAAGCAGATTCCCACTAAACATCAGGAAGAACTTTCCGACAGCAAGAGCTGTTCAACAGAGGAACGGTCTCCCTTGGGAGGTGGTGGACTCGCCCTCCTTGGAGGTTTTCAGCCAGAGGTTGGATGGCCATCTGTCATGGATGCCTTAGCTGAGTTTCCTGCACTGCAGGGGGTTGGACTAGATGACCCTCGGGGTCCCTCCCAGCTCTACAGTTTTATGATTCTATGCTTCTGAACAAAAATAAGGGGGCAGAGAGAAAGAAACACGGGGTAAAGTGCAAACGAGGGGGGCAGCTTTGGGGGTTTGGCTGCCAGACACACACCCCTAAAAGCCTTTTAAGAACAGGAGGGAGATTTTCAAGGGACACCTTTTGCACACAACAGGATTCCAGTATCTGCATTGCCCACTGCCCCCCCCCCTTGGCTCAAAGTCCTTTCATGCCCCCCGCAACTCTTGGAAAAAAGTGACGCAGCAGACTTGCTGGAAACTCTGGCAAAATCCGCCCCCCGCTCATTCCAGCGGCTGCCAGGCTGGCTTCAGGTCTCCTCGCGATGCGGCAGGTGTATTTGCTCCTCTGTTGAAAGGGGAAAGAGGGATTCATTAGGACGATTTGAGTTGCAGCCCACAACCTCTGGAGGGCGCAGAGGAGACGTCCCACCGCCCCCCTCTCCTTGCCCACCTGGGTCTCTGTGAGGAACGAGGGTCGCCCGCCGCCGGTGTCTCCTCCGGCACACCACGACGGTGGCAACGGCCACGGCAAGCAGAGTGACAGCCAGCAGCGAAAGCACAGCCGTCGGTGAGACCCCCCTTTCTGCCATCTGGGGGGCCTGGCTAGCAGGCCTGGCTGCCAGGGGATCTGCAAGGCAAACCAAGAATTTCGAAGCACAGTCGAGGGTCTCCAAGGGGGGCAGGAAGTCCCTTTTCAGGGGCCCCAGCCCTCCCCACACCACACACTCACCGTGGCTGGGTGGCGCAGGGCTTCTGGTTGATGCGGGGGGCTGTGTCACAACCGTGGGGACCTCTGGAGCTGGATGCATGGCAGGGGTCTCGTCGAGGCCCACCCTCAGCGAGACCGTGGGGGGCTGAGCTGAGAGGGAGGCTCGGGAGGTGGAGGTGGGGGGCTTGGGTGCGGAGGTGAGGGCCGGCTTGGGAGGCGCATGGCTAGGACTCGGCATCACAGCACCCTTTTCTGCGGGAGAGAGAAATGCACACTGAGACTCCTAGGGCGGCAGAACAGGCCATTCACAGGCTCATGGGATTGATGGGGGGAGGGTCCTCTAGCCCAGCCTCCTGCAATAATAATACAGGTGTACCTTGGAATTTGAACAGAACCCACTCTGGAAGTCCACTTGACTTCCAAAACCAAAGCGCGGCTTCTGATTGGCTGCAGGAAGGTCCTGCAGCCAATCAGAAGCCACAGAAGCCCCATCAGATTTTTGGCTTCCAAAAGAATGTTCCAAAACCAGAACAGTCACTTCCGGGTGTGCGGCGTTCGGGAGCCAAAATGTTGGAGAACTAGGCTGTTTGAAAACCAAGGTGTGACTGTAATGATAATTTTATGATTTCATAGAATCCTAGAGTTGGAAGAGACCCCAAGGGCCATCCAGTCCAACCCCCTGCCAAGCAGGAAACACCATCAAAGCATTCCTGACAGGTGGCTGTCAAGCCTCTGCTTAAAGATCTCCAAAGAAGGAGACTTCACCACACTCCTTGGCAGCAAATTCCACTGTCGAACAGCTCTTACTGTCAGGAAGTTCTTCCTAATGTTGAGGTGGAATCTTCTTTCTTGTAGTTTGAATCCATTGCTCCGTGTCCGCTTCTCTAGAGCAGCAGAAAACAACCTTTCTCCCTCCTCTATATGACATCCTTTTATATATTTGAACATGGCTATCATATCACCCCTGAACCTTCTCTTCTCCAGGCTAAACATACCCAGCTCCCTAAGCCGTTCCTCATAAGGCATCGTTTCCAGGCCTTTGACCATTTTGGTTGCCCTCCTCTGGACACGTTCCAGCTTGTCAGTATCCTCCTTGAACTGTGGTGCCCAGAACTGGACACAGTATTCCAGGTGGGGTCTGACCAGAGCGGAATACAGTGGTACTATTCCTTCCCTTGATCTAGATGCTATACTCCTATGGATGCAGCCCAGAATTGCATTGGCTTTTTTAGCTGCTGCATCACACTGTTGACTCATGTCAAGTTTGTGGTCTACCAAGACTCCTAGATCCTTTTCACTTGTACTGCTCTCAAGCCAGGTGCTCTCTAGCCAGATTTATATGTCGCTCATCTGAGCAGGTTGCCCCAGACACTCTGGGCAGCTCCCAACAAAATATTAAAGCACAAAAGCCTTGAAACATTAAAATCCTCCCATTAGAAGAACAGGTTTTTAATGCTTCCAGGTGTCTTCTAGTGCAGGGATCGTGGCCGAAGGTTCCCTGACGGGGGGCATGCAAATTCTGTCTGAAAGCCTGCAATGAGGGAGAGTCCACCATCCTCCCAAGAAGCCCTTTCCCGTGTCCAGTTGGCTGTTGCCCTCAGAAAGTTCAGCCAGAGTCTCTGTGAGGGAGGCTGGGCTGAGAGAGGCAAGGACTGGTCACCACCACTTTGTGGCTGCCAAGTGGGGATTCGAACGCGGGTCTCTCCCAGGTCCTCGCCTGACCACTGTGCCCCTTCACTTCTCACCAGCCAGAGCACCCCCAAACCCTTTTTTCTCCTTTTCACTCACTTTTTTCAGGGAATTCTTTCATCAGCGCATCGACCCAGAGGAGGCTCTTGAAGGCGCAGTAAATGTCTCCTTGGGGGAACGTGAACCTGCCGAGGAAAAGGACGGAATGGAGCAGAGGGATGGAGGTGGAGAGCCAGGTGGCTGGCAGAGACGTAACGGAGCCGCCCAAGGATGGCAGGCAGGGAGAAGTCCCTTGTCCTGGGCTGGCGAGGGTGTGGGGAGGGTGGCCTACTTACTTGACTAAATGCATGCAGGGCTCCCAGTACTTCATCCGCTGGGGGTATTTCCTTAATTTCCCGGGCATTTCGGGGCTTATCTCGCAGGAGCCACAGGCCCCAGCAGCTGCTCCCTCGTTCCCTAGAGCTGCGGAAAGAGCAGAGCAGAGCTTCAGGAAAGAGTCGAGAGCAGAGAGGGCCGTTTTGGCCCACAATGAATGAGGAAGAGGAGGAGGAGAAGAAGAAGAAGACTTTGGATTTGATATCCCGCTTTATCACTACCCGAAGGAGTCTCCAAGCGGCTCACATTCTCCTTTCCCTTCCTCTGTGAGGTGAGTGGGGCTGAGAGACTTCAGAGAAGTGGGACTAGGCCAAGGTCACCCAGCAGCTGCATGTGGAGGAGCGGGGAATCAAACCCAGTTCCCCAGATTATGAGTCTACCACTCTTAACCACTACACCACACTGGAGAAGCAGGCAAGGGCCGAGTTCTCTTTGCCCTGGGCCCGGGAAAGAGGGCTTGCTTTCGGGGTGGGGTTATGCTTAATTCCTAAAGGGAACGAGGCTTGGTCAGCGTAGAACACCTTTGCAGCGGCTGCCCATTTGTTCAAGGTGTTGCTGTTAGCAGACAAAGCCCTTAAAAGTTTGGGACCAGTTTAACCATAAGAGCACCTTGCCCCTTCGATTGGCAAAACTGGCACTGCTGCAGATGCCACACAAGGCCTGTTCCACATTTGCAAGAACTTGATTGCTTAATACGGCCTGCCCTTTGGAACTCCCTGACACTTGATATGAAACAGGCTCCTTCCCTGTGTTCTTTTTGGCACCTGCTGAAAGCATTCTTGTTTACACAAGCCTAACCCAGATGCTCAGAAAGCTGATGTGATTTTGACTATGGTTATGTTAAAACGTACGCAGGATTTGAACTGCAGTGACAGAGGAGAAATTGTAGTTTAATGATTTAGAATTAACACATATAATAGATATAATAAAAGTAATATAGCAGCTTTATAAGTTGACAAAAGGATCCCATGGGTGGCCAGTCAAAGGATGTGAGAGATTTGTTCGGATTGTACTGTAAAGGAATTGGTAAAAATTGAAATAATAATAATAATAATAAATATTATTAAAAGAAGAAAGTCTAGATAATTCTAATCTGTTTTAGTATTTTAACTTTTGTATGTTTTAAAGGCAAAGACAAACCTAGACAGCATCTTAAAAAGCAGAGACAACATGTTGCCGAGAAAGGTCCGTATAGTTAAAGCTATGGTTTTCCCAGTAGTGATGTACGGAAGTGAGAGCTGGACCATAAAGAAGGCTGATCGCCGAAGAATGGATGCTTTTGAATTCTGGTGCTGGAGGAGACTCTTGAGAGTCCCATGGACTGCAAGAAGATCAAACCTCTCCATTCTGAAGGAAATAAAAAAAACCCAAAAGAAGACCCCAGCCTCAGCTTTTGTAGCTGGAGTCAGTCCATTAAGGACGGGAACAGCCAGAAACTGGCAGGGCTCCTGTTTCGCTCTCCTTGGACTTGTAGCGAAAGTTGCAAAGGCTTGAGGAATGTGGAAGCATTGCTGTTTCCCCAGGGGCAGAAGAATAAAGCAGAAATGCTGGCATGGGTTTTAGTCTGTTGACTTTCTGTGTGCCTTAAGGCACTGTATTCCCCCCCCCCCTCAATTTTATTATTCTTTTTTCTTTCTTTCTTTTTCAATAATCAAGCTGTGCACACATTTTATGAAACAAAAATAAATAGGAGAAGGGCCGTTTCCGGGAGCCTTGCAATCACTGAGTAGAAGGTATAGCTTTTTAATTCTAATTGTTTTTAGACTCTTTTGACTTTGCTTTTGTTTTCAGTTTTTAAGGGTGAGGGTTGTGAGGCGGCATGAAAAGAACCCGCTGGATCAATGGCCACGAACCTAGATGGATTTAGAATATTAGACAAATTCATGGGGGAACTGGCCTGATCCAGCAAACTCTTATTATGTTCTTATGAGTGGGGGGAGGGGGGCATCAGTCTGGAGAAGCCCTAAGAGCATGAAAAGCAGCGTTAGAAACTCAGATATACAAGCGAATCGCCAGATGGCACCTTTAACCTAGGTTACAGTCGCCACAACAAAATATACCTAGGTGCCATTATTATTATTATTTTCCATTTCATTTCTATACTGCTTTATGTTTCATTGAAAAAATCTCAAAGTGATTTCCAACACATTATAACATTAAAGTAAACAAACTAGAATAAAAGAAATTCAAGCTTCCAGGAAAATATTTCAGATCCTTCTCTAAGGGGCATTTTACTTTCCCTATACAGTGGTACCTCGGGTTACAGGCACATCAGGTTACAGACTCCGCTAACCCAGAAATAGTACCTCGGGTTAAGAACTTTGCTTCAGGATGAGAACAGAAATCGCGCGGCAGCAGCAGGAGGCCCCATTAGCTAAAGTGGTACCTCAGGTTAAGAACAGTTTCAGGTTAAGAACGGACCTCCAGAACGAATTAAGTTCTTAACCCGAGGTACCTGTAAAGGTAAAGGTAAAGGTAAAGGGACCCCTGACCATTAGGTCCAGTCGCGGATGACTCTAAGGTTGCGGCGCTCATCTCGCTTTACTGGCTGAGGGAGCCAATGTTTGTCCGCAGACAGCTTCCAGGTCATGTGGCCAGCATGACTAAGCCGCTTCTGGCGAACCAGAGCAGCGCACAGAAACGCCATTTACCTTCCTGCCGGAGCGGTACCTATTGATCTACTTGTACTTTGACATCCTTTCGAACTGCTAGGTTGGCAGGAGCAGAGACCGAGCAACGGGAGCTCACCCCGTCGTGGGGATTTGAACCACCAACCTTCTGATTGGCAAGCCCTAGGCTTTGTGGTTTAACCCACAGTGCCACCTAACCTGAGGTACCACTGTATTTATTTACCTACTCAATTTCAAGAGCTGGTCCTCGACCGTAATAAAATTTAATTTATAATTATAATTTACCTACTCAATTTTTAGAGCTGCCTCCTAGCCGAAGGACTCTAGGAAGCCAATGGGGGGTGGTGCTGAGAGTGGCAAATGAGGACCTGGAAGATCAAGGTTTGAACCTGCACTCAGCCCTGGGTGACTTTGGAGTCAGCCGCAGCCTCTTCACCTCCCTCCTCCCTCACAGGATCGTTGTAGAGATTAATGGGGGGGTGAACTGTGTCTTCCTTGGAGGAAAAGGAGGGATATAAATGCAAGGGATTAGCTCTTCTGCTGACCTGCTTAAGAAAGCTGGAGGGGCCAGCCAGACGAAGATGTCAGTCGCCAACTGGCGTCCAGAGATCTATCTCCATGCGGTCACAGATGGACCCACAACCGTCGCAAGATGTGCCTGGCTGATTCCTAACACGGATGAGAAGAGTCTGGCTGCTGGATCAGACCAAAGGTCCACTCAGCCCAACATCATCCTGCTCACACCGTGGCTGACCAGACACCCCAAAGCGCAGCCCACAGGCAGGATCCAGGCACCACAGGAACGTTCTACAGTACTTGCTCCGTTTTGAATTTGCTTTTAGTAACACTTTGCGTATTTTGCATTTGTAGCTGCACTGTTTGCATTTTACAATTGCACCAGACATTAACCAAGAAGGATCACTCTGCCTACTAGTGACCCCCAGAAACTGGTATGAGGGTGCCTCTGTCCCTGGAGAAAGAGCAGTGCCACCACTGACCACACGTGTCCAGACGTCTGATGCCACGGACACAGCGCAGAGGGAGGGAGGCAGGATAGAAAGTTGGTAAGTAACTAAACACATCACAGCCTTTCCTGTTGGGAAGTTGTGATCCAAAACATCTGGCAGGTTGTGTTTTTCTTATTTTGGTGGGGCAGGAGGCTGCCCTAAACTAACAGATTTGTTGTAGCCAAAACCCCCATGGGGCTGAGAGCCTGGCAATGTGGGGGGGGGGTCTTGCCCCAAGGACCCTGTTCAGCCTTCTAGATGCCACCCAAGGGAGCTCCAGGAAGAGGTCCAAGAGGGGGTGGCTCCTCCAGCACAGAATGGCGGGGGGGGGCTTTTGCAATAGCTGCTCCGAACGCCTCAGTTAAGAACATCAGAAAAGCCTTGTTGGATGAGTCCACTGTCCCTTCTAGTCCAGCACCCCGTCCTCACAGGGGCCAAATGCCCCTTAGGACCAAGGAATCCAGATAGACTGCCACTGGACATGAAGGCTCCATAAGAAGAGCCGGCTGGATCAGGCCAATGGTTCATGCCGTCCAGCAGGCTGTTCTCACAGGGGCCAAGGAGCGCAAGAGCCACTTCGGCCACCCCACCCCACCCCCCAGCTGCGGTTTCCAGAGAGAGACTGGCATTCAGAAGCATCGCTGTCTCTCGCGTGGAGGCAGAGCGGACCAGCCCTCGAGGGCCCCCTCCTCCTCCACGAACTTGTCCAACCCTTCTTGAAAGCCATCCCACATGGCTGCCATCCCTGGCTCCTGCGGGAGGGAGTTCCGCAGTTAAACTCTGCGCTGCCTAAATAAGGGTTTTCTCTTCCCCGTCCCCGGGGTCCGCGCCCAGGAGTCCTCCGCCCTCCCCGCCCGCCACCCCCGGCCAGAGTCTTCCTTTCCCTGCCTCCAGCCCGCTCCCGGAGCCCCGCGCAGCCATCGGACGCCCGAGAGGCGGCCCCCAGCCCGTCGAACCCGGCCCGCGGGCGCCTTACCTGGCCCCGCCAGGAGGAACGGCAGCAAGACGGCCAGCCACCACCCCATTCTTCTCCTTCTAGCACCGAAAACGAAAGGGACCTGGTCGGGCGACGGCGCACAGGGACTTTCCGGCGCCAGGAGGCAGGGGCGGAGCGCAGCCCCAGTCCGGAAGCCTCTCCGTCGCCCCCGCCTGGAGCCCGCGAGAGGGCGGGCAGAAACTCCCGAGGTACCGGGAGCTGAACGCCGCCAGTAGATTGCCCCTGATCCAGGGGGCTCATTGGCGCAGCTTCACTTGTGGTTGTTCAGTCGTTCAGTCGTGTCCGACTCTTCGTGACCCCATGGACCAGAGCACGCCAGGCACGCCTATCCTTCACTGCCTCTCGCAGTTTGGCCAAACTCATGTTAGTAGCTTCGAGAACACTGTCCAACCATCTCATCCTCTATCGTCCCCTTCTCCTTGTGCCCTCCATCTTTCCCAACATCAGGGTCTTTTCTAGGGAGTCTTCTCTTCTCATGAGGTGGCCAAAGTCTTGGAGCCTTAACCTCAGGATCTGTCCTTCTAGTGAGCACTCAGGGCTGATTTCTTTAAGAATGGATAGGTTTGATCTTCTTGCAGTCCATGGGACTCTCAAGAGTCTCCTCCAGCACCAGAATTCAAAAGCATCCATTCTTCGGCGATCAGCCTTCTTTATGGTCCAGCTCTCACTTCCGTACATTACTACTGGGAAAACCATAGCTTTAACTATACGGACCTTTGTTGGCAAGGTGATGTCTTTGCTTTTTAAGATGCTGTCTAGGTTTGTCATTGCTTTTCTCCCAAGAAGCAGGCGTCTTCTAATTTCGTGACTGCTGTCACCATCTGCAGTGATCATGGAACCCAAGAAAGTGAAATCTCTCACTGCCTCCATTTCTTCCCCTTCTATTTGCCAGGAGGTGATGGGACCAGTGGCCATGATCTTAGTTTTTTTGATGTTGAGCTTCAGACCATATTTTGCGCTCTCCTCTTTCACCCTCATTAAAAGGTTCTTTAATTCCTCCTCACTTTCTGCCATCAAGGTTGTATCATCAGCATATCTGAGGTTGTTTATATTTCTTCCGGCAATCTTAATTCCGGTTTGGGCTTCATCCAGTCCAGCCTTTCGCATGATGAATTATGCATATAAGTTAAATAAGCAGGGTGACAATATACAGCCTTGTCGTACTCCTTTCCCAATAGCTTCACTAGCCTCGCTATTTCCCGGGGGGGGGGTCATCACCCACATCTTGGGATCCCTTTGAGTGCCCTTCGATTTATTACCACCCCCCTCCCCGTCTAGGATGAGGGAGAGGTTCTCTCCATCCACACCGGGCGAACATGGATAAAGGTCCATCTGATGGAATGTCCATCTCTGTCATGTGTGTCCCCCCCCCCGCCCCTCCTTCCTTGCTATACATCTTGAAGCGACAGACTCGAGGAGCTTCAAATCCACACTAAACTCCAAAGTGGAGATGTCCTCTCGCCTCTCGGAAGATGTTTCACTCCTGCTGGCTGACATCCGATGAGTGTGGGATGTAAACACTAGAGCAGTCAAGTACAACAATGCTAGAAGGTATCTCAGTCCTCCAGCCACAACTTCCTGGTCACATGGATTGAGATATCTTCCTTTGCAAGCTAGAAGTGGGAGTGGCTTCACCTGGGAAGGTATTAGCAAAACCAACTGCCCAGCAGCCATTCTGCCTCTTTACTTCCATTCCACTCTCTCACTCGAACTGCGAGGAGGATGCTCAGTTGGCTTCCAGCCAACTGGGGCCTAGCCGACTTCTCTCCCACATGGAGAGATTCCAATTGTAAATATCTTTACTAAGAATAAGCCTGCCTTCTTTGGGATTTGTCTTGAGCTGGATATATGTGAGTAAACATTTTATATCTTTTTATAGAAGACGTGTGTTGTGTCTTATTTGAAGAGGGACAAAGGGGAAATATAGTGACAAACCAGGAAACTAGATTAAGTTGATTCTAGCGAATCAAAGCAACTTCTGCTGTGTGTATTTTAAAAGGGAATGTTACTCTGCTAGTTGAACTTGTTAGCACAAGTTAGGATGAGATATATTAAATTATAAATCTCCATCCACGTTCCAAAACATTCCCACAAAGGGTTATGGCCCCAGCGCTGCATATTTTTCTGTATTTTTGAAGGATTGCGTTGGATTGCATTTTTGAGCTGAGTAGGATTTTTCTGAGAGCATTTCCTGGTGAGACCGCATGGTCCTTTGTTCCATTGTTTAGAGAAAGGGGGATTAAGCTACCCCTCCCCTCCCTCAGAGCTCACAAAAGACCCAAAGGCAGTGAAGATTTATTTTGAGGCTTTTGCTTTTTGCATTTTGAGATTTTTGAGATTTTGATTTTGAATTTTGACAAATTTTTGAATTTTGAAAATTTTCCAAATTTTGGATTTTAAGATGGCTAGTGCCAGTTTTTATAGTGAAGCAAAGCCAGGCTTAATGCTGCTAGATGAGGACAATTTTGTGCACTGGAAAACGCGCTTAATAGCATATTTAGAAGCAAGGGATGTTTTGGATGCGATAGAGAAAGCAAAGCCCCAAGGTACAGATGATGAAGCCAAGGTTAAAGTCTGGAAAAGGCAGAACAGCGAGGCCAAGCACATAATTTTGAGTGGACTTCGCAATAAGCATCTATCGTTAATAAATAGCAAAGATGATGCATCTCAGATCCTAAAAGATATTGAGCGCATGTATGGAGAATCTACAAAGAACTCCTACAGAACATTGATGGGCAAATTAACTAGACTGAGAATGAATTCAAAAGAAGAATTCACAGAGCATATTGATAAATTCACAGAAATTATTCAAAAGCTTGAACTTACTCCACAATCTTTTGATGAAGTAACAAAGGTATCATTTCTGTTAGCCTCATTAGGGCCACATTTTGATGCATTTGTCAGTTTGATGGATCATAAAGAGAATCTAACTTTTAAGGAACTGACCAGTGAATTAAGAGAGGAATGTAGAAAGAGATCTGATTCCCCAGAAAGGAGCACTAGAAATAAAGGCAGCAATTATGTTTTTAAACAGCCTGCACAGTCCAGAGATGGACACAAGAAGGTCACATGTTACAATTGTAATAAAATCGGCCATATAGCCAGAAATTGTAGAGCGCCTAAAGCTAAAGAGAAAGATTCCCAAGCCTTTCAGCGTAAAGGAGAAAGAAAAGGGAAATTTGAGCGCAACATGCTGTTGCAAGATAGGAGTTTAGCTGTCCAGAGCCAAGAAAACACGCGCAATAAGTGGCTTTTAGACAGTGGAGCGTCAAGCCACTACAGCTTTGAAAAAGACTGTTTTAATGAATTAAATGATAAAGAGACTGAAATTGAGGTTGCAAATGGAAATATTTTAAAGTCCAAAGGTGAAGGTTCAATGCATTTGGAATTCAATGTAAACAATGAATCTTTTAGGACCAGAATGTCCAATGTTGTGTATGTACCAGAACTGAGCTGCAATTTACTCAGTGTCTCTACTTTGGACAAGAAAGGTTTCAAGATCACATTTGAGAATGGACAGTGCAGTGTAACTAAAGATGGTGAAGTGTACATTGAAGCAAAACTAATAAATGGTGTTTATGAGGTTAATCTTTCAGAGAACCAGTCTGCAAAAGTGGCACGCTCCAGCCAGAAGGAAGACGCAGATTTGACGCTGTGGCATAGAAGACTTGCACACAGAGATACCACCATCATTAAGAGTCTACAGGAAAGTGATCTTGTCACAGGTTTGCAGGTAAAAGGGAGCAGCAACCAGACTCCAACAAAATGCATAACTTGTGTTACTGAAAAGGCAGTAAAACCTTCTTTTACACGTTGCACAGAACAAAGGAGTACTAAAGTTCTGGATATCGTGCATTCAGATTTGTATGGGCCACTCAGTGTTCCATCACTTGGACACAACAAGTATATTTTGATTTTTATTGATGATTTTTCGAGATATTGTGTGGCATATTTCATCAAAGATAAAAGTGAGACAGTAGAAATGTTCAAGAATTACATTGCCATGGTTAGGAACAAGTTCCAAAGAGCTCCAGGTGTCTTAATGTCTGACAATGGAGGAGAATACTGCTCACATGAGATGAAGGCCCTTATGGCAAAGGAAGGAATTACACATGTAACCACAGTTCCTTACACGCCACAACAGAACTCCATAGCTGAAAGGAAGTTCAGATCCATTATGGAAATGACAAGGTGTATGCTGAAGGAAGCATCCCTCCCTAGGAAGATGTGGGGAGATGCTGCTTACACAGCTGTCTATCTCCAGAACAGGTTGCCAACAAAGGCAACACAGCGCACACCATTTGAACTTTGGCATGGAAAGGTGCCTAGTCTGTCGCACATACGTGTATTTGGCAGTATATGTTACTACCACGTGCCCAAGGAACAGAGGCACAAGCTTGACTCCAGAGCACAAGCAGGTATCTTAGTGGGATATGCTGCTGGAGGCAAAGGATACAGAGTAATGGACTTACAGACAGGCAAAGTGAGTGCGCACCATGCAATTTATTTTGATGAACATGCAAAAGCAGACACAAAGAACACTGTTATTGGCTGCTCCAAGGAGTCAGAATGGACTCAAGAACTCATAAACTTTCCTTCTGAAACCCCACATGGTACTAATCTGCCTTCTAGTGTCATAGCACCCCCTACAGGCGACGCACCAGAAGACGCAGATGACCAGACCCCTGGCGGCTCCAGAGACGAAGAGGAGGACTCAGATGGGGACATGGAAGCGTTGGAGGATGGTGAGGAAGCTGATGCGGTTCAGGAACCAGAACCAGAGGTCAGACGCTCATCCAGAACCAACAGAGGTGTCCCACCGGTACGACTGTCCTACCTTGCAGGGTCGGTGTCTCCACAGGAACCTTCCACATGGGAAGAGATTCAGAAAATGCCACCTGCGCAAGCCAGTCTCTGGAAGAAGGCCGCTCAGGAGGAGATGGATGCACTGCATCAGAACCAGACGTGGACCCTGACAGAGCTCCCTCCTGGTAAGAAGGCCATTGGGTGCAAGTGGGTGTTCAAGGTTAAGAAGGGGTCAGAAGGGGAAGTGGAACGCTACAAAGCAAGGCTAGTAGCGCAAGGTTTTTCACAACGTTTTGGTGAAGATTACGACGAAGTTTTCGCACCAACCGTAAGATATAGTACCGTCCGAATGCTTTTGAGCATTGCAGCCTCTAAACAATTGGACGTGAAGCACGTTGACATATGCACTGCGTTTTTACATGGGAGAATTTCAGAAGAAATATATATGAAACAACCTAAAGGTTTCACAAAACCAAATGAGACGCACCTCGTGTGTCGACTCCAGAAAGGAATCTATGGGCTTAAACAAGCGGCTAGAGCCTGGAATCAGAAATTGCACAGTATGCTTGTGCAACTTGGGTACAAGCAAGGAAACGCAGACAAGTGCTTGTACAGCAAGTCAAGTAATGGACAATATTCATACATATTGGCTTTTGTCGATGATTTGATTATTGCTACTGCAAATGATAGAGACTATACACAAATAGTAAAACACCTCAGCAAGGAGGTACAAGTAAAAGAACTTGGAGATGTCAAGTACTACCTAGGAATTCAAGTGGAAAGAGAAGAAGACGGCTCATTTCTTCTCAGCCAGAAGCAAAAGATTCATGAACTGATTGAGTATTTGCAGATGCAAGACGCACACCCGGTTGCAACGCCCATGGCTACAGACTTCTTGAAGAATCAGCAGGATTCGAAGCTGTTGCCAGATAACAGTCAATATAGGTCGGTAATTGGTAAACTTTTGTATATGGTTACCACATGTAGACCTGACTTAGCTAATGCTGTGGGGATTCTGAGTAGAAAAGTGAATTCTCCCACTGAGCATGATTTAGCGGGGCTGAAAAGGGTGGTTAGATACCTGAAAGCTACAATAAATTGTAAATTAAAGTTGCCAGCTGTCAGAGACCCTAAGTTGGTTGGGTACACTGATGCAGATTGGGCCGGGGATAATGCTGACTATAAATCCACAAGCGGTCATGTTTTTATGTTTGGGGATGGACCTGTTGTGTGGGGCAGCTATAAACAGAGTTGTGTAGCTTTGTCTTCAACAGAGTCCGAATATGTTGCTGCAACGGAAGCATGCAGAGAAATTGCCTGGCTTGATGAACTCATCAAAGACTTTGGACTGGTGAGAAGGGAACCTGTCAGCCTGCTAGAGGACAATCAAAGTTGCCTGAAGCTGACGCAGAGTGAAAAGTTCCTAGCCAGAACCAAACACATTGGGGTCAGGTACCACTACATACGCCAGATGGTGCAAGATGGACTTGTGGAACTGTCTTATTGCTGCACCAAAGAGATGACTGCCGACATCTTGACAAAACCCTTGCCAAAAGAGAGTTTCCAGAATCTACGTGTCAAGCTGGGACTCTGGGTGGTTGAATAAAGTTGTTTATGTTTGTATGTTGTATTTGCCTGAGAAGGGGTTTGTGGGATGTAAACACTAGAGCAGTCAAGTACAACAATGCTAGAAGGTATCTCAGTCCTCCAGCCACAACTTCCTGGTCACATGGATTGAGATATCTTCCTTTGCAAGCTAGAAGTGGGAGTGGCTTCACCTGGGAAGGTATTAGCAAAACCAACTGCCCAGCAGCCATTCTGCCTCTTTACTTCCATTCCACTCTCTCACTCGAACTGCGAGGAGGATGCTCAGTTGGCTTCCAGCCAACTGGGGCCTAGCCGACTTCTCTCCCACATGGAGAGATTCCAATTGTAAATATCTTTACTAAGAATAAGCCTGCCTTCTTTGGGATTTGTCTTGAGCTGGATATATGTGAGTAAACATTTTATATCTTTTTATAGAAGACGTGTGTTGTGTCTTATTTGAAGAGGGACAAAGGGGAAATATAGTGACAAACCAGGAAACTAGATTAAGTTGATTCTAGCGAATCAAAGCAACTTCCGCTGTGTGTATTTTAAAAGGGAATGTTACTCTGCTAGTTGAACTTGTTAGCACAAGTTAGGATGAGATATATTAAATTATAAATCTCCATCCACGTTCCAAAACATTCCCACAATGAGAACATCGGAAGAGTCCTGCAGCCGCTGGATCGGGCCCCACAGGGGCCATCCATAACCCTCCCCTCCTCCATGAATGTCTCCCCTCCTCTTTTAAAGCCCTCCTACTTGATGGCTATCACAGTTCTTACATTGTTGTTGTTGTTCAGTCGTTCAGTCGTGTCCGACTCTTCGTGACCCCATGGACCAGAGCACGCCAGGCACGCCTATCCTTCACTGCCTCTCGCAGTTTGGCCAAACTCATGTTAGTAGCTTCGAGAACACTGTCCAACCATCTCGTCCTCTGTCGTCCCCTTCTCCTTGTGCCCTCAACCTTTCCCAACATCAGGGTCTTTTCTAGGGAGTCTTCTCTTCTCATGAGGTGGCCAAAGTACTGGAGCCTCAACTTCAGGATCTGTCCTTGTAATGAGCACTCAGGGCTGATTTCTTTACATAGTTCTTACATAGACATTTGAATTGCCTCCCCTGTAGCTCAAGACCACCCCCAATACATCATCCATATGTAATAGGAATTTTCCCTCGTCCCCTAAAAGGGTCTCCTGCCTCTTAAGGAGGTTTGAGACTCCCGGAGGAACACGATTTTGAAAGGCTCCGCTCCGGTCAGGAAAAGACAGAGACCAAACCACGGTCCTAGGAAAGCAAGTTGATCCTTTATTGAAGAAAAAACAAAAACTGCTGCAGCAGGGTCTCACCCGCGTGAACAGGCAGAGAGAGAGACCCCGAACAAGAGAGGTCTCCTAATTTTTATACCCTTTTACCTCAATACAATCCAATGGTACAGAAATGGCGCGAAAAGGAAGATTTACATAGGGAGTAGGGCATTTAGCAAGATCCTGGAAAATTTGGGGTGTTAATTGAGGTGTTCCTTTGTTGAAGAGGGACCCAGGTGGCGCTGTGGGTTAAACCACAGAGTCTAGGGCTTGCTGATCAGAAGGTCGGCGGTTCGAATCCCTACAACAGGGTGAGCTCCCGTTGCTCAGTCCCAGCTCCTGCCAGCCTAGCAGTTCGAAAGCACGTCAAAGTGCAAGTAGATAAATAGGAACCGCTCAGGTGGGAAGGTAAACGGCGTTTCCGTGCGCTGCTCTGGTTTGCCAGAAGCGGCTTAGTCATGCTGGCCACATGACCCGGAAACTGTACGCCGGCTCCCTCGGCCAATAAAGCGAGATGAGCACCGCAACCCCAGAGTCGGACACGACTGGACCTAATGGTCAAGGGTCCCTTTACCTTTATAGGAATGGACTCCGGAGATCTTTTGACAATCTTTGGGCGATCAGTGGCATGTTTTGACTGTCTGACATTTTCCAGGAAATATCTTCTCATGATGGGTGTGAAATCCTGTGCGAAACCGGAGTGATGTTTGCATTTTGGCAAATAAAGGGTGGTTTCTTGTAAAATGTGTGTGTGTGTGTGAGACAGTATACAGGTACATAGACCCAGTAGGTGGCGGCAATTTTGACGGGGGATGGAACATTGGAACTTCAGGAACAGGCAACTTACATTTTCCTATTCTAGCACAAGAAAACAGTACATTTCTAATACAGATAATAATTCAAGGGGCACACTCAAAAGTAGGCATAAACATATGTGGTTACATTAAAGCAGAATAGAGAAACAGGTACAATAATGCTTACTTCTAAATATACGCCGTGCTGTTTGGAGGAGGGGGGTCAAGGAGAACTAAGGCAACAGAGAGCAAAGGCGATGTAGCAGAATTATAGCAAAAGAGGCAACAACAGTACAATTTTAGCAATACAGGCAGGGTATGTAGTGATACATGACCTCAAAGGAAAGCTTAGAGATACATTCAGGAAAATATAAAGCTTGTACGAACGAAAGGGGCATCTTCTGGTATTTGCAAAGTACTGTATCAGTTTGCAACAAGGTGTGAAGATCTCATGGTGGAAGAAGGCAACAGTTTAGCTCAGCCTACACGGCTGATTACTCTTCAATGCTACAGGTAGGTAGCCGTGTTGGTCTGCCATAGTCAAAACAAAATAAAAAATAAAAAAATTCCTTCCAGTAGCACCTTCGAGACCAACTAAGTTTGTTCTTGGTATGAAATAACAACCTTATAACGGACCTGAATTGAGACTTGAAAAAGAAAAAGAAATAAGGATCTAAATAAAAGATAAGACGGTAAAGAAATAAAAATTGAACAGAATGTGTGTTAAACTGATTCCAAATGAGACAATACAAATACAATGTGGAAAATTGGAAGTTGTTTTAGTGATAGTTGTTTATTTATGATTGTTAATTTATGATGCTTTGTTGGAGACAAAACAGTCCAATGCAGGAAAAAGTAGAATTGTCGTTCGGATAAGTACATGGACTAAATGTTGTACTACCTCGGTATGAGTTGTTTTCTTTGTTTGTTTCATGTTTTTCCTTTATGTTCTTTTGTTTGTTTTTTTCTGTTTATTCTTTTGTCTTTTGTTTTTCTTTTCTATTATGTTATCGACAGGATGTATGTTTATGTGGTGTGTTTTTAAAAATTAATAAAAAAAAAAGTTTGTTCTTGGTATGAGCTTTCGTGTGCATGCACACTTCTTCAGTCTTCAATGAGTTTCTTTGCTGAGCAAAAAGTGTCTGTCGCCTCAAGTGAATAAAATGCAGGAATGGGCAATTTCGGGCTATGGTGGAAGGGGAAATGAAAAAGCCTGTTTCCCCCCTCTCTGATCATGGAATATTCTGTTATTGAATTATTCTGTATTATACAGTCAGGGGATTCTTAAGACACATACATCACAGAAGGGGGGGGTCTTCTGCATAATCCTGTCTGGCAGGAAACCTGTTAAAGGGCATACCTGGACAGCTTGGCCAGTCTTTTTGGATGATAAATCCTTAATTCCAGAGTCCAGGCTCACCCTATTCATACCCAAATGTGCCCTTAAGGCAAGATTTGTGAGCACAGAGACAATGGGAGGCTTTTCCCATTTCCATCCAAACTGCAGAGGAATATTTGAGGTCACGGAAAGAGTCACAATGGCTTTAGGACTGTTTTCCTGTACTGTTTCAGACTTGTGGTATTAATATTTATGTATGTGTTTGCCTGGTACATTTATTTTATATCTTAGACCGTATAATTCTCATAACGGTCAGAAGGGGCTTTCCTGTAACTTGAAGCCTTTTATTTCAAGTCCTTCCCTCCAGAGCAGGACAAAACAAGCTTGTCATAGAACTAGAGAGAGGGAAGGGACCCACAGGGTCATCTAGTCCAACCCCTGCGATGCAGGAACCTTTCACACATGCGAAGACTGATTAGAGAGGGGTGGGGGGCAGGCAAGCAGGAGGGGGGCATGCAACCTTCAGCAAGAGATGGTGATGCTGAGGCAGGGGGCGTCCAGAAAGGAAGCAGGAGACAAGGGGGGTTGTGGGTGGGGAGATGCTTCTTCCACAGACACCCCCACCCCCGTCGCTGCCCTCTTTGTCAGACTGGGTGGGTGAGGATGCTTTGAGAGTGCAGGTGGAGGCCTAGAGATGGATGAAGTGCCCCCAGCCCCCACCAGGGAAACGCTAGGCCTGGCTGGGAAAGGCTGTCCAGGAAGGATGGGGGGGACAGCTGGGTTGTGGTCAGGGTGCATAAAAATAAATGGATTTTTAAAAAAATTAATCAGATTTTAAAAAATAATATAAAATGGATAAAAAATCTTTCTAAATATAGTTTTCTATTTAAGTTACATTGTAGTCCAAAGGCTATTCATTCCTTTGTTTGTTTAAAGTTTTTCATGTGTGCTAAAACTCAGTCTAAGATTTTTTAAAAAAAAATGTTTAACCACATGAGATAATAAACATGGATACATATGCTATAATGTTATTGTTTGAGTTGAATAGTTTTAAATTGTTAAGGAAATTATTATTTTTCTCCTTCCAATAAAGTACAGTAGAAACGTTGTCCAAAGAGTTAATTTATTAAACTTCACAGTAATTTCATAATTATCTATGTATTTCTAATAGTATAACCAAATCAGTAATTTTTATATAACTGTAAAAACTACACTGAAAATTTATTATTCCAAAAATGAAACCTTCATCTGGTTGTAAATATTGAGATTATACAGTGGTACCTCGGGTTAAGTACGCTTCAGGTTAAGAACTCCACTAAGAACAGAAATTGTGCTCTGGCGGCGCAGCGGCAGCAGGAGGTCCCATTAGCTAAAGTGGTGCTTCAGGTTAAGTACACTTCAGGTTAAGAACGGACCTCCGGAACGAATTAAGTACTTAACCCGAGGTACCACTGTACTGCCAAGCATGAGTCTTTGTGTAAAAACATGATTTAAATCAAATCCACCCTGGTTGTGGCCATGGTGTCCCCGCAAACAGCACCTAGAGGACAGTGTTCAAGGACAAGAACAGGGAGACTGAGGAGACTGTGGTGCTGAAGAGGGTGGGGCTGGTTGATGACGATGAGGGCCAAGACCCCCCACCTCCCAGTGAGTTTCTCTCCCCTTCGCTCAGAGCGGTTCTGGCGCTGACCCTTCCCAGCTCTGGGTTCAACAGGAACAGCTGTGAGTTGCGTCTGGAATGGCTCTTTCACCGAACTTCACCCCCTTCCCTCCCGCTGCCACCCCAGAGTATTCTTCCCTGGACACTTCACCCCTAACATACTGAGGAATGAAGGGTGTGGTGCAACACAACAGATTTATTAGAAAATAAACAAGTGTTTCAAGGCAACTTTGTGTACGTAGAAGATACAAATGTTTCAACTGTTCCCTTTTCTTTTCTTTTCTGTAACTTTACTACAACTAGAACAATAGACATGGTAAGGTTGTTTCTCCACTAGGGATCTAACCCACCCTCCTTCACAGCTTTCGTCCGAAAACCCCGGGATGGTTCCTACCATTAAAATGCAAAATAAAAACACAAAATACATAATAAAAACAAGAAAAAATGAAACAAAGCAATCATCTGCCTCCCACAAACACATTTAAAAGGATAAAGGTAAAGGGACCCCTGACCATTAGGTCCAGTCGTGACCGACTCTGGGGTTGCGGTGCTCATCTCGCTTTATTGGCCGAGGGAGCCGGCGTCCAGCTTCCAGGTCATGTGGCCAGCATGACTAAGCTGCTTCTGGCAAAACCAGAGCAGCACATGGAGACGCCATTTACCTTCCCACTGCAGCGGTTCCTATTTATCTACTTGCACTTTGACGTGCTTTCAAACTGCTAGGTTGGCAGGAGCAGGGACCGAGCAATGGGAGCTCACCCCATCGCGGGGATTTGAACCGCCGACCTTCTGATCGGCAAGCCCTAGCCTCTGTGGTTTAACCCACAGCGCCACCTGTATCCCTATTTAAAAGGATACAGAACGTTTAATAAGCCAAAGGCCTGATTGTTATGTTGTACTTACTCAAACCCCCTTCCAAATTCACAGCCAATCACCACTCGCCCCAGAATTTGAAACTCCCCCTCTCCCCCCAGCTAACATTGCTTTAAATCTATGATAATACTGTACTTACTATTATTACATTACTTACTTTGCCAGAGGAGTATACAACTTTAAATACAAACACCAGAATATGGCACCCAAATTTTAAGCAGACATGCACAAAGAATTTCTAAGAGTCTCGTGGGAGAGCCAGTGTAGTATATTGCCTAGAGTATTTGACTACACCCTGGGAGACCTGGGTTCAAATTCCTGCTTGGCCATGAAGCTCACTGGGCGGCCTTGGGGAGCCTAACCTAACAGAGTTATTCTCATAATTGAAGAGGAGGTGAAGAACCATGTAACCCCACAAGAACATAACAAGAAAGGAGATGCTGACTAAACATCAAGAAGATGCATTGCAGTTGGTTAGACTAGATGACCCTCAAGATCCCTCCCAAAGCTATTATTCTAAAACTCCAGGATTTCCCCCGCTGTGAGTTCTTTCATGGGACATGAAACATTTATTCCAGATGAAGCTCTTTCCGCATTCCAAGCACTATTTGAGTTTCTCCGTGATATGAATTCTTTGGTGGGAAGTGAGATAAGACCTGTCTCTGAAGCTCTTTCCACACTCTTGGCATTGAAATGGTTTCTCCCCAGTGTGAATTCTCTGATGTCTATGTAATTGTGTGCTTGTAGTAAACCTCTTCTTGCACTCCAAGCATTGATATGGTTTCTCCCCACTATGAATTCTCTTATGGCAAGTGAGACTTGAGCTCTCACTGAAGCTCTTCCCACATTCCAGGCACTGATAGGGTTTCTCCCCTGTATGAACCCTTTGGTGGGAAGTGAGATTGGCCCGCTGACTGAAGCTCTTCCCACACTCCAAGCACGGATATGGTTTCTCCCCAGTGTGAGTTCTCCTATGATGATGGAGGATACTTCTTGTAGTAAACCATTTCTCACATTCCAAGCACTGATATGGTTTCTCCCCTGTATGAATACTTTGGTGAGAAGTGAGGTAGTCCTTCCTGGAGAAGCTCTTTCCACATTCCATGCACTGGTATGGTTTCTCTCCGCTGTGGATACTCTGATGTCGACGGAAGTATTTGCTTGTAGGAAAAGACTCCCCACATTCCAAGCACTTATAGGGTTTCTCCCCGGTATGAATTCTTTGATGGGAAGCGAGACATGACCTCCGATTGAAGTTCTTCCCACATTCCAGACACTGAAATGGTTTCTCCCCTGTATGAATTATTTGATGGGAAGTGAGATGGTCGTTCCGACTGAAGCTCTTCCCACACTCCAAGCACTGATATGGCTTCTCCCCACTGTGGATTCTCTTATGTTTGTGGAAGTCTCTTCTTGTAGTAAAGAACTTCTCACATTCCAGGCACTGAAATGGTTTCTCTCCCGTATGAATTATTTGGTGGGAAGTGAGATGGGCTCTCCATCTGAAGCTCTTTCCACACTCTTGGCATTGAAATGGTTTCTCTCCAGTGTGAATTCTCTGATGTCGATGAAATAAACTTTGTATAGTAAAGCACTTCTCACATTCCAGGCACTGAAATAGTTTCTCCCCTGTATGAATTCTGAGGTGAGAAGTGAGATAGTCCTTCCTGGAGAATCTCTTCCCACATTCCACGCACTGGTATGGTTTCTCTCCACTGTGAATACTCTGATGTCGAAGAAAGTATTTGTTTGTAGGAAAAGACTCCCCACATTCCAAGCACTTATATCGTTTCTCCCCTGTATGAACTTTTTCATGGGAAGTGAGATGGGAACTCCGACTGAAGCTCTTCCCACACTCCAAGCACTTATATGATTTCTCCCCTGTATGAATGATTTGATGGTAAGTGAGACTTGCCATCTGACTGAAGCTCCTTCCACATTCCAAGCACTGATATGGTTTCTCTCCACTGTGAATTCTCTTGTGTTTATGTAAGTTTGTTATTGTAGTAAAGAACTTCTCACATTCCAGGCACTGAAATGGTTTCTCCCGTGTATGAATTCTGAGGTGAGAAGTGAGATAGTCCTTCCTGGAAAAGCTCTTCCCACATTCCACGCACTGGTATGGTTTCTCTCCGCTGTGGATACTCTGATGTCGACGGAAGTATTTGTTTGTAGGAAAAGACTCCCCACATTCCAAGCACTTATATCGTTTCTCCCTGGTATGAATTCTTTCATGGGAAGTGAGATGGGAACTCCGACTGAAGCTCTTCCCACACTCCAAGCACTGGTAGGATTCTTCTCCGCTGTGAATACTCTGATGTCGACGGAAGTATTTACTTGTAGGAAAAGATTCCCCACATTCCAAGCACTTATAGGGTTTCTCCCTTGTATGAATTCTTTGATGGGAAGTAAGACTATTCTTCCAACTGAAGCTCTTCCCACACTCCAAACATTCATATGGTTTCTCCCCGGTATGGATTCTTTTATGGGCTTTGAGATGTGAGCTGTGATTGAAGCTCTTTCCACATTCCAAGCACGGATAGGGTTTCTTCCCAATAGGATTTCTTTGATGGGAAGTGGCATGGGAGCTCTGACTGAACTTCTCCCCACACTCCAAATATTGATATGGCTTCTCTACTGTGTGGATTTTATCGTGTTGTCCCTTGTTCTTAATTTCTAATTCATCACAACCTGCAATGAAGAGAGGAACAGATCAGAGCCTAAGAAAGAAATGGAGCTCCCAGTTTCTGAATAATGCTCATGAACATTTGTGATCAATGAAGATCTGAAGGGAGTTAGATGGGAAGTCTTACTGCAGAGTTCACTGCCTTTGCTGACTGACATTCACTGACATATTTATGGGAAATTCAGCTTCAAAAACCCAGTTCTTTTCAGGGATGAAATTTCTTTGGCTCAATCATCGAACCAACTCCATCTGCAAGGTCAGAAGTCTATTTGAATATGAATTGGATTCTCTGTCTACCAATTACTGAGAGTCCGGGTGAGAATTAAACTGCTGGGTAATGACAGAATTCTAAATGGGTCTGGAAAATAGATCAAAAAGCTCAAAACTAACTACTGGTGATTTCAAAAGATTAAAATGTATATATTGTTCTGAGACTTTGCCTTTAACTTCAAAGCTACACTGTTCGTAAATCTCCTTTGTCTGTTTGTTTTTCCTATGCAGAACGGACTGAAAACCAACGGTAACTTTTTATAATAATAATAATAATTTTTTATTTATACCCCGCCCTTCCCGATTTAAAAACCAGACTTAGGACGGCTAACAACAAATAAAAAACATTGATTAAAAATGACTTTTTTAAAAAAGGTTAAAAACAGCATAAAAGACAACATAAATGAACATTACCAGGGCTAACTGGCCAAGTTATTCCTACTAGGGCCAGTAAGGAGACCAGGGGAGAGTTTAAATGTGGGGTCTCAGAAAGGGTTTCTTCATAGAAAAAGGAAAGGGAAAAAGGAATGAAGGATCAGGCTAAATTGAAGGCCAGGCAGAATAGCTCTGTCTTACAGGCCCTGCAGAAGGAGATCAAGTCCTGCAGGGCCTTAGTCTCCTGGGACAGAGCATTCCACCAGGTCGGAGCCATCACTGAAAAGGCCCTGGCCCTGGTGGAGGATAGTCTGGCTTCTTTTGGGCCTGGGACCCTTAAGCTATTATTATTCATGGACCTTAGGGTCCTCCGTGGGACATACCAGGAGAGGCGGTCCCATAAGTACGAGGGTCCTGGGCCACATAGGGCTTTAAAGGTCAAAACCAGCACCTTTAACCTGACCCGGTACTCCACCGGGAGCCAGTGCAGCTGGAAAAGCACTGGGTGAATATGCTCCCATGGCAAGGTCCCCATGAGGAGCCTCGCTGCAGCATTCTGCACCCGCTGGAGTTTCTGGGACAGTTTCAAGGGCAGCCCCGCATAGAGTGAATTACAGTAGTCAAGCCTGGAGATGACCATCGCATGGATCACTGTGGCCAGGTCGGGGCGGGAAAGGTAAGGGACCAACTGCTTGATATGGCGAAGATGGGAAAATGTCGCCTTAACTGTTGCTGCAACCTGCGCCTCCATGGAAAGGGAGGCGTCAAGGATTACACCCAAACACTTAATGGAAGGCACTGGCACCAACTGAGCCCCCCGCAAAAGAAGGGAGTTGGTCCTCCAACCCTATACCGTCCCGACCCAGCCAGAAGACCTCAGTCTTCGAAGTGCAGAGGAGTGGAGATTATCAAAGGAGGAGAACTATTAAATCATAATTAGTAAATCATCACAAAAATAACACGGAATGCCTTTTGACTTTTGATATGCCAGAACCAGCAGCTAAGAGATGAAATGTGCAGAATGGCTGGAGAGGTTTGAGAGAGACTGCAGGTGAGAGAAGGGACAGAATCTGTTGGGGAAAACCTGAGACAGCAGTAGATGAAGAAAAGACCACAGCTTTAGAAAAGGAAGGAAGGAAGGAAGGAAGGAAGGAAGGAAGGAAGGAAGGAAGGAAGGAAGGAAGGAAAGAAGGAAGGAAAGCTGTTCCTGTGGCAGAAGCAACAGTTAGAACTGGATATAGGACAACTGATTAGTTCAAAATTGGGAAGGGAGTAAGACAAGGCTGTATATTGTCTCCCTGCTTATTTAACATATGCAGAATTGATCATGCGAAAGGCTGGACTGGACGAATCCCAAGACGGAATTAAGATTGCCGGAAGAAATACCAACAACCTCAGATATGCAGATGACACAACTTTGATGGCAGAAAGTGAGGAGGAGAGTTTGGGCTTATTGTATTCTAATTTTTGTTTTTTCTCTTCCTTTCCTGTCTTTTTCTCTTTTTTTTTATTTTTTTTTAAAATATATTTATTAATTTTAATACAACATAAACATCCAACATAAACATTCTACATAAACATTCTACTTAGCATACAAATCCATACATCTTTTCATGATTCATACAAATCTTAGACGTACAAAATCCATGTATCATCATACCTCAACCTATACTTCGCACATTATATTCCCCTTCCTCCTTTTCTAAACATCCTCACACTCCCTATCAAACATTTATACTGATTCATTCTATCTATCTTACATAACACTGCATCTACACACCCTCACTCTACCTATCAAACGTATACACCCTTGCATTCATTATACATTCATTAAACATATACACCCTATACATTCATTATACCATGCATTACATTACTTACATTACTCATCCTCACATACCTCACATACCTTTCACCTATTCCCTTGCAGCCGTACGTCCTCCCTCCTCCCTCCCCTACACAAAAATTTAAAAGAAAAGGAAACTTCCTACCGTTCATCTTCATGTGTTCATTATATTTCTTCCCTTACTTGCGGTTAACTATTGCTATTATTATCTTTTTAATACTACCCTACCTGTCCATACTTAATAAGTACCTTCTTCTTATTGTCTATTATTCCCTATCCCCTATCCTAATCTAAGCAGATCGTTAACTTTGTACTAATTCCCTCCTTCCCTAGATAAATTTCCAAGTATTTCCATTCTTCTCTAATCCTCTGTTTCGCTGTATCCCTTATCGCTGCCGTCATTTTGGCTAAGTTCATATATTCCACTAATCTGCCATGCCATTCTTGCAAAGTTGGCATGTTTTCTGATTTCCAATACTGGCCTAGTAGTGTCCTCGCCGCTGCACAGGCGTATAGGAAAATATTTTTTCTATCCCCTGGTATGATGTTTGGAACTATACTCAACAACATTGCCTCTGGTGTTTTAGGGAAGGTAACTCCTAGTAATCTTTTCATTTTTTCGTAGACTGTATTCCAATATTTCCTGACTATTTCACAACTCCACCAACAATGGTAGTAATCACCTATTTTATTTTTGCACTTCCAGCATTCATTTGTCTTTGTTTTATATATTTTGGCTATTTTCTCGGGCGTTAAATGCCATCTGTAAAAAAGCTTAAGCATATTTTCTTTGATATTTGTGCAAGCGGTAAATTTAATACTATTCTTCCATATACCTTCCCATTGTTCCAAATAGATTGTTCTCCCTATATCTTGTGACCATCGAATCATCGTATGCTTCACTTCTTCTTCCTTCATATCTGATACGGGAACTTCGGTGATCGCCTTCCCTGCCTGCCGCCTGCGTTCGGAAGACTCCCGCCAAGAAGGACATCAGCAAGTGCAGGACCCCCCCCCCCTCTCCTTGAAGCTGCCCAACTGTCCCCACACAGTCGCACAATCACCCACATAACACCCTCGCGATGAAGGGTTCCCCACCCCCCTTGCGCCCTTTCCCGTCTATTTAGAACCGGAATTACGGAGGGTCTATGTCCCTTTAAACCCTCGGTTTTCGTCCCGGTCTACTGCTGTTAAAGGTGCTATTCTCCTTCTGTATTTTCTGTTTCGTCCCGGGCAACCTCCATTACTTCCTATGGCCAATGCTTTCCTATGGGTGCGTCTTGGCCAATCAGAACCATGCATTTCTTCTGCAGAGCAGAGCTCAATCAGAACTCTGTGCACGCTCCAGTAACCACTAACAAGGTGTTGACAAGGTTAACAAGGTGTTGACAGATTCCCCGCTGTTAGGACAATGCTTTCGAAACTATGAAACCCCGCAAATGGAAAGTTATTAATTAAAGCTGCTACATTTCACTCAAGCAGAGTCTAGACACGGAAGAATCCTTTTTTTCTGTTTATTGTGCCCTGACCAACCGCGTACCTTTGTAAAATCATAACAAATCACTGCCTTAATGGATTTCTCTCATCTTGGTGTCATTTTAAAGCTTAAGAAGAGGGCTTCCAAACCTCTTGGCCTCCGCTATTGCCCAGACATCAGGAATTGTCTTCTGATGCCTTTCTCGTCATCCGCCATTGGTCAATGGGAAAAGGGAAGCCTCTCTCCAGCCCCTCCATAATCCTCCAAGCGTATAGTCACGTACGCATACCTAGGGCCTCAGGAAATACCCCACCTGAATATTTCCCTCAAGCACCCATCTCAGGGTTTCCATGGTGCCAGACAGCCCCAAGATGTTTCCCATTGTTCTACCCCAGCAGATACTCTTGATGAATAGCTGACCCACCCAAAGACCATTTACCGGTTCCTGCAACCCATCACCCATATGCTAATCTTGTTTACCCTTATGCTGATCATGTCGTATCCTCCTACTCTCCACCCCTTCCTTGACGTTTTGCTTGTGTAATAATGATGTATGGTGAAATGTATTCTGGGTTGTAGCGGGAAGTTTTAAAAGTCTCTGTCACCCTTTGTTCGGGGTTCAGTCTCTGTTACTCGAACCTGTTGCGCAATAAAGGATCTTGTCCTTGCTCCAACTGCTGGTCGCTGTCGTCTTTAGCTCCGTAGTACCACGGACCTCCTGTCCGAAGGGCCAGGTTGCTGAGAGGACTCGTACCTGGGATTTTGCCGTATCATATCCCATTCAAGTAAGTATTTATATAACCTACTTAATGGTTTCTTTTGATTTTCTATTATCAACTCTTGGAGTTTAGATTTCCCCTCTGAGAAACCTATTTCCATGTGTTTTGTGAACATACTATGAATTTGGATGTAGCTAAGCCAACTTGTGCATTTATCTTTAATTTGTTCGTATGTTTTTAATTTCCACTTATTTGCATCTTTTATTATTATATGCTCATATGTTAACCACTTTTCTTTATCTTTTTTTCTTAGATACTGCCGTAATTTCAAATGGGGGAGAGCCACTTCGGAATTTTTGGTTCCAGTCTGTCTCTGTAACTTATCCAGATTTTTAATAAAGATCTTTTAATCGCATGCTCTGTAAATTCTTTTTTGCTGTATTTACTTTCTTGCACCAGATATGCGTGCCATCCTAATGTATTTCTAAACCCTTCCAATTGTAATAACTCTTCATCTTCTAAGGTTACCCATTCCCTGATCCAGCACATCGCCGCCGCAGCATAATATAATTTTAAGTCTGGGACTCCCCATCCCCCTCTTTCTTTAGCTTCTGTGAGTAATTTATATTGGATCCTTGGTTTTTTATTCCCCCAGATAAATTTACTAATTTCTTTTCTCCAAATTTCAAAATTTTCATTTTTTTCTATAATGGGCAACATTTGAAAAAGGAAAAGCAGTTTCGGCAAAACGGACATCTTAATTGCAGATATCTTCCCCATCATTGATAGCTTTAGAAGACTCCACCTCTCCAGATCTTTTTTGATTTTGTTCCAGATTATTGTGTAATTATCTTCAAATAATCTTACATTTTTTTCCGAAATTACAACTCCCAGATATTTAATTTTCTTTACTATTTCCCAATTTACTTTTTGCCTCAACTCTTCCAATTCTTTGTTTTTAATATTTTTCACCATCATTTTTGTTTTCCCACTGTTAATTTTAAATCCTGAAATCTCCCCATATTTTTGCAATACTTTTTCTAGTTCCTCTATCCCTTTCTTTGGGTCTTCTATCATTAGGATAATATCGTCTGCAAAGGCCTGGATCTTCCATATCTTCCTCCCCACGCTAATTCCTTTTATATCTTTGTTGACATCAATATCTCTAATCAAATACTCTATTGCCATTATAAATAAAAGTGGGGAGAGCGGACAGCCCTGCCGCGTTCCCTTCGTGATGGGGAAGTCATCTGCTATCGTTCCATTTATTATTAACCTTCCTACCTGCCTGTCTTTTTCTCTTTTCTAGTAACTTTACTATCTTTCTTTTTCAGAATAGTTTGGCTTTTATGTATTTCAAGTGGAAAACTTTCAATAAAAAAACTTTTAAAAAAAATAATAAATCCCTTTGCTCTACCAAAAAATGGACAGAAACAAAAACCTGGCAGAAGCCACTTCCACTTCCCTGAACACTCAGAAAGCCCATCCACACCCTGATCCCTGTGCAAAAAGGCAGAAGCGGAGGAACAATATTCACAGGCAAAACAGTCCCTAGCCCTCCATGCAAGGTGAGCTGTGGGGGTGTGAGAATCCCAGGTGCTCCAGGTGGCAACGTTGGGATCCATCAAAAGATGGGAGGGAGGTTTGTCCCAGAGAAATATCTACTGAATTCCAAAACAGATATGATGACCCAACAGGGAACTTTACCCAGAGAGATCATGGTCCTACAAGTCTCCTCCATGACTTCCTGATGCAGAGCTCTCTGGGCAGGATCCAGCAACGCCCACTCCTCAGCCGTGAAACGAACAGCGACATCTTCAAAAGAAACTGAACCCTGAAGGAAAAATATCCTTCTCTTAGGCAGCATAAAGGTTATTTCCTGCACGTTGCTCTTTTGCTTCCTGCCTGGGTTGTTTTAATCGGATTGGTCTGCTGCACATTTTGATTACTGATGCTTATTTTAATGCTTTAATGGAATTCTTTCATACTGTATTTTAATGATGGGTAGGAATCTTAGTGAAAATGGGTGGAACTCCACCTTGTTTTATTCAGCATTCTCTCTGTGCAAGTGTCCCAGTTTGCCAAATGGAAGAATCCCTCTCTCCTCTCCCTGTGTGTTGTTCTGGGATGGAAAGACTCTCCAGATGTCCTAAAGAGAATTTGTAATACTAGTGACATTCAGAGTTAAGGTGAAGGGACTACTCATTATCCTCAGGGCGTAAACCTTCATTAATGGCATTTTCAGCCTTTGACAGAAGCAATGAGGACGGGAGAGAAATGCCCTGTCCCCCCCCCCACCCCTCAGCCTCTTTCCCCCCAAGGCTCCTTCCTGTGGGATGTAAAAAGACAGGAGCAGAGTAGACATAAAATTTGTCTCAGTCCTCCAGCCGGAACTTCCTGCCTTCCTGGACTGAGACAAAACTTCCTGTATGTAACTTGAGATGGCTGTGGCCTCTCCTGGGGAGATAGAACAGAAACCACAGGCTGGCCACCGTTTTGCCTCTTCTCTCTCTTCTCTCCTTCTTTTTACAGGATCGCTAAGATGCACTCTTGGCTTCAGGCCAAGAGAGGAAAAAGGGGCTTTCTCCCATAAGGAGATAGTCACCACATGTATACGTAACCTTTAAGTCTGCCTTCTGGGATCCTTTATGTGAACAGATGATTTCTCGTGAGTAAACGTTTTATACTTTACTGAAGACTGTGTAGTGTCTTATTTTAAGAGGGATTAAAAGGGGGAAACACCAGGACAATATTTATAGAGACTATAGGGAGTCTGAGCAAGCTATCCGCTGTGCGTGTGTTTAAAAGGGGAATGTTAACTCTGCTGATATTGTTGAACTTGTAAACACAAGTTGGGATAGGATATCTTAAACAATATATCCTCCCCTACACCTCTAAACATTCCTACACTTCCCCCTACCTGATCCGGTTCCTCAGCCACGGCTTCCCCTCCACCAGGATGAAGAGATGGATGAGGAGGTTTTGCCGGCATCCTTCTTTCACCTGCGAGAGACAAAGGGAAGTGGGGAGACAGGAGTGCATGGTGCTTCTCTCAGAGGAGACTGTGGCTGGTTGATGACGATGAGGGGCAAGACCCCTCCCCCACCTCCCAGCGAGTTTCTCTCCCCTTCGCTCAGAGTGGTTCTGGCGCTGCCCCCTTCCCAGCTCTGGGTTCAACAGGAACAGCTGTGAGATGGGTCTGGAAGGGGTCTTTCACCGAACTTCACCCCCTTCCCTCCCGCTGCCACCCCAGAGTATTCTTCCCTGGACACTTCACACCTAACATACTGGGGAATGAAGTGTGTGGTGCAACACAACAGATTTATTAGAAAATAAACAAGTGTTTCAAGGCAACTTTGTGTACAAATGTTTCAAATGTTCCCTTTTCTTTTCTGTAACTTTACTACAACTGCAACAATAGACATGGTAAGGTTGTTTCTCCACCAGGGATCTAACCCACCCTCCTTCACAACTCCCACCCCTCTCCACAACCGTCTCTACTGAAGAAACTAGAAAACCATCTGGACCAGGAGACCTGGAAGATCTGCTCCCCGCCTGGCAGGCCTTTTCCCGCAGGGTCAGGGAAGGCAGAGCCCAGACGGACTCCTGGGGGGTTGTAGCTGCTGTTGCTGCTGTTTTGTATCTTTTTTTTTAGATGTTGTTGCAATTAATGTGGAAATTATTTCATTTGGTTGAGTATTTTTAAATGTTTCATTTATTGGTTATTACCACCTTATGATATTTAGTTTATGAAATTTGTATAATGCTTTCATCCGAAAACCTCAGGACGGTTCCCACCATTAAAATGCAAAATAAAAACACAAATCACATAATAAAAACAAGATAAAATGAAACAAAGCAATCATCCGCCTCCCAAAGACACATTTAAAAGGATAATGGTAAAGGTAAAGGGACCCCTGACCATTAGATCCAGTCGGGGGCGACTGGGGTTGTGGTGCTCATCTCGCTCTATAGGCCGAGGGAGCTGGTATACAGATTCTGGGTCATGTGGCTAGCATGACTAAACCGCTTCTGGTGAACCAGAGCAGCGCACGGAAATGCCGTTTACCTTCCCGCTACGGCAGTACCTATTGATCTACTTGCACTTTGACGTGCTTTCGTACTGCTTAGTTGGTAGGAGCAGGGACCAAGCAACGGGAGCTCACCCCGTCATGGGGATTCGAACCTCCGACCTTCTGATCAGGAAGCCCTAGGCTCTGTGGTTTAACTCACAGTGCCACCCTCATCCCTAAGCATCTGGGTAGGTTTGCCTAAATAAGAATGTTTTTAAATGGGGGCAGAAAAGAGAACTGTGAATATATGTGTGTGTTCATATACAGATGTGTGCCTTTCTCAAACTTGAAGGGAGTACGACAAGGCTGTATATTGTCTCCCTGCTTATTTAACTTATATGCAGAATTCATCATGCGAAAGGCTGGACTGCATGAATCCCAAAACGGAATTAAGATTGCCGGAAGAAATACCAACAACCTCAGATATGCAGATGACACAACTTTGATGGCAGAAAGTGAGGAGGAGAGTTTGGGCTTATTATACTCTAATTTTTTGTTTTTTCTCTTCCTTTCCTTTCTTTTTCTCTTTTCTAGTAACTTTACTATCTTTCTTTTTCAGAATAGTTTGGCTTTTATGTATTTCAAGTGGAAAACTTTCAATAAAAAAACTTTTAAAAAAAATAATAAATCCCTTTGCTCCACCAAAGAATGGACAGAAACAAAAACCTGGCAGAAGACACTTCCACTTCCCTGAACACTCAGAAAGCCCATCCACAGCCTGATCCCTGTGCAAAAAGGCAGAAGCGGAGGAACAATATTCACAGGCAAAACAGTCCCTAGCCCTCCATGCAAGGTGAGCTGTGGGGGTGTGAGAATCCCAGGTGCTCCAGGTGGCAACGTTGGGATCCATCAAAAGATGGGAGGGAGGTTTGTCCCAGAGAAATATCTACTGAATTCCAAAACAGATATGATGACCCAACAGGGAACTTTACCCAGAGAGATCATGGTCCTACAAGTCTCCTCCATGACTTCCTGATGCAGAGCTCTCTGGGCAGGATCCAGCAACGCCCACTCCTCAGCCGTGAAACGAACAGCGACATCTTCAAAAGAAACTGAACCCTGAAGGAAAAATATCCTTCTCTTAGGCAGCATAAAGGTTATTTCCTACACTCAGCCTTTGTTAAGGGCAGCTTTGACAGATGCAATGAGGAGGGGAGAGATTTGTTCTGTCTCAGAAACGCCCTGTCTCCCCCACCCCTCAGCCTCTTTCCCCCCCAGGCTCCTTCCCCCTACCTGATCCCGTTCCTCAGCCATGGCTTCCCCTCCACCAGGATGAAGAGATGGATGAGGAGGTCTTGCCAGCATCCTTCTTTCACCTGCGAGAGACAAAGGGAAGTGGGGAGCCAGGAGTGCATGGTGCTTCTCTCAGAGGGGCATTCCGGCCTTTGTGCCCATTTCATGTTTTTGTTATGCTAAAATACATCTCTTCTCCTGTGGCCTCTTCGCCCCAATTGTCTTCCCCAAAACACTGAAAGAACCCAAAGATTAGTTTGAGAATGGAAAGAATGTGACCACACAGAGGAAAAACTCCTTCCTCCTTACCCAGCAGCCTCTCTCTGGTGTCCAATGGAGTCTTCTCTGCCTCAGAGGAATCAGGATCCATTTCTGCAAACAGATCCTTTTCCTGAAAGAGGAACAAGAGAATGTGGAGAAGAGTTTGAAAAGGAAAGGCTGGAAGCAATATTGTTGCTAAATGTAAATGTATCGTGATAAGTTATGAGTGAGATGTGTAGCAATGGTAGGTATAAGAAATATAAGTTGAAATATAGAAACTATAAAGTCGTTTGGAAGGACTGAAGGAAGCCAAGGCTGTAAAAAGCCAAATAGGTATAAGAGGTGAAAAAGTATGTGTATTGTATTTTGCAAAAATGGTTTTGAAAATAAATAAAATGATATTAAAAAAAGAAAGAAAAGGAAAGGCTGGGACAAAAGCCTGAGGGGAATCCAATGTCATTCCAAATAAAGGATGGGATTTAGGGATCTTCTCCCTCCTGTTTGGAGCCCCTTGGGAGTATCCAGAGGAAAGTCTCTCTCACCTGCTTCTCCACCTGCTTCCTCTCCTCTGCCTGACTCAGGAGGAATCCTTCAGCCAGGGCCACCGCCTGGGAACTGGTTTCTGCTCCGCATTCCCTCACCCAGCTCTCCATCTCCGGGGGAAGGACAGCCAGGAACTGCTCCAAGATCACCAGGTCCAGCAACTCAGCTTTCGTGTGCCTTTCTGGCTTCAGCCACTGATGGTCAAGGCAGTAGAACCGGCTGCAAACCTCCTGGGTGACTTCTGTTTCAGTGTATCTGAAGAAGTGTGCATGCACACGAAAGCTCATACCAAGAACAAACTTAGTTGGTCTCTAAGGTGCTACTGGAAGGAATTTTTTTATTTTGTTTCGACATAGGGACAAAGGTCAGATTCTGCACTTAGGCAGGAAGAACCAGATGCACCAATATAGGATGGGAGACACCTGGCTTACTAGCATTGCATGTGGAAAAGTTCAAGGGGTCTTGGTGGAGCACAAGCTCAACATGAGTTCACAGTGTGATGCAGCTGGGGGGGGAGGCGGGGGTTCTGGTGCGTCTATTTCCGCGCTCAGGGGACTCAGGCGCAGCGTCCCCCTTGGGCTCAGCCGCCAGACTCCCGCGGGGCTTCCTCCGAGGCAAGGCAGCTCCTCCCGCCCGCCTTTATTTCGCCCTCCGTCCTGTCCCCTTCTTCCCCCACTGACCGGGAGCCCGAGAGGGAAGCGAGGAACAGGCGCTCGGACTCTGAGCCCCATCTTCCCTCTCTTGCCCCGGCCGATGAGCGAGGGGAAGGCGAGGCGGGCTTCAGCCGTAGACACGGGCGCGCCCAGAGAAGCAGGCAGGGCCTTAGCGAGGGATGGCGAGGTGGGCCCCTGCCAAGGGGGGGGGGAGCAATATCGGCTAAATATATATCCATAAATCTATCTATAAACAAAAGTATCGATTATTGTTGGAGCAGCTGGTCAAACTTGGAGGTGGGCGCTCGGAGACTGGCTGGACGGAAAGGGAACTGGACGAGGCTGCGGGAAGAGCGCGCGCCCCGGACACCCCGAAAATGTGTTTGTGTGGAGACGGAGGCGTCGCCAGAAGAGAAGCGGCTCTGGCCGAGCAGAAGCCCCCCGATCCTGCCCTGTCTGTGTGTGTGTGTGTGTGTGTGTGTGTGTGTGCCAAGTGGACGGGTGGTGGAGGGAGCCAGCCCAGCCCCAGGCCCCAGCCCTTGGGGGTCATCTCCCACATCTTTGGGTCCCTTTGAGTGCCTCCCCCCTTCCCGCACCACGTCTGGGATGAGGAGAGAAGCAGGGAAAGGTTCTCTCCATCCACAGCTGATAAACCACAAGGTCCATCTGATGGACGGAGTTTCCATCTCTGTCATGTCTCCCCGCCCCCCCCGCCCCCAAACCCACAGAGTCATCTAGTCCACCCCCTGCAATGCAGGAATCTTTTACACATGCGAAGACTGATTAGAGAGGGGTGGGGGGCAGGCAAGCAGGAGGGGGACAGGCAACCTTCAGCAAGAGATGGTGATGCTGAGTCAGGGGGCGTCCAGAAAGGAAGCAGGAGACAAGGGGGGTTGTGGGTGGGGAGATGCTTCTTCCACAGACACCCCCACCCCCGTCGCTGCCCTCTTTGTCAGACTGGGTGGGTGAGGATGCTTTGAGAGTGCAGGTGGAGGCCTAGAGATGGATGAAGTGCCCCCAGCCCCCACCAGGGAAACGCTAGGCCTGGCTGGGAAAGGCTGTCCAGGAAGGATGGGGGGGGACAGCAGGGTTGTGGTCAGGGTGCATAAAAATAAATGGTTTTTTAAAAAAAGTAATCAGATTTTAAAAAATATTATAAAATGGATAAAAAATCTTTCTAAATATAGTTTTCTATTTAAGTTACATTGTAGTCCAAAGACTATTCATTCATTCGTTTGTTTTAAGTTTTTATGTGTGTAAAACTCAGTCTAAGATTTTTTTTAAAAAATGTTTAACTCCATGAGTTAATAAACAAGGATACATATGCTATAATGTTATTGTTTGAGTTAAACAAAGTTTTAAATTATTCAGGAAATGATTATTTTTCTCCTTCCAATAAAGTACAGCAGAAACATTGTCCAAATAGAAACAGTTAACTTATTAAACCTCACAGTAATTTCATAATTATTTGTCTATGTATTTCTAATAGTATAACCAAATCAATAATTTCTTATATAACTGTAAAAACTACACTGAAATTTTATTATTCCAAAAATGAAACCTTCATCTGGTTGTAAATATTAAGATAATACGGCCAAGAATGAGTCTTTGTAACTTTACTACAACTGGAACGATAGACATGGTAAGGTTGTTTCTCCACTAGGGCTCTACCCCCCCCTTCACAACTCCCCCCCTCTTCACAACCAACTGTCTCTACTGAGGAAACTGGAGACCATCTGGACCAGGAGACCTGGAAGCACTGGCGGAGGAAGAAGGGTGCAGGGGGAGAGTGCTGCCCCTAGCAGTGTGATCACAGTGGGGTGCCATCGCGGCTGGCCCCCCTCCGCCCCGCTGGGCACCACACCCCATCTGCTCTCCGCCCACCCGCCCCAACCCCAGTGCCGCCCCTGCCTGGAAGATCTGCCCCTGCCTTGCAGGCCTTTTCCCGCCGGGTCATTGAGGGCAGGGCCCAGGCGGACTCCGGGGGGGGGGGTTGTAGCTGCTGTTGCTGTGGTTTTGTATCTTTTTTTTTTTAGTAGTAGTAGTTGCGATTTATGTGGAAATTGTTTCATTTGCTTGAGTATTTTTAAATGTTTCATTTATTGGTTATGACTACCTTCCAATCAGGGATGCGGGTGGTGCTGTGGATTAAACTACAGAGCCTAGGGTTTTGCCGATCAGAAGGTCGGCGGTTCGAATCCCCGCGACGGGGTGAGCTCCCGTTGTTCGGTCCCAGCTCCTGCCAACCTTGCAGTTCGAAAGCACGTCAAAGTGCAAGTAGATACCGTATTTTACGCTCCATAGGACGCTCCGGACCACAAGACGCACTTAGTTTTTAGAGGAGGAAAACAATAAAAAAATATTCTGAATCAAATTTTTCAGTTGGTGGTGGCCCAAAATGTCTTTCCGCTGCTCTGTTTCCATGCTCCTTAGCATATTGTAGTACCTGTAGTTTAAAAGGAATCTTATATGCTAGTCTTTTCTGCTTTATCATCCTTATCAGAATGGGGGAGGTTTTCTACAAGAAAAGACAGTGATTTCTATTCTATTCTATTCTATTCTATTCTATTCTATTCTATTCTATTCTATTCTATTCTATTCTATTCTAATAGCATATGCATCATTTTGCTTTCTTGAATTGTGCTAGGCATAGCAGCCAACTCCTAGAAGCCTAGGAGTTTTTGAGAGTCGTTCCCCCCCTTCATGGTTGATGGGCATGTGAGGTGGGGCTTACCTGCCTTCCCCCAATATTTTTTTTAAAAGTTGGAAGAGGGAGGGAAGGAAGGAAGGGAGAGGGAGAACTCAGATTTGTGGGTGCCTGTTGGTGACGCTGTGATGCTGGAACTCCGGAGGAAGAGGAGATGGGGAGATGCTGGTACAGGAGCCCAGGAGCAATCTCTGCTTGCTTTACAGAGAGGCAGGAGGAGGGGAGGAAATATCAATGTGCCCACAGCCCCTGCTTTTTTCCTTATTCATGTCCTTTTAGCCTTGCAAAGCCACCTAAGCCAAATGCAACCCTCTGCAAGGCTCATTATACCGTCAATAGAACACCTCATTAAGAACTGATAACACTGATAACACTCCCGCTTAAGAACAATACGTGTTAGCTGTTAGCTGTCAAATTGAAATCTTCCCTGAAAGGGGATACAAATGTATAGATCTAAAAATAAATAAAACTCAAAACCTCAAGGAAAACTTGTTACGCTTGGGTATGCATTTTTGTCTTGATTCTTGGACACAAATGTATCCCTTCATTCCACTTTTTAAACTTCTGTATCCCAGAGTAGGTAAGAACGCACAGTTCCATCTGATACAGGAAAAGGGATTTTATTAGTGAACAAATAAAACTAGAGAAGGTGAGAGAATGGCAAATGTACCGGTACATGCAAATGTTCAGTTCCCCCACCCACACAAAATCCTGTCAGGCGACAACCACATCTTTTGTTTGTAAACAGGACAATCAGGAATATCCCTCTCCCTTCTGACACCCTATTCATTATTCCCTCCACCTCACCCGGACAACGATATCTGCTCCATTATCCTTTTGCCGGGTAAATGACGGTACTTGTAATTTTTTTAAAGCGAGATTTCCTCAGCTTTGTTTTGCCCCCAGGGTCCCAGCCTCTTCTCTGATTGTTCCCCTTCAGTTACCGGTAGTAGCGACGATCAGGAAACTTTGAAGTTTAAAAGGAGTTTAGGCAAAGTGGGGGAGATTGATTCATGCTGCTTCAAACCGGCTCCTCCCACCCTTGCGTTGCAGCGAGCAGGGATGGCTCCGGCTCCCTGAACTCAAGGGTGGGGGGAGCCGGTTTGATGCCTGCGAACGCCTGTTTTTCAAGCCTGTTTTTGGGAACGGAGGTGGTGGGGAGGATCCAACAGCTTCTCCACGGCAACCCCCCACCGAATGCAGCGGAGGGGAGGCGGCAGCTGGGAGAGGAGCAGTTGCTGGATCCACCCGCAACCCCCGTTCGCAAAAGCAAGCCTGTTTTTTGCGAATGGAGGTGGTGGGGAGGATCCAGCAGCATCTCCGTCGCTGCCCGCCGCTGCTCCTCACCTCTCGCCGCTTGCTCGACAGGGAGCCTCCGCTCCATAAGACGCTCCAACTTTTTCCCTTACTTTTTAGGAGGGAAAAAGTGCGTCTTATGGAGCGTAAAATACGGTAAATAAGTACCGATGTAGTGGGAAGGTAAACGGCGTTTCCATGCGCTGCTCTGGTTCGCCAGAAGCGGCTTTGTCATGCTGGCCACATGACCTGGAAGCTGTACGCCGGCTCCCTCGGCCAGTAACGCGAGATGAGCGCCGCAACCCCAGATTCGAACCTCCGATCTTCTGATCAGCAAGTCCTAGGCTCAATGGTTTAACTTACAGCACCACCCGTGTCCCTAAATATCTGGGTAGGTTTGTCTAAATAAGAATGTTTCTAAACAGGCAGAAAAGAGAACTGTGAATATATGTGTGTGTGCCTTTCTCAACATACAGATGTGTGCCTTTCTCAAACTCGAAGGGAGTAAGACAAGGCTGTATATTGTATATTGTCTCCCTGCTTATTTAATTTATATTGTATATTGTCTCCCTGCTTATTTAATTTATATTGTATATTGTCTCCCTGCTTATTTAATTTATATGCAGAATTCATCATGTGAAAGGCTGGACTGGATGAATCCCAAGTATAAGCCAACACAACCATAAGCCGAGGCACCTAATTTTACCACAAAAAAACTGGGAAAATTTATTGACTCAAGTATAAGCCTAGGGTGGGAAATTCAGCAGCTACTGGTAAATTTCAAAAATAAAGAGATACCAGTAAAATTACATTAATTAAGGCACCAGTAGGTTAAATGTTTTTGAATATTTGTTTCAAAGAAAAACTGTAAACTAGCTCTGTAAGTGGAAAAGAGGGTCAACAAAAACAATATGGTATCAGCAATAACTTTAAAAGTACAAAAACCTTAGTTCAATCAGTAACCAAGCAAAAACACAAGAGTTAAAATCCTTCAAAACTGGATTCCTCCTCATCTGTATGCCCAGAGCTTCAGCTGTAGCTGGTGTGAGGTTATCAGCACAGACATTGCCATCATCACCATCATTGCTGTCGTTCTCATACAAAGCGCTGTCTTCACTGCCATCCATAGCATTACTAATGCCACATTTCTTGAAGGTGCTTTGCGCCATGTGCTCTGGAATCTCTTCCCATGCATCACGAACCCACTTTGCTACCAATTCTACGTTGGGCTTCATCAGATTTCCAACTTTAGTCAGTCAGGCTTCACCAGATGACATCCATTCATGCCACAGCTTTCGCACACGGTCTTGGAAAGGTTTATTTAAACACACATCTAGGGGCTGCAATACAGATGTAAGCCCACCTGGAATAACGGCCAAAGTAACTTGTCATCAGTAGTGTGGGCTCTGAACATATCCCAAACTAGCAATGATGGTTTCTTCTTTAAGACTGCTCCTGGTTGTCCGTTCCAAATTTCTTCCAGCCATTTTTTTGTTCCGTCTTCATCCAGCCTTTAACATGTGTGCACGCTGTAATTTGTGGTGGGAAGTTGACCTTTTTAGGCAAGGTCTTTCTTTTAAAAATAATGACAGGCCGCAGCTTAGTTCCATTAGCCAAACCTGACAGAACGACTGTGAAATGGTTTTCTTCATTTCCTGTGGTTCTGAGTAAACTAGTTTTGTCTCCCAAACTTGCCACAGTTCTGTTTCTTGGAAGATCAAAGGCCATAGGTGTTTCACCCATATTCCCAATATCTCCCAGGTCATAGTTATGGATCCTTCTTTGTTTTATGATGAATGAATGGAAGGACATCAAGGTCTTTTGGCTACTTCTGTGAAACCTTTGTTCTTTGCCGCAAACACAGGGCAAACCTATTCATGAAGCGGGTGCACCATCCTGCTGACGCAGCAAAATTTTCAATGCCTGGTGCTTTTAATTTGTCATCTTTAGCCATTTGAAGGGCGCGTGAGCGGATTCCCGTGCGTGTCACGCAGTAACCATTTTGACGACGCTCCATAACCCATTTATGCAATTCCGTCTCTAGAGTGCCATATGAAGTTGTTAAACCACGTTGAGCCTTTTTTGTCTTTGGAATCTTTTCCAAGTCAGCTTTCCTTTTCCGCCAGTCCCTCACTTGCTTTTCGTCAACACAAAATTCCCTACTTGCAATGTTGTTGTTGCTTTCTTCTGCTCTTGACACAACCTTAAGTTTGAAACCAGCTTCGTATGACCTGCGCTTTTGTTTTGGTCCAGGATTAGAAGTCTTGGGATCCATTTCTAACAGGATAAAAAAAGACATGTGTATATTATGAGCCCTAACACAGGCTGCTCTATGCAAGCATAGTCAACGCTGGGTGCAGATAGGGGTTAATAAGAAAATCTATATATATAAAAATGTTTCCATTCCGTGCGCGGTGGACACCACCGTGCTCCGTAACCGCTGGACCAAATCGCATCAAATTTAGGACACAGCATACCATGACCATCAAGGAAGGATCTGGCATAATAAAAATTCAAAAAAACCACACCTAACATACCTAAAATAAAGAAAAAACACAAAAAAAATTGGCGCGCACATTATATGTCATCATCAGCTTCCAATAGAAAGGCTCATCGCAGGGCAGCGTCATATCTCAATGGACTCTTCAGGCCAGGGCCGCAAGGATGTCTGGGAAATAGAGTTCAAAGAAGCGATGGCCTGCCTCTTTCCCTGATAGTCGACTTGGCTTTTAATAGGCTTTTAATAGCCGCAAGGCACACTGGGAAATGGAGGCAGCCGCCTCTCACAGTTAACTAGGCCGGACTGCAAGGTGTTGTAAGAATATCAAGGTCTTATCTATATATATAATTGCTCATAAGTGTGCCAAGCAAAACAAGGCCACATGTCTGAAGACAGGCCACAGGCCTGCCTCCATTTTCACTCCCAAATTGACAAACTGTTTCTCTGCAAGGATTGGCTGGGAAACAGGGAAATGTAAATATCTCTTTTGTCAAAGGCACGCTGGGAAATGGAGGCCGCCGCCTCTCGCAGTTAACTAGGCCGGACCCGCAAGGCACGCTGGGAAATGGAGTCAAGGCGCCTTGTGGGTGAACTAAACTCTTTCGCCCAAACTGCAAGGCATGCTGGGAAACGGTGGGCTTATTATCCCAACCAACCGCGCGCTCAAGGCACTCTGGGAAATGCTTTTCCCTCAGACGGCGTCAGAGGCCTCCTTCCTCGGCTTTTTCTGCCACAGGCCACGGGAGGGCACCTGAGCACGTGCAGAGTGCACATGACGCCGGCGGGGGTAGGTGGGGGTTTATTTTGGCTGCTGCTGCTGCTGATGGTAATAAGCATAAAATCAGCCACAGCAACGCGTGGCCCGGGTCAGCTAGTAAAATATAAAATATAGCACTGTATATCCAAAACCAGATATATACTGGTACTTGTATTCAGCAATGCTTGGGCGGAGCAAGGGGGCCTAACCAAGCACGGGTAAGACCAGGGGTCGCCAAGCTTTTTGGGGGGTGGGCCGGTTCACCACACCACAAACCTCCTGTGGGCCGGAGTGCGTGTGTGGCAGAGGGGGCTTCTCTCTCCCCCCTAGCCCCTCCCATCCACCTGTCTACCCAGGGTGCTGACGAGAGCCAGAGGCTGGTGGCGGCAGCGGAGGAGGAAGAACAAAGGGCTGCTTTCGGGCTGCTCGTTCCTCCTCCTCCGCTGCCGACAGCCTCTGCCACTCACAGGAACTGCTCTTGGCAGAGCAGTGGCGGCACAAGCAGGGGCAGCAAACAGCTTTCTCCGACGAGAACACCTGCACTACACCGGAGAACAGGTAAGTGGGACCCTCACTCCACTATAAGCCGAGGGGGGCTTATTCAGCATGAAACATGTGCTGAAAAATTCAGCTTATACATGAGTATAAACGGTAAGATTGCCGGGAGAGATACCAACAACCTCAGATATGCAGATGACACAACTTTGATGGCAGAAAGTGAAAAGGAGAGTTTGGGCTTATTATACTCTAATTTTTGTTTTTTCTCTTCCTTTCCTTTACCCAGAGAACTTTACCCAGAGAAAATAAAAAAATTCCTTCCAGTAGAATTTTTTTATTTTTTATTTTGTTTTGACTATGACAGACCAACACGGCTACCTACCTGTAACTTTACCCAGAGAGATCATGGTCCTACAAGTCTCCTCCATGACTTCCTGATGCAGAGCTCTCTGGTCAGGATCCAGCAACGCCCACTCCACAGCCGTGAGACGAACAGCAACATCTTCAAAAGAAACTGAAGCCTGAAAGAAAAATACCCTTCTCTTAGGCAGCATAAAGGTTATTTCCTGCACGTTGCTCTTTTGCTTCCTGCCTGGGTTGTTTTAGTCGGATTGGTCTGCAGCACATTTTGATTATTGATGTTTATTATAATGCTTTAATGGAGTTCTTTCATATTGTATTTTAATGATGGTGTGAATCTTAGTGAAAATGGGTGGAACTCCACCTTGTTTTATTCAGATTATTCTCTCTGTGTAAGCGTCCCAGTTTGCCAAATGGAAGAATCCCTCTCTCCTCTCCCTGTGTGTTGGTCTGGGATGGAAAGACTCTCCAAATGTACTAAAGACAATTTGTAACGGATAATAGTAGCCACATTCAGAGTTAAGGTGAATTGGCAATTCATAATCCTCAGGGCATAAATCTTCATTAATGGCATTTTCAGCCTTTGACAGAAGCAATGAGGAGGGGAGAGAAATGCCTTGTCTCCCCCACCCCTCATCCTCCCCCCCCCCCAGGCTCCTTCCCCCTACCTGATCCGCTTCCTCAGCCACAGCTTCCCCTCCACCAGGATGAAGAGATGGATGAGGAGGTCTTGCCGGCATCCTTCTTTCACCTGCGAGAGACAAAGGGAAGTGGGGAGCCAGGAGTGCATGGTGCTTCTCTCAGATTGGCATTCTGGCCTTTGTGCCCATTTCATGTTTTTGTTATGCTAAAATACATCTCTTCTCCTTTGGGCTCTTCACCCCAATTGTCTTCCCCAAAATACTGAAAGAACCCACAGATTATTCTGAGAATAACACAATGTGGCCAGACTGAGAAAAAATTCCTTCCTCCTTACCCAGCGGCCTCTCTCTGGTGTCCAAAGGAGTCCTCTTTGCCTCAGATGAATCAGGACCCATTTCTGCAACCAGATCCTTTTCCTGAAAGAGAAAAAAGGATTCAAAACAGAGAATGTAGAGAAGGGTTTGAAAAGGAATGGCTGAGGCAAAAACTTGAGGGGTATCCAATGTCATTCCAAATAAAGGATGGGATTCAGGGATCTTCTCCCTCCTGTTTGGAGCCCCTTGGGAGTATCCAGAGGAAAGTCTCTCTCACCTGCTTCTCCACCTGCTTCCTCTCCTCTGCCTGACTCAGGAGGAATCCTTCGGCCAGGGCCACTGCCTGGGAACTGGTCTCTGCTCCGCATTCCCTCACCCAGCTCTCCATCTCCCGTGGAAGGACAGCCAGGAACTGCTCCAAGATCACCAGGTCCAGCATCTCAGCTTTCGTGTGCCTTTCTGGCTTCAGCCACTGGTGGCAAAGATGGTAGAGTTGGCTACAAACTTCTCGGGGTCCTTTGGCCTCCTGGGAGCAGAACTCCTGGAACTGCTGGCTCTGGATCTTCCGCACAGAGTTTCCCCAGAATCCCCCACTGCTCCCAGTTTTCTTGGCATGACCTCTTCCTGCTCCAGGACCAGCTGAGTCTTGCTCATCCATCTTTAGGAAGGAATCCAGTTTTTCTTTGGCCAAGTTTTGACTTTCTGAATTAAAGGTGCTGGAAAATACTGCAAAGCAAACACATCTGTTATGAAACTGGCCCACGGTCAGCAGCAGAAGAAGGTCCCCTGAGCAAGTGTGGATGAGGCTTGCTAGCAACCAGGACTGGATTGCACCACCGGCCAGACTGAGCTTTCTTGAAGAAGGAATAGAAGAAGGAAGGAGAAGAAGAAACCCTCTTGCCTTCCTAGGGGGAAAGTGACAGGCCAAAAGTGGAGGCAACTGAAGGGGTTTCAATGTGATGAATCAGAACAATGATTCATTTGTTCCGAGTGTAATGTGGACACTAGGCTAGAGTGGGGTTCCTCAAGAGTTGCTCTCCCTCCCACCCCCATTTCAGGGCATTTTCCTTTTCTGGTTCTCTCTCGTTTTCTAGCACTGTGCAACTCAAACGTCCTCCAGACAGACTCCTGGGGTGGGATCCCTTTTTCTCTGCTCTGAGGGCCAAATCCTGATCTGGCCAAACCCCTGAGGGCCAAGTGGGTGAGGCCAAAGTTCAAGTGGCCCGGATTAAAGGAGAGCACTAAGAAGCAAGTGCAATATTGTGTTTTAATCTTGTGTTTAAATGTTGGCAGCTGCTGTGGGACCTTACAGGGAAGGGCAGGTAATGAAGAATCATAAAAATAAAAATACTGTGATGTAGCTTGACCTCCACACAGCCAGAAATGTCTGGAGATACAACCTTGAGAACACTTCTATTTGCCCTCTTTAAACAGCTGCTTTATTGGCCAGTTCCTTTCCTGGCCCAATTCAAGGGGCTCACACTTGGAACCCTAAATATCGGAACATCAGCAGGACTGGGGCACAAGAGCCCCTCTCTCCCCCCCCCCACCTTCCTTCCAGCAACTGGGATTCAGAAGCATCTCTGGGGAGACAAGAGCTCAGCCCTCGTGGATGAAGCCGAGCAGAGCCTCTTCTCCTCCCTGCACTGATCCCAGCCTTGCCTCCTGGGGCAGGGAGTTCCATAGGCTTGACTCTGCATCGCAACAAGAAGCGCTTTCTCTTCTCTGCCCCCTCCCCTCTTCCAACAGTCAGGCTTTCGTTTTTATTTCTTCGGTGTATTTTATGTCCAAATATTTCCGTCGGGCTACAAACTCTGCTAATAAATGGGACTGATTCCTCAGTCTGGGGGGGGGGTTATTTTCAGGCCCTTTTCTCCCCTCCTCAAACGGCCAAGCAGTGCATGGATCCAAAGGAAGACAATACTTGGGGCTCCTGTGACCTCGCCCCCTCCCGGGCTTTGCAGAGGAGTGGGGCAGGAGCCTCTGCTCCTTGAATTGGGGGTCCCCCCTGCATCCTTCCCTGCATCCCAGGGACCCCCCTCTTCTCCCCAATATATCCTATGCATGATGAGCAGAGACTCACCAGATTCAAGAGGCGCCAGGGATGCAACACGTGCAGAAGAGAGAGACAAAGGCCCCCTCCTCCTTTTGTAGGCAGGCACGGAGAGGGAGGGGCTTTTGCTGGGGAGTTTCTCTCGCCCCCCCCCCACCCGCCTTTATTTCCTGACCTCTCCAGGAATCCCGCTCAATCTCTTTTAACCCTTGGCAAGCCAGCGCCCCCAGCTCCCCCCTCTCTGGTGTCCATCGCTGGTTCCTGCGCTGGGGAGTTCCGCAGTTGAACTCTGCCTTGCGTGAAGAAGAGCTTAATTTTATCTGTCCTGAATCTTCCAAGATTCCGATTCCTCGGATGTCCTTGAATTCCCCTGTCAGGAGATGAAACTCTCCATCCACTTTCTCTAGGCTAGGCTTGGCTTTTGAAAATTAGGGGGTCCTCAGTAATTAGCTAATTGGGGAACCACTGCTCTAAACTAAAGAGCCCCAAACGCTGGAACCTTTCTTCATAGGAAAGTCTGCCACCCCCTTGATCATTTTGGCAGCCCTTTTCTCAACCTTTCCCAACTCCCCAAATGTCCTTCATGAGGAGAGGCTAGGAGGGGCCATCCATAACCCTCCCTTCCTTCCTCAATGTCTCTCAACTCCTCTTTTAATGCCATCCTAGTTGATGGCTCCAGTTACAGGTAGGTAGCCGTGTTGGTCTGCTGTAGTCGAAACAAAATAAAAAAATTCCTTCCAGTAGCACCTTAGAGACCAACTGTTTGTTCTTGGCATGAGCTTTCGTGTGCATGAACACTTCTTCAGATACACAGGTGTGCATGCACACGAAAGCTCATACCAAGAACAAACTTAGTTGGTCTCTAAGGTGCTACTGGAAGGAATTTTTCTAGCTGATGCCTATCTCTTGAGAGAAGTCATCATACAGGGCCACCAAAACAGTTTTTGTGCCAAAACTGGGCTGAAACCCCAATTGAAATGGATGTAGAAAATCAGTTTCCTCCAAGAGCGCCTGGATCTGGTCCATGACCACCTGCTCCAGAACCTTGCCCAGTAAAGGAAGATGAGCAACAGGCTGATAGTTAGATTTTCCAAGTCCAGGGAAGTTTTATTGAAGAGTGGCTTCACCGCTGCCTCCTTCAAACAGGCAGGGGCAACTTGCAATGCAGGAATCACAGATAGCGCACCTCAGACAGGTGACCATCCAACCTCTGCTTGCACACCTCCAAGGAAGGAGAGTCCGCAATCTCCCAGTGGAGTTTGTTCCACTGTCCTGACAGCTCCTATTGTCAGAAAGTTCTTCCTGTGTTTAGTCATGTTATAAGAAACATACTGCTCCTTTTCCCTCATGGGGTACCCAAGAGCCCTATAGAGTCCTTATGTAGATTCCCTATCGGTAGGAGAATAACAGACGCCAACCAGAGAATATTGAGAAGCAAAGCAGCTAGTAAGCCGGATCTTTATTAAAGCTGCTGCAACAAGGTGCTCACTCCCCACACCTGGGAGGGAGGAGGAACCCAGAACAATGGTGTCCAAGTTCTTACATTGACATTTGAATTGCCTCCCCTGTAGCTCAAGACCACCCCCAATACATCTATACATCACAGAAGGAGGGGGTCTTCTGCATAATCCTGTCTGGCAGGAAACCTGTTAATGGGCTAACCTGGACAGCTTGGCCAGTCTTTTTGGATGATAAATCCTTAATTCCTGAGTCCAGGCTCACCCTATTCATACCCAAATGTGCCCTTAAGGCAAGATTTGTGAGCACAGAGAGGCTTTTCCCATTTCCATCCAAACTGCAGGGGAATATTTGAGGTCACTGAAAGAGTCACAATGGCTTTAGGACTGTTTTCCTGTACTGTTTCAGACTTGTGGTATTAATATTTATGTATGTGTTTGCCTGGTACATTTATTTTATATCTTAGACCGTATAATTCTCATAACAATCGGAAGGGCCTTTCCTGTAACTTGAAGCCTTTTATTTCAAGTCCTTCCCTCCAGAGCAGGACAAAACAAGCTTGTCATAGAACTAGAGAGAGGGAAGGGACCCACAGGGTCATCTAGTCCAACCCCTGCGATGCAGGAACCTTTCACACATGCGAAGACTGATTAGATATGTATTAGAGGGTGGGGGGCAGGCAAGCAGGAGGGGGGCATGCAACCTTCTGCAAGAGATGGTGATGGTGAGGCAGGGGGCGTCCAGAAAGGAAGCAGGAGACAAGGGGGGTTGTGGGTGGGGAGATGCTTCTTCCTCAGACAACCCCCCCCCCCCGTTGGCTGCCCTCTTTGTTCTGGGCTGCGGGTGCCAGACTGGGTGGGTGAGAGGAATTTATCTCATCTGGGCAGGGCCCAGAGGGACTTCTGGGGGGTTGTAGCTGCTGTTGCTGTTATTTTGTATCTTTTTTTTAGTTGTCGTTGCAATTTATGTGGAAATTGTTTCATTTGCTTTACTCAACATTTTTAAATGTTTCATTTATTGGTTATGACTACAGTACAACATTTAGTTTATTAAATTTGTATGCTGCTTTCATCTCAGAATGGTTCCCACCATTAAAATGCAAAATAAAAACACAAAACACATAATAAAAACAAGAAAAAATGAAACAACGCAATCATCTGCCTCCCACAAACACATTTAAAAGGATAGAGAATGTTTAGTAAGCCCAAGGCCTGATTGTTGTGTTGTACTTACTCAAACCCCCTTCCAAATTCACAGCCAATCACCACTTGCCCCAGAATTTGAAACTCCCCCCAGCTAACATTGCCTTAACTCTATGATAATACTGTACTTACTATTATTACATTAATAACTTTGCTAGAGGAGTATACAACTTTAAATACAACACCAGAATATGGCACCCACATTTTAAGCAAACATGCACAAACAATTTCCAAGAGTCTCATGGGAGAGCCAGTGCAGTACATTGCCTAGAGTATTCAACTACACCCTGGGAGACCTGGGTTCAAATCCCTACTTGGCCATGAAGCTCACTGGGTGGCCTTGGGGAGCCTAACCTACCTCACAGTTGTTATGAATGGCATGTTTTGAATGAGCCGCAAGATGGCTGAAGACCACTACACATTTTAGGCTGAAGAACACCTCACAAAATGGATGCTATTATGAATGAACTGTGTTATTAATGAACTGTGCTGATCAAAAGAAGCGAATGGATAGTTCATGTTCCAGCAAAAAAGTCCTGTACCTACAGTGAAGCGTAAAGACAAAGCCATGCCATGCTAGCCCCAAACAATGAGTGTTGTACCGTGCCAGAAGACCGGGTACAAACCATAAGAATTGTGATATGCCTAGAACATGCTAAAGATGGAGGACTGCCAATAACATGCTAAGAACTGCCAGGAACATGTCACTCAGGAACAGGAGACTTAGATGCACAGTGAGAAGAGCATATAAGATTATTCTGTTTTGGACTGAGTGTGTGTCAGACACAGTTGGGATCCAGCTGCCGGCCAGCCACCCTCTAGGTCTGGCCAACCTAGAGAAGGTGTGTGTGTGTGTGTGTGTGTGTGTGTGTGTGTGTGTGTGTGATTGTGTGTGTGTCTGACTGCATGTTCCCTTGTCTCGTTATGTGTTAAGTTTGTTAATCAATAAAGCAATGTTATACTGTACAGAAATTCCTATATGTCTTGGTTGTCTGATGGCTTATTTGTGTTCTCTCTGTGGAGCACTTTGTCTCATTCATGCTAAACATCTAAACAAATAAGGAAGCTGTTTATTCTTTACGCAGTTATTCTCACAATTGAAGAGGAGGTGAAGAACCATGTAACCCCACAAGAACATAACAAGAAAGGAGATTCTGACTAAACATCAAGAAGATGCATTGCAGTTGGTTAGACTAGATGACCCTCAAGATCCCTCCCAAAGCTACTAATCTATAATTCCAGGATTTTCCCCGCTGTGAGTTCTTTCATGGGAAGTGAGATTTCCTCCAGCTCAAGCTCTTCCCACATTCCAAGCACTATTCGAGTTTCTCCGTCGTATGAATTCTTTGGTGGGAAGTGAGACGGCACCTGCGACTGTAGCTCTTTCCACACTCTTGGCATTGAAATGGTTTCTCCCCAGTGTGAATTTTCTGATGTCGATGGAAGTGGTTTTTTGCAGTAAACCTCTTATTGCATTCCAAGCACTGATATGGTTTCTCCCCTGTATGAATTCTGAGGTGAGAAGTGAGACCATCCTTCCTGGAGTAACTCTTTCCACATTCCACGCACTGGTATGGTTTCTCCCCTGTATGAATTCTTTGGTGGGAATTGAGATGGGACCTGTCTCTGAAGGTCTTTCCACACTCTTGACATTGAAATGGTTTCTCCCCAGTATGAATTCTCTGATGCCGAAGCAAGTGTTTTTTTACAGTAAACCATTTCTCACATTCCAAGCACTGATATGGTTTCTCCCCTGTATGGAGTCTGAGGTGAAAAGTGAGACTGTCCTTCCTGAAGAAGCTCTTTCCACATTCCACGCACTGGAATGGTTCCTCTCCGCTGTGAATACTCTGATGTCGACGGAAGTAATTGCTTGTACGAAAAGATTCCCCACATTCCAAGCACTTATAGGGTTTCTCCCCGGTATGAATTCTTTGATGGGAAGCGAGACATGAGCTCCGCCTGAAGCTCTTCCCACAATCCAAGCACTGATATGGTTTCTCCCCAGTGTGAATTGTCTTATGTCGACGGCAGTCTCTTCTTGTAGTAAAGAACTTCTCACATTCCGGACACTGAAATGGTTTCTCCCCTGTATGAATTATTCGATGGGAAGTGAGAGAGTTCCATTTCCTGAAGCGCTTCCCACATTCCAAGCACTGATATGGTTTCTCCCCACTGTGAATTCTCTTATGTTGACGTAAGTTTCTTCCTGTAGTAAAGAACTTCTCACACTCCAGGCATTGAAATTGTTTCTCCCCGGAATGAATTCTTTCATGAGAAGTGAGAGTTTCCTTCGAGGGGAATCTCATTCCACATTCCAAGCACTGAAATGGTTTCTCCAGAGTGTGAATTCTCTTATGTCGCCATAGCTTTTTTCTTGCAGCAAAGCACTTTCCACATTCCAAGCACTTATAGGGTTTCTCCCCTGTATGAATATTTAGATGGGAAGTAAGACTATCCTTCCGACTGAAGCTCTTCCCACATTCCAAGCACTTATATGGTTTCGCCACTTTATGAATTCTTTTATGGGCTTTGAGATGTGAGCTGTGATTGAAGCTCTTTCCACATTCCAAGCACTGATATGGTTTCTCCCCTGTATGAATTCTTTGATGGGAAGTAAGACTATTCTTCCGACTGAAGCTCTTTCCACATTCTAAGCACTGATATGGTTTCTCCCCTGTATGAATTCTTAGATGAGAAGTGAGAGGGCTGCTCTGACTGAAGCTCTTCCCACATTCCAAGCACTGATATGGTTTCTCCCCGGTATGAATTCTTTGATGGGCTTTGAGATGTGAGCTGTGACTGAAGCTCTTCCCACATTCCATGCACTGATATGGTTTCTCCCCTGTGTGAATTCTTTGATGGGAAGCGAGATTGCTGCTGTCACTGAAGCTCTTTCCACATTCCAAACACTGATAGGGTTTCTTCCCAATAGGATTTCTTTGATGGGACGTGGCATGGGAGTTCTGACTGAACTTCTCTCCACACTGCAAATACTGATATGGCTTCTCCACTGTGTGGATTTTGTCCTGTTGTCCTTTGTTCTTAATTTCTAATTCATCACCACCTGCAACGAAGAGAGGAACAGATCAGACCCTAAGAAAGAAATCAAGTTCCCAGTACTGTATCTGAATAATGCGAATGAACACTTGTGATTAATGAAGAACTGAAGGGAGTTAGATGGGCAGTCTTACTGCAGAGTCCACTGCCTTTGCTGACTGACATTCACTGACATATTTATGGGAAATTGAGATGCAAAGACTGAATACTGAGTTGGAAATTAATACACAGGGAGAAAAAGCTTCTCATCTATAGGAAATCAGTTTGGAGAAAGACTGGAGGAACTGGCGTAAAAAGGACTTGTTTAGTTTTTTCTGTTACTGTCCTTTCTTTTTCTCTTTTCTGGTAACTTTCCTATCTTTCTTTTTCAGAATAGTTTGGCTTCTATAATATTTCAAGTGGGAAACTTTCAACAAAAACCCTTTACCAAAGAATGGACAGAAACAAAAACCTGGCAGAAGCCACTTCCACTTCCCTGAACACTCAGAAAGCCTATCCACAGCCTGATCCCTGTGCAAAAAGGCAGAAGCGGAGGAACAATATTCACAGGCAAAACAGTCCCTAGCCCTCCATGCAAGGTGAGCTGTGGGGGTGTGAGAATCCCAGGTGCTCCAGGTGGCAACTTTGGGATCCATCAAAAGATGGGAGGGAGGTTTGTCCCAGAGAAATATCTACTGAATTCCAAAACAGATATGATGACCCAACAGGGAACTTTACCCAGAGAGATCATGGTCTTACAAGTCTCCTCCATGACTTCCTGATGCAGAGCTCTCTGGGCAGGATCCAGCAACGCCCACTCCTCAGCCGTGAAACGAACAGCGACATCTTCAAAAGAAACTGAGCCCTGAAGGAAAAATATCCTTCTCTTAGGCAGCATAAAGGTTATTTCCTGCACGTTGCTCTTTTGCTTCCTGCCTGGGTTGTTTTAATCGGATTGGTCTGCTGCACATTTTGATTATTGATGCTTATTTTAATGAACTCCACGTTGTTTGATTCAGATCAATTTGTCCATGCAGGCATTTCAGTTCGCCAAATGGAAGAATCCCTTCTCTCCTCTCCCTCAGTTTTGTTCTGCGATGGAAAGACTCTCCAGATGTCCCAAAGACAATTTGTAATAAATAATGCTAGTGACATTCAGAGTTAAGGTGAAGGGGCTACTCAGAATCCTCAGTGCATAAACCTTCATTAATGGCATTTTCAGCCTTTTTTAAGGGCAGCTTTGACAGAAGCAATGTTGAGGGGAGAGAAACGCCCTGTCTCCCCCACCCCTCATCCTTCCCCCCCCCCAGGCTCCTTCCCCCTACCTGATCTGGTTCCTCAGCCACGGCTTCCCCTCCACCAGGATGAAGAGATGGATGAGGAGATCTTGCCGGCATCCTTCTTTCACCTGTGAGAGACAAAGGGAAGTGCTTCTCTCAGAGGGGCATTTGGGAGTTTGTCTACCAATTACCTGTCCAGGGGAGAATTAAACTGCTGGGTAATGATAGAATTCTAAATAAGTCTGGAAAATAGATCAAAAAGCTCAAAACTAACTACTGCTGATTTCAAAACGTTAAATGAATAAGATAAGATAATTTCTTTATTGTCATTGCACAAGTACAAGTACAACGCTATACAAGTGCAACGAAATTGCATGCCATCCCACAAAAACCAGAAAGAAAAGAAAAACGCTGGGGGGGAGAAGGAGAGCACTGAGCCGCAGCGTCTATGTGCGCCACCATCTTATCTTATATATAGTTCTGAGACTTTGCCTTTAACTTCAAAGCTACACTGTTCATAAATCTCCTTTCTCAGTTTTTCCTATGAGGAACGGACTGAAAACTGATAGTAAGTTTTTATAAGTGCAGAGAAGCACAGACGATCAAAGGAGAAGAACTAATACATCAAACTTTGTAAATCATAGCAAAAATAAAGCTGAATGCCTTTTGATATTTGATATGCCATAACCATAACTTCTTCAGATACTGAATAAGTGTGGATGCACACAAAAGCTCATGTTGTTCTTGTTGTTCAGTCGTTCAGTCGTGTCCGACTCTTCGTGACCCCATGGACCAGAGCACGCCAGGCACGCCTATCCTTCACTGCCTCTCGCAGTTTGGCCAAACTCATGTTAGTAGCTTCGAGAACACTGTCCCACCATCTCATTCTCTGTCGCCCCCTTCTCCTTGTGCCCTCAACCTTTCCCAACATCAGGGTCTTTTCTAGGGAGTCTTCTCTTCTCATGAGGTGGCCAAAGTACTGGAGCCTCAGCTTCAGGATCTGTCCTTCCAGTGAGCACTCAGGGCTCATACCAAGAACAAATTTAGGTGCTACTGGAAGGAATTTTTTTATTTTTTATTTTGTTTTGACTATGGCAGACCAACACGGCTACCTACCTGTAACTTAATTAGCAGACAGACAAGCAGAAGACGCTCCTTTCCTTTATCCTTTATCTTTTATCATATCTTGTTTCCCTATGACTTTTAATTTTTGTTAGTTGTTTGTCAATTTCATCTACAGGTATGTTTTATTTTTTGAAGTTTCCTATCTTGGAGAAAGGAGGATACACACAGGAAGGTAATGGAGAGAAGATGAAGGGCTGAGGAAAGCGGACGAGGCTCCCAGGTGAGAGATGGGAGGGTTGCTCTTCTGTGTCTGGAATAAGGGTATAAAGAGCTTGGGCATATTATAGTCTAATTTTTGTTTTATCTCTTCCTTTTTCTCCTTTCTGGTAAGTTCTCTATCTTTCTTTTTCAGAATAGTTTAGCTTTTATTGTATTTCAACTGGGAAATTTTCAATAAAAATCATTTTTTAAAAAAATTAAAAGTTCCTTTGCGCCACTAAAAAAAATCAAAAACAAAAACCTGGCAGAAGCCACTTCCACTTCCCTGAACACTCAGAAAGCCTATCCACATCCTTGTGCAAAAGGGCAGAAGCGGAGGAACAATATTCACATGCAAAACAGTCCCTAGCCCTCCATGCAAGGTGAGCTGTGGGGGTGTGAGAATCCCAGGTGCTCCAGGTGGCAACGCTGGGATCCATCAAAAGATTGGAGGTTTGTCCCAGAGAAATATCTACTGAATTCCAAAACAGATATGATGACCCAACAGGGAACTTTACCCAGAGAGATCATGGTCCTACAAGTCTCCTCCATGACTTCCTGATGCAGAGCTCTCTGGGCAGGATCCAGCAACGCCCACTCCTCAGCCGTGAAACGAACAGCGACATCTTCAAAAGAAACTGAACCCTAAAAGAAAAAAGGTCCTTCTCTTACACAACATAAAGATTATTTCCTGCACGTTGCTCTTTTGCTTCCTGCCTGGGTTGTTTTAATCGGATTGGTCTGCTGCACATTTTGATTATTGATGCTTATTATAATGCTTTAATGGAATTCTTTTATAGTGTATTTTAATGATGGGTAGGAATCTTAGTGAAAATGGGTGGAACTCCACCTTGTTTTATTCAGATCATTCTCTCTGTGCAAGTGTCCCAGTTTGCCAAATGGAAGAATCCCTCTCTCCTCTCCCTGAGTTTTGTTCTGGGGTGGAAAGACTCTCCAGATGTCCTAAAGACAATTTGTAACAAATAATGCTAGTGATATTTAGAGTTAAGGTGAAGGGACTACTCATTAATCTCAGGGCATAAATCTTCATTAATGGCATTTTCAGCCTTTGGCAGAAGCAATGAGGAGGGGAGAGAAACGCCCTGTCTCCCCCACCCCTCATCCTCCCCCCCCCCCAGGCTCCTTCCCCCTACCTGATCCGCTTCCTCAGCCACGGCTTCCCCTCCACCAGGATGAAGAGATGGATGAGGAGGTCTTGCCGGCATCCTTCTTTCACCTGCGAGAGACAAAGGGAAGTGGGGAGCCAGGAGTGCATGGTGCTTCTCTCAGAGGGACATTCTGGCCTTTGTGCCCATCTCATGTTTTGTTATGCTAAACTACATCTCTTTGGGCTCTTGGCCTCAAGTGTCTCCCCCAAAATACTGAAAGAACCCACAGATTATTCTGAGAATAACACAATGTGGCCAGACTGAGAAAAAGCTCCTTCCTCCTTACCCAGCGGCCTCTCTCTGGTGTCCAAAGGAGTCCTCTTTGCCTCAGAGGAATCAGGACCCATTTCTGCAAACAGATCCTTTTCCTGAAAGAGAAAAAAGGATTCAAAACAGAGAATGTGGAGAAGGGTTTGAAAAGGAATGGCTGAGGCAAAAACTTGAGGGGTATCCCATGTCATTCCCAAATAAAGGATGGGATTTAGGGATCTTCTTCCTCCTGTTCGGAGCCCTTTGGGAGCATCCAGAGGAAAGTCTCTCTCACCTGCTTCTCCACCTGCTTCCTCTCCTCTGCCTGACTCAGGAGGAATCCTTCAGCCAGTGCTACTGCCTGGGAACTGGTCTCTGCTCCGCATTCCCTCACCCAGCTCTCCATCTCCGGTGGGAGGACAGCCAGGAACTGCTCCTCCTGGGAGCAGAACTGCACCTCTGAGCGAAGGGTGTCCTCGTCACCCAGGATCTTCTGCACAGAGCTTTCCCAGAATCCCCCAGTGCTCCCAGTTTCCATAGCATGGCCTCTTCCTTCTCCAGGACCAGCTGAATCTTGCTCATCCATCTTTAGGAAGGAATTCCTTTTATTCTTTGGCCAAGTTCTGTATGTCTAAATGAGAGGTTCTGGCAAATACTGCAAAGCAAACACATCGTTCTGTTATGAAACTGGCCCACGGTCAGCAGAAGAAGGTCCCCTGAGCAAGTGTGGATGAGTCTTGCTAGGAACCAGGGCTGGATTGCACCACAGGCCAGACTCTGAACTTTCTTGAAGAATGAAAGGAAGAAGAAGAAATCCTCTCACCTGCCTAGAAGGAAAGTGACCATATGATAAGAAAATCTGTCTATGAAGTATGGGGCCGATCTTTTAGAACGGAAAACACCTCGCTGGCTATCCCCAATAGAAGCAATGACTGTTAAAAAATTGAACATGGAAGGGAAATGGGCGACCTATGGGGAGATGCTGATGGAAGCAGAAAAGGGACTGAACCTCAAACATATGAACAAATAGGGGAAATGTTTACTGGTTGGTTGCAATATCATCAAACAAATGATATATTTAATGTAGACAAAAGGAATTTTGGATTCGAAAATAAAAAATCTAGATTTCAAACCCAACTGTTGGAAGATAAAAGCCAAACAGTTTTCAAAGATGTATAATTTGTTGTTAGAATGGGACACCAAGGATGAAGAGGTCAAAGAGGAAATGACAAAATGGGCTATTGACTTTGGGTACAATATCCAATGTGGATCTTATCAAAATTATGGAATTAGAACTTAAAATTTACAGCAGTGCCCTCTAGGCGGAGCTGCCCTAGAAGAGGACTCCAAAACACAGAGGGCTGGGTTCCCTCTCTTTATTCGTGGCATTTCTCTCCCCTCCTTTTCTCCAAGGAGCTCCACGTGGCATCCATGCCCCCCCTCACTGAATCCCCACAACCTTGAGAGCACATCTAATTCCCCTCTTAAAACAGCTGCTTTGGGGGCCAGTTCCTTTCCTGGCCGAGTTCAGGGGCTCACACTTGGAACCCCAAATATAAGAACATCAGCAGGACTGGGGCACAAGAGCCCCTCTCTCCCCCCTGCATTTCCTTCCAGCAGCTGGGATTCAGAAGCATCGCTGGGGAGACAAGAGCTCAGCCCTCGAGGATGAAGCCGAGCAAAGCTCCTCCCTCCCCCCTGTACTGGTCCCAGCCTTGCCTCCTGGGGCAGGGAGTTCCATAGGCTTGACTCTGCATCGCACCAAGAAGCGCTTTCTCTTCTCTGCCCCCTCCCCTCTTCCCACAGACTTTATTCACCTGGCGTTCCTTTTTATTTCTTCCGTATGTCCAAATATTTCCGTCCCCCTACAACCTGTGTTAGTAAATGGATCCAAAGGAAGATAATACTTGCAGGGCTCCTGCGACCTCGCCCCCTCCCGGGGTTTGCAGAGAGGAGGGGGGTAGGAGCCTCTGCTCCTTGATTTGGGGGTCCCCCTGCTCCCTCCCTGCATCCCAGGGACCCCCTCTTCTCCCCAATATATCCTATGCATGATGAGCAGAGACTCACCGGATTCAGGAGGCGCCAGGGATGCAACACGTGCAGAAGAGAGAGACAAAGGCCCCCTCCTCCTTTTGTAGGCAGGCGCGGAGAGGGAGGGGCTTTTGCTCGGGAGTTTCTCTCACCTCCAACCCCACCCGCCTTTATTTCCTCTCCTCTCTAGGAATCCAGCTCAATCCCTTTTAACCCTTAGCAAGCCAGCTCCCCCCTCCCTCTGGTGTCCATCACTGGGTCCTGCGCTGGGGAGTTCCGCAGTTGAACTCTGCTTGCATGAAGAGCTTAATTTTATCTGTCCTGAATCTTCCAACATTCCCGTTCCTCGGATGTCCTTGAATTCCACTGTCAGGAGATGGAACTCTCCATCCACTTTCTCTAGGCCAGGCTTGGCTTTTGAAAATTGGGGGGGGGGGCTCAGTAATTAGCTAATTGGGAACCACTGCTCTAAAGAGCCCCAAACGCTGGAACCTTTCTTCATAGGAAAGTCTGCCACCCTCTTGATCGTTTTGGCAGCCCTTTTCTCAACCTTTTCCAACTCCTCAAATGTCCTTCATGAGGATAGGTGACTGTACCCCACATGAGGTGATGCCATAGATTTGTGACCAGTGGGGGGCTGCAGGGCTCTGTCCTGGGCCTCTTGTTGCTCAGTCTGTCTAGAAACGTCTTGGGTGGAGGAATTGAAGTGATGCTCATCCAATCTTCAGATGATACCAAACTGAGAGGGGCAGCTAATGGCACAGAAGACAGAATCGGGATTCAATATCACCATTACAGATTGGAGAACTGGGGGCAAGGTAACAAAATGAATTTCCATAGGGACAAAGGTCAGGTTCTGCACTTAGGCAGGAAGAACCAGATGCACAAATATAGGATTATGGGGGACACCTGGCTTACTAGCAGTGTGTGTGAAAAAGATCTACTAGGGGTCTTGGTGGACCACAAGCTCAACATGAGTTCACAGTGTGATGCAGCTGGGGAAAAGTGAATGCTATTCTAGGCAGCATCCACAGTGTCCAGATCAAAGGAAAAACAAAATTAAAAAATTCCTTCCAGTAGCACCTTAGAGACCAACTAAGTTTGTTCTTGGTATGAGCTTTTGTGTGCATGCACACTTCTTCAGATACACTGAAACAGAAGTCACCAGACCCTTATATATAGTGATGAGAGGGTGGGGAGGGTATTACTCAGAGGGGGGGTGGGAATGGGTGAAGTAATAATCCATCTCTGTTCCACCTTGATCACACCACACTTGGAATACTGTGTCCAATTCTGGGCAAAACAATTTAAGAAAAATGTTGACCAGCTGGAAGTTGGAAAACCCTGTTTTCCTTTGCAGACACGCGCAAGAGTTTTCAACGCCCAGAAGACGAGTGTCCAAATGAGAAAGGAGATTCCGGCACTGCAGAATCTGTAAGTTTTTGCAGAACCTTCGGGAACGTGTTTTGCTATTTCTGCTCATTTCTTATCTTTTACTGCATTTTTCCGTACTCAGGTCTTCATTAGGTACTGGCATGATCCCAGAGCCAAACCTCACCTTCGCCTTCCTGCTCTCTTTCCTTTGCGCTCGGCTATCCATCGGAACCCAGGGACCCAGGTGGCGCTGTGGGTTAAACCACAGAGCCTAGGGCTTGCTTAATCAGAAGGTCGGCAGTTCGAATCCCTGCGACGGGGCGAGCTCCCGTTGCTCAGTCCCAGCTCCTGCCAACCTAGCGGTTTGAAAGCACGTCAAAGTGCAAGTAGATAAATAGGTACCACTCCAGTGGGAAGGTAAACAGCGTTTGCATACGCTGCTCTGGTTCGCCAGAAGCGGCTTAGTCATGCTGGTCACATGATTCGGAGATCATTTTCAAAAGGGCTCAGAGATTTCAACTGCCATGGGGCCTCCACAGGGTTTGATGGGGTCATGGTCCCCAGGGGACAGGGCCCCCCTATGCATTCCCACCCACAGCAGGGCCCCTGCTCCCCAGTTCCCCTTGAGACCCCTGGGTGCAGCTTCCTCCTCGGATGGGGGACAAGAAGAAGCTGGTGCCTCCTGCCAGGACAGACCCTCCAGCTACTCCAGGTTCCCAGCCCCGACTGGCAGCCTTGACCCTCCAGGGTTCAAGACAGGGAATGTTCCCAGCCTGACCGTGAGATGCTCGCAGGGGAGACGGAGCCTGGGCCCTTCTGCATGCCAAGCAGGTGTCCTACTCCTGAGCTATGGTGACCCTTCCCAGAGTATTCAAGGGGCAGAGCTGTGAGCTGGGTCTTGACTGGGTCTTTCACCAAACAACCCTTTCATTCCAGCTGCCACCCCAGAGTATTTTTACATTTTCCTTTATGGTTTATACCTTGGGTTGCGGCCGCTTCAGGTTGTGCGATTTCGGGTTGCGCACTGCGCTGAACCCGGAAGTAACGGAATGGGTTTACTTCCAGGTTTCAGCGCTTGTGCATGCGCAGAAGCGCCAAACGGCGTCACGCGCATGCGCAGAAGCGGCAGTGTGGGTTGCAAACGTGCCTCCCGCACGGATCGTGTTCACAACCTGATCTTTCACTGTACTGCCTTCATTTCAGGGCATTAAAATGCAAAATAAAAACACCAATAACATAATAAAAACAAAAATGAAACACACCAATATTTCCCTCTCCCACAAAGACACTTAAGATTATAAAGTTTAATTAGCCAAAGGCCTGATGGTTATATTATACTTATTAAACACCCTTCCAAACTCACAGCCAATCACCACTCACCCCCAAAATTTAAAACTCCCCCCTCCCCCAGCTAACATTACCTTAAATCTATTATAATATAGAAGCTGACTTACTATTACTGTATTACATTTATTACTTTGCCAGAGTATATAGCTTTAAATACAACACCAGAATAAAGCACCCACCTTTTAAGCAGACAAACATGCACGAACAATTTCTAAGAGTCTTGTGGGAGAGCCAGTGTAGTATATTGCCTAGAGTATTTGACTACACCCTGGGAGACCTGGGTTCAAATTCCTGCTTGGCCATGAGGCTCACTGGGCGGCCTTGGGGAGCCTAACCTAACAGAGTTATTCTCATGATTGAAGAGGAGGTGAAGAACCATGTAACCCCACAAGAACATAACAAGAAAGGAGATGCTGACTAAACATCAAGAAGATGCATTGCAGTTGGTTAGACTAGATGACCCTCAAGATCCCTCCCAAAGCTATTATTCTATAACTCCAGGATTCCCCCTGCTGTGAGTTCTTTGATGGGAAGTGAGATTTCCTTCCAGCTGAAGCTCTTTCCACATTCCAAGCACTACAGTGGTACCTCTGGTTATGTACTTGTCAGGGGGCTGCAGCCCTGCTCCAGTCCTGCGTTAAGCAGATATCGAGAGCAGCCCCCAATTTTAACGACGGATTCATCCAGTTCCCCTGCCGGTCCCAGCAGTGGAGAAGGAGAGGTGGTGGAGGGGCTTCAGCCAGCCAGGCAGAGCCATCGCCCCGTAGCTGGGGAAGGAAAGAAGAGGCGCACAAGGTGCTTCCGTCTGCCGAGATGGGGTTCCTGGCGGGAAAATCGCCGAAGGGTATTCTGGGAATCTGAGAGTGATTGATGAGTCGTTTTTATGATGTACTCCGCGTTGTAAAGTAATTAGCCTAGATTAAAGCTTCAAAGCTTAATGATTCAGAGTCTTTCTTTGAGCGGCCAGCTGGGGAAAGGACCCCACGCTTCCTGACAGTTCAGTGGGCCCTCGACTTACGAAGATAATGCGTTCCGACGTAATTTTCGTTAGTCGAAAACATTCGTAAGTCGAATCCCCATAGGAATGCATTGAGCGAAAAAAATTCGTAAGTCGAAAAAATCCTATTCAAAAATTCGTAAGTCGAAAAAATCCTATTCAAAAATTCGTAAGTCGAAAAAATCCTATTCAAAAATTTGTAAGTCGAAAAAATCCTATTAAAGCGGCCACGACTTCCTTTCGGAAGTCGAAAAATTCAGTTGCGGCGGCCATTTTTTTCCTTCCGGAAGTCATTCGTAACTCGAAAAATACGTAAGTCGAGTCGTTCGTAAGTCGAGGTACCACTGTACTTAATTCGTTCCGGAGGTCCGTTCTTAACATGAAACCGTTCTTAACCTGAAGCACCACTTTAGCTAATGGGGCCTCCCCGTGTTGCTGCGCCGCCGCTACCCGATTTCTGTTCTCATCCTGAAGCAAAGTTCTTAACCCGAGGTAATATTTCTGGGTTAGCAGAGTCTGTAACCTGAAGCGTATGTAACCCGAGGTACCACTGTATTCGGGTTTCTCAGTCATTGGAATTCTTTGGTGGGAAGTGAGAGTTTGCTTCAAGGTGAATCTCTTTCCACACTCTTGGCATTGAAATGGTTTCTACCTGTGTGAATTCTCTCATGGGTAGTGAGATTATTCCTCCGACAAAAGCTCTTTCCACATTCCACACACTGATACGGTCTCTCCCCTGTATGAATTCTTCGATGGAAAGTGAGACTGTCCTTCCTAGAGAAGCTCTTTCCACATTCCACACACTGATATGGTTTCTCCCCGCTGTGAATCATCTGATGTCGACAGAAGTCTCTTGCTGTAGTAAGGCACATCTCACATTCCAAGCACTGATATACTTCCTCACCTGTATGAATTCTTTGATGGGAAGTGAGATGGCCCCTCTTACGAAAGCTCTTCCCACATTCCGTACACCGATATGGTTTATCTCCTGTATGAATTATTTGATGGGAAGTGAGATTGAACTTCTGACTGAAGCTCCTATCACATTCCAAGCACTGAAATGGTTTCTCCCCTGTATGAATTCTTTGATGGGAAGTGAGAGTTTGCTTGGAGGTGAATCTCTTTCCGCACTCTTCGCATTGAAATGGTTTCTCCCCAGTGTGAATTCTCTTATGTTGCCATAACATTTTTGTTGAAGCAAAGCATTTTGTACATTCCAAGCACTGATATGGCTTCTCCCCTGTATGAATTATTTCATGGGAAGTAAGACTGTCCTTCCTGGAAAAGCTCTTCCCACATTCCAAGCACTGATATGGTTTCTCCCCTGTATGAATTATTTGATGGGAAGTGAGACTTCGCTTATAACTGAAGCTCCTACCACATTCCAAGCACTGAAATGGTTTCTCCCCTATATGAATTCTTTGATGGGAAGTGAGAGTTTGCTTGGAGGTGAATCTCTTTCCGCACTCTTCGCATTGAAATGGTTTCTCCCCAGTGTGAATCCTCTTATGTTGCCACAACTTTTTTGTTGAAGGAAAGCACTTTCTGCATTCCAAGCACTGATATGGTTTCTCCCCTGTATGAATTCTTTGATGGGAAGTAAGACTATTATTCCGAGTGAAGCTCTTTCCACACTCCCAACATTGATAGGGCTTCTCACCAGTATGAATTCTTTGATGGGAAGTAAGACCATTCTTCTGACTGAAGCTCTCTCCACACTCGAAGCAGTGATAGGGCCTCTCCCCCTTATGAATTCTTCGATGGGATTGGATATGTGAGATGTCACTAAAGCTCTTCCCACATTCCAAGCACTTATATGGTTTCTCCCCACTGTGAATTCTCTGATGGGAAGTGAGACTGTCCTTCCTAGAGAAGCTCTTTCCACACTCCAAGCATTGATATGGTTTCTCCCCTGTATGAATTCTTAGATGGAAAGTAAGACTAATCTTCCGACTGAAGCTCTTCCCACATTCCAAGCACTGATGTCGTTTCTGCCCACTGTGAATTCTCTTATGTCGGTGGAAGTCTATTCTTGTAGTAAAGAACTTCTCACATTCCAGGCACTGAAATGGTTTCTTCCCTGCATGAATTCTTTGATGGGAAATGACACTATTCTTACGACTGAAGCTCTTTCCACATTCCAAGCACGGATAGGGTTTCTTGCCAATAGGATTTCTTTGATGGGAAGTGGCATGGGAGCTCTGACTGAAGTTCTCCCCACACTGCAAATATTGATATGGCTTCTCCACTGTGTGAATTTTGTCCTGTTGTCCCTTGTTCTTAATTTCTAATTCATCACCACCTGCAACGAAGAGAGGAACAGATCAGAGCCTAAGAAAGAAATGGAGTTCCCAGTTTTTGAATAATGCTCATGAACATTTGTGATAAAGGAAGATCTGAATGGAGTTAGATGGGAAGTCTTACTGCAGAGTCCACTGCCTTTGCTCACTGACATTCACTGACATATTTATGGGAAATTCAGATTCAAAAAACCTGTTCTTTTCAGGGATTAAATTTCCTTGGCTGAATCATCAAACCAACTCAATCTGCAAGGTCAGAAGTCTATTTGAATATGAATTGGATTCTCTGTCTACCAATTACGCAGTGTCGAGGGGGGAATTAAATTGCTAGGTAATGACAGAATTCTAAATGCGTTTGGAAAATAGATCAAAAAGCTCAAAACGGATGTCAGGGACTGGCCCGAGGCAGGAGGGGTGGCGGAAGGGGGAGAGAAACCAAGTAGCCACCAATGTACACCGGAGCAGGTACTGCAAGCGTGGGAGGAGGAGGAGAGAGCACCACAGTTGTCGCCAGAAATAGGGAAGGAGGTATGGAGGAGTGAAATCGAGGGACTGTCACCGCCCGTGCTATCGCAGGAAGCAGAGGCGGGTAGGGAGGCAATAGGAGGGGATGAGGAAATGGAGACAGAGGCGGAGCAAGGGGTTGAGGACCTTGCCAGAGCCTCGACAGCCACTTCCAGGGAAGACGAAAGCGAAAGGGAAGGAACCAGCGCCGCGACTGATAGGGTCAGGAGGCGGAAAAGGAGGAGCGAGAGGAGGCGCTGGGGTTTTGCTAAGCTTTTATGCTGGGGGCAAAATCGAAAGCCTTTACTCGGGGGATCTGACACAACGGAGTCGGATGATGAACTGTAATGTCTGTTGACGTGAGTGAGTTAATAAAACTACTGATCAAGTAAACCCATGCGTTGGGAGTTTACTCCTGAGGAGGACACACATCCCTCTGACAGCTAACCACTGGTGATTTCAAATGATTAAGCGACGTCCACTTCCCTAGACACTCAGAAAGCCTATCCACATCCTGATCCCTGTGCAAAAGGGCAGAAGCGGAGGAACAATATTCACAGGCAAAACATTCTCTAGCCCTCCATGCAAGGTGAGCTGTGGGGGTGTGAGAATCCCAGGTGCTCCAGGTGGCAACGTTGGGATCCATCAAAAGATGGGAGGGAGGTTTGTCCCAGAGAAATATCTACTGAATTCCAAAACAGATATTAGTAGAATTTGCTGCCAAGGAGTGTGGTGGAGCCTCCTTCTTTGGAGGTCTTTAAGCAGAGGCTTGACAGCCACCTGTCAGGAATGCTTGATGGTGTTTAATGCTTGGCAGGGGGTTGGACTGGATGGCCCTTATGGTCTCTTCCAACTCTATGATTCTATGATTCTACCCAACAGGGAACTTTACCCAGAGAGATCATGGTCCTGCAAGTCTCCTCCATGACTTCCTGATGCAGAACTCTCTGGGCAGGATCCAGCAACGCCCACTCCTCAGCCGTGAAAAGAACAGCAACATCTTCAAAAGAAGCTGAACCCTGAAAGAAAAATATCCTTCTCTTAGGCAGCATAAATGTTATTTCCTGCACGTTGCTCTTTTGCTTCCTGCCTGGATTGTTTTAATCGCATTGGTCTGCTGCACATTTTGATTATTGATGTTTATTATAATGCTTTAATAGAATTCTTTAATAGTGTATTTTAATGATGGTGTGAATCTTAGTGAAAATGGGTGGAACTCCACCTTGTTTTATTCAGATCATTCTCTCTGTGCAAGCTTTCCAGTTTGCCAAATGGAAGAACCCCTCTCTCCTCTCCCTGAGTTTTGTTCTAGGCTGGAAAGAGTCTCCAGATCTCCCAAAGACAATTTGTAATAAATAATACTAGTGACATTCAGAGTTAAGGTGAATTGGCTACTCATAATCCTCAGGGCGGGACGGGGGTGGTGCTGTGAATTAAATCACAGAGCCTAGGGCTTGCCGATCAGAAGGTCGGTGGTTCGAATCGCTGCGACGGGGTGAGTTCCCGTTGCTCGGTCCCTGCTCCTGCCCACCTAGCAGTTCGAAAGCATGTCAAAGTACAAGTATGGTAGATAAATAGGTACCACTGCAGCAGGAAGGTAAACGGCATTTCTGTGTGCTGCTCTGGTTCGCCAGAAGCGGCTTAGTCCTGCTGGCCACATGACCTGGAAGCTGTACGCCGGCTCCCTCGGCCAATAATGCGAGATGAGCGCCGCAACCCCTGAGTCGGTCACGACTGGACCTAATGGTGAGGGGTATCTTTACCTTTTTAATCCTCAGGGCATAAACCTTCCTTAATGGCATTTTCAGCCTTTGTTAAGGGCAGCTTTGACAGAAGCAATGAGGAGGGGAGAGAAACGGCCTGCCTCCCCCACCCCTCAGCCTCTTTCCCCCCAAGGCTCCTTCTCCCTACCTGATCCGGTTCCTCAGCCACAGCTTCCCCTCCAGCAGGATGAAGAGATGGATGAGGAGGTCTTGCCGGCATCCTTCTTTCACCTGCGAGAGACAAAGGGAAGTGCTTCTCTCAGAGGGGCATTTGGGAGTTTGTCTACCAATTACCTGTCCAGGGGAGAATTAAACTGCTGGGTAATGACAGAATTCTAAATGCGTCTGGAAAATAGATCAAAAAGCTCAAAACTAACTACTGATGATTTAAAAAGATTAAAATGAATATATAGTTCTGAAACTTTGCTGTTATCTTCAAAGCTACACTGTTCGTAAATCTCCTATGCGGAACGGACTGAAAACCAATGGTCACTTTTTATAACTGCAGAGAAGCAAAGATGATCAAAGGAGGAGAACTAATAAAACATACAGTATTTTTCGCTCCATAAGACGCACTTTTTCCCTCCTAAAAAGTAAGGATAAATGCCTGTGCGTCTTATGAAGGGAAGGCGGGCAGTGGCGGGACCAGCGACGCGAAAGGGCTCCTTTCTGGCTGCTCGTCCCATCTCCTCCACTGCCTACCACCAATGCTTGCCCTCCACTTGCTCCACCCCGGCTCGCTGAAAAGCAAGCGGAGGGCGAGCCGCTTAAACGCTCAGCAAGCTGCGGGGGAGGGCTCCTTTTCTTTCCTTCACACCTCGCTTTGGGGCAGCGGAGCTGGGCAGGAGCCGCCTACAGCTCCACTGCCCCAAAGCAAGCCGCGGAGGAGGGAAGGAGGCGGAGCCCTCCTCCGTGGCTCGCCCCAAAGCAGCAAAGAGGGACAGCAACCGCTTACACCCGTGTAGGTGGCTCCTGCCCCTTTGCTGCTTTGGGGTGAGCCACGGAGGAGGGCTCCACTTCCTTCCCTCTTCCGCGGCTGGCTTCGAAGCGGCAAAGCCCCAGGAAGGTTTGGGAGCGGGAGGCAGGCTGTGGGGAGAAGGAAATCCTCCCAAGCCTCCGCGGGGGGAGAGTGATCCCTGCAGACTTGGGATGGAAGCTCCCAGGCCTCTGCAGGGATTGCTCTCCTCCCGAGGAGGCTGTAATTCAGAATATATTTTTTCTTGTTTTCCACCTCTAAAAACTAGGTGCGCCTTGTGGCCAGGTGCATCTTATGGAGCGAAAAATACAGTAATAAGTAAATCATAACAAAAATAATTAAGATTGCCGGAAGAAATATCAACAACCTCAGATATGCTGATGACACAACCTTGATGGCAGAAAGTGAGGAGGAATTAAAGAACCTTTTAATGAGGGTGAAAGAGGAGAGTGCAAAATATGGTCTGAAGCTCAACATCAAAAAAACGAAGATCATGGCCACTGGTCCCATCACGTCCTGGGAAATAGAAGGGGAAGAAATGGAGGCAGTGAGAGATTTCACTTTCTTGGGTTCCATGATCACTGCAGATGGTGACAGCAGTCACGAAATTAGAAGACGCCTGCTTCTTGGGAGAAAAGCAATGACAAACCTAGACAGCATCTTAAAAAGCAAAGACATCACCTTGCCAACAAAGGTCCGTATAGTTAAAGCTATGGTTTCCCCAGTAGTAATGTACGGAAGTGAGAGCTGGACCATAAAGAAGGCTGATCGCCGAAGAATCGATGCTTTTGAATTATGGCGCTGGAGGAGACTCTTGAGAGTCCCATGGACTGCAAGAAGATCAAACCTATCCATTCTTAAAGAAATCAGCCCTGCGTGCTCACTAGAAGGACAGATCCTGAAGTTGAGGCTCCAGTACTTTGGCCACCTCATGAGAAGAGAAGACTCCCTAGAAAAGACCCTGATGTTGGGAAAGGTTGAGGGCACAAGGAGAAGGGGACGACAGAGGATGAGATGGTTGGACAGTGTTCTCGAAGCTACTAACATGAGTTTGGCCAAACTGCGAGAGACAGTGAAGGATAGGCGTGCCTGGCGTGCTCAGGTCCATGGGGTCACGAAGAGTCGGACACGACTGAACGACTGAACAACAACAACAAAAATAACACGGAATACCTTTCGATTTTTGATATGCCAGAACCAGCAGGTAAGATATGAAATGTGCAGAATAGCTGTAGAGGTTTGAGAGAGACTGCAGGTGAGAGAAGGGACAGAATCTGTTGAGGAAAAAACCTGAGACAGCAGTAGATGAAGAAAAGTCCACAGCTTTACAACACAAGGGAGGGAGGGAGGGAGGGAGGGAGGAGAGATTTATGGACGGAATAAGTATGAACTACGATATTATTAAGATTTGTCAGAACCCTTGACGAGAATTCATCATAATGAACTGGAAAAAGGCCATACTGGAAATTTTATGAGAACAACCAATGAACTCTCTGATTGGATAAAGGTGAATCCGAGAGGCCTGGAAGGGAAGATGGAGAGACACCATCTTGCAGAATGAGAAAAGAACGGATATCAATAAAGCTAAAAGTTGTTCTGTAATGCATAATTTGAATATTTTGAATAATTGTTATATACATAAATGGCAGACAGAGAAGCAGAAGACGCTCCTCTCCTTTATATTTTATCTTGTTCCTTATCATGTTTTACCTATGACTTTTAAGGGTATAAAGAACAAACTTAGTTGGTCTCTAAGGTGCTACTGGAAGGAATTTTTTAATTTTGTTTTGACTATAACAGACCAACACAGCTATCTACCTGTAAGGGTATAAAGAGTTTGGGCTTATTATAGTCTCTCTCTTCCTTCCCTTTCTTTTTCTCTTTTCTGGTAACTTTCCTATTTTTCTTTTTCAGAATAGTTTGGCTTTTATGTATTTCAAGTGGAAAACTTTCAATAAAAAAACTTTTTTTAAAAATAAAAAGTCCCTTTGCTCAACCAAAGAATAGGTAAAGGTAAAGGGACCACTGACCATTAGGTCCAGTCGTGTCCGACTCTGGGGTTGCGGTGCTCATCTCGCTTTATGGGCCGAGAGCCGGCGTACAGCTTCCGGGTCATGTGGCCAGCATGACTTAGCCGCTTCTGGCGAACCAGAGCAGCGCACGGAAACGCTGTTTACCTTCCCACTGGAGTGGTACCTATTTGACGTGCTTTCGAACTGCTAGGTGGGCAGGAGCTGGGACCGAGCAACAGGAGCTCACCCCGTCGCAGGGATTCGAACCGCCGACCTTCTGATCGGCAAGCCCTAGGCTCTGTGGTTTAACCCACAGCGCCACCTGGGTCCCTAAGAATGGACAGAAACAAAAACCTGGCAGAAGCCACTTCCACTTCCCTGAACACTCAGAAAGCCTATCCACAGCCTGATCCCTGTGCAAAAAGGCAGAGGCGGAGGAACAATATTCACAGGCAAAACATTCTCTAGCCCTCCATGCAAGGTGAGCTGTGGGGGTGTGAGAATCCCAGGTGCTCCAGGTGGCAACATTGGGATCCATCAAAAGATGGGAGGGAGGTTTGTCCCAGAGAAATATCTACTGAATTCCAAAACAGATATTAGTAGAATTTGCTGCCAAGGAGTGTGGTGGAGCCTCCTTCTTTGGAGGTCTTTAAGCAGAGGCTTGACAGCCACCTGTCAGGAATGCTTTGATGGTGTTTAATGCTTGGCAGGGGGTTGGACTGGATGGCCCTTGGGGTCTCTTCCAACTCTAGGATTCTATGATTCTACCCAACAGGGAACTTTACCCAGAGAGATCATGGTCCTACAAGTCTCCTCCATGACTTCCTGATGCAGAGCTCTCTGGGCAGGATCCAGCAACGCCCACTCCTCAGCCGTGAAATGAACAGCGACATCTTCGAAAGAAACTGAAGCCTGAAAGAAAAAAGGTCCTTCTCTTAGGCAGCATAAAGGTTATTTCCTGCACGTTGCTCTTTTGCTTCCTGCCTGGGTTGTTTTAATCGGATTGGTCTGCTGCACATTTTGATTATTGATGCTTATTATAATGCTTTAATAGAGTTCTTTCATACTGTATTTTAATGATGAGTATGAATCTTAGTGAAAATGGATGGAACTGCACCTTGTTTTATTCAGATCATTCTCTCTGTGCAAGCGTTCCAGTTTGCCAAATGGAAGAATCCCTCTCTCCTCTCCCTGAGTTTTGTTCTGGGATGGAAAGACTCTCCAGATGTCCCAAAGACAATTTGTAACAAATAATGCTAGTGACATTTAGAGATTAGGTGAAGGGACTACTCATTATCCTCAGGGCATAAACCTTCATTAATGGCATTTTCAGCCTTTGACAGACACAATGAGGAGGGGAGAGAAACGCCCTGCCTCCCCCACCCCTCAGCCTCTTCCCCCCCCAGGCTCCTTCCCCCTACCTGATCCGGTAGCTCAGCCATGGCTTCCCCTCCACCAGGATGAAGAGATGGATGAGGAGGTCTTGCTGGCATCCTTCTTTCACCTGCGAGAGACAAAGGGAAGTGGGGAGACAGGAGTGCATGGTGCTTCTCTCAGAGGGGCATTCTGGCCTTTGTGCCCATTTCATGTTTTTGTTATGCTAAAATACATCTCTTGTCCTTCCCTCAGATATTGAAAGAACCCAGAGATTAGTTCCAGTGTCAACACAATGTGGCCAGACTGAGAAAAAACTCCTTCCTCCTTACCCAGCGGCCTCTCTCTGGTGTCCAAGGAAGTCTTCTCTGCCTCAGAGGAATCAGGACCCATTTCTGCAAACAGATCCTTTTCCTGAAAGAGCAACGAGGATTCAAAATAAAGAATGAAGAGAAGGGTTAGAGAAGGAATGGGAGAGGCAAAATCTTTAGGGGTATCCCATATCATTCCCTGGATACAGTCCAAAAAAGGCTGAGTAATTAGTATAGCAGAATACTCAATATTCCTGGTGTGGTCTCTGACATTTCTCCCGACCATCTTGGGAGCCTAATACGTGCCCTTACGGTGGTCACTGATTCTCTTAAAGAAGGTGACGTTTATTAATATTAATATTCTCATAACATGGGTGAGGCCAAAGTTCAAGTGGGCCGGACTAAAGGACAGCACTAGGAAGCAACTGCAATATTGTGTTTTATTATTGTGTTTTTATGTTATCGGCTACTCTAGGAGCTTACAGTGAAGGGTGGGTAATGAATAATAATAATACTGTAATAATAAATACTGTGATGTAGCTTAACCCACCCCCCGCAGCCATATATGTCTGGGGATTCTCCTGGATCCAACATAGTCACTGGGGGCTCAGGTGGCCTCAGTGACTAGCAGGATCCCTTTCCAGCTCTGACAGAGAGGACAAGGCCAGAGTCCTCCATGCTCTCGATCCACTGAGCATATGGCTGTGCCCTTTAGGCGGAGCTGCCCATTTCTCTCCCCTCCTTTTCTCCAAGGAGCGCCAGGTGGCATCCATGCCCCCCCTCACTGAATCCCCACAGCCTTGAGAACACATCTAATTCCCCTCTTAAAACAGCTGCTTTGGTGGCCAGTTCATTTCCTGGCCCAGTTCAGGAACTCGCACTTGGCACCCCAAATATCAGAACATCAGCAGGACTGGGGCGCAAGAGCCCCTCTCTCCCCGCTGCGCTTCCTTCCCAGCAACTGGGATTCAGAAGCATCTCTGGGGAGACAAGAGCTCAGCCCTCGAGGATGAAGCCAAGCAAAGCCCCTCCTTCTCCCTGCACTGGTCCCAGCCTTGCCTCCTGGGGCAGGGAGTTCCATAGGCTTGACTCTGCATCGCAGGAACAAGCGCTTTCTCTTCTCTGCCCCCTCCCCTCTTCCCACAGTCAGCCTTTCCTTTTTGTTTCTTCGGTATATTGTATGTCCACATATTTCCATCGGGCTACAACCTGTGTTAGTAAATGGGACTGATTCCTCAGTCTGAGGGGGTTTTATTTTCAGGCCCTTTTCTCCCCTCCCCAAAGGGGCAAACAGCGCATGGATCCAAAGGAAGATAATACTTGCAGGGCTCCTGCAACCTCGCCCCCGCCCGGGCTTTACAGAGGAGGGGGGCAGGAGCCTCTGCTCCTTGATTTGGGGGTCCCCCTGCTCCCTCCCTGCATCCCAGGGACCCCCTCTTCTCCCCAATATATCCTATGCATGATGAGCAGAGACTCACCGGATTCAGGAGGCGCCAGGGATGCAACACGTGCAGAAGAGAGAGACAAAGGCCCCCTCCTCCTTTTGTAGGCAGGCGCGGAGAGGGAGGGGCTTTTGCTGGGGAGTTTCTCTCGCCCCCCCCCAGCCCCCCCAACCCCACCGCCTTTATTTCCTCTCCTCTCTAGGAATCCATGTGAATCCCTTTTAACCCTTAGGAAGCCAGCACCCCCCACTCTCTGGTGTCCATCCCTGCCTCCTGCGGGAGGGAGTTCCGCAGTTTAACTGCCCTGCGGAAAGTGTCTCTGTCCTGAATCTTCCAACATTTACTTTCAATGGGTGCCCATGTGTCGACCCCATAATATAATTGAAGGGGGCATGGAAGTGGGAGGGGGGCATACAACCTGGCTGCAGCAAGAGATGGAGGGTGGGGTGGTGCCGCTGAGGCAGGGGGCACTCTCTTGCGGACACACGCGTGGAACCCTGTCTGTGGTGCCTTCTCTCCTGTATGGATTCTTATATGGGTCTTAATACGGAAGCTCTTCCCACATTCCATGCATTGATATGGTTTCTTCCCTGTATGAATTCCTTGATGGGAAATGAGCTCGGCCCTCTCTCTGAATCTCTTTCCACCTTCCAAGCACTGGTAGGGCTTCAGCCCCATGGGATTTCTTTTATGGGAAGTAGAATGGGAGCTTTGACTGAAGTTCTCTCCACACTCTGAATACTGAACTGCTTTCTCCAATGTGTGGACTTTTTCATGGTTTCCCTTGCTCTTAATTTCCAATTTATCACCCCCTGCAATGAAATGAGAGATGAATCAGAGTGTCAGGAAAATATGAAGCCGCCAGTTATTGAAAAGTGCTCATGAATGCTTGTGAGAGAGGAAGAACTGAGAGGCGTTGGATCGGAGGGTGTCACTTCAAGGTTCATTGCCTTTGTTGACTGGCATTCAGGGACATCTTTATGGCAACCTGACATTCGAAAACCCTGCCTCTTTTCTGGGATAGATTTTGTTTGCCCCAATTATGAAATCTGCTTCACCTCTTATGTCAGCCGTCTTTTTGGGTCAACCAGAAACACACAGCAGCCAAAATAATAAATTTGTCAGAAGCTACTTCCAGTTCCCTGACCACTCAGAAGCCCACATTTTAAAAAGGACTGGGCAGTTCAGACCAGCCTGATCCTTGTTTAAAAAGGCATAACTGGAGGAAGGATATTTACAGACAAATCAGTAGATGGTTCTCCATTCAATGTGACCTGTGGGGGTGTTAGAATCCCAAATTCTGTAAGTGGCACTGTTGAGCTCCATCAAAATCTGGGAGCTTCATCTGGAATTTCAAAATAGTGTGATCCAAGAGGGAGCCTTACTCCTCATCCGTGACCCAGACCCAGAGATTTTGACGGCCATGGGGTCTGCACAGTTTAATGTGGCCCTGGTCCCCAGGGGGACAGGGACCCCTCTGCACGCCCCCAACCTTCAGGGCGAATGGCCCCTGCTCCCCAGGTCCCCTTGAGACCCCTGGGTGTTGCCTCCTCCTCAGATGGGGGACAGGAAGAAGCTGGTGCCTCCTGCCAGGGCAGACCCTGGGGGTCCCTCCAGCTGCTCCAGGTTCCCAGCTCTGACTGGCAGCCTTGACCCTCCAGGGTTCAAGACGGGGAATGTTCCCACTTGACCCTGAGATGCTGCCAGCAGGGACGCAGCCTGGGACCTTCTGCATGCCAAGCAGGTGTCCTGGTCTTGAGCTAGGGTCGCCCTTCCCAGAGTATTCAAGGGGCAGAGCTGTGAGCTGGGTCTTGACTGGGTCTTTCACCAAACAGCCCCTTCATTCCAGCTGCCACCCCAGAGTATTTTTACATTTTCCTTTATGGTTTATGATAACCTTATTTTTCATTTACAATGGTACCTTGGTTCTCAACCCGTTACAGAAGTCCGTTCCAAAACCAAAGCGTTCCAAAAGCAAGGCGCGCTTTCCCATAGAAACTAATGCAAAATGGATTAATCCGTTCCAGACTTTTAAAAACAACCCCTAAAACAGCAATTTAACGTGAATTTTACTATTTAACAAGACCATTGATTCATAACACGAAAGCAATAAACAATGGACTGCAGTCACACGATCAATCAATCAGTAGCTGAACTGGGTTCCACACAGTCACAGAAACAAAACAAAAAAGTTGCAAAAACAAAAATGCAAAATAAATAGCAAAAACAGACAGACCTCAGCGTAACACTCAAAACGGAAGTGTGGCACTCAAAATGGAAGAGTAACACTCAAAATGGAGCACATTTAACTTCCGGAAAAAGTTCACACACTCACTTCTGGGTTTGCAATGTTTGGGTTCCAAGTTGAGTACAAAGGTGTTTGAGAACCTAAGTTAAATTCGTATGCTGCCTTCAATTGAAAAACTCAGGGCAGTCCCCAGCATTAAAATTGAAAATAAAAACACCAATTACATAATAAAAACAAAAATGAAACGCACCAATATTCTCCTCCCACAAAGAGACTTAAAAGTATTAAAGTTTAATTAGACAAAGGCCTGATTGTTATGTTGTACTTACTTAAACACCCTTCCAAACTCTCAGCCAATCAACAGCCCCTCCCCCAGCTAACATTACCTTAAATCTATTATAATATATTAGTTGATTTACTATTATTACATTAATTACTTTTCTAGAGTATACAACTTTAAGTACAAACACCAGAATATGGCAACCAAATTTTAAGCAGACAAACATGCACAAACAATTTCTAAGAGTCTCATTGGAGAGCCAGTATAGTATACCGGTATTGCCTAGAGCAGGGATGTCCAACAAGTCGATCGCGAGGTTTTGGTAGATCGTAGTCAATCGCTGGCCTCCTTCCAGCCCCGCCCCCGCCCCGCCCTCCATTGCTTGAGAACCGAAAAAGGCGTTTAAAAACCGAGGGTATTTTCCCCCCAGGGATCCTTCAGTGAGCTGCTGTTTCTCTTTGACCCCAAAATAATGTAAAAAACGTTGCACCCCCTTCCCCCCAAAAGCTAAGAAACTTATGCCTCCCGAACCCCCTAAAAATGGGGCTTTCTCCCCCACCAGAAAAAGTTCAACAACTTTGACCTGAACCCCTAAAAAATGGTGGGTTGATCACTGCCAGTTTTTAATTCTTTGAGTAGATTGCAGTCTCCTGGAAGTTGGCCACCCCTGGCCTAGAGTATTTGACTACACCCTGGGAGACCTGGGTTCAAATCCCTACTTGGCCATGAAGCTCACTGGGCAGCCTTGGGGAGCCTAACCTAACAGAGTTATTCTCATAATTGAAGAGGAGGTGAAGAACCATGTAACCCCACAAGAACATAACAAGAAAGGAGATTCTGACTAAACATCAAGAAGATGCATAGAGGTTAGACTAGATGACCCTCAAGATCCCTCCCAAAGCTACTATTCTATAACTCCAGGATTCCCCCTGCTGTGAGTTCTTTGATGGGAAGTGAGATTTCCTTCCAGCTGAAGCTCTTTCCATATTCCAAGTCCTATACGGGTTTCTCCGTCATATGAATTCTTTGGTGGGAAGTGAGTGTTTGCTTGAAGGTGAATCTCTTTCCGCACTCTTGGCATTGAAATGGTTTCTCCCCAGTGTGAATTCTCTTATGTCGCCATAACTCTTTTCTTGCAGCAAAGCACTTTGTGCATTCCAAGCACTGATATGGCTTCTCCCCTGTATGAATTCTTTGATGGGAAGTAAGACTGTCCTTCCTGGAAAAGCTCTTTCCACATTCCACGCACTGGTATGGTTTCTCTCCGCTGTGAATACTCCGATGTCGACGGAAGTATCTGCTTGTAGTGAAGAACTTCCCACATTCCAAGCACTGATATGGTTTTTCTCCGTTGTGAATCCTCTGATGTAGACGAAGGTATCTGCTTGTAGTGAAGAACTTTCCACATTCCAGGCACTGATATGGTTTCTCCCATGTATGACTTATTCGATGGGAAGTGAGATAAGAGCTGCGACTAAAGCTCTTTCCACATTCCAAGCACTGATATGGTTTCTCCCCACTGTGAATTCTTTGATGGGACGTGAGATTGGCCCTCTGACTGAAGTTCTTCCCACATTCCAAGCACTGATATGGTTTCTCCCCACTGTGAATTCTCTTATGTTGATGAAAGTCACTTCTTGTAGAAAAACACTTCTCACATTCCAAGCACTGATATGGTTTCTCCCCTGTATGAATTCTTTGATGGGAAGTAAGACTATTCTTCCGACTGAAGCTCTTTCCACATTCTAAGCACTGATATGGTTTCTCCCCTGTATGAATTCTTAGATGAGAAGTGAGAGGGCTGCTCTGACTGAAGCTCTTCCCACATTCCAAGCACTGATAGGGTTTCTCCCCGGTATGAATTCTTTGATGGGCTTTGAGATGTGAGCTGTGATTGAAGCTCTTCCCACATTCCATGCACTGATATGGTTTCTCCCCTGTGTGAATTCTTTGATGGGAAGCGAGATTGCTGCTGTCACTGAAGCTCTTTCCACATTCCAAACACTGATAGGGTTTCTTCCCAATAGGATTTCTTTGATGGGAAGTGGCATGGGAGTTCTGATTGAAGTTCTTTCCACACTGCAAATATTGATATGGCTTCTCCACTGTGTGGATTTTCTCATGTTGACCTTTGTTCTTAATTTCTAATTCATCACCACCTGCAACGAAGAGAGGAACAGATCAGAGCCTAAGAAAGAAATCAAGTTCCCAGTTTTTGAATAATGCTTATGAACATTTAAGATAAAGGAAGATCTGAAGGGAGTTAGATGGGAAGTCTTATTGCAGAGTTCATTGCCTTTCCTGACTGACATTCACTGACATATTTAGGGGAAACTCAGATTGAAAAATCTTGTTCTTTTCAGGGATGAAATTTATTTGGCTGAATCACTGACCCAACTCCTTCTGCAAGGTCAGAAGTCTATTTGAATAAGAATTGGATTCTCTGTCTACCAATTACCTAGCGTCCGGGCAAGAATTAAACTGCTGGGTAATGACAGAATTCTAAATGGGTCTGGAAAATATAAAAAAAGCTCAAAACTAAGTACTGGTGATTTCAAAAGATTAAAATAAATATATAGTTGTCAGGGGGCTGCCCCCCCTTCCAGCCCGGCTCTGAGCGAGTACCGTGAGCCACCAGCTATATTGGAGTCCAGCTCCACGTCTAGAGGAAGCTCCGAGGAAAGGAAAGCAGTGAGAGGGCTCCTGGCAGCCACACAGAGCCCTCACAACGTGCCTGGGCAAGGTAAAAGAAAACGGACTAGGTGCTTCCGGTTTCCAAGGTTCGCTTCCTGGCGGGAGAATCGTAAATCAGCAGTTGAGGAATCTGATAGTGATGGAACCTGACGTGTTTATGATGTAGTCCGAGTTGTAAAGTAATTAGCCTAGATTAAACCTTAACAGCTTAATGGCTTCGAGCCTTTCTTTGAACACCCAGCACACAGGGCTGATTTCCTTCAGAATGGATAGGTTTGATCTTCTTGCATCACAGGAAGGTGATGGAGAGAAGATGAAGGGCTGAGGAAAGGGGATGAGGCTCCCAGGTGAGAGCTGGGAGGGTTCACTCTTCTGTGTGGAATAAGGATATAAAGAGCTTGGGCTTATCATACTCTAATTTGTATGCTATTTTAAGTGGAAACTTTCAATAAAAATCAATTTTTTAAAATAAAAAGTCCCTTTGCTCACCCAAAGAATGGACAGAAACAAAAACCTGACAGAAGCCACTTCCACTTCCCTGAACACTCAGAAAGCCTATCCACAGCCTGATCCCTGTGCAAAAAGGCAGAAGCGGAGGAACAATATTCACAGGCAAAACAGTCCCTAGCCCTCCATGCAAGGTGAGCTGTGGGGGTGTGAGAATCCCAGGTGCTCCAGGTGGCAACGTTGGGATCCATCAAAAGATGGAAGGGAGGTTTGTCCCAGAGAAATATCTACTGAATTCCAAAACAGATATGATGACCCAACAGGGAACTTTACCCAGAGAGATCATGGTCCTACAAGTCTCCTCCATGACTTCCTGATGCAGAGCTCTCTGGGCAGGATCCAGCAACGCCCACTCCTCAGCCGTGAAACGAACAGCGACATCTTCAAAAGAAACTGAACCCTGAAAGAAAAATATCCTTCTCTTAGGCAGCATAAAGGTTATTTCCTGCACGTTGCTCTTTTGCTTCCTGCCTGGGTTGTTTTAATCGGATTGGTCTGCTGCACATTTTGATTATTGATGCTTATTTTAATGCTTTAATAGAATTCTTTCATACTGTATTTTAATGATGAGTATGAATCTGAGTGAAAATGGGTGTAAATCCACCTTGTTTTATTCAGATCATTCTCTCTGTGTAAGCGTTCCAGTTTGCCAAATGGAAGAATCCCTCTCTCCTCTCCCTGAGTTTTGTTCTGGGGTGGAAAGACTCTCCAAATGTACTAAAGACAATTTGTAACAAATAATGCTAGTGACATTCAGAGTTAAGGTGAAGGGGCTACTCATTATCCTCAGGGCATAAACCTTCATTAATGGCATTCTGAGCTTTTGTTAAGGGCAGCTTTGACAGAAGCAATCAGGAGGGGGGAGATTTGTTTGGGCTCAGAAACGCCCTGACTGCCCCACCCCTACGACTCTCTCCCCACAAGGCTCCTTCCCTTTACCTCAGGTACGTCGTACTCCCAAGAGACTGCGATCTACTCCCAGTATAAAAAAACTGGCAGTGGTCTACCCATTTCATTGGAAGGATGAGGAGAGGTGAGGTAGGGGGAAATTGCCCATAGTTGTTGAACTTTTTTTAGGGGGGAATGCCACAGTTGCTGAGCTTTTTGGGGGGGGTAGCGCACAGACAACTCCAAAGTTAACAAGCGCGCACAGCACTTACACAACTAATGTCTCAACAATCGTCAGCCAAGGAGGAACAGAGAGAGAGGTGCGGGAGGCGGAAACAGTTTTTTCTACCACATGATCTATAATCATCCTGCGATCGACAGCGATCTCCAGGGGATCTACCTGTCGATGGCGGCCAACCAGTTGGACACTGCTGCTTTACCTGATCCGCTTCCTCAGCCACGGCTTCCCCTCCACCAGGATGAAGTGATGGATGAGGTGGTCTTGCCGGCATCCTTCTTTCACCTGCGAGAGACAAAGGGAAGTGGGGAGTCAGGAGTGCATGGTGCTTCTCTCAGAGGTACATTGTGATGTTTGTCCCCATTTCACATTTTAATTATGTTAAAATATCTCATCTCCTTTGGCCTCTTGACCCCAAGTGGCTTCTCCCAAAAGATGAAAAGATTAGTTTCAGAATCAACAGAATGAAATCAAAAGAAGAAAAACTTCCTTCCTCCTTACCCAGCGGCCTCTCTCTGGTGTCCAACAAAGTCCTCTCTGCCTCAGAGGAATCAGGACCCATTTCTGCCAACAAAGCCTTTCCCTGAAAGAGCAGCAAGAATTTGTAATAGAGAATGTGGAGAAGGTTTAGAAAAGGAGTGACTGGGACAAAAACCTGAGGGGTATCCAGAGGAGAATCTCTCTCACCTGCTTCTCCACCTGCTTCCTCTCCTCTGCCTGACTCAGGAGGAATCCTTCGGCCAGGGCCACTGCCTGGGAACTGGTCTCTGCTCCACATACCCTCACCCAGCTCTCCATCTCCGGTGGAAGGACAGCCAGGAACTGCTCCAAAATCACCAGGTCCAGCATCTCAGCTTTCATATGCCTTTCTGGCTTCAGCCACTGCTGGCAAAGATGGTAGAGTCGGCTGCAAACTTCTCGGGGTCCTTTGGCTTCCAGGTAGCAGAACTGCCTGAGCTGCTGGCTCTGCACCTCTGAGCGAAGGGTGTCCTCCTCACCCAGGATCTTCTGCATGGAGCTTTCCCAGAACTCCCCACTGCTCCCAGTTTCCATGCCATGGCCTCTTCCTGCTCCAGGGCCAGCTGAGTCTTGCTCATCCTTCTTTAGGAAGGAATCCATTTTTTATTTGGCCAAGTTCTGTCTGTCTCAATCAGAGGTGCTGGCAAATACTGCAAAGCAAACACATCGTTCTGTTATGAAACTGGCACACGGTCAGCAGAAGAAGAAGGTCCCCTGAGCAAGTGTGGATGAGTCTTGCTAGGAACCAGGGCTGGACTGCACCACAGGCCAGACTCTGAGCTTTCTTGAAGAATGAAAGGAAGAAAGAAGGAGAAGAAGAAATCCTCTTGCCCTCCTAGGGGGAAAGTGACCAGGCCAAAATTGCTGGCAAATGAAGGGGTTTCTGTGAGTGGAATCAGCCTGGTGGCTCCTGCATTTCAGTGTTTTCAGTCCAGGGATAAAATCAGAATGGTGATGGACAAGTGAATCATTTGTTCCAAGTGTGGACACTAGTCTCTATTGAGGGTCCTAATCCTGGGCTCCTCAAGAATTGCTCTCCCTCCCAGCCCCACTTCAGGGCACATTTAAAGCCCTTCGCAGCCTAGGACCCTCGTACCTATGGGACCGCCTTTCCTGGTATGCCCCACAGAGGACCTTAAGGTCCATAAATAGCAACACTCTAGAGGTCCCGGGCCCTTAGGAAGTTAGATTAGCCTCAACCAGAGCCAGGGCCTTCTCAACACTGGCTCCAACCTGGTGGAATGCCCTGTCTCATGAGACCAGGGCCCTGCAGGATCTGATTTCTGTCCGCAGGGCCTGTAAGACAGAGCTGTTCCGCCTGGCCTTTGGCTTGGAATCAACTTGATCCCCTCCCCTCTCTTTCCTTTTTCCTTCTGTGATGGAACTCCTATTTGGGGGCTTCCCTGGCTTTTTTCTGGCCCATGTAGGATCAGTCTGGATAGTTGGCCTTGGTGAAGATTTGACGGTTTCTTCCCCAGTTTTTGATTTGAGTTTCTACTGAAATGAGGCTGCACTTTAATGTTGTATTTTAATCTTGTTTTTAAGTTGTATTTTAATCAATTGGTGTTAGCCGCCCTGAGCCCGGTCTTGGCTGGGGAGGGTGGGGTATAAATAATAATAATAATAATAATAATTATTATTATTATTATTATTATTTCTGCTTCTGTCTCGTTTTCTAGCACTTTGCATCTCCAACGTCCCTTTTTCTTCTTCTGAGGGCCAAATCCTGATCTGGCCAAGCCCCTGAGGGCCACATGCATGAGGCCAAGGTTCATGTGGGTGGGAAAGTGCTAAAAAGCAAGTAAAGCACAACTCAGTTTCTTTCTGTCACTGCAACTTGTTTTAAATTGTTTAAATGGTGTCCTCTTCCCTGGGAACTTAAGGGGAAGCGTGGGTTTTAAATAAATTAATAACAATAACAATAACAATAATAATAATGTTACACAGCTTAATCTCCACACAGCCATATATGCGTTGCTATTTGGAAACACCTGAGGAGGGGGATTGCCAAGAGAAAGGGGAACTGGCGGAAAGTGAACCCAAGTTTTAAGCAGAGAAGGAAGCTGTGCTGCGTCCAAAGGATTTAACTCCTCCTGAGTAAAGGAATGAGAGGGAGGAAAGAGAAACCGAGTGAAGCATTTCACCTCCTCTTCTAGGAACCTGAAGTGGAAATACTGATTTTTAGCAAGAGAAGTTTAAGAGAAGCTTCACATTTACTACTTTGCTTTAACGCCTGCGACCTCTTTAGGTTTAGTGTCATTAATAAGTTCACTGTTTCCTGAAAGGACACAACTCCTGACCCTTCTTTGTTTTACCAACTTGGTTTTGTAAATAAAACCCTTCTTATTTGTTCAACGTCTCCCTGAGTCTCCAAGCATCTAAGGTTTCCCTCACAAAAACCAAGAGATAACCTGTGGTGGTTGAAAATATATCGATAGGAGTCATACAGAGTTGGAAGGTTTGCCTCAAATGGTGGAAGAGTCGTGACAGGAAATATAACCCACGAGGAGAATGAATTACTACAGAAAGTTGTCTATTTTGTGAGGGAAAGATAGTTCTGTGAGGAGAAGGCCCCACCATGAACCAGGACTCCTGAAGGGAGAGGAGAGAGTCAGGCAGAAGCAGAAATGGAGGGAAAAACCTCTGAGGGAATTTCAGTCAGGAGACAAAATGGGGAGGAAACCAAAACCTGAACTGGCAGGAGCAGAAATGCAGACAGAGAAAGTGAGGCTTTGAAGAAAACAGATTCAGTTGGTGGGGGGAAAGGGGGACAAGGAAAAAGAGGCTGCACTGCCAATAAAAGTACAAATATTGTGAGCTAAAATTCAGGCGGAAGATGCAGAACGCGAAATCCAGTGGACTAGAAAACAGGCCCCCCCAAAAAATGTCCCTCAAGCGCAGGAGATGCAGCTGAGGGCAGAGAAGGGGGAAATAAATAAAATAAATCCCCCTCAGGGAAGAGGGGGAAATTAATCCCAAATGCCAGGAGGGAAAAGGGAGAGAAAAAGAAGGTTTTCTGTTTGGTCTTGAAAGGACTTGGTTGTCCCAAAGGGGAGAAAATGGAAATAATCGTTTCAGCCCAAGAGACACTGGTCAAGCGAAGCAGAGCCGGCCTGAGAGTGATAGAGATGTCTATAAATTCTAATAATAATAATAATAATAATAATAATAATAATAATAATAATAATAATGGCAGCCCAGGAGGAGGAGCTGTGGGGATTGAGGGATCTGAGGGGACTTGAATCCAGGCCAAGATGGTGAAGAGAGGCCAGAATCTGGCAGGGAAATGGTGGCCTGGAGGCTGAGGTGAAGGAGGTGGGAACTATTATTAAAATCACAATATTAATAACGCAAAATACATAATAAAAACAACAAAAACCCCTAACACCCCCAATACGAGTCTGGGAAGAAATAGATGTGAAAATACTTTTTACTTAGCCCAGCAGAATAAGTCGCCCAGAGTGGCTGGGGAAACCTATTCAGATGGGCAAGGTATAAATATTACTGTTATTACGGTATTATTATTATTATTATTATTATTATTATTATTATTATTCTATTTATAACCAACCCATCTGACTGGGTTCCCCCAGCCACTCTGGGCGGCTTCCAACATATATAAAAACATTTCAAAAAATTTTGAATTTCTCTATAGAGGGGCTGGAGGTCAGAGAACTAGAACTGTGGATTTGGAAGGGGCTCCTGAGGGTCATCCAGGCCAACCCCCTGCAATGCAACTCAAGCATCCCTGAGAGAGTCTTCTCCTGCCTCCGTTTCCTTGGATGGGGAGACCTCCAGGGCTTCTCAGCAGGGCTTTCTGTCCAGTCTCTAAAGATCCTCCGAACACCTGAGCGGCTGCATGTCTGAATGGGCACATGAGTGTCAGCCTGGAGTCCGGATAACACCCCGGTCTGATTCATGGGTGGTGGCGGGGGAAGCTTTACTTCCAGGACAACTGAGGAGCTCAACATCAGAGCAGGAGAGGAGCCCTGCAGGATTCCCCCCTCTTGTTCCCAATGGGGCCTCAATGGGAAGCCCCCCAGCAGGACTGGGGCGCAAGAGCCCCTCTCTCCCCGCTGCGCTTCCTTCCCAGCAACTGGGACTCAGAAGCATCTCTGGGGAGACAAGAGCTCAGCCCTCGAGGATGAAGCCTAGCAGAGCCCCTCCGCCTCCCTGCACTGGTCCCAGCCTTGCCTCCTGGGGCAGGGAGTTCCATAGGTTTGACTCTGCATCGCAGGAAGAAGCGCTTTCTCTTCTCTGCCCTCCATCTTCCAACAGACTTTCTTTCTTTCTTGCATAGGTCAGGTTTTCCTTTTTATTTTTTTGCGTATATTGCGAATGTTTCTGTTCGGCTACATCCCCTGCTGATGATAAATGCTTTGAACTGGTTTTCTTTGCAGGCCCTCCTTCCCTCCCCAAAGGGCCAGGCGAGAGTGGCAGGCTTGGCAGAGAGGGAGGGGGCAGGATCCTCCTTGCTCCCCGGACTTGGGGACCCCCCTGCCCCCTCCTTTGCAGCCCTGCCCCCCTTCTCCCCATTGCACCCTTTGCAAGAAGAGAGAAGAGACTCACCAGAGCCCAGAAGGGGCGGAGCAGACAACGGCCCCCCTCCTCTTGCAGAAGGGGCCCCCCAGGCTGCTCTTGCAGGAGAGAGGGAAGGGGGTTAGGACCCTCTGCTCCCTGGCATGGAGGTCCCCCCACCCCGTGCATGAGCTGAGAAGGCCCTCCCATGCACCCCGCTCTGCAGCCCTGGGACCCCCCCCCTTCTCCCCAATGCAAGAAAAGCGGAGACCCACCGGATTCCCAAGAGACCACCGGTGCAGCACGTGCAGAGGAGTGGGACAAGCGCCCCCCTTCCTTTTGCAAGAAGGCACTTGGCAGGAAAAGGCTTGGGCTCACATCCCACCCCCACCCCCACCCCGCCGGTATTTTCTCTCTCCTCTCTAGGAATCCAGCTTAGTTCCTTTTAACCCTTTGCAAGCCAGCGCAGCCCCGTTATGCGACAGGGAGAAAAACTCCTCTCGACGCGCTTGCTCCAGGCCAGGCAGAATTCTGTCAAATTGCATCAAGTTGCCTCTCACTCGGCTTTCCTCTAAACTAGACATCCCCAAACGCTCCATAGGAAAGTCGGCCACCCCCCTTGGTCATTTCGGTGGCCTTTTGCTGAAACGCATTTCCAAATCTACAAATATCCTTTTTGAGGAGAGGCGACCAGAACTGGAGACTGTGCCCCTAATGCAGCCACACCATAGATTTCTATGATGGCATCATGGTATTTGCAGTTTTACTGTATTTTCAACTCCTTTCCTAACGATCCCTGGTGTGAAGTTTGTCTTTTTTCACAGCCACAATTCTGAGTCACTCTTACATAGATCCAGGGTGAATGCAATAGCCAAGATCTTGGTTATCGTCAATCACCACATTATTATTTCCCAAAGCAACTTGCTGACAGAAAGGCATTCAGTTTGCCGTGTTTCTCCCCTGTAAGTCCCAATTAAGAGAGAACTATTCCCTGTACATCCCACAACTGAACTGCAACATTCCCAGTGTGTCCACCTTGGATAGGAAATGTTTCCTTATACAATTTTGAATGGGGAAATGGCAAGCGACCAAAGATGGCCAGATGTATGCTGAAGCACATTTGATTAACAGTCTACGAGGCAAATCTTCCAGAACCCCTGGCTGCGAATGTGGCACACACGAGCGCACAAACCCTTGGTCATCTTGGTTGCCCTGCTCTGCAAACGTTCCAGCTTGTCAAGGATGAAGCAGTGTCGCGACCCGGCTAGACAGTGGCAGACCGGGATCCGCCGGGCTCGCGCCATGCGGGCGCCAGGAAGGGGAACCAGGCAGCAGGCCAGGAAAGGGGGCGACAGCGGAGCCAGGCGCGCAGGGGTTAAACCGAACACGGCAAGACCTGAGCTCACCTAGGCATGCCCCGAGGGGTAAACAACCCCAGGTTGATGGCCCAACTCCAGGTGTGAAAGGCTTAGCAGGCAATCCCGGGAAGCCAGTGATAACGACCGCTAACGAGCCATCAGCGATGGCGGCGGGCGCGGCGGAACTGTCAGCATCGCAATAACAATGTAAAAAGCACCCATGAATAGCGCGGGTAGACAGGAGCAGTTAACCCCTTTTGTCCAAGCTATCCTGGGTGGGGAAGAGGATTTCCCCTGGACCTTTAGGGCAGAAGGGAGGGGGGAATTGGGGGTCAACCAGCAAAATGTATTTAAGGGGAACTCTGAGATGGCCTCCTCAGAATCCTTACGGACTTTCCACGTTTCTCTGTGTGCTGTACAATAAACTTCAAGACTTCTTCCGCTGACTTCTCGGAGTGGCGTGCGTTCTTGACAGCTAGCTACAGTTACCATTAGGGACACGACAAGCAGACCCAGAACTCTGGCGCAGAAGGTTTGGCCGCAGAGACATCAAAGTCACTGTGGAATTGCTACAGGGACGAAGGCAATCCAAAAGGCACCAGCCACAACCAAGTGTGTCAGTTGCATCACTGAGAAGAGTGTTAAAGCTTTTCCTTCATGTATAACAGAAAAGCACCAGAATGTAGTGTACGCAGATGTGTGTGGCACACTTAATGTTCCCGCCTTAAGGTCTAATTTTTCTGGATGTTGTTCTCAAGGTACTTCTAAAAGAGAAAAGTGAAGCAGTGGAGAAGTTCAGAAAATACCTTGCCACGGCGAGCAGCAAGTTTCACAGGAAACCCACAACTCTGGTCAACAGTGGAGGTGAGTTTACCTCGAGCCACATGAGAAGAGGAAGGGGAGGTGTGTGAGCCACACCATGCAACAAAACTCAATCATGATGACTAGGTGCATGCTGAGGGACTCTGGACTGACACTTGTGCAGCAGTACATCTAATGGAGCTTGTCTTATCCATTGTCTCTAGACACACACCTTCAACATTCCAACATATTACTTAATGCAAACGCAGTGGTTTTCAACCAGTGTGCCGTGGCACCTTAGGGTGCCTTGAGTGATGCTCAGGGGTGCCACGGCAACTCTGGTCTCTGGCCTTCTTTCCTTCCCTTTCTCCTCTGATGCCCTCTCATGTCTCTGCCTCCCAAAGGCTGGCATGGCTGTTGGTTGCAGCAGCCTTGGTTACAAGCTCCCCTGGTGAATGGTGCCTGTGGGGCTGGCCAGGGGGTGCTGGTTACCAGGAGTTGAAGCAGGTTCGGAGGTAGCAAGCAAGCGGGCGAGGGAGGGAGGGAGCCCAGCCAGCCGGTCTGCCAGCCCTTGCTGGTGGGAATGGACAGACAAGTCCCAGGCCCCTGTGGGGCAGTGTGAGGAGGCACCTCTTTTGGGGTTGAAGGGGGGTAGCTCAGAGACCAGGGCAGCAGCAATGGCTGCCCAGAGGACTCCCAAGGAGAGGGGAGAGGAGAGGAGGCTGAGGGAGGGTGTTTGGAAAAGGGTGAGAGGCTGTCAGCTCTGCAGGCAAGGGGGGGGGAACCTAACTGGGCTCCTGAGCCCCACAGGGGAGCTGCAGAAAGAAGGTAGTTGGCCAAGGGAGCCGTGGACTCAGAAAGGCTGGAACCTCTGGGTTAGCGTAACCTCTCCACTGAGAATATTGAGCGGTTGGTGTAACAAGGTCTTGATTTGGGTCATTAACAAAGTTAAAGAAAGAGGTCCATGCGTCTTGGAAGGCGTCTCTATTCGTTATGCCTTTAATCGCCCTCCTGTGTCTGCTGAGACGCTCAGACATTGCTGTATAGCTAGGTTTGCTTTTATGAAGATCTGCTCATGCAGAGGTCTAGTTTATCTCCCTGTGTTGTGCTGCCTCTGCCTTCGCTCAGAGGGGCTCTGGCAGGGTCCAAACCCTCCTGCGCCACCTCCCCACTGCATTCAAGGGGCACAGCTGTGAGCTGGTCTTGACTGGGTCTTCCACCAAACACCCCCTTTATTCCCGGTGACACCCCAGAGAACTCTTCCCTGAACACTTCACCCCTAAAATAGTGAAGAATGAAGTGTGTGTTGGAACACAACTGATTTATTTAAAAATTAGGTTTTCAAGATACCGGTAACTTTGTATACATAAGCACATGGTTTCGAATGTTTCATAGGGAATTGTACCTGTGCTGCTTTTTTTTTTTTTTAGCTCTTGCGATTTATGTGGAAATTGTTCAGTTTGGTTTTGTATTTTTTAATGTTTTATTTATTGCTTATGACTACTTTTTGAATTTAATTCATGAAATTTGTATACTGCCTTCATCCAGAAACCTCAGGGGGGTTCACAGCATAAAACGAAACAAACCAATAACCCCCCTCCCACAATCACATTTAAGACGATATGCAAAGTTTAATAAGCCACAGGCCTGATTGTATGTTTTAGTTATTCAAAATCCTTTTCAAACTCTCAGCCAATCACCTCTCACCCCTAACATCCCAAACTCACACTGTACCCCTCACTAGTTAACATTACTTAAAATCTACTATTATACTGTGCTTATTATATTAATTACTTTGTTACATGTATGTACAAACACCAGAACACTACAACTGAATTTTAAGCAGACATGCATGCATGATTTCTAAGAGTCTCATTAGAGTGTCAGTGTAGTATACTGGAAGGAGGGCTGGACTATGACCTGGGAGACCTGGGTTCAAATTCCCACACTGGGCGACCTTGGGGGCCAGATATTGCTTCACAGCCTAACCTCTACCTCACAGGGTTATTGTCAGGATTAAAAGAAGAGGAGAACTATGTGGCACCACCTGGAGCTCCTTGGAGGAGGTGGTGATATATGAAGGCAATAAATGAATTTCAATAAGGGCAAATGTCAGGTTCTGCGCTTAGGCAGGAATAAGCAGCTGCACAAATATAGGATGGGGGATGGCTGGCTTGCCATAAGGACATGTGAAAAGGATCTAGGGGTCTTAATAGAACAAAAGCTGAATATGAGGCGGAGCTAATGCTGCTCTAGGCTGAATCAACAGAAGTCTGGTGTGCAGAGCAATGGAAGTCATGTTGTTGTTTAGTCGTGTCCGACTCTTCGTGACCCCCTGGACCAGAGCACGCCAGGCACTCCTGTCTTCCACTGCCTCCCACAGTTTGGTCAGACTCATGTTGGTAGCTTCGAGAACACTGTCTAACCATCTTGTCCTCTGTCGTCCCCTTCTCGTGCCCTCCATCTTTCCCAACATCAGGGTCTTTTCCAGGGAGTCTTCTCTTCTCAGGAGGTGGCCAAAGTCTTGGAGCCTCAGCTTCAGGATCTGTCCTTCCAGTGAGCATTTCCTTAAGAATGGGCAGTCCTAGTACCACTCAATTCTGCCTTGGGTATGTTCTGGGTATGTTTGGCCTGGAAAACAGGAGCCTAAGAGGAGATAAGATACCTGAGAGATCTCGAGGGCTGTCCCACCGAAGTAAGAAACCTGAATCTTAAATTACAAGGGAAGTGGCACAAACACTTCCCTTAAGCAGGAAGTTGATAGTTTTATTGAATTGGAATATAATTGTTGATTAACAAATGTAACTTTCTATATGGAAAATAAAATATTATCACAAAAAGGGAGGTCTTGAATACTGAGACTTAAGAGGAATGCTTGAGGGAGCTGGGGATGTTTATCACGGAGAAGAGTGTGTGGAGATATGATAGGCATCTTCAAATATCTAAAGGGATGTCACATGGAAGATGTGATTTCTCCTGCACCGCAGGATAGAACGCCAACCAATGGCTCCAAGTTACAAGAAAGGAGATTGTGACTAAACATCAGGCAGAACTTCTGAAGGTAAGATCTATCTGACTGAGGAACAGATTCCATCAGAAGGTGGTGGACTCTTCTTCATTGAACGTTTTTAAGCAGAGTTTGGATGGTCATCTGTCATGGATGCTTTAGTTGAGAATCCTGCTTTGCAGAGGGTTCAGCTAGATAACCATCAGAATCCCTTCCAACTCTATGATTCCATGATCCTATGATTCTCCCCGCTGTGACTTCTTTGATGGGAGTGAGCTTGATCCTCCAAATGTATTTCCACATTCCAAGGACAGTTATAGTCCCTCCCTTGTATGAATTCTTTGTGGGACGTGAGAGAGATGCTGTGACTGAAGCTCTTCCCATATTCCAAGCACTGATATGGTTTCTCACCTGTATGAGTTCTCCGATGTGAAGTGAGGTGGGCCTTCTGACTGAACTTCTTCCCGCATTCCGAACACTGATATGGTTTCTCCCCCGTATGGATTCTTTGATGGGAAGTGAGAAAAGTACTCTTACGGAAGCTCTTCCCACATTCCAAGCACTGATATGGTTTCTCCCCTGTATGGATTCTTTGATGGGAAATTAGATTAGTTTTCTCATTGAACCTCTTCCCACATTCCAAACAATGATATGGTTTCTCCCCCGTATGGATTCTTTGATGATTAGTGAGAACAGAACTCTTACGGAAGCTCTTCCCACATTCTGTACACTGATATGGTTTCTCCCCTGTATGAATTCTTTCATGGATAGTGAGGTGGGCCCTTTGACTGAAGCCTTTTCCACATTCCAAACATTGATATGGTTTCTCCCCTGTATGGATTCTTCGATGGGAACTGAGGTGGGTCCTCTGACTGAACCTCTTCCCACATTCTAGGCACTCATACGGTTTCTCCCCTGTATGAACTTTTTGATGGGAAGTAAGATGGGCTCTCTGGTTGAACCTCTTCCCACATTCCAAGCATGGATATGGTTTCTCTCCTCTGTGAATTCTTTGATGGGAAGTCAAACTTATCTTCCAGACGAAGCCCTTCCCACATTCCAAGCACTGATATGGTTTCTCCCCGCTGTGAATTCTCTGATGTCGACAGACGCTTGTGCTCATATGAAAGCCCTTAACAGACTCCAAGCACTGATAGGGTTCCTTCCCAATGGGATTTCTTTCATGGGAAACTGAATGGGAGCTCTGACTGAAGTTTTCTCCAGACTCCGAATATTGATATGGCTTCTCCGTGGGGATTTTGTCATGGTTTCCCTTGTTTTTATTTTCCAGTCCATCACCACCTGCAATGAAGAGAGAAATGGATTAGAGCCTCAGGAAGATATGGAGTCCCCCATTATTGAACAATGCTCATTAACACTTTTGAGAAAGGAGGAACTGAAGGGAGTAGGATGGGAGGACTTACTTCAGGGTTCACTGCCTTTGTTGACTGGCATACATGGACATATTTATGGAAACCTGAGATTTGACAAAACCGGCTCTTTTCTAGATTTTGTTTGACTCAATCATGGAATCTGGGCCATCTCTAATGTCTGTCATCTCTTTGTTCAACAAAAAACAGAAAAAAAGGTGAATGCTCTTCTAGGCGGCATCAACAGAAGTCTAGTGTCCAGATCAAGGGTAGTAATAGTACCACTCTATTCTGGCTTGGTCAGACCACATCTGTAATAGTGTTTCCAGTTCTGCGTGCCACAATTTTAGAAGGATGTTGACAAGCTGAAATGTGTGCAGAGGAGGGCAACCAAGATGATCAAGGGTCTGGAAACCAGGCTTTATAGGGAGCAGTTGAAGGAGCTGGGTATGTTTAACTGGAAAAGAGGAGACAGAGAGGAGAGATTAGAGCCATTTTCAGATATCTCAAGGGCTGCCACATGGAAGAGGGAACAAGCTTGTTTTCTCCTGCTCTGGACAGCAGGATCCAAACCAATGGCTTCAAGTTACAAGAAATGAGATTCTGACTAAATATCAGAAATAATTTTCTGAGGATAAGAGCTGTTGAACCGTCTCCATCGGAGTGTTGTGGACTTTCCTTCCTTGGAGGTTTTTAAGAAGAGGTTGGAAGACCATCCATCATGGATGCTTTAGATGAGATTCCTGCAGTGAAGGGGGTTGAGCTAGATGACCCTTGGGGTCAGTTCCAACTCTATAATTCTATGATTCCCTAACCACTCTGAAGTCTATATTTAAAAAGTCCATGGTAGTTCAAACCAGCCAGATCATGGTTTTAAAAGGCATCAATGGAGAAATAATATTCACAGACAAAAGAGTCCACAGCCTTCCATTCAAGGTGAGTTGTGGGGGGGTGAGAATCCCAGGTGCTCCAGGTGGTGCTGTTGAGTTCAATCAAAATCTGGGAGGCTTGGCACATAAGATATATTTATGGAATTTCCAAACAAATGGAAGAAGAAGAAGAGTTTGGATTTGATATCCCGCTTTATCACTACCCGAAGGAGTCCCAAAGCGGCTAACAATCTCCTTTCCCTCCCTCCCCCACAACAAACACTCTGTGAGGTGAGTGAGGCTGAGAGACGTCAGAGAAGTATGACTAGCCCAAGGTCACCCAGCAGCTGCATGTGGAGGAGCAGAGACGCGAACCTGGTTCCCCAGATTACAAGTCTACCGCTCTTAACCACTACACCACACTGGCTGATGATTCAAGAGGGAACGTTACCTAGAGAGGCCAAGATCCCACGATTCTCCTCCATGACTTCCTTATGCAGAGCTCTCTGGGCAGGATCCAGCAACACCCACTCCTCAGCCATGAAACGAACAGTGACATCTTCAAAACACACTGGACCCTGAAAGAAGAAAAAGGTCGTCCCCTTAGACAGCATAAATATTATCTACTACACATTGTTCTGTTGTTTTCTGCCTGTTTGTTGTTGTGCTGTTTTAATGGCTTTGTTTCACTGCACATTTTAACTATGGATGCTTATTTTAATGTCTAAGTGGAATTTTTTTTATTGTGCATTCCAATGCCCCACCCCTCAGCCCCTTTCCCCCCAAGGCTCCTTCCCCCTACCTGATCCGGTTCCTCAGCCGTCGCTTCCCGTCTACCAGGATGAAGAGATGGATGAGGAGGTCTTGCCAGCATCCTTCTTTCACCTGCAAGAGACAAAGGGAAGTGGGGAGACAGGAGTGCATGGTGCTTCTCTCAGATTGGCATTCTGGCCTTTGTGCCCATCTCATATTTTAGTTATGTTAAAATATATCTCATCTCCTTTGGCCTCTTGACCCCAAGTGGCTTCTCCCAAAAGATGAAAAGATTAGTTTCAGAATCAACAGAATGGAATCAAAAGAATAAAAAATTCATTCCTCCTTACCCAGCGGCCTCTCTCTGGTGTGCAACGAAGTCCTCTCTGCCTCAGAGGAATCAGGACCTGTTTCTGCCAACAGAACCTTTCCCTGAAATAGGATTCCAAACAGAGAATAGGGAAGAGGGTCAGAATAAGAATGACAGAGGCAAAAACTTTAGAGGTTTCTAATATACTTCCTTGGATGATTTCCCAAAAAAAGGATGGGCTATTAGGAGAGCATTTGGGGATGTTCTCCCTCCTGTTTGGAGCCCCTTGGGAGCATCCAGAGGAAAGTCTCTCTCACCTGCTTCTCCACCTGCTTCCTCTCCTCTGCCTGACTCAGGAGGAATCCTTCGGCCAGGGCCACTGCCTGGGAACTGGTCTCTGCTCCGCATTCCCTCACCCAGCTCTCCATCTCCGGGGGAAGGACAGCCAGGAACTGCTCCAAGATCACCAGGTCCAGCATCTCAGCTTTCGTGTGCCTTTCCGGCTTCAGCCACTGGTGGCAAAAGTGGTAGAGGTGGCTGCAAACCTCTCGGGGTGCTTTGGCCTCCTGGGAGCAGAACTGCCTGAACTGCTGGCTCTGCACCTCTGAGCGAAGGGTGTCCTCCTCACCCAGGATCTTCTGCATGGAGCTTTCCCAGAATCCCCCACTGCTCCCAGTGTCAATGCCATGGCCTCTTTCTGCTCCAGGGCCAACTGAGTCTTGCTCATCCATCTGTGCTCTCAGGAAGCCTCCAAGGGAATGTAAGGAATCCCCTTTTTCACCTGTCAAATTCTGAATGAGAGGTGCTGGCAAATTCTACAAAGCAAATACATTGTTCTGTTATAAAATTTGCACACTGTCAGGACAAGAATAAAGTTCTCTGATTAAGTGTGGATGTGTCTCTGTCCTCTATATTCCAACAGTGTTTATTCATTTTTTGCATAAGTCAGGTTTTCATTTTTTTGGTGTGTGTATATTTTATGTCCCAATGTTTCCATCTGGTTAATAAATGGGGTTTATTACTGGTAATTTCACTGATTTACATTATTTATCTATCTATATGAGTAACTTTGTACCAATGTAACATTTTTATATGCAACTGTGTATTTTTGCAATATTTTTGTTTATGTAGTCTGTGCTCGCTTTTGTTTCCTGTGCACTGCTTAAGAGATATTTCTAATATATGAAGAGGTATAGGACCAAATGGAGCAAACAGCACACAGACCTAGTGGTGGGAGGAAAAAATCCTTAAGTAGGAGACTAGGGGGAATGATCAATGGTTTTCAATGTCTGTATACAAATGCACAGAGCATGGGAAATAAACAAGATGAACTTGAGCTCTTGATACAGCAAACTAAATACGACATAATAGGCATCACTGAAACCTGGTGGGATGAGTCTCATGATTGGAATGTAGTAATAGAGGGATACAATCTATTTCAGAGAAATAGACCAAACAGGAAAGGAGGAGGAGTGGCATTATATGTCAGGGATGTGTATACCTGTGAAGAGATCCATGATTTAAAACTTCAAAGCCAAATTGAGAGTATCTGGGTCAAAATTAAGGGAGAGAAAAATAACAGTGATCTCATTGTGGGAGTTTACTATAGATCCCCGAGCCAAACTGAGGACATAGATGATGCCTTCCTGGAACAGATGACCAAGCATTCAAAAGGAAATGAGATAGTAGTAATGGGGGATTTCAACTATCCTGATATTTGTTGGATGTCAAACTCAGCCAAGAGCATAAGGTCGAACAGATTCCTCACTGGCCTTGCAGACAACTTCATTGTCCAGAAAGTGGTAGAAGCAACAAGAGGATCAGCCATTTTAGATCTGGTCCTAACCAATAGTGATGACCTGGTTAGTGGGGTAGAAGTGGCAGGATCATTAGGTGGGAGTGATCATGCTCTTCTGGAGTTTATTATACATCAGAAAGGAGCAACCAAGCATACTAAGACTCAAATTCTAGACTTTAAGAAAGCCGACTTCAGAAAACTTAGGGAAATGCTGGATGTGATCCCATGGTCAGTAATACTAAAAGGGATGGGAGTTCATGATGGATGGGAGTTTGTTAAAAGGGAGATATTAAAAGCACAACTTCAAGCAGTACCAATGCGACGAAAACATGGAAGGTGCCTAAAGAAGCCAGGGTGGCTATCTAAAGAACTTTTAACTGAGTTAAGATTTAAAAGGGATATGTACAAGAAATGGAAAAAGGGGGAAACCACCAGAGAGGAATTCAAACAAATAGCCAGCACATGTAGAGACAAAGTCAGAAAAGCTAAAGCACAGAATGAACTCAGGCTTGCTAGAGAGGTTAAAAGCAATAAAAAGAGTTTTTATGGGTATGTCCGTAGCAAAAGGAAGAACAAGGAAACAGTGGGGTCACTTAGAGGAGAAGATGGTGAAATGCGAACAGGGGACGCAGAAAGGGCAGAACTCCTCAATACCTTCTTTGCCTCAGTCTTCTCCAAAAAAGAAAACAATGCCCGACCTGAAGAATATGGAGCAGGTGATTCAGCAGGGGAAACACAGCCCAGAATAAGTAAGGAGGTAGTACAAGAACACTTGGCTAGTTTAGATGTATTCAAGTCTCCAGGGCCAGATGAACTACATCCCAGAGTATTAAAAGAACTGGCAGAGGTGATTTCAGAACCACTGGCAGTAATCTTTGAGAATTCCTGGAAAACAGGTGAAGTCCCAGCAGACTGGAGGAGGGCAAATGTTGTCCCTATTTTCAAAAAGGGGAAAAGAGAGGACCCAAACAATTACCGCCCAGTCAGCCTGACATCAATACCAGGAAAGATTCTAGAGCAGATCATTAAGCAAACGGTCTGTGAGCACCTAGAAAGGAACGCTGTGATCACTAAAAGTCAGCATGGGTTTCTGAAAAATAAGTCATGTCAGACTAATCTGATCTCATTTTTTGACAGAATTACAAGCCTGGTAGACGAAGGGAACACTGTGGATGTAGCCTATCTTGATTTCAGCAAGGCCTTTGACAAGGTGCCCCATGATATTCTTGTAAAGAAGCTGGTAAAATGCGGGCTAGACAATGCTACCATTCAGTGGATTTGTAACTGGCTGACTGACCGAACCCAAAGGGTGCTCATCAATGGCTCCTCTTCATCCTGGAGAGAAGTGACTAGTGGGGTGCCACAGGGTTCTGTCTTGGGCCCAGTCTTATTCAACATCTTTATCAATGACTTGGATGATGGGCTTGAGGGCATCCTGATCAAGTTTGCAGATGACACCAAATTGGGAGGGGTGGCTAATACCCCAGAGGACAGGATCACACTTCAAAATGACCTTAACAGATTAGAGAACTGGGCCAAGGCAAACAGGATGAATTTTAACAGGGAGAAATGTAAAGTACTACACTTGGGCAAAAAAAATGAAAGGCACAAATACAGGATGGGTGATACCTGGCTTGAGAGCAGTACAAGTGAAAAGGATCTAGGAGTCTTGGTAGACCACAAACTTGACATGAGTCAACAGTGTGATGCAGCAGCTAAAAAAGCCAATGCAATTCTGGGCTGCATCAATAGGAGTATAGCATCTAGATCAAGGGAAGTAATAGTACCACTGTATTCCGCTCTGGTCAGACCCCACCTGGAATACTGTGTCCAGTTCTGGGCACCACAGTTCAAGAAGGATATTGACAAGCTGGAACGTGTCCAGAGGAGGGCAACCAAAATGGTCAAAGGCCTGGAAACGATGCCTTATGAGGAACGGCTTAGGGAGCTGGGTATGTTTAGCCTGGAGAAGAGACGGTTAAGGGGTGATATGATAGCCATGTTCAAATATATAAAAGGATGTCATATAGAGGAGGGAGAAAGGTTGTTTTCTGCTGCTCCAGAGAAGCGGACACGGAGCAATGGATTCAAACTACAAGAAAGAAGATTCCACCTAAACATTAGGAAGAATTTCTTGACAGTAAGAGCTGTTCGACAATGGAATTTGCTGCCAAGGAGTGTGGTGGAGTCTCCTTCTTTGGAGGTCTTTAAGCAGAGGCTTGACAGCCACCTTTCAGGAATGCTTTGATGGTGTTTCCTGCTTGGCAGGGGGTTGGACTGGATGGCCCTTGTGGTCTCTTCCAACTCTATGATTCTGTGATTCTGTGAGGTATAGAAATAAAATAATCCATAAACTCAACACATTTTTCCCCTGACCCAGAGACCCCTCCCCAAAGTGGCAATAAGTGTATGGGTCCAAATAAATAATGCAGACCTCCTGAGAACTCGCCTTCCACTCTGGCTTTACCGAGCCTCTTGAGCTTGCTGATCATAAGGTTGGCAGTTCGAATCTCAGTAACTGAGTGAGCTCCCGTTGCTCTGTCCCAGCTTCTGCCAACCTAGCAGTTCAAAAGCATGCCAGTGCAAGTAGATAAATAGGTACTGCTGCAGCAGGAAGGTAAACAGCGTTTCTGGGCGCTCTGGTTTCCATCATGGTGTCCCATTGCACCAGAAGAAGCGTCTCTACCCCCATCGTTCAGCCCGGACACTGAGGTCCTCCTCTGAGGGCCTTTTGGTGGTTCCCTCCCTGTGAGAAGTGAGGTTACAGGGAACCAGGCAGAGGGCCTTCTTGGTGGTGGTGTCCGCCCTGTGGAACACCCTTCCTTTAGATGTCAATGAGATAAAGAACTATCTGACTTTCAGAAGACATCTGAAGGCAGCCCTGTTTAGGGAAGTTTTTAATGTTTGATGCTTTATCTTGTTTTTAATATTCTGTTGGGAATCGCCCAGAGTGTCTGGGGAGGCCCAGCCAGATGGGCGTGGTATAAGTAATAAATTATCATTATTATCAGTGCTTTTCCCTCTTAAAAATGTTTAGGGGTACTCTCATTTTCCTACTCATATAGAAATACTGCCCCTCAATGAGGCCAAACTTAGATTCAGAAAATGTTTAGGGGTATGCATACCCCTGCGTCCCCCCCAGAAAAAAGCACTGGTTATTATTATTATTTAGTCCTGCTGGCCACATTACCCGCAAACTGTGGACAAATGCTGGCTCCCTTGGCCTGAAAAGTGAGATGAGCGCTGTACCCCATAGTTGCCTTTGACTGGACGTAACCAGTCAGACTTAACCTGGTGCTGGAGGAGACTCTTGAGAGTCCCATGGACTGCAAGAAGATCAAACCTCTCCATTCTGAAGGAAATCAGCCCTGAGTGCTCACTGGAAGGACAGATCCTGAAGCCGTGGCTCCAGTACTTTGGCCACCTCATGAGAAGAGAAGACTCCCTGGAAAAGACCCTGATGTTGGGAAAGATGGAGGGCGCAAGGAGAAGGGGATGACAGAGGGCGAGATGGTGGGACAGTGTTCTCGATGCTACTAACATGAGTCTGACCAAACTGTGGGAGGCAGTGGAAGACAGGAGGGCCTGGCGTGCTCTGGTCCAGGGGGTCACGAAGAGGCGGACACGACTAAATGACTAAACAACAACAACCGCCCAGGGGTCCTTTACCTTTTAGCAGGATGAGACCCTCTGCTCCCTGACTTGAGGGTCTCCCCCTGCATGAGCCGAACAGCCCCCCACCCCGCCTGCAGCCTCCACTGCAGCTCCTGCCCCAATGCACCCTATGCAAGAAGAGAGAAAAGACTCACCAGATCCCAGAGGAGGCAGAGCAGAGGCAACAGCCCCCTTCTCCTTGCAGAGGAGACAAAAACCATCCCCTTGCAGGAAAGGACATGAAAGCTTTTGCTTGGGAGGACCTGCTCCCCCCCCTGCATTTATTTCCGGTCCTCTCTAGGAATCTATGACTCCCTTCATTTTAACCCTTGGAAGGAGGTACTTTTGCTCTGGGGAACTGGATTCTATTATACAGTAACAGCATTCTAATAGCACTACCTGTATCCTAATAACAGGAATAATGATAACCATAACTACAAAAACATAAAGCCCATAAATTCCCATTTATTAAGCAGATGAAAGCATTTGGACATAAAATATAAACAAAGAATAAAAGCGAAAACCTGACCTATGCTATAAAGAGACACAGGTTGTTGGAAGATGGAGAGCAAAGAGGAGAAAGTGCTTCTTCCTGCGGTGCAGAGTGAATCCGCCAACCTTGATGGCTTTCAAAAGAGGATGAGGCCAATGCATGCAGGAGGAGAGGGCCAGGGCTGGCTCTTGGCCCCGGTAGTCGTGTTTTGTCTCCAGTCAAAGACAGCCATGCTTCTGAACTCCCGTTTTTGGGAAGGAAGCGCAGGTGGGGAGAGGGTCTCTCCCCCCCCCCCCAGTCCTGCTGGTGGGCTTTCCAGAAGAACAGGAGGCTGGACTCAATACGGGGACCCCATTAGCCTGATCCTGCAGGGCTCCTCGCCTCCTCAGATGCTGAGCTCAAGATGCAAGCAAGTCCTCCATTGTCCTTCAGTTAGAAGTAAAGCTCTCCCCAACACCACCCATGAATCAGACAAGGGAGTTATCCAGACTCCTGGTTGACACGCGATTGCCCATTCAGACATGCAGCCACTCAGGTGTTCGGATGAACTTTAGAGACTGAACAGAAAGCCCTGCTGAGAAGCCCTGGAGGTCTCCCCATCCAAGGAATCCGAGGCAGGAGAGGCCCTACTATTCTATGATTCTGCTCATTGTCAGTTCTCCAATCCAAATAACTCATCATCAAACCTTTTATTGGCATCACATAGAAACATCGAAAACAATTCAATACAGAATTACCACTTCCCCAGGGGCACAAAACATTTGCTAAAAGAAAGGAGGCAGAGCAGTCTATCGTCACATCTCTAGGTCTCCAGGGAGATCAGACGTCTGCAGTGTATTTCGACGACAAAAAACCAAATAGAGAAATTTAGCCACTAACTTGGTGAGCTCCTGATCTTTCCCCAGTAATAGGAAATGTATGACCTCCAACTCTGGTTTCCATTTGGGGATACAGAGTTGATCTAGAAATTGCTGACGGAGATCATCATATAGTTTACAATTAAGAACCATATGTGTAAGGCTTTCAAACCAGGTGGTCTTCACATGGGCATGTTCTTTCTCCTTCCACCCTGCCTGAGAACCTTCCCCAAAGGAGGTTTGATGGATTTGAATTAAACCTGGCCAGCGAAAATGCCCTTCTTTCTTGAGGGTTAAGCAGAAATTCAAGGTAATTGTGGTTAGTTTCATGTGCCCAAGAAAGTTGAAAATATAGAGGGGAACATGTTTTCTCTTCTGCTACTGTTAGTTCTTGGCGTTCAATATCCCACAACCTAGTTTTTATTATAGCCTTGGCAAATAGTAGGGACATCGATCGCAAAAGTTCCACTGACAGCCCGAGTTGCTGTACCTTCTTGTTTAACTGTTGTAGCCCTGGGGAAAGAAAGGGGTCTAACAAAACTTTATTGTACTAGTCATTGACCATGACAAACCTGAATAAAAAACAAATACAAGCAAAAGGGGTGTCGCGCCACAAATAACAGTCTCTATTTAGATCTCTGTGCCTCCCTTACAGTTCACTGCTATATTGTCCAGGGCCGCCTTTCTAATCTTTTTGGCTGCCAAAGCAAAAAGGGCGACTTTATGAGTCACTGAAACGTTTGCATCACTAAGAAGCCATAGGACCTTCTGTGCCAGGGAGAGACATCTTTCCTGTGTGGACGGTAAGGTGAGAAATCGCCTCCTTGGTCCAATGTATAGTGGGCAATATAGTAAATAGTGCAAGATGTCTTCCACCTGCAGATGACCACATATACAGTCTGTCTTTGTACGGTACCCTATTATATCGTCCGTCTAGGACGGTGGAAGGCATAACTTGAAAATGCAGCTCAGTAAAGACATGTCTAAGTGAGGCTGGCCGGAGATTTGACAGGTAACTTACTCTAAAATTGACTCTTTTTAGAAGAAGGAACCAAGGAGAGCATTTAGAGGTTTTGATCGCTTGCAGATCACATAGTGATTCTGTCCAGTGGCACCAACCCCTTAATTGGCATTTTTCTGTGGATATAATCTCCTCTAGCTTATGGAAATAATGAGTTCAAATAACGTTGGGTGTTACATTTCCACCATTGGCTGTTCTCCAATTCCACATAGCACAAGGCTGGCAAGCGCTCCCAAAGCATGAAGGACAGTATTTTCAAGTAATTAAATCTGGTGCAATCAGCTCTTGCAGTTAACGTTGGCCATCCACCTTCCATGCATAAGAGTGCAGCTGCTGTTCCCTTGGGCAGGAAAAACAGTCTCTTGAGAAATTGGTTTTGCACCATTTCTAACCCTCTCATCCTCACCCCAGATTTCAACTCCATAAAGCATTTGAGGGATCACTTTACTGCCCACATCTTTCTCTGCACTCTGGTCTTCACTGCCTTGACGTGCCACTGCCAAGTCAATGTTTCACTAAAAAGGACTCTAGTTCGCGGTGCTCAAGGGTCCATTTCTATTGGGGGCTGCGTTTTCCCATGATTTTTGATTTGGTGTGGTTAACCAGGAGATCTTCTTGTTTACAATATGAATTGAGAGCCTCCAGGAGGTTTTTAAGGCCCAGGAGGGAAGAGAAAGAAGGACAATATCAATCACATACAGCAGACAGAATACCTTCCTGTTTCTAAATACTGGAGAGGGGGAGTGAGCTTCGGCTAAATGTGGAATTATGTCGTTGATGTAAAAGTTGAAAAGCGTGGGGGCTGAAAAGCAGCCTGGTTTTACACCACTAGTTGACTTGAAAGATTGAGACAAGCAGCCATTTAGGCCCACTCTGACTCTCGTGTCCATTTCACTGTACAGCTCTCAGATCAACAGGAGTCTAGGTTCAATACTGGTGTTTAGGAGTTTCTCCCACAATCTGCTACGATTAATGGAGTCAAAGACAGCGGATAAATCTATAAAAGCAGCAAACAATTTACACTTTTTATTCTAGTATACTTTCTGATGATATGATTTAGGGCAAAGCATTGGTCAATGGTGCTGAATCCTTCTCTAAACCGTTTGTTCTCCATGCAGAATGTTATTTGTATGTAGCCAGTCAGTCAACTTTATTTGTAAATGCTGATCGTATAACTTTGAAGGGATGGGGACAGGCTGATGGGGCGGTAATTATGTGGCAAAGATCTGTCTCCTTTCTTGAAAATTGGAACAATTATGTTCATCTTCCAGCTGGGAGGAATTTGGGCTGTGTAAATAGCCTGGCCAAAATAGGTAACCACCATTCCAAATGAGTCTTGATGAGCTCTGGGAGGCGTCATGTCTTCCTGGGGTTCGTTTGGTTTTAAGCCTTCAGTGAGAAGCTTTATTTCATTTGGGGACACTTTTCACCGTTTAAGTAAATTTGACGGGTTGGTGTTCATACCGGCCTTATTTGGGAGCCTTGAATGATCGCTAAAAAGCTTACTGTAGTATTCAACCAATTTCCAGGCTGGGATTATGGTATCATGTGTTAATTTCACATATTTCATTCCTCTGGACACCAATTCCCAAAATTTGTCCTCCCTTCAGTCAGCTGCTGCTTGAGCCAAGTCTTGCCACTGCCGTCTTCCGAAGCCTATTTTTTGCTTTTTAGCAGGTTCTTATGTGCTATCCTGTCTTTATTGAGTGTCCCAAAAGTTAGAGCACCAGGGTTCTTTCAAAATACTCTTAATAGATCCAGCCAGCCTTTTCCTTGCATTTCTGCACTCTGTGTCAAGCCAGTGTCACTGTTCTATAAGGTAACTTTTAGGTTCTTTGGTGTTAATCAAGCAAGGTTTGATTTCTGCAGTTATTTGTTGGCAAATCTCCACCGGGTTGGAAGTTTCTTTCAATAAATTTGTGTAGACACATCAGATATTCAGAGGCTAGGGTCTTTTGGATGTTGTCACTTAGTCTCAATGACCATTTCAGGTTGTTTGCACCCACAAGCTCTCTGGAAGTATCTGTTGGCTCGGGGGGGGGGTGTAGATTGTAACTAATGATGAGAAATGGTTGCTTTCTGTTCTCTCGAGCACCTCAAAAGATTTCACTTGAGTGGAAAAGAGATGGTGACCCTATGATGTAGTCGATCACACATCCTCCCCTTTTATGTAACAATCTGATCTGTCCATATAAAACATTGACAGGACTCGCATGCAGGATATAAAGATCATGTGAGTAAACCCACTCTATCCGTTTCTTGCCTTGTGGGTTGGTTTTCTTGTCCATGGAATAGTGAAGAAACGAGACGATATCTTCCAAATCTATTCCCGCAGGGAATAAGATTCCATCTGTTTAATCGCCAATGTGTTGTCATTCATCTGATTGGAAGTTAACTTGGCCCTCCTAAGTTATTTCCACACTCCAAGCATAGTTATGGTTTCTTCCCTGAATGTACTCTTTGATGGGTGGTTAGAGCAGAACTCTGACTGAAGCTCTTTCCACATTGCAAGCACTTATATGGTTTCTCCCCTGTATGAATTCTTTGGTGGGAAGTGAGAGCAGAACTCTGACTGAAGCTCCTTCCACATTCCAAGCACTTATATGGTTTCTCCCCTGTATGAATTCTTTGGTGGGAAGTGACATGGGCCCTCTGATTGAATCTCTTTCCACATTCCAAGCACTGATAGGGTTTCTCCCCTGTATGAAGTCTTTGATGGGTAGTGAGCTTGCCCTTCTCAATGAATCTCTTTCCACATTCCACACACTCATGTGGTTTCTCCCCTGTATGAGTTCTTCGATGGGTAGAGAGATGGGAACCGTCAGTGAACCTCTTTCCACATTGCAAGCACTGATATGGTTTCTCCCCTGTATGAATTCTTTGATGGCAGGAGAGACTTTTCTTACGAGAGAAACTCTCTCCACATTCCACACACTGATATGGTTTCTCTTCTACATGAACTATTTTATGGGCAGTGAGACTTTCCTTCCAGGTGAAGCTCTTCCCACAGTCTAAGCACTGATGTGGTTTCTCCCCTGTATGAATTCTGTGGTGAGAAGTGAGGTAGGCCCTATGACTGAATCTCTTCCCACATTCCATGCACTGATATGGTTTCTCCCCTGTATGAATTCTTTGATGGGAAGTGAATGTGTCCTTCAAGGCAAAGCTCTTCCCACATTCCAAGCACTGATATGGTTTCTCCCCCGTATGAATTATTTGATGGGATATGAGCTTGGACCTCTGACTGAATCTCTTCCCACATTCCAAACACAAATATTTCTTATCCGCTGTATGAATTATTTGATGGGAAGTGAGATGGCCCTTCTGACTGAATCTCTTTCCACATTCCAAGCACTGAAAAGGTTTCTCACCTGTGTGAATACTTTGATGGGAAATGAGAGTAGAACTCTTAAAGAATCTCTCCCCACATTCCAAGCACCGATATGGTCTATGCCCTGTATGAATTCTTTGATGAGCCATGAGCTTGTCCCTTTGACTGAAGTTCTTCCCACATTCCACGCACGGATATGGTTTCTCGTCCGTATGAATTGCCTGGTGGGATTTGAGATGGGCCTTCTTGCGGAAGCTCTTTCCACATTCTAAGCACTGATATGGTTTCTCTCCTGTATGAATTCTTTGATGTGAGATGAGACTGGAATTTTGACTGAAGCTCTTTCCACATTCTAAGCACTGATATGGTTTCTCCCCTGTATGAATTTTTTGATGAGAACTGAGACTGGAGCTCTGATTGAAGCGCTTTCCACATTCTAAGCACTGATAGGGTTTCTCCCCTGTATGAATTCTTTGATGTGAGATGAGACTCGTGCTCTGGCTGAAGCTCTTTCCACATTCCAAACACTGATAGGGTTTCTCCCCTGTATGAATTCTTTGATGGTAAGTGAGAAGGGACCTGTGACTGAAGCTCTTCCCACATTCCAGGCACTGATAAGGTTTCATCCTAAAGGGATTTCTTTGATGGGAAGTGGAATGGGAGGTCTGATTAAAGTTCTCTCCACATTTCAAATATTGATATGGCTTCTCCACTGTGCCGATTTTGTCATGGTTTCCCTTGTTCTTCATTTCCAATTTAACACCATCTGCAGGAAAGAGAGAAATGGATTAGGTCCCTGCAATTTCAGGAAGAAATGGGGTTCCTGTAGTAGCAAAGAAATGGGGACTCCGTAGTGCTACTGCTTTTCATGTCGCTTCTAATAGATATATCTGCTGTTGCATTAGATTTGGCTCTGATTGAAGAATCACAACAATACAAACACAACATGTAGGCTAATAGTTAGTAGAAAATATATAATAGAATAATGATATTATTCAAATTATAGGAGTAAGCCAATCAAAGTTCATATATACAATATGACAGAGTGGTAGCGAGGACCGTCAAGCTGTGTGTTCAAAACAGATGTCTAAGGAGAATCTCACAATAGTCTTTCAAAAGCAGAGCACTGATCCTTAGCATGAATCTTCCTTACATATTCTGTTGAAAAATATCAGCTGATGAAGACTATTACGAAACAGTAGCATCATTCCGGAGACACTGTCCCTTTGAGGCTTTTGAGACATCTTCCGTTGAAATTTTTACTATTGAGAGACTTAACTTTTGAAACTTTGGAGACGTCTTTTGTTGATACTTTTGAAAGACTATTGCGAGACTCTCCTTAGACATCTGTTTTGAACATAAGGCTTGACGGTCCTCGCTACCACTCATATTTATCCATTACAACTGCATATTCAAATTACTCCATACGTTTTGTTTACTCCTTACTCCCTGTATCTTCAGTACTTGAAACTGCTGAATTTACTCCAACCCTGCTAAAGTTTTAACTTATTTAAGATAATTATTCTGATATTCTGTAAACATTTTCCACTCTTGCTTAAAGACTCCATCTTCCTGATCTCTTCTTCCATTAGTTAGATTTGCTAATTCCATATGTTGCATCAATTTCACCTGCCACTCCTCCTACATTGGTATTATTTCTGAGCATAAACCATTTGGGTTGCCATGGTTGTACAGAGAAGTAGGTACTTTTGACATAAACTTTGATCTACCCCTGATACTCTGGAAAGGAGGCACGCTGACGCTATGGAACACCTGCCTCAAAATTGGCAACAAGCCATCCAGAACTGTATAAAAACCCCTGACTTTAACGAAGGAACAAGATCGTTCACTGTACCGTTCAGGGATTGTGTTGCTGTCTTGTGGGAACTGTCTGCCAGCCTGAAGCTCCAGTCATTTCCAGCAGCTGGAAGAAGTTGCGCTGACAAGCCTCATTTATTAAATATATCTCTTGAATATCCTTTTACTTAATATTATTGTTGAAGCCTGTTTGCTTGATTCTAGGCTTCTTTTTCTTATTATTTCATATTGAGGTCTTCTGGCAGTTCCCTCACTGCAAGAAGCAAAGTTACAGGGAACCCGGCAGAAGGCCTTCTCAGTAGTGGCACCATCCCTGTGGAACGCCCTCCCTTCAGATGTCAAGGAGATGAAGAACTACATGTGCCTGGAGTGCCTAGAGGGCAGCGACTGAGGAAGTAGGCAAAAGGTGAGCTGAGCTTGTAGGGCGGAGCTAATCAGTGCCTGGAGGGCAGCGACTGAGGAGGGAGCACAAGGTGAGCTGAGCTTGTAGGTTTTGTGGGTTTGTCTTTTTGGGGCTGTGTGTGATTAAGTTTGTGTGCTTATTTGTTTCCTTATTTGTTTGTGTGTTTCCAAGGCTTGTGTGTGTGAGAGAGTTTGTTTCTGGCTTGTGTGAGTGTGTTTGTCTGGTGACTAGCTGTGGGCGGAGCTAATCAGTGCCTAGAGGGCAGCGACTGAGGAAGTAGGCAAAAGGTGAGCTGAGCTTGTAGGGCGGAGCTAATCAGTGCCTGGAGGGCAGCGACTGAGGAGGGAGCACAAGGTGAGCTGAGCTTGTAGGTTTTGTGGGTTTGTCTTTTTGGGGCTGTGTGTGATTAAGTTTGTGTGCTTATTTGTTTCCTTATTTGTTTGTGTGTTTCCAAGGCTTGTGTGTGTGAGAGAGTTTGTTTCTGGCTTGTGTGAGTGTGTTTGTCTGGTGACTAGCTGTGGGCGGAGCTAATCAGTGCCTAGAGGGCAGCGACTGAGGAAGTAGGCAAAAGGTGAGCTGAGCTTGTAGGGCGGAGCTAATCAGTGCCTGGAGGGCAGCGACTGAGGAGGGAGCACAAGGTGAGCTGAGCTTGTAGGTTTTGTGGGTTTGTCTTTTTGGGGCTGTGTGTGATTAAGTTTGTGTGCTTATTTGTTTCCTTATTTGTTTGTGTGTTTCCCAGGCTTGTGTGTGTGAGAGAGTTTGTTTCTGGCTTGTGTGTGTATGTTTGTCTGGTGACTAGCTGTGGGCGGAGCTAATCAGTGCCTAGAGGGCAGCGACTGAGGAAGTAGGCAAAAGGTGAGCTGAGCTTGTAGGGCGGAGCTAATCAGTGCCTGGAGGGCAGCGACTGAGGAGGGAGCACAAGGCTTGTGTGTGTGAGAGAGTTTGTTTCTGGCTTGTGTGAGTGTGTTTGTCTGGTGACTAGCTGTGGGCGGAGCTAATCAGTGCCTAGAGGGCAGCGACTGAGGAAGTAGGCAAAAGGTGAGCTGAGCTTGTAGGGCGGAGCTAATCAGTGCCTGGAGGGCAGCGACTGAGGAGGGAGCACAAGGTGAGCTGAGCTTGTAGGTTTTGTGGGTTTGTCTTTTTGGGGCTGTGTGTGATTAAGTTTGTGTGCTTATTTGTTTCCTTATTTGTTTGTGTGTTTCCCAGGCTTGTGTGTGTGAGAGAGTTTGTTTCTGGCTTGTGTGTGTGTGTTTGTCTGGTGACTAGCTGTGGGCGGAGCTAATCAGTGCCTAGAGGGCAGCGACTGAGGAAGTAGGCAAAAGGTGAGCTGAGCTTGTAGGGCGGAGCTAATCAGTGCCTGGAGGGCAGCGACTGAGGAGGGAGCACAAGGTGAGCTGAGCTTGTAGGTTTTGTGGGTTTGTCTTTTTGGGGCTGTGTGTGATTAAGTTTGTGTGCTTATTTGTTTCCTTATTTGTTTGTGTGTTTCCCAGGCTTGTGTGTGTGAGAGAGTTTGTTTCTGGCTTGTGTGAGTGTGTTTGTCTGGTGACTAGCTGTGGGCGGAGCTAATCAGTGCCTAGAGGGCAGCGACTGAGGAAGTAGGCAAAAGGTGAGCTGAGCTTGTAGGGCGGAGCTAATCAGTGCCTGGAGGGCAGCGACTGAGGAGGGAGCACAAGGTGAGCTGAGCTTGTAGGTTTTGTGGGTTTGTCTTTTTGGGGCTGTGTGTGATTAAGTTTGTGTGCTTATTTGTTTCCTTATTTGTTTGTGTGTTTCCCAGGCTTGTGTGTGTGAGAGAGTTTGTTTCTGGCTTGTGTGAGTGTGTTTGTCTGGTGACTAGCTGTGGGCGGAGCTAATCAGTGCCTAGAGGGCAGCGGCGCGCGCAGTTTGACCTATCTTTTGATAGAGGAGAGCTAGTCTCAAACGTTTACTTGGGGAGACCTAGGCTTCTTTTTTGAGTGTCCTGACTTCAAGCTTCAAGATGGAGGGTGAGGGAACAACTGTAGTCGCCTGCAATTCCTGCGCAATGTTTGCCTTCTTGCCAAAGGATGTAGGCAGCTACACCTGCAGCAAGTGCAAGTTGGTTGCCCTACTAGAAGACAAGGTCCGGCAACTTCAGAAGGGGGAGGGAACAACTGTAGTCGCCTGTAATTCCTGCGCAATGTTTGTCTTCTTGCCAAAGGTTGTAGACAGCTACACCTGCAGCAACTGCAAGTTGGTTGCCCTACTCGAAGACAAGGTCCAGCAACTTCAGGCCCGTGTATCTACGCTCCAGAAAATTAAAGAGCTGGAGCTTTTCTTGGATGCAGCAGAGCACACTGTCTCCACCAAGCAGGAGACAGGGCACATCTCTGAGGAGGAGATCAGTTCCCCAACTCAGGAGCCAGATGTATGGAGGAACGTGACTCACAGAAGTAGAATGCCCAGGGATCGCTCTGAGTGTTTAGAACTACAAAATCGATTTGAAGTGCTCTCAAATCTGGAAGATGAAGAACAGACTCCATTGGAAGATCTCTCCCTCATCACAGTTGATGAGGTATATGAAGACGAGCAACATAGTCAGTCCTCTGGGAATGTGCAGGCGACCTTGGAAGGGACAGCACATGTAAGAATCCCGACCAAGCCTAAGAGGAGGTGTAACGGTTTTGCAATGTGTGTTACAAGAATATTTGTTTTACCCCAAACCATCATGGGCTAAATCAGTCTCAAGCCTGGAATGACTGAACATTCCATGAGGGGGGGCGGCTGACTGTTGGAGGAGAGTGAGCAGCCGTTTATTCAGTTGAGAAGGGGCTTGGAAAAGGGAGTGTGGGGTGGTGTAGGAGAAGAAGCTGGGAGAGTAGGTTTAGGTTAGGGAGATGTATTGTTATTGGTTATACGTATAAAAACAAGATATTTACTCTGAAAGTTAAGTCTGTACACGCTAAGCCTGACTGCAACCATTACGCTTTCAAACAATAAAGAAATTGCATCTTTAAAGTGCCAAACATGAAAGTAGTCTGAATTACTATCCAGCCAAAGTACTTGAAAGGCCCAGGTGGGGAATAACCTTTTAAAAGACTATACTTTCCCTCAAAAAGGAACGGAAAGGTAGTGAGTACGAAGGTCGCTGAGAGGGCTAAAAAGGGAGAAACGACCCAGGTTGTCACTAAGTTACCTCAGGGAAGAGGCAGGCTTGTCAGTAGGGGTTCTATAGAGGTTAGGCCCCTGTTACTGGACACAAGGGGGGAGTTTCTCATATAGCTCAGGAATAATAGCGTACCTGGTCACGTTTGAGGCTGGAAAGGACCTCTCATTTATTTGGTAAAAAAACCTTCAAAGGCTAGAGGGTTTACCAAAAAGGCTAAAGGGATAAGTGGGAGGTTAGATTTACCTCATCAATCCCTGTTAGTTCTTTTAATAAATTGAGAGGGCGTAGTGAGAAGACGTAAGCAAGGGTCTTTTCGTTACATTTTGGTGGCAGCGTCGTGATCGAATTCATAACCCACACGCCTATTTAGTTGTGAATCGGTCGACTGTATTTATTTTGTTTTGGCAGAAAGATGGCACATTTAAGGAAAGTCAGGGAAGCGAAAGGAGATGAGAGAACTGAAGAGAGAGAGGCAGGAGAGAATCCTAGTGCTGAATTAGAGATTTTGAAAATTAAATTAGAAATGTCCAGAGTTGAAGCAGAGAGGGAGCGAATTGCTTCTGAGGAAAGAATGCTATTAGCTAAAGTAGAAGCTGAGAAATATAAAGTAGAGCAGGAGAGAATGGTTCTGGAAAAAGCTACTGAAGAGAGAATTCATTCGGAGAAGTTGAAATTAGAAGTGGAGAGATTGGCTATGGAAAGGGAAATTCAAATGGGCAAATTGAGAGTTGAGGAGATGCACCTAAGAGCAAAATGCCCTCTACTGCTCGAAGCACAAACTGCAGGTGCTGCTGCAAAGCCAGTAAAATTGTTGCGTCAAACGGATAGTATGTCACCTCCTCAAACAGCAAGCCAGGTGCCAGAGCCCAATCAAACAGAGGGTACTGCTAAAATTATGCAGGTCTGGAAAGCTGAGGGAGAGGTTAATAAGGACTTTATGGAGATTGTCCGAGTAAATGGACAAGAGGTAGTGGGAGTAAGGGACACTGGGGCTGCGGTTTCTCTGGTGAAACCTTGTTGTGTTCCTAAAGAAAAATATCTCCCAAACCAATCTTACAGCCTGAAAGGTATATTGGGTCTGGAGTTTGAAGTGCCGGCAGCGGAAGTGAATATTCAGTATCAAGATTTTAATGGCAAGTGGACAGTAGGGATTTGGGATAATCTAGAAGTTCCTGACCTAATAGGCAACGACCTAGCCAAACGAAGACACCAAGTACCTGCTGTCACAAGAGCGAAATCAAAAGCCTTTGTGGGTTCAGACCCTGCCATTAATGCATCACCCATAGAGCCTGTGGGAGAAGAAGTACAGATTACACTACCGAATGCACAGGAATCTAGCACCCAGTTTTTAGTAGAACAGAAGGAGGATGAATCTCGGAGAGACCTCTGGGATAAGGTGCAAGATCCTGACACCGAAGTGACTTTAGAGAATCCCTGTCTGTTTACTGAAATAGAAGGGAGACTTCATAAAATAACCAAAGGAAGAAAAGGCCCAGAGAAAGTGTTTAGAGGCCATGTGAAGCACAGGAAGAGGTCTATGCAAGGCCTTGAGAGGGAACACTTATTTGAAATCCTAATGGAGAAAGAGGTGGATCCAAGAGAGCCTTTGACCATGAGAAGCAAGGACTCTACACAGTTTGAACTCAACGATATGTACAGACGCCTCGAATGCAGCGAGCGGAACGGGACGATGTCATTTGGTCGAGGAAAGCAGCTTGCATCTCATCGAGTACGTTGGAAGGAAAAAGAAAAGAAGAAGAAAGTGGAGGCCCAGAGTAGAGCACCTCGTGCCGTAGTTAAAGACAATGAGAACTCATAACAAACTAATGAGGTGGGCTCTGTTGGCTGAAGCACTTCAACTTCAACTTAATCTTAAGAAGAAAGATGTCCCTGAACGTCGTGCAGATGCCTTATCCCAGGAAACAGGGAGTAAAGAATGTAATAAGACATTAAATAAGTTGTGGGGCAATGTGTGTATATGAAGTTATGGTCCAGTTGTTTGTTTTGTCATATATGATATGTTTAGGGGGAAAGGGAAGAGAGCAACTGTTATGCCAAATTAGAAATGTGTATAAGTACCAAATTAATATGTTCTGGTGAAACTGAGAGGTAGGGAAAAGTGGAAGGAATATGTATTTATGAATATCAAATGTTTATTCTGATTATATTGGCATATAAATAGGTATAAGGGAAATAGGTAAAAATGGTTATAGTTATGTTTGTAAAGGAATGAACCGTGACCTATTGCACCGGCATTACTAAACATAAGTAAGTAAGTGCCTATGCAATTTTTCAGGGGTAGGGAGATTTGTAACGGTTTTGCAATGTGTGTTACAAGAATATTTGTTTTACCCCAAACCATCATGGGCTAAATCAGTCTCAAGCCTGGAATGACTGAACATTCCATGAGGGGGGGCGGCTGACTGTTGGAGGAGAGTGAGCAGCCGTTTATTCAGTTGAGAAGGGGCTTGGAAAAGGGAGTGTGGGGTGGTGTAGGAGAAGAAGCTGGGAGAGTAGGTTTAGGTTAGGGAGATGTATTGTTATTGGTTATACGTATAAAAACAAGATATTTACTCTGAAAGTTAAGTCTGTACACGCTAAGCCTGACTGCAACCATTACGCTTTCAAACAATAAAGAAATTGCATCTTTAAAGTGCCAAACATGAAAGTAGTCTGAATTACTATCCAGCCAAAGTACTTGAAAGGCCCAGGTGGGGAATAACCTTTTAAAAGACTATACTTTCCCTCAAAAAGGAACGGAAAGGTAGTGAGTACGAAGGTCGCTGAGAGGGCTAAAAAGGGAGAAACGACCCAGGTTGTCACTAAGTTACCTCAGGGAAGAGGCAGGCTTGTCAGTAGGGGTTCTATAGAGGTTAGGCCCCTGTTACTGGACACAAGGGGGGAGTTTCTCATATAGCTCAGGAATAATAGCGTACCTGGTCACGTTTGAGGCTGGAAAGGACCTCTCATTTATTTGGTAAAAAAACCTTCAAAGGCTAGAGGGTTTACCAAAAAGGCTAAAGGGATAAGTGGGAGGTTAGATTTACCTCATCAATCCCTGTTAGTTCTTTTAATAAATTGAGAGGGCGTAGTGAGAAGACGTAAGCAAGGGTCTTTTCGTTACAGGAGGCGTGTAGTGGTGATAGGGGATTCCCTATTGAGGGGTACGGAAGCAGTGATCTGTGGGCCTGACAAGATGTCTCGAGAGGTATGCTGTCTCCCCGGGGCCAAGATCCATGATGTTACAGAACGGCTGCAAGGAATAATTAAACCCACGGATAAAAACCCCTTCCTTTTAGTCCATGTGGGAACCAATGACACCGCAAGCCATAGCCTCCAGAAGATCAAAAGTGATTATGAGGCTCTGGGCAGGAAGCTGAAGCAATTAAATGCACAAATTGTCATCTCATCTGTCCTCCCAGTTGAACGCCGTGGCCCAGGAAGAGAGGGGAAAATAGGAGAAGTGAACAACTGGCTTCGCAAATGGTGCCGGCAGGAACGGTTTGGTTTCTTAGATCACGGTCTGCAGTTTCTTGAAGATGGACTTCTGGCAAGTGATGGGCTGCACCTCACAAGGGTTGGGAGGAATGTTTTTGCCAACAATCTCAAAAACCTCATCAGGAGGGCTTTAAACTGACTTATGTGGGGGAGGGAGACAGTGGTCCTGAAGGTAGGAGTCTATCAAAGGCTGAAGATGATCATCCAAAAGTCAAGGACCAAATGGAGCAAACAGCGCACAGACCTAGTGGTGGGAGGAAAAAATCCTTAAGTAGGAGACTAGGGGGAATGATCAATGGTTTTCAATGTCTGTATACAAATGCACAGAGCATGGGAAATAAACAAGATGAACTTGAGCTCTTGGTACAGCAAACTAAATACGACATAATAGGCATCACTGAAACCTGGTGGGATGAATCTCATGATTGGAATGTAGTAATAGAGGGATACAATCTATTTAAGAGGAACAGACCAAACAGGAAAGGAGGAGGAGTGGCGTTATATGTCAGGGATGTGTATACCTGTGAAGAGATCCATGATTTAAAACTTCAAAGCCAAATTGAGAGTATCTGGGTCAAAATTAAGGGAGAGAAAAATAACAGTGATCTCATGGTGGGAGTTTACTATAGATCCCCGAGCCAAACTGAGGACATAGATGATGCCTTCCTGGAACAGATGACCAAGCATTCAAAAGGAAATGAGATAGTAGTAATGGGGGATTTCAACTATCCTGATATTTGTTGGATGTCAAACTCAGCCAAGAGCATAAGGTCGAACAGATTCCTCACGGGCCTTGCAGACAATTTCATTGTCCAGAAAGTGGGAGAAGCAACAAGAGGATCAGCCATTTTAGATCTGGTCCTAACCAATAGTGATGACCTGGTTAGTGGGGTAGAAGTGGTAGGATCATTAGGTGGGAGTGATCATGCTCTTCTGGAGTTTATTATACATCAGAAAGGAGCAACCAAGCATACTAAGACTCAAATTCTAGACTTTAAGAAAGCCGACTTCAGAAAACTTAGGGAAATGCTGGGTGTGATGCCATGGTCAGTAATACTAAAAGGGAAGGGAGTTCATGATGGATGGGAGTTTGTTAAAAGGGAGATATTAAAAGCACAACTTCAAGCAGTACCAATGAGACGAAAACATGGAAGGTGCCTAAAGAAGCCAGGGTGGCTATCTAATGAACTTTTAACTGAGTTAAGATTTAAAAGGGATATGTACAAGAAATGGAAAAAGGGGGAAACCACCAGAGAGGAATTCAAACAAATAGCCAGCACATGTAGAGACAAAGTCAGAAAAGCTAAAGCACAGAATGAACTCAGGCTTGCTAGAGAGGTTAAAAGCAATAAAAAGAGTTTTTATGGGTATGTCCGTAGCAAAAGGAAGAACAAGGAAACAGTGGGGTCACTTAGAGGAGAAGAAGGTGAAATGCGAACAGGGGACGCAGAAAGGGCAGAACTCCTCAATACCTTCTTTGCCTCAGTCTTCTCCAAAAAAGAAAACAATGCCCGACCTGAAGAATATGGAGCAGATGATTCAGCAGGGGAAACACAGCCCAGAATAAGTAAGGAGGTAGTACAAGCACACTTGGCTAGTTTAGATGTATTCAAGTCTCCAGGGCCAGATGAACTACATCCCAGAGTATTAAAAGAACTGGCAGAGGTGATTTCAGAACCACTGGCAGTAATCTTTGAGAATTCTTGGAAAACAGGTGAAGTCCCAGCAGACTGGAGGAGGGCAAATGTTGTCCCTATTTTCAAAAAGGGGAAAAGAGAGGACCCAAACAATTACCGCCCAGTCAGCCTGACATCAATACCAGGAAAGATTCTAGAGCAGATCATTAAGCAAACGGTCTGTGAGCACCTAGAAAGGAACGCTGTGATCACTAAAAGTCAGCATGGGTTTCTGAAAAATAAGTCATGTCAGACTAATCTGATCTCATTTTTTGACAGAATTACAAGCCTGGTAGACGAAGGGAACACTGTGGATGTAGCCTATCTTGATTTCAGCAAGGCCTTTGACAAGGTGCCCCATGATATTCTTGTAAAGAAGCTGGTAAAATGCGGGCTAGACAATGCTACCATTCATTGGATTTGTAACTGGCTGACTGACCGAACCCAAAGGGTGCTCATCAATGGCTCCTCTTCATCCTGGAGAGAAGTGACTAGTGGGGTGCCACAGGGTTCTGTCTTGGGCCCAGTCTTATTCAACATCTTTATCAATGACTTGGATGATGGGCTTGAGGGCATCCTGATCAAGTTTGCAGATGACACCAAATTGGGAGGGGTGGCTAATACCCCAGAGGACAGGAACACACTTCAAAATGACCTTAACAGATTAGAGAACTGGGCCAAGGCAAACAGGATGAATTTTAACAGGGAGAAATGTAAAGTACTACACTTGGGCAAAAAAAATGAAAGGCACAAATACAGGATGGGTGATACCTGGCTTGAGAGCAGTACAAGTGAAAAGGATCTAGGAGTCTTGGTAGACCACAAACTTGACATGAGTCAACAGTGTGGTGCAGCAGCTAAAAAAGCCAATGCAATTCTGGGCTGCATCAATAGGAGTATAGCATCTAGATCAAGGGAAGTAATAGTACCATTGTATTCCGCTCTGGTCAGACCTCACCTGGAATACTGTGTCCAGTTCTGGGCACCACAGTTCAAGAAGGATATTGACAAGCTGGAACGTGTCCAGAGGAGGGCAACCAAAATGGTCAAAGGCCTGGAAACGATGCCTTATGAGGAACGGCTTAGGGAGCTGGGTATGTTTAGCCTGGAGAAGAGAAGGTTAAGGGGTGATATGATAGCCATGTTCAAATATATAAAAGGATGTCATATAGAGGAGGGAGAAAGGTTGTTTTCTGCTGCTCCAGAGAAGCGGACACGGAGCAATGGATTCAAACTACAAGAAAGAAGATTCCACCTAAACATTAGGAAGAATTTCTTGACAGTAAGAGCTGTTCGACAGTGGAATTTGCTGCCAAGGAGTGTGGTGGAGTCTCCTTCTTTGGATGTCTTTAAGCAGAGGCTTGACAGCCACCTGTCAGGAATGCTTTGATGGTGTTTCCTGCTTGGCAGGGGGTTGGACTGGATGGCCCTTGTGGTCTCTTCCAACTCTATGATTCTATGATTCTATAACTTTTAGAAGACATCTGAAGGCAGTCTTGTATCAGTAAGGTTTGAAAGTTTGATATTTTACTATACTTTTATATATGCTGTAAGCCACCCAGAGTAGCTTGGGAAACCCAGTCAGATGGGCGGTGTCATGAACACTTCTGCCCAAGGTCTAAGAGCTCCAGAGGAGTCGGGAAGCAGCCAACAAGAGAGATGCTCGCGTTCTTCCCAGACAGCTGCGAACGGTAGTTTTTTGACTCCCCCTCGCTGTGAGAATGACAGGAATGCAGAGAGTGTGCTAGAGAGCAACCGGCTCTCTCAAATGACACAGGCAATGTCAGAAGGTGGGAGGGAAAGCAGTTCGACACCGGAAGATGAGTTAATTCATCCAAGAAGCAGACGTATGGGAAAGGTCTTAGATAGAACACAAAACCGGAAACTGAAAGGGCATAGGTTCCGGATATTCTGCCGTACCCGGAATCACTCCCCAGAAGGGTCAACTGATTCATAAGTCATGGACGTGCAAATAGGCATCCAAGGCTGAATGTTTGTATTGCAATAAATCTTCAAGTTAATTACGACTTGTGTGCTGTGTTATCAAGGCAGTAGCCTGGCTCCTGACAGGTGGAGTATAAAAATAAGAACAACAACAACCTCTTTCTGGTATTTTAACTGTTTCGTGTGGCCTCTTTCTGGTATTTTAGCCCATTTTATACATGTGTGCTATGTTATTTTGTATACTATTCACTTTAGATTGTACAGCAGTTATTGTTTTGTACTGAGTGTGGGATGTGGATCTTATTTTGCTTGCTTCACTGGATCATACATCAGTTAAATAAAGCTTGCTTCTGATACCCAATAGTCTTTCTGCTCTCCATTCACTGAGACCCAAAGAACCACCCCTGGCCAAAAGAGTACCCGTTATTGAACAATGTTCATTCATGCTTCTGATAGAGGAAGAACTGAAGGGAGTTACATGGGAAATCTTAATACAGGGTTCACTGCCTTTGGGGATTTGCAATCACAGATATCTTTATGGGAACCCGAGATTTGAAAGGCCTGGCTTTTTTTCTGGGGTGGATGTTATTTGACTCCATGAAATCTGCTCCATCTCTAATGTCAGTCGTCTCTTTGGTCAGGCAAAAACGGACAGAAGCAAAAACAAAAAACCTGACAGAGGCTTCTTCAACTTCCCTCAACACCCTGAAGCATACATTCAGAAATGTGTGAATAGTTCAGATCAGCCTGATCCTTGTTTTAAAATAAATAGCTAGAGGAAGAATGTTCACAAACAAAACAGTCAATAGCCCTCCAATTCAAGGTGAGCTGTGGGTTAGAATCCCAGATGCTATAGGTGGCATTGCTGAGCTAGATCAAAACCTGGGAGGTTCGTCACATAGATATATATACGTATGGAATTTCAAAACAGATATTGTCATCCAACAGGGAGCCTTACAGAGAAAGTCTATGATCCCACGATTCTCCTCCATGACTTCCTCATGCAGAGCTCTCTGGTCAGGATCCAGCAACGCCCACTCCTCAGCCGTGAAATGAACAGCTACATCTTCAAAGCACACTTCACCCTAAAAAGAAAAGAAAAAGTTCCTCCTCTTAGACAGCATGAAGATTATCTACTACACATTGCTCTTGTTTCCTGCCTGTTAATTGCTGTGTTGCTTTCATGGAATAGTCCTGCCACATATTTTAAGTACAGATGCTCCTTTAGCATCTGAATGAAATTTTTTATTGTGTCTTTTATTGTATGCATTGTTCTGTGTAGGGAGGGAACCCTCCCAATGCCCTATGGCACTGGGGGCACAAGGAGGAGAGTGTAGGGAAAGCCTTGAGCTACAGATGGGGCTGGTTAGATGAATCCTGGCTACAATTTTTTTATGGTTTGTTAATTCCTTAGAAGCCTATTTCAGCATTTCACAATAAATAGACAAATAAAAAAGCAACTACTCATAAATACTAGCGACATTCAGAAGGCTAGTTAAGGTGAGGTGTCTGTTCCTTATTCCCAGCACATAAACCTTATTGAATAGCATTGTCAGTCTTTGTTAAAGGCAGTTTTGACGGAGACCAAGAGGAGAGATTCGTTCTGACTCCAGAGGAACCCTGGCTGCCCCCCCCCCGCCTCTTTATTCACAAGGCTCCTTCCCAATACCTGATCTGGTTCCACAGCCACTGCTACCTCTCCACTACCATGAAAAGACGGATGAGGAGGTCTTGCTGGCATTCTTCTGTCACCTGCAAGAGACAAGGCCAAGTAGGCAGCCAGGAGTGCATGATGCTTCTCTCAGAGGTGAAGCAGTGCAGCTCTAACTGCAGATGGGCCTTAGAAGAAGTCTCCCCTGCTGAGTGCATTTTTGCATTTGTACCCATTTCATATTTTGTTGTGCAAAAATACATCTCGTCTCCTCTGGGCTCTTGTCCACAGGTTTCTTCCCCCAAAAGGTGAAACAACCCTATGGATTAATTTCCAAGTGCACAGAACGTGACCCAAATGAGAAGAAATTCCTTCCTCCTTACCCAGCGGCCTCTCTCTGGTGTCCAACGAAGTCCTCTCTGCCTCAGAGGAATCGGGACCCATTTCTGCCAACAGATCCTTTCCCTGAAAGAGCAACAAGGATTCAAAACAAATAATGAGAACTATTAGAAAAGGAATGGTAGGGGCAAAATCTTTAGGGAGGTCCAATATAGCTTATTGGATACTTTACAAAAAGGATGAGATTTAGGGATGTTCTTCCTCCTGTTTGGAGCCCCTTGGGAGCATCCAGAGGAAAGTCTCTCTCACCTGCTTCTCCACCTGCTTCCTCTCCTCTGCCTGACTCAGGAGGAAACCTTCAACCAGGGCCACTGCCTGGGAACTGGTCTCTGCTCCACATTCCCTCACCCAGCTCTCCATCTCCCATGGAAGGACAGCCAGGAACTGCTCCAAGATCACCAGGTCCACCAACTGAGTTTTTGTGTGCCTCCCAGGCTTCAGCCACTGACAGTCAAGGTGGTGGAACCGGCAGCAAACCTCTGGGGTCCTTTGGCCTCCTGGGAGCAGAACTGCCTGAGCTGTTGGCTCTGCACACCTGAGTGAAGGCTGTCCTCCTCGCCCTGGATCCTCTGCACAGAGTTTTCATAGAATCCCCCACTGATCTCATTGCCAGATGAGTCTTGTTCATCCATCTGTGCTCTTAGGAAGCTTCCACAAGATCAGAAGGAATCAGGGTGGATTTGATTTAAATCAAATTGATTTAAATCACGATTTAAATCACTAGTCAGTAAGGCTTGATTTAAATCACTCGCCAGCAAGACTTGATTTAAATATTTTTTTTACAGAAAGACTCATTCTTGCTGGTATAATCTTAATATTTACAACCATATGAAGGTTTCATTTTTGGAATAATAAATTTTCAGAGTAGTTTTTACAGTTATATCAAAAATTACTGATTTGGTTATACTACTAGAAATACATAGACAGATAATTATGAAATTATGGTGAGGTTTAATAAGTTAACTGTTTATATTTGGACAACTTTTCTGCTGTACTTTATTGGAAAGAGAAAAATAATCATTTCCTTAATAACCATTTAAACAAATTATTTAACTAAAACAATAACATGATAGCATATGTATCCATGTTTGTTAACTGATGTGGTTAAACATTTTTTTTTAAAAAAAACTTAGACTGAGTTTTAGCACACTTGATAAACTTAAAACAAATCCTTATTTCCTAATGAATAGCCTTTGGACTACAATGTAACTTGAATAGAAGACTATATTTAGAAAGATTTTCCCTCCAAAAGCATTTTATTTTAAAAACCCAGTTTAAATCAAAGAAATCCGATTTAAATAAAAAAAATCTGATTTTTTAAAATTTATTTTTAAAAATCATTGATTCTTATCCACCCTGAGTGCAACCAAAGCCGTCTCGGTCCCATAACCAGGGCGAAAGCCGGACTGAAATGGATCCAGATCCGATGTTTCCTCCAGAAATCCACCAAGCTGTTCAGCAACCACTCTCTCAATTACCTTACCCAGGTACGGAAGATTCAAAACCGGGCGGTAATTGGATAGATCTAAAGGATCTAGAGGGACCCAGGTGGCGCTGTGGGTTAAACCACAGAGCCTAGGGCTTGCTGATCAGAAGGTCGGCGGTTCGAATCCCTGCGACAGGGTGAGCTCCCGTTGCTGGGTCCCAGCTCCTGCCCACCTAGCAGTTCGAAAGCATGTCAAAAGTGCAAGTAGATAAATAGGAACCGCTCTGGCGGGAAGGTAAATGGTTTCCATGCGCTGCTCTGGTTTGCCGGAAGCAGCTTTGTCATGCTGGCCACATGACCTGGAAGCTGTACGCCGGCTCTCGGCCAATAAAGCGAGATGAGCACCGCAACCCCAGAGTCGGACACGACTGGACCTAATGATCAGGGGTCCCTTTACCTTTACCTAAAGGATCTAGGGATGTTTTCTTTAAGAGCGGACGCACCACTGCCTCCGTGCCAAGGGACAAGTTGATGATCTCACCCAGGGGGGCCCGCACCTCGTCTGGGCACACTCTAATCAGCCAGGACGGGCACGGGTCAAGGGGGCAAGTGGTGGGCCTTCCAGCTCGGAGGAATCTGTCTACATCAGCAGGGAGTATCCGATCAAAGTGGTCCAATACTGGACCCGAGGACAGTCGAGGGGCCTCCAGTTCTGTTATTGTATCCAAATTGGCAGGGAGGTCACGGCGGAGCAGCAAGACTTTCTCCGCAAAAAAGCTCCCAAATGCCTCACAGCTATGAGATGACGGGAGGATCCTCTGCTCCCTGACTGCATGAGCTGAGAAGACCCACCCCTGCAGCCCTCGGACTCCCCACATCCCAGGAGGCGCCACCTAGGCAGCCCCTCCCCTTGCAGAAGGGCACAACCGCATTTATTTATTTTCTCTCTAGAAACCCTTTTCCTTATCCACTTTTTTCAGGCCAGGCAGACTGTAATTCTATCAGACTGAAAGGTGCCTCTCACTTGGCTTTCCTCTGGCTTTGCAGGGAGGAAGCGGGAGGCCCCTCTGCTCCCCGACTTGGGGGTCCCCCATTCATGAGATGAGCACCCCCCACCATGCATCCTCCTCTGCAAACCCCCCCTTTCTCCCCACTGCACCTTATGCAAGGAGAGGAGACTCACCAGATCCCAGAAGAGAGACCCCAGCCCCGCTCTTCTTGCAGGAGCCACACAGACTGCTCTTGCAAGGGGAGACAAAAGCCACGCCCTTTTGCAGGAAAGGATGTGCAGGGAGGGGCTTGGGCTTTGGAGGAACTCCCTCCCCCGCGCGCCTTTATTTCCGGTCCTCTCTAGGAATCCGAGCCTAGTTCATTTTAACCCTTGGCAAGCCGAGCTCAGGAGAATCACAGAATCGTAGCGTTGGAAGGGTTCCCCCGGGGGTCATCTAGTCCAACCCCCCGCAAGGCAGGAATCTCAGCTCAAGCAGGCGGACTTCACTTGAAAGCCAGCTTGACTTTACAGTTGACGGGGGGGGGGCTTCTCCTGCGCCCTTTCCCTTTGTTTCGCTTCCTACCTTTATTTCCCCAAGTTTTCACCTGTGAGGAAGGTCGGTTGCACAGGAACAAAGGGTTAAACTGCACAGGAGATGAGGGGGCTCTTTTATGGGGCGAACCCCTGCCTGGACTCCCGGGGGGGGCGCCTGCAGTTTGCGCCTGCGCTTTTGGTGAGCGCCGGATCCCGCTTCGCGCATGCGCTCTGGGGGGTGGGTGGGGGGTCTCTTGGCTGCAGGGGTGCCAACTTGAATAGAATATTGGGGGGCGGGTAAGTCCTGCCCCACATAATGGATCCAGGCACACTATTTGAATGGCAATGCCCGTCAACTTGGGGGGGGCCTCGGCCCCCTCAAATGTTTTATTGGGGGGCGCTGAAGCCCCCTTGGTTCCTATGACTGGGGAGGGGGTGCTCAGGACCCCCAGAGTGACCCAAGACTAAAAGCAAAGGGACCCAAATAGCGCTGCCCTACTTCAAAAAGTTCAAATTTTAGTTTCATCCATTCCACCTCCTGACTGAAACTTCCCTCAGGTGTTTTCCCCCCTCAGTTTGGTCCCAACCAAGGAAAATCAGATAAATAAAGCCAATGGATTGTGCAGAAATGGCACAAAACGGGAAGAAGGAATCAAGAAGAGAAAGAATTTCCCATAAAGAACGGGGAAATTTTGTGGATTACTTCCTTGAAACTTATTGTAAACAACTAAATACGTTAGCAGGATTAATCTAAAAGCAAGCAAGGTTACAAGAAAATTAAGAGGGCAATTTAAGTAAAAGGTGTAGAGTGGGAGGTGCAGTTTTGGAAGCGATTTTATAAGACACCACAGAAGGGGGGAGGGAGGTCGAAATGGATGTTTTATGTGTGATTATTGTTAAACTGAAAATAAACAAAGAAAATTTATTTTTAAAAAGAAAAAAACAAGTTTTTCCCTCAGTTTGTGCTTCTGTCGGACTATTTCCTCTCGCTTCAGGAGTCCTCGGTGGGGGTGCCTTCCCCTCACATCAATTTCCCCCTCACAAAATATAGGAATTACTGTGGTAATTCATTCTCCTTGTGAGTTTCATTTTGGATCCTGGCACTACCATCAATTAATGATGTAGCAGATCCCACCACTAACCACCGCTTAATTTGTAGTGGACTCGTCCCACTAAGTGGCCCCAGTGAAATCTAGCAAAACCAGCGAACATTATGCCAATTAAATGGATGTCTACCATTTGCCACAGGCTATTTGTGGGGGTCTTGTGTGAGGGAAACGTCGATTCAGGGAGTCTTGGGCAAGAGTTAATCAAACGAGAAAGGTTGGCTATGCCAACACTGAACTGAGCCCACACCAGATGTCCTTCTGGCAGATCTCATTTAATGAAAATGTGCATACTGCGAATCTGTTGAAAAATTAACAAACTTTTTGTAAAAAAAATTGTGGAAACGCTTCATAAATATCGCAAGTTTTTTCCAGGAAAGAATCCAAAGAGGAGAAAATAAACGGGAAAAGGCTACAGAGACATTGCTGTTCCTCTTTTGCACCGCGGAGTTGCTCCGGTCTGCCACGCAGGCAGTTTTTGCCGCCGTCCCTGCCAGGTAGGCTGCTCAGAGTCCTTTGTCCACAAAGAGCAACCTGGCGAGTGCTGGTGGCCAGGAGGGGCCACCCGGGAGAGGCCTCCCCTCCGCGCCTCGGCCTCACTGCTCCAGCATCTGCTCGCAGGTCCGGGAGACTTCTCCCAGCTTGACTCGGGCGTAGTCGATCCTCTTGAGGGCCATCTGGCAGTCCTTGCGGGCTGAGTAGCTGGAGCCTTCGTGGGGCTGCCCTGTGGCCACCTGGAGGGGAAGAGGAAAGCAGGCCAGGTGAGAGGGCAGCCGGGGGCTCAGAGGAAGGACCTGCCCCCTTGCTGGTGCGGCGTAATGGTCAGAGTGGGAGGCGAGGGTTTAAATCCCACCCCCCGTGGGGAGCTGGCTCCAGGCACCAGGCCCATCGACAGACCAACTCTGTGCTACAAAGACATCTGCAAACCAGCCATGTGGGGATCCCTTGCAGACGACTGCCGTGCCTGGAGACGGGCAGGCTGTGCATCCCTAGCAGTGAGCAGAGGAGGAATGGCCGCTTTGGGGAGCACAGAGAGAAGAAATGCCAGGGTTCATCTGCAGCAGCACAACCAGACGCCTCCCTCTGCCCCGGCTGCAACCAGTATTCAAAATTAGCCAGGCACATTTTGCTACTGTCGAGACTGCGTGGAGATTTCTGGGCAAGCCCACTTTAAAAGCCTCTGCCTTAGTCCAAAGTAAACACCGTTTCCGTTTCCACTGTGTGTGTTGTAAGAGCAAGCGAAGGTCAGACAACACAATTCAGATAATAGAATAAAAGAATCATAGCACCGGGAGGGACCCCGAGGGTCATCTAGTCCAACCTCAGGCAAACAGACATTCCGTTGTGGTGACCGAACTCAGGTTTAAGGTACCATTTAGCACCTTGCCTATTATATACCTTAGTTTCTAATGCTGGCTGCCACAACACCTGTCTCCACAGGCCCAGCAGGCGATGTAACGCTCTATGTGTTTGACTTCACCCCCTGAAGGTGCCCTTCTCCATGGTCTCCCGAGACAGATGGATGCCAACAACTCAGCTGTGAAGTTCACTGGGTGACCCTGGGTCCAGCCCTGTCCCTCTCAGCCTAGCCTACCTTGCAGGGTTGGTGGGGGATTAAATGAGAACTGGGACCTGGGAGAAGCCAGGGTTTGAATTCCCCACCCGGCCACGATAAAACACACTGGATGTGACATGGGGGGGGGGGGCTGGCCTTGCCCCTTTGAACTCCTTGGAGGAAAAGGTGGAATAGCAACGCAACATCGATATATAACGTTCTGCTTGGTCCCCTGCAACCTGTTTCCCTCCCCTTCCCTCAAACTGTGCACAATGTCTCCTTTTCAAAGAACCATAGAGCTAGAAGGGACCTCGAGGGCCATCTAGTCCAGCCCCCTGCAATGCAGGAATCTCAACATGCCATCCTCCATTCCATCTGAAACCACACTGGGTCTGGCTTAGCTTTGCAAGTCAGTTTTTGATCATCAGAATAGTCTTGCAGCAGCCACTGGAGGAGAGCGTCAATGTAAACATATCGCCTTTGCTTCCTATTATCATTACTGTGGCTTCTGGGGTGTTGGATGGGGCTTGGCTCACTGACAGGAGCCACCCACCAGCGCCTTTCCTGTGCCGGCCCCCCACCCACCCACCTGCGTGAGGTAGCGGATCTGGGCGGAGAGCTCCGACTCCACCTTCTGGACGGAGCCCATGAACTGGGACGTCTGACGCTCCAGCAGGCTCCAGTTGGGCTTCTCCTTCGACAGCTCCAGGATCACGGTGCCTGCGGGGGGGGGGGGGATAAAGAGGGTGGTGGTGATGTCAGTGGTGGGCGGGGCAAACAGGTTGCACCCTCAGGCGCAGGTGGATTTCCACCCAGCTCCACTCATGTGACCAGCTAGCCCCTCCTACTCCTCTGGCCCCGCCCACAGCACCAGGCCCCACCCCTTGTAACCAAACCCACAAGCCCCGCCCACCGGCTTCCTACAGCGTCCAATCCACATTGTCTGGGAGATGGAAGCTGAAGCCCCGCCCCCAGAGAGGCTTCTAAGCCCCGCCCAGAAGTTTCCTCCCTCACAGGGCACAGCTCAAGGCCACTCCCCTTGGTGACCACGCCCCTCCCCTCCTGGAAGTCCCACCCGCCCATCTCAAGAGAACGCGAGAGCCAATCAGAGGCCCCACTCCTCTTCGAGCCCCGCCCACCCGCGAGGCGGCTGCCTCAGTGATGGGCGGGGCCAGCAGAAGCCCCGCCCCTCACCCCCAGTCCCCGCCCACCCGCGCTCTGCATCGCCGCGCCGATCTCTCGCTCCAGCTCCTCCAGCAGCCGCAGCCGCTCGTTGGCCAAGCCCAGCCCGTACGCGCTCGAGCCCGACACGGACGCCGACGAGGAGCCCGCCGCCATTTCGGTCCTTCCCGGCTCCCGTCCGCGAGCTTCTGATCTGCGCCCCGCCCTCTCCTCCGCCGGGACGCGTGCGCATGCGCCTCGCGGAGGTGGTCTATTGGCGGCACGTGACACGGGGCGGTGCCATGCGGCCCTTTCTTCCGTCGGGAGGCGTGCGCATGCGCCTCTCTGAGGCGGGGGCCTTTAAATAAATTTCTTGAGAACTACGTCTCCCGCAATCCACTTCGTTCGGCGGCGCACACGTGACCCGGAAGGCGGGCGGGGCCATGCCTGGCGCTGGCTGGCGGCAGCACGTGCGCGCGGAGCTGCAGCGGCGGGAGCGGCGCGCGCGGGGCCTGCGGGTGCTGCTGGAGCGACGTGAGCCCCTGCGCGCGTGCAGAGCGCCCTCGCCCCGCCCCGGAGGGAGGGGGGACTCCCCGCCACAAGGCGCCCCAAAGCCGGCCGTGGAGCCGGAATGGCTTCGTTGGGGCTTCTTCCCTGCGGGGGGTCGCCCTGGGCAGCGGGGCTGGGGCCACATTCCCCTCAGGGCAACCTTCCGGGGGCCACCTGCTAGCCAGCAGGGCAGCTGGGAGCTCTGCCCAGGCCTCTTGTGGCAGGGAGTTCCGCCGTTTTAGACGCTGCAAGATAACGAATCTCCCGCCATTCCGCTTCATTGGACGCCCCCAAGTTCTACTGTGACCAAAGGGGGAGAAAAGCTTTCCTCTCTCCACTTTCTGCATGGCAGTAATAATTCTATAAACTTCCATCATGTTGCCTCTTCAACTTTTCTCTTGACTTAGAAGCCCCAAAGGCTGCGACCTTCCCTCAGAGGGGAGTCGCTCCGTCCCCTTGGTCATTTTAAACCTCCCTGTGACCCTCAGATGAAGGGCAGCATAGAACATTAATCAAGAATAACACTACTTTTGGTGGCCCTTTTCCAACTTGGCAATATCCTTTTTCAGGTGAGACAACCAGAACCACACAGTTATTCCAAATGCAGTCGCATCATTGATTTGCATAACGTCATTAATTACACCAGCGTGTTTTTTGTTTGCAATTCCTTTCCCAAGGATCCCTGGTGTGGAGATTGGCCTTTATCACAGCTGCCACACCCTGGCCCCACATCTTTCGGAGCTTGAAGATGTTTTCTGGTTAGGCAGAAACGCTGGGAGGCTATGAAGCAGGAGCAGAGAGGCGTGTCACCTAGCAAGAGTTTCAAGGGCCAGGCAGAAACGGCTGGAGGGCCACTTCCATGCCATAGAGTAGGAATAGGATCTTTGAGCTCATCTTCTTGGCTGTCTGCCTGGTGCAGAATCCTGCAACTGCCTCCCTGGCGCCTTCCAGAGGTTGCGGGACTACAACTCCCAGCAGCCACCAAGTGGGTGAAGGCTGAACTACAGCACCCACTGGCTTGCGTGTTTCCTTTGCTGTGATTCCTGCACCGCCAGGGGTTGGACTGGATGACCCCTAGGGCCCCTTCTGCTGGCAGCCATTGACTTGAACATAAGAACCACCTGCTGGAGGGGCCAAAGCGGGACCCCCGAGTCCAACTTCCTGATCTGACAGCAGCCAGCCAGATGCCTCTGATGGGAAGCCACCTGTCAGGATTCGAACACAGGAGCAGCTCTCCCCATGATTTCCAGCAAACGGCCTTCATCCTTGCTAGTAGCCACTGATAGGCCTGCCCTCCACTGTGAAATTGCCCAATTCTCTCTTAAAGCAGTCCAGATTGGTGGTCATTTGCTACCTCCTGTGGGAGGGAGTTCCGCAGGTTAATGGCATGCTGCATGAAGAAGTTGCTTTCTCTCCCCCAGCCTTTTGAGAGGCAAGCAGAGGCCTAGGGTGGGGTTGCCCTTTCTCCTCCCCAGAGACCTCCTTCCCTGCCCCCTCCTGAGAGGCTCCTTCTTGCTCTTCCAGATGAAAAGCTACATGGCCTCCTGGATGCTCTGCAGACCCTGCTGGCGGCGGAGGAGGAGAAGGGGCAGTGGCCGGCGGCAGGGGGGTCCTGCCGGTGAGTGTGCCGGGGTGGGGTGCTGGCACGGGGGGCGGGGAAGGATGGGCTTTTGCTGAACTGGGGGATCCTCTTCTGGCTTTTTCCAGGCCCCCCCAGGAACTGGCCTCCATCCGGGTGCAGCAGGAGATGGAGCTGATTGAACTCCGGAGAGAGAGAGAGGAGGTGAGTTGAGGCTCCGCGAGGGCCTGGATCAGGGCCAGCTCCTGCGGCTTCGTCGGATTATGGAATTGTAGAGTGGGAGGGGCTCCCCAGGGGTCATCTAGTCCAACCCCCCTGCAGGGCAGGAATCTCGAGGTTGGCATCTCCGACAGACAGCCACCTGACCTCCGCTCCCGGGACAAAAAAAAAGTCGGGGTGCAAATGCGGGAGAGAAATGAATAAATGCTGTGCTTACTTTGCAGTTGCGCCAGCGGGTCGCCCTCCTGACGGACGTCCTGAGAGAGACGGAGGCAGAGAACAAGGAGCAGCGGGCAAAGTAGGAGCCTTGGTCTCTCTGGCCCCCCAGTTGTGGGAGGGGAATGGGGCTCGGCCTTTTAAAGAAGCTGGGGTGCAGCTGGTTCACCAGCGTTGTGTTCCGGTGGCTTTTCTTCCTCCGTTCCCTCCGTCTTTGCTGCCAGGAGGCCAGGCACTGTGCCCACAAAACGTTAGAAAACAAAGTATTGCATTGCCGGGGGTTGGGCTGGATGACCTCGGGGTGTCCCTCCCGGCTCTGGAATCCGGTGCTTTCTGCCCCTCCGCAGGATGAGGCGCCTGGCCCAGGATTTGGCTGCCCTGACCCGCCGGCACGAGGAGGCGCAGTGCCAGGCCTGGGCGCTTTCCCAGGAGGCCGAGGGGCTGCGCCAGGAGCTGGCCGAGGCGCAGGGACTCCTGCAGGAGGCGCAGCGGAAGAGGGAGGAGCTGGAGGCGCGTTGGGTGCGGGAGAAGGCGCTGGAGGCCGGCCGGCTGAACCAGGCCAACGAGCAGCACGAGCGGTGAGCAGGGGGGCTCTCTCTGGAAAGATGCTCCTGCGTCCGGGGTGCAGGTGCAGCCGTACCTTGAAAGCCAAGCGGAATCTGTTCCAGAAGCCCATTCGACTTCCAAAACCAAGGCCCGGCTTGCGATTGGCTGCAGGAAGCTCCTGCAGCCAATCAGAACCCACGGAACCCGCATCAGACGTCTGGGTTCCATAGAACGTTCGCAAACCGGAACACTCACTTCCGGGTTTACGGCGTTTGGGATCCAAGACATTTGGGTTCCAAGGTACGACTGTGGTTAGAATTCATATGGTGTCTGGGCAAATCACAGAATAAAATACAGGATAAAAACACAAAATGAAACAGGAAGGCGATAGACACAGGGTGTTAGTTAGCCAAGGGCCTGTGAGAAGAGGAAAGTTTCTGCCTGGTGCCTAGAAATGTGTAATGGGGGGAGGCTTTTTTTGGAAACATCTCCCCCCCCCCCAAATGAATACATTTTTAGGCCCCAATTGAAAATAGTCCAGGCGCCATTCAGAGAGTCCGAATTCCGGACGTGTCCAGTGAAAATACAGACCTATGTACAATGAAGGCGCCAGGCAAACCACCCTGGGGAGAGCATTCCACCAAGGAGGAGCCACTACAGAAAAGGCCACGTTATCGTATTGCCACCCTCTGAATTTCTCCTGGAGGCAGCACACGAAGGAAGCCTCAGATCAGGATCACGGGGTCTGGGGTGGTTCATAGGGAGAGAGATGGTCCTTGGGGTATTTTGTTCCTGAGCGTACATATAGTATGTATAGATAAATTCTATTAACGTTTAATTGTTTGTTAATGATTGCCTCCTCCCGCCAGGCCTTTAGCTGTTTATGTTTTAGCTATAAGGGGAATAATAACACAGAAGAATGTTTTCAAGCTGATTGGAAACAGACTTGTTGGGGTGGCTGTTCAAAATTCAGGATTCTGGAGCCTCCAAGCACAGCCGCTCCCCCCCCCCCCCGGGACATTGCACTCTGTTTGCACGAGGCTTTTCTTCCCTGCAATACACTGCGGCCCCAACACCTTCTCTCCCCCCCCCCCCCCAGGTATCAGCAGAGAGTCCGGCGCCTCCGAGAGAAGCTGCAGGAGGCGAGGGAAGCGGCCGGCATGTGAGTCCGTCTCCTTTTTCCGAGGGAGGGCAAGGGGGTGTCTCTCTCTAGGGGGGCTGCCAGCCCCCGCTCAGCCTTGAAGCTCCCTGGGCCACGCTTGCACACAGCGCGGAGTTGAACTGCGGAACTCCCTCCCGCAGGAGGCAGCAGTGGAAGGGGGAGACGGGGCAAATTCATGGGCCGTCGGTGGGTCTGCTGCGTCTCCACAATGGGAGGCGGCCGTGCTTCTGAATCCCAGTTGCCGGAAGCCACAGGGAGGGAGAGCTGCTCTTGCGCTCGGATCCTGCTTGCGGGTTCCCATAATGGGCACCTGGTTGGCCACTGCGAGGCCAGGAGGCAGGACTAGGCGGGACCCCATTGCCCTGATCCAGCAGGCTCCCCTGATGTCCTTGTGGAACCTCCAGCTCCAGAGGCAGTCTACCTCGATTCCTCATTTCTTTGGGGCATTTGGCCCCTGGGAGAACAGGATGATGGGCCCCCATTGGCCTGATCCAGCAGGGCTCCCCTTGGGGCCTTAAATGGGGTGCCTTGCTGTCCTCTGCTTTGTGATGGAGGGGGCAGCTGCTTCAAGGCCTGCCTTATAGGGAGGGGGGAGCCATTCCCAGCTCCAGGAAGCTTTGGGGTTGGGGGTGCTTTGAGAAGGGAGGGGGGCATTCTGCACCTCGCCCTTTATTGTGGCGCCAATCCAAGGAGTCCTGGGGGGGCACCTGGCTTTCCCCAGTCTCTGGGCCCTGATGTGCTATTCCAAAGCACCTCTGATTTTCAGTGGGGAAACAGATGGCAGCCCCTGAAGCTTCCCAGCCCTTCTCTATGGACCAGTCCCTTAAAATTAGTAGTAATAATAATAATAATTAATAGAATTAGCCTGTGTCAGTCGCGCTGGGATCCTGCGTCTTGACTGACCGCTCTGTGTGTGTTGATCCCGGGTCTGGTCCTTAGGTCTTAAAAAATAAAATGAGAGTTGCAGGATATAAAATGCAATTAATAAATCACAGACTTGCAGGGCTGGAAAGACGGTGAGGGTCCTCTGTGCAGCCCCTTCAATGCAGGAATCGCAACTAAAACATTCATGGCAGACAGACACCAAACCTTTGTAAAAAAAGGTTACACGTATTTTATACGTATTTGAGTATTTTTGCAATACTTTAAGTTGCCTGTTTTTTGTAGACCGCTTAGAGATGTTTTTGAAATATTAAGCGGTATTGAAATCACTCAATCGAATCCGCTTAAAAACCTCCAAGGGAGGAGAGTCTAGACTGAACGGACTAGATAAAAGGTTTTGTTTTTCATGGTCAGGTGGGCGGGGTATAAATAGTATATTATTATTATTATTATTATTATTATTATTATTATTATTATTATTATTATTATTATTTATTAAGTCCCTCTGTGGGGAAAGCAGGTGTCGTTTTCTAAGAAGAGCCAGTTTGCAGAGGCCTTTACTCTGAACCCCCCCCCCTCTTTCTTAGGGAAGTGGGGCATCCAGCTGCCTCCCCCCAACATGTTCTGCCCCCCTCTCTCAATTCAGGATTCCCAGGCCAGAATCGTCCCCCAGTGACAGCACCGTCAGCACGTCTTGCGAGGAAACCAGCGCAGAAGGTGGGAGCAGCCCAAAGGTGGGTGTGGGGTTGAGGCTTGGGGGGGGGCATATTTATTCAAGTAATGTGTGCTGCACCTTTCGGGTGATAGATTCTTCCAGGGCAGGTTTCCAGGAAAGCATCAAACTGCATTCTCGCACCATTTGATAAGAGTTTATTGTGATCTTGAAAACGACCAAGGGGACTTAGTGGACCCTGAGCTAATGGCGCGATGCAGCAGCAAAAAAGGTGAATGCTATTCTAGCAGGAGTCGAGTGTCCAGAAATCAGTGATGGCTAACCTTGACACCCCAGATGTTTTGGAACTACAACTCCCATCATCCCTAGCTAACAGGATCAGTGGTCAGGGATGATGGGAGTTGTAGTCCCAAAACATCTGGAGTGTCAAGGTTAGCCACACTGGTCCAGATCAAGGGAAGTAATAATAATACCACTTTATTCTGCCTTGGTCAGACCCCACCTGGAGCCCTGTGTCCCGTTCTGGGCATCACAATTTGAGGAGGATGTTGACAAGCTGGAACATGTGCAGAGGAGGGCAGCCAAGATGGAAACCAGGCCTTATGAGGAATGGTTGAAAGAGCTGGGGATGTTTAGCCTGGGAAAGAGGAGACTGAGAGGAGAGAGGAGAACCATCATCAACTATCTGAAGGGCTGTCGCGGGGAAGAGGGAGCAAGCTGGTTTTCTTCTGCTCCAGAGGAGAGGACTTGAGGCAATGGCTTCAAGTTACAAGGAGAGTCCAACTAAGCATCCGGAAGAACCTTTCTTTCTTTTGTTGGAGCTCTTCAAGCAGGTTGGGGGGCTGCCTGCCAGGGACTCCTGCATTGCAGGGGGGTGGACTAGAGGACCCTTGGGGGTCCCTCCCAACTCCTCAATCCCGCGGTTCCTAGAGCTCCTCCTTCCCCTCCTTCCAGGTTTCAGAAGCAGGGCAAGCCGAGTCCAGCCCTCCCCAGGCCTCGTCCCCCCTGGGTCAGCGCGGGGCTGCAGGTACCCTGGTCCCTCCTTCCTGGGGAGGCGGTGGGGCAGCAAACTTCCTCCCTGTCCTTAACTCAGCCCCTCTCTTTCTCGCCGCAGGTCCCATTCCCGAGGCAGCCCCCGCCCTGTGAAAGCAGCCTGGCCCTTTCCGAGGAACATCTGCACGGCCATCGGTGGGCTTGCTCAGTGGTCACAGCACGCTTGCAGTTGCACCCGGGTTCTTTACCTGGACCTCAGGGTGGGGGGAGAAATCCGGCCATGTCACGGAGAGCGTGCTCAGGAAAAGGGGGCTAGCCACACCCCACAACCCAGGAGTACTGAAAGCCCCACGTGGCTCTTCTTCTGCAGGGGGGTGGTCTTCCTGCTTGCAAAACTTGGGGGTCAGGGAGCGTCTGCTCCCACAGCAGTGCAGCAACACACACACACACACACAAACGTTTTTAATGCTCAAACCACTTAATAAAAACATCCAGGCATCTGTTAACTGTTTTTTAATTCATTTGTTGCTCTCTGCTCAGACAACGTAGGAAATAATAATGGCCTTTTAAAATTTCTTTTTACACGCATTGCCTGCCCTGCACCTGTTTGCACAGAGGGGCAGCCCTGCAAAGGGGGGGGGGACTGGGCACAGAGACGTTGGCACACACCTGCCCCCTTCTGCATTGGGGGGCATGGGGAGGGGTCCCCAATCCCAGGCAGGGGGGGCTCAGCTCACACTCCCCATGGCCAGCAGAGGCACATCTCCTTGTGGGTGGGGGCTTTGTTGAGAAGGGGGGCGGAGACAGACAGGAGATGCCTCCCAGCCCCAATTAATTTTTTTAAAAGGGAAAGAGGAGAGAGTTCAATTGACCAATTGTTTTCCCTAACCAGTTAAAATAGCATTTAAAAATAAGACATTTATATAAAGAGCAGGTGGGGGGGGGAGTTGCCCAGAGAGATTAGACACACACAATGTGGTGCTTTTTTCGGGGTGGGGGACACGACAGTCAGACGATAATGCCCAATAAATGACTCCAGTGCGTTAGACAAAAATTTGGGAGGGGGGGACGGACGAGGACGGTGGCGTTAAAATCCATCTGTGGAGAAGATACGCAGCAGCAGATAAAGATTAAAAGCTAGGGGGCCCCTTCCCCCCCTCCGTTTTTAGTCACATTAAAAGCCCCCCCCCAATACAGCATGAAGACACAAGGCAGAGGGGGGTGATGGCTCCTATAAGGAAGGAGGGGGGAGTGGAGGACGAGGCGACATTCGTACGGGGTGGGGGGCCATTTCTCGGCTCTTTCCTCTCTCTCCGCCCCCCATACTTGGCTGGACCTGTGGTGGTGAGGGGGGGGGTGTTCCTCCCTCCCTAGCAAAAATGGTCGTCGTCTTCCTTGTCGTCCTTCAGCCCCTTCAGGCGCAGGCGGGCAAAGTCCTCAAACACAATGTCGTCGTCCTGCCCGTAGCTGGGGGGGGGGGTTGGGGGGGGGAGAAAAAGGAAAGGAGAAAACAGGGAGGAGGCCCCGTCAGGCTGCTCTGGAGACGCACAAAAACGGTGGTAACAGATCTGCTTGTTTCCCTGCATTCGTACATCCCATCATTTCCTCCAAGGTGGTGTGTGAATCTCGCTTGTTTTTCTGCAACAACCCTGCCAGGTAGGCCAGGGCTGAAAGGCAGAAACCGACCACCAGGTGAGCTGCACAGCCAAGCAGAGATTTGAGCCCTGGCACTCCAACCACTGCACCACACTGCCCCTGGGAGCTCCCTGTGCAAGACCCAAAGGCCCAGCTCCCTTCCTGGGGCCCTTGCAGCTAGCCCCCCCCCCCTCCTTGTGGGTGCTCCTTTCCGTAGCCCAACCCCCAACCAAGATTCTCCACTTTTCCACCCCCCTAAAGTGTTAGGATGGGCAATGCAGTCACCCCATAGAAGTCCTCAAAGGTGGTTTGTGGGTCCCCCCCCCCCCGTCCTATATGAAAAACAAACAAACCATTCCAACTTGTGGAATAGAAAATAGAAATGTCGGGGGGTTGTAAGTTCCAGACTAGGACTGGGGAGACCCCGGTTCAAACCAGCTATGAAGGCCATTGGGTGACTTGGGTCCCCAAACCTCTCTCGCAGGGTTCTTCTTGGGGGGGGGATAAAAAGGGGAGGGGGAGAACAAGCTACCTCCCCCCCCCGAGAGCAGGGCCTTGTGGGTGCTGGCCTCTGAGGTTCAGACTTGTCTTACTTGGTTTCGAACTCGATGAGGTTGGTGTCGACCGGGGCATCCGTCTCGGGGGTGGCTGGAAGGGAAATGGGAGGCGTGAGGTTCCTCGTTCCTCGAGGCAAGGCGCCCCTTCCCATGACCCCCCGTGAAACGTCTCCCACCCCCCCACTCGGAACAAGCACAGCTGTCTCTGGGGTGGCACCCCGATTCAGAGACTTACCCAGCTGAGGCTGCAACGTGGGCGAGGCCTGGTCAGGCGGCTTAGGGTGCATGAGGACGAAAGGCAGCTCCACGGAAACATCCCTGGGGGGCAGGAGAAGATCATGAGAAGAGCCTGCAGCTGGATCAGGCCCAAGGGGGCCCATCTAGCCCAGCATCCTGGCCTCAGGGCCAAATGCCCCATAGAACCCGGGAATTGAGATAGACTGCCTCTGGACCTGGAAGCTCCATACGGACATATGAAATGTCTGGCTGCTGGATGAGGCTGGTCCAGCGTCCTGCCCTCACAGTGACTGAACAGATGCCTTTTTTATTTTTTAGGTGTTCATATTTAGTTATTTAATCATTTTTCATTTGGCAAATTGCATCTATACAACTCTTAATTTAATCTTACACAGACTTCCTGACTTATCTTCCACTGGCATCCTCCTTCAAATCCTTGGTTTGCTGCAACTCCTTGGGGAGATTTTACAGCCTGGATCTTTGCGAATCCCAAATATTGCACGATCGTTTTTGTTTTCTTCTTTTTAGGTCGATTGGAAACTCCCCCCCCCCTTTTTTTAACTGTTGCGACTTGTCGGCTGTAATTTCTGAAAAAAACCCCAAAATATCCACTTATCTGCAATGCCAAGTGCCTGTGATTTATTCTAGCCTCGGTGTTTGTTTGAAAGTGGGCGAGAGCCGATGCAAAATCTAACCAAATTTAAATGCGCTTGGAGCGATTGCCATTGTGCTTAACTCTGCGACTAGAGAGCAGGAATCTCTCTTCCAAACACCTGTTTTGCAACAGACGAGTTGGGATGGGGGGGGGGGCATGGCGACGACGAGAGCAGAAGAGCGACCCACCCGATGTTCATACTTACCCTCCCCGAGAAACGACCAGCTTGACCTTGACCCGGTAGGAGACCAGGATGCCCAGGACCTCCTTGTTGGCACCCTCCTTCACGCTGCAATGCCAAGGAAAAAGAAATAGGGGGGGCCGTTCTGACCTGGAAACACCCCAAGGACCCCGCAAGGAACAATGCCTCCCCTTTTTCCCTACGCTCACATTTTTACCCCTTCTCACCCTGCCATGCATTCCTCCTATGCCACATAACAAACCAGTGTTCTCCAAACTTTTGGGGGTCTCTTCCGTTCCCTCGGTGCCATGAACTCACCCCCAGTGGCCCCTCCCCTCCGAAAAGAAGACCCCCTAAAGAAGATTCAGAGCAGTAGCAGCTAATTGCCAAATGGTTCAAAATGCAACAATCTAAAATTGCATTTACTTCATAAAATTTATATACCGCTTGATTGCAAGGGGAAAATGCCTTTACGAAAATGATAAAACAATAAAATTGTCACTAAAGTTTCAAAACCACAATGGAACACACAAGCACAATTTAAAACCGCAGCGGGATAGATTGAAACTTGTGCAAACTTTTCTCAACAGGAATGTGTTCGGCAGGCGCGAAAAAGAATACAGTGAAGGCATCTGTGCGGGAGGATATCAAGAGGCAGGGGGCTCCAAAGTGTCGGTGCTGCCACATTTATTATTAATAATAATTATTAATAGTATTAATTTATGCCCCCCCCCTTTTCCCCTGACAGGACTCGAGGCGGCTTATGCATAAAAATAAGGGTGGTCAAGCGATCTCACAGATAAGCTGGTCCCAAGTTGTTAGAATCACAGCCTCGTCAAATTGGAAGGGACCCCCTGCGGTCATCTAGTCCAACCCCCTTTTAAGGGCTTTATATACTAAGAGCGATGGGACGCGGGTGGCACTGTGGGTTAAACCACAGAGCCTAGGGCTTGCCAATCAGAAGGTTGGCGGTTCAAATCCCTGCGATGGAGTGAGGTCCCTGCTCCTGCCAACCTAGCAATTCGAAAGCACGTCAAAGTGCAAGTAGATAAATAGGTACTGCTCCGGCGGGAAGGTAAACGGCGTTTCCGTGCGCTGCTCTGGTTTGCTGGAAGCGGCTTTGTCATGCTGGCCACATGACCCGGAAGCTGTATGCCGGCTCTCGGCCAGTAAAGCGAGATGAGCGCCGCAACCCCAGAGTCGGACACGACTGGACCTAACGGTCAGGGGTCCCTTTACCTTTATACTAAAAGCAACACCTGGAACTCGGCCCGGGAGCAAATGGGCAGCCAGCGCAAATCTCCGAGAAGCACAGGTGTCGTCTGCCGACTGGGTCTCCCCTCCTGCAGCATCCTGCACCCAGAACAGCTTCCGGATCAGCCCCACAGAGGGCGCCTTGCAACAATCCAGGGGGATCAGCTCTGCAATGTCCGATATTCTCTGCCCTCCGAGGAACCTCCTGCCCCCCTCCCACGCACCCACCCGGAGGCTGCAACCCCAGTTTGGTCCCTCTGCAATCCGAAGTTCCTTTAGCCGCGATTCCTGCACGGCGGAGGATTGGACTGGATGACCCCTGGGGACCCCTTCCACGGCTGAACAATGCCAAGGTGTATTTGCTGCCAGCCGGCCAGGGAGTTCAGGGGCGCCCGGTGTTGAATTGCTGGAATGGGGGGGGGCACAGGGGGGGCAGGACTCACATGGTGGAAGAGGCCAGGTTGGTGTCTTCGTGCTTGAGCTTCCCGTCCAGCGCCAGGCCCCTCTTCTCCCGGTTGTTGCTGAGCAGGGGCGTGAGGGTGTAGACCTTGCAGAAGGTGGAGCTGGGCGCCACTTGGTCGCTGGCAGAGGAAACCGAGGGCAAGCAGAGGCAGAGAGAGAGGCGTCAGGGTTCCCGCCAGCACATCACGGCCCGCCTCGCAGGAACGGCGCAAGCTGCCTTCTACCGAGTAAGGCTGTTTGTCAGCCCACGTCATGCAGAATTATCTGTGCTGTCGGGCAGGACCCTCTCCTCCCACAGCCTGGGAACTGCCTGCAAGGCAGGTGCTCTAACCACTGAGCGACACCCCTTCCACGAACCCCCACCACGACGCAGAGAGGGGCAAGGCGGTTTGCTGGGGGTCATGCCAGTCCCCAAATGCAAAACGCCATTGGCTGAGACCCCTGCATTACAGAGGGTTGGGCTGGATGACCCTTGGGGGTCCCACCCAGCTCTGGGACTTGATCTGCAGGTTCTCCCTGGGGGTGGAGGTTTTAAGCAGAGAAGGGTGTCCCAGAACATTTCTACACTTGGGGAGGCAGCGAAGGCAAGGCTGCGTTTCCCGAAATCGCCCACCCCGCCTCCCCTCGCTCCAACCCCAATTCCAAGGCCGGAGGGTCAACCGGATACTCACTCCTGCTCAATTTGGGCCACGGGGCACTTGTACTGGGCTGTGCTGAAGAGGCAGATGTCCGCATATTGCCGCACTGCAGGGCCGGGAGGAAGGGAAAGCGTCAGGTGATGTCCGGTGACCCCCTTTCCCCCAATAATTTAATAATAATAATTTATACCCCGCCCATCTGGCTGGGTTTCCCCAGCCACTCAGGGCGGCTTCCAACAGAATAGTACGGTAAAATACAATAATCTATTAAACATTAAAAGCTTCCCCAAACAGGGCTGCCTTCAGATGTCTCCCAAACCAGCAGAACCCCCCAATGCTCCAAGGCGGCCCCACCCAGCTCCGCAGGGACCCCCCCCCCCTTCCTACCGGACACCTTGACTTTCTTGACACTTTTGCTGGAGTTGTTTGTGACGTGAACGTTGACGCTGATGGGCTCCCCGTGGTAATAAAGCTGGAGGGGGGAGAGGAGGGGGGGTCAGGATACATGGCCAAGGAAGGGCCCTCAAAGGGAAGACACAGCCCACCCCCCAAGACCCCCTTGGACCTGTCGCCTCACTCTTGCAACGCCCCCCCCCCCCAAATCATAGCAGGGAGCATCCACCTTGAAACCTGCGACCCCAGAGACTCTCTAAAGGAAGGACAGGGAACCTGGAACCATTGCTGCTAAGAGTTCCACATTTGCGAGAGATCCATCTTTGGAACTCACTGCCTCTTGACGCCAGGAAGGCGCCCTTTTTTCCAGAACCTCCTAAAAGCTAAAATACTCAGGGGAGAACATTCTCTTGAACTAGACGCCTATTGTACGGTACTTGACAGTCGGACCACAGATACTTTGTTTGGATACGTGTAGTGATATTTGGAATGAGTTTGCAAAGAATGTATTAAGTTTTGAATAGCTACTCTTGTATCAGGGATACAACATCGTTTATTCCGATGTATGGAAATGTACTGATTTTATTTCTGCATCTTCTTTCTCGCATATTTTCTTTTTCTCTTATAAATAAAATTGCTCTAAAATAATAGTAATACATTATTTCTATACCACTCTGGATGGCTTCCAGCAAATTTAAATATCAATTTAAAAAAAAAAATCAAAATTATCACCAATTTTTAAAAGCATTGATTTGCTCAGAAAAGCCTGAGGATATTGGTGTGTGTTTTTTAAATCTGCTTTAAGGACCTTTTCCCTCATTGCAGCAACTTGCAGGTGGGGCATTGTGGGGAGGGGGCAGCTATTGCTCGGGGGGGAAGATTGGGACTAGACTGGGGCTGCTTTTAAGCAGAGGCCGGGCGCCAAGGGATCCTTGAGCTGCGGTTCCCACCTTGCAGGGGGTGGAGCTACGACTCCCAGATCCCTTACTGGTGACTCTTGCAATGCTGGTGGTGGGGGTCCGCAGGGTCTCGCAGAAGCACGTTTCACACCCACCCATCCACCCACCCCGCAAATGCACATATGTGCATCGCAACCCCCCCCTAAATACCTCCTTGTCGAGCGAAGCCTCGAGATGCAAGGAGCGGTCAGACATCAGGAAGTGGCGGGTGGTCTCGGCCATGGGCTGGGGGCCGGGCTTCTCCGGGGCATACTGAACCTTCCGGATGACCAGGCGGACGGAATTCCTGTGGGTCGGGGTGGGGGGTGTAAGAAGGGAGAGCGGTTGAAAGAGGAGGGGGCTGTGGCTCAGGACGCCTGGGTTCTCCCCAAGGCAAGTGAGGAGGGGGCAGTTCAAAGGCCTATTTGTCAGTTACAGGTGAAACTCGAAAAATTAGAATATTGTGGAAAAGTCCATTTATGTAAGCAATTGTTTTCATTAGCTACTGGAGTTTAATATATGAGACAGACTCATGACATGCAAAGCGAGAGATGTCAAGCCTTTGTTTGTTATAATTGTGATGATTATGGCGTACAGCTGATGAAAACCCCAAAGTTGAAATTGTTAATTTGGGGTTCTCATCAGCTGTACGCCATAATCATCACAATTACAACAACCTAGTTGAATTCAGCCCGTTGATAACGGGCGCTAGCGGGGGCGAGCGAGACCCGAGGCATGGAGGCGGCCGGCGGCGGCGGCCGGGGCGAGGAGGTTGCGGGGCGGTGTCCTCGTCCTCCTCGCCGCCTCTGCCTCCAGGCCGGGCCGGCCGTCCTCCTCCTCCTCCTCGGGGCTCCTCCGTCGAGGCGGCAGCGGCGGCGGCGGCGGCAGCGGAGGAGGAGGCCGAGCTGCTGGACTGTGGGCGCGCGCAGCAGCAGCAGCACTCCTGGGGCTCGGCGCCTCCGCCGCCAACGGTTCTCCCCACTGCCGGCTGCCGCTGCCCCCGCCCCCTCCTCTTCCCTCCTTCCCCCTCTCGCTCCCTCCCCCCTCCCTCGCCTGCCTCAGCCAGGATCCTCGGCGGTGCGCTCCCTCACAGCCCCGATCGGCCACAAAGCTCCGCGTCCTTGGCTCCCGCGCAGAGGCCTCCTGCCGGCAATGGCGGCGGCGCAGTTTCGCCCGGCCGGAAGTGTCTCTGCGTCGTCCCGCCCCCCTCTCCGCCCCCTCCAATCCCTGCGTCCGTCTGTGCCATGCGCAGAATTTACTTCTGTGACACACAGAAAATTGCAGGTGGACGCAGGGACACCTGAAGATTATAATATAGGATAAAGGCTTGACATATCTCGCTTGGCATGTCATGGGTCTATCTCATATATTAGTTTCACCTTTTAAGTTGAATTACTGAAAGAAATGAACCTTTCCACGATATTCTAACTTTTCGAGTTTCACCTGTACATGAACAGCAGCCCACCTTGAGGAATCTCACGGGGGCTCTCTTCCCCATGTCACCCCCACCACAACCCTGCGAGGTAGGCAAGTCTGAGAGAAGGGGGTCAGGATAATGGGCAGTATATAAATCGAGCAAAAAAATAAATAGCAGAGAATTAAATACGGAGTCGGGCCAAACGCTTCTCCCTAGTTTCTAGGACAAAGGTATTTTCTGGCCTGAAGTGGGCGTGCTGCCAGGGATCCGAACCCAGAGCCCGCCATGGGCAAAGCAGGCGGTGAAGGGGGCAAGGGGCTTCACAGAAAATGACCCAGCCTTGTCTGCCTGCCCCACAACCTTCCCTGATCAACCGCAGTTCCTGCATTGCAGGGGGTTGGGCTGGATGACCTCTGGGGGCCCCTTCCAACGCTACCATTCTAGGAAAACTCCCAGAGGCTTGGCAGGGAAGACTGGGCTACGCAGCACCAAAAATAACAATAAATCTGTTGTGGTTTTTTGCAATTTCTCAGCCAAAGGATTTGTTTGCCCATGAACAACAACCCTGCGAAGTTGGCTCACCTTTTGTGAATCTTCTCATCTTGAATTTTGGCACAAAAAGCGCGGATCTCAAAATCGACGCCGCAAGCCTGGAGGAGGGGGGAAGCGGGGGGGGGTCCCTTAGTGACACTGGTGGTCCTGTGTGTCCCCCCCAGCTGCCCCATAAACAGCTCTGCCCCTAATGCTGCTTTCAAGGCAGAATCCACACGGTTCCACCCTTTCCTTTCCCCCTGAACCCCCAAAATCTGCCCCCCACCCCTTCAGACACCCCCCTTACCTTTCCTGTGTCCTCTGGACCCGGCTGGAGCGTCACAGAGCAGGGCAGGTTCTGTGGGATCTGTGGGGCGCAGAGAGAAATAGAGCCGTGCAGACGTTTCCCCCTCAACTCCAACTTTGGGGTCACCAACATGGCACCCCAAGGACATCTCCTCCGAGTCCCTGCCCCCCCCCCATGCACAGAGGCCAGAAACCGAGGTAACAGCTCCATCGGCCCCCGCCCTGCGGAACTCCCTGCCACTGGAAATTCAGCAGGCGCCTTCCACGCCACCTTCCAAAGCTGGGGGGTTGGGCTAGATGCCCCTTGGGTTCCCCTCCAACCTGACAGTCCTTTGATTCTGTGACAGGGGATGGAAAGGAAATCTGTAACGGGACAGTAATGGGAAATGGGTGACGTGTTGCAGGATCGCAGAGCCGCGGAACTGCAGGGGGTTGGAAGGGGGGGACCCCCAAAGGGCATCTAGCCCAACCCCCTGCAATGCAGGGGTTTTGGGGTGACCTCACTTACTATGAAGCTGAAGGGGTGGGCGTTGGCCCCCAGTTTCCGCAGCAGCCGCTCCTGCAGGCGGGTGAGGGGCTCGGCGGTCTCCTCGGGGGGCGGGAAGGCCTGCCAGGAGGCCAGGAAGAGGTCCTTGCGGAAGGAGAGTCCCAGGACGTCCAGGTCCTCACGGCCGTAGCGGAAGGCGCAGGTCAGCGTCACAAACACTGCAAGGGAGGGAAGGAGGGGGAGACGGTTAGGGCCCCCCCGACATCACACAGAGCCAGAGGGAAGGGCAAGCTCAGAAAAAGGGAAGGGGAAACAGGAAATTGTTCTCTCTCTCTCACCCCCCCCCCAAAGATGCAACCCAGGCATTTAGGATTTTGCGGTTTTGCAGAAAGCAAGGGCTTCGCCACTTCTGCTCGGTGGCGGAAATCTGGGGGCGCTTGAACGCCCCACGCGGGCGATTCCGCCGTGACCAACGTAACATTTGCAAGCTCCTCGACACGTAATGTTTTGGTTTCCTCCAAGCTAATGTTTTTTTGAACTCCAGCGGACCTCTTTGCATGCCAACGGACGTCTCTGCAAGAATCACTAAGAAGCTGCCGTTTAATTGCTTTTCTTGCGATTAAAAGGTGTGTTTGAAAAGGTGCGACTGTGGCAAAGGTTCTGCAACAATCAAGAATTTACCTGTAACTTGGAACATGGTTTTCTCTAAAAGTATTTCTTATATATTTATTTATTTATTATTATTATTATTTCCACCTATATGTTTCAAACTTCCTGAGAGCTGTAAGGTGCCATGTACTGATAGCATGGTCCAAACTGCAGGCCTAATGCTTATTCAATTCTCAGGGAAGGAAATATGATGGTCCTAAAAGGAGGTTCAAATGACACACCCTCTTCTAAGTCGCCTGCTGTGATGTTACGTTGGTCACAAGAAATGCTGAGTGTATGCAACATTTCAGGTAACATCTCACCCCGTTATCTTAATGCTAAGAACCTCAAAGAAGAAGAAAAAAACACCCACACCTTTTCCTTTTCATTTACTATGGGGAGGGGGAGGTTTGCGTGACCAACATAACATGCTCAAGCACCAGTCATCTGATTTCCGCCCCTAGCAGGGCACTTCTTATCAGTTCCCCAAAGGAGGAAGCAAAACTATCAGTACAATCAAGGGTCATTAACCTACTGTCTGTTTTCTCTGGCGAGGTCTTTGGCGGAACTTTTTTCGGGGGGTGGGGGGTGGAAATTAGAGAAATTCTGAGTCATCTTGCCTGTCACACTTCCAGCTGCTCTAATCATGCGCAGAATAATTAATCATCAAACTCTGAACTGAATTATCTTTGGGATGGTGTAGAGGATGTGTTGATCACGTGTGAACAGGAAAAATGGGTTTTTGGGTTGACCGTTTTTTCACAGAATTACCCAGATAAGTTTCCTCTGCTGCTGCTCCCCCCCCCCCCAGCTCCTCAAATGATCAGAGGCTGAGCAATTTGGAGCATCTTAAGGACTGGAGCCTGAAAAAACCAGGCACAGGGCCTTCTCGGTAGTGGCACCCTTCAACTGTCAAGGAAATAAACAACTATCTGACTTTTAGAAGACATCTGAAGGCAGCCCTGTTTAGGCAAGTTTTTAATGTCTGATGTTTTATCGCTTTCCCCATTATTATTATCACTAATTCTGTTGGGAGCCACCCAGAGTGGCTGGGGAAACCCAGCCAGATGGGCGGGTATAAATAATAAATTATTATAATATATTATTATTATAAAAAGAGAGAGAGAGACACTTATTTCCAGGCATAAATGTAAAGTGTACACCTGCTTTTACTTCCCGGATTAGCCCTGCTGGGCTCCCCTCAAGCCCCAAACAGCTGCCAGCTTCACTGGCGTCAGGAGCGAGGAAAATCTCTTTTCTGAGAGTGGGAGAACAATACTTCTGTTCTCCAGGCTGCAGGTTTTAACTTTTCCTCTCTCAAAAGCCTTCCCTGAGCTTGTCAGGGAGTGCGGAAATTAGACGGAACAAATCTTCATCCATTCGAATACTATCTGCGGATGGCACAATTGGGATTTGGGGAATTCAAAGGCCTTTGCTTGCAAAAACGTTTTAAAATGGCAGAGAGACGGGTCTCCTGCAACTATCTCCCTGAAGAACTCTGGAACTCGCTGCCTATTGATATTGGCCTTCAGCTGAACTCTTTCTGGCGCCCGATAAAAGCAGTTTTGTTTAGAAAGTCGACGCGAGTTTTAACCTGCATCCAGACTTTTGCCATTTCAACCTTTTGAATGTTGTAAATGATTGCTGTTAATTTTTCCTAACGATGATTTATTTTCAGAGGATAATCTTCTCTTGAACTACATACCTACTATGTGAGATTTGGCAATGGGATTAGACTTTCTGTGCCCTTACTAGGGCCGAAAGACGGATCTTGATGCATTGCGAAGATGTAAGCCAGCCAGAGGGCCGGGGAAACCTGGCCAGATGGGCGAGGTATGAATAATAAAATTATTATCGTTATCATTAATGTATGGCTCCAATTACCGGTAATCAATAGATTGAAGATCTGACCACTGCTAGCACCAATGAGCAGATTGCTTAGAGATGTGGACTTTGCATAATGAGATTTGGACCTCTTTTGTACAAAATACAGTAGGTTAAAAAGTGTATTAGAAATAACTATTTGGATAACATCTCTATTAGGTAAGTATATATGTAATTGTTAGCTCTTATAGTGATACTAGTAAATTAAGCCCGTTACAAAAACGGGCGCTAGAAAGTATATGGGGGGAGCGGCGGCCACCCTCCTTTTGTTTTTTAACCCCGCCGCCCTCCTTCCCCTGGAGCCCGGCGGCCGCCTCTCTCCGGCGGCGGCAGCGCGCTTGGTGCCGCTTCCCCCGCACTTTCCAGGCCACAGTCCGCGTCCTGACAGGACGGAGGCCTCGGATCCGAGGCACGGAGACGGCCGGCGGCGGGAGCGCTCACCGCCCCTCCGCAGGAGGAGCAGCGCCATCGCGGACCCGGTTCAGCCGCAAAGCCGCGGGAAGTTGGGCAGCTTGTAGGCGAGACCTGTCACACTTACAGACATTAATCCCTCACAATCTCTGTCTCTCTCTCTCTCTCACACACACACACACACACACACACACACACACTGATCGCCTCGCTTAAAAGAAAGAGATCTATTTTTAGAACTGAACCCGGCTTGGGGTTGGGTGTGCGGAGGAAAATGGACGGAGGAGGGTAAAGGTTGGAGGCAGGAATGTTTTTTTCCCCCGTGCGGGGCGGGCGGAGCGGGTCTGGTGTGCTGCAAAAAGGCTGCAGCCCAGCCGGTGTGTGTGTGTGTGCGTGCGCGCCTTTCTTCCTCTCCCGGGAGATCTTTCCAGGGGTGGAGGGGAAGGGAGGGGACACTTTCCAGCTCGAGAGCGAGAGGCTGGATCGGGGCCAAAGGCAGCAGGGGCTTTTTTGCGCGCGGCGGCGGTGGCAGCCGAGGAAGAGCGAGCGGACGTTGGGCTGCGTCGCTCGCGCTGAAGGCGGCGGCGGCGGAGGGGAAGACAGATGCTCCTTGCTTGCACACTCGCCTCCGCCAAGCCGACGCGCCTCCCCCGCCCGCACCCTCAGCCGCGCTCATAGCGCCGCCGCAGCCGCTGCCCGGCTTGGCCAGCCGTCGCCGCCAGTCCTCCTCCTCCTCTCGGCCACCGCCAATCTCGGGCTTCGCTAGGCGTGGCGGCGGAGGAAGCAGCGGCAGCGGAGGCGCTCAGCGCTCTCTCTCCCTCCCCCCCCCCGATTCCTTGTGAGCTCTGTGCGAGGAGGCGGCTGAGGCGCGGAGGCGGCCGGCGCTTCCCCCGCGCTTTCCAGGCAGTAGAGGCGGTGGCGGAGCCGCCTGTTGCTGCTGCCGCGCCGGCAGCCCCGGCGACGGCCGCCCTCCCCGCCGCCGCCACGGGCGGCTGAGGCGGGGAGAAAGAAGGGAGGGGGAGAAGCAGCAGCGCGCAGGGAGCGGCCGCCATTGCGGCTGAAGCGGAGAGGTTCGGAGGCTCGCGAAGCGCAAGCGCTTCGCTCGCGCTGCGCTCCAACCTCAGGCTCCTCCTCCTCTCTCTCCTCTCCAATCCGTGTGTCAGTGGAGCGCAAGCGCACTTGCGAATTCCACTGAGGGACGGAAAGCTACGGAGGGACACAGGCTCTTTATTATATAGGACTAGTAAATTAAGCCTGTTAACAAAAACAGGCGCTAGAAAGCTCTCTCTCTCTCTCTCTCACACACACACACACGGCGGGAAGGCTGCAGGAGCCGCAGCGGCAAGGCAGCAGCAGCCGTCGGCGCTTCGCTTATGGGCGCAGCGGAAAGCTGCGCTCCAAAGACGGCAAGCCAGCCAGAGCCGCCGCCGCTGCGCTTATGGGCGCAGCGGAAAGCTGCGCTCCAGCAACGGGTCGGCGGGAGGCTGCAGGTGGACGGCCTGTCCTTTAGTAAAGGCGCCGGGCGGCGGCGAAAGCACCCAAAATGGAGGCGGCGGGCGGCAGCAGGAGGCTCCAGGCTCGGCTGCAAAGCGGCCGAAATGGAGAGCGGAAGCGAGGGCGGGGGGTGGGGGCTTGTTTTTGTGGGGGGGGGCTTGGGGGTGTGTGTGTGTGTGCGCGCAAGTGTGTGAGTGTGTGGGCGACGTGGCGGCGGAGGCGGGTGTGCGGCAACCCTCTTCGGCCTCCGGAGCACCGGCGCTCCGCGAGGCGGGTCGAATCAGGCCGCTGGGGGGTGGAGAGGGGCTCCCTCCCCCTTCTTAATTTTTTTCCCCGGGGGTGGCCCTCCTTGGCCTCCGGAGCACCGGCGCTCCGCTGGATGGGCCGTCCCAGGCAGATCTTATTCGGGAAGCAAGCAGGAGTGGTCTGTGCTGCAGCCAGCAGCAGGAGTATCGGACAGAGGGCTGCGGGCGGCGGCGCTACGCGCCACCGCCGCCACAACGGTTGGCGGGATTGGTCCGTACTAACCAATCCGTGTGTCACAGGAACGCACGCGCGGTTGCGAATTCCTGTGACACACGGAAAGTGGTACGTACGGACAGAGCAAGATTATTATATAGGATAACACACCCTGAAATAAATAATAACAAGTTATTTTCCATTTTTATTTTTGTAAACCGCTTTTGAGTTTCTTTTTCTACACACAAGCAGGATATAAATTTTATGAAATAAACCAGGGTCCCAGAGCGACGGTGTGGTGCAGTGGTTAGAGCGTTGGGACCGGGACCTGGGAGAGACGTGGGTTCAAATCCTCCCGCTTAGACACGAATGAAGCTCCCTGGGTGTGACCTGGGAGAGGGGGCAGCGGCTGCCTCTGAGCCTGGCCTCCCTCACAGGGCTGTTGTGGGGAATCCATGAAGTCTAGGACCTGGGAGAGACCAGGGTTCATGAGAGAACTACATTGGCTCCCAGTACGTTTCCGAGCACAATTCAAAGTGTTGGTGCTGACCGCTAAAGCCCTAAATGGCCTCAAAGGCCCAGTAGATCTGAAGGAGCGTCTCCACTCCCATTATTCAGCCCGGACACTGAGATCCAGCACCGAGGGCCTTCTGGTGGTTCCCTCCCTGCGAGAAGCAAAGCTACAGGGAACCAGGCAGAGGGCCTTCTCGGTAGTGGCGCCCGCCCTGTGGAACGCCCTCCCAGCAGAGGTTAAAGGGATTAACAACTACATGACATTTAGAAAATACCTGAAGGCAGCCCTGTTTAGGGAAGTTTTTAATCTGTAACATGTTAATGTATTGTTTTTTTTAATATTTGCTGGAAGCCGCCCAGAGTGGCTGGGGAGACCCAGCCAGATGGGCGGGGTACAAATAATAAATTATTATTATAATATTATTATTATTATTATAGATTCCTGCCTTGAAGGGGGTTGGAGTAGATGACCCCCAGGGGTTCCTACCAACTCCACAACTCTTATGAGCAATAAATACATAAAGGCAAACAAGTAAAAATCAGTGTCCCCCAAATTCAAGCACCAGCCCCTTTTCTCGCCCCCCTACTTACCCTTCCGGTCCTTGAGGTATTCGGGGTCCACCAGAACGACACCATCTAAGGGGGCAGAAAATAAACGGGGGGGTAAGGGGGAATGCAAACCTCCATCCCCACCCACATCGTCCTGGATTGAGACAGCCCAAACAGCAACACACACACCCCAGCCAAAAAAAGCCCCCCCCCCCGGCTCCTGTTCTTTCCTGGAACAAGACTTGGTGATCCGATAACGGATCGATAGCCTTGACTTGGGACCCTTGTCATTTTCACCCCAAGGGAACTGGGCTCATTCCGTGCGCCCATTTTACAGTTTTGGTTTTGCGTCTGTTCCTAGGATGGTTCTCTCCGTTTGGCTCCACATTATAAAACGAAACGGTTCACACACAAAAACTAGTCGCACGGACTTTAAATTGCAATTTCATCGCCACCTGCATCTCTGACGCCCCCCCCCCTGCCGTCTTCGCCACCTTGAGCTCCTTGCAGGGAAATAAAGGGGTCTAAAAGTGCAGGTTTTAAAAAGGCATTTTCCTCTCCATGGAGCCACAGGAGTGGGGGGACTTTGACACACCCCAAATAAATTGGAAGGGACCACCCCCTAACTCCCTTTCCCCTTCTCCAAGAGCGGCCTGCTCCCCCCTTGCCCCAGGGGCTCTCTGCCCCCCCACCCTCTGCCCCCTACTCACCTACGGGGTCCACTCTGTCCAGGTGGTCCACAAAGTCCCTCTTGCCCAGGTAGACGGTGAGCTGGGGGGGGGGAGGAGAGGCAGACCCTTGTTAGGTGGAGGCGAGAGGGGAACCCCCTCCGGGGGGCATCTCTAGGGAAGCACCCCCTCCCTTCACATCCCACCCAACCCAACATGGTGGGGGGTGGGCTAGATGGCCCTCGGGAGCCCCGCCCGACTCTTCCATTCCTGGATTCCCTGGGGGGTTTTTAAGCAGGGGGGAGGGGGCGTCTGTCCTTTGGTTGCGCTTCCTGCACGGCAGGGGGGTGGGCTGCGTGACCCCTGGGGGGCCCTTCCAAACCTACGGCTCTCTGATTCTATATCAGCGGCAAAGACAAGGGTCAAAGGATGCTGGAAATACCCCAAATCTTGTGAAATCAAATGTCTGACCCCCCCCCAACCAAGGTCCCCCATCTCCTCCTCACCCCCCCAGACTTGGAACTGGCTCACTTCCAGCCCCACCATCCTCCTCCCATACCAAAATCCATAACCTGCAAGTGGCTTTTTTGGGGGGAGGGGTCCCCCATAAGCTGCAATGCAGGACCCCCCCACCCCCACCCGCCAAAGATCCCCACCTGGCGGCTGAGCTGCTTCCGATACACCCGCAGGCCCAGAGGAGGCACCTCGCACCGGATCCAGTCCAGCTCCAGGGGCTCCATCCTGCCCTCCCCACTCCCTCCCTTGATCCCACTTGCCCCTCCTTCGCTCCCCCCCAGCCCCCCCACTGTTTGGCCTGCAGCGCTTTCTGGCTGCCCTACCCTGCCCGGAGTCTGCGTTGTGGGTTGCCCCCCAGGGAGGGAAGGAGGGAGGGAGGCAGCATCACCACGGAGACTCCGGGAGTCAACAAAGCGCCGTCCTCCTCGCCCAGATTGAGCCAAGCATTGCAGGCCTGGGAGGGACCCCCAGGGGCCATCTAGCCCAACCCCCTGCGACGCTGCAAGAACAGCCGGAGAATCCCTGGCAGAGGGGTACCCCCAAGGGTCATCTAGATCAACCCCCTAATAAACCAGGAGAGAGAAAGGGGGCAATAAAGAGGGAGAGAGGGAGAGAGAGAGAGAGAGAGAGATGTGTTTGCCTGCCTCCATCCTTTCCTCTCAGCTGCCTTGCCCAAGATTCAGGATTCCAAGCAGGTGTTTTGAAAGCAGGGCTGCCCCCCCCACCAGGTTCCTCGCTGCCCCCACCCCAAACAAAAGCCCACCACCACCACAAGGGCGCTCCCCCCTCCCTTGCACCAACAGTGGTTTTCTCAACCCCTCAAGACCCCCCCCCCCCCGCAACCAGCTCAAAAATTGAATTTTCCAGTTCATCGCCTCCGCACCCTCCCTGCAAAGTGCGGGAGCCCAACTCTTCTCCCTGTAAAGCCAGCCCCCCCCATCTGCACCTCCCCCGCCCCACAAGAAGCCTCTTCCCACACCCCATCAGCAAGAAGAGATATCTCTTTTGGTGGGGGTGAGGGGGGGGTGTTCTTGAGCAACTAAGTTTTATAAAATCATAGAATCATAGAATCCTAGAGTTGGAAGAGACCACAAGGGCCATCCAGTCCAACCCCCTGCCAAGCAGGAAACACCATCCAAGCATTCCTGACAGGTGGCTGTCAAGCCTCTGCTTAAAGACCTCCAAAGAAGGAGACTCCACCACACTCCTTGGCAGCAAATTCCACTGTCGAACAGCTCTTACTGTCAGGAAGTTCTTCCTAATGTTTAGGTGGAATCTTCTTTCTTGTAGTTTGAATCCATTGCTCCGTGTCCGCTTCTCTGGAGCAGCAGAAAACAACCTTTCTCCCTCCTCTATTTGACATCCTTTTATGTATTTGAACATGGCTATCATATCACCCCTTAACCTTCTCTTCTCCAGGCTAAACATACCCAGCTCCCTAAGCCGTTCCTCATAAGGCATCGTTTCCAGGCCTTGGACCATTTTGGTTGCCCTCCTCTGGACACGTTCCAGCTTGTCAGTGTCCTTCTTGAACTGTGGTGCCCAGAACTGGACACAGTATTCCAGGTGGGGTCAATTTATAAAGAATGTAAAATTATGCATGGCATGAAGAAACTGGCCTCTATCTCATAACACTTGTGGACAGGCAACAAAGCTGAATGTTGGAAGACGCAGGAGAGAGAAAAGAAAAGCCCTTCTTGACGCAGAGTTAAACTGCAGAACTCCCTGCCACAGGAGGCAGCAATGGCCCACCAACCTGGATGGATTTAGAAAAAATCATGGAGGAGGCTACCAGTAGTGGATGGACATTAAATGCGATGGAATATGCATAGGTTCTGCCTCCAGGGGCAGCAAATTGGAAACCCCAAGAGGGGAGAAGCTGCTCCCGAGTTCGAATCCTGGATGTGTGTGTTTTGCATCTGGTTGGCCACTTCGAGAAGAGGATGCTGGGCCGTGGGCCTGATCCACCAGCCAGACCCTAATGCAAGAGATCCCTTTTGCTGGACGTGGCGGGGAGAGGGGGAGCACCACCCGCAAAGATGAGTCCGTGATCAGATCAAGGGGGTGGGGGGGAGTTTCTCGGGCGACTGACAGGTGGGGGGTGAGAAGAAGCAGAGAGCGCAGAGCGGGGAGAAAGAGAGAGGCAGCGGCAGGCGGGAGTCAGTTCCTGGTTCGAGACTCAGGCTGGCCTGTTGGGGAGGAAGGAAGCTGGGAGGGGGAGGGCGGCTGACAGGAAACCCACAAAGAGAGAGATGGGGGGGCGGGAGAGAGAGAGGAGGCCACACAAATAAACCGTTAAACGTGCCTTTTTGGCCCAGGCGCCAAGCTCAGGGGGGAGGATTTGGATTTTGCAGGGAATACTACTGCTAATAATATTATTATTTGTACAGCACCCATCGGACTGGGAAGGGGGTGTTTTGCAGGGGGGGGGGAGAAGCCGGGTGAAAGGGGGTCACTTACTTTGCAATTGGGGCTGGACTTCTTGAAAACCCTGTTTTCAATGACAGAGAGGGAGAAAAAGGACAAGGCAGTTAGGATAAGTGGGGCGCGTGCAGCATCTCCCCCCACCCTACAAGTGGGACCCCCCCAAAAAGAGAAACACCGTCCCTCCCCCCCCAGCCCCTTCTCCTCTCCCCACCGTTAAATTATCCAGTGCTCAGGACGGCTCCCTCTCTCCCCCAGGAACAGAAATCCACCACCAGCAGGGCTTAGTACAATGTGTTGCCGTGGGAACTGCATCAGGACCAGGTGCCTGAGGGTTGCCGCAGCAACGGGAGCAGCTGTCACCCTGTTGTCAAAGGGTTGGGTGGGGAGGGCAAACTCCGCTGGGGAACCTCTTTTCCAGCCTGGGCATGGCGGGGGGGGGGGGGAGAGGTCCAGCCCAGCAGAGACAGAGCAAGCTGTAAGATAAGGGAGGAAGCTCTGTTCTGCCCACACGGGCTGGCAGCTGCTGCTGCTCTCTGGACGGACCCAGGCCAGGAGTCTCCCCCAGCCTGGAAATGAGATCTGCAGGATCTGAACCTGGAGCAGGTGTCACTGAGCTCACAAATCGCAGCCAGGAGGGCTGGCAGCCCCCATAAGCCCCACCTGAAAATACTAATAATAAACCAGCCATCTCTTTCCTTACCCCCCCCATCCAAACTTTAGGTGCAAGGGCCTCTGAGCCCTTAAAAGGAACTGGATGGGGATGCAGGAGAATTTCAGAACATGCTGCACTTGTTCCAAATATCCTGTTCTCCTTGGGAGGGGCTCTTGCCCCAAAGGGGGTGGGGAACGGCTCCCAGGCCCCCTCCCCAGAACCATCTCCTCCCGAGATCAGAACAGGCCAATGTTTCTACCACGGAATCTAGAGTTGGAAGGGACCCTGTGGGGTCATCCGGCCTCACCCCGTGCAATGCAGGAATCCCTTGCCCAACGCGGGACTCGAATATACACCCCTGAGACGTAGAGTCTCATGCTCTACTGCCTGGGCTCTCCTTCGCTGGAGGTGTGTAAGCAGAGGTGGGACGGGGATCCCTTCATTGCAAGGCGTCAGGGGTCCCTTCCAGCTCTGCAGCTACAGGGCTCCCCCTTATAACCCCAACACACACCTCCCTCCCTGCCCTATAGAACCCCGATGGAGGATTTTCTCTGCCCTGGCTGGAGTTTCAGTGGGGCAGGGAGACCTGCTATCTCCCCCTCCTTTCTAAGAAGTTCAAGGGGGGCTGGCGGCTCCGCAGGGCCATCACCGCAGGGAGCGGCGCTATATGCTACTGTGTGTTGGTGCAGGAACCTCCGTCCTGGGCTGGGGGGTGAGGGGGGGCCTGCCAGGGTGGAACAAGAGCCGCCCGGAGGGACGGTGGGGGCAGAGCAGAGAAAGTTATTTACACCCTCTTCCAAATGTCACCCTGTGGACGACTTCCTGTTTTCGCGCAGAGATGGGGAGGCGAGTCACCGCTTCCTTATACATGGGCCGTTTTTGTTCTCTCCCCCCCCCCGCAAAGTGCCCTCCCCCTCAGTGCAGCGCTGGAAAATAATCCCGTGGGGAAGCGAGTTGGGAAAAGCAGGCATAGTGGTTAGAGTTCAGACCTGGGTTCGATTACCGCCCACCGCCCAAAGACTGGGGAGGGTGAGCCTGGGGTGCTGCACCTGCCTGGCAGGGCTGTTGTGTGGAGGGAATGGGGATGGGGGGGGGCCTTGGAGAGAGCAGGGTTCCAATCCTCCCCTCTCGGCCTCGCAGGGCTGTTGTGAGCGTTGAAGATGCACCTGCAGCTCCCAGGCACAGCTAATAAAGGGGAATAACCGCCTTGGCCGGGTCTGGCCCCCTCTCACCTCCGGGTCCAGTGTGTGTGTGTGTGTGTGTGTGTGTACACAGGCAGACGTGGCCAGCCCTCCCTCTCCCCCCACAACATATGGGGCTCTGGTGCCAACTCCTGCCTGGCTCCGGGAAGAGGTTAATAGCCAACTAATAAAAGTAAATAACGGAGAGGAGAGAGAGAGAGGAAAGTAACTTCTCTTTTCTGCCCCACCCAAGGCAAAGGGGGAGGAAAAGAAAGGACCATTTGGAATAGAAATGCAAGCTGCCAGGAGTCCCCCCCCCCCCAAGGGAAATTGCAGAAAAGCCTTTGGGTGCTGGGGCAGCTGCCAGCCCCCCCCCCGGCCTGGCACCCCAATATCCCCTCGCTCAGACACGTCCGCCCCCCAGGAGGCCAGCGGGCCCCGGGGTCCCCCACTTGGCAGCCAAGTCTACCCGCCACCCCAAAAAAGACCCCCCAGCCCGGACGCCTGGGTCCTCGGTGAGAGCAGAGGCTCCAGCCAGGGGCCAGGACACCTGGGCTCTCCAGAGGGGCGGGGGGCAGGGAGAGGGCTTTAAGAGGCGCTCGGACGCCTGGGTCCCCTGTCAGGGGACGGGGAAGGGAGACCAATGGCTCCTCCTTGGGGGGAAGGGGGTCTCGGACTCCTGGGTCCCTTCCCTACCTGGTTCCCGCCTTCTCCCCCATGCTCGCCCTCCTCCTCCTCCTCCTCCTCCTCCTCCTCTACTGCTCCAGACCCGAGTCCGGGCTGCAGGGCGGAGCGGACCACAGTGAAGCCATGGCTGGCCTCCGGGCCGCGGTCACGTGGGAGCCTGGGCAGCCAATCCGAGGGCTGGCCCGGGAGGCGGGGTGGGGAGGGGGGAGACGTCAGCGGGCGCCGACACAGCCCCCCCCCCCCGCTGGGGGAAGGCGGAGCGAGAGAGCGGCCCCGAGCATGTGCAGAGCGCCGCCCTCTCCCCCCCCGGCGCTCTCTGCACGCGCTCAGAGGCGGTTTCGAGAAGCCCCTCCCCTGGGGCGCGGCTTCGCGGCGGGCGTTTCAAGGCCCCCCGGCGCTTCCCGGCATGCCTCGCTCTCCCTCCCTCCCCGCGCATGCGCCCTCGGCGGCTGGGGGATGCGCGATGGCGGCGGCGGCGGCGGCGGTGTCTTCCTCGTCGGCTCCGTCTTCGGGGCGGCTGGTGCTGGAGACCCTGGCGGGGCTGCTGCGGGGGGGCGCGCAGGCGGGGAGCCCCCCGGAGACGCCCCGGGGCCTGGCAGGGCTGCTGCGCTGCGCCAGGGAGGCCGGCGGGGGAGGGGGCGCCCAGGTGAGAGAGAGAGAGAGAGACCCCAAGGGAGGGAGGGGGGAGCAGAGGAGGAGTGGCGCCCCCCCCCGAGCATGTGCAGAGGGCCTCCCTCCCTGGTCTCTGAAAGGGCCCCTTTTGTCTCCCTCCAGGCGTCGCCCACCCTGGGGGGGCTGGTGAGCCTCAGCAACACCCGCCTGGGCTCCATCAAAACCCGGTGAGTGAGTGTCTGAGTGGCCGCCTCTCTCCTACAACTCCCACAATGCCCCACAGGCGCTGGGGACTACAACTCCCAGCATCCCCAGCCACCGAAACCTCCCTCCTCGGTCCTGGATTCTGGAGCTGCGACTCCTGCAGGGCAAGGGGTTGGGATAGATGACCTGGGGTGGGTGGGTGGGTCTCTTCTCCCTGTACCATTTTCCCAACACCCCCCTGTCACAATTTCTGGGGTCTGGTGGCACCACTCCAAAACCAGCGCAGCACTGTCTCCCATGGGCCGTGCAGGCTGTGGGTGGGGGGCTTGGAGGCCAGCACCCTCGGGTGTCTCGGAATTGGGGCATCTAGTCCAACCCCACCAGCCGCAGGCTTCTGAGACCCTTTTCTCTTGACACATCGTCGTCTGGCCAGGGGTTGGGGTTGGATGACCTTTGGGAACCCCTTCCATCCCTACAGTTCTCTGACTCTGCCCTGTCGCCTGCCTTTTCTTCTCCCTGCAAAGGTTTGAGGGCCTCTGCCTCCTCTCCCTGCTGGTGACAGAGAGCTCCACCGAAGCCTTCAGCCAGAACTGCCTGGGATGGCTGCGCAGCCTGCAGCACCTCATTCAGGTGAGTGGGGGGCGGCAGTGCCCCCCACCCAGACCCAAGAGCTGCCCTTTCTGTGCCCAGGAAGGCTGGGTGGGTCGGATGTTTTGGGTGCCTTCATGCTCCTTTTGGGTGGGTGGTGTTAGATGAGGAAGGCTGCCCCCCCACTAACCTCATTTCTCCCCCCCCCCCCCGAAGTCTCAGGATCCGCCCCCCACGATGGAGCTGGCCGTCCTCATCCTCCGTGACCTGCTTGAGTATTCCTGCCAGATTCCTGAGCTGGCGCGAGACATCGGCACCAACCACATCCCGGGGCTGCTCACCTCCTTGCTGGCTCTCAAACCCGAGGTGAGACCCCCAACCAGTTGGGGAACTGGGGGTGGCTGCATCCCCCCCCCCCCATGGTGGAATGAAACATGTTTGAAGGCATAAAACAAAACCCACAAATTGAATGAATGGATATTTTTTAGTATGGCAAAACAGCCAGCTTAGTAACACCAGTAATTCAGCATGATTTTTACATAAATATTGAAACAGTCGAAATGGAATTTAACAATCAATGTGCTAATTAAATAGATGCACACACCCCCTATTGTGACTCCCCCCCCCCCCGGCTGGGTGAGATTACAGGGGCTAAAGACCTCTTCGCACCAAGGGGTTGAAGTAGACTGCCTCTGCAACTGGAGGCTCCATAAGGACAGAAGAGCCCAGCTGCTGGGTCAGGCATCGGCCACAGTGGCCAACCAAGGGCCCATTATGGGAATTTGAGTGCGAGAGCAGCTCCCCCCTCCTGCGTGTTCCAGTACCTGCTGTTGAGAAGCATTTATTGGCTGTGGAGGCAGAGCAGCAGCCCTCTTCTCCTCCACAAATGTGACCAGTCCTCTTCTAGGGGGGGGCATCTCTGCCTCCTGTGGCAGGGAGTTCCGCAGTTCAACGAAGAAGGGCTTTCTTGGATCCCTCCTGGATCTTCTCTGGATGTCGACCACCGGCTCTGGTGTTACAAGAAAGGAAACTTTTATCTCACCTTTTTCTCTTTTTCTGACCCCCCCCCCCCCGGGACTCTTCCTAGTGCCAGATTTCCACCCTGGAAGGAAGCAAGGCCTGCATGATGTTCTACCCCAGGGCATGTGGCTCCTTGCGGGTAAGTCTTCTGTTTTGGGGGGCAGAGGAGCAGCGCTGGGTTGCAGAATCCCCACTGACCTCTCTCCCCCATCCTTTTTTTTCCTGCCCCCCCCCCAGGGCAAACTGGCAGCCTATTTCCTGGCCCGTGTGGATGCAGAGACGCCCCACCTACAACAGGTAGAAACGAACCTCTCTTGCCTTGCCTCCCACTGCCCAGGGATCCCTGCCTTGTGGTTTAAACTGGGAAAGTCCCCTGGGGGCAGGGAGTGTTTGTGGGACCTGGGAAGAGCCCCAGAGCAGCTGGATCAGGCCAGAGGGGCCCAGCATCCCGGCCTCCCCACACCTGGCCAGAATCCCACCAGCAGGGGCTGAAGGACCCAGTCCCATATAGCCCGCCTTTGTTCCCCAAGCTGGCCTACGCAGCTCCCTGTGAGGGGGGCCAGGCTGAGAGAAGCCTGTGACTGGCCCCCAAGGTCACCCTCACTGAGCTTCATAGCAGCGGGGGGCGGGTTGAACCCAGGTCTCCCAGCCCTAGACCTCACTAAATCCTCACGGAAACTCTGTGAGGTGGGGATTTGAACCAGGACTCTTTGAGTGCCACTCCCCTTGTGGGCTGCCCCACTGATGCTCTGCCTCCTCCTCCTTCTCCCCCCAGCTGGCCTGCGACTGCTACGCCCTCCTGCCCTCCCTGGGCGCCGGCTTCACGCAGGGGCTCAAGTACACGGAGTGCTGGGGGCAGCAGGCCCACTGTCTCCTGGCCACGCTGCACAGCCTGCTGGGGACGCTCTACGAGGGGGCCGAGACAGGTGCGTCTCCTCAGACTTGGAACGTTGCTATTGCTGTGACTTGGGGGCTCGGAATTCGCCAGGCCCCTTTTTGCACCTGGCTGTTGGCTGCTTGCGGCCAAGTGAAGGTGCCAGGATGGGGCCTTGACATCATCACCCTCTGGGGATCCTTGGAGCCGGGCTGTTTTCACACATACACACACGCCTGCAGAATTCTCTCAGTTCTATTTTATCTGCACAAGCGGAACGAAAATGCTTTTTCTGTGCATCCTGAGCAGGAGCAGCAAACGACGTCATAGTTAATTGTTGTCGCTAGTTTTTAGCGGTTCTTATTTTTATCTGTAAAATAGGGCAGGAAGGCGGGATATAAATATTGTTATTATTATTTTACTTTTTTACATTTATGTACCACTCTTCATCATAAGATCTCAGGGCAGTTTGCAGAATAAAATACAGGATGAACACAAGCCAATAAGTAAAACAAAACAGCAAAACGATAACCTCCCCCTTCCCCCCCCCCGACTCGTTTAAAAAGCTGTAGAACATTAACCTGCAAAAAGGCCTGGCTTAAGAGGAATGTTTTTGCCGGGCGTGTAAAAATATATAATGAATTTATTTAGTTACTAATAAAACAAGAAAATTGCAGGTAAACTGGTCCCAGATTTCTAAGGCTTTCCTCTAACAATAGTGACACCTTGAACAGGTGTTCTCTGCCAATAAAACCTCCGTCCCGTCAGCAATCGTGCTGCAGCATCCTGCACCGATGGCAGCTTCCGGATCAAGCGCGAGGGAAGCCCCACATTTGGGGGGGGGGGCACAAACCCAGCCCCAGCCAGGAGGCTCTTGTTTTGCAGCGGCCATATTCCCCGCAGACCCTGCTCACGTCATGCCCCCCGCCGGCTAATTTGAGGCCTCTCCTGCCCTTGAGGGAGCAATTAAGTTAAATGCTTTGTTGACGAGCCGATTTGACGTTTTGTGCCGAACCCACATGACGGAAACAGGACCGGTGATGGATGTTGACAGCGGAGGAGACGGGCGAAATCCCAGACCGCCATCCTGTTGCGGGATCGTTTCATCCCCGTTGCTCGGCCTGTCTGCATGTCTTCCCCAAATTCCCCTTTGCTGGCCGTCTGGCTGCGGCCGGAAGCAGTGGCCTCCCATGGGAAGTCCAACGGAGCTCCATCCCGGGAGCAAGAGCAAGCGAAAGTCCTGCATTGCGGGGGGTTGGACTAGATGACCCCTGGCAATCCCTCCCAACTCCTCCATTCTACGATTCTATATAAACAAGAGTTCTTAAATTCCCACTCAGCGTGGAATAAGTTTTTCTCAGCCCACTAAACAGCCCACTAAACCCGCTGCTCCATAGATAAATATGTGGAGAGGTTTTATTGAGAACTGAATTGACTCCCCCCTCTCTCTTTTTTCTTTTTCTTTTCATTTTTGATAGTTGAGGGGCAGTATTGTATTCTCAGTTGCTTTCTGTGTCTTCCTCCCCATTCTGTCTCCTTTTTATTTTGTCTATTTCTATATGCTTGTTTTATCTGTTGCGCTTATGACTTTTACTGTATTGTCTATGAACTTGTATTAATAAAACTAAAAAATAAATACCGTATTTTCCGGCATATAAGATGACTGGGCGTATAAGACGACCCCCAACTTTTCCAGTTAAAATATAGAGTTTGGGATATACTCGCTGTATAAGAAATACGACCCGGCGTATAAGACGACCCCCGACTTTTGAGAAGATTTTCCTGGGTTAAAAAGTAGTCTTATACGTAGGAAAATACTGTACTGGTTTATGTCCGTGTGGGCCAGTATTTTAAAATAGCTTGCAATGGCTCTCCTGTCTTTTGTGGGGGGCATCTTTTAATTGCAAGAAGCACCCTCTTACCGCAGTCTAATAGGGCCAAGCAATATATCGAAATATCATCCAAAACTAGTTTGAAGCCCATATTTGTGATATAGGTTTCGTAATTTTTGACCTGGTAATATATCACAAATCATGGTGTGTGGTTGTGTGTTATGCAAAAATCACAACGAAGGAGAAACCGTGAAGCCGGTCAGTACCTCTACATAGATGCATCAGTATATTGCAATGTTCAGCTGGTGATAGACCGCGATGTTGAAAACCAGATATCGCCCAGCCCTCAAGCTCTTACTGGAGATCAAAGATTCCTTGTGCAACATGCTCTTAATTTTGTTCCTTATTGGCACTTTAAATAAACATCTTAGGCCAGGGCAGTCCGACCTCTCAGATCCCAGAACCCACGAGCCACACACTGAATTAAATTTCCGTGTTGTGAATTGAAAGGCCTGCAATATATTTAACATATGTGATTCATATATTTAATTCATTAATATATATCATGAAATGCAGTTTGTAGATTTAATGTATTTAATTATTAAACTGAATTAATACACAGATGTATTTGGGTATTGGTCGGAATACAGATTTAATAAGTAATTATGCAGAAAAAACAAATGTTTAAGTGCTTTAAGACGTTTCTTCTTGAATGTTGCCAAGTTCTGCACATTGGACCACCTTGCAAGCCACTTTAGAGCTGTCCTTTGTTCTGCGGGTTGGGATAGATGACCCTTGGGGGTCCCTCTTCCAGCTCTGCAACTTCCCTCTGCTTCTCCTCCAGATCCTCTGCACTACGAAGGGTCTGGCGTGGAGATCTTGCTCCCGACCCCCGAAGATGGAGAGGCCAACTTCATCCTCCACCTGAAGCATCGCTTCTCCGGACTGGCCAAATGCCTCTGCCGGATGCTCAGGTCGGGAGCCCCTCTCCCCCCCCCCCCGCCTTTCCAGCCTTGCCGCTGTGCTTGCAACCCCTCCCCCCCACTAAACCCAGCGCTTCGTTTGCCATTCCAGTAACGACTTTGTGGCTCCCGTCTCCGTCCCGGTTCAAGACATCCTGGACCTCGTTTGCCGCACCCTCAACATCTCCACGAAGAACATCGTGAGTAGCCATGGGGGAAGCGTTGGGGTCAGGGTGGGGTGGTGGGGGTCCCTGAGCCGAGGGGGCACACAGCTGAGAAGATCCATTGTGCAGAAGATCTCTTCTGGGGCACCCAGTGTTGGCCTCACTCAGGGTGCCGTAGCACCAAAGATGACCAGTGTCCGTCCCTGCCTGTCTCAGCAAAGCCCCTCTCTGCTGCTCCTGTGCTGCTTTTGCCCCAGAATCGTAAGAGTTTTGGAGCTGGGAGGGCCCCCCAGGGCTCATCTAGCCCAACCCCCTGCAGTGCAGGAACCTCAGCTGAAGCATCCAAGACGATGGGCATCCCGCTTCTTCCGAAAAGCCACCAAGGGAGGGGAGCCCACCTCCCTCCAAGGGAGCCTCTCCCACCCTGTCAGGAAGTGCTTCCGGGTGCTTAGTAGGGACCTCCTTCCTTGTCAGCTGGAGGAGAGGCCACCAAACAAATGGGAGGAAAAATGGGGCTTGTTTGTGATTGGAAGGTAGAATTCCAGGGCAAGGTGAACCCCGTATGTAGCTTTAATTCCTCTAATTTGACCTTCTGCGTCCAGTGCAGTAGCAAACGGGTGTGCTCCTTAAATGGCCGTTTTGTACATGGATGCATGCTTTATTTATTTAGGGGGGGAATGTAAATGACTTACTGTACAAGCTTACATTTAAGGAATAACAAAGTTTAGCAGAATTGTAATATGTTGCTGTAATACCTTAATGTCATAATGCATATATTATGTACATAAAGCCTACATACATACACGTTACATCATCAAAATTATTACTATGAGAGTTGTTACAGTATTTCTTTTGTAATGATTTTACTTTTTTGCAATGGGTTTTTTAAAATATCACTTGAAAACTTAACATTTAAGGAATAACAAAGCTTAGTAGAATTGGCGCTGTGGGTTAAACCACAGAGCCTAGGGCTTGCTGATCAGAAGGTCGGCGGTTCGAATCCCTGTGACGGGGTGAGCTCCCGTTGCTCGGTCCCAGCTCCTGCCCACCTAGCAGTTCGAAAGCACGTCAAGTGCAAGTAGATAAATAGGAACCGCTCCGGCCGGAAGGTAAACAGCATTTCCATGCGCTGCTCTGGTTCGCCAGAAGCGGCTTAGTCCTGCTGGCCACATGACCTGGAAGCTGTACGCCGGCTCCCTCGGCCAGTAGAGCGAGATGAGCGCCGCAACCCCAGAGTCGTCCGCGACTGGACCTAATGGTCAGGGGTCCCTTTACCTTTACAGTATTACTATTGCTGTTATTATTACTGCTTACAATAATAATAATAATACCGGTAATAGTAGTAGTAATAATAGTAATAATAATAATAATAATAATAATAATAATAATAATAATAATAATAATTAATAATTAATAATGCAGCCTAGTAAAATTGATGATAAGGGGCACATTCATCCAGTGACATTGGTCACTTTATAAAGGGGGGGAATTGGGGGCGTTTTTGGCTTCTTTTCATGCTCCGCCCACCCGTCAAGCTTTGCTTTGCTTGCACGGCCGATTGTGGGGGGTGTTGCTGCTCCCTCCTCCCCCCTGACCCCCCCCTCTCCCTCCCTTCCAGAGCTGGTTTGGCGACGGCCCCCTGCGGATGCTCCTCTTGCCCTCCGTCCACCTGGAGGCCCTGGACCTCCTTTCTGCGCTCATCTTGGCGTAAGTCCCGGGGAGGGGAGAGGGCGTTGGGCACCCCCCCCAGCCTTGGCTGTCCCTTCTCTGATCCCCCCTCCTCTCGCTTTCCCTTTGCAGGTGCGGCCCCCGCCTGGTGCGCTTTGGGGGCACCTTCTGCCGCCTCTTCCCCCAGGTCCTGACCACGTGGAGCAGCGGGCGAGACCTCTTCCCCCCCGGGCAGGAGCGCCCCTACAGGTGGGGGGGGGAACCAAGGAAGGGGGGGGCCTTGTTGCTCTGGGCCAATGCGTACCACCACCACCACCGGGGGGGGTGGAACCTAGAGAAGTAGGGAGCATTTGGGAGGTCGGACCCCCAGGCACCCCATAGGCAGGAATTTCATTGTTCACATCCCAGCTTTTCGACAAGGCGGCTTGTTCAAGGTTCTCCCCACAACAACCCTGCAAAGGGAGTTTTGGCTGAGAAGCAGCTGCCAGCCCTCGAGGTCTCCCAGTGGGCTTCATGGCCAAGTTGGGGGATCTGGACCCCGACATTCCTCACCGTGATGCCACACTGTCTCTCCAGAAAGCTGCCTCCACCCCAACAGCACCAGCTGCTGCCTCCCCAGTGTGGTGGTGTGGTTAAGAGCGGTAAGAGTGGTTAAGACTCATAATCTGGGGAACCGGGTTCGCGTCTCCTCTCCTCCACCTGCAGCTGCTGGGTGACCTTGGGCTAGTCTCACTTCTCTGAAGTCTCTCAGCCCCCCTCACCTCACAAAGGAAGGGAAAGGAGAATGTGAGCCGCTTGGAGACTCCTTCGGGGAGTGATCAAGCGGGATATCAAATCCAAACTCTTCTTCTTCCCCTGCTTAGTCCAGCATTAGCGACGCCCCTGCAGGGTTGCCTCGGTCAGGCCTTCCTCCCTCTCTCTGGGCCTCTCCTAAGTGGGATGATTTTAAGCAGAGGTCGAGTGCCCTCCTCTCAGGGGTTCTCTAGCTGCGATTCCTGCGTTCCAGGGGGTGGGCTGGATGGCCCTTGGGGGCCCCTCCCAATTCTACCTTGCCATGAAACCAGCCCCGGGTGAGGGGTGGGGCCTGGCAGGCTGCCCCCTCCTCCAGCTCCGCTTCCTTCCTCCTCAGTGCGGTGCGGACTCGCCTCTACGAAGTCCTGGATTTGTGGGTCCAGACGGCTGGGGCGGGCTGTGGCATCCTGCAGGGACCCCGGACCCAGAGCGAGGCCCTGCTGGGGCACCTGATCAGCGACATCAGCCCCCCTGCCGACACCCTCAAGGTGAGCTCCCCCCCCCATGAAAGAAGTATTGGAAGGGAAAAAGAAAATGAAAGCCTACCAGACACACTAGGAAATATTGTTGAACAGAAAGCGGAGCTGCGTTGTGCTGACTGATGGTTTTAAATAATTATATTTTCATCTAGTGCATGGAAAATATTTTGTAATTTTTGCTAATATTTCTCCGTTTCTTCTTTCTTTTCTTTTCTTTTCTTTTCTTTTCTTTTCTTTTCTCTCTCTTTTCCTCTCCCTTGATCTCTTATTTTCTTCTGCTTCTTTTCCTTGTTTTGCATCTTAGGTAGCTGCAATCTGGTTGTATTAGGGGAAAATCTCGATTGAAATTTTATGCGAATGAAGTATTGGAGCTGCGTTGATGAATTCTCTCCCCCCCCCACCTCCCCCCTGGCCTCTCTCCCTCTTTTTAAAATAACAACAGCAATATTTACTATTTTATCATTTGTACCCCACCCATCTGACTGGGCTGCCCCAGCCACTCTCCGTGGCCTGCAACAACTATAAAAGCAGAATAAAACACCCCAAACTTCCCCCCTCCCTTTCTCTCTCTGCCCCGTCTAGATGCGGGACTCCCGGCCGGCCTCGGACCTGAAGCCCAGCGCCCCCAAGAAGCCCAAGCTGTCTGACCTGACGGGCACTTTGGGGTCCCTGCACCCCAAGCAGGACGCCCAGGCCAACAGCAGCACCTGCCTGGCGGCCTTGCGAGGTAAGGGCTGCATCCTGCAAAGCGCTGGGGGAAGGTGCTGGCGCTTCTGCCGGGGGGGGGGGGAGGAGAGGAGGGAAGGGGCTGGTCCCCCCATCTTCACCTCCTCTTTGGTTTTGGGGGAAGAGACTTCTCCCCTGCCTGTGCCCCCCCATTTCCCTCCATGGGACAGAGGTGTCTTGGGGTCTCCCACCATTCCGGGGGTGCCTGCAATAAGCTGAGAGGAAGTGCTAGAAACTCAGATATATCAGCAAATCACCAAATGGCACCTTAAACCTCCATTGTGGTTGCCACCGCGGAATGTCCCTCAGACCATGGGGGGGGTGAACTATATTTTTTTTGGGGGGGATGAATGAATTCCTATGCCCCACAAATAACCCAGAGATGCATTTTAAATAAAAGGACACATTATACTCATGTAAAAACACGCTGATACCCGGACCGTCCGCGGGCTGGATTGAGAAGGCGATTGGGCTGCATCTGGGCCTTAGGTTGCCTACCCCGGTCAAAGTGCCTTTCCTGCCCCCACCCCCAGTGGAATTTGTTGTAAATGTCATTTCTACACCACTCTATATTTTAAAGAGGAAATCTCAGTTATTTATAACACATGAAAACAATCCAGAATAAAACAAATTCAGTCTTCCACGAAAGTATTTCCGATCCTTCTGTAAGGGACATTTTGCTTTCTCCCATTTTTATTTACAGACTTAATATATATAGCTGCCCCATAGCAGAGGAGTCTCTACCCAGTCCTGAAATTCACTGGATGACCTGGGAGTCAGTCCCCGCCTCTTGACGTCTCTCGCGGGGTCTCCTCTTGGTTTCAATGAGCCCGCCCTCCTGGGTTGGGCTGGATGGCCCCCTCCCAAGCCTGCAGTCCTGGGATTCTACCCAGATAGGTAGAAGGTGGATGTGTTTTGATCTGCTTTTAATTTATCCGCCTTTTTAATGTTTATGATACAAACTGAGCCCTAGAGGGAGCTCCACATAGAACCGCAGAGTTGGAAGGGACCACGAGGGTCATCTGGTCCAACCTCCTGCAGGCAACTTTTTGCCCAATGTGGGACTCGAACCCACTCCCTGAACTATCGTAGAATCATAGCGTGGCAGACCTGGAAGGAACCCCCCCAGAGTCGTCTAGCCCAGGGCTCCCAAATAACTTAAGTACCGCAGACCCCCTGTTTTCTAGAGCCAAGCCATGGACCCCCTAACTTGGAATGTGTCAATATCTCCATGGCAATTTTCATCACGTGAATGGGGCCACAGACCCTCCTGGGGGGGTTACGTGGACCCCCAATTGGGAGCCGCTGGTCCAGTCCAATCTATTGTTTCAAAAACGTTTTTAACCAGCAATTTCCTTCTTCCTGCAAGCCACTTTGAGACTTGTTTTGCAGCCTAGAGCAGTTTATGTATTTTGTGGAAGGAAATGAAACCTGTAGCTGAGCAAGCAGGGTGGAGAGGGGGCCGGGCGTGGGGCTCTGCTTCCTCCAATCCCACTCACCCCAAACTCACCCCCCCAGACTAAACTCTTCTCTCTCCCCCCTCCCCCCAGGCCTGAGCCGTGCCATCCTCCTCACCGGAAGCCTGATGAAGGAGCAGGTCCACAAGGTGAGGGGGCTGTGGGGCGGCCCTGAGGGACTTGGGGGTCTGGGCTGCCAGGCAAGGGGGTGGGGTGGGGTGCGAGTCCTGGCAGCCGAGCCCAGCGCTTGGTTTCCGGAGAGATCCTTCCCCTCACAGCGCTGTGGTGGTTTGCCGGTGGCATCTCTGCCCCAAGGAGCTTACAATGCGGGGAAATGATGCAAAGAAGTTTGATGGGGGACGAGGGGAAGGAGAAGGATAATTTCAGATGTGATCTGTGATCATTATTACTTCGCTCAAATCTGTTTTAAGTTGATTGCTGATATCAATCCAGTTGAATATTCTAAATAGTTTCTTAAATCAATAGCTGTTTTATTCTCTTTGTGAAGCTGCTTTGAGGTTGATTTGTTTACAGTCAGGTGGTGTGTAAATTTTATGAAATGAAATAAATAAGCTGACCAGCCGCTTTGTTGTTGTGGGGGTTTTTTCGTCACAACAACCTGAAGCGACTTTTTTATTTGTTAAATTTATATCCCTCCCTTTGTTGGAGAGATGAGAGGGCAGCTTCCATACATGATAGAATAATAGTCAAAGCAGGGCTCGGAGTCTGTCCTCTTCCTCATGGTGGGGGGCAGGGGGAGCCTCCCTGCGCCAGGGGACCCCCGTTCCTCCACGGGGGTCAGGAGGATCCCCCAGACTGTCTTGCTCCCCCCCAAGCAACTTCTCTTTATCTTCCTCCTCCCCACAGAGGCTGCAAGAGCTGGTGGTCCCCCTGCTCATCCGCCTGGGTCAGGCCGAGACCCTCCCGGGGTCCCCCTATGCCAGCGCCGCCTGCCGCAGGGAGCTGCACCGCCTCCTCCTGGCGCTGGTGCTGGCCCCCCCGCCCTCCTGGCCGCCCCCTTTCCACTGCGCCCTCCGCTTGTTCAGCCAGGGGCGCGCCGACCCCAACCTCCAGGTGAGTCTCTCTCTCTCTCTCTCTCTCTCTCTCTCTTTCCCCCAACATCCACTTGGGGTTTGAGCAGGACAGGAAGGGAAGAGCCCCCTTCCCCACATGGGGCATCCCTCCGGCCTAGTCTCTGCACAGCAGGTAGACTGCCTCTCGGCCTGGAGGTTCCTCCTTAGCCAGCCCATTCGTCCACCCTCCTCTCCTCCTTCGCCAGTCCTGGAGGCAGGAAGGAAACCCCCTGGCTGGGCCCTGTGAATTGTTTTACTTTATTCATAAATAATACAGAGTGGTTTTTAATGTTTTGAGTTTTTTGTGTTTTAATATTTGTTGAAAGGGGACCCAGGTGGCACTGTGGGTTAAACCACTGAGCCTAGGGCTTGCTGATCAGAAGGTTGGCGGTTCGAATCCCTGCGACGGGGTGAGCTCCCATTGCTCGGTCCCTGCTCCTGCCAACCTAGCAGTTCAAAAGAACATCAAAGTGCAAGTAGATAAATAGGTACCACTCCGGCAGGAAGGTAAACGGCGTTTCCGTGCGCTGCTCTGGTTCGCCAGAAGCGGCTTAGTCCTGCTGGCCACATGACCCGGAAGATGTATGCCGGCTCTCGGCCAATAAAGCGAGATGAGCGCTGCAACCCCAGAGTCGGACACGACTGGACCTAATGGTCAGGGGTCCCTTTACCTTTACCTGTTTGTTGAAAGCCGCCCAGGAGTGGCTGGGGCAACGCAGTCAAATGGGCAGCATATATGTAATAATAATATTATTATTAGAAAGTAAACCAAGGTAAGGAAATAACCGCTACAGTCGGTTGGAAGCAGCTTAAGGTTGGGCTCGATCCTTGAGCTTGTTGCTCCAGAGCACCACGGAAAAGGCCCATTCCCTTTAGTCGGTTTTCTTTTGCAATAAGGTGGGTGAGTCGTCGTTTCTGCAAACCCAGTTTCCTCACTCCGTTCAGCTAGAGTAGGAAATGACCTTTTCTTCCATTCAGAACCATTTATATGTTAGCTGCAGCAATGAGCTTGAGCGTTATTTCTCGTTCATTTTCCGGAATAACATTTTTTGGATAGCACTGTGGAAACATTGCAGGTCCCAAGGGTATAGGCTATTCCGGCATATCGGATATATTTGCCTGCACTGATTTCTGGAATATTTCTCTTTGGGAACTGTAAGGTCGGTGTGATGGCTACTCGAGAGTAACGAGGCTTGAGTCCGTCCTGTCTTTAAACAGTTTTATTGTGCAGATATTTACAGTGCAGAGTCACTAAGTTCATGTCCGTCTCAATCGCTAGCAGAATCCAGGAGTGGCCTCTTCCGGCTACATCTCCAACATAAGAATTTCGGCATTCCCATAGACTTCCTACGTTTCACCCCTCTACGCAAAAGGGGCGACGGAACTGGCGTGTTTCCCTCTGGACAAGGGTGTTGCGAAGCCTCTGCTGCCTCCCCCTGCCCTTGCCCCCCCTGCCCGCCTCTCACCCCTCCCTCCTCACTGGAGGCGGAGCTTCTTTCACCGCTGGGTGAAGTGCTGGGGCTCCCCGTACGCTAAAAGGTCCGCAGCAACCTTCTGCTGACCAGGCGGGGCATCCCTGACAGGAACAATTCCAAAAGACGTGTGCTTTATTTAATCCGGGTCTCCAGCATTTGTCTGATCTTGACTGGCATATTGAGTTCAGTCTATAAGGTGCTAAAATACCATTTGTGGGCAGTTGTGAAATAGTTCTCCTTTAGCCCCCGCTCCCTGAATTTCCTGGCTGTTCTCTGACCTGAATCTCCCCCCCCACCCCATTTTCTCCTCTGTATATCCTGCTTCTGATCTAAGCTCAACCCAAAGCTCTTCCTTTTATGCAAATGGAAGATTTGTTGTTGTTCAGTCGTTCAGTCGTGTCCGCCTCTTCGTGACCCCCTGGACCAGAGCACGCCAGGCACTCTCCTGTCTTCCACTGCCTCCCGCAGTTTGGCCAAAATGGAAGATAGATTTCCCATTTGTCCTCTCCCTCCACTTCCCATATCTGTGCATCAGAAAGGAGATAACACCTCTAATGGTGCTGAAATTATTTGCATGGTTTTAATGGGTGGGTGTATAGTTTTAATTCTGTTGATGTTCAATCATTTTTTAATGTTTGTTTCTCCCGTAAGTTTCCAGCCTGCTCTTATTTTTATCTGTTAAATGAAATTGAGTCCCGTTAGGTATAAATAACTATATCATATATAAATAAGGTTATAACGTAATCTGTGTTTGGTGTTTTCATCTTGTATTTTTATGTTGTGAACGGCCCTGAGATCAATGGATGAAAGGCGGTTTGCAAATTAAAAATTATAATAGTACTAAGAAAAAATGTAAGAATGAAAATAATAATGAAAATAATTTGGAAAATGCCTCTCCCACCCCCTTCTTTCAAGGCCTTTATTTTCCTCCTCCTCCCCTCCGCAGGTCTCTTCCTTCTGCACGGAGGCCCTGGCTGTCTGCAACGCCCTCCTGCACCCCAGGGTGCCCTCCCTGCAGCTCCCGCTGGCCGTCCCCCCGGGGGGTCCCCCAGCACCCGCTCCGGGCCCCTCGGAGCTCTCCCCCGCCCTGGCCTCGCCCTTCCGCCCGGCGCCCTCTGGGGCCCCCTTCTCGGCCCCCCGCCTCCTCCTTCCTCCCCCCGCCTCCTCGGCAGCCAACCCCCTGGGGCTGCCCCCACCAGGCCTGGCATCGCCCGCCCAGCTGCCCCCCCGCCTGGCCCCCGAGGAGCCCTCCCTGCCCACATCCCCCGGGGCGGCAGAGGCAGCTCTGGGCGCCAAGCTGCGCCGCTCGGTCTTCGTCCACTACGACAAAGAGGAGGAGGAGGACGTGGAGATCTCCCTGGAGAGCGACTCGGACGACTCGGTGGTCATTGTGCCCAAGGGGCAGCTCAGCAAGGGCCCTGCCAGCGCCATGGTAGTGGCGGCCACCGCGGCCCAGATCCCCACCCCGCCCGCTCCTCCGCCAGCCCCGCCTGCACCCCCTTCCCCCCCGCCGGCCTCTGAGGAGACCCCTCCGGAGCCGCCGGCCCCGCCCCTCTCCCTGGGTGTGCCCCTGCCCCCTGCCCCCGCCGCTGTCCTGGCGCTGCCCGCCTCCCCTGCCCCCGCCCCAGCCATAGACCCCCCATTCCCCGCCTTGGTGGAGGAAGACCCCACCGTCATCAACATCAACAGCAGCGAGGAGGAAGAGGACGAGGAAGACGACTACCCGGAGGATGAGGAATACTTTGAAGAGGACGAGGAGGAGGTGCGCAGGGGAGGCAGGGGCCAGTCAGATGGGCCGCATATTTATTATTATTATTATTATTATTATTATTATTATTATTATTATTATTATTATTATTGCCAGGCAGCAAAGAGGCAGGGCTTGTGGGGCGGGAGGTGCTATGACCCTGTGGATCAAATTCATCCCTGCTTTTCCCCATGGGGTAAGAATTTTACTTCACCACCACCAGGACATTACCCAAGTGAAGGGAACCCCTTTAAATAAAACAAGGAACCAAGGAAATAAACTCAAGTCCAGCCGCCCCGTTAGGGACCCGGTTTATTTTCTGCTCTTGCAATAGGACAGAGCTCAACTTAACATAGCTTATACAGTAGCTGCCAACGGATCACATGCAAAGAGCCATAAAACATATTCAAACGTTTTTCTTATGTACATTGAGAAAGGTTACAGGTCATGGGATGTTAGACACGCATGGCTCCATGCCGGTCTCTGCTCCCCCCAAGTGCTCAGGCCATTTGGGTCTCGGTTGTGGCACTTCCACCCCCGTTCCCTTGGGCAGGGCTGGGGACATGCCAGCCCCTCTCTCCCTTCCCTCGTCCCTGGGACATCCCGGGAAGCTTCAAGGAGATGCTGGATGGCCAACTTGAAACAGACCTGGGAAAACATCCTCATTGGCTGTTTGAGCGTTAGATAGCAATTATAGTTTACGGCCACAAGGGTTGTGAAATGTCGGCACACAGGAGCCTCACAGAAATCATTCCCTGAGGGATTTCATCTTGAGGTTAAGTGCCGTTAATATTGAAAGAGGGTTTTTAAAATAAAAAACAGACACCTTTTACATCCCGCCAAGCCACAGCTGTCAGCCACACACCTGACAGGTGAAGACGGGGCTTGCTCTGGGCCCCGATTAGCGGCTGCGGGATGAGGGCAAGCAGCCACGAGGGGCCCCTTTGCAGCCATGTGTGGCAAGGGGCTGGGCTGCCTGACCCTCGGCAGGGTCCCTCGCAAGGTAGCAGGCTGCCCTTGGCTGGCGTTGGGTAGCTGCCCTTTTCTGGGTGCCCATCAGGCTGCGGTTCCTGCGCACCGGGGCTGGGCTGGATGGCCTTTGGGTGGCCCTCTCCCAACGCTCCAGTTCTGATTCTCTCCCATCCACCCTTTTTTTTTGCTGGCCAGGAGGAAGAGTACGATGAGGAGGACGAGGAGTTTGGGGAGGATCTGGAGGAGGAAGAGGATGAGGAGTTTGACGAGGAGGAAGGCCTGACGGAGGAGGAAGAGGAGGAGGAGGAAGGCCTGACAGAAGAGGAGGAGGAGGAGGAAGAGGGGGAGGAGGAGGAGCGGAGGATGCTGCCCCCACTGCCGCCCCACCGGAATGACGAGGAGCCGCCGGAGCTCTTGCCCGTCACGGATGAGCCCCCCAAGTTGGAAGAGGAGGAAGAGGACGGCGACGAAGACGAAGAGGCGGCCGCCGGACTCCTGATGGAGGTGGACGAGGAAGCCTTCCACCCCCCAGAGGAAATGGCAGAGGAGGAAGAGGAAGGAGGCCAGCCGGAGCAGGACCCAGGGAAGGCAGAAGGCCAGGCGTCTCCTTTGCGGACGGCCGAAGGGCAGCCCCCCCTCCCCAGCGCGGCCCCCCCGCCCTCCGTGAAGCTGGAGGAGGAGCAGGGCGAGAAGCAGCCCCCCGAGGAGGAGCAGGAGGGCCCCGTGGCTGCAGCTGCCCCCCAGGCCACGTCTCCGCAAGGGCAGGAGGAAGAAGAGGAGGAGGAGGAGGAAGTGGTGGTACACGAAGGGGGCCGGAGGGAGCCAGGAGGGGCGGCCCCCGAGGCTGCAGCGCTGCGGGGAGAGTCGGAGAAGCAGGAGCCGCCGCCGGGCGAGGAGGTGGGCATGAGGGGCAGGGTGGGAAGAGAGGGCACAGGTGTCTCCCCGCTCTGCCCACGGGGGGAATAATCTTCCCTCCTTATCTGAATTCTGTACGGTGCATTTTCTACTCTGGAGCGTTGAAGTTCCAGGGGGAAATGAACCTGGGACAGCTCAGTCGGTCGAGCAGGAGACTCTTCATCTCAGGGTTGGGGGTTCGAGCCCCATGTTGGGCAAAGATTCCTGCACTGCAAGGGGTGGGACTAGGTGCCCCCCCCCCCCGTGGTCCCTTCTCAATTCTATGACTCCATTATTCTAAGTATGAAGGCATTACAGGTGGAGGAAGGGTTTGGTTTCGTTTGGTAAATTTGTAGACCCAAAGATCTCAGGGCGTTTAAATTTCAATCTAATAAACACAAAATGCATAGTAAAAATAAGAACAATGATTGATCCCTTGGGACCCCCTTCCAGATACTCACAGTTCTCTGTTTCTGTCCTCTCTCCTGGGTCTGATTTTCTCCCCACCCCCCCAAGAAATGGCAAAAGAGGGAGTGAAATAATATCAGTTAAGAGTTGGCTCTTCTCTTTCCAAATTAAGCTGTTTGTTTGACTTCTACACGGTGCTGTTTTCTATTTATTTATTTGTTTGTTTTGCTTCACAAAATCTCTTTGCTGATTGATTGTAGAAGAAAAAGCCTCGAAGCCGGAAAGGTTTTCTCAGTGAAACCACATAAAGATTTTATGAAGCAAATAAGTAAACCTCAAAGTGGTTTGCAAAAGGATGATGATGATGATAAATTGTCAATCAGAAAAGTTTGCAGCAACAACATTAAGGCTTTTGAACAGTTAACGTGGCAAAAAACCGAAAACAGATCAGGAATTCGCATGAACTTTGTAATGTGGGTTGTTGTCTGAAAGCAGTTTACCTGTGAGATCGCTTTGCCCCACGTGCTCCCACTTGGCCGGTTCAGCCAGTGGGTCTGGCCCTGCTGCAGGTGCCGCATGACACCCGTTCCACTTAATCTGGCAGCCCCTGCCCTTTGGAACTCCCCGCCTCTTGAGATCAAGCAGGTGCCTTTGCTGTACTCTTTATCAGCAACCGCTAAAAACATTCTGGTTGGGGAAGCCCACCCAGAGAACCCTTAGCAGAAGGTGGATGCAACCAGGCCGCCGTGTCGTTGAATATTTTGACGGCCTTTTGTTTTTTAAGAGCACAAATTGCCATTAAGAACAATCCAAATAATCCTGGCTACACTTTGGATGGCAGAAAAAGTCCTCTCTGGGGCGGCGGAGAGCCTGGAGGGAGGGGAGGGCCGGTTCCTAAGGAGGAAGGCTCCATCAGCTTCTAGAACTGGGATGGTTTGTTTGTGTGTGTGTGTGTGTGTGTGTGTGTGTGTGTGTGTGTGTGTGTGTGTTCTGCAGTCTCCAGCTTTGGAGGGAGCAGCAAGGGGTCTTGCAGTGGCAGCTGGGAACAATGGTCAGACCCCACCTGGAGCCCTGGGTCCAATTTTGGGCACCCCAGTTCCAGAAGGATATTGGTGAGAAGCTGAAAGGTGTGCAGAAGAGGGTGATCAGGATTTTGAAGGGCCTGGAAGCCAATCCTTTTTTAAGAGGAACAATTGGGGGAGATGGAGATGTTTAGCCTGGAAAAGAGAGCCGTCTTCCAATATCTGAAGGGTTGTCACAAGGAAGGTGGAGCCAGCTTGTTCTCTCCTGCTCTGGGGGGCAGGATCCAAACCCATGGTTTCAGATTCCAAGAAAGGAGATACTAAACGTTTAGGCTTTTCTGAGGGTAAGATCCCATCAACGGCAGAGTGACTCCCTCGGAAGGTGACAGGCTCTCCTGCCTGCATTGGAGGTTTTTTAATAGGTTGGATGGCCGTCTGTCAGTGATGCTTCAGCTGTGATTCCTGCATTTTGGGGGGTTAGACTAGATGACCCTTGGGAAGTCCCTCCCAACTCTACAATTCTCTGATTCTCTAGGGACTGCATTCTGGGTTTACTCTGTGTGTGTGTGCGTCTTTTTTTAGATTGAGTGCAGAAATGCTGTCTTTTTCGCCAGTCTTCTAAATTTTGTTCGGCTAAGCGCCCTACTATATTTAACGGACGCTTTTGGGGGGGGGTACTTCAGGTAGGCGGTGGGGTGAGTTGGCATACCAGCTGCAATGAAGCGATCCCACCTAATTCTCTTCCACTGCAGGGCACAGAAGTGGATGAAACAGAAGCCATGTTGGCTGACTTTGTGGACTGTCCCCCAGATGAGGAGAAAGTGCCGTCCGAACCCAGTTCCTGAGGGGGCGCTGGAGCCGCCATGATCAATGGTAGTAGGCGAAATGGGGGCTGAGAAGAGGGGCACTGTGATCCCTGAAACAGACGCTCCCCGCTGTACGCATCACTGCCTTCTGGACTTAGAAGCCTCCATATTCTATTTTTTATGTGTTTGTGTTTTGGGGAGGAGGAAGGTTTTGGGTCCGTTTTTTTAATACAAAAGATGTTCAATAAAATTTCTTTATACTGTATGTTCACTTTGGTTTGTGGTGCAACTGGGGCAAAGGCAGCAGGGCGAGTCAGACCCATATGGGGGGATCCAGGTGGAAGATTTATGCTGCTCTCCGGAGGGCAGCATCTAAATGAACGGATGGAAAGAACGAGAAAGGAGATTCCGACTGAACATCAGGAAGAACTTTCTTGACAGTAAGAGACTCCCTTGGGAGGTGGTGGACTCTCCTTCCCTGGAGGTTTTTAAGCAGAGGTTGGATGGCTGTCTGTCATGGATGCTTTCATTGAGATTCCTTCACTGCAGGGGGTTGGACTAGATGACCCTCGGGAGTCCGGTTTTCCTGTGTGATCCAACACCTGTACAATTGATCCTTTTTTATATTGTCACTCCGTGAAATAAGAGACTCCGCAGTTGAGCTTGGTGAATGAAGGATCAGTTTAAAGTTCTGCATCCAGCTGTCTCTCGCATCCTGCCAGACAACCTCCCATTGAATGTTGCAATCAAGTGTCGCAGGGGTCGGTGTGAAGGGCACAAACCAACCAGATCAGCTTAGGACCAAGCTTGACCTCTACCCAATGCATGGCACCCCCCACCTCCCAGCCAGTGTTAACAGCAGTAGAATCGCCTCCAATGGCCTAGACGCTCTTGTCAATGTGTGTGTGTGATTGTAATACAAAATTTAATACAAAATATGTATGTTGTTGTTTAGTCATGTCCGACTCTTCGTGACCCCATGGACCAGAGCACGCCAGGCCCTCCTGTCTTCCACTGCCTTCTGCAGTTTGGTCAGACTCATGTTGGTAGCTTCGAGAACACTGTCCAACCATCTCGTCCTCTGTCGTCCCCTTCTCCTTGTGCCCTCAACCTTTCCCAACATCAGGGTCTTTTCTAGGGAGTCTTCTCTTCTCATGAGGTGGCCAAAGTACTGGAGCCTCAACTTCAGGATCTGTCCTTCAGGTGAGCACTCAGGGCTGATTTCTTTAATAATGGATAGGTTTGATCTTCTTGCAGTCCATGGGACTCTCAAGAGTCTCCTCCAGCACCACAATTCAAAAGCATCAATTCTTCGGCGATCAGCCTTCTTGATGGTCCAGCTCTCACTTCCATACATCACTACTGGGAAAACCATAGCTTTAACCATACGGACCTTTGTCGGCAAGGTGATGTCTTTGCTTTTTAAGATGCTGTCTAGGTTTGTCCCAAGGGTTAAAAGCAGCTGGTCCGCCTTCCTAGAGGGGACGGGGAATCCCGGGGGAGGGCGCGGGTCCTCCAGAGCGAGGGTCCCACCAGGAAATCCTCTCGGGATCCGCCTGGGCTGCTTTCGAGAGAGAAAGCTCAAAGAGGGAGCGCCCGGCTTTCCAAGGGTTAAGAGGAGCGGAGCTGGGTTCCTAGAGGGGACAGGAAGGAGTGGGGAAGGGGCAGGTCCTCCGGAGCCCAAGCCCCTCCCTCCCCGGGAGTGGGGGCTGTGGTCGCCTTTGCCCAGGCTGCCTCGTCGGGTGAGTCTCGTCTCTCTTCCCCCAGAAGAGGGCGCGGGGGGGGGGCAGAGCTTGCACCCCTGGCAGGACCGTCCAGAGGGCGCCCCCTAGTCAAGGGCTTCCCCCCCCCCCGGCTCTGGAAGTCCGTCCTTCCTTCTTCCCCCCCTTTCCTCTCTCAGCATCCCTGCAGGTGATTGGAGGGAAAGTCTCTCACCCCCAAGAAAGGGGAGGAGGGGGGATATATAAGGGCGGGGGGGGGGAGAAGGGGGAAATATATGAAGGTTTGCTGGGGGGTCCAGAGGCGAGGAATTGGAGTCTGGTTGGGGACAAGGAGGGGGGAGGGGAAACGGGACACTTTTCTCTCTCTCCCCCTTCCTTGGGCAAAGCCAGGAGACCCAAAGAGAGGAAAGCGAGGGGAAGCAACCCCCCCCCCAACCGATACCCCGGGAAGTTCTTATTCTTAGGGAGGGGGCAAAGCAGGACCCCACCCCACCCCGCTGCTGGGAGAAGCAGGGTCGCTCCCCAAAGAGGAGAGCAAACTTGGGTCGCTGGTGAGGGGAGCTTTCTCCCCCCCCCCAACGCCCGCCTTGTGTCTAGTCATTCTGACTCTTTGCCACCCTATTTGCATAACTTAATAATTCCAAAAGAGAGACACGCTTTTACTCTCGCAAGATCGAATATACTGCCTTCGGCTGTCCTCGAGGGGCGATTCCCCAAAAATCCCACTGGAAACACGGTTATGTCCCTGTAGAGATGGCAGTATGGAATCGGTGGCTCATGTCCCTCTCTACAAGATTTGAGGAGCGAGGTTGTTACCCCTCTATTATTGTCTATTCCGGGTCGCCCAACCATCGTTGCAGTCTCCATTCTCTTGGCAGATCAAGATGAACAGGTGACAGCAAAAGTTGCAAGGTTTTTAATCCGGTCAGTTAGAATAAGATCCATCATTTGACTATTGATCCTAGCCCCCAAAATGTATTTTATGTAATCAACTTTTTACCTTTATCTTCTATACTGCATTTTATTTTATTGCTATGGCTGGTGGCTGATGCAAATAAAGATTTATTCATTCATTCAACACCCACCTTGCCCCGCTCCCTTGTGGCCCCACTTCTCGACTCCTTTCCTGCCACACTGTACCTCACTGACCGCCCAAGCGCAGCCCTCAGGGACATATTATGGACATACAGCCCTCCCCCCCGCCTACGCCCCTGGTGGGGGCCTTCCTCACCACCCCCTAGCTATGGCCCTGGTGTGTGTGCTCAGCTAATGCATGGGGGGACCCCCAAGTCCAGGGAGAGAGAGGTTCCTGCCCCCTTCCTCTCTGCAAACCCTGGTAGGGGGAGTGACTCTTTCCTTCCTTTGCATCCATAGCTTTGGGGAGGGAAGGAAAGGGCCTGAAAATAAACCCCCTCCATACCGAGGAATCCGGGCCATCTACATTGTAGTCAGACGGAAAGATTTGTACGTAAAATACAATAAAGAAAAAAAGAGAGACCCATGCAATCAATTGAGACTGTTGGAAGAGGGGAGGGGGAAGAGAAAAGAAAGCGCTTCTTCTTGCGGTGCAGAGTCAAACCTATGGAACTCCCTGCCCCAGGAGGCAGGGCTAGGGCCACTGCATGGAGGAGGAGAAGCTCTACTTGGCTTCAGCCGCTAGGGCTGAGCTCTTGTCTCCCCAGCAATGCTTCTGAGTCCCAGTTGCTGGGAAGGAAGCGCCGGGGGGAGAGAGGGGCTCTTGCGCCCCAGTCCTGCTGGGGGGCTACCCATTGAGGCCCCTGGGTGGCCCCTGTGAGAATCATAGGATCATGGAATCGTAGAGTTGGAAGGGAGCCCGAGGGTCCTCAAGTCCAACCCCCTGCACTGCAGGAATCTCTTCTTCTATGAAAGGTTTCTAAGCGGAGTTTGGATGTCCGCCTCTCAAGGATGTGTGAGTTGAGATTCCTACATTGCCGGGAGTCGGGTTCCATGACCCTCAGTGGCCCTTCCAGCTCTGCAGTTCTAGGGTTCCGTGAAAGGAAAGGAGCTTGTGGTGTGGGCCAGGCATCCGAGAGCTTAGTAAAGAGGGGAAGGGGCCAGGCATGCCTCTCTGGGGAGGAAATTCCCCAAGAGAGGAACCGCCACCAGGCTGCCCTCTTTGGCCACCCAAAGCCCTTGAGTGTGGTGAAACCACCAAGAGGGCCCCTCTGCCAACCTGAGCCCCCAAGGGGGGGTGTAGAGAAGGAGGCCTTTCTTCAGATATTGGGGGGCCAAAAGGAACAGCTCCTGTGAGTACTTTGAACTGGGCCCAGAAGTGCATGGACCAGCAGGAATTGAATGGGTTCTCAAGAGTTGTTTTGGGGGTTCAGGGAGGCGGAATAGACCGTGGAGTTCCTTGGAGAAAATGGTGGGAAGGAAATGAAATTAATATAGAGACGGAGCCCAGCCTGTAATCTGACAGCTGCATTTTGAATCTCTCCCATAGTTGTCTTCAAGGGCAGCTGCACATGGAGGGCATTGCAATGATTCCATCGGATCCAGAGCATGGAATACCATTGGCCTCATCCTCTCGTCCCAAAGAGACTGGGGCTGGCAAACTCAGGGGCAATGCTAGTCACTGAGGCCACCTGAGAACCTCTAAGCAGATATGGTTGGGCCGGGGAGGGGAGTTATGCTATGCAACATTTTAGTTATTTTAATTATTATTATTATTATTAATTTCCCATCCTGTTATTTGCATGCGCTTCACCCTAAGTTCCTAGGACAGATTTCAACATTAGAACACTATAGCAAAAACAGTTTAAAACCAATTACAATCACAGAAATAAGGTGAATCATACTGTGCTTTCTTTTTAGTGCTGTCCTTTGGCCCCGCCCACATAAATTTTGGCATCACCCACTTGCCAGATAAGTCACTTTCCTTGTAGGAGGACTAGAAGATTTCTCTTGAGGAACCCCATTCTAGCCTAGTGTCCACATTACACTCAGAACAAATGAATGATCATTCTGACTTCATTCCTGGACTGAAAAGACTGAAAGGCAGGAGCCACCAGGCTCACTCATCTGACAGAAATCTCTTTTGTCGCCTCTACTTTTGGCCTGGTCACTTTCCCCCTAGGAGAGTGAGAGGATTTCTTCTTCCTTTTTTTCTTAAAGAAAGCTCAGAGTCTGGGCTGTGGTGCAGTCCAGTCCTGGTTCCTTCCAAGACTCATCCACGCTTCCTCAGGGAACCACCTTCTTCTCCTTCCCGTGTATCAGTTTTATAACAGAACAATGTCTTTGTTTGTAGAATTTGCCAGCACCTCTCGTTCGGACGGACAGAACTTGGAAGAGGACCAAGGGGTTCCTTCTGATCTTTAGGAGACTTCCTGAGAGTGAAGATGGATGAGCGAGACTCAGCTGGCCCTGGAGCAGGAAGAGGTCATGGCAGTGACACTGGGAGCAGTGGGGGATTCTGGGAAAACTCTGTGCAGAGAATCCTGGGTGAGGAGGACACGCTTCGCTCAGAGGCGCAGAGGCGACAGTTCAGCTGGTTCTGCTACCTGCAAGTCAAAGGACCTCGAGAGGTTTGCAGCCAACTCTACCACTTTTGCCACCAGTGGCTGAAGCCAGAAAGGCACACTAAAGCTGAGATGCTGGACCTGGTGATCTTGGAGCAGTTCCTGGCTGTCCTTCCCCTGGAGATGGAGAGCTGGGTGAGGGAATGCGGAGCAGAGACCAGTTCCCAGGCAGTGGCCCTGGCCGAAGGATTCCTCCTGAGTCAGGCAGAGGAGAGGAAGCAGGTGGAGAAGCAGGTGAGAGAGACTTTCCTCTGGATGCTCCCAAGGGGCTCCGAACAGGAAGGAGGAAACCCCCAAATGCTAAAAAAAAGGGACATATTTTTTCGGAAAACATCCAAGGAATGAGATGCGATATACCTGAAGTTTTCCCCCTCTGCCATGCCTTATCGAATAGTTCTCCTCTTTGTTGTTGTTGTTTAGTCGTTGAGTCGTGTCCGCCTCTTCGTGACCCCCTGGACCAGAGCACGCCAGGCACTCCTGTCTTCCACTGCCTCCCGCAGTTTGCTCAAACTCATGTTGGTAGCTTCGAGAACACTGTCCAACCATCTCGTCCTCTGCCGTCCCCTTCTCCTTGTGCCCTCCATCTTTCCCAACATCAGGGTCTTTTCTAGGGAGTCTTCTCTTCTCATGAGGTGGCCAAAGTACTGGAGCCTCAACTTCAGGATCTGTCCTTCCAGTGAGCATTCAGGGCTGATTTCTTTAAGAATGGATAGGTTTGATCTTCTTGCAGTCCATGGGACTCTCAAGAGTCTCCTCCAGCACCAGAATTATGGTTCTCCTCTTTATTTGTTTTGAATTCTTGTTTCTCTTTCAGGTAAAGGATCTTTTTGCAGAAACGGGTCCTGATTCCTCTGAGGCAGAGAGGACTTTGTTGGACACCAGAGAGAGGCCGCTGGGTAAGGAGGAAGGAGTTTTTTCTCATTCTGGTCGCATTCTCTTATTCTCAAAATAATCTGAAATATGAAATGAAGACAAACTCCCAAATGCCCCTCTGAGAGAGGCACCATGCACTCCTGGCTCCCCACTTCCCTTTGTCTCTCGCAGGTGAAAGAAGGATGCCGGCAAGACCTCCTCATCTATCTCTTCATCCTGGTGGAGGGGAAGCCGTGGCTGAGGAACCGGATCAGGTAGGGGGAAGGAGCCTGGGGGGGAAAGAGGCTGAGGGGTGGGGAAGACAGGGCGTTTCTGGGGGCAAATGAATCTCTTCTGCTCTTTTTTTCATTTGTCAAATCTGGAAAATTGGCATGCAAGCACACACAGAATGATATGAAGAAATCAACGTGGAGTTCCACCCATTTTCACTAAGATTCATCCCCATCATAAAAAAACAGTATGAAAGATTCCCAAAACATGGGAATGCTTTGATGGTGTTTCCTGCTTGGCAGGGGGTTGGACTGGATGGCCCTTGTGGTCTCTTCCAACTCTAGGATTCTATGATTCTATGAAACATTAAATTGTGCATCCATGGTCAAAATGTGCAGCAGACAAATCTGATTAATACAACACAGGCAGAAAGAGCAACGTGCAGTAAATAATCTTTATGTTGTGTAAGAGAAGGACCTTTTTTCTTTTAGGGTTCAGTTTCTTTTGAAGATGTCGCTGTTTGTTTCACGGCTGAGGAGTGGGCGTTGCTGGATCCTGACCAGAGAGCTCTGCATCAGGAAGTCATGGAGGAGACTTGTAGGATCATGAACTCTCCCGGTAATGTTCCCTGTTTGGTCATAATACTTGTTTTGAAATTCAATCAACATTTTCCTTGACAAACCTCCCCGATTTGGATGGATCTCAACATTGCCACCTAGAGTGTCAGGAGATGTGTGTTCATGATATGCTTTCTCTCTGTATAAGATTGACATAACTCTAATACGACATGAAAGCCTCCATGGTGTCCTGGCGGGAGCCTTATTCCCACATCCTGAAAGGCATTCAGGAATATCCTGAGTTCACACACATCAGACATTATTAACACATGCAAATACAGGGTTGCTCAGTGTAGGATTCTCAGCTCCCCAGTGGGATCCACCCACCCCTTGGCAAGGGGATTTAAAGGCAGGTGGGAGACAGAGATGTCTAGCTTCAGATCAGATCATTGCTCACGATCACAAGTCTTTCGCCTTTTTGTTAAACGGAAATAGGATGGCCAAAGATGGGCAAGGCGAGAAAGAGGCAGGAAGATCTTGAAGGAATGATGGAAATTGTAGGAATCTCTGCCCCCTCTCCTATTGTTGGGCTGGACTAGGAGGAATGGTGGGGGCTTGCCCCCCTTCTCCTGAACCTTCCCGGGGGCAGGAGGACAGTATAGATTTAGAACCGTGGTTTGCAGAAGGTCATAGTTCAGAGGCTGCAGAGGGAAGCAGCTGGGAAATATCAGAAGAGGAACAGCAGGAAGAAGAAACACCAGGGGAGGGACAGCTGACAGCCTCCGTGTCTTTGGAGAGCATTCTTGAACCCTTCTCCCAGGACCAGGCGAGCATTGAGGGTAGGAGAACAAGCATTGGTTTGCAAGCATTGAGTATGGTATCTGTAATGTCTTTATCTCTTGCAGTATGTCTTTTGTAAATAATTCTTTCTCTTTCTTTATTAACTTGTTAGATATATTCAGTTTTTTACCTTCCCTTACTTTCCTCTGATATGCACTTTGCTGAATAAAATAGCCTCTTAAAACTGCCTTGCTTGCGTCCCAAACACCTTGGTTGCAATTAAGTTCAAAGTAATCTTTAATATGTATGTCTTAACTTAGTCTCTAACTTCTGTGTGTTAATTTTTCTCCTTGGAATATAACTAGCATTGAATTGTGGTCAGAGAGTGATTTAATGCTCCTTTTCAACACAAGACCTCTGTGTCGCCTTTTTTCCACAGCTCAATTTCCTTTCATCCTTACAGCTGATATTTATGGCCAGTTATCCTTCAGCTTAGATTACATTCCGAATCCTCTCAGTCTTTATTTCCTTTCCTTGTTATTATATAAAAAGTGGAGGGTGGGGGGGGATGGCTCTATATTTCCAGCATAGTCCATTCCAACACTAGAGCTTCCCCCTTCCCCCTTCCTTTCTTCCTTTCAAATCACACGCAGTCTCTGTTGTTATTTGTTAATCTTAATGTTACTCCAACTTATTCCACCCTCACTCATATATATATATATATAACTTGCATTCCAGAGAGGGTTGCCAAATCATAAAAGTAAAGAGAAAAACTCAAAATAAACAGCCATGGGATTCTCTCTCCCCCAACCATCTCTGGCACAGAATGGAATCTTATCTCAGTTCAAACCTTACATCCCTGCAGCTGAATGTACCACAGATTGTAGTTGCATCTCCTCCAGCACATGCCTTTGCTTTAATTGCCAATTAACATCCAATTCGTAGGATGACCTCTGCTTCCAGAAACGGAGTCGGGGTGTGGGGGGGGGGGGTTCAGTAGACAAAGTGCTCCAGACCACAGGGCCTGTTCCTCCCCTGCCCTGAGAGGAATCCAGAGAATGCTTTTACCCCCACCATTCTCTTTATCTGCATCTCCCTGTGATGTCGAGGGAGTGGTACATTCCTGGCGCAGACTGGAAACAGAAGCCGAATGCAGTTAAAAATAAAGAGGAACGTTTACTGGGATGGATGCACCCTCTCCCATCTTCAGTCACAGAAAAGACAGGGAGAATTTGCCAAGACATTAGACATCTCTGATCTGGGATCTGGCAGAATGGGAGGTAACATCGGGAGATTTCCCAGTATCGAAGGGGCTCTCCCATAGAAGTTGGAGCCACCTTGTTTTCTGCTACTTCTCTGGAGGGGACGACCCAAGCCCAGTGGCTTCATGTTACAAGAAAGGAGATTCTGACTAAATCCTTGGATTTCCTGGGGACTCTCCTTCACTGGAGGACTTCAAGAAGAGCTTGGATGACTCTTCTGCCTCTGCAGAAGGAATCATTGGAGTTTTGCAAGCTGGTTGGGTGTGTAAGTTGAGATTCCTGCATTTCAGGGGACAGGACTAGATCACCCCGGGGGATCCCTTGCAACTCTCTGCTTCTCAGAAAGGGTTTCCTGCTTCCAGAGCCTTTTTCACACCAAGCTGTTCCTCCTGCTTCTGTATCTAAGGGAGGAAGCAGCTCAGCATGTCAGCCAAGAGGCTCCCCCAAAGAAAGCACCTCTGGGGGTGCCTGACACACGCAGCTGGTCCTGGGCTCCTGCTCTGGAAAAAGAAAACTCAAAGAAGGAGGGAAGGGTGCTCTGCTTACGCTCCTCTTCCCAAGGGTTAAAAGGAACTCAGCTGCATTCCTAGAGAGAACAGGAAATAAAAGCTAAGGCGGGCAGGTCCTCCAGAGCAAAGGCCCCTCCTTCCCCAGTCCCTTCCTGCAAGAGGAGGGGGCTGTGGTCTCCTTCGCAAATGGTGCTTCGTTGGCACCACCTGGGCTCTGGTGCAGTCCAGTCCTGGTTTCTGAGCCAGATTCATCCAAACATGCTCATTTTTGTCTTTGCTTCTGTCCATTTTTGGTGGACCAAAGAGACGGCTAACTTTAGAGATGGAGAGGATTCCATGTCAGGAACAGGCAGGCTGCCGGCATAGAGAAATAGCAAGGAGTGTAGTAATTACAAGAAGATTTATTGTCTACAGCAAATTATTCTCAGAGCCACGCTCTCTCATGACTATCCATCCCAGTTCTGTTGACATGTCTGAACTTGAGCCCCTCCCCCAGCAGGAAACACGGAATCTCCTGCCCTTCCGCTTGTCTCTGACCCTTGCCATTCTTTGAGACCTTGGTCTCACAGGGTCAGCTGCTGTAAGGGTTTTGTAGTGCTCCTCACGAGTAACGACATCTGACTCAGTATCCGTATATTTACATGGGTTTATTATACAGATATATACAAGTCAGAGCTCAAGTTTCCATGACCGTCTCAGTCACTCTCAGATCCCGGAAGTGGCGCTTTACGGGAGCGCCCCCAACAGAAGAACCACTAGTCTCCTCCTCTGCTCCTTCCGTTTCTGCTCCCTATGTAATTGGGGTTACGGGGCCACCATTTCCCCCTCAGTCCCTGAACTAGTAAGTTGGTGTCCGGACCTGGCAGCATCCGACAGACCCTCCACCGCAGAGCTCATTTCCTGTCTCTCACTCCCACCAGAAGACTCCAAGCTCCCCAGGCGGTGTTCTCTGCTCTCAGCATCCGCTCCTCCGCTGGCTCTCCGCTGCCCCAGGTGTTCCCCTGACAGCTGCCTTCCCTTCCTCTGAGGAAAAATTCCCCCTCCCCTGAGCAGTGATTCATGGTTGCTTCTCAGAGAGTTGGCTTTCTTCCAGCCCGCCCTCACATTCCTTTCTGTCAAGGGGGTTTTGGCCCACTGTTTTCGGCTGTCTCCCTCTTTCACTTCTGCTTGACTGCCCCCCCCCATTCAGCCTGCTCCTCTTGGTTGTAGTAGGTCATGTCCAGGACATTCCATGATCAGGAAAACAAAATCCATTCCAAAAAAGAGGCAGACTTTTCGAACCTCAGGTTGCCATTTGTGCTTGGTTCTCCAGCTGCACAGCCAGGGAGAAGAAGATACTTCAGAAGGTCATAACCACAGCCCAAAATATTATTGGTCAACCTCTCCCATCTCTGGAAGAACTATACATTTCCCGTTGCCTTAAAAAGGTTAACAATATAGGATCCATGTCATCCAGGATATAGTGTCTTTGCACCACTGCCTTCGGGTAGAAGATATAGAACAATTAGATCAAGAACAAATAGATTGAAGAACAGTTTCTACCCAAGAGCTATAACCATCTTAAATGCTGTAACCAGATAATATGACCTTGGAGAGCTGTGATGGGTGTGTGTGTGTGTGTATGTGCGGCTTTTGTGTGTGTGTGTGTGTTTTGTGCTGTTTTTTGTTTTGTTTTTCTGTTTTTTACGGGATGGCATGCAATTTCGTTGCACTTGTATAGCATTGTGCTTGTACTTGTGCAATGACAATAAATTATCTTATCTTAAAGATTTCTGTGAATGCCAGTCAACAAAGGCAGTGAACCTTGTATTAAGATTTTCCATTTAACTCCTTTCAGTTCCTCCTCTCTCACAAGCGCTAATGAGCATTGTTCAAAAGCATCCTGATGCTCTAATCCAACTCTCTCTTTGTTTCAGGTGGTGATGAATTGGAAATGAACAAAGGAAACCATAAAAAAGTCCACACAGTGCAGAAGCCATATCAGTCTTTGGAATGTGGAGATAACTTCACTAACAGCTCCGATTCCATGTCTCATCAAAATCCCATTTGGAATAAACCCTATCAGTGCTTGGATTGTGGAAAGAGCTTCAGTCAAAAGGGAGGTCTCACTTCCCATCAAAGAATTCATACAGGAGAGAAACCCTATCAGTGCTTGGAATGTGGAAAGAGCTTCACTCAGAAGGGAGGTCTCGCTTCCCATCAAAGAATTCATATGGGCCAGAAACCATATCAATGCTTGGAATGTGGAAAGAGCTTCAGTCAAAGGACCCATCTCACTTCCCATCAACGAATTCATACAGGGGAGAAACCCTATCAGTGCTTGGAATGTGGAAAGAGCTTCAATTGCAATCATAGTCTGACTTCCCATCAACGAATTCATACAGGGGAGAAACCCTATCAGTGCTTGGAATGTGGAAAGAGCTTCACTCAGAACGGAGGTCTCAGTTCCCATCAAAGAATTCATATGGGCCAGAAACCATATCAGTGCTTGGAATGTGGAAAGAGCTTCAGACACAGGATGAGTCTCACTTCCCATCAACGAATTCATACAGGGGAGAAACCCTATCAGTGCTTGGAATGTGGAAAGAGCTTCACTAATAGCCGCTCCCTCGGGTCCCATCAACGAATTCATATAGGGGAGAAACGCTATCAGTGCTTGGAATGTGGAAAGAGCTTCAGTAGAAAGGCCTATCTTAATTCCCACGAAATAATTCATGCAGCGCAGAAACTATATCAGTCCTTAGAATGCTCGATGGGCATTACTGCAAGAAAAGCGCTCCTGTGACATCAGAGAATTCACAATGGGAGGAAACCATTTCAATGCCAAGAGTGCAGAAGGAGCCTTACCTTGAAGCAAACACTCACTTCCCATCAAAGAATTCATATGACGGAGAAACCCTAATAGTGCTTGAAATGTGGAAAGAGCTTCACCTGGAATAAAAGTTTCACTTCCCATCAAATAACTTGCAGCAGGGAATATAATCTATATATATATAAATGTTCCCATTGCGCGTTTGTCCGAAACACCCTTGCTGCGTAACCGCTGGACCAAATCGCATCAAATTTGGACACAGCATTTCCATTACCATCTCAAAGTAATCTGGCATAATAAAAATTCAGAAAAACCACACCTGTCATACCTAAAATAAAGTTTAAATGCAAAAAAATCTGTCGCAGGCATTATACATCACCACCAGAAGCTCTGAAGACACCAGCAGCATCCAATAGAAAGGCAGATCGCGCGCTGTCACCAGCAAAAGCTCTGAAGGGTGGCGCCAAATAATGACGTCATCAACCGAGCAACTGAAACCACCAAGGCGGCCATTACCAGACAACCCACAGAGCCATTACCAGACAAAGGCAAATGGCCAAACCCAGAGCCACAGCCACAGGCCGCAACCCAAAAACACTCCCCCCCCCTCGCAAACGCTCCCACAACAATCAACTCAACTAGTGCCCGGGCCAGCTAGTAGAATAATAAGATTGTAGTGTTGGAAGGGACGCTGAGGGTCATCTAGTCCAACCACTTGTTGTGAAGTAATGCCTGGTCCTCAAGGTCGCCCAGTGATCTCTATGGCTGAGAAGGGATTGTAGTAGTAGTAGTAATAGAAATTGATGTGTTGTAGTTATATATATGCCCCACCCATCTGGCTGGGTTTCCTGAGCCACTGTGGACAGCTTCCAACATTATATATATATATATATATATATATATATATATATATATATATATATATATAAAATCAAACATTAAAAACTTCCCTAAACAGGGCTGCCTTCAGATTTCTTCTAAAAGTTGTGTAGTTCTTTATCTCCTTGACATCTGATGAGGGTATTACCAGGGCGGGTGCCACTGCAGAGAAGGCCCTTTGCTTGTTTCCCTGTAACTTTACTTCTCGCAGGGCGGGAACTGCCAGACTGTTCTCTGGGCTGGACCTCTGTGTCTGGGCAGAACGATGGGGGTAGAGATGGTCCTTCAGGTATACTGGGCCAAGGCCATTTAGGGCTTTCAAGGTCAGCACCAACACTTTGAATTGTGCTCGGAAACGGACTGGGAGCCAATGAAGATCCTTTAGGACTGGTGTTATAAGGTCCCAGTGGTCACTCCCAGTCAGCAGTCTAGCTGCCGCATTCTGGATTAGTTATCATTTACAGGTCACCTTCAAAGGTAGCCCCACATAGAGCGCATTGCAGTAGTCCAACCGGGAGATAACCAGAGCATGCACCACTCTGGTGAGACAGTCTGCAGGCAGGTAGGGTCTCAGCCTGCATACCAGATGGAGCTGGTAGACAGCTGCCCTGGACACAGAATTGACCTGCGCCTCCATGGACAGCTGTAAGTCCAAAATTACTCCTAGGCTGCACACCCAATTCTTCAGGGGCACAGTTACCCCATTTAGGACCAGGGATTCCCCCACAGCCACCTGCCCCCCCCAAAAAACAGTACTTCTGTCTTGTCAGGATTCAACCTCAATCTGTTAGCCATCCTCCATCCTCCAACTGCCTCCAGAAACTCACACAGGACCTTCACCATCTTCACTAAAAAGGTAAAGGTACCCCTAACCATTAGGTCCCGTCGCGGACGACTCTGGGGTTGCGGTGCTCATCTCACTTTCAAGCTGAGGGAGCCGGCGTTTGTCCGCAGACAGCTTCCAGATCATGAGGCCAGCATGACTAAGCTGCTTCTGGCGAACCAGAGCAGCGTACGGAAACACTGTTTACCTTCCCGCTGGAGTGGTACCTATTTATCTACTTGCACTTTGACGTACTTTCGAACTGCTAGGTTGGCAGGAGCTGGGACCGAACAACAGGAGCTCACCCCGTCGCAGGGATTCGAACTGCCGACCTGATCAGCAAGCCCTTTAGACCACAGCGCCACCATCATCCGCATACTGATGAACACCTAGCCAAAAAACCCTGATGATCTTTCCCAGCAGCTTCATATAGTTGTTAAAAGCATGGGGGGAGGATGGAGTCCTGGAGCACCCCACAAGTGAGAGCCCAGGGGTCTGAACACTCACCCCCACAACACCACTTTCTGGACATGGCCCAGGAGGAAGGAGCGAAACCACTGTATAACACTGCCCCCAGCTCCCAGCTCCTCTAGATGGTTGAGAAGGATGTCATGGTCGATGGTGTCAAAGGCCGCTGAGAGATCCACCAGGACCAGGAAACAGCTTTCCCCTCAGTCCCTGCCACCCTCCACCCCCACCCCACCCCCCGATTCTCTTGGAAGTTGTGCCTTAAAATTTGAGTGTGATGTTCTGGTGTTTGTATTTAAAGGTGTATACACCTCTAACAAAGTAATTAATGTAATAATAGTAAGAACAGTATTAGAATAGATTTAAGGTAATGTTAGCTGCTAGGGAGGGGGAGGGGCCAGAGCAGTATACTAATTAAATTTATTAAAACCGCTGATGCATGAAATCTGCAGTGTTGAATTGAGTCTCGTCATAATCCTACATATTTTTATTAATGTATTTGTAAGTTCTCCCCGCAGTTATGAATGAAAACTAGGGGACTAATCTGCATAATATTTTTTTTAAAAAAAAAATACCTTGACGTTCAAAACTGGTTTATTTGGTGGCAGATAGAAAAATGAAGTATAACATGTCTTTGCATCCTTGATGGAACTGTCTCCTCTTAAAACAAAATCTGCGCCAACATTTTTAAAAACCACATCAGAGTTTCTGAACTATAGGTAGCTTCCAAATGCAAGAATTATCAGATTAAAGATTCACGTCTGTGAATGTGGGTTCAGGCGGACACAAGTGGGAAAGACAGAGAGATCAAACAGTATTTACCTGCTCTAGCAACCCCCTCAGCAACCCTTGCCCCAAAATTGAGCAGAAAGTGTCTTCAGAGCCACCCACCCACCCCACTCCTGTGTTGAATGGGTTTGTTATAAGAATTTCGGGGGGGGGGCCTCCTTTCAAAACACCCCAGTACACTATTTGAGACATGAGCAGAGAGGGGTGACTGAACCCAGAATGTCTGAAAACAGCACAGAAAGACAGGCCTCACACCATTTTGACTCCTAGCTGATCAGGTACCTGACCAGGTACCAGATGGCCCATTTCCCTCACAAAGGACAGTCGCTAGCCCTGCATCTGCCCTGCCAGGACAGGACAGGAAATCAGGAAACCTTTTGTTTTCCAGAAATGTGTGTCTGGGAGGGGTCGATGAGGGATGACCAGGTGTGGAAAATTCTCAAGTTACCTCCTCTGACCTTCCCAAGTGGTGATGTAGGATGATGTATCTGGGGGTGGGCTGGACTCCAAGGGGGGGAATTTCAAAAGTCTATATAGGAGCTGGCACACCATTGTTCTGGGTCTTTTCCTGCTCGTGTGTGTGTGTGTGTGTGAGAGAGAGAGAGAGAGGAAAGCACCCTGTTGCAACAGTGAAAATAAAGGCTTTGCTTCTCAATTTTTCTCTGGTTGGCTTCTGTTTTTTTACTCCTACTGATGGAGAACCTGCAGAGGACTTGCAAGGGCTCTTGTGTACCCCATAAGGGAATAAGGGCGGATTTTTTTGATAACAGGTTACTTATCAGAAATTGCAAATGTCAACAGTTGGAGGAAGAAAAGGGGAAGTGGAAGGGTCTTGAAATTTCCCTTGTGTTTGCCATGTGCGTCTGGGAAGAAATAATAATAATAATAATAATAATAAACTTTTATTTATACCCCGCCCTCCCCAGTCAGAAACCGGGCTCAGGGCGGCTAACAATAATAAAAACCTCAATAAACTACAAACAATCAATTAAAACACCGAAATTAAAATACAATATAAAATTCCAATTTTAAAATGTCACCTCATATTAGGCAGTCCACCAACAGGCCAACAGAATAACATAACAAGGCAATTAAACTCCACCCAACCCAAAAGCTTGGCAAAACAGTTCAGTCTTGCAGGCCTTGCGAAAGGATACCAGGTCCTGCAAGGCCCTCGTCTCCTGTGGCAGACTATTCCACCATGTTGGGGCTATGACCGAAAACGCCCTGGCCCTAGTAGTAGTAGAAATGAGGAAGTAGATTTAGAATTTGCTTGGGTAATGTCTGTGCGAGGGAGACTGTTCTTTTTGTAATCTGCTAACTTGGAAAATGATGTAATCTCACTCTGCACATGCTCTTGGACCAAGGAATTGTTTGACAGTCATTATAAAAGGGTCCTCGAAAGAGGAAACGGGGCTCAGCCTGAGAATGATCTCGCTGATGCCAGATGCAGCTTAATAAACCAGACCTTCCTCAGAAAGAACCCTTTCCTGTCTTTATTGAGTAGGATAACCTGCAACATTAATAGATAAGCCAAAAAGCACCCACGTTCCTCTCATTTCATAAAATGAAAATCAATTAAATGAATAAAACAATAATAGTTCCCGCCTCCTTCGCCTCAGCCTCCAGGCCACCATTTCTCTGCCCGATTCTGGCCTCTCTTCACCATCTTGGCCTGGATTCAAGTCCCCTCAAATCCCTCAATCCCCTCAGCTCCTCCTCCTGGGCTGCCATTATTCTTATTCTTATTATTTATTGCATTTATAGACCTCCCCATAACTCTCTCTCCGGCCGGTTCTGCTCCGCTTGACCAGTGTCTCTGAAGCCATTTCCGTTTTCTCCCCTTTGGGACAACCAAGTCTTTCCAAACCCAACAGAAAGGCTTCTTCTTCTCTGCCTTTTCCTGCCTGGTCTCTGGTAACCCCCCCCCCGAGTCATTTCCCCCCTTCTCTGCCCTCATCTCCGGACAGAGGGACATTTCGTTTGGGGCCTCTTTTCTCGCCCTCTGGATCTCACTTTCTGCATCTTCCGCCTGAGTTTTAGCTCAAAATATTTGTAGTTCTCTTTGGAGTGCAGCCTCTTTTTCCTTGTCCCCCTTTCCCCCCGCCAACTGAATCTGTTTTCTTCAAAGCCTCATTTTCTCTGTCTGCATTTCTTCTCCTGCCAGTTCAGGTTTTGGTTTCCTCCATTTTGTCTCCTGACTTAAATTCTGCCTGAATTTTAACTCACAATATTTGTCCTTTTATTAGCATCACAGCCTCTTTTTCCTTGTCCCACTTTCCCCCCACCAACTGAATCTGTTTTCTTCAAAGCCTGAGCTTCTCTGTCAGGTTTTGGTTTCCTCCATTTTGTCTCCTGACTGAAATTCCCTCAGAGGTTTTTCCCTCCAGTTCTGCTTCTGCCTGACTCTCTCCTCTCCCTTCAGGAGTCCTTCTCCTCACAGAACTATCTTTCCCTCACAAAATAGACAACTTTCTGTAGTGGATTATATTTCCTGTCACGACTCTTCCACCATTTCAGGCAAACCTTCCAACTCTGTATGACTCCTATAGAAATATTTTCAACCACCACAGGTTATCTCTTGGTTTTTGTGAGGGAAACCTTAGACGCTTGGAGACTCAGGGAGACGTTGAACGAATAAGAAAGGTTTTATTTACAAAACCAAGTTGGTAAAACAAAGAAGGGTCAGGAGTTGTGTCCTTTCAGGAAACAGTGAAATTATTAATGACACTAAACCTAAAGATGCACAGCTTCTCTTAAACTTCTCTTGCAAAAAAATCAGTATTTCCACTTCAGGTTCCTAGAAGAGGAGGTGAAATGCTTCACTCGGTTTCTCTTTCCTCCCTCTCATTCCTTTACTCAGGAGGAGTTAAATCCTTTGGACGCAGCACAGCTTCCTTCTCTGCTTAAAATTTGGGTTCACTTTCCGTCAGTTCCCCTCTCTCTTGGCAATCCCCCTCCTCAGGTGTTTCCAAATAGCAACACATATATGGCTGTGTGGAGATTAAGCTGTGTAACATCATCATCATCATCATCATCATCATTATTATTAATTTATTTATAACCCACGCTTCCCCTTAAGTTCCCAGGGAAGAGGACACAATTTAAACCATTTAAAACAAGTTGTAGTGACAGAAAGAAACTGAGTTGTTCTTTTCCTGGCTTTTTAGCACTTTCCCACCCACATGAACCTTGGCCTCATGCATGTGGCCCTCAGGGGCTTTGTCAGATCCCACCCCAGGAGTCTGTCTGGAGATGTTGGAGATGCAAAGTGCTAGAAAAACAAGACAGAAGCAGAAATGTGCCCTGAAGTGGGGCTGGGAGGGAGAGCAACTCTTGAGGAGACCAGGATTAGGACCCTCAATAGAGACTAGTGTCCACACTTGGAACAAATGATTCACCTGTCAATCAGCATTCTGATTTTATCCCTGGGCTGAAAACACTGAGAGGCAGGAGCCACCAGACCCATTCATCTGACAGAAACCCCTTCATTTGCCTCCACTTTTGGCCTGTCATTTTCCCCCTAGGAGGGCAAGAGGATTTCTTCTTCTTCTTCTTCATTCTTCCTTTCATTCTTCAAGAAAGCTCAAAGTCTGGCCTGTGACGTAGTCATACTCTACTTTCTAACAAGACTCTTCCACACTTGCTCAGGAGACCTTTCTATTCTCCTGACAGCGGGTCAATTTTATAACAGAACAAGATATTTCCTTTGTAGAATTTGCCAGCACCTCTCGTTCGGACGGACAGAACTTGACAGAGGACCAAGGGGTTCCTTCTGATCTTTTGGAGACATACTGAGAGCGAAGAAAGCTGTTTGGGGAGGGGAGCAGGCAGAAAGAAAGCGCTTCTTGGTGCGGTGCAGAGACAAACCTATGGAACTCCCTGCCCCAGGAGGCAAGGCTGGGACCAGTGCAGGGAGGAGGAGGGGCTCCTGGTGGCTTCATGCAGGAGGACTGAGCTCTTGTCTCCCCAGAGATGCTTCTGAATCCCAGTTGCTGGGAAGAAGCGCGGGGGGGGGGGGAGGGGGGCTCTTGTGTCCCAGCCCTACTGGGGGGCTGCCCATTGAGCTGATTATCTCTTCATTTACGGTTTGGCTTTCAGTTTCGGGTTCTTGAACCTGTCCAGCCACACCTGGAGGTTTGCCAAGGGCGGTGCAAACAGCGTGGAGCTGGTTGGGGCAGGAGAAGGGCTATGGTAGCTCAAGAGCAGGACACCTGCTTGGCATGTAGAAGGACCCAGGCTCCGTCTCCCCTGGCAGCACCTCCGAGAAGGGCCGAGAGCATCTCCATCTCTCAGGGAAAGGCAGGGAGGAGCCTCCCCCCGCCTCCTCCTTCCCCCTGGTCCTCCTCATCCCAAGGGTTAAAAGCAGCTATATGCCTTAAGGAGGAATTAAAGAACCTTTTAATGAGGGTGAAAGAGGAGAGCGCAAAATATGGTCTGAAGCTCAACATCAAAAAAACTAAGATCATGGCCACTGGTCCCATCACCTCCTGGCAAATAGAAGGGGAAGAAATGGAGGCAGTGAGAGGTTTCACTTCATTGGGTTCTGTGATCACTGCAGATGGTGACAGCAGTCACGAAATTAGAAGACGCCTGATTCTTGGAGGAAAAGCAATGACAAACCTAGACAGCGTCTTAAAAAGCAAAGACATCACCTTGCCGACAAAGGTCCGTATAGTTAAAGCTATGGTTTTCCCAGTAGTAATGTACGGAAGTGAGAGCTGGACCATCAAGAAGGCTGATCGCCAAAGAATTGATGCTTTTGAATTCTGGTGCTGGAGGAGACTCTTGAGAGTCCCATGGACTGCAAGAAGATCAAACCTCTCCATTCTTAAAGAAATCAGCCCTGAATGCTCACTGGAAGGACAGATCCTGAAGTTGAGGCTCCAGTACTTTGGCCACCTCGTGAGAAGAGAAGACTCCCTAGAAAAGACCCTGATGTTGGGAAAGATTGAGGGCACAAGGAGAAGGGGACGACAGAAGATGAGATGGTGGGACAGTGTTCTCGAAGCTACTAACATGAGTTTGGCCAAACTGCGAGAGGCAGTGAAGGATAGGCGTGCCTGGCGTGCTCTGGTCCATGGGGTCATGAAGAGGCGGACACGACTGAACGACTGACTGAACAACAACAACAACAAATACGCCTTCCTAGAGGGGACGGGAAATCCCGGGGGAGGGCGCGGGTCCTCCAGAGCGAGGGTCCCCCCAGGAAATCCTCTCTCGGGATCCGCCTGGGCTGCTTTCGAGAGAGAAAGCGCAGAGAGGGAGAGATTGGGGCGCCCGGCATTCCAAGGGTTAAGAGGAGCGGAGCTGGCTTCCTAGAGGGGACAGGATGGAGTGTGGAAAGGGCATGTCCTCCGGAGCCAAAGAGAGGGCTCCTGTCGCCTTTGCAACTTCTGCGTGGGTGAGTCTCCTCTCTCTCCCCCAAAGGGCGCAGTGGGGAGAAGGGGGTCCCAGGGGGTGCATGGGGGACCCCCAAGTCCAGGGAGCAGAGAGGCTCCTGCCCCCTTCCTCTCTGCAAAGCCGGGGAGGGGGACCAGGACATTCCTTGGCATCCCTGGCTTTGGGGAGGGAAGGAAAGGGCCTGCAAGGAAACCCCCTTCAGACCGAGGAATCCGGGCATCTACTAGCAGACCTCGTAGTGGGAAAGAAAGATTTGTACGTAAAATATATGCTAATAATAATAGTAGTAGTAGGAGTGCGTGACCCATACAATCAATTGAGGCTGTTGGAAGAGGGGAGGGGCAGAGAAAAGCGCTTCCTCCTGCGGTGCAGAGTCAAGCCTATGGAACTCCCTGCCCCAGGAGGCAGGGCTAGGGCCACTGCATGGAGGAGGAGAGGCTCTGCTAGGCTTCATCCAGGAGGGCTGAGCTCTTGTCTCCCCAGCGATGCTTCTGAATCCCAGTTGCTGGGAAGAAAGCGCAGGAGGAGAGAGGAGCTCTTGTGCCCCAGCCCTACTGGGGGGCTGCCCATTGAGCTGGTTGGAGGGGGGTTGTGTGTTATGCTATGCAACATTATTGTTATTTTAATTATTCTAATTATTAATTACCCATCCTATTATTTACATGCGCTTCACCTTATGATTCCAGGGCAGATTTCAACATTAAAGCACTATAAGAAAAATAGTTTAAAACTAGAACTAGAAAATTTCTTCTTCTTCCTTCTTCCTTTTTTCTTAAAGAAAGCTCAGAGTCTGGGCTGTAGTACAGTCCAGTCCTGGTTCCTTCCAAGACTCATCCACGCTTCCTCAGGGAACCACCTTCTTCTCCTTCCCATGTATCAGTTTTATAACAGAACAATGTCTTTGTTTGTAGAATTTGCCAGCACCTCTCGTTCGGACGGACAGAACTTGGAAGAGGAACAAGGGGTTCCTTCTGATCTTTTGGAGACTTCCTGAGAGTGAAGATGGATGAGCAAGACTCAGTTGCCCCTGGAGCAGAAAGAGGCCATGGCATTGACACTGGGAGCAGTGGGGGATTCTGGGAAAGCTCCATGCAGAAGATCCTGGGTGAGGAGGACACCCTTCGCTCAGAGGTGCAGAGCCGGCAGTTCAGGCGGTTCTGCTCCCAGGAGGCCAAAGGACCCCGAGAGGTGTGCAGCCAACTCTTCCACCTTTGCCACCAGTGGCTGAAGCCAGAAAGGCATACGAAAGCTGAGATGCTGGACCTGGTGATCTTGGAGCAGTTCCTGGCTGTCCTTCCACCGGAGATGGAGAGCTGGGTGAGGGAATGCGGAGCAGAGACCAGTTCCCAGGCAGTGGCCTTGGTTGAAGGTTTCCTCCTGAGTCAGGCAGAGGAGAGGAAGCAGGTGAGAGAGACTTTCCTCTGGATGCTCCCAAGGGACTCCAAACAGGAAGGAGAACATCCCCAATGCTAAAAAAAATGGACCATCCTTTTTGGAAAGCATCCAAGGAATGAGATGTTATATTACCTGAATTTTTTTTCCCTCTGACATTCCTTTTCTAACAGTTTCTCATTCTTTTTAATCCTTGTTTCTCTTTCAGGTAAAGGATCTGTTGGCAGAAATGGGTCCTGATTCCTCTGAGGCAGAGAGGACTCCATTGGACACCAGAGAGAGGCCGCTAGGTAAGGAGGAAGATTTTTCTCAGTCTGGCCACATCGTGTTATTCTGAAAATAATCTGTGGGTTCTTTCAGTATTTTGGGGGAGACACTTGAGGCCAAGAGCCCAAAGGAAAGGAGATGTATTTTAACATAACTAAAATATGAAATTGGCACAAAGGCCAGAATGTCCCTCTGAGAGAAGCACCATGCACTCCTGGCTCCCCACTTCCCTTTGTCTCTCGCAGGTGAAAGAAGGATGCTGGCAAGACGTCCTCATCCATCTCTTCATCCTGGTGGAGGGGAAGCCGTGGCTGAGGAACTGGATCAGGTAGGGGGAAGGAGTCTTGGGGGGGAAGAGGCTGAGGGGTGGGGGAGACAGGGCGTTTCTGGGGGCAAATGAAACTTCTGCTCTTTTTTCATCTGTCAAATCTGGAAAACTGTCATGGAAGCACACACAGAATGATTTGAAGAAATCAATGTGGAGGACCTTTTTTCTTTTAGGGCCCAGTTTGTTTTGAAGATGTCGCTGTTCATTTTACGGTTGAGGAGTGGGCGTTGCTGGATCCTGACCAGAGAGCTCTGCATCAGGAAGTCATGGAGGAGACTTGTAGGATCATGAACTCTCCCAGTAAGGTTCCCTGTTTGGTCATAATACTCGTTTTGAAATTCAATCAATATTTTCCTTGGAATATAACTAGCATTGAATTGTGGTCAGAGAGTGATTTAATGCTCCTTTTCAACACAAGACCTCTGTGTCGCCTTTTTTCCACAGCTCAATTTCCTTTCATCCTTACAGCTGATATTTATGGCCAGTTATCCTTCAGCTTAGATTACATTCCGAATCCTCTCAGTCTTTATTTCCTTTCCTTGTTATTATATAAAAAGTGGAGGGTGGGGGGGGGATGGCTCTATATTTCCAGCATAGTCCATTCCAACACTAGAGCTTCCCCCTTCCCCCTTCCTTTCTTCCTTTCAAATCACACGCAGTCTCTGTTGTTATTTGTTAATCTTAATGTTACTCCAACTTATTCCACCCTCACTCATATATATATAAAACTTGCATTCCAGAGAGGGTTGCCAAATCATAAAAGTAAAGAGAAAAACTCAAAATAAACAGCCATGGGATTCTCTCTCCCCCAACCATCTCTGGCACAGAATGGAATCTTATCTCAGTTCATTCCTGGCGCAGACCAGAAACAGAAGCCGAATGCAGTTAAAAATAAACAGGAATGTTTACTGGGATGGATGCACCCTCTCCCATCTTCAGTCACAGAAAAGACAGGGAGAATTTGCCGAGACATTAGACATCTCTGATCTGGGATCTGGCAGAATGGGAGGTAACATCGGGAGATTTCCCAGTATCGAAGGGGCTCTCCCATGGAAGTTGGAGCAACCTTGTTTTCTGCTGCTGCTCTGGAGGGGAGGACCCAAGCCCAGTGACTTTGGCTGTCTCCCTCTTTCACTTCTGCTTGACTGCCCCCCCCTTCAGCCTACTCTTGGTTGTAGTCATGTCCAGGACATTCCATGATCAGGGAAACAAAGTCCATCCCAGAAAAGAACCAGACTTTTCAAACCTCAGGTTGCCATAAAGATGTCTGTGGATGCCAGTCAAAAAGGCAGTGAGCCTTGTATTAAGATTTCCCATCTAACTCCTTTCATTTCTTCCTCTCTCACAAGCGCTAATGAGCATTGTTCAATATTTGGGGGCTTCATATCATCCTGATGCTCTAATCCATCTCTCTCTTTGTTTCAGGTGGTGATGAATTGGAAATGAAGAACAAGGGAAACCATGAGAAAATCCACACAGTGCAGAAGCCATTTCAGTCTTTGGAATGTGGAGATAACTTCACTAACAGCTCCGATTCCATGTCTCATCAAAATCCCATCGGGAAGAAACCATATCAGTGCTTGGCTTGTGGAAAGAGCTTCAGTAGAAAGGACCATCTCACTTGCCATGAAAAAATTCATACAGGGCAGAAACCATATCAGTGCTTGGATTGTGGAAAGAGTTTCAGTAGAAAGGACCATCTCACTTGCCATCAAAGAATTCATACAGGGCAGAAACCATATCAGTGCTTGGATTGTGGAAAGAGCTTCAGTCAGGGCTCCTCTCTCACTTCCCATCAAACAATTCATACAGGAGAGAAACCCCATCAATGCTTGCATTGTGAAAAGAGCTTTGACAGGAAGGACCGTCTCACTTCCCATCAAAGAATTCATACAGGAGAGAAACCCTATCAATGCTTGGAATGTGGAAAGAGCTTCAGTTGCAGCTCCTATCTCACTTCCCATCAAACAATTCATACAGGGCAGAAACCCTATCAATGCTTGCATTGTGAAAAGAACTTTGACAGGAAGGACCGTCTCATTTCCCATCAAAGAATTCATACAGGAGAGAAACCTTATCAGTGCTTGGAATGTGGAAAGAGCTTTAGTTGCAGCTCCAGTCTCACTTCCCATCTAATAATTCATACAAGACAGAAACCCTATCAGTGTTTGGAATGTGGAAACAGCTTCAATCGGAATATTGATCTCACTTCCCATCAAAGAATTCATACAGGGGAGAAGCCATATCAGTGTTTGGAATGTGGAAAGAGCTTCAGTTGGAAGATATATTTGTCTTACCATCAAAGAATTCATAGAGGGGAGAAACCCTAACAATGCTTGGAATGTGGAAAGAGCTTCACCCACAAGAAAAGTCTCACTTCTCTCCAAATAATTCATACAGGGCAGAAACTATATCAGTCCTTAGAATGCACGAAGGGCTTTACTGCAAGAAAAGTGCTCCTGTGGCATCAGAGAATTTGGGGGGAAACCATTTCAATTCCAAGAGTTCAGAAAGCAAGCACTCACTTGCCATCAAAGAATTCCTTTGGTGGAGAAACCTGGATAGTGCTTGGAATGTGGAAAGAGTTTCACCTGGAATGAAAGTTTCACTTCCCAACAAATAACTTGCAGCGGGGAATATAGTAGAATAACAAGATTGTAGTGTCTCTACAGGGTACACTGAGGGTCATCTAGTTCAAAACCCTTGTTAGGATCGTCCTACTCGCGTGTTGGACCCTGGCAGAGACGCATGCCCGACTGGCATGTTCTCTTCCTCCTGGCCGTTCGTTCGAGAGCTTCAAAAGCTTCCTCTAGCCCGAACATCATAGCGACTGATACCAAGTGGCATTAGCACGCTATGGGATCCTGCAGAGTGTTAGCAGTTTGCATAACAAACTCAGTAGCACAGCATTTTGGCTAAACTACTTTATTTACATATAAAACACTTGGAGCATTCTGACTCAGCTCCTTCCTCTTTCTCATCAGACAGCAAAGAGAAAGAACAAAGGACAATAGTCCCACATCATGGAACACAGTAACACAAACATCCTGTCTCCGTCACTTCCCACACTGTGGAATGAAAACATACACCATCATGTGATAAAAAACAATTCCATGACTGCAAGCACGGAGCAAGAATCCTAACATCCTCCCCCGATTCGTGAATCGTGTTGTAGTCATCAGTGCTACTGTAACAACCATACAGATGTCATACACATAGTATACTCCTGCATCACCCGTTCCATTCTTGGAACTACCTGCAACTGGCCTGGCCTTGGGCCTTACCATCTTGCACTTCTGACTAGTCTTGGCATCATAGCTCTCCTGACTATCAAGAAGTTTCACACCTGGCTTTGTTGGGACTTGAACCCTAGCCTCGTTCCTCTCTGAGGAATCAGTGTCTACCCTTACAGCCTTTGGGCGTGGTTTTCTGTTCTTTGAGGACAAACCCTGTACCAAGACCTGTATCGAGCCACTAGCAACAGCTAAATCTGCAACAGCTGTGTTAGCAAACTCACAAGCATACCTGGTGGTAGCTGTCTCAGATCTGCACATCATGCGCTTCACTGTATCAGTGGAACCCACCTCACTTTCAGCAACAGCATTAGACTCAGTATCTGAGTCTTTAGAAATGGGGTAGCCTTGGAGAAAACACACATTTCCTCCCCATTTTGCACTGCACTCAACATCCTTAGTTAGTAAAATCAGCCTGGTATGAGGCCTCAGTACTTTGTACAAGCCATCTCCATACCTGAGGAAGAATCTATGCCTCCTACCTTGTGGTGTCTCCACCCACATGTCAGGGCAATATACCATTTTAATAGATCGTATATAAGAAAGTGGTCATAAACAAGAAATGAAACATCAAAAAATACACAACCAAACCCAGCAATTTCCACACAAATCACAGCAACGACTAAAAACAGATACAAACAACCCCGGCTGCACATCCCTGTGGTCAGAGGGGAAAAGGCCTGCAGGGCAGGGAGCAGGTCATCCAGGACTCAAAGCAGCCAAGACGGTCTCTGGCCTCTTCAGGAGAGACCCTTGGAGGTTGGAGAGGAGAGCGAGAGGGGTGGGAATTGTGAAGGAGGGTTGGTTGGATCAGCAGGAGAGAAACAGCATAAGAATGGCCATTGTTACAATAGTAATAAAGGAATGGAAAAAGGAACAGGAACACTTGAAATGATATGTACACAAACTTAGCCTGAACTTGTTTATTTTCTAATAAATCGGTTGTATTCCACCAAATGCCTCATTCTTTGCTACTTTTTCTCTCTTTTTTTAATCGAACTGCTGTTAATCAATTGGTGAATCTGCAGAGTAACTGCTAGGCTAAGCTGGCTATTCTTGGCTACATTGCAGGTGAAGTGTTCAGGGAAGAGTTCTCTGGGGTGGCACTGGGAATGAAGGGGGTGTTTGGTGAAGGGCCCAGCTCACAGCTGTGGGAAGGTGGCACAGGGGTAGGAGGGCAGTGCCAGAGCCCCTTTGAGCGAAGGTGGTGGTGGCACAACATGGCGGGGGGAGGGAACTAGACCTCTGCACCAACCTAGCACGGTCGAAAGCATACCAGCGAAAGTAGATAAATAGGTACCATTGTGGCAGGAAGGTAAACAGCATTTCCGTGCGCTCTGCCTTCTATCATGGTCCTCCATGCTCCAGAAGTGGTTTAGTCATGCTGGCCTGGAAAGCTGTCTGTGGAAATGAGATGAGTGCTGCTCCCCTAAGTCGCCTTTGACTGGACTTAACCGTCCAGGGGTCTGTTACTTAAAAAAAATAAAAAGTGTTAGAAATTAGCCAGGTGCCATGCATGTTTTGCTGCTGGCAGTGGTCCGATTGTGACTACATGGAGATTTCTTCACACACACACCCCATGTGGCATCTCGGGGTCGTGCTGGGAACATTCCCTGCCTGGCCCCATGGAGGGTCAAGGCTGTCAGAAAGTGCTGGCAACCCATAGCAGCTTCTTCCTCTGGTCTCCTGCTTCCCTCCTGAGCATAAATGAGCGCCCCCTGCCTCAGCAGCACCACCCCATCCTCCATCTCTTGCTGCAGGTTGCATGCCCCCTCCCACTTGCATGCCCCCTTCAAATATATAATGGGTGAAAGATTCCTGCCTTGCAGAGGTTGGACTCCTTTCTTGTAACTTGAATCCATTGGTTCTGGTCCTCTCCTCCAGAGCAGGAAAAAGACAAGCTTGTTCCATCTTTCATGGAACACCCCTTAAGATATCTCTTCTCTGTCTCCTCTTTTCCAGGCTAAAGATACCCAGCTCCTTCAACCGTTCCTCATAAGGCTTGGTTTCCAGACCCTCAATCATCTTGTTTGCCCTCCTCTGTTCACCTTCCAGCTGGTCAACATCCTTCTTAAATTGTTTTGCCCAGAATTGGACACAGTATTCCAGGTGTGATCTGATCAAGGCGGAACAGAGCAGGACATACTTCCCTTGACCTGGACACTGGACTTCTGTGGATGCAGCCTAGAATAGTGTTCGCTTTTCCCCCAGCTGCATCACACTGTGAACTCATGTTGAACTTGTGGTCCACCAAGACCCCCCTAGTAGATCTTTTTCACACGCACTGCTAGTAAGCCAGGTGTCCCCCATAATCCTATATTTGTGCATCTGGTTCTTCCTGCCTAAGTGCAGAACCTGACCTTTGTCCCTATGGAAATTCATTTTGTTACCTTGCCCCCAGTTCTCTAATCTGTAATGGTAATCCTGAATCCCGATTCTGTCTTCTGTGCCATTACCTGCCCCTCTCAGTTCGGGATCATCTGAAAATTGGAAGAGCATCCCCTCAATTCCTCCATCCAAGACGTTTATAGACAGACTGAGCAACAACAGGCTCAGCCCCCCACTGCTCACAAATCTATGGTGTCACCTCATGTGGGGTACAGTCACCTCTCCTCATGAAGGACATTTGAGGAGTTGGAAAAGGTTGAGAAAAGGGCTGCCAAAATGATCAAGAGGGTGGCCGACTTTCCTATGAAGAAAGGTTCCAGCGTTTGGGGCTCTTTAGAGAAAGCCAAGTTAGAGGCACCTTGATGGAAGTTTCAAACTTATGACTGCCCTGGAGAAAGTGGATAGAGAGAAGTTTTTCTCCCCCTCTGTTAACACGGGAACTCAAGGGCACCCATTGAAAGTGAATGTTGGAAGATTCAGGACAGAAACACTTTCCGCATTGCAGTTAAACTGTGGAACTCCCTCCCGCAGGAGGCAGGGATGGACACCAGAGGGAGAGGGAGAAGGTTGAAAGAAATGGAGCTGGGTTCCCAGAGAGGAGAGGAGGGGGCCTTTGTCTCTCTCTTCTGCACGTGTTGCATCCCTGGCGCCTCTTGAATCCGGTGAGTCTCTGCTCATCATGCATAGGATATATTGGGGAGAAGAGGGGGGTCCCTGTGATGCAGGGGGAAGCAGGGGGCCCCCAATTCAAGGAGCAGAGGCTCCTGCCCCACTCCTCTGCAAAGCCCGGGAGGGGGTGAGGTCACAGGAGCCCCAAGTATTGTCTTCCTTTGGATCCATGCACCGCTTGGCCGTTTGAGGAGGGAGAAAAGGGCCTGAAAATAAAACCCCCTCAGACTGAGGAATCAGTCCCATTTATTAGCAAAGTTTGTAGCCCGATGGAAATATTTGGACATAAAATACACCAAAGAAATAAAAAGTAAAGCCTGACTGTTGGAAGAGGGGAGGGGGCAGAGAAGAGAAAGCGCTTCTTGGTGCGATGCAGAGTCAAGCCTATGGAACTCCCTGCCCCAGGAGGCAAGGCTGGGACCAGTGCAGGGAGGAGAAGAGGCTCTGCTCGGCTTCATCCACGAGGGCTGAGCTCTTGTCTCCCCAGAGATGCTTCTGAATCCCAGTTGCTGGAAGGAAATGCAGGGGGGAGAGAGGGGCTCTTGTGCCCCAGTCCTGCTGATGTTCTTATATTTGGGGTTCCAAGTGTGAGCCCCTGAACTGGGCCAGGAAAGGAACTGGCCCCCAAAGCAGCTGTTTTAAGAGGGGAATTAGATGTGTTCTCAAGGTTGTGGGGATTCAGTGAGGGGGGGCATGGATGCCACGTGGAGCTCCTTGGAGAAAAGGAGGGGAGAGAAATGCCAGGAATAAAGAGAGGGAACCCAGCCCTCTGTGTTTTGGAGTCCTCTTCTAGGGCAGCTCCGCCTAGAGGGCACAGCCATAGGCTCATTGGATTGAGAACATGGAGGGCTCTGGCCTTGTCCTCTCTGTCACAGCTGGAAAGGGATCCTGCACAGACATATATGGCTGTGGGGTGGTGGTGGTTTAAGCTACATCACAGTATTTATTATTATTATTATTATCACCCATGTTATCAGAATATTAATATTAATAAACGTCACCTTCTTTAAGAGAATCAGTGACCACCGTAAGGGCATGTATTAGGCTCCCAAGATGGTCGGGAGAAACGACAGAGACCACACCAGGAATATTGAGCAAGGTGGCTGGTTAAGCCTGCTATACTAATTACTCAGCCTTTTTTGGACTGTATCCAGGGAATGATATGGGATACCCCTAAAGATTTTGCCTCTCCCATTCCTTCTCTAACCCTTCTCTTCATTCTTTATTTTGAATCCTTGTTGCTCTTTCAGGAAAAGGATCTGTTTGCAGAAATGGGTCCTGATTCCTCTGAGGCAGAGAAGACTTCGTTGGACACCAGAGAGAGGCCGCTGGGTAAGGAGGAAGGAGCTTTTTCTCAGTTGGGTCACATTGTGTTGACACTGGAACTAATCTCTGGGTTCTTTCAATATCTGAGGGAAGGACAATAGATGTATTTTAGCATAACAAAAACATGAAATGGGCACAAAGGCCAGAATGCCCCTCTGAGAGAAGCACCATGCACTCCTGTCTCCCCACTTCCCTTTGTCTCTCGCAGGTGAAAGAAGGATGCCGGCAAGACCTCCTCATCCATCTCTTCATCCTGGTGGAGGGGAAGCCATGGCTGAGGAACCGGATCAGGTAGGGGGAAGGAGCCTGGGGGGGAAAGAGGCTGAGGGGTGGGGGAGACAGGGCGTTTCTCTCCCCTCCTCATTGCTTCTGTCAAAGGCTGAAAATGCCGTTAATGAAGATTTATGCCCTGAGGATAATGAGTAGCCCCTTCACCTTAACTCTGAATGTCACTAGCATTATTTGTTACAAATTGTCTTTAGGACATCTGGAGAGTTTCCACCCCAGAACAAAACTCAGGGAGAGGAGAGAGGGATTCTTCCATTTGGCAAACTGGGACACTTGCACAGAGAGAATGATCTGAATAAAACAAGGTGGAGTTACACCCATTTTCACTAAGATTCATACTCATCATTAAAATACAGTATGAAAGAACTCTATTAAAGCATTATAATAAGCATCAATAATCAAAATGTGCAGCAGACCAATCCGATTAAAACAACCCAGGCAGGAAGCAAAAGAGCAACGTGCAGGAAATAACCTTTATGCTGCCTAAGAAAAGGATATTTTTCTTTCAGGCTTCAGTTTCTTTTGAAGATGTCGCTGTTCATTTCACGGCTGAGGAGTGGGCGTTGCTGGATCCTGCCCAGAGAGCTCTGCATCAGGAAGTCATGGAGGAGACTTGTAGGACCATGATCTCTCTGGGTAAAGTTCCCTGTTGGGTCATCATATCTGTTTTGGAATTCAGTAGATATTTCTCTGTGACAAACCTCCAATCTTTTGATGGATCCCAACGTTGCCACCTGGAGCACCTGGGATTCTCACACCCCCACAGCTCACCTTGCATGGAGGGCTAGGGACTGTTTTGCATGTGAATATTGTTCCTCCGCTTCTGCCTTTTTGCACAGGGATCAGGCTGTGGATGGGCTTTCTGAGTGTTCAGGGAAGTGGAAGTGTCTTCTGCCAGGTTTTTGTTTCTGTCCATTCTTTGGTGGAGCAAAGGGACTTTTTATTTTTTTAAAAAAGATTTTTATTGAAAGTTTTCCACTTAAAATACAATAAAAGCCAAACTATTCTGAAAAAGAAAGATAGAAAACTTACCAGAAAGGAGAAAAAGGAAGAGAAAAAACCAAAATTAGAGTATAATAAGCCCAAGCTCTTTATACCCTTATTCCAGACACAGAAGAGCAACCCTCCCATCTCTCACCTGGGAGCCTCGTCCCTTTCCTCAGCCCTTCATCTTCTCTCCATCACCTTCCTGTGTGTATCCTCCTTTCTCCAAGATAGGAAGCTTCAAAAAATAAAACATACATGTAGATGAAATTGACAAACAACTAACAAAAATTTAAAGTCATAGGGAAAACAAGATATGATAAAAAATAAAGGATAAAGGAAAGGAGCGTCTTCTTCTCTGTCTGCTAATTATGTATATAACAATTATTCAAAATATTCAAATTATGCATTACAGAACAACTTTTAGCTTTATTGATATCCATTCTTTTCTCATTCTGCAAGATGGTATCTCTCCATCTTCCCTTCCAGGCCTCTCGGATTCACCTTTATCCAATCAGAGAGTTCATTGGTTGTTCTCATAAAATTTCCAGTATGGCCTTTCTCCAGTTCATTATGATGAATTCTCGTCAAGGGTTCTGACAAATCTTAATAATATCATAGTTCATACTTGTTTCCTATTGTGACTTCATTAAATCAAACTTCATGCCATAAAATATGGTCCAATTTACAATTGATCATTGCAGTTCAAGGAAAAAGGAAACAAGTTCTTTTTATGCCATTCCCTCCAGTCTTTCTCCAAACCAATTTCCAATAGATGAGAAGCTTTTTCTGCCTGTGTATTAATTTCCAGTTCAGTCCTCAGTCTTTGCCACCTCCAATTGTCCATAAATCTATTCTGTGTTTGGAACAGCTTTCTTTCTTTCTTTCTTTCTTTCTTTCTTTCTTTCTTTCTTTCTTTCTTTCTTTCTTTCTTTCTTTCTCTCTCTCTCTCTCTCTCTCTCTCTCTCTCTCTCTCTTTCTTTCTTTCTTTCTTTCTTTCTTTCTTTCTTTCTTTCTTCCTTCCTTCCTTCCTTCCTTCCTTCCTTCCTTCCTTCCTTCATACAGTAAAGTTGTGGGCTTTTCTTCATCTACTGCTGTCTCAGGTTTCCCCCCAACAGATTCTGTCCCTTCTCTCACCTGCAGTCTCTCTCAATCCTCTCCAGCTAATCTGCACATTTCATCTCTTAGCTGCTGGTTCTGGCATATGAAAAATCAAAAGGCATTCAGCTTTCTTTTTGCTATGATTTGCTATGATCTATTAGTTCTCCTCCCTTGATAATTTCCGCTCCACTGCACTTATAAAAAGTGACCATCGGTTTTCAGTCTGTTCCGCATAGGAAAAACAGAGAAAGGAGATTTACGAACAGTGTAGCTTTGAAGATAAAAGCAAAGTTTCAAAACTATATATTCATTTTAATCTTTTTAAATCATCAGTACTTAGTTTTGAGCTTTTTGATCTATTTTCCAGACGCATTTAGAATTCTGTCATTACCCAGCAGTTTAATTCTCCCCTGGACAGGTAATTGGTAGACAAACTCCCAAATGCCCCTCTGAGAGAAGCACTTCCCTTTGTCTCTCGCAGGTGAAAGAAGGATGCCGGCAAGACCTCCTCATCCATCTCTTCATCCTGGTGGAGGGGAAGCCGTGGCTGAGGAACCGGATCAGGTAGGGGGAAGGAGCCTTGGGGGGAAAGAGGCTGAGGGGTGGGGGAGGCAGGCCGTTTCTCTCCCCTCCTCATTGCTTCTGTCAAAGCTGCCCTTAACAAAGGCTGAAAATGCCATTAAGGAAGGTTTATGCCCTGAGGATAATTAGTAGCCTTTTCACTTTAACGCTGACTGTCACTACCGGTAGTATTATTTATTACAAATTGTCGTTAGGACATCTGTAGAGTCTTTCCATCCCAGAACAGCACACAGGGAGAGGAGAGAGGGATTCTTCCATTTGGCAAACTGGAATGCTTGCACAGAGAGAATAATCTGAATAAAACAAGGTGCAGTTCCATCCATTTTCACTAAGATTCACACCATCATTAAAATACACTATGAAAGAATTCCATTAAAGCATCAATAATCAAAATGTGCAGCAGACCAATCTGATTAAAATAACCCAGGCAGGAAGCAAAAGAGCAACGTGCAGGAAATAACCTCTATGCTGCCTAAGAGAAGGATATTTTTCTTTCAGGGCTCAGTTTCTTTTGAAGATGTCGCTGTTCGTTTCACGGCTGAGGAGTGGGCATTGCTGGATCCTGCCCAGAGAGCTCTGCATCAGAAAGTCATGGAGGAGACTTGTAGGACCATGATCTTTCTGGGTAAAATTCCCTGTTGGGTCATAACAATCTGTTTTGTAATTCAATAGATATTTCTCTGTGACAAACCTCCAATCTTTTGATGGATCCCAAGGTTACCACCTGGCGCACCTGGGATTCTCACACCCCTATAGCTCACTTTGCATGGAGGGCTAGGGACTGTTTTGCCTCTGAATATTGTTCCTCCGCTTCTGCCTTTTTGCACAAGGATGTGGATAGGCTTTCTGAGTGTTCAGGGAAGTGGAAGTCGCTTAATCTTTTGAAATCACCAGTGGTTAGTTTTGAGCTTTTTGGTCTATTTTTCCAAAACCATTTAGAATTCTGTCATTGCCCAGCAATTTAATTCTCCCCTGGACGCTAGGTAATTGGTAGACAGAGAATCCAATTCATATTCAAATAGACTTCTGACCTTGCAGATGGAGTTGGTTCGATGATTCAGCCAAAAAAAATTCATCTCTGAAAATAACAGGCATTTTGAATCTGAATTTCCCATAAATATGTCAGTGAATGTCAGGCAGTGAACTCTGCAGAAACCTTCCCATCTAACTCCCTTCAGATCTTCCTTTATCACAAATGTTCGTTAGCATTATTCAAAAACTGGGAACTCCATTTCTTTCTTAGGCTCTGATCTGTTCCTCTCTTCGTTGCAGGTGGTGATGAATTAGAAATTAAGAACAAAGGACAACAGGACAAAATCCACACAGTGAAGAAGCCATATCAATATTTGGAGTGTGGGGAGAAATTCAGTCAGAACTCCCATGCCACTTCCCATCAAAGAAATCCTATTGGGAAGAAACCATATCAGTGCTTGGAATGTGGAAAGAGCTTCAGTCGGAAGGATAGTCTCACTTCCCATCAAAGAATTCATGCAGGAGAGAAACCATTTAAGTGCCTGGAATGTGGAAAGTTCTTTACTGCAAGCATATACTTACATCGACATCAGAGGATTCACAGCGAAGAGAAACAATTTCAGTGCTTGGAATGTGGAAAGAGCTTTGCCAGAAAGGACCATCTCACTTCCCATCAAAGAAGAGACTTCCACCGACATAAGAGAATTCACATTCGGCAGAAACGACATCAGTGCTTGGAATGTGGGAAGAGCTTCAGTCGGAAGATGAGTCTTACTTTCCATCTAAGAATTCATACAGGGGAGAAACCATATCAATGCTTGGAGTGTGGAAAGAGCTTCTCCAGAAAGCACCATCTCACTCCCCATCAAAGAATTCATACAGGGGAGAAACCATACCAGTGCTTGGAATGTGAGAAGTTCTTTACTACAAGAGGAGACTTACATCGACATAAGAGAATTCACAGTAGGGAGAAACCACAGTGCTTGGAATGTGGGAAGAGCTTCAAACACAACTCACATCTCAAAGCCCATCAAAGAATTCATACGGGGGAGAAACCATATCAATGTTTGGAGTGTGGAAAGAGCTTCAGTGGGAAGACAAGTCTTACTTCCCATCAAAGAATTCATACTGGTGAGAAGCCCTATCAATGTTTGGAGTGTGGAAAGAGCTTTTCCAGGAAGGAAAGTCTTACTTCCCATCAAAGAATTCATACAGGGGAGAAGCCATATCAGTGCTTGGAATGCACAAAGTGCTTTGCTTCAACAAAACAGTTATGGCAACATAAGAGAATTCACACTGGGGAGAAACCATTTCAGTGCCAAGAGTGCGGAAAGAGATTCACATTCAAGCAAACTCTCACTTCCCACCAAATAATTCATACAGGGGAGAAACCATATCAGTGCTTGGAATGTGGGAAGAGCTTCAGTATGAAGGCCTATCTCACTTCCCACCAAAGAATTCATACAGGGGATAAACCATATCAGTGCTTGGAATGTGGGAAGAGCTTTTGTAAGAGGGGCCATCTCACTTCCCATCAAAGAATTCATACAGGTGAGGTATATCAGTGCTTGGAATGTGAGATGTGCCTTACTACAGCAAAAGTCTTCCGTCGACATCAGATGATTCACAGCGGGGAGAAACCATATCAGTGTGTGGAATGTGGAAAGAGCTTCTCTAGGAAGGACAGTCTCACTTTCCATCGAAGAATTCATTCAGGGGAGAAACCATATCAGTGTGTGGAATGTGGAAAGAGCTTCAGTCGGAAGAATAAACTCACTACCCATGAGAGAATTCACACAGGTAGAAACCATTTCAATGCCAAGAGTGTGGAAAGAGCTTCAGATGGAGAGCCCATTTCACTCCCCACCAGAGAATTCCAATGACTGAGAAACCTGACTAGTGCTTGGAATGTAGAAAGAGCTTCAACTGCAAGGAAATCTCACTTCCCATGAAAGAACTCACAGCGGGGGAAATCCTGGAGTTATAGAATAATAGCTTTGGGAGGGATCTTGAGGGTCATCTAGTCTAACCAACTGCAATGCATCTTCTTGATGTTTAGTCAGAATCTACTTTCTTGTTATGTTCTTGTGGGGTTACATGGTTCTTCACCTCCTCTTCAATTATGAGAATAACTCTGTTAGGTTAGGCTCCCCAAGGCCGCCCAGTGAGCTTCATGGCCAAGCAGGAATTTGAACCCAGGTCTCCCAGGGTGTAGTCAAATACTCTAGGCAATATACTACACTGGCTCTCCCACAAGACTCTTAGAAATTGTTCGTGCATGTTTGTCTGCTTAAAATGTGGGTGCTTTATTCTGGTGTTGTATTTAAAGCTGTATACTCTGGCAAAGTAATAAATGTAATAATAGTAAGTCAACTTCTATATTATAATAGATTTAAGGTAATGTTAGCTGGGGGAGGGGGAGTTTTAAATTCTGGGGGTGAGTGGTGATTGCCTGTGAGTTTGGAAGGGTGTTTAAGTAAATACAACATAACCATCAGGCCTTTGGCTAATTAAACTTTATAATTTTAAGTGTCTTTGTGGGAGAGGGAAATATTGGTGTGTTTCATTTTTGTTTTTATTATGTTATTGGTGTTTTTATTTTGCATTTTAATGCTGGGAAATGCCCTGAAATGAAGGCAATACAGTGGACGCTCGGGTTGTGAACGCGATCTGTGCGGGAGGCGCATTTGCAACCTGCGCTGCTGTGTCTGCACATGCGCGAGCGCCAAAACCCGGAAGTAACCCGTTCTGTTACTTCTGGGTTCGGCGCGGTGCACAACCCGAAATCGCGCAACCTGAAGCGGCCATAACCCGAGGTATGATTGTATACTAATTTAATAAATGAAAAATAAGGTAGTCATAAACCATAAAGGAAAATGTAAAAATACTCTGGGGTGGCAGCTGGAATGAAGGGGCTGTTTGGTGAAAGACCCAGTCAAGACCCAGCTCACAGCTCTGCCCCTTGAATACTCTGGGAAGGGCCACCCTAGCTCAGGGCCTGAGGGCACCTGCTTGGCATGCAGAAGGGTCCGGTCTCCTGCCCAAAGAGACCTCCTGCCAGAGAGCCTGGCCCAAGCTGGGGGGCCTCCCCAAGGTAGCTGGGCTGCAGCTCCCATCCTCCCTCGCCATTGGCCAATATGGGAGTTGTAGTGCAGCCATAGCTGGAGGTTTGCCCAGGGCGGTGCAGACAGCACGGAGCTGGTTGGGTCAGGAGAAGGGCTACCATAGCTCAGGAGCAGGACACCTGCTTGGCATGCAGAAGGGCCCAGGCTCCGTCTCCCCTGCAAGCATCTCAAGGTCAGGCTGGGATCATTCCCCGTCTTGAACCCTGGAGGGTCAAGGCTGCCAGTCAGGGCTGGGAACCTGGAGCAGCTGGAGGGACCCCCAGGGTCTGTCCTGGCAGGAGGCACCAGCTTCTTCCTGTCCCCCATCCGAGGAGGCAGCAGGGGCCCTCTGTCCCCTGGGGATCATGACCTCATTAAACCCTGTGGAGGCCCCATGGCAGTCGAAATCTTTGGGCCCTCTTGCAAATGATCTCTGAATCTCCTTTCTGATTTTACCAACCAGCAATTGCAATAAACCCACTTATTTTGATCCGTTGTTGCGGGACCCCTAAAAGGCATAGGGCCCAGAGTCTGGTGCCAGCTCTGCCTCTTTGGCCCTCCTGCACTGCTGGGCGACTCCTCAGAGGAGAGGAGCAGGGCTGAAGGCAGCATCCTCTGGGCTGGAGATTCTTCTTTTTGGGGGGGGTTGGAGCCCCTGGTCGTCCCCCATCTTCTTCCCCATCTCCAGGGTCTTCTGGTTCTTGGCCGCCATTTCCTGGGAGGACAAGGATGAGGGGACCCCCATGTCTCAGGAGAGCAGCCATGGCTGGGGGCTGGACTGGATGGCCCTTGGGGGTCCCCTTGCAGCTCTCTCCTCCTCGGGTGGAGTTCCATGCTTCTGTTTCCAAGGGAGGGAGCAGCCAGTCAGGAGGGTCCCCCCCAAGGAAGCATCTCTGGCTCCTGGGCTGCTCTGGACACGGGGGTGGGGGAGGAGGAGAATCAAGGGAACTGCCGGAGCACCTCTGAGTGAGGGCAAAGGGGGCACAACATGGGGAGATAAACTAGACTTCTTCATGAGACATTCTGAAGTGTTCAAAGCACTTCATAAAAACAAACTCTCACAACATCCATATAAGGTGGACCAGTAAAATTTCTCCAATACTGCAGGAAGTTTAAGAAAATGGATGGAGAAGGGTGTGAACCAGAGACTCTCTTCCTTGCCCGCCCAAAAAACCCGCAGTCTGATTTTAGCTGCCTATTGACACCTGTTTGGAGGTCCCAGGCATTTGCTGAACTCTTATGTGCTGATTTTTTTAGTATTGGATAGTTGGGGGGGGGGGTTTAAATGTGATTTTAAAGTGGGGGTGTCTTTGGAGGAGCGTTGAGCTATGTCTGCGTCCTTGAGCTGGAAAAGTGCCTGTGACATTGCCCTATTACTGGGGCAGAAGGAAGGGAATTGCTGTGAAGAATGGGCAGGCACAAACTGCTAAGCCCAAGGGTCTGATCAGCAGCCTCAACCTTTGTAGCTGGAGTCAGCCTGGACTCTCCTAGGCCACATGGGAAAAGGCCTGCAAGGCAGGAGAAGGTCTTAGAGGAAGCACAGCCAGGATGGTCACTGTCCTCGTCCGCAGTCTCAGCTTTTGTAGCTGGAGTCCATCTGTCCATCCATCACCCTGGACCAAAGAATTGAAAGGACAAGAAAGGAGATTCCACGAAATACTGGGACTCCCTCGGAAGCTGACGTACTCTCCTTCCTTGGAGGTCTTTACACAGAGCTGGGATGACCATCCGTCGTGGATGTTTCGGTTGAGATTCCTGCGTAGAAGGAGGAGGCGGGACTAGATGACCCTGGGGGTCCCCCCAACCCTCCGATTCCCCGTTGGGGTTTCCTCCTTCAGGCAGAGCCTTCCCCTCCTGCTGCTGTTTCCAAGGGAGGGAGCAGCTCAGCTCGCCAGCCAAGAGGGTCCCCCAAAATCCTCCCCGGGGGGGGGGGATGCGCGACGCTCCTGCTTGGAGAGGGAGAGAAGGGTGCGCTCGGCTGGCCAAGGGTTAAGAGGAGCAGAGCTGGATTCCTAGAGAGGACAGGAAAGGAAGGCGAAGCGGGCAGGTCCTCCAGAGCCAAAGCCCCTCCCTCCGCAGCGCCTTCCTTCCTCGAGACGAAGGGATCCAGCTGCTCTCTGCTCCGCCTCTTCTGGGATCTGGTGAGCCTCCTCTCCCTTCCCCAGAGGGTGCATTGGGGAGAAGGGGATCCCAGGGGTGCGGGGGGGTGCATGGGGGGTCTTCCAAATTCATGCAGCAGGGGACACCCAAGTGAGGGAGCAGAGGATCCTGGCCCCTTCTTTTCTGCAAACCAGAGCGGGAGGCGAGTTCGCAGCAGGTATGAAACTGTATTCCTTATTGTGCCAGCTCCCTTGGGGCCCTGGGCCACCCACAAAATTCCGCATGAAGGAGCCAGGCAAGGTGAGGTAAAGGACCCCTGGACGGTTAAGTCCAGTCGAATTCAACTTTGAGGTGTGGCTCTCTTCGCTGATTTGAGGGAGCCAGCGTTTGTCCACAGACAGGATTCAGGGTCAGGTGGCCAGCAGAACTAAACCGCTGCTGGAGCAACAGGACACCGTGATCAGGACACCGTGATGAGGAAACGCTATTTACCTTCCTGCTGCAGTGGTACCTATTTATCTACTCGCTTTCAACCCTGCTAGGTTGGCAGGAGCTGGGACAGAGCAACGGGAGCTCAGCCTGTCATGCAGATTCAAACCTCTGACCTTACAACCAGCAAGCTCAAGAGGCTCTGTGGTTTAGACTACAGCCCCACCCCATCCACGACAGCCCAACACAACCCCAAATCAGAGAGCACTCAGCAAACGAGACTTTCATAGAATTGTAGAGTGGGAAGGGACCCTGGCAGTCATCTAGTCCAACTCCCTGCATTACAAGAATCTCAACTAAAGCATCCATGACACTTTAAAAATCTCCATGGAAGGAGAGTTCACCAGCCTTCGCAGGGGGGCTGTTCCATTGTTGAACACCCCTTACCCTCAGATACTTAGACAGAAGCTCCTTGAATCCACTGAGTCAATTCCCCTCCTCTCAGGTTCCCATCTCCCTCAACCATTCCTCATAAGGCTTGGCTTCCAGACCCTTGACCATCTTGGCTACCCTCCTCTGCACATGTTCCAGCTTGTCAACATCCTTCCTAAATTGTCATCCATATATGGCTAAAGTATTCCATGCGTGGTCTGACCAAGCAGTATAGAATGCTGCTATTACTTCCCTTGATCTGGACACTAGACTGGCTTCCCACTTACCTTTGTCTCTTGCAGGTGATATAAGGTTGCTGGCAGGACCTCAACCATCTTTTCTTGGTGGCGGAGGGGAAGCAGCGGCTGTAGAAGCAGATCAGGTAGGGGAAAGCGGTCTTGTGGGGAAAGAGGCGGAGGGGTGGGGCAGCCAGGATTCCTCTGAAGTCCAAGGAATCTCTCGCCTCTTTCTCTTCACTTCTGTCAAAACTGCCCTTAACAAAGACTGACAAATGTTATTGAAGAAGGTTTATGTGCTTAGAATAAGGAACCTATTCACCTTAATTCTTCTTCTGAATGTTGTTACCATTATTTATTTATTGTTGCTGTTTTATTTGTCTACTTATCGTGAAATACTAAAATATGCTTCTCACTAGTTTACAAACCATAAAAAAAATGTAACCAGGATTCACCTAACCAGCCCCATCTGTTGCACAACTGGGCTTTCCACCTTCTGCCCCCATGTGCCCCTTGAAGTTGTTTTTAGGGCATTGGGTGAGTCCTCTACCTACAGAACAAAACACAAAATAAAATAATTCCATTAAGATGTTAAAAGAAGCATCCATACTTAGAATGTATGGAAAACAAAACAATCCCATTAAAACAGCACAGCACTTAACAGGCAGGAAACAGAAAAACAATTTGTGGTAATATAATCATTATACTGGCTAAGAGGAGGACCTTTCTGTCTCTCTTTTTTAAAGAGTTCACTGTCCTTTGAAGACATCGCTGTTCCTTTCCCGGGTGAGGAGTGGGTGTTGCTGGATCCTGACTGGAGAGCTCTGCATACGGAAGTTATAAAGGAGAATTGTGGGATCATGACCGCTCTTGGTAAGGCTCCCTGTTGGATCTTAATATCTTTTTTGAAATTCCGTACTAATCTATCTATTTGAGGAACTTCCCAGATTTTGATGGTGCTGAACAGCGCCACCTAGAGCACCTGGGATTCTCACACCCCCCCAGCTCACCTTGAATGGAGGGTTATCCAGCTGTATTGCAAGACAATACCCAGCTATTCCTCATTCTGCTAGGTGGTGTTTTCCCAGACACCTCAAGTTCGTTCATTTTCCTTTGCATGCAAAAGCTCCAATTCTTATTCTCACTAGCAATTGAGAAAATTCTTCCTCCAGTCCAGTACAATGAGTGTTCCTTATTAGGATAATAATCTATAATTCTTTATTTATTGTATGTTCATTAATTTGTACCCAATCCCATTATCTGTTGGCCATGATGTCCCACCTTAATTTAGGAAGAAAATGCCTTCCAATTACTCTCCTTCCATTTTCCCCCCAGATGAGTCGCCAGCTGCTTGGTGGCTTTTCCCCCTGAGTTTACTTCAGCTTGAACGAAAGATCCTTTTTCTCCCAGCTCTCTCTCTGCCATCACAGAATGTTTCTTACTGTTTCTGTCCATGGCTCCTCCATTCCTCTGCTCCAGAATAATAGTTAAGATACAGCCTTGTTAGAGGGCTTTGTTTTTCTTTTCTTTTTCTTCTTCATCATCTTCTATTTATCCAATTTACTTTCTTTTCCTATTTATCCTCTCTGTTATATTTTTATTTAGTTTGACTTTCATTGCATTCTATGCTGAAATCCTCTGAAAGCAGAGCATTTGAGGTTCACACCAATTCATCTCCCTATCTTCAAAGGGAGAGTGTGATACTGGTACCTTTGCCCTGGCTATCATAAATCATCTCATATTAATGTCTGCTGGCAGAGCAGCAACAGCCAAGAACTAGCCAGCCTTCCTTGCCTTGGAAGTCACCGCTTCTGTCCGTTTTGCTTTACCAAAGAGATGACTGACATTAGAGATGGAACAGATTCCATGATTGGGCCAAACAAAATCCATGCTAGAAAAGAGCCAGGCTTTTGGAATCTCAGGTTCCCATAAAGACCTCCCATCTATCTCCCTTTAGTTCTTCTTCTCTCACAAGCGTTAATGACCATTATTCAATAATTGGGGGGGGGGCTCCATTTCTTGCTGAGGCTGTAATCCATCTCTCTCTTCTATGCAGGTGGTGATGAACTAGAAATGAAGAACAAGGGAAACCATGATGAAATTCACACAGCGGAGAAACCATGTAAAAATTTGGAGTGTGCAAAGAGCTTCAGTCAAAGCTCCCATTCAACTTCCCATCAAAAGAATCCCATTGGGAAGAAACCTTATCAGTGTTTGGAATGTGGAAAGAGCTTCGGTTGGAGGGCTCATCTCACTGTCCATGAAAGAATTCATACAGGAGAGAAACCATATCATTGCTTGGAATGTGGAAAGAGCTTCAATCAGCAGGCCAATCTCACTACCCATCAAAGAATTCATACAGGGGAGAAACCTTATCAGTGCTTGGAATGTGGAAAGAGCTTCAAGGAAAGGGCCAAGCTCACTTCCCATCAAATAATTCATTCAGGGGAGAATCCTTTTCATTGCTTGGAATGTGGAAAGAGCTTCAACTGGAAATATAATCTCATTTCCCATCAAAGAACCCATACAGGGGAGAAACCATTTCAGTGCTTGGAATGTGGAATGAGATTCAGTCACAAGGGAAGCCTCACTTCCCATGAAAGAACTCATACCTGGGAGAGTCCACATAAATGCTTGGAATGTGGAAGGAGTTTTAGTCAGGACTCCCATCTCATTTCCCATCAAATAATTCATACTATGGAGAGACCATATAAATGCTTGGAATGCGGAGAGTGTTTTAGTCAGGAGTCCTTTCTCACTTCCCATCAAAGAACTCACAGCGGGGAGAATCACAGTCTCCCAGAATCATTGAATCGTTGCATTGGATTGGATGGTGAGAGTCATCTGCTCCAACCCCCTGTAACGCAGGATTTTCAACAAAAGAATTCATGACAGATGGCCATCAAACCTTTGCTTAAGAACCTTCCAATTCAGGAATGTCCCACACCACCGGAACTACTTTCTTCCACAATCAAACATTTCTTAGTGCTAGAAAGTTCTTCCTTATGTTTAGTCAGAATCTCCTTCCTTCTATCTTAAATCCATTGGTTTGGGTTCTCCTTCCACCAGAGTAGGAGAAACCAAGTTTGCTCCATCTTCCATTGCACAGCCCTTTGCATAGTGAAAGATGTGAAGCAGTGCCTGGCCCCCAAAGTCCCCCGGTGAGCATCTTGGCTAAGTAGGGACTTGAACCCAGGTCTGCCAAGTCATATTCTGACACTCTAACCACTATACCACACTAGTTCTGTCATGAGACTCTTGGAAAGTGTGCATGAATGTGCGTCTAAGTTTAGGCACAGTGTTCTGGTGCTTACATTTAAAGTTGTATACACGTATCAAAATAATAGTGAATTTAAATTACTGTTAGCTAAGGAGGCAGAAAGGGTGAGTTTCGGGTGCTGCAGCTGAGAATTGGGAAGCACAGTTGTGTAACAACAACATAAAAACCAGAGCTTTGCTTAATTAAACTTATGTGCTTTCTAATTAAATCTATGCGCTTTCAAATGTGTTTGTGGGAAGGGGTTATTATTTCTTTTATTACGTATTTTATGTTTTTATTTTGCATCTTTATGTTGTGAAACTGAGATCTTCGGATGAAATATGTCATGCAAATGTAATAAATAAATAAATAAATAAATAGCAAAGTAGTCATAAGCAATAAATAAAACATTAAAATACACAACCACACTGAAGAATAGCCACATAAATCACGAGAAGATCTAAAATAAAGATAGAAAAACCTGTAGCAACAACAAATCTGCTAAGACCAAGAGTTTATCCAGCAGCCCCAGCTTTTGTAGCTGGAGTCAGTCTGGACCAGGCATCCCCAAACTTTGGCCCTCCAGATGTTTTGGACTACAATTCCCATCATCCCTGACCACTGGTCCTGTTAACTAGGGATTATGGGAGTTGTAGGCCAAAACATCTGGAGGGCCGCAGTTTGGGGATGCCTGGTCTGGACTTTCCTAGACCACATAGGAAAAGGCCTGCAAGGCAGGAGAAGGTCTTAGAGAACTCACAGCCAAGATGGCCTCTGTCCTCTTCCGCAGTATCAGCTTTTGTAGCTGGAGTCCATCTGTTCATCACCTTGGACTCAGCCCCCTCAGGCCGGTGGAGAAAGCCTGCAAGGAAACAGTTGGAGGTTGAACTCCATGTATAGGAACAGCCTTGTACTACCCATTGTTACAGTAGTAATAAAGTAACAAAGAAAAGAACAAACTGGAAGATTTGAAACCATATACTTAATGTTAGGGTTGCCATATTTCAAAAAGTAAAAACCAGGACACCCTGAAAGCTGTTGAGCATTTTTTAGGAAGACCCCAACATTGTTGTTTTTTAAGGAACCCCCCACAAAATTTTATGACAATGCCAAAATAACATGATTTTTTGATTAATTTACCTAGGATCCAGGAAAATCTGGACTTATGGCAGCCCTAACTTATCTACACCAAGTTATCTTGAACTTTGTGTTTATTTTTAATAAATCAGTTGTACTCCACCTCACACCTCATTCTTTGCTACGTTGGGGGTGAAGTGTTCAGGCAAGAGTTCTGGGGTGGCAGTGGGAATAAGGGGGTGTTTGGTGAAAGGCCCAGTAAAGACCCAGTTCACAGCTGTGCCCCTTTAATGCAGTGGGAAGGGGGAGCAGGAGGCTGTGGGCGCAACATGGGGAGATAAATAACCTCCGCTTGGTGCATTCTGAAGCGTTCAAAGTGCTTCATATAAAACCACTTTTATAACATTCCTGTAAGGTAGACCAGTAGCATATGCACAGCTTTTCTTAAACTTCAGTGGCTAAAATGAGCTGTTACACTTCAGGTAAATAGGTTTGTCTGTTTCTAGACTGGGTGGGGAAATGCTGTTACTTCTCTCTCGTTCCTTTCCTAGTTAGGGCAGGTGTAGCAGTCAAATCCTTTTGACCCAGCCCAGGTTCCCTTTGGCTCCCTTTCCCTCAGTCTCCCTCTCTCCTGAGGTGTTTTATTTTGTGGACAGACCCAGGGGATCCCCTCCGCCCCACAGAGACGGTGTCTCCCCCCAGACTCAGCCCCTCTTCCTCCCTCAGCTGCCAGGCTCCTTCTTCTGGCCACAGAGATTCTCCTCAGACCAGAGCCAGCCACTTCTCCCTCAGGCAAAGCAGCCTCTCCTCATCCCTTTCTCCCCTCTCAGATCAAGCCTCAAAACTCCCTCAGAAAAGGCTCCTCTCATTTTCCCGCCAAAAGGGCAGGCTCCGCCCCCGCCTCTGGCTGTCTGTCTCGGTAGCCAATCAGAGAGAGGCTTCCGCCCCCTGGTGGTGTTTCGGAGGGACTGCAACACCAGACTCTGCCCGGGCTCAGCTGTCCATCTCTCTTTCACACACACACACACACACACACACACACACACACACACACACACACACACACACAGAGCTTAATATTGCATCCTTGTGGAGGGGGCATTGAGCTCTGTCTGCCCCTTGAGCTGGAAAGGGGCCTGTGACTTTGCCCTCATTACTGGGGCAGAAGGAAGGGAGTTGCCACGAGGGATGGGTAGTCAAAAGAGAAGAGAGAAAACAACCCACGGAGGAAATGGCTAATAAAATGTTGCCATGAGATTTGCTCCAACGAAATTTTATCGTGTTATTTCAGCAGGAGCTTTTCCTGTTACAAAACTGGCTTCTCCTTTAATATAACTTGTTTTCTGATTACCCCCCTCCCCCGCCCTATAAAAGGAGTGGCGATGGGGCGGACAGGGGCCGGAGCTGGGTGAGCTCAGCTGGCCAAGGGTTAAGAGGAGCTAAGCTGGATTCCTAGAGAGGACAAGAAATGAAGGCGGGGGGGCGGGTCCTCCAGTGCCCAAGCCCCTCCCTCCCCAGCCCCTTCCTGCCAGAGGAGGCAGCTGTTGTCTCCTCGGCTGCTTCGGGGGTGCCTTTTGCATCGAGTGAGTCTCCTCTCTCTTCTTGCATAGGGTGCGTTGGGGGGAAGGGGATCGTCGAGGGTGCAGGGGGACCCCCCCAAATCAGGGAGCAGAGGGTCCTCTCTGCAAAGGATCCAGGGAGTGGTTGAATTGAATTTCAGAATTATAGAGTGGGGAGGGAACCACGAGAGTCATCTCTAGTGCAAACATGAGCAATGCAGGAATCTCCACTAAAATGCTGGTCAGGAGACGGATTTGCTAGACGCATGGATGCCTTTTGGAGCTCATTGGGGGGAAGGTGGATAGAAATGCCATGAACAAAGAGAGGGAAGCCAGCCCATCGTTTGGCCCCTGCTTTGCATCGATTTCCGAGTCATCTTCAAGCGCAGCTCCACATGGAGGGCATTGCAAGGATCCCATTGGAAGCAGAGCATGGAGCCCCTGCCTGGCCACGTCCTCCCACTCGCAAACTAGGCTGGCAAACTAGGCGGATGTTGAAGTGGACACTCCAGGGACTATGTTGGATCCAGAAGTACCCCAAGCAGATGTGGGGGTTCTGCTGTGTAACATTATTAATTACACAGCCACCATTCTGAATTCCCAGGGCAAATTTCAGGATTAAAAAAACAACATTTAAAACAACTTGCAATCACAGAAAGGTAGGTCCTACTTTACCTGCTTTTGAGTACTGTCCTTTGGCCTCACCCGCCTGGCCCTCAGGGGGTTTCCCACATGAGGATCTGGCCCTCAGAACAAGGAAAAAGGGACCCCATCTCAGTAGTTTTGTCTTGAGGATGTGGGAACTCCCACGTGCTAGAAAAGGAGAGAGAAGGAGGAAAGAAACCGTCCCTGAAGTGGGGGTGGGAGGCAGAGCAACTCTTGAGGAGCCCAGGATGAGGAGCCTCACTATAGCCTGGTTTCCACGTTACACTTGCTACAAATGACTCACTTGTCAGTCACCGTTCTGACTTTATTCCTTGACTGCAAACACTGAAAGGCAGGATCAACCAGGCTGATTAATTTCACACAAATCCCTTCAGTTGCCTGCACATCTGGGACGGTCACTTTCCTTCTAGGAGGGCAAGAGCATTGCTTCTCCTTTTTTTTCTTACACAAAGCTCAAAGTCTGGCCACTGGTGCAGTGCAGCCTTGGTTCCTAGCGAGACTCATCCACGTTTGCTCAGGGAACATTTTTCTCCTCTTTTCCGTGTTGTGATTTTATAACAGAACAATGTTTTTTCTTTGTTGGATTTTCTAGCGCCTCTAATTCGGACAAACAGAACTTGGCAGAGGACCAAAGGGATCCTTCCTGTCTCTTGGAGGCTTCCTGAGAGCACACATGGATGAGCAAGACTCAGCTGGCCCTGAAGCAGGAAGAGGCCAGGCCATGGAAACAGAGAGCAGTGGGGGATTCTGGGAAAGCTCTGTGCAGAAGATCCTGGGTGAGGAGGACACCCTTCACTCAGAGGCGCAGAGCCAGCAGCTCAGGGAGTTCTGCTACCTGGAAGCCAAAGGACCCCGAGAGGTTTGCAGCCGACTCTACCACCTTGACTGTCAATGGCTTAAGCCGGAAAAGCACACGAAATCTCAGATGCTGGACCTGGTGATCTTGGAGCAGTTCCTGGCTGTCCTTCCCCCGGAGATGGAGAGCTGGGTGAGGGAATGCGGAGCAGAGACCAGTTCCCAGGCAGTGGCCCTGGCCGAAGGTTTCCTCCTGAGTCAGGCAGAGGAGAGGAAGCAGGTGGAGAAGCAGGTGAGAGAGACTTTCCTCTGGATGCTCCCAAGGGGCTCCAAACAGGAGGGAGAAGATCCCTAAATCTCATCCTTTTTCGGAAACATCCAAGGAAGGATATCAGATGCTGCTAAAGCTTTTGCCTCTGCCATTCCTATTCTGATTCTTTTCCCCATCTCTGTTTTGAATCCTTGTTGCTGTTTCAGGGAAAGGATCCGTTTGCTGAAATGGGTCCTGATTCCTCTGAAGTAGAGAAGTCTCTGTTGGACACCAGAGATAAGCCACTGGGTAAGAAGGAAGGAGTATTTTCTCAGTTTGGTCCCATTCTGTTGGTTTTGAAAGTAATCTAGTGGTTCTTTTGATCTTTTTGGGGAAGACACTTGAGGCCCGGAGGAGCCTGATAAATAGTTTTGCACAATTAAATATGAAATAGGTACAGGGGAGTATTTCTTAATCTGTAGTTAGAGATGCACTGCTTCACCTCTGAGAGAAGCACCATGCACTCCTGTCTCCCCACTTCCCTTTGTCTCTCGCAGGTGAAAGAAGGATGCCGGCAAGACCTCCTCATCCATCTCTTCATCCTGGTGGAGGGGAAGCAAGGACTGAGGAACCAGATCAGGTAGGGGGAAGGAGGCTTGGGGGGAAAGAGGCTGAGGGGTGGGGGAGACCTGGTCCCTGTGGACCTGAACAAGTATCACCGCACCTCTTTGCTTCTGTCACAGCAGCTCTTCAGAAAATGCCATCCCATAATGTTTATCTGCTGAGAATAAGGAACAGTCACCTCACCTTAGCTAGCCTTCTGAATGTCACTAGTGTTATTTATCAGTCCTTGCAGTTTCGTTTTTGTATTTATCAATGGACACTAAAATAGGCTTCTAAGCAGTTAGCAAGCCATCTAATACAGTGGCGCCGATCCACTGCTTAAAGGCTTGATTGTGTCTGTTCTTAATGCAGGGCAGCAGGGAACCAAGGACCTGAGGCAAGTCAGGACCCTTGGGAACATCAACATCAATGTGAGGGATAACGCAGCTAAGAACTCGGACTTATCCAATGTTTTGCATTGGATTCCCTCCAACCGTACGCTGAAGTCAGTAGATGAGTGAGGGGAGCCCAGCTATGAACTTGGGTGGCCAGATAGAGCATGACTCCCTCACTCCAACAAGGAGAGGTGCTGCTGTGGCAGTGGGGAAATGGATCTCAATGTCCACGGGTTGACGCAGAAATCATTTTATTTTATTTATTTATTTATTTATTTTTTTAAATCTTTATTAATATATCCAACATAAACATAGACATTTTCCATAAACATTCTACTTGCCATACAAATCCATACATACATACATACAAATTCCCACACTCTCAAACCTCATTCTACCCTCATTCTACCTATCATACCTACATCTACTTCCAATACTTCTGCATTCAATATACATACTTCCTATCATACATATACCTATCATTCCTATACCTATCATACATATTCCTGCATTCAACAGGGGGACGCAGAAATCATTTTAGAGGCCTCAGATTTCAAAGGTCATCATGCACAATTGGCCAAACGCTTGCTCTGACCTTGAGAGCCTGTAATAACATACACTTTAAGCAGCGCCATTGTGCCCTGGTTTTACAATGGGACCCAAGTTGTGATGGATGTGTCTCCATTTAGCTCCTTAGGGGAGCTCTATCTATAGGGCTATGTAGGCTCTTAGCCACAAGATTAAGAAAGAACAGAAATATAGCAATTATAACTGGTATTAAAAGCAAAGCAGGAGAACGTCGTCCCCCCCACAAAACAAATCTGTGGAGTGTTTAAATAATTTTTCTCTTGTTTGTACAAAATCCTCCCTTTCAGAAATAAGAATAAAAAATTAAGCACAGCAACAATACCAACTGTATAAGAAATGGAGGCAAAATTAATGGAAGGAGCAATTACAGAACAAAAAAGAAGAATAAATAATTAAAAATATGGACAAAAGTGCCATATAAACCCAGATCAGCAACAACCAGAGAAAGAGCCCTTAAAATTATGCATGGTTGGTACTTAACATCTAGACGCATAGCCTATATAAACCCAAAAAGTTCTCCCATGTGTTGGAGAGGGTGTACCTGTATGACGTACTGACACCCTTTTTTGAGCGGGAACTCGCTGGAACTGAATTATGGAACCTTTCAGGTGGGCACCATTGCCCTTATAAGAGTGCGCTCTGGCACTTGTCACGATGTTCCATTGCGCCAGAACATGCTGGCCACGTGTCCTGGAAAGCTGTCTGTGGGCAAACACCAGCTCCCTTGGTCTGAAAAGTGAGATGAGTGCCACAACCCCACAATCGCCTTTGACTGGACTTAAATGTCCAGGGGTCATTTACCTTTTTTACCTTTATAAGAGAACAAAGGAGATGTTCCTGGTAAGTTCCGACACCTCCTTTTCTAGAAAAATAGCACTGCCGACACATGTGGTGGGTGTGTCCAAAAATAGATGAGTTCTGGGAAAAGGTTTTTGCAAAGATCTCTTTGATCACAAGACAGACAGAACCTGTGACCCCAGGACTGGCTCTGCTTAACCAGTACAGTCAGGAAACAAGGAATTTATAACTCATCTGTTAACCACGGCAAGAATGACCATTGCCTGAACATGGAATACATTGCAAATATGGACTCTATACTGTCTAAAAGGAGGACCTTTTTATTTCCTTTCAGGGTCTAGTGTGCTTTGAAGATGTCACTGTTCGTTTCACGGAGGAGGAGTGGGCATTGCTGGATCCTGACCAGAGAGCTCTGCATAAGGAGGTTACAGAGGAGAATTGTGGTATCCTGGCCTCTCTCAGTAAGGCTCTTAGTTGGATCATGGGATCTGTTTCTAAATTCCATACATATATCTCTATTTTGATGGAGCTCAATAGCGCTACCTTCAGCAGCTGGGCTTCTAACACCTCCACAAGTCACCTTGAATGGAGGACTGTTTTGTCTGGGAATATACTTCCTCCAATTATGCCTTTCTAAACAGAGATCTTAATTGTCAGGGGTCCCTTTACCCTTACCTTAAACAGAGATCAGACTGGTCTGAACTGCCCAAACCTTTTTAAATGAGGCTTCACTCTTATAAAAGGTAAAGGGACCCCTGACTGTTAAGTCCAGTCGTGGACGACTCTGGGGTTGCGGTGCTCATCTCGCTTCACAGGCCGAGGGAGCCGGTGTTTGTCCGCAGACAGCTTCCGGGTCATGTGGCCAGCATGACTAAGCTGCTTCTGGCGAACCACAGCAGCGCACAGAAACGCCGTTTACCTTCCTGCCAGAGTGGTTCCTATTTATCTACTTGCACTTTGCCGTGGTTTCGAACTGCTAGGTGGGCAGGAGCAGGGACCGAGCAACGGGAACTTGAACCGCCGACCTTCCGATCAGCAAGCCCTAGACTCTGTGGTTTAGACCACAGCGCCACCCGCATCCCTTCATTCTTTTATATATATATATATATATATATATATATATATATATATATATGTATATGTATATGTATATATATCATAGAATCATAGAATCATAGAGTTGGAAGAGACCACAAGGGCCATCCAGTCCAACCCCCTGCCAAGCAGGAAACACCATCAAAGCATTCCTGACAGGTGGCTGTCAAGCCTCTGCTTAAAGACCTCCAAAGAAGGAGACTCCACCACACTCCTTGGCAGCAAATTCCACTGTCGAACAGCTCTTACTGTCAGGAAGTTCTTCCTAATGTTTAGGTGGAATCTTCTTTCTTGTAGTTTGAATCCATTGCTCCGTGTCCGCTTCTCTGGAGCAGCAGAAAACAACCTTTCTCCCTCCTCTATATGACATCCTTTTATATATTTGAACATGGCTATCATATCACCCCTTAACCTTCTCTTCTCCAGGCTAAACATACCCAGCTCCCTAAGCCGTTCCTCATAAGGCATCGTTTCGAGGCCTTTGACCATTTTGGTTGCCCTCCTCTGGACACGTTCCAGCTTGTCAATATCCTTCTTGAACTGTGGTGCCCAGAACTGGACACAGTATTCCAGGTGAGGTCTGACCAGAGCGGAATACAGTGGTACTATTACTTCCCTTGATCTAGATGCTATACTCCTATTGATGCAGCCCAGAATTGCATTGGCTTTTTTAGCTGCTGCATCACACTGTTGACTCATGTCAAGTTTGTGGTCTACCAAGACTCCTAGATCCTTTTCACTTGTACTGCTCTCAAGCCAGGTATCACCCATCCTGTATCTGTGCCTTTCATTTTTTTTGCCCAAGTGTAGTACTTTACATTTCTCCCTGTTAAAATTCATCCTGTTTGCCTTGGCCCAGTTCTCTAATCTGTTAAGGTCATTTTGAAGTGTGATCCTGTCCTCTGGGGTATTAGCCACCCCTCCCAATTTGGTGTCATCTGCAAACTTGATCAGGATGCCCTCAAGCCCATCATCCAAGTCATTGATAAAGATGTTGAATAAGACTGGGCCCAAGACAGAACCCTGTGGCACCCCACTAGTCACTTCTCTCCAGGATGAAGAGGAGCCATTGATGAGCACCCTTTGGGTTCGGTCAGTCAGCCAGTTACAAATCCACTGAATGGTAGCATTGTCTAGCCCGCATTTTACCAGCTTCTTTACAAGAATATCATGGGGCACCTTGTCAAAGGCCTTGCTGAAATCAAGATAGGCTACATCCACAGTGTTCCCTTCGTCTACCAGGCTTGTAATTCTGTCAAAAAATGAGATCAGATTAGTCTGACATGACTTATTTTTCAGAAACCCATGCTGACTTTTAGTGATCACAGCGTTCCTTTCTAGGTGCTCACAGACCGTTTGCTTAATGATCTGCTCTAGAATCTTTCCTGGTATTGATGTCAGGCTGACTGGGCGGTAATTGTTTGGGTCCTCTCTTTTCCCCTTTTTGAAAATAGGGACAACATTTGCCCTCCTCCAGTCTGCTGGGACTTCACCTGTTTTCCAAGAATTCTCAAAGATTACTGCCAGTGGTTCTGAAATCACCTCTGCCAGTTCTTTTAATACTCTGGGATGTAGTTCATCTGGCCCTGGAGACTTGAATACATCTAAACTAGCCAAGTGTGCTTGTACTACCTCCTTACTTATTCTGGGCTGTGTTTCCCCTGCTGAATCATCTGCTCCATATTCTTCAGGTCGGGCATTGTTTTCTTTTTTGGAGAAGACTGAGGCAAAGAAGGTATTGAGGAGTTCTGCCCTTTCTGCGTCCCCTGTTCGCATTTCACCTTCTTCTCCTCTAAGTGACCCCACTGTTTCCTTGTTCTTCCTTTTGCTACGGACATACCCATAAAAACTCTTTTTATTGCTTTTAACCTCTCTAGCAAGCCTGAGTCATTCTGTGCTTTAGCTTTTCTGACTTTGTCTCTACATGTGCTGGCTATTTGTTTGAATTCCTCTCTGGTGGTTTCCCCCTTTTCCATTTCTTGTACATATCCCTTTTAAATCTTAACTCAGTTAAAAGTTCATTAGATAGCCACCCTGGCTTCTTTAGGCACCTTCCATGTTTTCGTCTCATTGGTACTGCTTGAAGTTGTGCTTTTAATATCTCCCTTTTAACAAACTCCCATCCATCATGAACTCCCTTCCCTTTTAGTATTACTGACCATGGGATCACACCCAGCATTTCCCTAAGTTTTCTGAAGTCGGCTTTCTTAAAGTCTAGAATTTGAGTCTTAGTATGCTTGGTTGCTCCTTTCTGATGTATAATAAACTCCAGAAGAGCATGATCACTCCCACCTAATGATCCTACCACTTCTACCCCACTAACCAGGTCATCACTATTGGTTAGAACCAGATCTAAAATGGCTGATCCTCTTGTTGCTTCTCCCACTTTCTGGACAATGAAATTGTCTGCAAGGCCCGTGAGGAATCTGTTCGACCTTATGCTCTTGGCTGAGTTTGACATCCAACAAATATCAGGATAGTTGAAATCCCCCATTACTACTATCTCATTTCCTTTTGAATGCTTGGTCATCTGTTCCAGGAAGGCATCATCTATGTCCTCAGTTTGGCTTGGGGATCTATAGTAAACTCCCACCATGAGATCACTGTTATTTTTCTCTCCCTTAATTTTGACCCAGATACTCTCAATTTGGCTTTGGAGTTTTAAATCATGGATCTCTTCACAGGTATACACATCCCTGACATATAACGCCACTCCTCCTCCTTTCCTGTTTGGTCTATTTCTCTTAAATAGATTGTATCCCTCTATTACTACATTCCAATCATGAGACTCATCCCACCAGGTTTCAGTGATGCCTATTATGTCGTATTTAGTTTGCTGTACCAAGAGCTCAAGTTCATCTTGTTTATTTCCCATGCTCTGTGCATTTGTATACAGACATTGAAAACCATTGATCATTCCCCCTAGTCTCCTACTTAAGGATTTTTTCCTCCCACCACTAGGTCTGTGCGCTGTTTGCTCCATTTGGTCCTTGACTTTTGGATGATCATCTTCAGCCTTTGATAGACTCCTACCTTCAGGACCACTGTCTCCCTCCCCCACATAAGTCAGTTTAAAGCCCTCCTGATGAGGTTTTTGAGATTGTTGGCAAAAACATTCCTCCCAACCCTTGTGAGGTGCAGCCCATCACTTGCCAGAAGTCCATCTTCAAGAAACTGCAGACCATGATCTAAGAAACCAAACCGTTCCTGCCGGCACCATTTGCGAAGCCAGTTGTTCACTTCTCCTATATATATATATATATTATATATATATTCATTTTTACATTCTACAATGTTTCAACAACAAAATTTAAATCTAAACAAATTCAACCTACATTTTCTGCCACTCACCCCCCCCAACTCTGGGGTTCCTTATTTGATATCGTATTCTTACTGCATATCGTATTTGTATATCGTATATCGTATTCTTACTGCATAATCAATTCAAAGCTATTTGCAAATGTATCCTTTATATTTCCTTTAACATTTCTTACTGCTCATGTTTATGTCAATCCTGCTAACGTTTTTAATTGTTTACAATTTGTCTTTATATATTCAGCAAAATTTCCCTATTCTGTTACAAAAAAGTATCTCATGTTGATCTCTTATTCCTCTGGCAAGTTTCACAATCTCAGCATCTTCCGTCAGTTTTACTTGCCAATCGTCTTTTGTTGGTTCTGCTTTTTCTTTCCATCTTTGGGCATATACCATTCAGACAGCTGTGGTAGCATACATAAACAGGGTTTTCCCCCCCTGATCTTTGGGTACCTTTCCCCCCATTATACCTGAAAGAGAAGCTTCTGGTTTTTTAACAAAGGTTATTTTCAGCATTTTTTTCAATTCGTTATAAATCATTTCCCAGAAGACTTTTACTATCTTACACGAACACAACATGTGAAAAAAGGTACCTTCCTTCACTTGACATCCCCAGCAGGCATTTGATTTGGGCTTGTACATTTTAGCTAAGTTGTTGTTGTTCAGTCGTTCAGTCGTGTCCGACTCTTCGTGACCCCATGGACCAGAGCACGCCAGGCACGCCTATCCTTCACTGCCTCTCGCAGTTTGGCCAAACTCATGTTAGTAGCTTCGAGAACACTGTCCAACCATCTCATCTTCTGTCGTCCCCTTCTCCTTGTGCCCTCAATCTTTCCCAACATCAGGGTCTTTTCTAGGGAGTCTTCTCTTCTCATGAGGTGGCCAAAGTACTGGAGCCTCAACTTCAGGATCTGTCCTTCTAATGAGCACTCAGGGTTGATTTCTTTAAGAATGGATAGGTTTGATCTTCTTGCAGTCCATGGGACTCTCAAGAGCCTCCTCCAGCACCATAATTTAGCTAAGTTACTAGGAGTCAAATACCAGCTATACACCATTTTCATATAGTGTTCTTTTAATTCATAACATGCTGTAAATTTCAAATCTCCATTCCACAATCTTTCCCAGGCTGCCATTTCAATGTTATATCATATATCCATTGCACAATGTATCATCAGTGATTTGACATGTTTATTTTTTGTCTACCATTCTAATAATATTTTGCCATTATGGCTTCTATTTTCCAGCAAGTTTTTAATTTATCCCAAACTATATATAAAGTTTTTCCTAATAACATGATTCATGAAAGATTTATGCCTTTCAGTTTTTCCATACCACAAATATGTGTACCAGCCAAATTTATGATTGTGTCCTTCTAACTCCAAAATCTGAACAGTTCTCAATGTTAACCACTCCTTTAACAAGTAAAGGCATAATAAACAGTGGTACCTTGGTTCTCAAATGGCTTAGTTGCCAAACAAATCTGCTCCCGAACGCTGCAAACCCGGAAGTGTTCCAGTTTGCGAACATTTTTTAGAAGCCAAACGTCCGACGTGGCTTCCACTTGAGTGCAGGAAGCTCCTGCAGCCAATCGGAAGCTGAACCTTGGTTTTCGAACAGTTTCAGGAGTTGAATGGACACCTGGAATAGATTAAGTTCGAGAACCAAGGTACCACTGTAATCTTAAATCAGGCAGGGAAAGACAACCTCTTTCCTTTGCTCTAGTTACAGGTAGGTAGCCATGTTGGTCTGCCGTAGTCGAAACAGAATAAAAAATTTTCTTCCAGTAGCACCTTAGAGACCAACTAAGTTTGTTATTGGTATGAGCTTTCGTGTGCATGAACACTTCTTCAGATACACACGAAAGCTCATACCAATAACAAACGTAGTTGGTTTCTAAGGTGCTACTGGAAGGAAATTTTTTATTTTCTATTTTCTTTCTTTCGCATCAATTAAAATTTTATATTTTATTCTTGGTTTCTTCCCCTGCCAGATAAATTTTGTAATATCTCTTTGCCATTCTTTGAAACTTCCTGCATTGCCAATCACTGGAGCTGTTTGGAATAATTCAGGATTCAATATCGTTAGCTGGACTGGAAGTAGTTTCTGTCAGATTTTCTGTTTCTGCCTGTCAGTTTTGGATGACCAAAGAGACTACTGACCTTGGAGATGGTGTGGATTCCATGATAGGGCCAAAAAAATACATCCCAGAAAAGAGCCAGGCCTTTTGAGTCAGGTTGCCATAAATATCTCAGTGAATGCCAGTCCAGAAAGGCAGCGATTCCTTTACTAAGGACCTCCCATCTAACTCCCTATGGGGCTTCCTACAACAGAAGCAGTGATGTGCTTTGTTCAATAATTGTGGACTCTCCTTCCTCCTGATGCTCAAATCCATATCTCTCTTTGTTGCAGGTGGTGATGAATTAGAAATTAAGAACCAGCGAATCCATGACAAAGTCCACACAGTGGAGAACCCGTATCAAAATGTGGAGTGTGGAGAGAGCTCTCATTCCTCATCCCATCCAAGAAATCCCATTGGGAAGAAAACGTATCAGTGCTTGGAATGTGGGAAGAGCTTCCGTCAGAGGTCCCATCTCACGGCCCATCAAAGAATTCACACAGGGGAGAAACCCTATCAGTGCTTGGAATGTGGGAAGAGCTTCAACATGAAACAAAATCTCACTACCCATCAAAGAATTCATAAAGGAGAGAAACCTTATCAGTGCTTGGAATGTGGGAAGAGCTTCAGTACAAAGGCCTATGTCATTTCCCATCAAAAAATCCATACAAGGGAGAAACCATATAAGTGCTGGGAATGTGGAAAGAGCTTTGACTGGAAATATAATCTCACTTCCCATCAAAGAATTCATACAAAACCTTATCAGTGCTTGGAATGTGGAAAGAGCTTCAGTGAAAGCATCAAACTCACTGCCCATCAAATAATTCATACAGGGGAGAAACCATTTCAGTGCTTGGAATGTGGAAAGAGCTTCAGTCGGAGCGACTCTTTCACTTTCCATCAAAGAACTCATACAGGGGAGAAACCCTATCAGTGCTTGGAATGTGGAATGAGATTCACTCAGAAAGGAAGTCTCACTTCCCACCAAAGAACTCATACCTGGGAAAGCCCACATAAATGCTTGGAATGTGGAAGGACTTTTAGTCAGGACTCCCATCTCATTTCCCATCAAATAATTCATACAATGGAGAGACCATATAAATGCTTGGAATGTGGAGAGAGTTTTAGTCAGGAGTCCTTTCTCACTTCCCATCAAAGAACTCACAGCAGGGAGAATCAGATTCCCCAAGAATCATTGGATTGTTGCATTGGATTGGATGGTGAGAGTCATCTTCTCCAACCCCCTGTAATGCAGGATATTCCACAAAAGAATTCATGACAGATGGCCATCCAATCTTTGCTTTAAAACCTTTAAATGAAGAAGAATCCACCATCACCTGAACTTGTTTGTTCTACAGTCAAGCAGTTCTTGCTGTCAGAAAGTTCTTCCTGATGTTTCATCAGATTCTCCTTACTTGTATCTTGAATGCATTGGTGTGTCCTTCCACCGGAACAGGAAAAAGCAAGTTTGCTCAATTTTCCATGGCACAGCCCTTTAGATATTGGAAGATGTCTTTCAGATCTCCTTCTCCATCTCCTTTTCTCCATGATTCTATGTTGATGCAGCCCAGAATAGCATCAGCTTTTTATTTTGCTGCTGCATCTCACTGTTGACTCACTACAAGCCTGTGGTCTACTAAGAGGCCTTGATCCTTTTCACATATATGCATGATATTCCTGCCTACGTGCAGAACCTGATATTTGTCCCTACTGAAATTCATTTATTGCATTCAAATACCCCCTTTTCCTCCAAGGTTCTCCCCCTCTTCTTTTAATCCTGACAATAACCCTGTGAGGTTGGTCAGGATGTGAAGCAGTTCCGGGCCCCCAAGGACACCTGGTGAGCATCATGGCCGAGCAGGAATTTGTACCCAGGTCTGCCAAGTCATACTCTCTAACCACTATACCACCCTAGCTCTACCATGAGACTGTCAGAAATTGTGCATGCGTGTGCTTCTGCTTCATGTTTAGGTGCAGTGTTCTGGTCCTTGTACTTAAAAGTTCTGCACACATGTACCGGTATCAAAACAATAATATAATAGTGCATTTAAGGTACTGTTAGTTAGGCGGGCAGAAAGGGTGAGTAACAATCTACAGTGGTACCTTAGTTCTCGAACTTTATGCGTTCTGGAAGTCCGTTCCCAAACCAAAGCGTTCCAAAACTAAGGTGCGCTTTCCCTTAGAAAGTAATGCAAAATGGATTGATCCATTCCAGACTTTTAAAAACAACCCCTAAAACAGCAATTTAACATGAATTTTACTACTAACGAGACCATTGATCCATAAAATGTAAGCAATAAACCATGTACTGCAGTCACACATTCTATCAGTAACTGAACTGGGTTCCACGCAGTCACACACACAAAAAAGCCACAAAAATAGATAGCAATAAAATAAATAAAATAAAATCCTTCCAGTAGCACCTTAGAGACCAACTGTTTGTTATTGGTATGAACTTTCGTGTGCATGCACACTTCTTCAGATACCTGAAGGAATTTTTTTATTTTTTATTTTGTTTCGACTATGGCAGACCAACACGGCTACCTACCTGTAACTAGCAAAAAAAAAAAAAGACAGACCTCAGCATAACACTCAAAATGAAAGTGGGGCACTCAAATCGGAAGTGTAACACTCAAAACAGAGTATGATCGGCTTCCGAAAAATGTTCACAAACTGGAACACTTACTTCTGGGTTTGCAGTGTTTGGGTTCCAAGTTGTTTGAGGACCAAGGCGTTTGAGAACCAAGGTACCACTGTATGTCCTTTCAAATGTGTTTGTGGGAAGGTGGTTATTCTTTTGTTTTGATTCTTGCTTTTATTATGTATTTTGTGTTTTTATTTTGTATTTTTATGCTGTGAAGCACTCTGAGATCTTCTGGTGAAAGTCATTATACAAATGTAATACATTAAATGGCAAAGTAGTCATAAACAATAAATCAAACTTTAGAATACACAACCAGACTGAAGAATACCCACATAAATCATGAGACGTTCTAAAATAAAGATACAAAAACCTACAGCTACAGCCCCCCCCCCCAACCTGCTAAACCCAAGAGTCTTTTGAGCAGCCTCAGCTTTTGTAGCTGGAGTCAGTCTGGACTCTTTTAGGCTACATGGGGAAAGGCCTGAAAGGATGGAGCTCTTGGAGACTCACAGCCAGGATGGTTTCTGTCCTCTTCAGCAGCCTCAACCTTTGTAGCACTGGGTCCTTCTGTCCTAGGCCATGTGGAAAAAGACCTGCATGGCAGGGAGATGGTCTTCCAGGACTCGCAGCCAAGATGGTTTCTGGCCACTTCAAGAGAGACAGTTGGAGGTTGGAGTGGGGTGGGAGAGCGGTGGGAGTTGTGAAGGAGGGTTGGTTAGATCAGTAGAATAGGAACAGCATAATAAAGCCTCATTTTACACTTTTAATAAAATAAAAGTAACAGTAACATCTGAAAGCACATGCTGATGTGCACAAAGTTACCTTTAATAACACGGTTATACTGCACCAGACACTTCGTTCCTTGCTATGTTGGGGGTGAAGTGTTCAGATAGGAGTTTTCTGGGGTGGCACCAGGAATCAAGGGGGTGTTTGGTGAAAGGCCCCTTGAATAAAAGTGGGGAGGTGGTGCAGGGAGGTGTGGGCATTGCCAGATCACCTCTGAGTGAGGGCAAAGGGGGCACAACATGGGGAGATAAACTAGACTTCTTCATGGGACATTCTGAAGTGTTCAAAGCACTTCATAAAAACAAACTCTCACAACTGGTGGACCAGTATCATTTATCCAGTACTGCAGTATGCTAAAGAATGGATGGAGAGCAGAAAAGGGTGTGAACTGGGCACTCTCTTCCTTGTCCCTCCCTCCCCCCCCCCAAAAAAATTCCTGCCTATTGACACCTGTTTGGAGGTCCCAGGCATTTGCTGAACTCTTATGTGCTGATTTTTTTAGTATTGGATAGTTGGGGGGGGGGGTTAAATGTGATTTTAAAGTGGGGGTGTCTTTGGAGGAGCGTTGAGCTATGTCTGCGTCCTTGAGCTGGAAAAGTGCCTGTGACATTGCCCTATTACTGGGGCAGAAGGAAGGGAATTGCTGTGAAGAATGGGCAGGCACAAACTGCTAAGCCCAAGGGTCTGATCAGCAGCCTCAACCTTTGTAGCTGGAGTCAGCCTGGACTCTCCTAGGCCACATGGGAAAAGGCCTGCAAGGCAGGAGAAGGTCTTAGAGGAAGCACAGCCAGGATGGTCACTGTCCTCGTCCGCAGTCTCAGCTTTTGTAGCTGGAGTCCATCTGTCCATCCATCACCCTGGACCAAAGAATTGAAAGGACAAGAAAGGAGATTCCACGAAATACTGGGACTCCCTCGGAAGCTGACGTACTCTCCTTCCTTGGAGGTCTTTACACAGAGCTGGGATGACCATCCGTCGTGGATGTTTCGGTTGAGATTCCTGCGTAGAAGGAGGAGGCGGGACTAGATGACCCTGGGGGTCCCCCCAACCCTCCGATTCCCCGTTGGGGTTTCCTCCTTCAGGCAGAGCCTTCCCCTCCTGCTGCTGTTTCCAAGGGAGGGAGCAGCTCAGCTCGCCAGCCAAGAGGGTCCCCCAAAATCCTCCCCGGGGGGGGGGGATGCGCGACGCTCCTGCTTGGAGAGGGAGAGAAGGGTGCGCTCGGCTGGCCAAGGGTTAAGAGGAGCAGAGCTGGATTCCTAGAGAGGACAGGAAAGGAAGGCGAAGCGGGCAGGTCCTCCAGAGCCAAAGCCCCTCCCTCCGCAGCGCCTTCCTTCCTCGAGACGAAGGGATCCAGCTGCTCTCTGCTCCGCCTCTTCTGGGATCTGGTGAGCCTCCTCTCCCTTCCCCAGAGGGTGCATTGGGGAGAAGGGGGTCCCAGGGGTGCATAGGGGGTCTTCCAAATTCATGCAGCAGGGGACCCCCCTCCCCCCTGCACGGTAAAAGGCAAAGCCGTTCAGGGAGGGGGAAGGTTCCTCATCCATCTTTTCTTGGGGGCGGCGGAGAAGCAGCAGCAGCAGCTGTGGAACCAGCTCAGGTAGGGGAAAGAGGCGGAGGGGTGGGGCAGCCAGGGGTCTACCTCCACCATTCCTCATAAGGCTTGGCTTCCAGACCCTCGACCACCCTGGTCGCCCTCCTCTGCACACCTCCCAGCTTGCCAATATCCTTCCTAAATTGTGGTGCCCAGAACTCCAGGAGCGGTCTGCCCAAGGCAGAATTGAGTGGTGCTGTTAATTCCCTTGATCTGGACTCTAGACTTCTGTGGATGCAGCCTGCAATCTACAACCCCCCCTCCCTACGTTCCGCATCTTACGTTTTTGTGGCTGGTTCTTCCTGCCTAAGTGAAGAACCTTACATTTGTCCCTCTGGAAATTCCTGAGGGACACCCGTACTTTCTCAAAGGCCCAGCTGTAGTTGGAAAGGCAGTGCATCACCTCTTGAGAGAAGCCTCATGCACTCCTGTCTTCCCACTTACCTTTGTCTCTCGCAGGGGACAGAAGGTTGCTGGCAAGACTTCCTCATCCATCTTTTCTTGGTGGTGGAGGGGAAGCAGTGGCTGTGGAAGCAGATCAGGTAGGGGGAAGGTGCCCTGTGGGGAAAGAGGCAGAGGGGTGGGGCAGCCAGGGGGCCTCTGAAGGAATCTCCTGCCTCTTCCTCTTGGCTTCTGTCAAAACTGCCCTTAACAAAGACGGACAATGTTATCGAAGAAGGTTTACGTGCTGAGAATAAGGAACTGCCACCTCACCTTAATTCTCCTTCTGAATGTCGTTACCATTATTTATCGATCATTGCAGCCTTATTTGTCGATTTATGGTTGTTGTTGTTGTTGTTCAGTCGTTCAGTCGTGTCCGACTCTTCGTGACCCCATGGACCAGAGCACGCCAGGCACGCCTATCCTTCACTGCCTCTCGCAGTTTGGCCAAACTCATGTTAGTAGCTTCGAGAACACTGTCCAACCATCTCATCTTCTGTCGTCCCCTTCTCCTTGTGCCCTCAACCTTTCCCAACATCAGGGTCTTTTCTAGGGAGTCTTCTCTTCTCATGAGGTGGCCAAAGTACTGGAGCCTTAACCTCAGGATCTGTCCTTCTAGTGAGCACTCAGGGCTGATTTCTTTAAGAATGGATAGGTTTGATCTTCTTGCAGTCCATGGGACTCTCAAGAGTCTCCTCCAGCACCATAATTCAAAAGCATCAATTCTTCGGCGATCAGCCTTCTTTATGGTCCAGCTCTCACTTCCGTACATTACTACTGGGAAAACCATAGCTTTAACTATACGGACCTTTGTTGGCAAGGTGATGTCTTTGCTTTTTAAGATGCTGTCTAGGTTTGTCATTGCTTTTCTCCCAAGAAGCAGGCGTCTTCTAATTTCGTGAGTGCTGTCACCATCTGCAGTGATCATGGAACCCAAGAAAGTGAAATCTCTCACTGCCTCCATTTCTTCCCCTTCTATTTGCCAGGAGGTGATGGGACCAGTGGCCATGATCTTAGTTTTTTTGATGTTGAGCTTCAGACCATATTTTGCGCTCTCCTCTTTCACCCTCATTAAAAGGTTCTTTAATTCCTCCTCACTTTCTGCCATCAAGGTTGTATCATCAGCATATCTGAGGTTGTTGATATTTCTTCCGGCAATCTTAATTCCGGTTTGGGATTCATCCAGTCCCGCCTTTCGCATGATGAATTCTGCATATAAGTTAAATAAGCAGGGAGACAATATACAGCCTTGTCGTACTCCTTTCCCAATTTTGAACCAATCAGTTATTCCATATCCAGTTCTAACTGTAGCTTCTTGTCCCACATAGAGATTTCTCAGGAGACGGATGAGGTGATCAGGCACTCCCATTTCTTTAAGAACTTGCCATAGTTTGCTATGGTCGACACAGTCAAAAGCTTTTGCATAGTCAATGAAGCAGAAGTAAATGTTTTTCTGGAACTCTCTAGCTTTCTCCATAATCCAGCGCATGTTTGCAATTTGGTCTCTGGTTCCTCTGCCCCTTCGAAATCCAGCTTGCACTTCTGGGAGTTCTCGGTCCACATACTGCTTAAGCCTGCCTTGTAGAATTTTTAGCAAAACCTTGCTAGCGTGTGAAATGAGCGCAATTGTGCGGTAGTTGGAGCATTCTTTGGCACTACCCTTCTTTGGGATTGGGATGTAGACTGATCTTCTCCAATCCTCTGGCCACTGCTGAGTTTTCCAAACTTGCTGGCATATTGAGTGTAGCACCTTAACAGCATCATCTTTTAGAATTTTGAATAGTTCAGCTGGAATATCATCACTTCCACTGGCCTTGTTGTTAGCAAGGCTTTCTAGGGCCCATTTGACTTCACTCTCCAGGATGTCTGGCTCAAGGTCAGCAACCACACTACCTGAGGTGTACGAGACCTCCATATCTTTCTGGTATAATTCCTCTGTGTATTCTTGCCACCTCTTCTTGATGTCTTCTGCTTCTGTTAGGTCCTTTCCACTTTTGTCCTTAATTGTGGTAATCTTTGTACGAAATGTTCCTTTCATATCTCCAATTTTCTTGAACAGATCTCTGGTTTTTCCCATTCTGTTGTTTTCCTCTATTTCTTTGCATTGCTCGTTTAAAAAGGCCCTCTTGTCTCTCCTTGCTATTTTTTGGAAATCTGCATTCAATTTCCTGTATCTTTCACTATTTCCCTCGCATTTTGCTTGCCTTCTCTCCCCCGCTATTTGTAAGGCCTCATTTGACAGCCACTTTGCTTTCTTGCATTTCTTTTTCATTGGGATGGTTTTCGTTGCTGCCTCCTGTATAATGTTACGAGCCTCCATCCACAGTTCTTCAGGCACTCTATCCACCAAATCTAGATCCTTAAACCTGTTCTTCACTTCAACTGTGTATTCATAAGGAATTTGACTTAGATTGTATCTTACTGGCCCAGTGGTTTTTCCTACTTTCTTCAGTTTAAGCTGGAATTTTGCTATAAGAAGCTGATGATCTGAGCCACAGTCAGCTCCAGGTCTTGTTTTTACTGACTGTATAGAGCTTCTCCATCTTTGGCTGCAGAGAATATAATCAATCTGATTTCGATGTTGCCCATCTGGTGATGTCCATGTGTAGAGTCGTCTTTTGTGTTGTTGGAAAAGAGTGTTTGTGATGACCAACTTGTTCTCTTGACAGAACTCTATTAGCCTTTGCCCTGCTTCATTTTGAACTCCAAGGCCAAACTTGCCAGTTGTTCCTTTTATCTCTTGACTCCCTACTTTAGCATTCCAATCCCCTATAATGAGAAGAACATCCTTCCTTGGTGTCATTTCTATAAGGTGTTGTAAGTCTTCATAGAATTGGTCAATTTCAGTTTCTTCAGCACTGGTAGTTGGTGCATAAACTTGGATTACTGTGATGTTAAAAGGTCTGCCTTGGATTCGTATCGAGATCATTCTATCATTTTTGAGATTGCATCCCAGTACAGCTTTCGCCACTCTTTTGTTGACTATGAGGGCCACTCCATTTCTTTTATGGGATTCCTGCCCACAGTAGTAGATATGATAGTCATCCGAACTGAATTCACCCATTCCCGTCCATTTCAGTTCACTGATGCCCAGGATGTCAATGTTTATTCTTGCCATCTCGTTTTTTACCACATCCAGCTTACCAAGGTTCATGGTTCTTACATTCCAGGTTCCTATGCTATACTTTTCTTTACAGCATTGGACTTTCCTTTCGCTTCCAGGCATATCCGCAACTGAGCGTCCTTTCGGGTTTGGCCCAGCCGCTTCATCAGCTCTGAATCTACTTGTACTTGTCCTCTGCTCTTCCCCAGTAGCATGTTGGACGCCTTCCGACCTGAGGGGCTCATCTTCCAGCGTCATATCTTTTATATGCCTGTTGTCTTTGTCCATGGAGTTTTCTTGGCAGGGATACTGGAGTGGCTTGCCAGTTCCTTCTCCAGGTGGATCACGTTTGGTCCAAACTCTCCACTACGACCTGTCCATCTTGACCTGTCCATAGCTTCCCTGAGTAATTCAAGCCCCTTCGCCACGACAAGGCAGTGATCCATGAAGGGGCGATTTATGGTGAAATCCTAAAATACGCTTCTCACCAGTTTACAAACCATTAAAAAAACAAACAAACCAGTAGCCAGGACTAGGGCTGGGTAATAACTGCTTTTCAACATCTAAGGTCCCGCCAGCTAAACACCACACAAGAAAATTAGAACATAGATACAATATTAAATAAGGATAAGAAATTGCCAATAGAAATAAATATATGTACAATGAAACGCAGAGGGACAGATAGGAGGAAGTCAAACCAAAATGTAAAGGAAAAGAGAAGGGAATGTATCAATAGAGTGTGTGTGTAATTGTAGTATTGTTTTTATTGTTTATTTGTTTTGTTCGTGTTAATAATTATGTGTGTAAAACCTAATAAATATTAATTAAAAAATAAATAAATAAACACCACACTGGGGCGGTATATCACAATATCGGAAAGGAGCAATGTCAAAGCAGCAGTGGGTGAGGCAGGCTGGCGAACTCTCACCCGCTGCCTTGCTTGGGGCAGGGTGGGGGAGCGAGCAGAATGCATCTCCTTCCCTGGATGGAGAGGAGCATCCGCTGCTGCCTTGAGGCAGGCAAAGGGGACTGGTGAGGCTCAGCTGGGGCGGGTGGGCTTCTTTGGGTCTTCTCACTCCCCAGCTGAGCAACCCCATGTCCCACTGGTGTGCATCCAGGCCTAACCAGGATTCACCTAACCAGCCCCATCTGTTTCCCCAGCATCTGCACATTGTCCCCCATGTGCCCCTTGAAGTTCACCTCGGGGCATTGGAAGAACAATGCACACAACAAAACAAAATAATTCCATTAAAACAGTGTGGTACTTAACAAGCAGGAAATGAAAAAACCCCCACAATTCATAGAGGATATTCTTTATACTGGCTAAGAGGAAGACCTTTCTCTCTCTTTTTTTAAAGAGTTCACTGTCCCTTGAAGACATAGCTGTTCATTTCCTGCGTGAGCAGTTGCTGGATCCTGACTAGAGAGCTCTGCATACGGAAGTTATAAAGGAGAATTGTGGGATCATGGCCTTTCTCGGTAAGTTCCTGTTGGAACTTAATATCTGTTTTGATATTCCATATATAATATATATATATATATATCTGTATGGTGAACCACCCAGATTTTGATGGAGCTGAACAGCACCACCTACAGCATCTGGGATTCTCACACCCACACAATTTACCTTGAATGGGGGACTGTTGACAGTTTTGCCTGTGAATATTCTTACTCCATTGATGCCTTTTTAAACAAGGATCAGGCTGGTCTGAACTGCCCAGGCCTGAAGTAGGCTTCAGAGTGGTTAGGGACGTGGACGTAGCTTCTGTCCTTTTTTTTTTTAATTGAAAGTTTTCAACATACAATACATCAAAAACCAAGATAATGTAAATATAGAGAAGAAAACAACAGAAACAAAAAAGAGAAAAAAGTTAAGTATCATAAAAAAGGAAAAGGAAAAGATGGAACCAGGTGATGCCTTCTTAAGAGGCATTAGCGCTTTATATAAGGAACAATGGACAAAGATTATAATAAACAATATTGTCTCAGAGAAATGTAACATTAGGAAAAGAAAAAGACAATGATGCAGACCCTTTCTGTTATTATTTATCTTTTCCTTAGAAATTTTACTGCAAAATATTAGGAATAATGACAAAAATAGGGGAATAAAAGTGGGCAAACAAATTTATAAAACAAAAGTTTTTGTTGGATGATAACCCTGTCTTAACCCTGGAAGAACCTCTAGAAGGTATATTAGAATTATTAAAGGAGATAATTGAATTTGGAAAATTGGCAGGTTTTAAAATGAATAAAGAGAAAACCAAAATGTTAGTTAAAAACATGGATAATCAAGCTAAAATGAATTTAGGGGAGATTACCGGCTGGAAAATAGAGAAAAAAGTGAAGTGTTTAGGAATGTGGGTATTGACAAACGATCATAACGTCTATAATGATAACTATGTGAAAACCTGGGAGGGAAATTAAAAAGATTTAGATACATGGGACAGAATGCAATTATCAGTAATGGGGAGAATCTTGGCGATAAAAATGAATAGTCCCCCAAAATTCTATTTTTATTCCAAACAATCCCAATACTTAATAATAATAATAATAATATAATAATAAATTTTTATTTGTACCCCGCCCTCCCCAGCCGAAACCGGGCTCAGGGTGGCTAACAACAGTAAAAATCACAATAGAATAAAAACCAATTAGGTTAAAATACAAGTTAAAAACCAGTTTAAAATGCCGATTCATTTGCACCCATTACCAAACCAGGGGGAGGAAACCATCAGACTTTAAGTGTCCGACCCGAAGGCCAGGTGGAACAACTCTGTCTTGCAGGCCCTGCGGAAAGATGTCAAATCCCGCAGGGCCCTAGTCTCTTGCGACAGAGTGTTCCACCAGGTTGGGGCCAGAACTGAAAAAGCCCTGGCCCTGGTTGACACCAGTCTGGCAGCCTTGTGGCTCGGGATCTCCAGCAGGTTATTATTAGTAGACCTTAAGGTCCTTTGCGGGGCATAATGGGAGAGGCGGTCCTGTAGGTACGAGGGTCCTAGGCCGCATAAGGCTTTAAAGGTCAAAACCAGCACCTTGAACCTGATCCTGTACTCCACCGGGAGCCAGTGAAGCTGGTAAAGCACTGGATGAATGTGGTCCCGCGGCAAGGACCCCGTAAGGAGCCTCGCCGCGGCATTCTGCACCCGCTGGAGTTTCTGGATCAACTTCAAGGGCAGCCCCGCGTAGAGCGAGTTACAATAATCAAGCCTGGAGGTGACCGTCGCATGGATCACTGTGGCCAGATCCGGGCGAGAAAGGTAGGGGACCAACTGCTTGATACGTCGGAGATGGAAAAATGCCACCCTTGCTGTGGCTGCAACCTGTGCCTCCATGGAAAGGGAGGCGTCGAAGGTTACACCCAAACTCTTGACAGAAGGCACTGGCGCTAATTGGGCCCCTGCAAGAGATGGGAGTTGGCCCCCCAGCCCCATGTCGCCCCGACCCAGCCAGAGGACCTCTGTCTTCGAAGGATTTAGCTTCAACTGGCTCCCACGCATCCATCCAGCCACAGCTTCCAAGCACCTGGTCAGTGTGTCTGGGACCGAGTCAGGGCGGCCGTCCATCAACAGATAAAGCTGGGTGTCATCAGCATATTGATGACAACCCAGCCCAAAACTCCGGACAATCTGGGCAAGAGGGCGCATAAAGATGTTAAAAAGCATCGGGGAAAGGATTGCGCCCTGCGGGACTCCACACACCAAGGAGTGCCACGGCGACAACTCCCTCCCTAGTGCCACTCTCTGTCCCCGACCTGAGATAAAGGAGCGCAGCCATTGTCGGACTGTGCCCTGAATCCCCACATCGGCAAGGCGGTGGTCTAAAAGTTCATGATCGACCATGTCAAAGGCTGCTGACAAATCTAAAAGGATCAGCAGTCCTGACCCGCCTTGATCCAGCTGTCTACGGAGATCGTCTGTTAGCGCGACTAAAGCCGTCTCGGTCCCATAACCAGGGCGAAAGCCGGACTGGAATGGATCCAAAGCCGATGTTTCCTCCAGAAATCCACCAAGCTGTTCAGCGACCGCTCTCTCAATTACCTTACCCAGGAACGGAAGGTTCGAAACTGGGCGGTAATTGGATAGATCTAAAGGATCTAAAGATGTTTTCTTTAAGAGCGGACGCACCACTGCTTCCTTCAACTCTCCTGGGAATGTCCCGGTGCCAAGGGACAAGTTGATAATCTCACCCAAGGGGGCCCGTACCTCGTCTGGACAAGCTCTAATCAGCCAAGACGGGCATGGGTCAAGGGAGCAAGTGGTGGGCCTTCCAGCTCGGAGGAATCTGTCAACATCGGCAGGGGATATCCGATCGAAGTGGTCCAGTACTGGACCCGAGGACAGTCGAGGGGCCTCCAGTTCTGTTAATGTATCCAAATTGGCGGGGAGGTCACGGCGGAGCAGCAAGACTTTCTCCGCAAAAAAGCTCGCAAATGCCTCACAGCTATAAGTCAAATTCGTATTTAAATTTGGTTGTTCCTCTAGGGTTGTTAAGGACCTAATTATTCTAAACAGTTGTGCTGGGCGAGAGCTAGCGGATGCAATGGTAGCTGAGAAGTAGGACTTCTTTGCAGCTTTCACTGCCATCTCATAGGCTTTCATAAGTGTCCTATAGGATGCTCTTGAAGCTCCGTCGCGAGCACGCCGCCATACTCGCTCTAGTCGTCTGAGATCCCGCTTCATTTTCCTAAGCTCCTCAGTAAACCAGGGGGCCCGGTTTCGGCGGGGTCGCAGAGGGCGCTTAGGTGCGATCTCATCAATGGCCATCAAGAGCCGGTTATTCCAGTCCTTGACAAGCTCATCTAATGAGCCGCCAGGGGGGGCAGGGTCCCGCAGGGCCTGACGAAATCCATCAGGATCCATCAGTCTCTGCGGGCGAGCCAAAATAGGCTCGCCACCCAAGCGGGGTTGGGGTGGAAAGTCAATCCTGGCTTTCAGAGCGTAGTGATCAGACCATGGCACTTCTACTATTGAGGACATGATCACATCTATACCCGCACCAAAAATCAAATCCAGCGTGTGGCCTGCTTGGTGTGTGGGACCCAAAACAAACTGGGAGAGCCCTAATGTCGCCATGGAAGACACCAGGTCCAGAGACTGTGAGGGGGAGGTGGCATCAGCATGGACGTTGAAGTCCCCCAAGACCAGTAGGTTAGGGAACTCCAAGGTCCAGCTTGCCACCACCTCCAGCAGGTCTGACAGGGTGGCTGCTGGTGCGCTAATGACACACAATGCCTAAAAGATTGACGAAAAGACCTGTTTAAGTTTATTTGGAGGGGGAATAAACCTAGGATAAAACATTGATTCTCATTGATATAAAAGACAGAGGAGGTTCTGCACTCCCATATTTGGAATTGTATTTTGAAGCTGCCTGCCTGTCTTGGATAAAAGACTGGATACTGCTGGAAAACACACAGCTGCTAGACTTGGAGGGACGTGATGTCAAACACAGCTAGCATGCTTGAATCTGGTATGGCAAAGTGGGAATACGTAAAAGCTTCGCCAACCATGTAATTAGAAAAAACTTAATTAGGGTGTGGGAAAAATACAAAAAAAGAAGAAGAAAGAAAACGAAACACTATTCAATAATTGGAGGCTCCATTTCTTGCTGAGGCTCTAACCCATTTCTCTCTTTGCTGTAGGTGATGATGAATTAGAAATGAAGAACAAGGGAGACCATGATGAAATCCACACAGAGGAGAAACCAAGTAAATATTTGGAATGTGGAATGAGCTTTAGTCAAAGCTCCCATTCAACTTCCCAAAAAAGGACTCCCATTGGGGAGAAACCCTACCAGTGCTTGGAATGTGGGAAGAGCTTCAATCAGAGGGGTCATCTCACTATACATGAAAGAATTCATACAGGGGAGAAACCTTATCAGTGCTTAGAATGTGGGAAGAGCTTCAGTTACAGGTGCAGCCTCAGTTCCCATCAAAGAATTCACACAGGGGAGAAACCTTATCAGTGCATGGAATGTGGAAAGAGGTTTATTCGGGGGGAACAACTCATGGTCCATCAAAGAATTCACACAGGGGAGAAACCTTTTCAGTGCTTGGAATGTGGAAAGAGCTTTAGTCAGAGTGCCACTCTCACTTCCCATCAAAGAATTCATACAAGAGAAAAACCTTATCGGTGCTTGGAATGTGGGCAGACCTTCAACTGGAAATATAATCTCACTTCCCATCAAAGAATTCATAGAAGAGAAAAACCTTATCAGTGCTTGGAATGTGGCCAGAGCTTCAGGGAAAGCACCAAGCTCACTTCCCATCAAAGAATTCACACAGGGGAGAAACCCTATCAGTGCTTGGAATGTGGAAAGAGCTTTAAACAGAAGGGAGGTCTAACTTCCCATCAAATAATTCATACAGGGGAGAAACCATTTCAGTGCAGGGAATGTGGGAGGAGATTCACTCATAGTGGCAATCTCACTTCCCATGAAAGAACTCATACCTGGGAGAGCCCATATAAATGCTTGGAATGTGGAAGAAGTTTTAGTCAGGACTCCTATCTCATTTCCCATCAAATAATTCATACAGGGGCAAGACCATATAAATGCTTGGAATGTGGAAAGAGTTTTAGTCAGGAGTCCTATCTTACTTCCCACCAAAGAACTCACAGTGGGGAGAATCACAGTCTCCCAGAATCTTTGAGCTGTTGCATTGGGTTGGATGGTGAGGGTCATCTGCTCCAACCCCCTGTAACGCAGGATATTCAACAAAAGAATTCATGACAGATGGCCATCCAACCTTTGCTTGAAAACCTTCCAATTCAAGAAGAGTCCACCACCACCTGAACTAGTTTGTTCCACAGTCAAGCTGTTCTTACTGTCAGAAAGTTCTGCCTGATGTTAGGCAGATTCTCCTTTCTTGTAACTTGAATGGATTTGTTTGGGTCCTTCCACCGGAGCAGGAGAAAGCAAGCTTGCTCCCTCTTCCATGGCACAGCTCTTTACATATTGGAAGGCGGCTATCACACCTCCTTCTCAATCTTCTCTTCTCCATGATAAACATCCCCATCTCCCTCAACTGTTCCTCAATAGGCTTGGTTTCCAGAGCCTTGATCACCTTGGTCTCCCTCCTCTGCAACACATTCCAGCTTATTAGGGATGAAGCTGGTTCAGAATCTGGCACAAAAGGTTTGGCCCCAGAGACATCAAAGCCATTGTGGAGATACAAAGGAAGCAGCTTGCAAAAGGGATGGAGGTAATCCAGAATGCATCAACCGTAATGAAGTGCATAAACTGTGTTACTGAGAGGAAGCTGAAACCTCCTTTCCCACCATGTATGCAACATAACTTTCCTGCATTTCAAGGGGTTTGACTAAAAGACCGTCTGTGCTCCTTCCAACTCTACAATGCTGTTTCCATTATCCTGTCTTGATGCAGCTTGATGCAGAATGAGCCTTTCTTTGTTGGTGCTTCACACTGTTGACATAAGAGCCCTAGATGCTTTTTATGTGTACTACTGGCTAGCTAGTTGTCCCTCATCTTAAATTTGTGCAGCTGGTTGTGCCTGTACATCCTGACATTTGTCCTTATTGAAATTCATTAATTGCATTCATATAACACCCTTTCCGTGAAGGTGGTGTTACACGGTTCTTCCCCATCTCATTTTATGCTGACTATATAATCCTGTGAGGTAAGTTTGGCTGTGAAGCAGTGCTTGGCCTCCAAGGTCACACAGTGAGCTTCATGGCTGAGTGGGGATTTGAACCCAGGTCTGCCAGGTCATAGTCCGGCACTCTAACCACTATATCACACTAGCTCTATAATGAAACTCTCAGAAAGTGCATGCATTTTGTATTTTTATACTGTATTTTTACACCATGAATCGCCCTGAGATCTTTGAATGAAGGGTGGTATAATATTTTACAAACAGCCAAATAAATGGATAAAATTAAAGTGGTTAGAAACAATCCTTAAAAAATATGCAACCAAACTGAAGAATAGCCACATAAATCACAAGAAGATATAAAATACCAACCTCAGAACACCTGACCAAACCTCCTAAGTCCAAGGGTTTATTCAGCAACCTCAGCTTTTGTAGCTGGAGTCAGTCCGTCCACCAGTCACTCTAGGGCCTGCCCTTCCAGGCCACTTGTGAAAAGGCCTACAAGGCAGGGAGCAGGTCTTCCAGGACTCACAGCCAAGATGGTGTCTGGCCTTTTCAGTAGACAGTTGGAGTGGGGAGTGAGGTGGTGACGGCAGGGTTGGTTAGAGCAGTAGAATAAGAACAGCATAATAATGCCCCTTGTTTCAGTTTTAATAAAGTAACCAAAAAAACAAAAAAAGGAACAGGAACATCTGAAAGCACATGCTTATGTACACAAAGTTACCTTGAACTTCTTATTATTTAATAAATCAGTTATACTCCACCAGACGTATCATTCCTTGGTATGTTGGTTGTGAAATGTTCAGATAAAAGTCATCAGGGGTGGCAGTGGGAAGAAGATAAGATAATCTTTATTGTCATTGTCCCCAAATTACTTGGCTGCTCCATCCACCCAGACAGAAAGGGGGTTATTGGTGAAAGACCTAGTAAAAACTGAGCTCACAGCAGCTGTGCCCAGTGGGAAGGTGGCGGAGGGTGTGGGCACTGCCAGACCAAAGGTGGCAAAACGAAAAAAACCAGTGGGTGGCAGTCTTTAGACAGAGAACCAAAAAAACGCCACACAACGGCCACTGTAGGTAAGCCACAGATGAACGAAAACTTTCTTTATTGTAAAATAACCAGACAGTGTTCCGGTAAAGTCTATGACCACTGCTCCGAGTGAAGTGTATAATTTAACAAGCTATGTTAGCTGAAGAAGTGTTCGAAACAGTGACTTTACCGGAACACTGTCTGGTTATTTTACAATAAAGAAAGACCAAAGGTGGCGGCGGCACAACATGGGGAGATAAACTCAGCATCTGCATGGTACATTCTGAAGTGTTCAAAAGTGTTCAAAATGCTTCATAAAAAGAAACTCTTACAACATACCTGTGAGGTGAACCAGTAGCATTACCCCAATAATGCTACTGTTACTTCACTGTCATTCTCTTAGTTATGACAGGTGTTGCAGTTAAATACTTTTGAAACAGTCCCACCGTTAGAAGAAGTGGTGTGTGCTGGGGGTGGGACACCCCGGGTGTCATCCCTAGGGGGGTGACATCGCCCCCCGACACTTGTCACAGGCAGCACCCCCCGTGGGCGGCTAGCCCTGCCCCCGGGTGCACAGCATGTGTGCAGCTCCAGGTGCCGGAGCAGCTAGATCTGCCTCTGCACAGCCCAGGTTCCTTCACAGCCTAATACTTTGGTTTCCTCAGTCTCCCTCTCTCCTGAGGTGTTTTATTTTGTGGACAGACCCAGGGGATCCCCTCCGCCCCACAGAGACTGTGTCTCCCCCCAGACTCAGCCCCTCTTCCTCCCTCAGCTGCCAGGCTCCTTCTTCTGGCCACAGAGATTCTCCTCAGACCAGAGCCAGCCACTTCTCCCTCAGGCAAAGCAGCCTCTCCTCATCCCTTTCTCCCCTCTCAGATCAAGCCTCAAAACTCCCTCAGAAAAGGCTCCTCTCATTTTCCCGCCAAAAGGGCAGGCTCCGCCCCCGCCTCTGGCTGGCTGTCTCCGTAGCCAATCAGAGAGAGGCTCCCGCCCCCTGCTGGTGTTTCAGAGGGACTGCAGCACCAGACTCTGCCCGGGCTCAGCTGTCCATCTTACACACACACACACACACACACACACACACACACACACACACACACACACACACACACACACAGCTTAATATTGCATCCTTGTTGCTTTTTTAAACTGACTTTGAAGTGGGGCTGTTCTGGAGGGGGCCCTGAGCTCTGTCTGCCCCTTGAGCTGGAAAGGGGCCTGTGACTTTGCCCTCATTGCTGGGGCAGAAGGAAGGGAGTTGCCACGAGGGATGGGTAGTCAAAAGAGAGAAAACAACCCACGGAGGGTTATAAAATGTTGCCATGAGATTTGTTCCAACGGAATTTCATCTTGTTATTTCAGCAGGAGCTTTTCTTGTACTTACTATCATGAAAAATATGGACTAAGTCTCAAAAATACAAGGGATTGAGGTGTCATCTGGGCAGAGCGAAGGGTGCGCTCGGCTGGCCAAGGGTTAAGAGGAGCGGAGCTGGATTCCTAGAGAGGACAGGAAAGGAAGGCGAAGCGGGCAGGTCCTCCAGAGCCAAAGCCCCTCCCTCCGCAGCGCCTTCCTTCCTCGAGACGAAAGGATCTAGCTGCTCTCTGCTCCGCCTCTTCTGGGATCTGGTGAGCCTCCCTTCCCCAGAGGGTGCATTGGGGAGAAGGGGGTCCCAGGGGTGCATAGGGGGTCTTCCAAATTCATGCAGCATGGGACCCCCCCTCCCCCCTGCACGGTAAAAGGCAAAGGTCCCTGGACAGTTCAGTCCAGTCCAAGGGGATTATGGGGTGCGGCTCTCATCGCTGATTTGGGGCCGAGGGAGCCGGCGTTTGTCCACAGGCAGCTTCCCGGGTCAGGTGACCAGCAGGACTAAACCGATTCTGGTGCAATGGGACACCGTGATGAGTCACAGCAGGAGCTATTTCTCTGTCTACTCGCTTTCAAACCTGCTAGGTTGGCAGGAGCTGGGACAGAGCAACGGGAGCTCACCCCGCCTTGCACATTTGAACTGCTAACCTCCAGATCAACAAGCTCAAGAGACCCCAGGACGGTCCTCTAGTCCAACCCTGTGCAGTGCAGGAATCTCCACTAAAATGCTGGGCAAAATGGGTAGGGGGTAGACCCATGGATGCCACCTGGATCTCCTTGGAGAAAAAAGGGGGGGGGGAGATGCCATAAATAGAGAGCGGGAGCTCAGCCCATAATTAGTTTATAATCTGGCTGCTGCATTTGGCATCAGTTTCCAAGTTGTCTTCAAAGGCAGCTCCGTGTAGAGGGCAATGCTCTCAGCAGATGAGACTTTAGTAGAATCCTAGAATTGTAGAGTTGGAAGGGACCCTGACGGTCATCTAGTCCAACCCCCCCTGTAATGCAAGAATGTCAATTAAAGCATCCATGACACTTCAAAACTATCCATGGAAGGAGAGTCCCCCACCTTACAAGGGGAACTGTTCCATCGTCGAACACACCTTACCCTCAGATGTTTAGACAGAAGCTCCTTGGATACATTGAGTCAATTCCCCTCCTCTTAGGTTCCTCTTTCCCCATCTCCTTCAACCATTCCCCATAAGGCATGGCTTCCAGACCCTTGATCATCCTGGTTGACCTCCTCTGCACACCTTCCAGCTTGTCAATATCCTTCTTGAATTGTAGTGTCCAGAACCAGACATGGAACTCCAGGAGCGGTCTGCCCAAGGCAGAATAGAGTGGTGCTATTACTTCCCTTTACCGGAACACTAGACTTCTGTGGATGCAGCTTAGAATCACATTAGCCTTTTTTTGCTGCTGCATCACACTGTTGACTCATGTTCAGCTTGTGGTCTACTAATACCCCTACATTCTCCATCTTGCATTTTTGTGGCTGGTTCTTCCTGCCTAAGTGAAAAACCTTACATTTGTCCCTCTGGAAATTCCTGAGTGACATCTGTACTTTCTCTAAGGTCCATCTGTAGTTAGAAAGGCAATAAATCACCTCTTGAGAGAAGTGTCATGCACCCCTGGCTTCCCACTTACCTTTGTCTTTCACAGGTGACAGGAGATTGCCGGCAAGACCTTCTCATCCATCTTTTCTTGGTGGCGGAGCAGCGACTGTGGAACCAGCTCAGGTAAGGGAAAGAGGCGGAGGGGGTGGGGCAGCCACGGTTCCTCTGGAGTCAAATGAATCTCTCACCTCTTCTCTCACCTCTTTCTCTTGGCTTCTGTCAAAACTGCCCTTAACAAAGACTGACAATGTTATTGAAGAAGATTTATGTACTGAGATTAAGGAACATCCACCTCACTTTAATTCTTCTTCTGAATGTTGTTACCATTATTTATTGATCGTTGTGATTTTATTTGTCAACTTATTGTGAAATACTAAAATATGTTTCTCATCAATTTGCAAACCATAAAAACAGTAACCATGATTCACCTAACCAGCCCCATCTGTTGCACAATAGGACTTTCTGACCCCCTCTACGTTGTGCCCCATGTGCCCTTGGAGTTGGCGTAATGCACACAATGAAACACACAAAAATAATTCCATTAAGACGTTAAAAGAAGCATTTGTATTTAAAAAGTGCAGTAAAACAATCCCATTAAAACTGTGCAGTACTTAACAGGCAGTAAACAACAAAACAATTCATAGCAGAAAATCGTTATTCTGGCTAAGAGGAGGACCTTTCTCTCTCTCTCTCTCTCTCTCTCTCTCTAACAGTTCACTGTCCCTTGAAGACGTCGCTGTTTGTTTCACGGGTGAGCAGTGGGCATTACTGGATCCTGACCAGAGAGCTCTGCATACGGAAGTTATAAAGGAGAATTGTGGGATCATGGCCTTTCTCGGTAAGGTTCCCTGTTGGAACTTAATATCTGTTTTGATATTCCATATGTATATCTATGTGGTGAAGCTCCCAGATTTTGATGGAGCTGAACTGCACCACCTACAGCATCTGGGATTCTCACACCCACACAATTTACCTTGAATGGTGGACTGTTGACTGTTTTGCCTGTGAATATTCTTACTCCATTTATGCCTTTGAAAACAAGGATCAGGCTGGTCTGAACTGCCCAGTCCTTTTGAAATGTAGGCTTCAGAGTAGTTAGTGAAATGGAAATAGCTTCTGTCAGGTTTTATTTTTTAATTGAAATTGTTCAACATAGAATAAATAGCAAGCTAATCTAAAGAAACATACAGAAGAAAATAACAAAAAGGAAAGGAAGAGCGAAACCAATATCTCTTTGCCATTCTTTGAAACTTCCTGCATTGCCAATCACTGGAGCTGTTTGGAATAATTCAGGATTCAATATCGTTAGCTGGACTGGAAGTAGCTTCTGTCAGATTTTCTGTTTCTGCCTGTCAGTTTTGGATGACCAAAGAGACTACTGACCTTGGAGATGGTACGGATTCCATGATAGGGCAAAATAAATACATCCCAGAAAAGAGCCAGGCCTTTTGAGTCAGGTTGCCATAAATATCTCAGTGAATGCCAGTCCAGAAAGGCAGCGATTCCTTTACTAAGACCTCCCATCTAACTCCCTATGGGGCTTCCTACAACAGAAGCAGTGATGTGCTTTGTTCAATAATTGTGGACTCTCCTTCCTCCTGATGCTCAAATCCATATCTCTCTTTGTTGCAGGTGGTGATGAATTAGAAATTAAGAACCAGCGAATCCATGACAAAGTCCACACAGTGGAGAACCCGTATCAAAATGTGGAGTGTGGAGAGAGCTCTCATTCCTCATCCCATCCAAGAAATCCCATTGGGAAGAAAACGTATCAGTGCTTGGAATGTGGGAAGAGCTTCCATCAGAGGTCCCATCTCACGGCCCATCAAAGAATTCACACAGGGGAGAAACCCTATCAGTGCTTGGAATGTGGGAAGAGCTTCAACATGAAACAAAATCTCACTACCCATCAAAGAATTCATAAAGGAGAGAAACCTTATCAGTGCTTGGAATGTGGGAAGAGCTTCAGTACAAAGGCCTATGTCATTTCCCATCAAAAAATCCATACAAGGGAGAAACCATATAAGTGCTGGGAATGTGGAAAGAGCTTTGACTGGAAATATAATCTCACTTCCCATCAAAGAATTCATACAAAACCTTATCAGTGCTTGGAATGTGGAAAGAGCTTCAGTGAAAGCATCAAACTCACTGCCCATCAAATAATTCATACAGGGGAGAAACCATTTCAGTGCTTGGAATGTGGAAAGAGCTTCAGTCGGAGCGACTCTTTCACTTTCCATCAAAGAACTCATACAGGGGAGAAACCCTATCAGTGCTTGGAATGTGGAATGAGATTCACTCAGAAAGGAAGTCTCACTTCCCACCAAAGAACTCATACCTGGGAGAGTCCACATAAATGCTTGGAATGTGGAAGGACTTTTAGTCAGGACTCCCATCTCATTTCCCATCAAATAATTCATACAATGGAGAGACCATATAAATGCTTGGAATGTGGAGAGAGTTTTAGTCAGGAGTCCTTTCTCACTTCTCATCAAAGAACTCACAGCAGGGAGAATCAGATTCCCCAAGAATCATTGGATTGTTGCATTGGATTGGATGGTGAGAGTCATCTTCTCCAACCCCCTGCAATGCAGGATATTCCACAAAAGAATTCATAACAGATGGCCAGCCAACCTTTGAGATCCTTGGGTGAAAGTCATCATACAAATGTAATAAATCAAATAAATAGCAAAGTACGGTAGTCGTAAACAATAAAACAGTAGAATACACAACCAAATTGAAGAACCACATAAATCACAAGATCTAAAATAAATATACAGAACCCTACAGCAACACCCCCCCCCAAAATACCCTAAGCCAAAGAGTCTGTTCAGCAGCCTCAGCTTTCATAGCTGGAGTCTTTTTGTAGCTGGCTGTTCCATCCATCTTACTGGGCCCTTCTCTCCCAGGCCAGGTGGGAAAAGGCTTGCAAGGCAGGGAGATGGTCTTCCAGGACTCGCAGCCAAGATGGTTTTTGGCCTCTCCAGGAGAGACTGATGGAGGATGGAGTGAAGAGTGATTGGGGGTGGTAGTTGTGAAGGAGGGTTGGTTAGATCAGTAGTAGAGAAGTAGAGGAACAGCATAAAGATGTGCATTGTTACCATTGTAATTAAGTAAAAAAGAAGCAGGAACATTCGAAACCACATGCTTATGTACACAAACATGAATTTATTGTTTATTTTTTAATAAAACAGGTATACTACACCAGATCTGTAATTCTTCTCTACGTTAGGGGTGAAGTTTTCAGATAGGAGTTCTCTGGGGTGGCAGTGGGAATAAGAGTGTGTTTGGTGAAAGGTAGGGTTGCCAGTCAAGTAGGATTCCTGACACCAGCAAAGTTGTTGAAGAAACCCAAATTGTTGACTTTTTTTTTTTGCAGAAATCTCCCCCCAAAATAGTGGCTTTTAACTTTTTTATCTGTTTCCACTGCTTTTTCCATCACATTGCCATACATCCGGTTTTTCCCTGACATTTTGCCCATTTGGCAAAACTCCCCCCTGACACCAATTTTACACCCGGAAACCAAGAAATGCCAGGAATTTTCCTGACATATGGCAATCCTAGAAGGCCCAATAAAGTCCCAGCTTCTAGCTGTGCTCCCTGAATGCAATAGGAAGGTGGCACAGGGGGGTGTGGGCACTGCCAGAATGAAGGGGGCGGTGGCACAACACAAGGAGATAAACTTTGCCTCTGCATGGTACATTCTGAAATGTTTAAATGTGCTTCAGAAAAACAAACTCTTGCAACATCCCTAAAGGATGGGCCAGTAGTTTTACCCAAATAAAAGGGGGGGAGGGGTGTAAATCAGATATTGTTCCCTGCAAGTTTCATACTAGCGAATTCACCCTGCTAACTGCCCCCAGTGAAATGTAGCACACCCACCGCATGGTACGCCAATTAAATGAATTTCTGCAATTTTTGTGGGGGTCTTGTGTGAGGGAAACTTCAACTAAGGGAGTCTCAGACAGAATAAGAAAAGTTTGATATACAAAAAGAGATTGGTGAAACAAAGTTGGTTCAGGAGATACATTCTTTCAGGTAGAAGGTGGCTTATTACTTAAATGAAATACAGTCATACCTCGTGTTGCCTACGCTCTGTGTTGCGTACATTCGAGTTACACACCTCCGCGACCCGGAAGTCCTGCACGGAGCGCGTGCGACACGTGGATGCGCGCAGGTGCGCAGAAGCATTCTGCGCACTTCACGCATGCGCAGAAGCGCAAAAAACGAGAACTTCCGGGTTTTTTATTTTTTCTTTTGTTCATTTGCGTTACGTACGCCCGGGTTACGTGGTGCGACCCGGAACGGATCACGTACGTAACGTGGGGTACCACTGTATAAGGATGTCACAGGCTTAAACACAGTACCATATGCACAACTTTTCTTAAACTTCAGCTGCTAAAAATCAGTTTGTACCCTTCAGGTAGATGTTCCTGTTTCTAGACTGGGTGGGAAAATGCTTAGCTCGGTTTCTGTTACTTCTTCTCTTGCTCCTTTACTTAGTTATGGCAAGTGTAGCAGTTAAATACAGTGGTACCTCGGGTTACAGACGCTTCAGGTTACAGACTCTGCTAACCCAGAAGTACTACCTCGGGTTAAGAACTTTGCTTCAGGATGAGAACAGAAATTGCATGGTGGTGGCGCAGCAGCAGCAGAAGGCCCCATTAGCTAAAGTGGTGCTTCAGGTTAAGAACAGTTTCAGGTTAAGAACGGACTTCCGGAACGAATTAAGTTCTTAATCTGAGGTACCACTGTACTTTTGACCCAGCCCAGGTTCCTTCACAGCCTAATACTTTGGCTCACTTTTCCTCAGTCCCCTCTCTCCTGAGGTGTTTTATTTTGTGGACAGACCCAGGGGATCCCCTCTGCCCCCTTCACTGGCTGGGGAGACTTCTTTCCACCAGACTCTGCCCGGGCTCGCTGTCCATCAGACACACAATCCATTCTGACTTTTGCTGCCTATTGACACCTGTTTTGGGCCCTCAGGCATCTGCTGAACCTGTTTAGGTGCTGGTTTTCTAGTATTGTATAGTTGTGGCTTTTTAAAATTGTGGTCTTAAAGTGGGGGTGTCTTGGAGGGGCATTGAACTATGTCTGCCTCCTGGAGCTGGAAAATTGCCTGTGACTTTGCCCTCATTACTGGGGCAGAAGGAAGGGAATTGCTGTGAAGAATGGGCAGGGGGGGGGGGAGAAAACAACCCATAGAGGAAGGTGGGTCCCTCCCAACCCTCCAATTCCCCGTTGGGGTTTCCTCCTTCAGGCAGAGCCTTCCCCTTCTGCTGCTGTTTCCAAGGGAGGGAGCAGCTCAGCTCGCCAGCCAAGAGGGTCCCCCAAAATCCTCCCCTGCTTGGAGAGGGAAAGAAGGGTGCGCTCGGCTGGCCAAGGGTTAAGAGGAGCGGAGATGGATTCCTAGAGAGGACAGGAAAGGAAGGCGAAGCGGGCAGGTCCTCCAGAGCCAAAGCCCCTCCCTCCGCAGCGCCTTCCTTCCTCGAGACGAAGGGATCCAGCTGCTCTCTGCTCCGCCTCTTCTGGGATCTGGTGAGCCTCCTCTTCCTTCCCCAGAGGGTGCATTGGGGAGAAGGGGGTCCCAGGGGTGCATAGGGGGTCTTCCAAATTCATGCAGCATGGGACCCCCCCTCCCCCCTGCACGGTAAAAGGCAAAGGTCCCTGGACAGTTCAGTCCAGTCCAAGGGGATTATGGGGTGCGGCTCTCATCGCTGATTTGGGGCCGAGGGAGCCGGCGTTTGTCCACAGGCAGCTTCCCGGGTCAGGTGACCAGCAGGACTAAACCGATTCTGGTGCAATGGGACACCGTGATGAGTCACAGCAGGAGCTATTTCTCTGTCTACTCGCTTTCAAACCTGCTAGGTTGGCAGGAGCTGGGACAGAGCAACGGGAGCTCACCCCGCCTTGCACATTTGAACTGCTAACCTCCAGATCAACAAGCTCAAGAGACCCCAGGACGGTCCTCTAGTCCAACCCTGTGCAATGCAGGAATCTCCACTAAAATGCTGGGCAAAATGGGTAGGGGGTAGACCCATGGATGCCACCTGGATCTCCTTGGAGAAAAAAAGGGGGGGGGGAGATGCCATAAATAAAGAGTGGGAGCTCAGCCCATAATTAGTTTATAATCTGGCTGCTGCATTTTGGACCAGCCTCGGAGTCCTCTTCAAAGAGGGCAATGCACTCAGCAAAGGAGACTTTAATAGAATTGTGGAGTTGGAAGGAACCCTGAGGGTCATCTAGTCAAAACCACGGTTATATAGCCATTTCAATTATACCGTGTTTCCCCTATTTTAAGACACTGTCTTATATTTTTTTCCCCTCAAGAAAACGCACTATGGCTTATTTTGAGGGGATATCTTATTTTTTATTACGTAAGCCCAGCCCAGCCTTTTCCTTGGCGCCCTCCAGAACTGCGCCTATCACTATGGCTTATTTTCGGGGTACAGCTTATATTTCGCAAATGCGAAAAAAGCCTGCTATGGCTTATTTTATGACTACGTCTTAAAATAGGGGAAATCCATGATGCTTTAAAAACCTCCATGGTAGGAGAGTCCACCACCTTCCGAGGGAGGGTGTTCCATTGCTGAGAATAAGGAACAGCCCCCTCCCCTTATTTTTCCTTCTGAATGTCACTAGCATTATTTATCAGTAGTTCCTGTTTTATTTTTCTAAATAGTAGAAATACTAAAATATGCTTCCCACCAGTTTCCGGACCATAAAAAACCATGGCCAGGATACACCTAACCACATGGGTAGACAAACTAAGGCCCGGGGGCCGGATCCGGCCCAATCGCTTCTAAATCCAACCTGCGGACGGTCTGGGAATCAGTGTTTTTACATGAGTAGAATGTGTGCTTTTATTTAAAATGCATCTCTGTGTTATTTGTGGGGCATAGGAATTCGTTCATATTTTTCCCCAAAATATAGCCTGGCCCCCCACAAGGTCTGAGGGACAGTGGACCAGCCCCCTACTGAAAATGTTTGATGACCCCTGCCTAACCAGCTCCATCTGTTGGAAAACTGGGCTTTCCCCACCCTCCCCACCTTGTGCCCCCATATGCCTCTGGAAGTTGGCCTAATGCACACCACAAAACACAAAATAAAATAATTCCAATAAGATGTTAAAAGAAGCACCCATACTTACACTGTTCAGCAAGACAATCCCATTAAAACAGCACAGGTGGGAAACAACAAATCAGTTCATAGTAGATAATCATTATACTGTCTAAGAGGAGGACCTTTCTCTCTCTTTTTCTTCTTAGAGTTCACTGTGCTTTGAAGGTGTCACTGTTCGTTTCCTGGGTGAGGAGTGGGCGTTGCTGGACCCTGACCAGAAAGCTCTGCATACAGAAGTCATAGAGGAGAATAATAGGTGGGATCATGGCCTCTCTTGGTAAGGCTGCCCGTTGGATCAATATGTTTTGAAATTCCATACATATATATGTGACGAACCTTCCAGATTTTGATGGATTTTGATAGCGCCACCTACAGCATCTGGGATTCTCGCAACCACACAATTTACCTTGAATGGAGGCTATATTGACTGTTTTGTCTGCGAATATTCTTCCTCCATTTATGCCTTTTTAAACATGGATCAGGCTGATCTGGACTGCCCAGTCCTTTTAAAATGTAGGTTTCAGAGTGGTTAGGGAAATTGAAGTAGCTTGTTGTTGTTGTTGTTGAAAGTTTTCAACATACAGTAGAATTAAAAACCAACTATTCTATATAAGAGACTCGGGTGGCGCTGTGGTCTATACCACTGAGCCTACTGTAGGGCTTGCCGATCAGAAGGTTGGCGGTTCGAATCCCTGCAATGGGGTGAGCTCCCGTTGCTCGGTCCCTGCTCCTGCCAACCTAGCAGTTCGAAAGCACGTCAAAGTGCAAGTAGATAAATAGGTACCACTGAGGCGGGAAGGTAAATGGTGTTTCCGTGCGCTGCTCTGGTTCACCAGAAGCGGCTTAGTCATGCTAGCCACAGGACCCGGAAGCTGTACGCCGGCTCCCTCGGCCAGTAAAGTGGGATGAGCACCGCAACCCCAGAGTCGTCCGCGACTGGACCTAACAGTCAGGGGTCCCTTTACCTTTACCTTAATCTATATAAACATAGAGAAGAAAGGAACAATAGCAAATAGAGAAAGAAAAAACAAAGAAAATAGGGAAAAGAGAGAGAGAAGAAAAAGTAAAATACAGTGCCCTCTACCAAGGGTAGATCTTAACCCTTATCTCACAAAAACTGGGATTGACGCTCCCATCCTTCACTGGGGGACTTCCCTTTCTTCTCCCAACCTCCCTCCCTGGGAGATGATCCCTTCCCTGCCTCTCCCGCAGGGTCCTTCATCAGCGATACAGCAGCTTTCTGTGAGTATCCTCATCAGATCAGCGTAGAGGACTTCAAAATACGAAATAAAACAAGGACAAAAATAGAACTAACCCCCCAAAAATGGAGTAAAGCTAAGTATCATTGAAAAAGGGAAATAGAAATAAAGGAAATAAATAGAGAGAACTTCCCATTCTGTCTCTGCACATTATGTATATTCAGATTGTTCAAAGTATTCAAAGCATTCACTCCAGGATAATATCCAGCTGCATGGCAAGACAATGCCCAGCTGTTCCTCAATCTGCTAGGCGGTGTTTTCTCAATCATCAATCCCAGACACCTCAAGTTCATTCATTTTGCTTTCCACGCAAAAAGTCCAGTTTCCACTTCTTTCATTTATTTTTTCTTGTTCTTCCAAATTGTTGCAAATCAATTGCAAACCAATTAATTCAGTTTCATATAATTTTCCAAAACCGGCTTTCCATTCCACGTATAAGATATGTCCAAGATGAACCTCTATTGCTGTTTATTGTTCTCAGTTAATATCTAGATAACATCCTCTAGTATTAACCAAACTTATTATACATCAGCTGCTCCTTTACATCCTTGCATACAGAAAAAGTGAACCTTAATATGACTCACCCTGTATATATATATTCACTGACAGCAGGTGTGGTTATTACTCCATCTTCCCTTTAAACATTTGCTTGAATTTTAATAAGTTCCGTTTTTCAGAGTTCATTGTTGTCTTCCAACTTGTACCTCCACATATTCCTTGTTCAGATCCAGTTTTTTTGCTGCTTAACTGCAGCTCTTATGTTCCTGCTCAAGCTGCCCAAGGTCACTTCAGATATTCCTCCACAGAGATTACAACTGCCGATAAATCTGGCTCTCAAACAGGATAATTTATCAAATAGCCCGGCCATTAGAGTCTCTGTCCCTCTCCAACACACAGCAGGCACATCCCGTCCAGTACCTCCAGGTCACCTGTTTCGCCTCTATGCCAAGCTGCGTCACGCTCCTCTCAACCTCTTCGTGACCTGAGTTCCTTCCATAGTAACAGAGTAGACTGCATTCTTGCTAGTCTGAAGAGTCGTAAATTGCAATTCCTGCGTTCCTCCCTCCAGAAACACCAAACAATGCACAGAGATGATTGTAAACACAAATCAAACGACCAATCAGTCAGTCCTTAGTCAGAGGAGGGCAGGCATAGTAAGACTTTTTCAAATTCCCAGTAAAACATAAAAACTTCTGCCCTTCTCTTTCCTCAGCCAAAAGTCCCCACGTTCCTGACACTTGCTTCTTCTTTTCATTAATCAGGAGAGGGCAGAGAAAGCACAGGGGGAAATAGTGTAACATAAAACAGTCTGTTGCAGGGGTTTTCCCATGTTAAAATTCCATTTCAACATCTTAAGAAATTCCAGTTCTTACACAACAGCTGGTTAAGTCGCTGCCTGCGTTGCATATCTTGTCCAGAGAATGCTCTTGGTTTCATCCAATTAGCCAAATTGAAGGAGGAATCTTTCCACGCTTCATAAAAAGGCTCCGGAGGCTCGTTCTTTGGCAGAGAACTCACTCCCAGCGTCCCCTTCATTTCTTCTCCCATGGAGGCAGTCATGGGGTTAACCAACATCTCCGTGCACCTTAGTCTCTCTGATTCTTCCCAGAGACATCCGGGAGAGGTCATGCCTCATTCTCTCCCTCCCTCTGCCTGAACTTATTCACAATCCCCAGAGGGGTTCTAAAGAACTGCCACCAGAAGCCTACGGTTGACCAGAAGCCTACGGTAAAATTCCTTCCATTCCACTTCTTCCATTTTTTTCTCTCCAGACAAGTTACCAGCTGCTTGGTGGCTTTCCCCCCTGAGTTTACTTCAGTTTGAACAAAAGATCATTTCTCTCCCAGCTCTATCTCTGCCATCACAAAATGTTTCTTAGTGTTTCTGTCAATGGCTCCTCCATTCCTCTGCTACAGAATAAGGGTTAAGATACAACCTTGATACAGGGCTTCTTTCTTTTTCTCTTCTTCTTCTTTTATTTGTTTTATTTCTTTTTCCATTTATTCTCTCTGTTTTATTTCTATTTAGTTTGGCTTTCATTGTATTTAATGTTGAAAACCCCTGAAAAGAAATTTATTATCTCAATGTGAAAAGAGGTTCCTTCAGAGCAAGTTAGGTTCATCCCAATTCATCTCCCTATCTTCAAAGCGAGAGTGTGATACTGGTATTATTGCCCTGGCTGTCATAAATCATCACATAATCTCTCCTGGCAGGGTGTCGACAGCCCAGAACTAGCCAGCCTCCCCCATACTGGAGTCACCGCTTCCGTCAAAGACAACTGATATTAGAGACGGAATGGATTCCATTATTGGGCAAAACAAAATCCATCCCAGAAAAGAGCCAGGGTTTTGGGATCTCAGGTTCCCATAAAGATGTCTCTGAATGCCAGTCAACAAAGGCAGTGAACTCTAAAGTAAGACCTCCTCCCATCTTACTCCCTTCAGTTCTTCCTCTCTCACAAGCGTTAATGAGCAATGTTCAATAATTGGGGGATCCCTTTCTTGCTGAGCCTCTAATTCATCTCTATCTTTTTTGCAGGGGGTGATGAATTGGAAATGAAGGACAAGGGAGACCATGACGAAATCCACACAGAGGAGAAACCAAGTAAATATTTGGAATGTGGAAAGAGCTTTAGTCAAAGCTCCCATTCAACTTCCCCGCGAAGAAATCCCATTGGGAAGAAACCCTACCAGTGCTTGGAATGTGGAAAGAGCTTCTGTCGGAGGGGTCATCTCATTATTCATGAAAGAATTCATACTGGGGAGAAACCATATCAGTGTGAGGAATGTCAAAAGTGCTTCAGTCACAGGTCCAGCCTCACTACCCATCAAAGACTTCATACAGGGGAGAAGCCTTATCAGTGCTTGGAATGTGGAAAGAGCTTCAGTCAAAGGTTCCAGCTAATTTCCCATCAACGAATTCATACACGGGAGAAACCTTTTCAATGCCTGGAATGTGGAAAGAGCTTCAGTCACAGGTCCAGCCTTATTTTCCATCGAAGAATTCATACAGGGGAGAAACCTTTTCCATACTTGGATTGTGGAAAAAGCTTCAATCAAAGGTCCCATTCAACTTCCCATCAAAGAAATCCCATTGGGAAGAAACCTTATCAGTGCTTGGAATGTGGAAAGAGCTTCAGTCGGAAGGGTCATCTCATTATCCATGAAAGAATTCATACAGGGGAGAAACCATATCAGTGTGAGGAATGCCAAAAGTGCTTCAGTCACAGGTGCAGCTTCATTTCACATCAAAGAATTCATACAGGGGAAAAACCTTATCGGTGCTTGGAATGTGGAAAGTGTTTCAGTCGGAGTGACCTACTCACGGTCCATCAAAGAATTCATACAGGGGAGAAACCTTTTCAGTGCTTGGAATGTGGAAAGAGTTTCAATCAGAGTGCCACCCTTGCTGCTCATCAAAGAATTCATAAAAAACCTTATCAGTGCTCAGAATGTGGAAAGAGCTTCAATGAGAGCAATAAGCTCACTTCCCATCAGATTATTCATAGAGGGGAGAGACCATATCAGTGCTTGGAATGTGGAAAGAGATTCACACAGAAGGCAGGTCTCACTTCACATCAAAGAACTCATACCTGGGAGAGCCCATATAAATGCTTGGAATGTGGAAGGACTTTTAGTCAGGACTCCCATCTCATTTCCCATCAAATAATTCATACTATGGAGAGACCATATAAATGCTTGGAATGTGGAGAGAGTTTTAGTCAGGAGTCCTTTCTCACTTCCCATCAAAGAACTCACAGCAGGGAGAATCAGATTCCCCTTGAATCATTGGATTGTTGCATTGGATTGGATGGTGAGAGTCATCTTCTCCAACCCCCTGCAATGCAGGATTTTCAACAAAAGCATTCATGACAGATGGCCAGCCAGCCTTTGCTTAAAACCCTTCCATTTCAAGAAGAGTCCACCCCCACCTGAACTTGTTTGTTCCACAGTCAAACAGTTCTAGCTGTCAGAAAGTTCTTCCTGATGTTTCATCAGATTCTCCTTACTTGTATCTTGAATGCATTGGTGTGTCCTTCCACCGGAACAGGAAAAAGCAAGTTTGCTCAATTTTCCATGGCACAGCCCTTTAGATATTGGAAGATGTCTTTCAGATCTCCTTCTCCATCTCCTTTTCTCCATAATGAACATCCCAGCTTCCTCAACTATTTCTCCAAAGCCTTGGTTTCCCAGAGCCTTGATCACCTTGGTCTCCCTCCTCTGCACCCACAGAATCACAGAATCACAGAATCACAGAATCACAGAATCATAGAGTTGGAAGAGACCACAAGGGCCATCCAGTCCAACCCCCTGCCAAGCAGGAAACACCATCAAAGCATTCCTGACAGGTGGCTGTCAAGCCTCTGCTTAAAGACCTCCAAAGAAGGAGACTCCACCACACTCCTTGGCAGCAAATTCCATTGTCGAACAGCTCTTACTGTCAAGAAATTCTTCCTAATGTTTAGGTGGAATCTTCTTTCTTGTAGTTTGAATCCATTGCTCCGTGTCCGCTTCTCTGGAGCAGCAGAAAACAACCTTTCTCCCTCCTCTATATGACATCCTTTTATATATTTGAACATGGCTATCATATCACCCCTTAACCGTCTCTTCTCCAGGCTAAACATACCCAGCTCCCTAAGCCGTTCCTCATAAGGCATCGTTTCCAGGCCTTTGACCATTTTGGTTGCCCTCCTCTGGACACGTTCCAGCTTGTCAATATCCTTCTTGAACTGTGGTGCCCAGAACTGGACACAGTATTCCAGGTGGGGTCTGACCAGAGCGGAATACAGTGGTACTATTACTTCCCTTGATCTAGATGCTATACTCCTATTGATGCAGCCCAGAATTGCATTGGCTTTTTTAGCTGCTGCATCACACTGTTGACTCATGTCAAGTTTGTGGTCTACCAAGACTCCTAGATCCTTTTCACTTGTACTGCTCTCAAGCCAGGTATCACCCATCCTGTATTTGTGCCTTTCATTTTTTTTGCCCAAGTGTAGTACTTTACATTTCTCCCTGTTAAAATTCATCCTGTTTGCCTTGGCCCAGTTCTCTAATCTGTTAAGGTCATTTTGAAGTGTGATCCTGTCCTCTGGGGTATTAGCCACCCCTCCCAATTTGGTGTCATCTGCAAACTTGATCAGGATGCCCTCAAGCCCATCATCCAAGTCATTGATAAAGATGTTGAATAAGACTGGGCCCAAGACAGAACCCTGTGGCACCCCACTAGTCACTTCTCTCCAGGATGAAGAGGAGCCATTGATGAGCACCCTTTGGGTTCGGTCAGTCAGCCAGTTACAAATCCACTGAATGGTAGCATTGTCTAGCCCGCATTTTACCAGCTTCTTTACAAGAATATCATGGGGCACCTTGTCAAAGGCCTTGCTGAAATCAAGATAGGCTACATCCACAGTGTTCCCTTCGTCTACCAGGCTTGTAATTCTGTCAAAAAATGAGATCAGATTAGTCTGACATGACTTATTTTTCAGAAACCCATGCTGACTTTTAGTGATCACAGCGTTCCTTTCTAGGTGCTCACAGACCGTTTGCTTAATGATCTGCTCTAGAATCTTTCCTGGTATTGATGTCAGGCTGACTGGGCGGTAATTGTTTGGGTCCTCTCTTTTCCCCTTTTTGAAAATAGGGACAACATTTGCCCTCCTCCAGTCTGCTGGGACTTCACCTGTTTTCCAGGAATTCTCAAATATTACTGCCAGTGGTTCTGAAATCACCTCTGCCAGTTCTTTTAATACTCTGGGATGTAGTTCATCTGGCCCTGGAGACTTGAATACATCTAAACTAGCCAAGTGTTCTTGTACTACCTCCTTACTTATTCTGGGCTGTGTTTCCCCTGCTGAATCATCTGCTCCATATTCTTCAGGTCGGGCATTGTTTTCTTTTTTGGAGAAGACTGAGGCAAAGAAGGTATTGAGGAGTTCTGCCCTTTCTGCGTCCCCTGTTCGCATTTCACCATCTTCTCCTCTAAGTGACCCCACTGTTTCCTTGTTCTTCCTTTTGCTACGGACATACCCATAAAAACTCTTTTTATTGCTTTTAACCTCTCTTTTATTGCTTTTAACCCATTCAAGCTTGTCAGGGATGAAGCAGATCCAGAACTCTGGTTCAAAAGGTTTGGCCCCAGAGGTATCAAAGCCATTGTGGAGCCGCAATGTGTGCAACATAATGTTCCTGCATTGCAGGGGGTTGGACTGGAAGGCCCTTGGGGTTCCTTCCAACTGTATGATTCTTTGTTGATGCTGCCAAGATCCTTGATCCTTTTCACATGTATGTGTTGCTGATTATTCCTGCCTATATGCAGAACCTGATATTTGTCTCTACTGAAATTCATTTATTGCATTCAAATACCCCCTTTTCCTCAAAGGTTCTCCCCCTCTTCTTTTAATCCTGACAATAACCCTGTGAGGTTGGTCAGGATGTGAAGCAGTGCCTGCCCCCCCCCCCGGGACACCTGGTAAGCATCATGGCCGAGCAGGAATTTGAACCCAGGTCTGCAAAGTCATACTCTGGCACTAACCACTATACCACACGAGCTCTGTCATGAGACTCTCAGAAAGTGTGGATGCGTTCACTTCTGCTTCACGTTTAGGCTCCTTGTTTTTAGAGTTGTGTACACATGTATCAAAACAATAATATAATAGCGCATTTCATTGCTTTTGGGGGGGATCCAGGGGTACGCATACCCCTAAACATTTTGTGAATCCTTGTACTTTTGTCCATTTACTGTATTTATTTTTCCTGATTTGAAGTATAAAATGGTGATTTTCTTGAGTCAAAATGAGAGCACACCTAAACATTTTTTTAAGAAAAAAAAACACTGGTGCATTTAAGGTACTGTTAGCTAGAGAGGCAGAAAGGGTAAGTTTGGTCTACTGTGTGTGAGTGTTGATTGACTGAGTCAGAAAGGGGGGTTGAGTAACTGTGTTGGTCTGCCATAGTCAAAACAAAATTAAAAAAATTCTTCCAGTAGCACCTTAGAGACCAACTAAGTTTGTTATTGGAAGAAGTGTGCATGAACACGAAAGCTCATACCAATAACAAACTTAGTTGGTCTCTAAGGTGCTACTGGAAGGAAAAATTTTTTATAGAATATAATAAACAGGACTTTGTTTAATTAAACCATCTGTGTCCTTTCAAATGCGTTTGCGGAAAGGGAGTTATGATTTTGTTTTGATTCATGTTTTTATTATGTCTTTTGTGTTTTTATTTTGTATTTTTGTGCTTTGAAATACTCTGATATCTTCAGATGGAAGTCATAATACAAATTGAATAAATTAAATAAATAAATAAATAAATAAATAAATAGCAAAGTAGTAGTAAACAATAAATAGAACATTAAAAAACACAACCATACTGAAAAATAGCCACATAAATCACGAGAAGATCTAAAATAAAGAGAGAAAAACCTATAGCAACAACAAACCTGCGATGCCCAAAAGCAGCCCCAGCTTTTGTAGCTGGAGTCAGTCTAGACTTTCCTAGGCCACATGGGAAAAGGCCTGCAAGGCAGGAGGTATTCCCGGACTCACTTCCAAGATGGCCTCTGGCCTCTTCAGCAGTCTCAGCTTTTGTAGCTGGAGTCCATCTGTTCATCACCTTGGACGCGGCCCCCTCAGGCCAGGTGAAGAAAGCCTGCAAGGAAAGAGTTGGAGGTTGAACTCAGTCCTATAGGAACAGCCTTGTAATACCCATTGTTACAGTAATAATAATAATAATAATAATAATAATAATAATAATAATAATAATATATTATTTGTACCCCGCCCATCTGGCCGGGTCCCCCCAGCCACTCTGTGCGGCTTCCAACAAACACTAAAATACATTAAAATATCACACATTAAAAACTTCCCTAAACAGGGCTGCCTTCAGGTGTTTTCTAAATGTCAGGTAGTTATTTATCTCTTTGACATGGGATGGGAGGGTGTAGTAATAAAGTAAAAATAAAGAAGAATGAAAAGAAAAAACTGGAAGATTTGAAATCATACACTTAATATTTTGCCATATTTCAAAAAGTAAAAACCAGGACACCCTGAAAGCTGTTGAGTATTTTTTAGGAAGACCCCAACATCGTTGTGCATTTTTTTTTAGGAACTCCCCTCAAAAAAATCAGTTGTACTCCACCTCACACCTCATTTTTGCTACATTGGGGGTGAAGTGTTCAGGCAAGAGTTCTGGGGTGGCAGTGGGAATAAGGGGGTGTTTGGTGAAAGGCCCAGTAAAGACCCAGTTCACAGCTGTGCCCCTTGAATGCAGTGGGAAGGGGGAGCAGGAGGCTGTGGGCGCAACATGGGGAGAGAAACAACCTCCGCTTGGTACATGCTGAAGCATTTTTCAAAGTGCTTCATAACAAAACAAAAAAACCACTTTTATAACATTCCTGTAAGGTAGACCAGTAGCATATGCACAGCTTTTCTTAAACTTCAGTGGCTAAAATGAGCTGTTACACTTCAGGTAAATAGGTTTGTCTGTTTCTAGACTGGGTGGGAAAATGCTGTTACTTCTCTCTCCTTCCTTTCCTAGTTAGGGCAGGTGTAGCAGTCAAATCCTTTTGACCCAGCCCAGGTTCCCTTTGGCTCCCTTTTCCTCAGTCTCCCTCTCTCCTGAGGTGTTTTATTTTGTGGACAGACCCAGGGGATCCCCTCTGCCCCACAGAGACTGTGTCTCCCCACAGACTCAGCCCCCCAGTGCCACTCCCAGCCCCTCTTCCTCCCTCAGCTGCCAGGCTCCTTCTTCTGGCCACAGAGATTCTCCTCAGACCAGAGCCAGCCACTTCTCCCTCAGGCAAAGCAGCCTCTCCTCATCCCTTTCTCCCCTCTCAGATCAAGCCTCAAAACTCCCTCAGAAAAGGCTCCTCTCATTTTCCCTCCAAAAGGGCAGGCTCCGCCCCCGCCTCGCTGTCTCGGTAGCCAATCAGAGAGAGGCTCCAGCCCCCTGGTGGTGTTTCGGAGGGACTGCCGCACCAGACTCTGCCCGGGCTCAGCTGTCCATCTCTCTCTCCCCCCTCTCTCTCATACACACACACACACACACACAGAGAGAGAGAGACAGACGGACACTCCCCTGCATCGCAGGAGGAGACTAGATGACCCTCTGCTTCCAGGTTGAGGCTCCCTGCTTCTGGCGCAGCCCTTTCCCCAGCCAGCTACTTCTCCTGCTTCTGTTTCTCTCACACCAGCCAAGAGGGTCCCCCAAATACCCTCTCTGGGGGTGCGCGAAGCACGCGTCTCCTGCTGGGCTCCTGTTCTGGAGAGGGAGGGAAGGGTGCGCCAGGCAGGCCAAGAGTTAAGAGCAGCGGATCTGGATTCCTAGAGAGGACCGGAAATAAAATCGAAGGAGGGAGGGTCCTCCGGGGACAAAGCCCCACCTTCCCCGGAAGAGGGGGCTTTTGTCGCCTTTGGAAGAGCTGCCTTGGTGTCGCCTTCTCCGCTGGGTGAGTCTCTTTCTTCCCCCAGAGGGTGCAGTGGGGAGACGGGGGGATCCCAGGGCTGCAGGGGAGGGCGCATGGGGGGCTCCCTACAGGCGGCCCCCACACAACCCGCAAAGTCGAGAAGCAGAGGGTCCTCCCCTGCAGCTGCTCCTCCCTGCCCCCCTTTGCTATGCCCGTGCTCCCCTCCCTCTCTGCAAACCCAGGGAGGGGCGAGATGATCCCAGGAGGTTTGCAGCTATGGAATCTCAGAATCAGAGACTTGGAAGGGAACCACGAGGTCCTCGAGTCCAACCCTGTGCAATGCAGGAATCTCCACTAAAATGGACAAAAAGCGGGGGGGGGGGGGCGCGCGCGTAGAGATGCCATAAATAAAGAGGGGGAGCTCAGTCCATAATCTGGCGCTGCATTTGGCACCAGTTTCCGAGTCCTCTTCAAAGGCGGCTCCACGTAGAGGGCAATGCACTCAGCACAGGAAACTTTCCTAGAACTGTAGAGTTGGAAGGGATCCTTACGGTCATCTAGTCCAACCCCGTAAAATGCAAGAATGTCAATTAAAGCATCCATGACCATTTTAAAACTTTAGTGAGAGTCCACCAACTTCCGAGGGAATCTGTTCCATTGTCAAACAGCTCTTCCCCTCAGATGTTTAGACAGAAGCTCTTTGAATCCATTGAGTCAATTCCCCTCCTCTCAGGTTCCTCTTTCCCCATCTCCCTCAACCATTCCTCATAAGGCTTGGCTTCCAGACCCTCGACCGCCCTGGTCACCCTCCTCTGCACACCTCCCAGCTTCTCAATATCCTTCCAAAATTGTGGTGCCCATAACTCCAGGAGCGGTCTGCCCAAGGCAGAATTGAGTGGTGCTATTACTTCATTGATCTGGACTCTAGACTTCTGTGGATGCAGCCTACAATCACATTAGCCTTTTTTGCTGCTGCATCACACTGTTGACTCATGTTCAGCTTGTGGTCTACTAATACCCCTACATTCTCCATCTTACATTTTTGTGGTTGGTTCTTCCTGCCAAAGTGAAAAACCTTACATTTGTCCCTCTGTGAATTCCTGAGTGACATCTGCACTTTCTCTGAGGCCCAGCTATAATTGGAAAAGCAATAAATCACCTCTGAGAGAAGCCTCATGCACTCCTGTCTTCCCACTTACCTTTGTCTCTCACAGGGGACAGAAGGTTGCTGGCAAGACCTCCTCATCCATCTTTTCTTGGTGGCGGAGGGGAAGCAGCGACTGTGGAACCAGCTCAGGTAGGGGAAAGAGGCGGAGGGGGTGGGGCAGCCAGGGGGCCTCTGGTGTCCAATGAATCTCTCACCTCTTTCTCTTGGCTTCTGTTAAAACTGCCTTAACAAAGACTGACAATGTTATTGAAGAAGGTTTATGTGTTGAGAATAAGGAACCCATGCACCTCACCTTAATTCTCCTTCTGAATGTCCCTTTCAGTAGTTGCAGTTTTATTTGTCTACTAAAATACACTTCTCACCAGTTTACAAACTGTAAAAAACAGTAACCAGGATTCACCTAACCAGCCCTGTCTATTGCACAATGGGACTTTCCCCACCCTCCCTCCCTTGTGCCCTCATGTGCCCTTGGAGTTTTCTTAATGCACACAGCAAAACACACATAAAAATAATTCCATTAAGATGTTAAAAGAAGTATCCATTCTTAATTTGTGCGGCAAAACAATCCCATGAAGACAATGCAGAAAACAACAAAACAATTTGTAGTCGATAATTGTTATACTGGCTAAGAGGAGGACATTTCTCTCTCACTTTTAAAGAGTTCGCTGTCCTTTGCAGACATCGCTTTTTGTTTCGTGGGTGAGCAGTGGGCATTGCCGGATCCTGACCAGAGAACGGAAGTCATAGAGGAGAATCGTGGAATCATGGCCTCTCTTGGTAACCTTGACACAGGGCTTTATATTTTCGTTTTCTTTTGCTTCTTCTTCATCATCTTTTATTTATCCAATTTAGTTTCTTTTTCTATTTATCGTCTGTGTTTCATTTTTATTTAGTTTGCCTTTCATTGTATCCTAAATGGAAAACTTTTAGTAAAAATGGATACTGAAACCCCTGGAAACAAACATTTTATCTCAGTGTGAAAAGCGGCTCCTTCAGAGCATGTGAGGTTCACCCCAATTCATCTCCTTATCTTCAAAGGGAGAGTGTGATACTGGTATCTTTGCCCTGGCTATCATAAATCATCACATAATAATCTCTGCTGGCAGAGCAGCAACAGCCAAGAACTAGCCGGCCTCCCCCACCCTGGAAGTCACCGCTTCTGTCCGTTTTGCTTGACCAAAGAGATGACTGACATTAGAGATGGAACGGATTCCATGATTGGGCCAAACAAAATCCATTGCAAAATATATCCCAGGAAAAAAACCAGGCTTTTGGAATCTCAGATTCCCATAAAGATATCCCTGAATGCTAGTAAACAAAGCCAGTGAACCCTGAAGTAAGACCTCATCTATCTCCCTTCTGTTCTTCCTCTCTCACAAGCATTAATGAGCATTGTTCAATAATTGGGGGCTCCATTTCTTTCTGAAGCTGTAATCCATTTCTCTTTTCTCTGCAGGTGGTGATGAATTGGAAATGAAGAGCAAGGGAGACCATGATGAAATTTACACAGGGGAGAAACCAAACGAATATTTGGAATGTGGGAAGAGCTTTAGTCAAATCTCCCATTCAGCTTCTCATCAAAGGAATCCAACTGGGAAGAAAACCTATCAGTGCTTGGAATGTGGAAAGAGCTTCGGTCGGAGGGGTCATCTCATTATCCATGAAAGAATTCATACAGGGGAGAAACCATATCAGTGCTTGGAATGTGGAAAGAGTTTCAGTCAGAGTGCCACCCTTGCTGCCCATCAAAGAATTCATAAAAAACCTTATCAGTGCTCAGAATGTGGAAAGAGCTTCAATGAGAGCACTAAGCTCACTTCCCATCAGATTATTCATAGAGGGGAGAGACCATATCAGTGCTTGGAATGTGGAAAGAGATTCAGAAAGAAGGCAGGTCTCACTTTGCATCAAAGAACTCATACCTGGGAGAGCCCATATAAATGCTTGGAATGTGGAAGGAGTTTTAGTCAGGACTCCTATCTCATTTCCCATCAAATAATTCATACTATGGAGAGACCATATAAATGCTTGGAATGTGGAGAGAGTTTTAGTCAGGAGTCCTTTCTCACTTCCCATCAAATAACTCACAGCAGGGAGAATCCCCTTGAATCATTGGATTGTTGCATTGGATTGGATGGTGAGAGTCATCTTCTCCAACCCCCTGCAATGCAGGATTTTCAACAAAAGCATTCATGACAGATGGCCAGCCAGCCTTTGCTTAAAACCCTTCCATTTCAAGAAGAGTCCACCCCCACCTGAACTTGTTTGTTCCACAGTCAAACAGTTCTAGCTGTCAGAAAGTTCTTCCTGATGTTTCATCAGATTCTCCTTACTTGTATCTTGAATGCATTGGTGTGTCCTTCCACCGGAACAGGAAAAAGCAAGTTTGCTCAATTTTCCATGGCACAGCCCTTTAGATATTGGAAAATGCCTTTCAGATCTCCTTCTCCATCTCCTTTTCTCCATAATGAACATCCCAGCTCCCTCAACTATTTCTCCAAAGCCTTGGTTTCCCAGAGCCTTGATCACCTTGGTCTCCCTCCTCTGCACCCATTCAAGCTTGTCAGGGATGAAGCAGATCCAGAACTCTGGTTCAAAAGGTTTGGCCCCAGAGGTATCAAAGCCATTGTGGAGCCGCAATGTGTGCAACATAATGTTCCTGCATTGCAGGGGGTTGGACTGGAAGACCCTTGGGGTTCCTTCCAACTGTATGATTCTTTGTTGATGCTGCCAAGATCCTTGATCCTTTTCACATGTATGTGTTTGCTGGTCCTTGACCGTATTAAAGATTTATCTATCTTATCTATCACATGTATGTGTTGCTGATTATTCCTGCCTATATGCAGAACCTGATATTTGTCTCTACTGAAATTCATTTATTGCATTCAAATACCCCCTTTTCCTCCAAGGTTCTCCCCCTCTTCTTTTAATCCTGACAATAACCCTGTGAGGTTGGTCAGGATGTGAAGCAGTGCCTGGCCCCCCAAGGACACCTGGTGAGCATCATGGCCGAGCAGGAATTTGAACCCAGGTCTGCCAAGTCATACTCTGGTACTAACCACTCTACCACACGAGCTCTGTCATGAGACTCGCAGAAAGTGTGGATGCGTTCACTTCTGCTTCACGTTTAGGCGCAGTCTTCTGGTCCTTGTTTTTAGAGTTGTGTACACATGTATCAAAACAATAATATAATAGCGCATTTCAGTGCTTTTTTGGGGGGGATGCAGGGGTACGCATACCCCTAAACATTTTGTGAATCCTTGTACTTTTGTCCATTTACTGTATTTATTTTTCCTGATTTGAACTATAAAATTGTGATTTTCTTGAGTCAAAATGAGAGCACACCTAAACATTTTTAAGAAAAGAAACACTGGTGCATTTAAGGTACTGTTAGCTAGAGAGGCAGAAAGGGTAAGTTTGGGCTACTGTGTGTGAGTGTTGATTGACTGAGTCAGAAAGGGGGGTTGAGTAACTAGAATATAATAGTTACAGGTAGGTAGCCATGTTGGTCTGCCGTAGTCGAAACAAAATTAAAAAAATTCTTCCAGTAGCACCTTAGAGACCAACTAAGATTGTTATTGGAAGAAGTGTGCACGCACATGAAAGCTCATACCAATAACAAACTTAGTTGGTCTCTAAGGTGCTACTGGAAGGATTTTTTTAATAGAATATAATAAACAGGACTTTGTTTAATTAAACCATCTGTGTCCTTTCAAATGCGTTTGCGGAAAGGGAATTATTCTTTTGTTTTGATTCATGTTTTTATTATGTCTTTTGTGTTTTTATTTTGTATTTTTGTGCTTTGAAATACTCTGATATCTTCAGATGGAAGTCATCATACAAATGGAATAAATTAAATAAATAAATAAATAGCAAAGTAGTAGTAAACAATAAATAGAACATTAAAAAACACAACCATACTGAAAAATAGCCACATAAATCACGAGAAGATCTAAAATATAGAAAAACCTATAGCAACAACAAACCTGCGATGCCCAAAAGCAGCCCCAGCTTTTGTAGCTGGAGTCAGTCTAGACTTTCCTAGGCCACATGGGAAAAGGCCTGCAAGGCAGGAGGTATTCCCGGACTCACTTCCAAGATGGCCTCTGGCCTCTTCAGCAGTCTCAGCTTTTGTAGCTGGAGTCCATCTGTTCATCACCTTGGACGCGGCCCCCTCAGGCCAGGTGAAGAAAGCCTGCAAGGAAAGAGTTGGAGGTTGAACTCAGTCCTATAGGAACAGCCTTGTAATACCCATTGTTACAGTAATAATAATAATAATAATAATAATAATAATAATAATAATAATAATATATTATTTGTACCCCGCCCATCTGGCCGGGTCCCCCCAGCCACTCTGTGCGGCTTCCAACAAACACTAAAATACATTAAAATATCACACATTAAAAACTTCCCTAAACAGGGCTGCCTTCAGGTGTTTTCTAAATGTCAGGTAGTTATTTATCTCTTTGACATGGGATGGGAGGGTGTAGTAATAAAGTAAAAATAAAGAAGAATGAAAAGAAAAAACTGGAAGATTTGAAATCATACACTTAATGTTTTGCCATATTTCAAAAAGTAAAAACCAGGACACCCTGAAAGCTGTTGAGTATTTTTTAGGAAGACCCCAACATCGTTGTGCATTTTTTTTTTAGGAACTCCCCTCAAAAAAATCAGTTGTACTCCACCTCACACCTCATTTTTGCTACATTGGGGGTGAAGTGTTCAGGCAAGAGTTCTGGGGTGGCAGTGGGAATAAGGGGGTGTTTGGTGAAAGGCCCAGTAAAGACCCAGTTCACAGCTGTGCCCCTTGAATGCAGTGGGAAGGGGGAGCAGGAGGCTGTGGGCGCAACATGGGGAGAGAAACAACCTCCGCTTGGTACATGCTGAAGCATTTTTCAAAGTGCTTCATAACAAAACAAAAAAACCACTTTTATAACATTCCTGTAAGGTAGACCAGTAGCATATGCACAGCTTTTCTTAAACTTCAGTGGCTAAAATGAGCTGTTACACTTCAGGTAAATAGGTTTGTCTGTTTCTAGACTGGGTGGGAAAATGCTGTTACTTCTCTCTCCTTCCTTTCCTAGTTAGGGCAGGTGTAGCAGTCAAATCCTTTTGACCCAGCCCAGGTTCCCTTTGGCTCCCTTTTCCTCAGTCTCCCTCTCTCCTGAGGTGTTTTATTTTGTGGACAGACCCAGGGGATCCCCTCTGCCCCACAGAGACTGTGTCTCCCCACAGACTCAGCCCCCCAGTGCCACTCCCAGCCCCTCTTCCTCCCTCAGCTGCCAGGCTCCTTCTTCTGGCCACAGAGATTCTCCTCAGACCAGAGCCAGCCACTTCTCCCTCAGGCAAAGCAGCCTCTCCTCATCCCTTTCTCCCCTCTCAGATCAAGCCTCAAAACTCCCTCAGAAAAGGCTCCTCTCATTTTCCCTCCAAAAGGGCAGGCTCCGCCCCCGCCTCGCTGTCTCGGTAGCCAATCAGAGAGAGGCTCCAGCCCCCTGGTGGTGTTTCGGAGGGACTGCCGCACCAGACTCTGCCCGGGCTCAGCTGTCCATCTCTCTCTCCCCCCTCTCTCTCATACACACACACACACACACAGAGAGAGAGAGAGACAGACGGACACTCCCCTGCATCGCAGGAGGAGACTAGATGACCCTCTGCTTCCAGGTTGAGGCTCCCTGCTTCTGGCGCAGCCCTTTCCCCAGCCAGCTACTTCTCCTGCTTCTGTTTCTCTCACACCAGCCAAGAGGGTCCCCCAAATACCCTCTCTGGGGGTGCGCGAAGCACGCGTCTCCTGCTGGGCTCCTGTTCTGGAGAGGGAGGGAAGGGTGCGCCAGGCAGGCCAAGAGTTAAGAGCAGCGGATCTGGATTCCTAGAGAGGACCGGAAATAAAATCGAAGGAGGGAGGGTCCTCCGGGGACAAAGCCCCACCTTCCCCGGAAGAGGGGGCTTTTGTCGCCTTTGCAAGAGCTGCCTTGGTGTCGCCTTCTCCGCTGGGTGAGTCTCTTTCTTCCCCCAGAGGGTGCAGTGGGGAGACGGGGGGATCCCAGGGCTGCAGGGGAGGGCGCATGGGGGGCTCCCTACAGGCGGCCCCCACACAACCCGCAAAGTCGAGAAGCAGAGGGTCCTCCCCTGCAGCTGCTCCTCCCTGCCCCCCTTTGCTATGCCCGTGCTCCCCTCCCTCTCTGCAAACCCAGGGAGGGGCGAGATGATCCCAGGAGGTTTGCAGCTATGGAATCTCAGAATCAGAGACTTGGAAGGGAACCACGAGGTCCTCGAGTCCAACCCTGTGCAATGCAGGAATCTCCACTAAAATGGACAAAAAGCGGGGGGGGGCGCGCGCGTAGAGATGCCATAAATAAAGAGGGGGAGCTCAGTCCATAATCTGGCGCTGCATTTGGCACCAGTTTCCGAGTCCTCTTCAAAGGCGGCTCCACGTAGAGGGCAATGCACTCAGCACAGGAGACTTTCCTAGAACTGTAGAGTTGGAAGGGATCCTTACGGTCATCTAGTCCAACCCCGTAAAATGCAAGAATGTCAATTAAAGCATCCATGTGAAAGGAGAGTCCACCAACTTCCGAGGGAATCTGTTCCATTGTCAAACAGCTCTTCCCCTCAGATGTTTAGACAGAAGCTCTTTGAATCCATTGAGTCAATTCCCCTCCTCTCAGGTTCCTCTTTCCCCATCTCCCTCAACCATTCCTCATAAGGCTTGGCTTCCAGACCCTCGACCGCCCTGGTCACCCTCCTCTGCACACCTCCCAGCTTCTCAATATCCTTCCAAAATTGTGGTGCCCATAACTCCAGGAGCGGTCTGCCCAAGGCAGAATTGAGTGGTGCTATTACTTCATTGATCTGGACTCTAGACTTCTGTGGATGCAGCCTACAATCACATTAGCCTTTTTTGCTGCTGCATCACACTGTTGACTCATGTTCAGCTTGTGGTCTACTAATACCCCTACATTCTCCATCTTACATTTTTGTGGTTGGTTCTTCCTGCCAAAGTGAAAAACCTTACATTTGTCCCTCTGTGAATTCCTGAGTGACATCTGCACTTTCTCTGAGGCCCAGCTATAATTGGAAAAGCAATAAATCACCTCTGAGAGAAGCCTCATGCACTCCTGTCTTCCCACTTACCTTTGTCTCTCACAGGGGACAGAAGGTTGCTGGCAAGACCTCCTCATCCATCTTTTCTTGGTGGCAGAGGGGAAGCAGCGACTGTGGAACCAGCTCAGGTAGGGGAAAGAGGCGGAGGGGGTGGGGCAGCCAGGGGGCCTCTGGTGTCCAATGAATCTCTCACCTCTTTCTCTTGGCTTCTGTTAAAACTGCCTTAACAAAGACTGACAATGTTATTGAAGAAGGTTTATGTGTTGAGAATAAGGAACCCATGCACGTCACCATAATTCTCCTTCTGAATGTCCCTATCAGTAGTTGCAGTTTTTTTCTTTTTTTCTTTTTAAGAAGTAACTTTATTAAACTTATCTTAAAATATACACTCATAATATACATTGTTACATTCATCAATACAATCATCAACACATTCATCTTACATTCATCTATACATACTTCAACCTACCTACACATACATACCCATTACTTCCTTCTTTCATTCATTCTTTCTTTCTTCAACTCTTCATTCCTTCCCACCCCCTCCCATTCTTCTTTCCCCCTTCCCCTTCCCTTGACTTCCACTTGCCTCACCTCAGATTATTATACCATTTCTTTAATGCTACTTATCTTCTTCTCTCTTAACATATTTACAACTTTATCTCTTCTTTATCTCCAATTCTCAATAATCCCGACACTAGAATTTTAGAAGTGTATCCAAGTTCTCATAGTGGGGCATTGTTTTTTCATATATTCTCCAAATTTGACCCAACCTTGTTTGAAATTCTGATTGCTGCGGCCCCTGATTGCATCTGTTAATCTTGCCAGATCTAAAAAGCCAAATAATTTCTCCTGTCACTCTTTGATACTCGGCATCTCTTCCTTCTTCCAATATAGAGCTATCAGGGTTCTAGCCGCAGCAATAGCATATAGAAACAGCTTTTCATCTGGGCTAGCTATTTCTCCATCCATTATTCCAAACAAAAAAAGTTCGGGTTTCTTCTTTATATTATATTTTAACATTTTTTTTAATTCTTCCATAATTTGAATCCAGAATTTTTGTAATTTTTCACAATGCCACCACACATGGATCATTGTCCCCACTTCTTTGTGACATTTCCAGCATAAATTGTCCTTGGTTTTATACATCTTATGAATCTTGCTCGGAGTGATGTACCACCTATAGAACATTTTGATCATATTCTCTCTTATTGCTTCTGCAGCAGTAAATTTCCACGTCACAGTCCATAATTTTTCCCAACTGTCTAAATCTATTGGTTTCCCTATGTCGATAGCCCATTTAATCATGGTTTCCTTAACTGCCTCGTCCTTCAATTCCCATTCCAGTAGGATATTGTACATATTAGATATTATTTTCTTCCTACTCCGTAATAGATGTGTCTCCAGAATTGATGGTTCTTTCAAAAAACCTCCTTGCTTCTTATCTTTAATAAACTTGCTATGTATTTGGTGATATTGAATCCATCCTGTCATATATTGTTTGACATCCTCATATTTCTTTAATTTATAATCTCCTCCTTCTTGTTCTATTAAGTCTTGATACCTCCCCCACCTTCCTTCCGAATTAGTTTTTTTGATCGTAATAATTTCAATAGGAGACAGCCATTTGGGGGTTTTGGGTTCAACTAACCTTTTATGTTTTTCCCAGATTCTTAATAGAGATTTTTTAATAATATGATTGTTGAATCCTTTATGAATTCTGACTTTATCTTCTGCCATGTATGCATGCCATCCTACCCTGTTATCGAATCCCTCCAAGTCCAATAATCTGTGATTCTCTAGAGTTATCCATTCTTTTAACCATGAGAACCCTGCCGCATCATGATAAAGTTCTAAATCTGGAAGGGCCAAGCCTCCTCTATCTCTGCTGTCTATCAGTAATTTATATTTTATCCTAGCTGGTTTATGACTCCACAGAAACTTTGTTATATCTTTTTTCCAATGCCTAAAGATGGATCTACTTGAGCCTAAAATCGGCAACATTTGGAATAAGAATGTCATCTTTGGGAGGATATTCATTTTAACTGCCGCTATTTTACCTAAGAGAGATAAGTTTAACCTCTCCCAGGTATTTAGCGTCTTCTTTATCTCTTTCCAGACCCTTGTGTAGTTATCCTGTAATAAGTTGTTTGTATTATTCGTTATCCAAATACCAAGATATTTTAATTTGTTCACTACCATCAATCCCGTCTCCTTTTGAAGCTGATCGTTTTCTTCTTTTCTCAGATTTTTGGTTAGTATGTTGGTCTTATTTATGTTTAAATTAAATCCCGCTAGTTCCCCAAATTCTTTTATCCTTTTTAAAGTTTGTTTAATGCTTTCCTGCGGTTCCTCCAGCGTAAGTACGACATCATCTGCAAATGCTTTAATTTTATGTATATCTTTCCCATTTCTAATACCTTTAATTTTACTATCATTTCTCAGGTTTTCTAGTAAGAACTCCAAACATAAAATAAATAGCAATGGCGACAGCGGGCACCCTTGTCTAGTACCTCTTTGAATGTTTATCGTTCCTGAAATCTCTTTATTAATTATCAATTTGGCCTTTTGGTTTTTATATATTGCCTCCACTGAGTTATAAATATATTCTCCAAAATCTAATAATTTTATTGTTTCTTTGAGAAACTGCCAGGAAATTTTATCGAATGCTTTTTCTGCATCGAGGAAAAGAAAAGCCGCCTTCCTATCGCATTTGCCACTTAAGTATTCCATAAGATCAATAACATTTCTCACATTATTGCACATAAATCTACCTGGTAGGAAGCCCGCCTGGTCCTCTTTTATCATACCCCCCAGTACTCCTTTTAACCTCTTTGCAATTATTCCTGCGAACAGTTTGTAATCACTGTTTAAGAGGGATATTGGCCTATAATTCTTGATTTGCTCTTTTTCACTACCTGGTTTATGAATGACTGCAATGAGGGCCTCTTCCCATGATCTAGGTGCCATCCCTTTTTCCAATATCCCGTTCATTACCTTTTTTAATGGTTCGTTAAGTAGCTTTTCAAATTTCTTATAAAACATAGCAGATAATCCGTCCGTCCCCGGGGACTTCCCTGATTTAGCTTCTTTAATTATTTCCTGTATTTCATCACCAGAGATTGGTTCGTTTATCTTCTTCCTAATTTCCTCTCTTATTCTTGGTATTTTAGTTTCCTTAATATATATCTCTATCTCTTTCTGTTCTACTGGGTCCTCCTTATATAAATCAGTGTAGTAATTAACGAAGCTGTCTGAGATTTCTTTGGGATCATCAATCGTTTTCCCTTTCTCTACTATTCTATCTATTACTCTTTCCTTTTGTTGTCTCTTCAGCTGCCACGCCAAATACTTCCCTGTTTTATTTGAATATTCAAAATTCCTTTGCTTCATAAATCTTATTTTATTTTCAATTTCCTTATCAAGAATCATGGAGACTTGAGCCTGTAAGAACTTGATATTTTCTTTAATCTCGCTTTTCTCCCTGTTCTTCTTTTTCATTAAATCCAATTCGTTCTCCCTAATCTCTTTTAATAAACCTTCTAATTTTTTCTCTCTTTCTTTCTTTTTCCAACTACTTTGGCTTATGAAAAATCCTCTAATTACAGCCTTCCCTGCATCCCAAATTATATTAATATTAGTTTCGTTTTCTTGGTTTATTTCAAAATATTCTTTAAGTACTTTTTCCGTTTTTTTTATTACTGTTTCATCCTCCAAAATTGACTCATTTAACCTCCATCTTTTAGTTCCTCCTGCTGTTCCATATATTTCCATATATATTGAATTATGATCGGAAAGAGTTTTGGGGAGAATATCTATTTTTTTACACCTTATCAACAAATCTCTGGATGTCCATATTTGATCTATCCTGCTCTCAGAGTTATTTGGATGTGAGAAAAAGGTATATTGTTTTTGGGTGGGGTGTCTGCACCTCCATACATCCTGTAGATCTAAATTGTCCACCATCTGAAAGAAGGTTTTTGGTAGCCTCCCTTCCATGTTCCCTGGTTCTTCACTATATTTATCTAATCCCGGCGAGACCACCCCATTTAAATCTCCCAGCAATATAATCTTCTCATCACAGAATTCTAATAACATGCTTTCTATTTTCCTAAAAAATTCTGTTTTTTTTTCATTTGGGGCGTAAATCCCAACTATTATAATTTTTTCATTTTCCCCCTGAATCCTTATTACAATCACTCTTCCTTCACTATCTTTATTTAGTTGCTCAGGTTTCAAATTCGGATTCACATACAACACCACCCCTCTTTTCTTCTTTACATTCGAGGACACAAATTCTTCTCCCAATCTCTTATTTACCAACAATTTCCAGTGAGCCTTTTTTATATGGGTTTCTTGAAGACAGACCACATCTAATTTTTTCTTACGTAGCAAATGTTCTACCTTGTTTCTCTTAATCTTATTATTCAAACCATTAACATTCCATGACATAATTTTCAAATCCATTTTTACCTATATTTATACTGCCACCAAGTGAAATATTTCTGCGTTCAAATTTTATTTCAAAACAGGATATATGAAGTTATTTTAAAAGGCCTTTGGCTGCTATCTCCGACAGACCCTTACTTAGGCCTGTCGTACAAACCATAGAATAGTCCTTAATCATTCAGGGCCTTGTTGCCGCAGAGTGGGTCAGAGAGACGTATTGAATTCTTCTTCTTCTTCTTTCTCTTCCTTGTCTGGCTTTTGTTTTGGTTTCCGCTTATCTTTTGAACCTCCTCCCCCTCCCAATGCTTTCTCAAATTTTTTCCAAAATCTCTCCACCTCTCGTCCAGTAGTTAGTCTCATCCTAGTTTGGTTATACTCAAAGGAGATCCCCTCGGGGAACTCCCACTTAAAATGGATATTGTTTCGTAGCAAAGCTCCAGTCACCATCTTATACTTAGATCTTTTCTTCAAAAGTCTTGGAGGGACCTCTCGCATTATGGCTATTTCTCTTTCTTCTATTTTAAACTTCTGAACTCTTTTCCTCTGCATTATTTTGTTTCTCAATATTCTAGAGTTCAGGAATAATAAACAATCTCCCGGCCATCTGGTTTCTCTGTCATCTTTTGGTCTCAGCCTAAATGCCCTATCAACACATATCGAAATGTCCTCTTCTTCTAATTGCAACCAGTCCGCCAATCCTTTGATGAGAATGTTTTCTATATCTTCTTCCTGGGTTTCTTTAAGCCCTCTGATTCTCAGAGTCAGATCATTCTGTTTTAGTTCTTGCATCGCAAGAGCATCCCATGTTGATTCTTGTATGTCTTTCAATCTTTGTAGCTCCTCCCATGTCCTTCTTTGGTTTTCTTTGTACCCTTTGCACTCCTTCGAGATGTTTTCCACCAAATCTTCTTGTTTACCCACCCTAGATGTCAGCGTCTGTGCACCTTTTTCCATCTCCAAATTCTTTCCTTTTAATTCTTCCACTTGTTTATTTAAATCCACTATTGCTTTGGAATTTTGCTCAATCATTTTCAAATTTTGTTCTATTTTATTTTCCATTTTATCCAATTTCCCATTTATCGAATCTATCTTTTCATTCAATTCTGCTTTCATACCCAAGATCAATTCCTTAATCTCACTATTTTCCACCTCCAAATTTGGCGCACGATTCTGAGAGTTTGTGGGTGTTGATATAGCCGCCGTTTGGCTTCTTGTTTTTTTCAGTTCTTTCCCTTCCGCCTTTCCATTCATTCTATTGTTCTAATGTTCTATTATCCGTCTGCACTTCAGTGCAGAGGGGAGAAGGAAATAAGGGAAAGAGCAGAGTCCCAGGATATTCTAAGCTACTATGGTCTTTAATTGCTCTTTTTATTAGTTTTTATTAGTTGTAATCGTTGTATCTTTCCTCCCACAGAGGCGTGAGTTTATTGTCCTTATCTGGGAGGGGGGGTGTTTACCTCTCTTATCTCTCCATCCCCTTATCAGGGAGAGATAGTATAAGCCCGAAAGCCCAGTATATTAAAATTCTTGAAGCTGCACTTATAGTCTCCCACCACTTGGTGTCGCAATCAAGATTCTTAAGGCTGCACCTCTGACCTCCCACCACTTGGTGTCACTGTATGCTTCTCCCTTATCAGCTCAGCTCAAGTCTTTACTTCCTTTCTTCAATGACTCAGCATGTTTCCTCCGCCATATTCAAGCCTCTTCTTTCTCTTTCTCTCTTTATTTCCTCCTTCTAATTCTTCCTTTTTATCACTCCTTCCTTCTTAATTTTCCCTCTTCTTTTCCTCCTCTCCTCCTTCTCCTCCTCTTCCTTCTATTAATGTCTCTTAATGTCTTCCTCTCCTACCTCCGAGCTCCAAACTTCCCCCGCTGTGACAATAACGCAAATACAGAGCCCCATGTGGGTCGCTCCTTCACCCCGCTTTTACTCACTCACACTGGGGCCATCCAGTCACGTACTTTTGATCCTGCCTCGTCCTTTCCCCGCTGACACAGGTACGTCCGGACTTGGCTTGGTGGGGGGTGTGGTTCGGGTGGACTTGGATCCCTTTTTATAATCCGAGCTGGTCTGCGCCGGCTCTGTCTGTAGCAATTGTCTCTTCCGAGGTTCGGCAAGTTCTCTTTTATATCCGCATCCGCAGCCGCTCCGTAATATCTCATGCTAACGAAGCTGTGCCAATGGCTTTCATTGCTAATTTAAAGCTACTGGCTTCGTTTTAATTTGGCTTTGCTTTCTTGAAAAAATCCAGCCGCAACGCTGCGCCCCGTCTTGAGGTTACCCGCAGAGGTTGGGCTACTCAGAAGCGCAGGGGTTGTTCACTCCTTAGTTTTTAGATTTAGTTCAGCTCAAAACCCCTCTTCTTGCGCCGCTCTTTGCCCCTGAGCTCGGAGATTTTCCCTCCTGAGCTTTATCCTTTGATAAACCTCTTTATATTTCCTCCTGCGGGTGGACCGCCCGACTATCAAGCCTGGCGATTAGCGACCTGACTGCAGCAGCGGCTAGTCCGGAATGCAGTAGTTGCAGTTTTATTTGTCTACTAAAATACACTTCTCACCAGTTTACAAACTGTAAAAAACAGTAACCAGGATTCACCTAACCAGCCCTGTCTATTGCACAATGGGACTTTCCCCACCCTCCCTCCCTTGTGCCCTCATGTGCCCTTGGAGTTTTCTTAATGCACACAGCAAAACACACATAAAAATAATTCCATTAAGATGTTAAAAGAAGTATCCATTCTTAATTTGTGCGGCAAAACAATCCCATGAAGACAATGCAGAAAACAACAAAACAATTTGTAGTCGATAATTGTTATACTGGCTAAGAGGAGGACATTTCTCTCTCACTTTTAAAGAGTTCACTGTCCTTTGCAGACATCGCTTTTTGTTTCGTGGGTGAGCAGTGGGCATTGCCGGATCCTGACCAGAGAACGGAAGTCATAGAGGAGAATCGTGGAATCATGGCCTCTCTTGGTAACCTTGACACAGGGCTTTATATTTTCGTTTTCTTTTGCTTCTTCTTCATCATCATCTTTTATTTATCCAATTTACTTTGTTTTTCTATTTATCCTCTGTGTTTCATTTTTATTTAGTTTGCCTTTCATTGTATCCTAAATGGAAAACTTTTAGTAAAAATTGATATTGAAACCCCTGAAAACTTCTTATCTCAGTGTGAAAAGCAGCTCCTTCAGAGCATGTGAGGTGTCAGGAACATCCTACACGCAAGTAGGAACCTGGCAGAGGCACATGCCCGGCTGGCATGTTCTCTCCCTCCTGGTTGGTCGTTCGGGAGCTTCAAAAGCTTTCTCCAGCCCGAACATCACAGCGACTGATACCTCTGAGAGGCATCAGCACACTTCAGGATTCTGCAGAGTATTGGCAGTTCGCGTGACAGACTCAGTAGCACAGCATTTTGGCTAAGCTACTTTATTTACATTCTGACTCAGCTCTTTACTCTTTCTCATCAGACAGCAAAGAGAGAAAGACAAAGGACAAAACATCCTGTCTCCGTCACTTCCCACTATGTGGAATGAAAACATACACCGTCATGTGCTAAAAACAATCCCATGACTGCAAGCATGGAGCAAGAATCCTTACACCCCAATTCATCTCCTTATCTTCAAAGGGAGAGTGTGATACTGGTATCTTTGCCCTGGCTATCATAAATAATCTCATATTAATCTCTGCTGGCAGAGCGGCAACAGCCAAGAATTAGCCAGCCTCCCCCACCCTGGAAGTCACCGCTTCTGTCCGTTTTGCTTGACCAAAGAGATGACTGGCATTAGAGATAGAACAGATTTGGTGATTGGGCCAGACAAAATCAATTCCAGAAAAGAGCTAGGCTTTTGGAATCTCAGGTTCCCATAAAGATGTCCCTGAATGCCAGTCAACCAATTTAATGAACCCTAAAGCAAATCCTCCCATCTCTCCCCCTTCTCTTCTTTCTCTCACAAGTGTTAATGACCATTGTTCAATAATGGGGGGGGGGGGCTCCATTTCTTGCTGAGGCTGTAATCCATTTCTCTTTTCTCTGCAGGTAGTGATGAATTAGAAATGAAGGACAAAGGAGACCATGATGAAATTCACACAGAGGAGAAACCATATAAAAATTTGGAATGTGGGAAGAGCAGTCAAAGTTCCCATTCAACTTCCCATCAAAGAAATCCCAATGGGGAAAAACCTTATCAGTGCTTGGAATGTGGAAAGAGCTTTGGTTGGAGGGCTCATCTCACTGTCCATGAGAGAATTCATACTGGGGAGAAACCATACAAGTGTGGGCAATGTGGAAAGAGCTTCAGTCAGCGGGCCAATCTCACCACCCATCAAAGACTTCATACAGGGGAGAAACCTTATCAGTGCTTGGAATGTGGAAAGAGCTTCAATGAAAAGGCCAAGCTCACTTCCCATCAAATAATTCATACAGGGGACAATCCTTATCATTGCTTGGAATGTGGAAAGAGCTTCACTCGGAGCGACTCTTTCACTTTCCATCAAAGAATTCATACAGGGGAGAAACCCTATCAGTGCTTGGAATGTGGAAGGAGATTCAGTCAGAAGGGAAGTCTCAATTCCCATGAAAGAACTCATACCTGGGAGAGTCCACATAAATGCTTGGAATGTGGAAGGACTTTTAGTCAGGACTCCCATCTCATTTCCCATCAAATAATTCATACTATGGAGAGACCATATAAATGCTTGGAATGTGGAGAGAGTTTTAGTCAGGAGTCCTTTCTCACTTCCCATCAAAAAACTCACAGCAGGGAGAATCAGAATTCTCTCGAATCATTGGATTGTTGCATTGGATTGGATGGTGAGAGTCATCTTCTCCAAACCCCTGCAATGCAGGATATTCAACAAAAGAATTCATGACAGATGGCCAGCCAATCTTTGCTTTAAAACCTTTAAATGAAGAAGAATCCACTATCACCTGAACCTGTTGGTTCCACAATCAAACAGTTCTCGCTGTCGGAAATTATTCCTGATGTTTACTCAGAATCTCCTTTCTTCAATTCATTGGTTTGAATCCTTCAACTAGAACAGGAAAAAGCAAGCTTGCTCCCTCTTCCCTGGCACAGCTCTTTATATATTGGAAGATAGCTATCACATCTCCTCCTCCATCTCCTTTTCTCCATAATAAACATCTCCCGTTCCCATCAACCGTTCGTTATAAGGCTTGGTTTTGAGACCCTTGATCACATTGGTTGCCCTCTGCAGCCTTAACTTTTGTAGCTGGAGTCTCTCTTTCCATGTGGAAATAGGCCTGCAAGACATGGAGATAGTCTCCCAGGCTTGCAGCCCAAATGGTTTCTGGCCTCTTTGGGAGAGACAGTTGGAGGTCAGTGTGGGGTGGGAGAGTGGTGGGAGTAGTGAAGGAGGGTTGGTTAGATCAGTAGAATAGGAACAGCTTAAGAAAAGACCCTGATGTTGGGAAAGATGGAGGGCACAAGGAGAAGGGGACGACAGAGGATGAGATGGTTGGACAGTGTTCTCGAAGCTACTAACATGAGTTTGGCCAAACTGCGAGAGGCAGTGAAGGATAGGCGTGCCTGGCGTGCTCTGGTCCATGGGGTCACGAAGAGTCGGACACGACTGAACGACTGAACAACAACAATAAAGCCTCCTTTAACAGTTTTAATAAAATAAAAGTAACAGGCACATCTGAAAGCACATGCTTATGTACACAAAGTTACCTTGAACTTCCATTTTTATTTTTTAATAAAACGGTTATACTCCACCAGACACGTCATTCCTCGCTACGTTGGGGGTGAAGTGTTCAGATAGGAGTTCTCTGGGGTGGCAGGGCGAATGAAAGGGGTTTTTGGTGAAAGGCCTCTTGAATAAAAGTGGGGAGGTGGTGCAGGGAGGTGTGGGCATTGCCAGATCACCTCTGAGTGAGGGCAAAGGGGGCACAACATGGGGAGATAAACTAGACTTCTTCATGGGACATTCCGAAGTGTTCAAAGTGCTTCATAAAAACAAACATTGCCATTCCCACAACATCCATAGAAGGTGGCCCAGTATCATTTCTCTAATACTGCACCCAAAATGGATGGAGAGCGGAGAAGGGTGTGAACCAGGGACTCTTCCTTGCCCGCCCCCCAAAAATCGAGTCTGTTTTTTTCTGTCTATTTACACCTGTTTGGTGGTCCCAGGCCTTTGCTGAACTGTGTTAGGTGCTGATTTTTTAGCCTTTGATCATTGTTGCTTTCTAAAACTGACTTTGAAGTGGGGCTGTTCCGGAGGGGGCCCTGAGCTCTGTCTGCCCCTTGAGCTGGAAAGGGGCCTGTGACTTTGCCCACATTGCTGGGGCAGAAGGAAGGGAGTTGCCACGAGGGATGGGTAGTCAGAAGAGAAGAGAGAAAACAACCCTCGGAGGAAATGCCATGATATTTGCTCCAACAAAATTTCATCTTGTTCTTTCAGCAGGAGCTTTTCCTCCACAAAACTTCCTTGTCCATTGATATAACTTTCCCCCAAGAGCTTATTATCATGCAAAACTATAGACCAAGTCTAAAAAATAGAATGGATTGAGGTTTCATCTGGGGCTCTCTTGACCCAAAATAATGGATACAGATCAAAGGATTAAAAGGAGAAGAAAGGAGATTGCAACGAAATACTGGGGGTGTCTCCATGGTCGTGGCAAAGAGGGGGCAGAGAGGGGCTGCTGCCCCCCAAATATATAAAAATCCATATAAATGCATAGTTCACTCGGAAGCTGAGGTTTCTAAGCTTGGAGAGCCACCTGTCGTGGCTGCTTCTGCTGAGATTCCTGCATCGCAGGAGGAGAATAGATGACCCTCTGCTTCCAGGTTGGGGCTCCCTGCTTCTGGCGCAGCCCTTTCCCCAGCCAGCTGCTCCTCCTGCTTCTGTTTCTCTCACACCAGCCAAGAGGGTCCCCCAAATACCCTCTTTAGGGGTGCGCGAAGCACGCGTCTCCTGCTGGGCCCCTGTTCTGGAGAGGGAGGGAAGGGTGCGCCAGGCAGGCCAAGAGTTAAGAGCAGCGGATCTGGATTCCTAGAGGGGACCGGAAATAAAATCGAAGGAGGGAGGGTCCTCCGGGGACAAAGCCCCACCTTCCCCGGAAGAGGGGGCTTTTGTCGCCTTTGGAAGAGCTGCCTTGGTGTCGCCTTCTCCGCTGGGTGAGTCTCCTCTCTCTTCCCCCAGAGGGTGCAGTGGGGAGACGGGGGGATCCCAGGGCTGCAGGGGAGGGCGCATGGGGGGCTCCCTACAGGCGGCCCCCACACAACCCGCAAAGTCGAGAAGCAGAGGGTCCTCCCCTGCAGCTGCTCCTCCCTGCCCCCCTTTGCTATGCCCGTGCTCCCCTCCCTCTCTGCAAACCCAGGGAGGGGCGAGATGATCCCAGGAGGTTTGCAGCTATGGAATCTCAGAATCAGAGACTTGGAAGGGAACCACGAGGTCCTCGAGTCCAACCCTGTGCAATGCAGGAATCTCCACTAAAATGGACAAAAAGCGGGGGGGGGGGGCGCGCGCGTAGAGATGCCATAAATAAAGAGGGGGAGCTCAGTCCATAATCTGGCGCTGCATTTGGCACCAGTTTCCGAGTCCTCTTCAAAGGCGGCTCCACGTAGAGGGCAATGCACTCAGCACAGGAGACTTTCCTAGAACTGTAGAGTTGGAAGGGATCCTTACGGTCATCTAGTCCAACCCCGTAAAATGCAAGAATGTCAATTAAAGCATCCATGTGAAAGGAGAGTCCACCAACTTCCGAGGGAATCTGTTCCATTGTCAAACAGCTCTTCCCCTCAGATGTTTAGACAGAAGCTCTTTGAATCCATTGAGTCAATTCCCCTCCTCTCAGGTTCCTCTTTCCCCATCTCCCTCAACCATTCCTCATAAGGCTTGGCTTCCAGACCCTCGACCGCCCTGGTCACCCTCCTCTGCACACCTCCCAGCTTCTCAATATCCTTCCAAAATTGTGGTGCCCATAACTCCAGGAGCGGTCTGCCCAAGGCAGAATTGAGTGGTGCTATTACTTCATTGATCTGGACTCTAGACTTCTGTGGATGCAGCCTACAATCACATTAGCCTTTTTTGCTGCTGCATCACACTGTTGACTCATGTTCAGCTTGTGGTCTACTAATACCCCTACATTCTCCATCTTACATTTTTGTGGCTGGTTCTTCCTGCCTAAGTGAAAAACCTTACATTTGTCCCTCTGCGAATTCCTGAGTGACATCTGCACTTTCTCTGACGCCCAGCTATAATTGGAAAAGCAATAAATCACCTCTGAGAGAAGCCTCATGCACTCCTGTCTTCCCACTTACCTTTGTCTCTCACAGGGGACAGAAGGTTGCTGGCAAGACCTCCTCATCCATCTTTTCTTGGTGGCAGAGGGGAAGCAGCGACTGTGGAACCAGCTCAGGTAGGGGAAAGAGGCGGAGGGGGTGGGGCAGCCAGGGGGCCTCTGGTGTCCAATGAATCTCTCACCTCTTTCTCTTGGCTTCTGTTAAAACTGCCCTTAACAAAGACTGACAATGTTATTGAAGAAGGTTTATGTGTTGAGAATAAGGAACCTATGCACCTCACCTTAATTCTCCTTCTGAATGTCCCTATCTGTAGTTGCAGTTTTATTTTTCTATTTATCATGAATACTAAAACACGGTTCTCATCAATTTTGGTGTTGTTGTTTAGTCGTTTATTCGTGTCCGACTCTTCATGACCCCATGGACAAGTCCATAACAGGCACTCCTGTCTTCCACTGCCTCTCATCAGTTTACAAACCATAAAGAGTGGTAGCCGTGATTCACCTAACCAGCCCTGTCTATTGCAGAATGGGACTTTCCCCACCCTCCTTAAATTGTGCGGCAAAACAATCCCATGAAGACAATGCAGAAAACAACAAAACAATTCATAGTAGATAATCAAGACCATATAGCACCGGTCCTGAAAGACCTACATTGGCTCTCAGTGCATTTCCGAGCACAATTCAAAGTGTTGGTGCTGACCTTTAAAGCCCTAAACGGCCTCGGTCCTGTATACCTGAAGGAGCGTCTCCACTCCCATCATTCTGCCTGGACACTGAGGTCCAGCGTCAAGGGCCTACTGGCGGTTCCCTCACTGTGAGAAGCAACGCTATAGGGAACCAGGCAGAGGGCCTTCTTGGTAGTGGCACCCGCCCTGTGGAACACCCTCCCATCAGATGTCAAAGAGATAAACAACTACCTGACATTTAGAAGACATCTGAAGGCAGCCCTGTTCAGGGAATTTTTTAATGTGTGACTTTTTTGTGTATTTTTAATCTTTGCTGGAAGCCGCCCAGAGTGGCTGGGGTACAAATAATAAATTATTATTATTATTATTATTATTATTATTATTATTATACTGGCTAAGAGGACGACATTTCTCTCTCTCTTTAAAGAGTTCACTGTCCTTTGAAGACATCGCTGCTCGTTTCACGGGTGAGCACTGGGCATTGCTGGATCCTGACCAGAGAACGGAAGTCATAGAGAATTGTGGAATCATGGCCACTCTTGGTAACCTTGACATAGGGCTTTATATTTTTCTTTTCTTTTGCTTCTTCTTCTTCTTCATCATCATCTTTTATTTATCCAATTTAGTTTCTTTTTCTATTTATCGTCTGTGTTTCATTTTTATTTAGTTTGCCTTTCATTGTATCCTAAATGGAAAACTTTTAGTAAAAATGGATACTGAAACCCCTGGAAACAAACATTTTATCTCAGTGTGAAAAGCGGCTCCTTCAGAGCATGTGAGGTTCACCCCAATTCATCTCCTTATCTTCAAAGGGAGAGTGTGATACTGGTATCTTTGCCCTGGCTATCATAAATCATCACATAATAATCTCTGCTGGCAGAGCAGCAACAGCCAAGAACTAGCCGGCCTCCCCCACCCTGGAAGTCACCGCTTCTGTCCGTTTTGCTTGACCAAAGAGATGACTGACATTAGAGATGGAACGGATTCCATGATTGGGCCAAACAAAATCCATTGCAAAATATATCCCAGGAAAAAAACCAGGCTTTTGGAATCTCAGATTCCCATAAAGATATCCCTGAATGCTAGTAAACAAAGCCAGTGAACCCTGAAGTAAGACCTCATCTATCTCCCTTCTGTTCTTCCTCTCTCACAAGCATTAATGAGCATTGTTCAATAATTGGGGGCTCCATTTCTTTCTGAAGCTGTAATCCATTTCTCTTTTCTCTGCAGGTGGTGATGAATTGGAAATGAAGAGCAAGGGAGACCATGATGAAATTTACACAGGGGAGAAACCAAACGAATATTTGGAATGTGGGAAGAGCTTTAGTCAAATCTCCCATTCAGCTTCTCATCAAAGGAATCCAACTGGGAAGAAAACCTATCAGTGCTGGGAATGTGGAAAGAGCTTCAGTCGGAGGGGTCATCTCATTATCCATGAAAGAATTCATACAGGGGAGAAACCATATCAGTGTATGGAATGTGGAAAAAGTTTCAGTCACAGGTCCAGCCTTACTTCCCATCAACGAATTCATACAGGGGAGAAACCTTTTCCGTGCTTTGAATGTGGAAAGAGCTTCACTCGGAGCGACTCTTTCATTTCCCATCAAAGAATTCATACAGGGGAAAAGCCTTTTCGGTGCTTGGAATGCGGAAAGAGCTTCAGTGAGAAGTCCAATCTCATTTCCCATCAAAGAATTCATACAAAAGAAAAATCATTTCAGTGCTTGGAGTGTGGAAAGAGTTTCAATGTAAGAGCCAGTCTCACTTTCCATCAAAGAAATCATACAGGGGAAAAACCTTATCAGTGCTTGGAATGTGGAAAGAGATTCACTCAGAAAAAATGTCTCACTTCCCATGAAAGAATTCATACAGGGGAGAAACCATTTCAGTGCTTAGAATGTGGAAAGAGATTCACTTGGAGCAACTCTCTCACTTCCCATCAAAGAATTCATACAGGGGAGAAACCATTTCAGTGCTCAGAATGTGGGAAAAGCTTCGGTAAAAAGGGTGATCTCACTTCCCATCAAAGAATTCATACGGGGGAGAAACCATTTCAGTGTGAGGAGTGTGGCAAGCGCTTTGCTCGTAAGGAATGTCTCACTTCCCATGAAAGAACTCATTCCTGGGAGAGCCCTTATAAATGCTTGGAATGTGGAAGGAGTTTTAGTCAGGACTCCTATCTCATTTCCCATCAAATAATTCATACAATGGAGAGACCATATAAATGCCTGGAATGTGGAAAGAATTTTAGTCAGTATTCCTATCTCACTTCCCACCAAAGAACTCACAGCGGGGAGAATCACAGTCTCCCAGAATCATTGAATTGTTGCATTGGATTGGATGGTGAGAGTCATCTGCTGCAACCCCCTGTAACGCAGGATTTTCAGCAAAAGAATTCATGACAGATGGCCATCCAACCTTTGCTTGAAAACCTTCCAATTCAAGAAGAGTCCACCACCACCTGAACTAGTTTGTTCCACAGTCAAACTGTTCTTACTATCAGAAAATTCTGCCTGATGTTTAATCAGATTCTACTTACTTGTATATTGAATATTGGAAGGTGGCTATCACATCTCCTTCTCAATCTTCTCTTCTCCATGATAAACATCCCCATCTCCCTCAACTGTTCCTCAATAGGCTTGGTTTCCAGAGCCTTGATCACCTTGGTCTCCCTCCTCTGCAACACATTCCAGTTTATCAGGAATCTGGCACAAAAGGTTTGGCCCCAGAGACATCAAAGCCATTGTGGAGATACAAAGGAAGCAGCTTGCAAAAGGGATGGAGGTAATCCAGAATGCATCAACCGTAATGAAGTGCATAAACTGCGTTACTGAGAGGAAGCTGAAACCTCCTTTCCCGCCATGTATGCAACATAACTTTCCTGCATTTCCAGGGGTTTGACTAAATGCAATGATTCTATTATCCTGTCTTGATGCAGCTTAGAATAGCATTAGCCTTTCTTTGTTGGTGCTTCACACTGTTGACATAAGAGCCCTCCAAGGTCACCCAGTTAGATTCATGGCCGAGTGGTGCTTTGAACCTAGGTCTCTCAGGTCATAGTCCGGCAAATAACCACTATAACACACTAGCTCCATAATGAAAATCTCAGAAAGTGTGCATGCATGTGCCTCTGCTTAACATTAAGTGCAATATTCTTGTCTTTATATTCAAAGTTGTATGCACATGTACCAAAATAATTGTGGTGAGGATAGTATAATCATAGATTTAAGGTAATGTTAGCTAGGGAGAGGGGTGAGTGTTGATTGGCTGAGAGTTGGAAACAGGTTGGAGTAATTCAACAATATATGTGATTGTAAATTGTTTTGGCAAGGGGGAGTTACTGGTTTGCTTTGTTCTTGTTCCAATTTTTATTATGCATTTTGTATTTCTATTTTGTGTTTTTGTGCCATGAATCATCCCGGGGATCTTTGGATGAAAGGTGGTATCCTCTATAATAATCTCCCTGTGTCCCTGCGTCCGCCGTCTGTGTGTCAGTGGAAATCGCAACTGCGCATGTGCTCCACTGACACACGGATTGGAGCGCAGAGAGGAGGAGGAGCCTGAGGTTGGAGCGAAGCGCGAGCGAAGCGCTTGCGCTTCGCGAGCCTCCGAGCCTCTCCGCTTCAGCCGCAATGGCGGCCGCTCCCCGCGCGTTGTTGCTTCTCCCCCTCCTTTCTCCCCGCCTCAGCCGCCCGTGGCGGCGGCGGGGAGGGCGGCCGTCGCCGGGGCTGCCGGCGGGGCAGCAGTAACAGGCGGCTCCGCCATGGTGGTGGCTTGGCCGCCTGAGGCGGGCAGAAGGAAGCGCCTCGGGTCCCCTTCGCTGCCGCTAGCACCCATTATTAATGGGCTTAATTCAGCTAGTAAAATATAATTAACAAACAAACAAACACAATTAAAATAGTCATATTCAAAGTTAGTACCTTCTGGACTTCCTGGTTTTCCAGTCATTATAGTCCCTGTACTCTTCAGCAGCCTCAGCTTTTGTAGCTGGAGACAGTCTGGACTCTCCTAGGCCACATGGGGAAAGGCCTGCAAAGCAGAAGGTCTTCCAGGACTCACATCCAAGGTGGCCTCTGGCCTCTTCAGTAAACAGTTGGAGGTTGAACTCAGTACTATAGGAACAGCCTTCCAATACCCATTGTTACAGTACAAATAAAGTGATAAAAGAAAACTGAAGATTTGAAACCATACACCTACGGTATGTACACTGTGACCTTGTACTTCTTGATTATTTTTAAATAAATCAGTTGTACTTCACTTCACACCTCATTCTTTGCTACGTTGGGGGTGAAGTGTTCAGGCAAGAGTTCTGGGGTGGCAGTGGGAATAAGGGGGTGTTTGGTGAAAGGCCCAGTAAAGACCCAGTTCACAGCTGTGCCCCTTGAATGCAGTGGGAAGGGGGAGCAGGAGGCTGTGGGCGCAACATGGGGAGATAAACAACCTCCGCTTGGTACATGCTGAAGCATTTTTCAAAGTGCTTCATATAAAAACACTTTTATAACATTCCTATAAGGTAGACCAGTAGCATATGCACAGCTTTTCTTAAACTTCAGTTGCTAAAATGAGCTGTTACACTTCAGGTCAATAGATGTTCCTGTTTCTAGACTGGGTGGGAAAAGGCTTAACTCAATTTCTGTTACTTCTCTCTCCTTCCTTTCCTAGTTAGGGCAGGTGTAGCAGTCAAATCCTTTTGACCCAGCCCAGGTTCCCTTTGGCTCCCTTTTCCTCAGTCTCCCTCTCTCCTGAGGTGTTTTATTTTGTGGACAGACCCAGGGGATCCCCTCCGCCCCACAGAGACGGTGTCTCCCCACAGACTCAGCCCCCCAGCGCCACTCCCAGCCCCTCCAGCCCCTCTTCCTCCTTCTTCTGGCCACAGAGATTCTCCTCAGACCAGAGCCAGCCACTTCTCCCTCAGGCAAAGCAGCCTCTCCTCATCCCTTTCTCCCCTCTCAGATCAAGCCTCCAAACTCCCTCAGAAAAGGCTCCTCTCATTTTCCCTCCAAAAGGGCAGGCTCCGCCCCCGCCTCTGGCTGTCTGTCTCGGTAGCCAATCAGAGAGAGGCTCCCGCCCCCTGGTGGTGTTTCTGAGGGACTGCGCCACCAGACACTGCCCATCTCTCTCCCTCCCTCCCACACCCCATGACTGGGTCTTCTGCCTGTGTGCCTGAAAAAGGAGTGAGGGACCACACAAGGATATGAGGGGAAAGAGGAGCTAGGAAAAGGGACGTAATGGGGCAGACAAGGGTGCCATTTAAGGAGAAGGGGCAGTGGACAAGGGTGCCATTAAATCCAATCCAATCAAGATAGTGTCCAAATCACCTTACTCTGCCTTCCAAACCTTGCGACACACTCCCAGAAGTGTCTGGCAAGAAAAACTTCGAGCTGTCATGGCTTCCCCCAGAGAATTCTGGGAGCTGTAATTTGTGAAGGGTGTTGAGCATTGTGAGGAGACACACCCCCCCAATTCCCCTCACAGAAGTACAATTCCCAGAGTGGCTTAGCAGTCAGCCCCTCTTCCCTGGGAACTCTAGGAACTGTATGTGTTGGGGGTTGGGAGAATGGTAAGGGGGAGCCATTCTCTGTACCCTGGACAAACTACAACTCCCAGAATTCTCTGGGGGAAAGCAATGACTACAGTGGTAATCATGTACCGGTACATACCAGTATTAATTTTTCTGGATGATTTCTCAAGGTACTGTTACGGCAAAATTCCAGGCACGAGTCTTCCCAGCAACCTGGCCCTACGGACGGAAGGTCCGTGGTACTACGGAGTCAAGGACGACAGCGACCAGCAGTTGGAGCAAGGACAAGATCCTTTATTGCGCAATAGGTTCGAGCAACAAAGACTGAACCCCGAACAAAGGGTGACAGAGACTTTTAAAACTTCCCGCTACAACCCAGAATACATTTCACCATACATCACTACTACATCACTAACACATAAGCAAAACGTCAAGAAGAGGTGGAGAGTAGGAGGGTACAACATGATTAGCATATGGGTAAACAGGATTAACATATGGGTGAAGGTTTACAAGAACAAGTAAATGACATTTGGGTGGGTCAAATATACATCTTGAGCATCTACCAAAGGAAAACAATGGAAAATATATTGGAGTCTGTCTGTCGCCTTGGAAACCCTAGGATGGGTGCTTGAGAGGATTATTCAGGTGGGGCATTTCCTGAGGCCCTAGGTCTGCGTATGTGTCCTTTCGCTCAGGGGATTATGGAAGAGTGGGAGATGTGTGCCAGGGAACAATGGCGGGGAACAAAATGCATCGGAAGGCAATTCCTGATGCCCGGGCAATGGCGGGAGTCAAGAGGCTTGGAAGCCCTCTTTGTAAGCTTTAAAATGACACCAAGATGGAGAAAATCCATTAAGGCAGTGATTTGTTACGAATTTACAAAGATACGCGGTTTGTCTAAGCAGAAATAAACTGTTAGAATGCTTTCCCGTGTCTAGACTCTACTTGATTACAGAGTATCAGTATTTAATTAATAACTTTCCTTCCGTGATTGAATCATGGGTTCGATTCCCTTGTTCTCCCAGCAGGGGGCTGACAAGGGGCTGTCAACACCTTGTTAGCCCTGTCATCACCTAGTCAGTGGTTACTGGAGCGTGCACAGAGTTCTAATCGAGCTCCGCTCTGCAGAGGAAATGCACGGCTCTGATTTGCTAAGACGTGCCCATAGGAAAGCATTGGCCATAGGAAATAATGGAGGTTGACCGGGACGACGCAGAAATACAGAAAGGGATAGCGCCTTTATAGATAGCAGTAGACCGGGACGGAAAACGGGGTTTAAAGAGGCGTAGAGCCCCCGTAATTCTGGTTCAAGACAAACGGGGAAAGGGGCGCAAGGAGGGGAAACCCTTTATCGCGAGGGTGTTATGTGGGTGATTGTGCGACTGTGTGGGGCAGTTGGGGCAACTTAAAGGAGAGGAGGGTCCTGCACTTGCTGATGTCCTTCTTGGCGGGAGTCTTCCGAAAGCAGGCGGCAGGCAGGGAAAGCGATCACCGAAGTTTCCGTATCAGTACTGTGTTGTGTATCTTCTAAAGGAAACAGCAGAGATGTTCAGAAAACATCTTGCCATGGTGAACAACAAGTTTCAGCGGAAAAACACAACTCTGGTCAGCAATAAACCAAGCCTTATGAGGAACGGTTGAGGGAGTTGGGTATTTTTAGCCTGGGAAAGAGGAGGGACCCCTGACCATTAGGTCCAGTCGTGTCCGACTCTGGGGTTGCGGCGCTCATCTTGCTTTATTGGCCGAGGGAGCCGGCGTACAGCTTCCAGGTCATGTGGCCAGCATGACTAAGCCGCTTCTGGCGAACCAGAGCAGCACACGGAAACGCCGTTTACCTTCCCGCCGGAGCGGTTCCTATTTATCTACTTGCACTTTGACGTGCTTTCGAACTGCTAGGTGGGCAGGAGCAGGGACCGAGCAACGGGAGCTCACCCTGTCGCGGGGATTCGAACCGCCGACCTTCTGATCGGCAAGCCCTAGGCTCTGTGGTTTAACCCACAGCGCCACCTGGGTCCCTAACATGGGGATTAGCAGCTAATAAAAGTTGGGGTCTCCTTTTGTTTGGGGCTTCCATCTTGCTTCACCTGGTGGCAGGTGGGAGTCAATAAAGACCAAGCCTACTGGCTGCTGTTTTGCTCTGGTATTCCTGGCTGGTGTCCTTGTTTTTTGCCCAAGGGACCCCTCAGATTTCTCCCTTAACAAGGGGAAACAGAGTATTACGTAATTGAATGTTAATTGGGAAAAGTATAATTTTTTATTCTCTTTTGGTGGTGGGGGAGGAGATTCCTGCATTGCAGGGGTTTGGAGAAGGGGTTTCCTCCCTCCTCACGTTTCCAAGGGAGGGATCAGCTCATTACACCAGCCAAGAGGGTCCCCCACATTCATCTTCTCAGGGTTCGTGCAGAGCATGTGGGTTTTCCTGGGATCCAACTTGAAAAAGAGGGGGAAGAAAAATACCACCAAGGGTGAGCTGGGTGCGCTCGGCTTGCCAAGGGTTAAAGGAACTGAGCTGCATTGCTAGAGAGGGAAGGAGAGATGGCGGGGGGGGGGTCCTCCAGAGCCAAAGCCCCTCCCTCGCTGCCCAGTCCTTCCTGCAAGGAGGGCTGTTTATGTCTCTTCTGCAAGAGCAGCCTGGGGGGCTCCTTCTGCAAGAGGAGGGGAGCTCTGGTCTCTCTGCTCTGCCCCTTCTGGGCTCTGGTGAGTCTCTTCTCTCTTATTGCAAAGGGTGCAATGGGGAGAAGGGGGGCAGGGCTGCAAAGGAGGGGGCAGGGGGGTCCCCAAGTCCGGGGAGCAAGGAGGATCCTGCCCCCTTCCTCTCTGCCAAGCCTGCCACTCTCGCCTGGCCCTTTGGGGAGGGGAGGGAAGGAGGGCCTGCAAAGAAACCCAGTTCAAAGCATTTATCATCAGCAGGGGATGTAGCCGAACAGAAACATTCGGACTTAAATATACGCAAAAAAATAAAAAGGAAAACCTGACCTATGCAATAAAGGAAGAAAGTCTGTTGGAAGATGGAGGGCAGAGAAGAGAAAGCGCTTCTTCCTACGGTGCAGAGTCAAGCCTATGGAACTCCCTGCCCCAGGAGGCAAGGCTGGGACCAGTGGAGGGAGGAGGAGAGGCTCCTGGTGGCTTCATCCTCGAGGGCTGAGCTCTTGTCTCCCCAGAGATGCTTCTGAGTCCCAGTTGCTGGGAAGGAAGCGCAGCGGGGAGAGAGGGGCTCTTGCGCCCCAGTCCTGCTGTGGGGCTTCCCATTGAGGCCCCATTGGGAACAGGAGGGGGGAATCCAGAGGGGCTCCAATGGCCTGATCCTGCAGGGCTCCTCTCATCCTCATGCTGAGCTCCTCCAGATGCAAGTGAGTCCTCTGTTGTCCTTCAGTTAAGAATTTAACCTTTATCCCCAGCCCCAACCCAAGACTCAGACAGGGGTGTTATCCAGACCCTTGGCTGACATGTGTGCACCCATTCAGACATGCAGCTGCTCAGGGGTCCAGAGGGTCTTTTGAAAAAGAAAGCCCAATTACCCTAAGCATTTATGGCTGTGGGGGGTTAAGCTATGTAATGCTGTTTTTGTTGTTGTTACTCATGGCACCTTGGTTCTCAAACGCCTTAGTTCTCAAACAACTTGGAACCCAAAAACTGTAAACCCGGAAGTGAGTGTTCCGTTTTGTGAACTTTTTTTGGAAGCCGAACGTGCTCCGTTTTGAGTGCCGCACTTCTCTTTTGAGTGTTACTCTGAGGTCTGTCTGTTTTTGCTATTTATCTTGTGTTTTTGTTTTTTGCGGCTCTTTGTTTTGTTTTTGTGACTGTGTGGAACCTGGTTCAGCTACTGATTGATTGATTGTGTGACTGCTATACATTGTTTATTGCTTTCATTTTATGGATCGGTAGTCTCATTGTTTTAGGTGTTGTTTTTAAAAGTCTGGAACAGATTAATCCATTTTGCATTAGTTTCTATGGGAAAGCACGCCTTGGTTTTGGAATGCTTTGGTTTTGGAACGGACTTCTGGAGCGGATTAAGTTTGAGAACCAAGGGACCACTGTATTTGAGAGTGCCTGCTTTAACTTCCAGACTCTTCAAAAACTTGTATATGTACACCCTCTGTTTTAAAGCAGGGGGTGTGGAGGACTGTACTACTGAGCCCGAACAAATCTCTCCTCTTCTCATTGCTTCTGTCAAAACTGCCCTTAACAAAGGGTGAAAATGCCATTAATGAAGGTTTATGCCCTGAGGATTATGAGTTGCCAATTCACCTTAACTCTGAATGTGGCTACTATTATCCGTTACAAATTGTCTTTACGACATCTGGAGAGTCTTTCCATCCCAGAACAACACACAGGGAGAGGAGAGAGGGATTCTTCCATTTGGCAAACTGGGACGCTTGCACAGAGAGAATGATCTGAATAAAACAAGGTGGAGTTCCACCCATTTTCACTAAGATTCCCACCATCATTAAAATACACTATAAAAGAATTCCATTAAAGCATTAAAATAAGCATCAATAATCAAAATGTGCAGCAGACCAATCCGATTACAACAACCCAGGCAGGAAGCAAAAGAGCAACGTGCAGGAAATAACCTTTATGCTGCCTAAGAGAAGGGTAATAAGAGTTAAAAGGGGTCCTTCTCCGGGAGGGAGCCCGGACCTCCGGCAGAGCATAATTGGAAGCCCTTACCGGCTAGTAAAATGACAGAGACCAGACCAGAATTCTAGTGAAAAGCAAGGCGGCTAGTTAAGCTTTATTAAAAGCTGTTGCAACAGGGTGTTCCCCAACACCCACAGGAGGAAGGAGGAGGGACCCAGAACAAAGGTGTGCCCGCCCTTATATAGACATTTTAAATTGCCCGCCCTGGAGTCCAAGACCACCCTCAGATACATCATACCTACATCACAGAAAAGGCGGTCTACAACAGAAATATGAGTGTGTTATTTATCTCCTGTCCGGCAAGTTATCTGATTGCATTATCTGGGTTTTGGCCACTCTTTTGTTATTATAACTACTTAATTCCTGAATCTAGGTCACAGGCTCACACCCTGTTCATATCTTGAATGTGCCCTTAAGACAGGATTTGTGAGGAAAGGGACAATGGGGAGGTTTCCCACTTTGACCTTTCAGTGAAATATTTGAGGTCAATTTGTTCAGGACCTAATCTGTGGGGTTTCAGACATGTGGTTTATATATATAGTTATGAACATTTAATTTTTTTATATATGACCTTAAAATTCTTATAACAGAAGGATATTTTTCTTTTAGGGTCCAGTTTATTTTGAAGATGTTGCTGTTCTTTTCACGGCTGAGGAGTGGGCGTTGCTGGATCCTGCCCAGAGAGCTCTGCATCAGGAAGTCATGGAGGAGACTTGTAGGACCATGATCTCTCTGGGTAAAGTTCCCTGTTGGGTCATAACAATCTGTTTTGTAATTCAATAGATATTTCTCTGGGACAAACCTCCCTCCCATCTTTTGATGGATCCCAACGTTGCCACCTGGAGCACCTGGGATTCTCACCCCCCCACAGCTCACCTTGCATGGAGGGCTAGGGACTGTTTTGCCTGTGAATATTGTTCCTCCGCTTCTGCCTTTTTGCACAGTCATCAGGCTGTGGATGGGCTTTCTGAGTGTTCAGAGAAGTGGAAGTCGCTTCTGCCAGGATTTTGTTTCTGTGAATTTTTTGGTGGAGCAAAGGGACTTTTTATTTTTTTAAAAAAAAAGATTTTTATTGAAAGTTTTTTTTACCTGAAATACAATAAAAGCCAAACTATTCTGAAAAAGAAAGATAGAAAAGTTACCAGAATAGAGAAAAAGAAAGGAAAGGAAGATGGAAAACAAAAATTATAGTATAATAAGCCCAAGCTCTTTATATCCTTGAGGGACCCAGGTGGCGCTGTGGGTTAAACCACAGGGCCTAGGGCTTGCTGATCAGAAGGTCGGCGGTTCGAATCCCCGTGACGGGGTGAGCTCCCGTTGCTCGGTCCCTGTTCCTGCCAACCTAGCAGTTCGAAAGCACGTCAAAGTGCCAAGTAGATAAATAGGAACCGCTCTGGCGGGAAGGTAAACGGTGTTTCCGTGCGCTGCTCTGGTTCGCCAGAAGCGGCTTAGTCCTGCTGGCCACATGATCCGGAAGCTGTACGCCGGCTCCCTCGGCCAATAAAGCGAGATGAGCGCCGCAACCCCAGAGTCAGACACGACTGGACCTAATGGTCAGGGGTCCCTTTACCTCTACCTTTATATCCTTATTCCACACACAACCCTCCCATCTCTCACCTGGGAGCCTCGTCCCCTTTCCTCAGCCCTTCATCTTCTCTCCATCACCTTCCTGTGTGTATCCTCCTTTATCCAAGATATGAAACTTAAAAAAATAAAACATACATATACAGTGGTACCTCCAGTTATGAACTTAATTCATTCCGGAGGTCCGTTCTTAACCCGAAAGCGTTCTTAACCTGAGGTGTGCTTTCGGTAATCCCGGTGCAAAGTTTGCAACCAGGAGCAGCTACTTCCGGGTTAGCTGAGCTCGTTACCCGAAGTGTTCGTAAGGAGGACGGTACGTAACCAGAGGTTCCACTGTAGATGAAATTGATAGAAAACGAAGAAGAATTAAGTCATAGGGAAAACAAGATAAGAAACAAGATAAAATATAAAGGAAAGGAGGGCCTTCTGCTTCTCTGTCTGCCAATTATGTATATAACAATTATTCAAATAGTCAAATTATGCATTCCAGAACAGTTTCTGGCTTTATTGATATCCGGTCTTTTCCCATTCTTCAAGATGGTATTTCTCCATCTTCCATTCCAGGCCTCTCGGATTCACCTTTATCCAATCAGAAAGTTCATTGGTTGTTCTCATTAAATCTCTATTATGGCCTTTCTGCAGTTCATTATTTCTTTATTCCAGTCTTTAATCCAAGATTGCCCCTGCTTGCTGCTTCGTAATGGAGAGGCTTCAGTATCCCTTTCTTCCTCTGAATCTTGCTCTGTTATCCAGCAATGATCTTTTGCATTCAAACAATGAAACTAGTAATCCTCTGCAATGGCCTTCCTTCAAGCACCGTTTGGGCCTTTTCCCTTCCTGGATGACACAGTCACTCTCCAGCAGGCAAGCCCTCAGGTCCTCGCACACCCCTGCACACACGCGGAAATCCTTCTTTCTCCTCATAGTACTTGGGCATCGTGGCGGCCAGTTTCTGACTGGCACCGCTTTTCGGTGTTGTCTCTCGACCGGCGGTGCCTTCAGCAGCCCCAGCAGTGGTGGCAGCCGCCATCTTGGCCGACCCTTCTCACCTCTCCAGTTCATCATGATGAATTCTTGTCCAGGGTTCTGACAAATCTTAATAATATAATAGTTCCTACTTATTTGCCTATTGTGTCTTCATTAAATCAAACTTCGTGCCATAAAATATGGTCCAATTTACAATTGATCATTGCAGTTCAAGGAAAAAGGAAACAAGTTCTTTTTATGCCATTCCCTCCAGTCTTTCTCCAAACCAATTCCCAATAGATGAGAAGCTTTTTCTGCCTGTGTATTAATTTCCAACTCAGCCTTCAGTTTTTGCCACCTCCAATCGTCCATAAATCTCTTCTGGCTTCGGAACAGCTTCCTTCTTTCCTTCCTTCCTTCCTTCCTTCCTTCCTTCCTTTCTTCCTTCCTTCCTTCCTTCCGTTGTAAAGCTGTGGACTTTTCTTCATCTACTGCTGTCTCAGGTTTTTCCCCCAACAGATTCTGTCCCTTCTCTCACCTGCAGTCTCTCTCAAACCTCTACAGCTATTCTGCACATTTCATCTCTTAGCTGTGGGTTATGGCATATGAAAAATCAAAAGGCATTCTGTGTTATTTTTGCTATGATTTACTAATTATGATTTATTAGTTCTCCTCCTTTGATCATCTCCATTTCTCTGCACTTATAAAAAGTTACCATTGGTTTTCAGTCCGTTCCGCATAGGAAAAACAAACAGAGAAAGGAGATTTACGAACAGTGTAGCTTTGAAGTTAAAGGCAAAGTTTCAGATCTATATATTCATTTTAATCTTTTGAAATCACCAGTACTTAGTTTTGAGCTTTTTGATCTATTTTCCAGACCCATTTAGAATTCTGTCATTACCCAGCAGTTTAATTCTCCCCCGGACTCTCAGTAATTGGTAAACAGAGAATCCAATTCATATTCAAATCGACTTCTGCTCTTGCAGATGGAGTTGGTTCAATGATTGAACCAAATAAATGTCATCCCAGAAAATAACAGGCTTTTTGAATCTGAATTTCCCATAAATACCAGTATGTCAGTGAATGTCAGTCAGGAAAGGCAGTGAACTCTGCAATAAGACTTCCCATCTAACTCCCTTCAGATCTTCCTTTATCTTAAATGTCCATAAGCATTATTCAGAAACTGGGAACTTGATTTCTTTCTTAGGCTCTGATTTGTTCCTCTCTTCGTTGCAGGTGGTGATGAATTAGAAATTAAGAACAAGGGTCAACATGAGAAAATCCACACAGTGGAGAAGCCATATCAATATTTGCAGTGTGGAGAGAACTTCAGTCAGAACTCCCATGCCACTTCCCATCAAAGAAATCCTATTGGGAAGAAACCCTATCAGTGTTTGGAATGTGGAAAGAGCTTCAATCACAGCTCACAGCTCAAAGCCCATAAAAGAATCCATACCGGGGAGAAACAATTTAAGTGCCTGGAATGTGGAAAGTTCTTTACTAAAAAAAGAGACTTCCATCGACATAAGAGAATTCACAGTGGGGAGAAACCACATCAGTGCTTGGAATGTGGGAAGAGCTTCAGTCGGAAGGATAGTCTTACTTCCCATGAAATAATTCATACAGGGGAGAAGCCATATAAGTGCTTGGAATGTGGAAAGAACTTTCGTCAAAGCTTCCATCTTACTTCCCATCAAAAAATTCATACAGGGGAGGAACTATATCAGTGCTCAGAATGTGAGAAGTTCTTTACCACAGGAAGAGACTTCCGTCGACATCAGAAGATTCACAGCGGAGAGAAACCCTATCAGTGCGTGGAATGTGGAAAGAGCTTCTCCAGGACGGACAGTCTCACTTCCCATCAGAGAATTCATACAGGGGAGAAACCATATCAGTGCTTGGAATGTGAGAAGTTATTTACTACAAGAATAGACTTCCATCAACATCAGAGAGTTCATAGTGAGGAGAAACCATATCAGTGCGTGGAATGTGAGAAGTTATTTACTACAGGAAAAGACTTCCGTCGACATCAGAAGATTCACAGCGGAGAGAAACCGTATCAGTGCGTGGAATGTGGAAAGAGCTTCTCCAGGACGGACAGTCTCACTTCCCATCAGAGAATTCATACAGGGGAGAAACCATATCAGTGCTTGGAATGTGAGAAGTGCTTTACTACAAGAATAGACTTCGATCGACATAAGAGAATTCACAGTGGGGAGAAACCATATCAGTGCCTGGAATGTGGGAAGAGCTTCAGCCAGAAGTCCAATCTCACTTCCCATCAAAGAATTCATACAGGGGAGAAACCATATAAGTGCTTGGAGTGTGGAAAGAGCTTCTGTCGGAAGAATAGTCTCACTACCCATGAGAGAATTCACACAGGTAGAAACCATTTTAATGCCAAGAGTGCGGAAAGAGATTCACCTTGAAGCAAACTCTCACTTCCCAACAAAGAATTCATACAACGGAGAAATCCGGATAGAACTTTGAATGTGGAAAGAGCTTCAGCTGGAAGGAAATCTCACTTCCCATCAAAGAACTCACAGCGGAGGAAATCCTGGAGTTATAGAATAGTAGCTTTGGGAGGGATCTTGAGGGTCATCTTCTTGATGTTTAGTCAGAATCTCCTTTCTTGTTATGTTCTTGTGGAGTTACATGGTTCTTCACCTCCTCTTCAATCGTGAGAATAACTGTGAGGTAGATTAGGCTCCCCAAGGCCACCCAGTGAGCTTCATGGCCAAATCAGGATTGGAACCCACATCTCCCAGTGTGTAGTCAAATACTCTAGGCAATATACTACACTGGCTCTCCCATGAGAGTCTTAGAAATTGTTCATGCATGTTTGCTTAAAATTTGGGTGCCAGATTCTGGTGTTGTACTTAAACCTGTATACTCCTCTAGCAAAGTAATTAATGTAAAAATAGTAAGAAGTTCAATATTATAATAGATTTAAGGCAATGTTAGCTGGGAGAGGGGCTGTTGATTGGCTGAGAGTTTGGAAGGGTGTTTAAATAAGTACAACATAGCAATCAGGCCTTTGGCTAATTAAATTTTATCCTTTTAAGTTTCTTGGTGGGAGGGAAATATTGGTTTGTTTCACTTTTGTTTTTATTATGAAATTGGTGTTTTTATTTTGAATTTAATGCTGGAGACTGCCCTGATATGTTCAAATGAAGGCAGTATACGAATTTAATAAATGAAAAATAAGGTAGTGATAAACCATAAAGGAAAATGTAAAAACAAAATACAAAATAAAAAATTTCCTTCCAGTAGCACCTTAGAGACCAACTAAGTTTGTTCTTGGTATGAGCTTTTGTGTGCATGCACACTTCTTCAGATACTTCAGATACATATCTGAAGAAGTGTGCATGCACACGAAAGCTCATACCAAGAACAAACGTAGTTGGTCTCTAATGTGCTACTGGAAGGATTATTTTCTTTTCTTTTGACAATGGCAGACCAACACAGCTACCTTCCTGTAACTGGAAAATGTAAAAATACTCTGGGATGGCAGCTGGAATGAAGGGGCTGTTAGGTGAAAGACCCAGTCAAGACGCAGCTCACAGCTCTGCCCCTTGAATACTCTGGGAAGGGCCACCCTAGCTCAGGGCCTGAGGGCACCTGCTTGGCATGCAGAAGGGCCCAGGCTCCATTCCCCCTGGCAGCATCTCAGGGTCAGGCTGGGATCATTCCCTGTCTTGAACCCTGGAGGGTCAAGGCTGCCAGTCAGGGCTGGGAACCTGGAGAAGCTGAAGGGACCCCCAGGGTCTGTCCTGGTAGGAAGCACCAGCTTCTTCTTCTTCTTTTTATTGAGTTTCAACAAATTGTAATTACACATATCCAAATTTTATATTTTACAATACCCACCCTCCCCTTGACTTCCCTCATCTTCCCTTTCTGGTTTATTCAGTACATGTTAGCTTCTGCATGTTAAGTAAATATGTATATTGTTACATATCTTTCTTCATATTCTACTTAAATAAAATTGTGAATGTTTATTCAAAACCTGCCAGTGAGTCCATCTCTTTTTGTTGTTTCTGTAAATAAGTTGTAAAAGGTTCCCATTCTTTCTTAAAGTCACTATTGTCCTTTTCATGTAATTTATCTGTTAACTTTACTAATTCTGCATAGTTCATCAGTTTTTCTTGCCATTGTTCTTTCGTTGGTACTTCTCCTGTCTTCCACCCAGCTTCTTCCTGTCCCCCATCCAAAGAGGCAGCAGCGCCCAGGGGCCTCGAGGGGAACTGGGGAGCAGGGGCCCTTCGCCCTGCTGGGGGTGGGCATGCAGAGGGGCCCCCTGTCCCCTTGGGAACAGGGCCACATTAAACCCTGTGGAGGCCCCCTGGCCGTCGAAATCTCTGGGTCCCCTTGCAAATGATCTCCAAATCCCCTTTTGATTTTACCAACCAGCAATTGCAATAAACCAAATCAATCTTATTTTGATCCGTTGTTGTGGGGCCCCTAAAAGGCGTGGGACCCAGGAGTCTGGTGCCAGCTCTGCCTCTTTGGCCATCCTGCCCTGCTGGGCTACTCCTCAGAGGAGCAGGGCTGAAGGCAGCATCCTCTGGGCTGGAGACTCTTCTTTTGGTGGTGGAGGGGGGTTGGAGCCCCTAGTCGTCCCCCAGCCCCACCCTCTTCGCCCCCATCTCCAGGGTCTCCCGGTTCTTGCCCTTGAGCCGCCACCATGACCAAGACCCTGCGAGCCCCCCATTTCCTCGGGAGGGGGAGGATGACGGGACCCCATGTCTCACGAAAGCAACAACGGGGAGGGGGGGACAAGGAGGGAAGCGGGAGGGAGGGGAGCTTTTCCAGCAGAGCTTGGCTGGCCGTCTGCCAGGGATGCTTTCGATGCCAGCCTTGCAGGGGGCTGGACTGGATGGCCCTTGGGGGTCCCCTTGCAACACTATCCTCCGACAGGGTTCCCTGCTTCTGCTTCCAAGGGAAGAAGCAACTGAGCATGTCTGCCAAGAGGGTCCCTAAAATAAATAAATCCTCCCTGGTGCGGGTGCACAACACACGAGGCCCCTCCTGGGCTCCTGCGGCTGAGCTGGGTGCGCTCGGCTTGCCAAGGGTTAAAGGAACTGAGCTGCATTGCTAGAGAGGGGAGGAGAGATGGCGGGGCGGGGGGGGGGCAGCCAGGTCCTCCAGAGCCAGAGCCCCTGCCTCGCTGCCCAGTCCTTCCTGCAAGGAGGGCTGTTTTTGTCTCCTGCAAGAGCAGCCTGGGGGGCTCCTTCTGCAAGAGGAGGGGAGCTCTGGTCTCTCTGCTCCTCCCCTTCTGGGCTCTGGTGAGTCTCTTCTCTCTTCCCCCAGAGGGTGCAATGGGGAGACGCAGGGGACCCAGGGATGAAGGGGGAGGATGCAGGGGGGGGGCTGCTGAGCTCCTGCATGGGGAGACCCCCAAATCACATCAAAGGTTCCTGCCACCCTCCTCTTTGCAAAGACCAGGCTTGCAACTCTAGTCTTCCTTTGGATCCATGCGCTGCTTTCCTCTGTGGGGACCATCAGGCCCACTTACTAGCAGAGGTTGTAGCCGGACGGAAAATAATTTTACGTAAAATATAAGCAAAAAATAAAAAAAGAAAACCTGACCAATACAAGAAGTGAATAAAGTCTGTGGAAAGATGGAGGGCAGAGAAAAGAAAGCGCTTCTTGGTGCGATGCAGAGTCAAGCCTATGGAACTCCCTGCCCCAGGAGGCAAGGCTGGGACCAGTGGAGGGAGGAGGAGAGGCTCCTGGTGGCTTCATCCTCGAGGGCTGAGCTCTTGTCTCCCCAGAGATGCTTCTGAGTCCCAGTTGCTGGGAAGGAAGCGCAGCGGGGAGAGAGGGGCTCTTGCGCCCCAGTCCTGCTGGGGGGCTGCCCATTGAGGCCCCATTGGGAACAGGAGGGGGGAATCCTGCGGGGCTCCTCTCCTGCTCTGATGCTGAGCTCCTCAGTTGTCCTGGAAGTAAAGCTTTTCCCACCACCATCCATGAATCAGACTAGGTGTTATCCGGACTCCAGGCTGACACTCGTGTGCCCATTCAGACATGCAGCCGCTCAGGTGTCCGGAGGATCTTTAGAGACTGAACAGAAAGCCCTGCTGTGATGGACAGCTGAGCCCGGGCAGAGTCTGGTGCTGCAGTCCCTCTGAAACACCAGCAGGGGGCGGGAGCCTCTCTCTGATTGGCTACCGAGACAGACAGCCAGAGGCGGGGGCGGAGCCTGCCCTTTTGGCGGGAAAATGCGAGGAGCCTTTTCTGAGGGAGTTTGGAGGCTTGATCTGAGAGGGGAGAAAGGGATGAGGAGAGGCTGCTTTGCCTGAGGGAGAAGTGGCTGGCTCTGGTCTGAGGAGAATCTCTGTGGCCAGAAGAAGGAGGAAGAGGGGCTGGAGGGGCTGGGAGTGGCACTGGGGGGCTGAGTCTGTGGGGAGACACCGTCTCTGTGGGGCGGAGGGGATCCCCTGGGTCTGTCCACAAAATAAAACACCTCAGGAGAGAGGGAGACTGAGGGAAAGGGAGCCAAAGGGAACCTGGGCTGGGTCAAAAGGATTTGACTGCTACACCTGCCCTAACTAGGAAAGGAACGAGAGAGAAGTAACAGAAATTGAGTTAAGCCTTTTCCCACCCAGTCTAGAAACAGGAACATCTATTGACCTGAAGTGTAACAGCTCATTTTAACCACTGAAGTTTAAGAAAAGCTGTGCATATGCTACTGTGTTTAAGCCTGTGACATTCTTATATTTAGTTTAATAAGCTAACTTCTACCTGAAAGAACGCATCTCCCGACCCAACTTTGTTTCACAAACCTCTTTTTTGTAAATAAAACTTGTTTGTTCCGCTTCTGCCTAAGACTAAGTTTTCCCTCAGCAGGTGTAGCAAGACCCTCCACACAAGATAGCTTGTGGTAAGTTGTAGGAATTTCTGTAATTGGTGTACCGTGAGGTGGGTCTACTATATTTAATTGGGGTTACTTGGGGGGGGGTGAATCCACCACATTTTAATTGGGGGTTAGTGGTGGGGTCTGCTACACCTGCTGAGAGGTACAGGAGGTCTCACCATCCAAGGCAGGAAAGGTCCCTGTTGAAAGAGGAAAGGACTCCCTCAAAAAGAGGTGGACTCTCTTGCCTTGGAGGTTTTTAAACAGAACTTGGATGGCCACCTGTCAAGGGTGCTTGAGTTGCGATTCCTGCATTTTGCAGGGGGTTGAGCTAGATGACCCTTGGGGTCCCATCCAACTCCACAATGCTCCATTTCTACTGAAAGGAAACAAACCTGTGGTGTGGGGAGGGGTGAAATAGGCCGTCCCACCAAGTGCTGAGAGCGCTTGGGAGACCCTCACCCAGCAGCCCCTTCTGCCCAAAATAGCATCTTTAACAAACTACACTTCCCAGGATTCTTTGGAGGAAGCCATGGCTCTTTAAAGTGGACTGATCCTGCTTGGAAGATGCTCCCTCCGCTTTCTTGAGGTTACATATGGATGATGAAGCTTAATTTTCCACCCCCAGACTTGAGGTTTTATGTTACTGTTGTTCTGGTTGTTAGGTCTCATTGCTCTTACTACTGCTCCCCATTTATGGAATGTTCTCCCCAAGGAGATTTGCCTGGCGCCTTCATTACAAATCTTTAGGCAACAGGGGAAACCTTTTCCACCAGGCATTTGGCTGATCAACATTATATGGCTGTTTAAATGTGTCATTGGAAAGGGTGGTGGTGGTTATTGGTTTGGTTTGCTTTTGTTTGGCCTTTATTATGTATTTTGCATTTTCATTCTGTATTTTTATGTTGTGAACTGCCCTATGACTTTCAGATGTAGGGCCGTAAACAAAAACAAAAAATAAGATTAACAAATAACAAACTCAGTTGGTCTCTAAGGTGCTACTGGAAGGAATTTTTAATTATTTTTTATTTTGTTTTCGACTATGGCAGACCTACCTGTAACTAAAAAATAAGATTAATAATAATAATAATAATAATAATAATAATAATACATTTATTACCCAGGGCGGGTTACAACCATTTAAAAATTCATTCTTAAAAAGATAACAAATGACAGTCACAGGAATAGGGTGGGTCCTGAAAACAAGTTTTGAATGGTGCCTCTGTGGGGAGGGAATTCCCCAACCAAGGAACTGCTCCCAGGATGCCCCCTCTTGAACCATTTTTCACCCAAAACATGGAGGGTGGTGAAACTAGCAAGAGGGCTCCCTCCGCCAACATTAACCTGAGAACCCAGGAGGGCCTGTGCGGAAGGAAGCGGTTCTTCAGATATTTGGAGACCTAAGTAAACTCCTCAGGTGAACATCTTGATTTGGGCCCAGAAATGAACTGACCAACAAGGCAGCTGTTTTGAAATAGGAATTAAATGTGTTCTCAAGAGTTGCTGTGGGGATTTGGTGGGGAGGGGTAGACCCATGGATGCCACCTGGATATCCTTGGAGAAAAAAGAGGGATAGAAATGCCATTAATATGATGGTGTTTCAATTTTACAACAGAATAATGTATTTGCTTTGTAGGATTTGCCAGCACCTCTCATTTGGATGGACAGAACTTGACAGAGGACCAAGCGATTCCTTCTGATCTTTTGGAAACTTTCTGAGAGCACAGATGGATGAGCAAGACTCAGGTGGCCCTGGAGCAGAAAGAGGCCATGGCATTGACACTGGGAGCAATGAGGGATTCTGGGAAAGCTCCATGCAGAAGATCCTGGGAGAGGAGGACATCCTTCGCTCAGAGGTGCAGAGCCATCAGTTGAGGCAGTTCTGCTACCAGGAGGCCAAAGGACCCCGTGAGGTTTGCAGCCGGTTCTACTGCCTTGACCTTCAGTGGCTGAAACCAGAAAGGCATACGAAAGCTGAGATGCTGGACCTGGTGATTTTGGAGCAGTTCCTGGCTGCCCTTCCACCGGAGATGGAGAGCTGGGTGAGGGAATGCGGAGCAGAGACCAGTTCCCAGGCAGTGGCCCTGGCCGAAGGTTTCCTCCTGAGTCAGGCAGAGGAGAGAAGGCAGGTGGAGAAGCAGGTGAGAGAGACTCTCCTCTGGATACTCCCAAGGGGCTCCAAACAGGAGGGAGAAGATCCCTAAATCATTTTTTTGGAAAGCATCCAAGGAATAAGATCGGATACCCCTAAAGTTTTTGCCTCTGCAAAACTCTCTGTTTGAAATCTTTGTTGCTCTTTCAGGGAAAGGATCTGTTTGCAGAAATGGGTCCTGATTCATCTGAGGCAGAGAGGATTCCATTGGTCGCCAGGAAGTGGCTGCTGGGTAAGGAAGGAGTTTTTATTCTGTTTGCTACATTCTGTGAATTTTGAATCTAACCTGTGGATTCTTTTCAACTTTTAGGAGAAGACACTTGGGGCCCAGAGAAGGGGAGATGTATTTTTTACACAACTAGAATATGAAATAGGTTGGGACATTGAAGTGGACTCAGCTGGCAAGACATTCATAGAACCCTAAAATTGTAGAGTTGGAAGAGTGACCCCAAGGGACATCTAGTCCAACCATCTGCAATGCCATTGTTCTCAACTAAAGTATCCACAACCAATTAAAACCCTGTGTTGAAAACCTCCGAGAAAGGAGAGTCCATCACCTTCCAAGCGATAAATGAGTTTTTTCTCAGTTTGTTCACATTCTGTGGATTTCGAAACTAATCTGCTGGTTCTTTTCATCTTTTCCAGAAAGATATCTGAGGCCAAGACCCCAGAGGAGGGGAGATGTTTTCTTGCACTACTAAAATATGAATTGGATAGAAACGCTAAAATCCACTCAGCAGGGGAGACTTTTCTTAGGCCCACCTGTAGTTAGAGATGGACTGTTTCACCTCTGAGAGAAACATCATGCACTCCTGGCTTCCCACTTACCTTTGTCTCTTGCAGGTGACAGAAGGATGCCAGCAAGATCTCCTCGTCCTTCTTTCCATGGTGGCAAAGTGCAAGTAGCGGCTGTGGAGCCAGATCAGGTAGGGGGAAAGAGCCTTCTGGGCAAAGAGGCTGAGAAGTGGGGCAGCCAGGGTGCCTCTGGACCCAAACGAATCTCTCTCCTCTTTGCTTCTGTCACAACTGCCCTTTAAAAAGTATGAAAAGGCCATTTGAGAAGGTTTATCTGCTGAAACTAATGAACGGCCACCTCACCTTAACTTTCCTTCTGAATGTCGCTAGTGTTATTTATCAGTTTTTGCAGTTTTATTTATTTTTTGTGAAATACTAAAATACACTTCTCACCAGTTTACAAACCGTAAAGAACAGGAACCAGGATTAACCTTTACCAGCCCCATCTGTTGCAAAATAGGACTTTCCCCACCCTCTCCTCCTTGTGCCCCTATGCACCCCTTGAAGTCGGCCTTAGGGCATTGGGATGGTGTCCCCCCCCAAACAATGCACACAATAAAATACACAATAAAACAATTCCATTAAGATTTTAAAAGGAGCATCTATACTTAAAATATGTGGGAAAACAATCCCATGAAAACAACAGGGCAATTAACAGGAAGGAAACAAAAGAGTAATGTGAAGTAGATACTCTTTATGCTATCTAAGTAGATAAACTTTTTCTTTTTCTTTTAGAGTTCATTGTGCTTTGAAGATGTAGCTGTACCTTTCTCGGAGGAGGAGTGGGCGTTGCTGGATCCTGACCAGAGAGCACTGCATAAGGAAGTCATGGGGGAGAATCGTGGGATCATAGACTCTCTTGGTAAGGCTCCCTATTGGATCATAATTTCTGTTTTGAAATTCTCTATGTGATGAACCTCCAATATTTTGATGTTCAATAGTGCCACCTACCACATCTGGGATTCTAACACCCCTACAGCACACCTTGAATGGGGAGCTATCAACTGTTTTGTCTGTGAATACTCTTCCTCCAATTCTGCCTTTTTAAACAAGGATCAGGCTGGTCTGAACTGGCCAGGCCTTTTAATTGTAGGCTTCAGGGTTGTTAGGGAAACTGAAGTAGCTTCTGTCAGGTATTTTTATTTCATAGAATCACAGAATTGTAAATTTGCCTCTGTCCGTTTTTGGTTGACCAAACAGATGACTGACATTGGAGATGGAGTGAATTCCATGATTGGGCCAAACAAAATTTGTTCCAGAAAACAGCCAGGCTTTTCAAATCTCAGCTTCCCATAAATATGTCTGTGAATGCCAGTCAACAAAGGCAGTGGACCCTGTAGTAAGACCTCCCATCTAACTCTTCAGTTCTTCCTATATCACTACTGTGTCCAACTAGTCCATGGCAAACAGCCTACAATGCAGCAATCCCAATTAAAGCATCCATGACAGGTGGCCATCCTACCTCTGCTTGAAAACCACCCATGAAGGAAAGTCCACCACTTCCTGCTGGAGATGTTCAACAATCGAAAAGCTCTTACTGTCAGAAAGTTCTTCCTAATGTTTAGTTGGAGTCTCCTTTCTTAAAATCATTGCCTTGGATTCTACTCTGGAGCAGGATAAAACAAACTTGCTTCATCTTTCATATGACAGCCTTTTAGATATTTGAAGATGGCTATCATATCTTCTTTCAGTTTTCTCTTTTCCAGGCTAAACATACCTAATCACCTCAACTGTTCCTCACAAGTCTTGGTTTTCAGACTGATCACCTACACACATTCCAGCTTGTCAACATCCTTCTTAAATTGTGGTGCCAAGAACTGGTGTGGTCTGACCAAGGCAGAATAGAGTGGGTCCATTCCTTCCCTTGATCTGGACACTTGATGCAGCCTAGAATAGCATTAGCATTTTTTGCTACTGCATCACACTTATGCTACGTGGTAAGCTTGTGGTCTGCTAAGAGCCCTAGCACCTTTTCACATGTACTACTTGCAAGTCAGGTGTTCCCCATCTGGCAGTCAAAAAAGGCACTGAACCCTGTAGTAAGTCCTCACTTCTAACTCTCTTCGGTTCTCCCTCTATCACAAGTGTTGATTAGCATTGTTCTATAATTTGGGATTCTATCTCTTCCTGAGGATCTAATCTGTTTCTATCTTTGCTGCAGGTGGTGATAATTTGGAGATTAAGAACAAAGGGGACAACACCAAAATCCAGAAAGTGGAAATGCCACATACTTATTTGGAGGGGGCTGAGAGCTCCCATTCCACTTCCCATAAAAAAAATCCAATTGGGAAGAAACCATATCAGTGCTTGGAATGTTCAAAGAGTTTCAGTCAGAGGGCCAAACTCACTTCCCATCAAAGAATTCACACAGGGGAGAAACCCTATCAGTGCTTGGAATGTGGACAGAGGTTCAGCCGGAAGGATAGTCTCACTTCCCATCAAAGAATTCATACAGGGGAAGGACCATATCAGTGCTTGGAATGTGGAAAGAGCTTCAGTCAGAGAGCCCATCTCACCGCCCATCAAAGAATTCATACAGGGGAGAAACCATATCAGTGTCTGGAATGTGGAAAGAGTTTCACCTGGAAGGTAAATCTCACAGCCCATCAAATAATTCATACAGGGGAGAAACCATATCAGTGCTCAGAATGTGGAAAAAGCTTCAGTGGGAGGACCAATTTTGTTGCCCATCAAAGAATTCATACAGGAGAGAAACCATATCAGTGCTTGGAATGTGGAAAGAGCTTCATCTGGAAGAAAAATTTCACTTACCATCAAAGAATTCATACAGGAGAGAAACCATATCAGTGCTCCGAATGTGGAAAGAGCTTCAGTGTGGGGGCCAATCTCATAGCCCATCAAAGAATTCATACAGGAGAGAAACCATATCAGTGCTTAGAATGTGGAAAGAGGTTCAGTGCAAGGACTAATCTCATGGCCCATCAAAGAATTCATACGGGAGAGAACCCATATCAGTGCTTGGAATGTGGAAAGAAGTTCAGTCGGAAGGAAAGTCTCACTTCCCATCAAATAATTCATACAGGGAAGAAACCATATCAGTGCTCTGAATGTGGAAAGAGCTTCACTCAGAAGAAAAGTTTCACTTCCCATCAAAGAATTCATACAGGGGAGAAAGTAAATCAGTGCTTGGAATGTGGAAAGAGCTTCACTGAGAAGCAAAGTCTCACCTTACACCTAAGAATTCATATTGGGGAGAAACCATATCAGTGCTTGGAATGTGGAAAGAGGTTCACTCAGAAGGGAAGTCTCACTTTACATCAAAGAATTCATACAGGGGAGAAACCATATCAGTGCTTGGAATGTGGAAAGAATTTCACTCAGAAGGGAGGTCTCACTTCCCATCAAAGAATTCATACAGGGGAGAAACCATATCAGTGCTTGGAATGTGGAGAGGGCTTCACTTACAAGGAAAGTCTTACTTCCCATCAAAGAATTCACACAGGGAAGAAACCTTATCAGTGTTTGGAATGTAGAAAGAGCTTCAGTCAAATCTCCTCTCTCAATTCCCATCAAAGAATTCATACAGGAAAGGAACCATATCAGTGCTTTGAATGTGGAAAGAGCTTCAATTCGAGGGGCCATCTCAATTCCCATCAAATAATTCATACAGGGGAGAAACCGTATCAGTGCTTGGACTGTGGAAAGAGCTTCACCCACAAGGAAAGTCTCACTTCCCATCAAAGAGTTCATACAGGGAAGAAACCATATCAGTGTTCTGAATGTGGAAAGCGCTTTACTCAGCAGGAAAGTCTCACTTCCCATCAAATAATTCATACAGGGAAGAAACCGTATCAGTGCATCGAATGTGGAAAGAGCTTCACTTGGAAGAAAAGTTTCACTTCCCATCAAAAAATTCATACAAGGTAGAAACCATATCTGTGCATCAAATGTGGAAATAAATTCAGTGGTAGCTGTCATCTCACTTCCCATCAGATGATTCATACAGGGAAGAAACCGTATCAGTGCTTCGAATGTGGAAATAAATTACCTGGAAGAAAAGTTTCACTTCCTATCAAAGAATTCATATAGAAAGTTTTGATGGTGAAAACAGGGTTTCAAATTGAATGAAAAGTTAAATACTTGGGTATTACTATGACAAATATGAATTGTACATTGTTCTAAAACAACATGGGCTTAAGTTAAAAAATATATTGCAAGATGGGAGAAGTTAAAATTGTCACTGTTTGGTACAATTTCAATGAGAAAGATGAACGCTTTGTGTAGAATAATGTTTTTATTTCAAACAATACCTATATTTGACTAATGACTTATCGGTTAAACATTGGTAAAGAGATTTATCAAAGTTTTTACGTCAAATGGGTATGGTAAACCTGTTTACGACTGTTAACAACTGCAATTGTTAACAGGAAAGAGCTGCCTTATTACAGAAGAATTTCAGAAATAGACTTGGAAGAGAAGTTGCTGAATTACCACTTATTACTAAACTGAAAACTATGGAGAGACCTGGTCTGAATAGAAATATTGGATTATTGTCTCATTACACATGCTAAAGCTATTTTTGCTCATCTGCAATGCTTTTTCCTGTAGGACTAATTGCAGTTTACCATACCCATTGAGTCAATCACCCATCTCCTAATACCCTTCTGAGAAATACCCCACCCCACCCTCCCGCTATATATAAGGGTCTGGTGACTTCTGTTTCAGTGTATCTGAAGAAGTGTGCATGCACACGGAAGCTTATACTCAGAACAAACTTAGTTGGTCTCTAAGGTGCTACTGGACAATTTTTTTATTTATTTTGACTGCGTTAGACCAACACGGCTACCTACCTGAATCTTAAAGAATACATGATTACATTTGTGGGGGAAATTGGGTTATATATAGTGGGAACATATGTGGACTAAAGAATTAAAATATACATTGTGTTACGATTTAAAAGAGAATGTGTACAAAATGATGTATCCTTGGCACTTAACTCTTTTGAGGTTATTTAAAATGTATAAAAACGTTCCAAATACTTGTTGCAGGTGTAAAGAACATGAAGGGACATTTCATCATGCTTGGTGGACATGTATAAAAAGCTTTAAAATATTGGATACACTGATTCAGAGAATTTTGAAGATAAATTTTCAACTGAAACCAGAATTGTTCCTGTTGGAAGTTAGGGATATACAATTAGGAAAAAACTATGGAACTTTATCCTATATAATAAAGTGGCTGTGTCCCTGTGTCCGTTCCGTGTGTCACGGAATTGCGCTACTGCGCATGTCCGTGTCCCACACGGACGCAGGGATTGGAGCGGGTGGAGAGGGGGCGTGTCCGAGAGGCAGCGGCGGCGCATGCGCGTTGTCAGTTGCGCCAGCGCCGCTGCCTCGCACGGACGTCCTCCGGCGCTGGCGGCATCGGCGGCGCCCTCCTCGCCGCCCTGGCGCTGCACCATGAGGACCGCGGCTCCGGCTTTGCCACAAACTGCTCGCCGGCTCTGTCCGGCGAGGAGCCGGCAACTTCGGTGCGTGTGCGCGGCATGCTGGCCGTGACGCCGCCCCCCGCCTGCCTGGTCTGCGCCGGCCGGCCGGGCGGCCTGCTTCGCCGCCGAGTGGGATGTTTACATGTCCCGGCGTGAACTGCTGCGACCTCCGCGGGGAAGGGGGCAGCCGCGAAGCCCCCTCTTCCCCGCTCTACCGAGAGCTGCGCGATACGACGCCGCTACAGCCGCCGCCGGGGAAAAAGAAGAAGGGGGAGGGAGCCCCTCTCCACCCGCCAGCGGCCGCTGTTCTGCCTCCTCCTGCCTCCTCCTCCTCTAGCGCCCGTTATTTAACGGGCTAACTTCAACTAGTTTCACTATATGATTACAGCTGTGAGACTTTTATATGTAAAAAGATGGAAAGACTCATCATTACCTACAATGGAGGAATGGTTGTTAAAATTACTGGATTTAGCCAAGATGTCGAAGTTGAAATTTAATCAGAGAAAAGTCATTGTCAACATTTACTAAATATTGGAAACTGCAGACTTCTTGTATGAAAAAGAAAATGAACTCGTGATATTTTGGTTTGAGGAATCACCCTTCTTGTAACTTGAAGCCATGAGTTTGGGTCCTAGCCTCCGGAGCAGAAGAAAACAAGTTTCCATGGGGCAGCCCCTGAGATATTTGAAGATGGCTATCCTATCTCCTCTCAGTCTCCTCTTTCCCAGGCTAAACATACCCAGCTCCTTCAACCGTTCCTCATCAGGCTGGGTTTCCAGACCTTTGATCATCTTGGTCACCCTCCTCTAGATACATTACAGCTTGTCAATATTCTTAAATTGTGGCGCCCAGAACTGGAGACAGGCAAAATAGAACTTACTTCCTTTAATCTGGAAATTATATTTCTGTTGATGCAGCCTAGAATAGCATCACACTGTTGACTCATATTAAGCTTGTGGTCTACTAAGATCCTTTTCCCATGTACTACTGACAAGCCAGGTGCTCTTCATCTAATATTTGTGCATCTTTTATTTGGTTATTCATGCCTTATGAATGTCAGGAAACCCCTGACATGCCTTTCATTTGCCCTTTTTGAAATTCATCTTGTAAGTTTTGACCCAGTTCTCCAATCTGTTAAGGTCAACTTGAATCCTAATTCTGATTAGCTGCTCTCCCACTTTGGTATCATCTGCACATTGGACGAGCATCCCCTCAATTTATTCATGCAAGTCATTTATAAAGACATTGAACAACAACAAGCCCATGAGATCTCACCCAGTAGCTCCTTCAGTTCTTTGAAATTGGCTGCCATAAAGTCCAGAGTGCATGTCTGACTACACTCAGCTTTCCCTTGCCTCTATATTGTGAAACCCAGAAGGACATGATCACTTCCTCCTGAGTTTCCTGGCACTTCCACTTTTTTCAATCAGTTGGTGTGGACCAGGTCCAAGATAGATGGTCTCCTTGTTGCTTCTTCCCCCTTCTCAGAAATGAAATGGTCAGCGAGCAACTGGGGAATTTTTGGACCGTATATTCTTAGCAGAGTTGGGAGTTCCAACAGATATTGGGGTAGTCAAAGTCTCCCATGACTCTCTCCTTTTTGAATCTGATAGTCTGCTCTAGGAAGGCATCGCCCAAATCTTCAGTCTGGCTTGGAGATCCCTGTGTTGAACCAAAGTGAAATGTTCCGGAAGGGCCTGCAAGCACCATCTTGGTAGTCAAGACAACCCTAAAAATATTTGGTAATTGTGAGAATGAGCTCGTATGTTTATGTTTTCTTGCTTGTATATATGCTAATTGGCTTGCTTTGATGCTGTCTTTATTCGTTGGCCTTGGAGTGCTGGGCTCTCAGCCCGGAGAGGGGAAATCCTTTGGTCAGCTGCCACCTATGGCCTCACCAGCCAGGTGTGACAGGAGGTTCTGGGCAAACTGACCTGTGCTGCTTTGTGCCTAAAGTGTGCATAAACGTTTGATTGAGAGCAGACAAGTTGTGGCAACCTCTCACTGATGTGGTGTCCGTTCTGCGTCTGTAATGGTGAGATCTAGCAGGCTAATTTACTGTAAGCTTACCCTTTCTTAAAATAAAGCACTAGAACTGAACACTCTGGTGTTTTTGACATCCTCCTTTGGCATACCTGCACCAAACCGCTCCCATGAACCCACCTTTGGGCCAGTGGATAAGGATACACCCACAGTAAGGTCACTGCTGTTTCCCTCTCCTGCAATTTTTACCCGTATACTGTCAGTCGGCCTTCCACGCTCCATGTCACAGATCTCTTCACAAGTATACACATCCTTTACGTACAATGCTGCTACTCCTTCCTCCCCATGTGGTCTATTCCTTTTGAACAGGTTATACCCCCTCAGCTGATACATTCCAGTCATGAGTCTCAATCCACCAGGTTTCAGAAGGGAGGGGTTGTGGTCCGTGGCCTTTATAAGACTTGGCAATTTCTCTGCCACATTGTGATTTTTTTGCTCCTGGAAGACAGCACACCTCTCAGGACATCCTGTTACCTCTAATAATAATAACAATAATAATAATTTATTATTTATACCCCGCCCATCTGGCTGGGTTTCCCCAGCCACCCTGGGCGGCTTTCAACAGAACATTAAAATACAATAATCTATAAAACATTAAAAGCCTCCCTAAACAGGGCTGCCTTCAGATGTCTTCTAAAGGTCTGATAGTTGGTGTTCTCTTTGACATCTGAAGGGAGGGTGTTCCACAGGGCGGGTGCCACTACCGAGAAGGCCCTTTGCCTGGTTCCCTGTAACAGGCCACCTCTGCACCCTGTGGCCTCTGTCTCCCTCAGTAGGGAGTCTCCTATCACCACCACACATCTCTTCCTCCTCTGGGGAGTGGCAGGAATCGTCCTGTACGCTGTATCTTTCACAGCCACCTTGGTGTTTTCCCAGGTTGGCAACTGCTGTCCTAGCTTCTCTGGCCCAGAATCGGTGTCTGAGGTGAGAGCATGGAATCGATTTTGCAGCTTCAGTGACAGAGCATGGCTCCTGACAGTTCTACTTCTGTGTGTCACATTTCTCCAGGGGTTCGTCTATTGCAGGGGCCGGCAAGGTTTACCTCACCTGGGCGAGTTAACTTCAGCGGAGATCCCTCCATGGGCTGGATCGCAGGCGTGTGTGAGTGCGCCTGCTCGTGACTTTTGGTGTCTGTGCGCAGATGCGATTTTCGGCGTGTGCGCATGCGCAGACACGATTTCTGGCACTGCGGAAGCAAGTCCCTGCGCCACACTGCCAGTTTAGCGCAGCGCACGGGGACTCGCCAAGCAGGTGGCTTGGTTCGGGGGCGGCTTGTGGACTGGTTAAACGACCCCCGTGGGCTGCTTGTGGCCCATGGGCCTTAGGTTGCCGACCCCTGGTCTATTGAAATAGGCGATCCACCTCCTTAGGGGCACCCCACCTGTGTTGCTGTTCTCCATTGAGAAATTCCTCATCTTGCCAGGTAGCTCGAAATGTGGATAGGAAGGCCTCAAGTTTCTGTGCCTCCTCTTCCAGCAAGGCAACCAGCTTGCACTTGGCTGCAGATGTAGTTTTGCACATTCTTGGGAAGGAAGACAAACATGGCACAGGTGTTGCAGGTCACTGCAGCAGCTCCCTCACCATCGATGTCTCTTGGTCCGACCTAAGCACACAGCCTCTCCCTCAAACTCCCCTGGTCATGAGCTCCTGGTCACAAGCTCCCAGAGGCTGCAGTCAGCCAAGTAGGACAGCTGCTGGCTACCAACTCCTCCTTCAGCCTGGCTTCCTCTTGGCAGTAGCTCCTCTTCCTCTGATCGTCAGCCTGAAGAAGACCAACATCTCTGATCAGGACATCGCCATCAGCACTGGTGACCACACGCTGGTTCCACCATAACCAGCAGCCTCTCCATCAACGTTGAGCTGGACAAGCGCATTGGCAAGGCAGCCACAGCAACGGCTCACCTCTCCAAAAGGGTACGGGAGAATGTGATGCTAAAGTCCACTACCAAGATGAAGGTCTACCAGGCTTGCGTGTTGAGCATTTATGGAAGTGAGTCGTGGGCAACTTATACCTGCCAGGAGTGACGTCTCAACACACCTCAATATATGCTGCGTCAGGAGGGTTTTGGGTCCCACATGGCAGGACGGAGTCTCAAAGATGTGCTCTCCCAAGCCCACATTCCCAGCATGTTCACTGCTGGGAGGAGCACAGATTGAAGAAACTCCCTGGTGCATCTGCAGCAGCACAACTGGACGCCTTCCTCTGCCCCGGCTGCAACAAAACATGTCTCTCCTGTATCGGTCTCTGCAGCCACAGCAGGCGCTGCAACTCTCCAAGGGTTTGACTTCACTTCACCCCCAAATGTGCACTTTCCCATTGTCTCCCTAGACAGAATTGTAGAAATGGAAGGGATTCCCAAGGGTCATCTAGCCCAGCCCCCTGCAATGCAAGAACCTGTAGCCTCCAAGCAGCTCAGGCAGGCAACCAGCCTCCCTCCTAAAGAGCTGCTTTTATTTTTATTTCATTACAGAAAGCTTTCGCTTGGTCGAAAGGGTCCTCCTGTTCTTGGCTGCGTCCAGAATTCCCCCCCCCCCGCTCTCTTGCAATGGGACGCGCCAAGCCGAGCCAAAGGAGCGCCTGCGCCGAGCGTCGGCCCCGCCTCCCGGCCTCTTCCACTGCTCCGTTAAGCGGGAGGGGGGAGACGACAACAAAACCCTCCTCCCTCTCGTGCGATTGGTGGCGCCCAGCAGCTGACCTGCCAAGGGCGTCGGGAGGGGCGGGCTCAGTCTGCTGCGTCGGCTCGGCCAGGCGGCAGCTCGAAGAAGGGGGTCAGCTCGCTCGCTCGCTCTCCGTCCCTCCGCCGGTGCTTTTCACGGGAGCCATGGTCTCCCTCCTCTGCTGCGGGCCGAAGATGGCCGCTTGCGGGATCGTGCTCAGCGCCTGGGGAGTCATCATGCTGGTGAGGAGCGAAGCGTGTGTGTGCGAACGCCCAGATGCGTGTCGAGGCGGGGGGGGGGGCGCGCGTCCTGACAGCCCTTGGTGCTTCTTCTCTCCCCCCCCCATTAACCCATCCGAGTTTGGCCCCCACCCCTTGATCCGGGGCTGCTGCACCCAGAGCGGCTGATTCAGACGTGCAACAGGAGCAGCAACTGGAACTGCAAGGAACCCTTTTGTTGCGGGGAGGGTGCAATGAAGGGACGATGGATTTGGGGGGCATGGGGGCAAATCTTTGGGAGCAAGGGCAGGATGTGGGGGGAAGTGATGGGGAGAGGTTCCCCCTCCCACGAATTTAGTAATAAAACTTATTTTCGGGCGGGGGTGTCTCTCTTTCCCTCCCTCCCTACCCCTTGGCCACTTCCTCCTCCAGCTTCCTCATTAGAGGCTTGGAAAGGGTGACTGTGGGTCAGGCGGGTGTCAGTCACTGGGCGAGGGGGGCACCAGGGCGAATCCTGCCCCCCCAACACACACACAGCCCGGAAAAAAAATCAGGCCTGTCTAAATTGAGGCATGTTGGGTAAACAGCAGAGGAGGAGGTGGGGGTGATGGAGCATGTGCAGAGAGCAGCAGGTAACTCTGGCCAGAGGACAGAATACCTTCAGGGTGTGCACCTGAGTGGTTTTTTAGGGGTGGGCTGGGACTTCTATCAGGTAGGGTTCATTCTGGGAGTTAAGGGTTTCCTTCATGTGCAGTTGGAAGAACTGAGCGATCGTGGGGTGGGGGTGGCGGGTGGCGAAGGGGACCTGAGCAAGCAGCTGGCATGTGGTTTGGGGTCTGTTTTTGGAGGGGGCTTGCCACCCCGCTGCAGAGGGTGCTGGGTGCCTCAGGCCTAGATTGGACCTGCTGCAAAAGGAGCTCTGGGCTGGTTTCTCCTCTCAATTCTGTGGCTTGCTCTTTGTCTCCCTTTGGGGGGCAGGTGGGTCAGGGGGGCTTCCTCGTCCTGAATGAGGTAACTGCCCCCGAAGGACCAGGTGCGCAGCCTGGGAGTCATTTTGGACTCACAGCTGTCCATGGAGGGGCAGGTCAATTCTGTGTCCTGGGCAGCTGTCTACCAGCTCCATCTGGTACGCAGGATGAGACCCTCCCTGCCCGCAGACTGTCTCGCCAGAGTGGTGCATGCTCTGGTTATCTCCCGCTTGGACTACTGCAATGCGCTCTACGTGGGGCTACCTTTGAAGGTGACCTGGAAACTACAACTAATCCAGAATGCGGCAGCTGGACTGGTGACTGGTGGCGGCCGCCGAGACCATATGGCTCCCAGTCCGTTTCTGAGCACAATTCAAAGTGTTGGTGCAGACCTTGAAAGCCCTAAACGGCCTCAGCCCAGTATACGTGAAGGAGCGTCTACACCCCCATCATTCAGCCCAGACACTGAGGTCCAGCTCCGAGGGCCTTCTGGCAGTTCCCTCCCTGCGAGAAGCGAGATTGCAGGGAACCAGGCAGAGGGCCTTCTTGGTGGTGGCGCCTGCCCTATGGAACGCCCTCTCATCAGATAAAAAAATTCCTTCCAGTAGCACCTTAGAGACCAACTAAGTTTGTTCTCGGTACGAGCTTTCGTGTGCATGCACACTTCTTCAGATACCATCAGATGTCAAGGAAATAAAGAAGTACCTGACTTTCAGAAGACATCTGAAGGCAGCCCTGTTTAGGGAAGTTTTTAATGTTTGATGTTTTATCGTGTTTTTAATATTCTGTTGGGAGCTGCCCAGAGTGGCTGGGGAAACCCAGCCAGATGGGTGAGGTATAAATAAACAAATAAAAATAATAATAGTAATAATAATAATTACTTCTTCTACTACAACAACTACTGCAGGGGGGTGGCCCCTGTGGCTCCCCCTGCCCTCCACTCCCCGGAGAGACCCCCACTGTTTATCCTCTGCTCCTTTAGGTGCTGCTGGGCATCTTCTTCAACGTCCACTCTGCGGTCCTCATCGAGGACGTCCCCACCACCGAAGAAGACTTCACGTGAGTGGGACAGGGTGGGGTCCCTCTTTTCCTGTGGGGTGGTGGGCAGCGGCGGCAGCAGCAGCAGCCTTGGGGCAGAGGGGGGGAGGACCAGCCTGGAAGGAGAACTTGTTCCCATCACCCACCCAACCACCCACACCTGATGGGTGCCCAGCACACACACACACACACACCCCACTGCCGTGGGTTAGCTGCTGCTCCAGGAGGGAGAGAGGGGGGTCATGTGGGCACAGCACTAGCCTGGTCGTGAAGTGGGGTTCTGGAGGAATGGTGGGGCAGGGCTCGGGGTGTGTGTGTGTCCTGTGAGAGCTGGGAACCTGACCACCCTCTTTCTCTCTCTCTCTCTGCCCCCCAGAGGTGGTCCAGACAAGATTTACGCCCTGTATGAGCAAGTCAGCTACAACTGCTTCATTGCGGCCGGCCTCTACGTCCTCCTGGGGGGCTTCTCCTTCTGCCAAGTGCGCCTCAACAAACGGAAGGAGTACATGGTCCGCTAGTGGTGCCCCCCCACACCCAGCCCCCAGGCTCTTGCCTCCTCCTGCTAGTGGGGACGGCCGACCCTCTCCTTCTGCGTCTGATATTTATTCCCTCTTTGGACACTGGGGCTCTGCTTTGGGGTTCCTCAGCCATCGCTCTCCACACAATGGGTCGCCCCAAGTCCAGGGTCTGGCGGCTGGGGAAGGGGGCTGGTGGGTGGGGAGAGAGGGGGGAATATTTCCTTTTAAATCATATATATATATATATCCGTGTGTGTTTGTGCGGGTAAAGGGCAGTTTCCCAACTTGATCTGGAGCACCTAGTTTACGAAAGGGACATATCCAGGGCTGCTCTTGGCTGCTGCACCTTCTCTCTCTCTCTCCCCCCCCCCCCCCCGTGCACCACCTGGCCCAGTTCTGCCTGCCAACACCCTCCCTGCGATGGCCTCTCCTCGCCATCAAAGACCAGCAAGGGCTGGTTTCGGCTGGCAGAACCTCGGTGCCAGGGTTGTTGTGTAAATAGCACAAGGCGCCCCCCCCGGCAGTATGTGTACAGTGAAAACAGCCCCCGCCTCTTCTTTTCCAAGTCTCTGTTGTCTCTTTGTGGGATGACCGGGGAGGTTAGCGCTGCGCTCGAAAGAGCCGGCCCACTCCAGTCCCAGTCCGTTTTGTGTCTCGATCCTAGAACTTGGGTGTTTCTTCCCCAGTGTTCGTTGTGCAGGCGTTGACTCTCTTCTTGAGCTTTCTTTGTTGTAGGACCAAGGGGTGGCCGGGCAACTCGCCCTAGTCTCTGCCCCTGTTGCCAACAGCCCCCCCCCCACCAGCCGGCGCATGGGGCTACAAGCTCAGTTGCCCCTTCAGAGGGCTTGGCCTGGAAGTGGCTGCTCAGAGCTGTGGATTTGAGAGTCGGATGCTTGTATGCTATACGATGGGGTGTCCCCTGAACAACTTTTCGGCCCCTCGATCAGGATGTGGTGTTGGGAGGGAGGGCCTCTGAGTTGGGGGTGCAGTGGGGGGGGTGGTCTGGGTGTGCACCCAGGGGACTAACGTGTTGAAAGTTGTCCTTCTCTCTTTCCATTTGATCACCTGTGCAATAAACAGCATTTGATCCGTGTGGGCTGCTTTGTTTTTCTGTTCCACTTCCTTGGTCCCCCCCCCCATTTTGGGGAGGGGGGGCATTGGCCAAGACTGCTAGTCCTACCATTCTCTGTACTTGGCTTTCAGGGAGAGAGGGAAGCCTGTGATGCTATAAAAACATCAGAAGGTCCTGGCTGCTGGATAAGGCCAGTGGGGACCTATGGACCTCACAGTGCCCAAATACCCCAAAGATCTTGGGAATCGAGATAGACTGCCTCTGGAGGTTCCATAAGGACACCAGAAGATCCTGACTCCCGGATGAGGCTGAAGGGGGCCCATCTGGTCCACCATCCTGTCCTCACAGTGGACAACCAGGTGTCCCAGAGGTTATAAGTCCATGGGGAGGCATCTGAGTGCAGCAGCAACTCATCCCACACGTTCCCTGGGAACTTGTACTCGGAGGCATTTACTGCCCCGATAGTGGAGGCAGAACATGGCTATTGTGGCTGTTAGCCATGTATTGCCGCCTTCTCCCTCAATTTGTTTGAAGTTGCCGGTTGCTTCCATGCAGAAGCAAGTTTTTGCTTTGTTGCAAATCTAACGAAACATTGGGGCAGGAAAGGCTCACAGAAGGCTCCAGTTAATAACCCATCAATCCCAATTTAAACCAAAATATTCATGTGGGGCCCTCTAGGTGCAAGCAAGACAGGAGGATGCCAAGACTCAAATGCAGAAAGGGCAGGAAGCTCTTTGGACCACTGACTCATTGGGGGGGGGGAGTTTGTGCCCACCACACATCTCAAAGTCTCCAATCTCTATTGTTGCTGCCCACCTGTAAATGAAGTTGGCATCCTTCTGTCCTGGGAGGCGATGGAGGGAGCACCCCCCAACTCCTCAACCTCTCCTCTCCCCACTTGGGGGGGGGGGCAAAGCCTGTATTTTCCCTTCCTATCACGATACGGGATCGCTCAGTCAGTAGAGCATGAGACTCATTTGAATATAGACATAATTTTTTATTGAAACTTACGATACAATAAAAACCAATCTGATATAAACAAAACATAGAGGGGGGAAAGAAAAAAAGAGAGAAAGTGGGAAGAAAGAAGAAACTCCAGAGGCCTTAACCCTCTGTAGATCTTCACCCTTCTCTCGCACCCTCGCAGCTCTCAGCAGGGAGCTTCCCCTTCTCCTCCAACCCTGGAAGATGTTCCCTTCCCTGCCTCCTGCGAAGGGTCCATCAGCAGCCACCCATCGCCTTCCTCGCCAGCCCAGCGTAGGGGGCATCAAAAGACGAAATGAAACACAGGCTTGTTGGTTCCAACCCCGTGTGGGGCAAAAAAGATTCCTTCCTTGCAGGGGGTTCGGCTAGCAGACCTTTGGGGTTCCCTCCCAACTCCCAAGCGCCTCTTGGCTTCCCTTCCGGGGCTGGACCTCGCAGGTAGACTGCCTCTGGGCCTGGAGGTTCGGCAGAGCCAAGGCGACCCCAACTGAAGTCATGTCTTGGGGCAGGGAGTTCCACACGCGGAGGGGAGGAAGAGAGTTATAATGGCTTTTCTTAAGGTTTTACTGCTTTATTGGAGCGGGTGTCACGTGCCTCAATGAACAGGGAGAGGCTGGGCAGCAGCGCCCATAGAGCCTCGGGTCCTCCTCGGGCTAGAGGGGCCTGTTTTTCCCCGTCGGAACGATGCCGAAGTCCCGCCCTTTCCTCCGAGGCCTTGCTCCCCATTGGCAGCGCCCGAAGGGGAAGGGAAAGGAGCGTCCGCGGCATAGAGGAGCGCGAGGGCTAGAAGGGCGGAGAGGAAGCGCGGTCGCCATGGAGACGGGCGCCGGGCGGGCGGGCGAGGGCGGGACCATAGAGTGTCGGCGAGGGGAGGCAGTAGAGCGGCCGGGTCGCCTTCCCGGAGCAGCGGAGGCGGCGGCGGGGTCGCCATGACGTCCGCCTCCACCAAGGTACCCGGGGAGGCGGAGGGGGAAGCGCCGCCGCCGCCAAGGATTCTGGGAGGAGGGGGGAGGGTGCCTCTGAGCATGGGCCGAGTGCCGCGCAGGAGGAAGGGGCGGCGGGGAAGGAGGAGGAGGGGCAGGGCTCGCTCCCTCCCGGGGCTGGTTCGCCCTTCTTCGGTTTGGGGCGTCTTCCGCCCCCCCCTCCGTGTCCCAAAGGGGGGCCTTTCCCGCCCGAGACCCCAAGGGAGACGTGGGGGGGGGGAAAGGAAGAAGAGGGCCACCTCCCGGGGGGGGGCACGTCCTCTGCACCCTCCGCTCAAGGGATGGGGAGCTGCCTTTCCCACAAGCCCCACTTCGCGCACTGCAGAGGGTTGGGCTGGATGACCCCTGGGGGTCCCACGCAGCTCTGCGGCTCTTGGAAGCAGAGAGGAAGGCAACGCGTTCAATGCGGTCTGAGCCTCGGACACCCATCCTGGCCCGTCTGCACTAGCTTCCCATTCAAAGGGCTGGCTTTGAGCTATCAAGCCTTAAACAGGTCAGGACCCTCAAGGGCCACCTCTCTCCCTACCCGGACCCTGAGATCCTCCTCGCCTGAGGCCCTTCCCAGGAGAGAGCCAGAGGGTGGCAACGCAAGAACGGGGCCATTTCTGCAGTGGCTCCCCATTGGCGGAAGACTTGAATAACGAATGAATAAATAGCATACTCTACGCATGCTCAGAGGCACCCAGAGAAACACTCCTCCTGGCAGGTGTGGTGGGTTGTGTGTGTGGGGGGGTGTTCTGCATGCCGCCCCCCTCCCTCCCTACCCCACCCCCTTATTTCCACAAGCAAAAATACCTTTTGTGGAGGATGGAGGGCAAGAGAGCTCTTAGCAAGGGGGCTTTGCAGCTGCCCACCCCCCTGCTCACCATTTCTCCCCTCTGCCTGCTGCAACTAACTTCTCTCCCCTCCACAGGTGGGCGAGATCTTCTCTGCCGCTGGCGCCGCTTTCACCAAGCTGGGCGAGCTGACCATGCAGCTGCACCCCGTGGCCGACTCCTCGCCAGCCGGGTGAGCCCCACAGAAGGGAGGGAGGGAGGGACATCTATGCTTCTGTGATCTCAGTCAGGGGGCTGCCCATCTCTTCCAAGGGGTGTGGGCAAGGTGGGATGCACCCAGAGGTGTCCCTGGTCTCCCTTGCACCTTGGCAAGGAAATGTGCCCTCACCATGGACCGGAAACTCAAAAAGGCTGCATTTTGTCAACAACGCTCCTAATAGGGGGCAGGTGAGCTGGTGGGTTCCTGTCCACTCCAAGCCACAGCGGAGAGCTGTGGGTTTTGCACTAACCCCTCGGTGTGCCCCCACTCTGAGCACTAAAATCATCACATAACCGGGGTGACCATTTTCCTTGCGCCCAACTGACGTGCCTCTGCACGGGCCTGTGATTCTATCTATACTATATGTATAAATTACCAGTAGCCATATAAAGGGCTCTGGAGATAGATCTAGGGGTGCATAGTACAGTGGACTCTTGGGAGATGCGTTCGCAATTCGGCATTTCTGTGCATGCACAGAGCGTGATTTAGCACATCTGCACATGCGTGAGCACCAAACCCAGAAGTAACCCGTTCCGTTACTTCCGGGTTCGGCGCAGTGCGCAACCCGAAATCACGCAACCTAAAGCGGCCATAACCCGAGGTATGACTGTATAGAACAGTATTAAATATATCTTATACAGTGGTCCCTCGACTTACGAATTTAATCCGTTCCGAATGGACACTCGTAGGTCGAAAAGTTTGTAAGTCGAAAAAAGCGATTTCCCATAGGAATGCATTGGGAGAAAAATATTCGGAAAAATTCGTAAGTTGAAAAAAACACATCTAAAATTCGTAAGTCGAGGAAACCACATCTAAAACTGGCAACGATTTCCATTTGGATGTCGAAAAATTCGTAGGCGTGCGGCCACTTTTTTCATTCGTAAATTGAAAAATTCGGATGTTGAGTACTTTGTAAGTCGAGGGACCACTGTATATTGTATTAAGACCATGCAGATAACTACATGGCTCAGCACAAGTTCTGAGGCACCCAGTGCCATGAAAATGCAGTTGGGCCCCGCTGCGGACCCCCCCCCAGCACCCAAACCCTCCCACCCATAGGCTCTCCCTGGGCAGGGGGGTCAAGAGGTTGCATGCCCTTTTTTGCATTTTGGGGGAGGGGTGGGGGCATCCCTGGCAGCCGAAGGGGTGGGAGAAGGAGGAGCAGGTAGCAGCGGTGCGAGAATCCTGACCCCCCACTCCCCACTGTCCCCCCCCCCCAGGGCCAAATGGACCGATGCGGAGATCTCCCTGCTCCGGGCCTCCGTCCAGCGCTTTGGAGACGACCTAAACCGCATCAGTGCTCTCATCAAAGACCGGACTGTGTAAGGGCTGTTGGGGGGCAGCTGGGGGGTGGGAGGGTGGGGGTCCTTGCACCACTCCAGAGAGGCCGTTCCGCAGGGCAGCGTAGAAAACAGGGGCGGGACGTATCCAGTTTGTTTATTTCCTTTTTGCGTCCTGCCCTGCTCCTGCTCTCCTCACAGCAGCCCTGCGAGGTAGGCTAGGCTCTCTAACCACTCCACCACACTCCTGTGGAGGGAATCTGACCTCGTTCTCCCTCCTCTCCCCCCAACTGCCAGGGCCCAGCTGAAAGGGGCGGCCAAGCGGAAGGTCTACGAGGACAGCGGGCTGCCCCTCCCCTCGGAGTCCCCCAAGAAGGGGGCTCGCAAGGGGCAGCCCCAAGGCCCCCCCTCCACCCAGGGGGTGGGCGGCCACCCCGACCCCTCGGCTCCCCCTGCGAAGAAGCAGAAGGCATCTGGTGAGTGGGATCTCTCTGTCTTGGGGGAGCAGGGGTCTTCGTGCTCACCCCCCATTAAACCAGGGTCTCCCCTCCTTCCCACAGACGTCACCCTCAGCGCTTTGAACGACTCGGACGCCCACAGCGACCTGGTGGACATTGAAGGCTTGGGAGACGCCCCCCCTGCCAAGAAGCTGAACTTCGACCAGGGTAAAGACTCGGTGGTCCCAAGCGGGTGCTGGGGGGCCCTTTCCTCTCTCTCTCTCCCATCCCCATGGGGAAATGCCTCCTCCCACCTGGGCTGGGACCCCTTCCGAGAGGTGCGGGGCTGGGCTCCCCCTGCTGGGTGGGGCAGGGGCCTTATGGGGGGAGTGGACTGTGGCCCCCCCTTCCCCCCTCCCTCCAGCTCCCTGGTCCTTTCTCTCTCTCTTTCTAGACAGCCTGAATCTGGACTCTGGACTCCTCATGACCCCTGGCACAGACCTGCCCCTCCTCTCCCGCTGACGGACCGCTTGCCCCTGCCCTCCGGTGGGGGGGCTCCCCCCCAATCTCGTGGCCCCCACGCCAAGGTCTGTTCCTCCTCCTCCTCTGGTCCTGCCCCCGGGAAGAGGGGTTCGTCTATCTCAGCTGCTCACCCTCCTCCTGGATCTTTGCCCCCCCCCCCCCGTGGGGAGAGGAGAGGTTGAGGAGTTGGGGGGTGCCCCCTCCTTCCCTACCTGGGCGCTCTCACACTCCCCTCCTCACCTGCCCTGCAATGATGGATGCGGCTGCCCTCAGTCCCTGCTGACCCACGGAGGCCCCCTTGACTCCCTCGCTGCGCCCCATGGGGCAGGACTCCTCTGCAAACAGGGGGGGGTGCCCTCCTTAGCTTCACCCCACTCCCCCCCAAGAGTGGTTTTGTCCTTTTGTCTGATGATGATGGTAGCAATAAAAGCGTCCTCCCTCCCTGCTGGGTCTCCTGTCTCTTTGAGCACCCCATCTTGCGCCCGAGGCCTCTTGAGACAGCAGCACCAGGGATTGCGGGGGGGGGCAATGATGACACACAGACCCCCCCCCCATTTGGGACCCAGGGGCTGAGAGGGGGGCGACCTGGCAGGTGCCGAGGGAGAGTCCTTTGGTGGGACGTCTCTGTTCCCCCCTCCTGGCCATTTCCTCTCCCCAGCCTCTTTTTTACGTGCCCCCCATCTCCCCAGCCCCCACCCCGTATTTCCTGCCCCCTGCTGTGTGCGCCAGGCCCGCTGGAGCAGCACAAGCAATACTGGCCGGACAAGGCAGTGCCAATATTTCTGTGCTGCTACGGCGGGACGAGCCTCGGTGTGGGGAGGGGGGGCGGCCGGCCGGGGGGGTGTCCGGAGGGGGCATCTGCTTTCCATCATGTGAGGGGGCAGGGGGGGTGGAGAGGGGGGGCCCTGCTCGAAGTCCTGCCTGCGCTCGCGTCAACACCACAAGACGGTTTGTGGATTCCCAGACCACCAAACAAACCATGTTGTGCTGCTTGGGCGGGTGCAGGCTCCAGTCCAGAATTGTTGCGCCGGGGGGGAGGGGGAGTCAGTGCTGGGGGCTCTGGAGAATTGCTTGTTCTGCCCCCCCAAAAAAAACACACACTCACCTTGCAAGTTCTGTTCTGTTGACCTCAGCACCTTCGGTTTCACTAGTGCCATTTCCCACTCCTGGGGGGTGGAGAGAAGAGGGATGGGAAGAAGGGGGCCTGTATCTTGGGGGGGGGGGTGTCAGCAAGGAGCTTGTGAAACTGGGATAAAATGGGGGGGGGAGGTTGGACTTCCTTTCTCTTTTCACTTACCAGTGTAGCGCAGTGTGTGTGTTTGTTGGCAGCAGGACCCTCTGTCTTCGTCATCATAATGAAGAATAATTTTATTACTTCTGCCCCCCCCCCACCTGGCCACTCTTGAACCCGTCCCTGCACTGCGGAGGGTTGGACTAGGTGACCCTCGGGACCCTGCCTGGCTCTGCAGTTCGGTGGAATGTGTGCATTTCGGGAAACACGTCCCTGCGTCCCCCCCGGCCCCCCCAAACTCCTTCCCGAAGTAGCTGGTGGGCTCGCCACCCCCACCCCACGAGGAACAGGGAGCGGCTGGGGTGCCCCCCACCACCAAGGAGGAGGCCTTGCAGCCCCCCAAGGGCAGCAGCGTAGCAGGAGAAAATAGACCGGCCGGAGGGCAACGCCCAGCCCCCCCCCTTCCTGGCCCTGAGAGCGCACGGCTGCAGAAGGAGCACCCCCCCCCGCCACAAATTGCACACAAGCAATTCACTCCGAGGGACAGGGGGGCGGTGGGGGGGCATGCGATTGTGCACACATCCAGCTGCACCCTTAAAAGGCCATGGGTCTGGGGGGGGGAGCATTTGTCCTCCCCAAAAGAGCCCGTCCCTCCCTATCTGGGGGGGGGGGGTAGGAAACATATTTGATAGATGGGGCAGGCCAACGCCCAAGAACTTGGGAAACCCCCCCTTTGTGGAGAGCCAGTGGGTCTGTGTGTGGTTGGGACAAAGCCCTCCCTTCCCCAGCACCCCCAAAATCTCTTTTGCAGACCTTATTTCAGTTACAAAGAAAATTGTCCTGTAAAACTGCCCCCCCCCCAACATGCTGGGCAGCCCTGTTTAGGGAAGTTTTTAATGTTTGATGTATTTATCGCGTTTTTAATATTCTGTTGGGAGCCGCCCAGAGTGGCAGGATATGAATATTTTATTATTATTATTATTATTATTATTATTATTATTATTATTATTACTGTATTATTATTAAACTGCCCCCCCCGTTTCGCCACGTTCCATTTTAACTGGAAAGGAAGTGCTCACTTCTATTCCTCCCCCCCCCGGGGTATCTAATTCTCCCACCCCTCAAAAAAGTGACCCCCAAACTCTTTTTTAAATGGGGGAGTGAATTCGCCGCGTCCATTTTCTGTCTCTCCCCCCCCCACCTATTTTTTGAGAGCCTCTCAAACATTGCAAATGGCCGAAGAGAGGTTTCGAGGCGCCTGGCGGCTTCTGCGTGGCCGGCCTCATCCTCCCAAACAGAAGGGTGTGATTTGCTCAAAAGGAAAACCTGGGAAATAAGAGGAATTGGAGAGGGGGCGTCTCTGGGGGGCTGAGGGTGTGGGGTTTTTTTGGGGGGTGCTCATTTGTGGGCGATGAGTTGAAAGGACACCCACAAAACGCTGTTCTTGGGCTGCAGGGACTGGCAGTGGAGTGGATGGCAGTCAGATCATCTCTGGGCCCAAGCCTTATTCTCAATATTTCCCTGTTTTCAGGGTTGGAGGCTCTGAAAGCTTATATACATATTTTGTGGGGTGCAGCATGGAAATATTTGGGGGGGGGGCTTGATTTATTTTTTTATTGTGGAGGGAGAGTAAAAAGGAACCTGTTTTGCTTCAGAGGGGTCCAGCTTCTGGTTTTTTTGTGTCGGGTGCCCTTAAATTTCAGGATTTTCGGGTGGGGGGGTGGCGTGATCCCCCCCACCACTGAAAAACAACAACCCCACCCCATTGTTTTGCAGTGAGGCACCCAAGAGGTGTCCGGGGCCCGATCCTTCCTCTGGGAGGAAGAGGCTGACGCCTTTGAGGGGAGGATGTGGTGTATTCTGCAAATGACGAGTTTCTTTTTAAAGGAGGGGGTCCACATTGGGGGCCGAGGGGGGCCGGGCTCCTCTCTTTTAATTGTGGGGTGTCTTGCGGTCTAATTCTGGGGTTCCTGGTGGCTTCACCCCCCCAAGATCCGAGCCTTTGTTGTCCTGGGAGCCTCTTTTTGCTGTTTTCCAACCTCACAGGGTGTGTTTTTGGGCTGTTTTGGTGAGGTGAGGTTTCACCCTCCTCTGTTTCAGGATCGGACCCCCACCCCCGTTTTTTTGGCCTATGAAGCCAATTTCGGGGTGTCCTCTGGGGGTTGCCCCCCCCCCTGGATTTTCTGGATCCTGTCCGGGGCCTGCCAGGCCTCTGAGCTGCCTGCACCACACTCTGCCAAGCTTGCAACCGTGGAAAAGAACACACCCAGCCCCTCCCGGGGCAAGGACAGTCCTGAGTCGGCCCCGAACCCCACGCCACCTCCCTGGGCACCTCCAACTTACCTCCTCTGCTGCCCCATTGCCCCCATCGGGGCGCTGGGGGGCGGGTTTTCCAGAAGCCCTTAAAAAGCACTTTTACACCCACGGAGAGATAGCAAGAGGGGGCCCTGTGGCTGATGCCTTTGCCACCCAGTCCTGGCACGCTGCCCGTTCTGGATCCGTGTGGGGTTTGTGTGCGTGTGGCCCCCCCTCCTGCAAAAGGGAGGAAAAATTGGCCCCCCGCTTTTTGTTCAGGTCCCAGAATCGGGGGACCCCCTTCCAGCTCACCCCTCTCTTAGATTTTTCCAGGGAATCCAGATTCGGAGGGTGTGGGGGGGGGGAGAAAATAAAAGAAAATAAGAGGGGCCCCCTCCCAAAGCAGCCCCCCCAAGAGCTGCCAGCCCTTTTCCGTGCGATTGTGGAGGCAACGAGAGAGAGGGAGAGAGAGGAAAAAAGAGCAGGGGGTGAACGGAGAAAAGCCTGGTCCTTTTTCCCCCTACGCAACTTTCTACACTTGAAAAAGCCCCTTTGGGGCGCTTGGAAAAATCTGCAAAAAATTCAGGGGGGAGCCTTGGTGCCCCACTGGCGGCGTGCGGAGTTTGGGGCGGATCCGGGCAGGCGCTCCCCGGGGAAAAAATAGCTTTTGAGCGGCTCCGTCTCCCGCCAGCTTCAACGTCCCCAGCTGACTTTGACACGGTGCCAACTTGCAAGGCTGGCTTGGCAGCGGCTCAGCTTTTCAAACGGCCACTCTGGCTCCCCCCCCCCCGCCACCTCCCCGGACGGAGGGCCAGGCTTCGGCCTTGCAGCCCCCCCCAGATCCCCCCCAGGCCCCCGTGTGAGTGTGCTTTTCTTGACAGACCAGGCCGTGCAGCGTGCTTTGTGTGTGTGTGTGTGTGTGTGTGTGTGTGTTTGTGCGCCTCTCGCTCGCCTGCCACCGAGGCTCCAGCTTCGAATCTGCCGATGCAAAACGTCAGCCGGCTTTACTGGGCCGCGCCAAAGCAGCCACCCTCTGCCCCCCACCCTGCAAGAACGGGGCCTTGCCAAGGAAGGAAGGCCTCCCCCGGCACAGGGCATGCGCCCCTTCCCAGGCAGGGGCTTGGGGGGCACCCCTGACGCCCCCTCCCTCCTGCAGGCCCCCTCCTTCCCCATGTGCAACCAGCCCCCTCCCTGCCTTCCTCTCAGAGCGTCCCCCCAAAAAGCTGCCCGGCCACCCCTAGCAGGAGAGGTCAAAGGGCAACGGCCTCCGTTTGACCTCTGCAGAAGCCAGGCCTGGCCAAGGGCAGGGGGAGGGGCAGCAGGTTCCAGGGAGGAAGTGTCAATCAACCTGCGGGTGGCAAAGGTCAAAGGGCTGGGGCCTGGGCAGCAGGGGGCTCCTGTGCATGCGCAGAGCGTTTCCTCCAACACAGGGAGCTGGGGAGCCCCAAGAGTCGTAGGAATTGATCGCTGGAGGGGAGCTGGGGGTAGAGTGGGGACCCCAAGGGCCATCTAGTCCAACCCCCTTTTGCTTGTGGATCTGGGCCCACCAATCGCATAGGATTTTTTCGTGGGGGGGGGACACGAGAGCTGGTTGGTTGCTAGGGCAGCAGTGGCTTTTTTTGGGGTGTGTATTTTTGAGGGGGGCAGCTGTATGTGTTGGGAAACAGGATTCCTTTCCAGGCCTCGGTTGGTTTTGCGAGATGATCTCCCACCTTAGGTTTGTCAGAAAAAGCTGTGCAACAGAAGGGGGGGGACACACTCTTCAGCTTCAGATGTTCTGGGCTTCAAGCCCCCCCCCCCCGGCTGTGCTGCATGTTCTGGGGAGGATGGTGTGGAAGGAACCAGGCGGACACTCCCCCCCCCCATGAAGCTGGCAGGGCCTCTTCCTCCTCTTCCGCTGGGGTTTCATTTCCTGTAATTCGCCCCCCCCCACCAAACCACCTTGTGGGGCACATTCTTCTTGCCTGCAGGCGTTTTTAAACTCCCCCCCCCGCCCCCCAAATGCAAAGCAAATAAGGAGCCAGTGGGGGGGTCCTTGCTTCAAGGTCCTTTTATTACAGAATTGCAAAATGCACAGCAGATCCACCAGCAGTGGCAAGGATGGGGGGGGGGACGCCCTGTTTCAAGCAATGCCCCCCCACCCCCAGGGCAACCCTCTCCATGATTTCCTAACAGAAAAATATATATATTATATATTTATAGAAGATATGTACAAATTATATATATACATATAATAGAAAAATAATCCTGCAAATGCCCTCCCCCCCCCTTGAAAAACATGGTTTATACAGTACATGATTCGGTAGCGGAGGTGGGATAAGTGACCCCTTTCAGTCCATCTTGGTACACAGTTCTTGCTTGGGGGGGCATCCTTATCCCAATGAGGTCAGAGAATAACCCTTATGCCCCCTCCCCACCGCAAAGTCACTCCCAGGCTTCCCCACCTGAGAAACTCCAAGGGCCCCCCCCCACTTTGTGTGGGGGTGTTGGAGGGGAGGTTTAAAGCCACTAAATGAAACCTTTGCCTCCCCCCCCAATCCTTGGGTGCCTTTTTTATTATTAAAGGATCCACTGTACCTCTTTCCTGGCCCCCCACCCTTATTTCCTGCTGGAAAGTATGTCCCCCCCCCCGCCACAAACGAAGACCAGCTCCGAGCACAGCCTGATGCGAACCCCCCCCCCAAGGAATGGAATTGGGGAATGGAGCTAGAGTGCCCTTTGCCGTCGCCTGGGGGGGGTCAGCTATGGGGCTGGGGGCGTGATGGGGACCCCTGCCACAAACAGCTTTTTCGGGGGGGAGTCAATGTCCAGTCCTCCTGCAACAAGAAGCAGAGATGTTGGTGAGGGGTAGAGAATCAGCATCATGCCCCCCCAGGTAACTGCCCCCTCCCAGGTACCCCCCAATTTTGCTCATGCTCTTGGAGCCCTCCCACAAATGAGACTGGCCCCTCCCACCGCCCCCCCCTTTCCTTTCCTTTTTCTACCTTTCCTCTTCAGGGTTTCCAGCGTGGAGGGGGTCCTTGTGCTTGGGGAGGTGGGGAGCCTAGAAGAGGGGGGGCAAAGGTCACATAAGTTCACCTGGAGAAGCCTGGTATGGCAGAGATGGGACCCCCAAGGGTCATCCAGCCCAACCCCCTGCAATGCAGGAGAGATGAGAACCGCTCCTCTCCTCCCCCCTCCAACCCACCTCTGGAGATGCCAGGAGTGGGGGGTCACAGTACTGGGGGGACTGGAAAACTGGGGGAGAGAGAGAGAGGGAGACAATTAGGGGGCACCTGCCCCTCCCACCCCCTGCGAACCCCCTCCCCCCTGGGTCTCCCCTGCGCCCCACACTCACCCCATAGCTGGTCCCCGGGCCGGGGCTGCTGCCGTGGAGGCCGCTGGGGGGCGCCCTGCAAAAGCAGGACAAGCTGAAGTTGAAGCTGCGGGGTCAGACCCCCCCCATTTTGTACCCCCCTAAAAGAAAAACCTCACCTGCTGCTGGAGGCCCCCCAAACTCTGGGGAGAGTGTCGCTCATCGCCTCAACCTTGCAAGAGAAAAAGGAAAGGGAAAGTGCAATGAGCGTTTGCAGCCGGGGACTTTCTTTTTTGGGGGGGGTCCACATGCAGAGCCCCCCTCTTGGAATGCGGCTATGGGGGGCGCTCACCCCCAGCCCGCTGTCCAGGCAGACGCTGCTGCGGCGGCTCCGGGGGTGCCCGGCCGGCTCCTCCTTCCGCGGGGGGGTCCTGCAAGGAAGGAAATGCGTGGGGGGTGAGTTGCGTCACGGGCTGCACCGGGACCCCCTCCTGCTCCCCCCCCCGCCGCGGGATCCCCCTCTCCTACCCGCAGGGCCCCGGCAGGAGGGGGGCGCTGTTGGACCTCCGCAGGGCGCCCCCCGCTCCGCTGGGCTCCACTTCCATGCGCTCCATGGGGGGCCCCCCAGCCCCACTTGTCGCATCCCAGCCGCCGCCCCCCCGTCACGGGCCTGGAGGACGAGGCGGCGAGCGAGCCGCGGAGTGGGGGGGCTCTTTCTCGCGCCGGCTCCTCCCCTTCTTTCCGTCCCCCCCTTTTCTTTTTATTGCAAATACTTCCTAGCAGGGGGGGGGAAGCAGGCAGGGAGGGGGAGCCGCCCCTAAGGGAGCCCCGCCCCCGAGAAGACTCCTCCCCCTCCCCCAGTGGTCGCGGGAGGGAAGTGCACGAAGAGGAGGAGGGGGTTTCTCCTTTCCGCCACCCCCCAAAATACACGCGCGCATGCATACACACCTGCACGTGAAAAGCAGCCCCTTTCCCACGGAGCGGGCAGGGCGGGGTTCGGGCGCCCTCTGCTGGCGCGCGTGAGAAAGGTCCCGCGGCAAAGAGAAGCCGCGCTTCCCCGCTGCCCGGAGCGAGTGTTGCGGAGCCCCCCACCGTGGTGGGACCCCCAACCCTGCGTTGGGGGGCGGAGCATGAGGCGAGACCCCCTTGGGAGGCACCCGCCATTCCCGCGTTGCAGGGGGTTGGGCTAGATGACCCTGGGGGTCCCGTTGCAAGGAGAGCTGCAGTGGCGCCCTTGGCAGTTCCCCAAACCAGGCTCATTGGGCAACGGGGACAAACCGAGCCTTTAGTGCCATCTGCCCACCCCTGTGGAACTCCCTGCCACTGGAGATTCAGCAGGAGCCTTCGTGTCCACTTCCAAACACCTGCGGATAAGGTTTCTATTCCGACAGGCCTAGGCTGGCAAGACGTCGCTCCACAACGGTTAGCTGCAGGGTGGATAAAAATCAATGATTAAAAAAAAAAAAAATCGGATTTTTTTTATTTAAATCGGATTTTTTTGATTTAAATTGCATTTTTAAAATAAAATGCTTTTGGAGGAAAAATCTTTCTAAATATAGTCTTCTATTTAAGTTACATTGTAGTCCAAAGGCTATTCATCAGGAAATAAGGATTTGTTTTAAGTTGATAATCAAGTGTGCTAAAACTCAGTCTAAGTTTTTTTTTTAATGCTTAACCACATCAGTTAACAAACATGGATACATATGCTATCATGTTATTGTTTTAGTTAAATAAATTGTTTAAATGGTTATTAAGGAAATGATTATTTTTCTCCTTCCAATAAAGTACAGCAGAAAAGTTGTCCAAATATAAACAGTTAACTTATTAAACCTCACCATAATTTCATAATTATCTGTCTATGTATTTCTAGTAGTATAACCAAATCAGTAATTTTTGATATAACTGTAAAAACCACTCTGAAAATTTATTATTCCAAAAATGAAACCTTCATATGGTTGTAAATATTAAGATTATACCAGCAAGAATGAGTCTTTCTGTAAAAAAAATATTTAAATCAAGTCTTACTGACTAGTGATTTAAATCAAGCCTTACTGACTAGTGATTTAAATCGTGATTTAAATCGTGATTTAAATCAATTTGATTTAAATCAAATCCACCCTGGTTAGCTGATTTCTGATTTTAACTTTTTATATGGTATTTATTGTTTGCATTTATTATTATAAACAACACACACACCCCAATATATATAATGGCACAGCAGTATACAACTTTTAAAAAAATGAATAAAATGGATACTGTAGCTTTATCAAAAATAGCTTTATCATGTATAATGAGATAAGAATCCAATGTCTCTATTCAGGCCAGGTCTTTCCATGGTTTTAAGTTTGGTAATAAGTTGTAATTCAGCAACTTCTCTTTCCGATCTATTTCTGAAATTCTTCTGTAATAAGACAGCTACTTTGAGATCTTGTATACAAAAGCTATTTTTAACCTTCTCACCCCTTGCTTTTTCCTGTAAGACCAATTGCAGTCATTAACAGTCGTCAACAGGTTTACCACAGCAATCAGCCTATCACCCATCTCCCACCACCCCTCTGAGTAATACCCCTCCCACCCTCTCACTATATATAAGGGTCTGGTGACTTCTGTCTCAGTGTATCAAACCCAGTCAGGCGACTTGCACACCTTCAATGTTTGCTCATTGGTCAAAGTAAAACTAGAGACACTGTTTTAAGGTGTGGGTTTTGCAAGCTCATATGGGTTTGTTTTCTGGGTTCTGTGATACTGCATGTACAGCTCTGGCATCACGTGGCCCATACTGGCTGGGGCTGATGGGAGTTGTAGTCTGAAAGTGAAGGAGGGTGCCAGGTTGGGGATAGGCTGCTCTGAGGGTGAACTGTGGAACTCCCTGCCGCCACAGGAGGCAGGGAAGGCCAGCAACTTGGATGGCTTTAGAAGAGGATCAGGCAAATTCGTGGAGGAGGAGAGAGCTACTACCCATGAAAAGCTGGCCAGAATTTGTGAGCCTCTGAATCCCAGCTGCTGGAGACCACAGGAGGGAAGAGTGCTACTCTTGCACTCGGATCCTGCTTGTGAGCTTCCCACAATAAGCATCTGGTTGGCCGCTGTGAGAACAGGATGCTGGACTTGGTGGGCTCTTGGCCTGATCCAGCAGGCTCTTCTTAGGTTCTCACAAGGCAGCAACTTACTTCTGTGTAGGAGCCACAGGAGAGGACTTTTTTTGGAGGGAGTGGGGTTCTTCTTGTGGGCTTCCCAGAGGCGAAAGGTATTTTAAAAGGCAAGGTATGAACCCCATGGAATACTGCAAGCCACTATGAGCCTCTGCATAGCTCCGTCCTTATTTCAGGCGTCACGATATATTGGTACTGTATATTGCAATGTTTAGCTGGCGATATATTGCGATGCTGAATAATAATAATAATAATAATAATAATAATAATAATAATAATAATTTATTATTTATACCCCCGCCCATCTGGCTGAGTTTCCCCACCCACTGAAAACAAGATATCGCCCAGCCCTAGTCTGAACCCACTGGGTGCCTCTTCACATTCCCACAGAATTATAAATTTGTAGAGTTGGAAGGGAGACCCCAAGGGTCATCCAGCCCAACCCCCTGCAGTGCAGGAATCCCAGCTCCAGAACCCCAGAGGGCCACCCAACCTCTGCTTAAAAGCTTCCAGGGGAGGAGAGTCCATCCTGCTGTCCAACGACTCTTTCTGTATTATCTCTCAGAAGGATCTATCTAGTACTTTCTCAAAGTCGAAAAGAGGTTGGCTCGTTTCCTGCTGGCTGAGCATTGCTGCCTCACACTGCCTGCCCACCCAGCACCCCCCTCCCCGGGTCCAGCCCACTTTGCCCTCCCCACCCATCACAGACACACACAGACGCCGCACCAGGTTAACTCTTTTTATTGGGTTTTGCAGGAGTTCACACACAGGTCGGAGTTCCACAGGTGCTGGCCATGCAGGCGGAAGAGGTGGGAGGCTAGGGGCAAACTGACTGGGGGGGGACCCAGCTCTCCAGGGGTCTGCGAGTGGGTCTTTCTCTCTCTCTGTTTCTGAAGGGGCCCTTGAGTCATGGGGTTTGTCCGGAGGTCGGGGCTGATAACAGGGACAGCAGGTCAGTTGGGCTTTTGGGGTGTCTGGATTTGGGACAGCAGTTGCTTTGAGGGGTGGGGGCTAGGCCCTGGAGCTGGCCAAGGCTCTACGGTAATAAGTATTTGGGGGTGGGCTCTGAGGATGGCTTGGGGGAATGGATTCCCTTGGGGTGCCTTGTGACGTGTGGGGAAATCAGAGTGAATGATTGTGAAGGGCAAATGCAAGTGGAGGGCAGGGAGTGTTGCCTGTAGCTCCGGTCGCTATACAGTCCAAATATAGAGATATATTTATATTTATATTTATATATATGTGTGTATTTATTTATTTATCTATCACACACCCCTCCTTTAAATAAACATTATATACAAATCACAGCAAAGAGTCAGGAGTTGGGGTGTGTGTGTGTTCCCAAGCAGCAAAGGGGAGGAACCATAGGGGGTGGCGGGTTCAACGAGTTCGGGGTGCTACAATGGTGGGGGGCCAGTTGGTGGTGGTGGTGTGTCTGGAAACTGGTGACTGCAGGGACCATGGAGGGGCCTCGGGAAGGCCGGGTGCTGTGTCCCCCCCACCCCAGTACTGAAGCAGTAGATCAACTTGCTGCCCGGTTTCTGTTTCTGGGGGCGGTGGATGTGGGGGATTGGGGGGCCAGCTAGATTGATGGGGTCGCCCAGAGGCTGGAGGGGCTGCTTGGGTTGGTTGGCTTGCGTTGATGGGCACAACTCTTGGCTTTGGGTGGCTGGGCGGATGGTCAGACGGACGGACGGGGGGTCCATTAGGGATGCTCAGATGGGCTGGGATCCAGCTGCACTGGGAGGCGTTGGGGTTGGGGTGGTGGGGCTGGGGGCTGATGGGAGGGGGCTTCCTTGAGCTGCTGGGCGTGGTTGACTGAATGGAGCTGGGCTTGAGGGGCGATTCCCTCTTCTCCCCCCTCTCTGCGTCACAGCTCTGAGCACCGGTCCTGTTTGCTGTAGTGGTCGAACTGGCTCTTCCAGTGCATCATGTAGGCGCTCCAGAGGTGGAACTCCAGCTTCCACTGGCGCTCGGCCTCCTCGATGTTGTCTGGGGTGCAGCAGGCGCAGAGGGAAAGCGAGAAGGAGCAGAAAGGAAGGAGAGACAAAGGAGGAGAAAGGAAAGAGAGTTAAGCGGCAGGAAGAGCGGCCAAGAGGCCAAAGCGCATCTGCGGGGCGGGGGGGGGGGAAATGCAGGCTCACCAGGCTCCAAAGCCCCCTCCCCATTGCAGAACCCCGGGCTCCACACCTGGGGTCAGATGGGGACATGGATTTGTTCCTCCATCTCTTTTGTCAGCTGCCTGTCCCTCTGTCTGTGGGGGGTTTTAAGGATGCAATTCAGCCTTCCCTGGGGTGGCAAAGGGTAGGTGGAGCCACCCAGCTTCTCTCCTGACTTCATCCTCTCGCAATGACTTCCCTCTTAGGGATGCTGAACTCTTTTCCCTCCTTCTTTCATCCTCTACCTTGGAGAGGAGGTGACATTTGTGTCTCTCCTGCTGGGATGGAAGAGGTGGTCTGGCTGAAAGCACCTCCACCTCAGGGACCTTTCCCCCTCAAATGCTGATTTCCCGTGATAAATGTAGCTTTTTCAGGGGGTTGGGCTAGATGACCCTTTGGTCCCCTTCCAGCTCTACAATTCCATGAAACCCAGAGTCTCCGTGTACAAATTGGACAGGGGATTTCACTGTGGCAGAGATTTCGCTGTGAAGTTCACCTTTTAACTCCACTTTTTAACTTTTCTCCAAAGCAGCCTGCATGACTCTGTCCGACCCCAATGCTATCCTCACAAAAACCCTGTGAGGGAGGTTGGCCCGAGACGTAGTAACTGCCCCAAAGTCCCCCTGGTGGGCTTCATGGCAGGACCCCCGACTCAAGAATCCCCCCATCCAAGCTCTCCCTAAAAAGCTCCAATGAATCCTAGAATTGTAGAGTTGGAAGGGACCCCAAGGGTCATCCAGCCCAGCCCCCTGCAAGGCAGGGATCCCAGCTGAAGAATCACCGAGAGAAGGCTACTCAACCTCTGCTTAAAAGCCTCCAACAAAGGAGAGTCCATGAAGGGGCGGTATACAAATTTAATAAATAAAATAAAATAAATAATAATAATAATAATCCAGCTCTCTAACCACTCTCACTGGCAGGAGGCAGCTTCCCTTCCATCATGCACCAGCTACTAGCCTGTGGAATGCACTGCCACTGGGTGGGAAGCCTCTTGGGGTGGCTTCCCAGAAGGAGCTGAAAGGGGGGCAGTTTGATTTTGACTCAGAGCTCTGGGGCCGGGAGGGGAGTCTTTGGGTGGGCCAAGCGGAAGATTTATTGAGAGTGGGGGAGACGCACTGAGGACACCCGTGTGTAAGAAAGAGGTGGTTAGCATTAGCAAGCTAAAGACAGCTGCGGCAGCAGTGCGGTTAAGAGCATGATCTGCGGGCCAGGAGCTCGGAGGTTCATAACTCAGCTCCATTTATTTTCTGGGCTGGAGGATGGACGTGTCTCTCTCTCCCTCTCTCAAAATCTATCTATCTATCTATCTATCTATCTATCATCTATCTACGTGCCTTGCCTCCGAACCCCATCATACGGCCCTGGCTCCTTGGCCAAAGGAAGGGCGACCCCAAACTTCACATCTAACACACTCCCCACAACCAAGGCTGCAGCCACATCTGCAAACAGCAATTGGCATTCAGGTGGCCCCCAAGAAGCCCCTGTGAAAAGGGATCTGGGGCCACAGCCAGGCTGAGAAAGGCATCACCCACCTTGGAATGAAGCCCCCCCTAATATCTGTGTGCCTATAAGTCCAGCAGAACATGGAGCATGTTTCCTCCTGCAGCCTCTCCCTTGACCCCACAAGGCTGTCCCTGAACCCCCCCTTTGCAGACACATTATGCACACCCCATGCACCCGCCTCTTCACCCCCCAGCCCCAAATCCCCCCCTCTGTTTTCCCCCTCTGGTCATGCAGTTGGAAAGCAGAAGGAAAGAAAGCACCTCCCTCCTGCTCTGTGCCTCGCCTCCCCCCAAAATGCAAAGTGCCCAAGACTGTGTGTGCTTGAAATTATTGGTTCTTATTGTGATTCCCCCAAACAGGGACCTCAGGAACACACAACCCACAAAGTTTGAAGCATGTGAACATGAAACAAAACACCAGACAGGAGCAGAACCATAAAACCATTGAAACTGAGCTATACAGACACACACAGAGACCCAGACTCGTCCTGACACTGTTCCTGAACCAGACATTTGCTCCAAGGTGGGTGGGAGGTCTGGTTTGGGGCGCATGGGCAGGGGGTGCTGAGCCCCCTCACACAATGGCTCACCTCCCTGCCACTCCCCCCCCCAAGCTTTTCTCAAAGGCAGGCACTGGTGCTGGGGGGGGGGGCGGGTGGACCGGGAAAAGGTGGGAAGGGGCTCAGTGTCTCCCAGTCTGCCTGCTTTGCCTTTAAAACCAGAGACACCCTCCACTCCATCCAGCTGCAACTCTTCTGCCTGGGTGGAAACCCTCCACTCAGCTGCCGAAATCTGAATTTGTGTTCATGCGTCCCGCTCCTGAAACCCAACTGTTGTACACCAATCCCAAAGGGGAAGCACTGCTGGGCTCTCAGGGGTCCGGATGTTGGTTCCGGGACAAGCAGGATTGTCACGGAGGAACTGCGGGGCTCAGTTGCCTAGACGGCTCATTCCGGTTTGCAGCACGCCACAAAATCCATGCTGGATCGCTCACGGGTCTTTGTCTCCCAAAGTCAATCCGCCACAGTGCCAAAAGGGCAGCCTGCCTTTGCTGCCTGCGGGCTCCTGTGGGGCTGCATGCCCAGTGAGTCCCTGCCTCCTGCCTACCCCTCTGCCCTTCTGCTCCCACAACGCCCCTGGGCATAGGCCCCTCTTGACCTCCCGGTCCATGCATAGCAGCAGTGGCAACAGCGGCAATAGCTGGGCTGAGCCCCCCTCCCGCCTCAGCCAAGGCCCAGCCCTCCGCCAGTCTGGGGCAGGCAGCAGCGGCTTCCACCTGCTCCTTTTCTCAGTGTGATCCGTGGGGCGCTCAGGACAGGAGGTGCCATGGGGGGAAGAGGAGGAGGAGGAAGAGGACCACCAGTGGGGCAGAGGGCCCCCCGGGCCCCCAGCTGGACTCAGCACAATGCCTGGAAGACTCTACAAGGGAGAAGAGAATGAGGAGTTAAACCCCTGGGCAAAGGGGAGAGAGGGGTGTGTGGGGTGCAAGGCCCATCTCCATACTCATTGAAAAAGTTGCCATTTCCCCAGATTGCAATGGCGGCAGGGAGGGAGGCGGCAGCCATGGGCTGCCCACAAACGCATCACCTTCTGCTGTGGTAGTGAGAGGTCAGTTTGGTCAAGGCAGAGAGAGAGATAGAGAGGAGGTTGGAGAAGCAGGTCATTCTTGGTGGAAAGGGGTGGGAAGCAAAAGATCGGATTTGGGGAGACTTGGTGGTGGGGGGCCGGCTGAAGAAGACCTGGGGAGGGGGCTGGATTTTCCGCATCTGTTTTGACGGAGCGGCCCAGTTCCTGGGCTGGGTTGTGTCTGTTTCTCCCCCCCCCCCCGTCTCCCTGCCCACTTTCAGGAGGCTCCCCCCGCCATGGGCCCCGACCCACCGGTCACGTTGAGGAGCTTGGGGAGGAAGTGGTTCCAGAAGGCGCAGATCTGGGCCCGGAGGCTGCGGTCGGTGCTGAGCGGCTGCGTGTTGAGCTTGACGTACTGCTGATCGGACAGGTTGTAGACGGGCCAGGACTCCCCCTTGTCCGAGGGGTCTGTGGGGTTCCTGCGTGGGGAGGGTGGGGTGAGAGAGAGTGAGCGGTCATTTTCTGGACAAGCCCCCCCCCCAAATTCTTTCACTGGCCTTTGTGCTTGGGTCAACCTGGCAGCAGATGCTGCATTTTGAGTGTTTTTATCTTGTATTTTTATGCAGTTAACTGCCCTGAGATCCATGGATAGAGAGAGGTATACAAATTTTAACAGCAACAACAGTAGTGCAGGACCAGGACTAGCCCAGTATTCTGGCTTAGTGCTTCATTGTCCTTTTAAGTACTGGCTCTCCTCCTTTCCCCTGCTGTGGGTTTGAGGTGTATTGGGGGGGGTCAGTCTGGACGATGCTTTGAGTCCATTCCAAGCCTTGGGGTCCAGGACCCAGGGAGGAATAGAATTTTATGGCAGATTCTGTTGCTGAACTGGTCAGACAAGTTTCTTTGCAGGACAATGACCTCAGCTGGCCACTTAAGTGTCCTCCTCAACATCCCAAAAGAAGAGTTTGGGTTTGATATCCGGCTTTATCACTACCCAAAGGAGTCTCAAAGCGGCTCACATTCTCCTTTCCCTTCCTCCCCCACAACAAACACTCTGTGAGGTGAGTGGGGCGGAGAGACTTCAGAGAAGTGTGACCAGCAGCTGCATATGGAGGAGCGGAGATGCGAACCCGGTTCACCAGATTACAAGTCCACCGCTCTTAACCACTACACCACACTGGCCAGGTTGCAAGAGCTGCAACTAAGTGAGGGGGCCCTCCAGGCCTTTCCTCTAGTCCCCTCACCTAGGAGGAGCCAGAGAACGTGTGTGAGCTGAGCTGGAAGCAGCCCAGAAGCTGGAGACACAGAGACCTGCTTGCTCTGTGCAGGATGCAAAGCTGCGACTAACCGAGAAGCAAGATCCGTTGAGGTCTTACTACTGTGAGCCCCTCCATCATACACTCTGGTTGTGTGCATGTGTAAGTAAAACCATATATCCTGAAGACACCACAGTCTCTGCTGTCCCTCATTCCAAGGAAACTGAGCCCTGGGGAAGCGGCTGGAGTTCCTTGCCGCTCAGAGACTGATTTGTATTAATCCCATCTCTTCCTGCTATTTGCCCAGACAAACTCACACAGACTCAGGACACACCTGAGCAGAAATCAAAAGTGGTGGGGCTGTATATCTTAAAATTCAAACCCAGGGTTTTCTTATCATGGTCAAGGGTCAACATTTTGAAATTTGATTTTTTTTTTTTGAGGGACAGAATAGCCTGGTTGTTACATATAAAGCAAAACTAAGGAAATATTGCTAATTCCTGATTGCCCCAATCAGGAATTCTCACTTAAAACCAGCCAGACAATCAAACACCATCCATAACCAGGAACATTTTTCATCTTTCTAGTTGTGCGCGCGGGGGATATAAATAAGTCTAAAGTCCTGCAAATAAACCTGAATCCTGAGAATCTTCCAAAATCCGTTTCCCCAATTGACCTATGCCCAGGGCCCTGTTTGCGACCCCATTGGCAGCTTCTTCACACATTTAATTAATGAACTAATTAATTAAATACCTGCCCTGGTTGCAGGTATTCGGCATTAAAACACAAGATTAAAAACAGTTCAAGAAAGCAACTATAAAGTAAGGTGGGGCCTAAAAACACGCACCTCCAGTGCCAAAAGGCAGGCCAAAGAGGTGCGTCTCCAGCATCCTCCGGAAGCTGTGCAATGAAGGGGCTCAGGGGCTGCCACAGAGAAGGCCCTCCCCTGCATCCCGACACCCCCTGAGTGGGGAGAAACCTTTGCACCCTTTCCTCCCTACCTTGGAGGGCAGCCTCCTCCCTTCTCTGCCCCCCCTGCCCCCTCCGCCAGCCTCGTTACCCTGTGCGGGCAAAGTTGACCCAGTAGCGCATCATCCTGCGGCTGAGCTCCTTCTCCTCGGGGGTGTAGTTGAGGCTGTCGTTGAGCGGCAGCCCGAAAACGAACTCGATCTCGTAGCCGTGCGGGACGCCCATCCAGAGCGGCCACATGAGGTTGGAGGCGCGGTGGTCGAAGAAGTAGGCGTAGACCTTGTTGCCGTGCTCGGCGTAGCGCCGGGCAAAGTGCATGGCGGGGCAGATGACGTTGTGGTCGCCCACGATGTCGTCCATGGCCTCCCGGTTCTTCTCGCGGTTGTCCTCGTCCTCCCAGTCGGTGTACTGCAGCACCACGGCCTCGGCGGCAATGTCGTTGGCGTGCGGCACTCCGATGCGCACGCCGTCCAGGAAGTCCTCTCGGCTGATGAGGCTCTCGTTGTCCTTGCTGAAGCCGGGTGCACCGTAGATGAGGAAGTAGGTGCCCTCGTCCTTCACCACGCCCAGCAGCACCTGCGTCTCCTTGAAGTTGCCCGTGCTGAGCATCGCCTCGGGTGTGTCCGGGAAGAAGTCCCCGTCGATGACGGGCACGAAGGAGAAGCGGAAGATGCTCTTGTAGGGCAGCACCGACCACTCCTCGTCCACCAGCTCTTGCGGGTGCTTCGTGCGCAGGCAGCTCACCAGCTCAGAGTCGTTGGTGAAGTGGCAGCCTACCCGCTTGCCCAGCAGCGTGGCACGGCGGCGGCTCTCTGCCGGTGTGATGGTGGCCCACGGAGCGTTGGCCGTCCCGCTTTGCAGGATGGCCCGTTGGAAAAGGGGCCGGCTCTGGGCCGAGAGGAGGTGCATGCTGACCGAGGCACCGCCAGCGCTCTCGCCAAAGATGGTGACAGCCTTGGGGTTGCCCCCGAAGAAGTGGATGTTGCTCTGTACCCACTGCAGCGCCAGGCGCTGGTCCAGCAAGCCCATGTTGCCTGGGGCCTCCTGGCTGCCCAGCAGGGCCAGGAAGCCAAAGGCTCCCACCCGGTAAGTGATGGAGACCAGCACCACGTTCTGAGTGTAGGTGAGGAAACGCCCGTCATAGACGTCCAGCGAGGACGAGCCGCTGTAGAAGCCGCCTCCGTAGATCCAGACCAGGACGGTGGCGTTTTTGGGGCGGGGAGAGGGCACCCAGACGTTGAGGTAGAGGCAGTCCTCGCTCATGTTGTGGTTGGGGTTCCACATCTCCGTCCCGTGGAAGCCAGGGTAAGTGTTGTCCACTACCTGGTAGCAGGCATGCCGGTAGGACGAGGCGTCCAGCTCATGGCTCCAGGGCTTGACCGGCTCCGGGCGCAGGAAGCGGCGTGGGCCCACGGGGGGCTCTGCAAAGGGGATGCCCAGGAAGGCCGAGACCTGACCATCCAGCACCCTCACACGGAGGCCACGCACACGCCCCGTCTGGGTGGCCACCAGCAGCTCATCCGCCTGGGCCAAGCCGACGAGGAAGGCCAGGAGGAGGGACAAGAGGGGCTGCAGCCGCGAGGCGGGCATTGTGCCAGCCTGCCTGGGAGGCACCTGTGGGAGAAAGGGGAGAGGGTTAGAAGAGGCCTCTGCCTAGCCGCCTGCAGTTGCCACAGAGTCAGGGCCCGGCCTGCCCAGCCCTTCTTGTGCTGTCTGATAAAGGGAGTGCAGGCTGATATCAGTGCAGGCCAGGCCACCGCGGGGAGAGGAGCAGGCTCCTTCTCTGCCTCCGACTCAGGGGCTGAAGGAGAAGTGCGAGGCCCTAGGTGCAAGTGGAGGATCGGGCCCAGAGCCTCCAGCTCAGGTAGGGAGCCTGACACTCAGCTGTGCCCATCAACTGTGTGGATAGCCCAGTTGGTTAGAGCGTGGCGCTGATAATGCCAAGGTTGCAGGTTCAATCCTCGCAGGGGACAGCTGCATGTTTCCTACCTCGCAGGATTGTTGTAAAGAACAAATGTGTGAAGGAAGGGATCAAATAAAACACCTTCCACAGATGAATGGAATGAAATGAAATTTTAGCTTAAATGAATACTCCACATGTTTCCTAAGAAATGGCTGGCTGTGGAAGCATTGCAATTAAAGAATTTAAAGCAGATTGCTGACCTTTTCCTTCAAAATCATAGGAAGGGGTTCACATGCCAGCTTCACTATTTCCTTCATTTGATGCAGAGATTTTATTGTCAGTTCAAACAGGACTTTTGCACCAACACCATTTTTAATTGTTCTCCAAAAATAAGTAGGGTTGGAAAAAGGAAAAGTGGACATCCTGGGATCAAATCAGAACCCGGGACACTTGGAGGGTATGCTAACGTGGGAGTCAAAAGAGTTGCTTTTGCACTAAAACAAGCCAGAAGCCTCAGTGCCCCCACCTGAGAGGCCCTCTTCCCCTCCTTCAGCCCCCCACCAGTCTCCTGGGAGGGGTGGGTGGGTGTTTAACTCAAGGTCTTTCTAGGGGGTGGAGGAAGGAATCCAGACCCTCAGTGCCACCCGGGGTGGGTGAGGGCGCTGAAACCACAGAGGAGGGGGGTGGCACATGCCTCTGACACCCAAGATTTGTGCTTTTGTGGTCCCACCCTGTTCTTGTGAACATAATACAGTGGTACCTCTGGTTACACAGTGGCAAGCCAAGCCGCACCCCCTGGGGGCGGGGCATCGCTCCGTAGTGTATGCGTTGTGACGTCATGACACATGCGCTACGGAACTCGTAAGGCTGCAGTGCAGCGCTGCAGCCTTATGAGCTCCCTGGCGCGAGCAGCCACTGCATGGAAGGGCTGCTGGGCGGTGGCTTGGGAGTCCAGGCAGACATGTGCAGTCTGGTGGACATGCGCAGTCCACCCGGACTCAAGCCGCCGCCCGGCACTCCTGCTCGTGCGGAAGGGCTGCCGGGCAGCGGTGTGGGAGTCGCACTCGCGGGGGGTGGGTGGCGCAGAGTGTCACCCCCCGGCTGGAACCCGGGGCGCCCCACCCCCAGCGCCCCACCCTTCCTACGCCACTTAACCTGAAACTTTTCTTAACCTGAAGCACCACTTTAGCTAATGGGGCCTCCCCCTTTCGCTGCGCCGCCGCTGCCCGATTTCTGTTCTCACCCGGAAGCAAAGTTGTACACAAAGTTGTTAACCCGAGGTGATATTTCTGGGTTAGCAGAGTCTGTAACCTGAAGCGTCTGTAACCTGAAGCATATAACAACAACAACAACAACAATTTATTATTTGTACCCCGCCCATCTGGCTGGGTCCCCCCAGCCACTCTGTAACCTGAGGTACCACTGTAGGTTTCAGGCATGGGGAGTCCCCCCCCCTGTTGACACCCTCAAGCCTTTGTGTATTTAGACATTCAGAAAGCTTTTTTGCTCAAGCGCCTCTCCAAAGGCTGCTGAGAAAGGTTAGCAGTGGTGAGAGGAAAGGAGAGGGCCTGCTACGGATCAGTGACTGGTTAAGAAACAGGAAGCAGAAAATAGGAATAAATGGGGCATTTCTCCACAGAGCGTGGAGTCCCCCCGGAATTGATATCGGGATGAATCATAGAATTGCAGAATTGTAGGGTTGAAAGAGACCCCCAGCGGTCATCTAGTCCAGCCCCCTGCAAGGCAGGAATCTTAGCGAACCTCAACAGATGGCCATCCAACTCTCTGCTTAAAATCCTCCGTTGGGTGTTTGCTCATAAGCCACATAGAGAGCGAAGCCGCCAAGTCTGCTGGTGATACCAAGTTGCTTAAGGACCTCTCAAACAAAGGGGGGCAAGATGGCAAATGCAATTCAATGTAAGCAAGCGTGAGGTGATGGAGATCACGGCAAAAATATATTCCATATATATGCTCCCGGGGTCAGGAATGAGAGGGGATTGCTCGTAGGCAGCTGCATTGTACAGAGTCAGACCACTGAGGGAGCAAGCGATGGTCCCCTGAGGAGAGGGGGGAGGGGCAGCTCTTCTAGCACTTTCTATGGGGAGGGAAAAGGCGGGGAAACACCTCAGGCGGAGGGAGGCCTCTGCTCAGTCTCTTCATATCGCGGCCTGTTCTGAGGAGAAAAAGGGTCCCCTTTCTGAGGAAAGTGTCTCATTTCTGAGGAGGAAAAGCATCTCCTCAGGAACAACCCATTTGTTTTATTTATTTATATCTATACGCCGCTTGATTGCAAACAAACAAACAAACAAACCAAGAACCCTCGAAGCAGTTTACAAAGGAGAAAGCAGTTAAACTGAGATTCACAGGTGTACTCGAAACATACAAAATGCTGAAATAGATTAAGATTTCCTCAGCTTTCAGTCCTGGCGCTCCTTAGTTTCCTCTTCCCCAGATGCCTCAAGCCCCTCAGATGGACGCTGAGGAAGGAGGACCCGAAGGTTTCCTGGAGGGAATCTCTGAGCAGCCCCTCGGTGTATTAGTATTATGATTTTGATTATTATTCTATATTTATTGTATAGCCTGCTTTTCCCCCTGGTGGTCAACAAGAGAGGTTTAAAGATTTCCTCAAGGCAAATGTAAAAAAATGCAGTATAAACACCGACAGCTGGGAATCCCTGGCCTGCGAGCGCTCCAGTTGGAGAACAGCCTTGACCAAAGGTATCGTGGGCTTTGAAGACACTCGAACTCAGGACAAAAGGGAGAAATGAGTGATCCCCAAAGAAGAAGAAGAAGAAAGACAGCCCAGGAATGCGAGGGGATTTCTCCTAGGCAGCCGCAATGTACAGAGTCAGACCACGGATCCCTCAGGCAGTGGCTCTCTCCCAGGCCTACCTGGAGAGCAAGTGCTCTAACCACTGAGCCAAGCCCCTTTCCCCTCGACGAAGATGTTGACTTTGCGTGTGGAGAAAAAGGCGAATTCCATGCTGGGGATCATTAGGAAATGAGTTGGAAATAAAACTGCTGATATCGTAATGTTAATGCAAATCTGTGTGAGGACTCGAACCCACAGCTTCAAGTTACAAGAAAGGAGATTCCGACTCAACTTCAGGAAGAACTTTCTGGCGGCAAGAGCTGCTTGACAGTGAAATGGGCTCCCTCAGGAGGTGGCGGACTCTCCTTCCTTGGAGGTCTTCAAGCAGAGCTTGCATTGCAGGGGGTTGGGCTGGATGACCCTGTTACGGGTAGCTGAGGAGGGGTACCCCCCCTTCTTCCTGTCTTTCCCCTCCGCCTGCTGCAAGAGACAGCGGCAGCCAGTGCGGGACCCTCTTTCGCCCAGGTCTCACCCCCTTTTCTCTAGTTTCCCCTTTACCCCACAGGTTGTAATACAAGCGCACACACAAACCCTCGTGAAACTCAGTTTCAAGTGGTTATAAATACTATTTGGATATATTGTATCAAGTTGAACTCTGAGCATGTGCAGAGCCTTTAAACCTTTGGAAATTCATTTAAAATCACAGCCTCCATGGATTTTCTCCCTGTTTGTGCCCTTCTACTCCTGCTGGCCTTGCCCCCCAGGTCACCCCTGGTCTGCCATAATCCCCTAAGCAGAACATCACATACGCACACCCAAGGTGCTCCAGGAAATGCCACACCTGGGCAATCCTCTCAAGCACCCATCATCAGGTTTCCAAGACGACAGACAGTCTCCTGGATGCTTCTCATTGTTCTTCCCCGGTTGCCACTCAAAATGTATATTTGACCCACCCAAGTGTCCTTTACCTGTTCCTGTGACCCATCACCTGTATGCTAATCTTGTTTACCCATATGTTAATTTTCCTGCACCCTCCTACTCTCCACCCCTTCTTGACGTTTTGCTTATGTATCTGTGATGTAGTAGTGATGTATTTCGAAATGTATTCTGGGTTATAGCGGGAAGTTTTAAAAGTCTCTGCCACCCTTTGTTCGGGGTTCAGTCTCTGTTACTTGAACCTGTTGCGCAATAAAGTGACTTTGTCCTTTGCTCCAGTGCTGGTTGGTCTCATCTTTAGCTCCGTAGTACCACGGACCTCCTGTCCGAAGGGCCAGGTTGCTGAGAGGACTCGTGCCTGGGATTTTGCTGTATCAACCCTCAGGGTCCCCTTCCAGCTCTACAGTTCTGTGAACTCACTGGAAGTCCCTGTGCTTCCTTGTGGATCAGAAGAGGGTTTTCAAAAAAATAATAATATTACCATCCAAATTCTCTCCTGTGGACCTTAGAGGTGGGGTCACCGTTCCGTGTGGGGCCAGGGAAGGAGTGTAATGGAGACCCCAAGCATGCATTATGTGGGGTGGGATTCGGATGCGCAGTTTCTATTCTGGGATGTCCTCCCAGCAGCTGCTCGGCTATTAAAAGAACCCGGGTCAAAAATAAACCAGCTGGCTGTGTGTGATATGGGGAGATGGGGGGGGGGAGTGTGTACATGGGGTGGGGTTGGAATCATTTGCTCCAACCCATTAGGTATCCTGATGTGCTGGCACAAAAGGGTGGCAGGTGGGGTGAGGGCATATGTGTGCCCCCTTTTGCAGAGGGCAGAATCAGCCCTCCTGTGGCTGCTGGGGAGACAATGTTGGTCTGGTTCCTAGATATTAATGAACACTTGTTCCCCCTTCTCCCAGCAGGGCCATGAGGGGGGTTCAATCTGGAGTGGGGGGGGGGAGACACACAGAGCAAAATACCCCTGTATTCCTGCCAGGATGAAGCCAGGTTTGCAATGACAGCCTTTTTTGCATTTGGGTGTTGATCTGCTGCAGCAGAATGTCTCTGTTGTGGCTTTTGACTTGGGGGGGGGGCAGGAGATGGGGGGGTCAGTCTCCCTGACAGTGCCATCTGCATCACTCGTCATGCGCCTGTCAGGAAACCCTCCGGCCGGAACTAATGCTTCCCCTGCCCAAGGATTAGCAAGTGGAAACCAAACCCCGTCATCTGAGTGCCAGGGCTCACGCTGGCACCCCCCCCCATCGCTCCTGCAGTTCAGCAGGGAAGGAGACACTTCTCTCCCTCCCCTCCTGTGACTCCCACCCCAAAGTCGAAATAGGAGCTGGAATCAGGGGCAGTTGGAGGCCCCTCAGCCTGTCTGTGCCCCAGAGAGATCTCCCCGCCTGCTTTTCGGAGAAAGGTGCCTCCTATCTCGGCTGCCAGTCTGTGCCCTCCTCACTGAATAATTGAACGGCAGCATTGAAAGGGACCCCAAGGGTCATCTAGCCCAACCCCCTGCTTCCGTCTTTCTCTTCCTCCCTGCCTCTTTTTAGTAGGAGTGCTGCTGCTCCTTGCCCCCTGCCCGTAACACTTTTTTGAGGACTGCAACCTTGATCTCTGCCACCCTCAAGCCTTCCAGGTGCTATGGATTATGACACCCCCCCAAGTGTCCCCAGGCTGGCACAGCCAGCAGCCAGGGATAGTGGGAGTTGCAGCCCCCCACCAGCACCGGGAGGGTGCCACCTGTTGATGAGGCACCCCAAAGGAATTTGGCAGAAGTCGGCTCCCTCCTCTCCTGCCCCTCTCACCTGCCTTGTCTCTCCTGGCTCTGCTGCTTCTGTTTGTCTTCCCTGAACCTCATTGTCACAGAGTCACAACTCACTGTCCTGCCCTCCTTTGTTGCTACTCTCATCACGTTGCCTTCTAATCCAGTCCTCCAGAAGTGCATGCAGCCCCTCCCTGTTTTGTGTCATCTGCAGACTTGATAAGTAAATAAACAGCAGAAGTGGGGGAGGGGGGCACCCAAGATTATCACCCAGGCCTTTGGCCCCTTGCCAAAAAGAGAGGAAGGGCCTTCTCACTGAGTGGCAACAGCACATGCCTTGCAGGCTGGATGTCTCGGGTGCAATCCCTGGAGCTGGCTGGGCCAGGGGGTAGGAGGCCCACTGCCCCCCCAGGAACCTGTACTGGGAGGCTGCATACCAAGGATGTGGGGCATGCAGAAATTGGTGCATTTTCATAGTTCTGTAATCCTGGGCTGGGGAACCTACGTCTTGTGGGCTCCATGCACCCTTCAGCCCAATGCCACGTGTAGCCTGCAGGGATGGGGTGGCAGAGAGACAGACAGGCGGGTGGTCCTTGGAGCAGGAGCTGTGCAACTCTGCAAGATCCACCAGCTGCCACTTGCAGGGGTCTCAGCTGGCTTCCCCCGAGCCTTTGCTAAGAATATCATAAAATGCTTCCGGGGACTAGAGGAGCTGCTTCTAAAACGTGTCATTCTCACCTCCCAATAGTCATGGCTTTAAAATGTCAGGTTTTAGGGTCACTGCTCCACAACTCCCTTCCTGTACCTTATCCAGCTCTGCCAACCGAAAGGAAGCGAGCCAAAGAGGTTATATTTGTGGTTTGCTCTTGGAAGCCTTTACTAGAGGCTTATCCTTGGCTGGGCTCAAGGAGAGCATTTTCCTGCATGCAGAGCTCTCCGAGTCTTTGCAAAGGAGCCCCTTTTGACTTCCCTGGCTAGCAAAAGTTGAGCAAGGACATGATGCACTCGATTACGGAATCTGGTTTTTCGTGGTTCAGAATTTGGAGCCTGGCTCCTCGCCTGCAAGTCTGCTTCTGGCCTACACATTACTGCAGATGATACAAAAGCAGGAGGGACTGCAAACTCCAGGGAAGACAGGATGAGATCAGGAGCAGCAGGGGAAGACAAGGTGCTCATGGCACCTTCAGAAATAAGGGCCAGAAGCTGGTCTTGGCACAGCTCCAGGCACATGGCGCTCGCTGATGCGCTCCCTGCACTGTGAGACGTGGCTGCATGTTGGGGGCCTCCAGCGGAAAGAGAGTTAGCTGTTTGCCATCGGCAATTCTATGAGTCAATGATAATGACTTCATGTATTTGTATCCAGCTTTTCTTACAAGGTGGGATTCAAGGCGGCTTACACCATTACTTCTTGAGGTTTGTTTTTTAAGGGATGCTTTTTGTTTTATACAAGCTCCTTTGGTGACTGCTTTCATGGCGTCCCAGAGGAGGAGGGTTGTTATGTTGTCTACGTCATTGTCCTTAAAGTAGTTTTGGAGGGTTTTCGAGAGACTCTTGATAATTGGTTTGTGGTCAGTATGGGGCTAAAGGACCACAATGGGGGGGATGTTTTTGTTTCCTCTCCTAGTTTGAAAGAAACAGGGTCTGTGATCCTGATACAGTCAAACCTCGGTTGTCGAACGTAATCCATTCTGGAAGACCGTTTGACTTCCGAAACGTTCAACAACCAAGGATCAAAGGGTGGTCGGCAAAGTCAACAGAGAAAAAAAGGGGGGGGGAACTCCCCAGAAGCCATTCGGCTTTCGAAAATCGTTCAAAAACCGGAGCAGTTACTTCTGGGTTTTCAACGTTTGGGAGCCAAAATGTTCCAAAACAGAGGTGTTCAGGAGCCAAGGTTTGACTGTATTGCCGATGTGTTTTGTTTTTGTTTTTTCAAATTGGGGATCAAAGTTGTGAAAACAAGGTAGTTAAAAATAGGAATTAAAATACACCAAAGCACATTTAGAACCTGCAATTAACACTGGTAACAGTGCAGTGCACCTTAGCTTCCAAAGGAAATGAAGGAGGGAGCCAGTCTGGTGTTTCTTGGGAGGGAATGCCACAATCTGGGAGCAGCCAGAAAAGGCTCTCCCTGTCTCCTTCCACCACCGGCCGTGACTCTGATGTTGGTGGGACCGACAGAAGGTGTTCCCTGAAGGTCTTAGCACCCAGGGCAGGTTCGTAAAGGGAGACAGGCTTTTCCAAGCCGCCTGGCCCCAAGGCAGGTTCCAGAGTGTGTTGCTTTCATTTACCGGTAATTCGCACAACAGGAAAGCACAAGGATTACACTGGAATTGCTGGGCAAACGCCTCCTTGTCCCTCGTGGCCGTTCTCTGATGGGTTCCATTTTGGCCACACTCCACCTCTGAGTCACATTAAGGGCACCCGGTGTGCAGGATGAGGCCTTCTTGGGAGCTGTCTCATGTGTCTGCAGCTCCTCCCTCGCTGGGACCTCACCAAAGCCCCAGCATCAAAAGGCAATAGGGGGGAAATGATCCGACTTTGGAGCATGGATGTGTGTTTGTGAAATGTGGGAAGGGAGCTGAGATGTAAATGGTCAAGGGTTGCCTTTCCCTCATTCCTTTAGTTTCACAAGTGTTTGCTGGCATTCTTGACGAGGCTGGAATTTTTAGAATCGGGTGCATGAAAGAGGCCCTTTCATGTGTAGGTTGGGCGGAATCTGGGAGGTGGAGGACAGATCAAAGGAAGAGCCTTCTCTCTGCAGCATGTCATGAAAATGATGGAATTCCAGAAGATCAGAGGACTGCAGGGTTGGAAGGGACTCCGAGGGTCATCTAGTCCAACCCCCTGCAATGCAGGAATCCCAGCTAAACAATTTCCGATCAACGACCATCTGACCTTTGCTTAAGAACTTCTGATGAAGGAGAAAGTCCAGCACTTTCCTAAGGAGTCTGTTCCGCCATCAAATTGTTCTTGCTGTCGGAAAGTTCTTCCTAATATAGTATTGTCTGCCAATTTAAGAGCGGATGGGGGAAATTCATGAAGGGAAGGGCTATAGGCGGCTATTAGCCATCATGGCTATGTACTGCCTCCTGGATTAGGGGCACCATGCCCCAAATGTCACTCGCTATGGTGCCCCAGCCAAAGATGGCTCCTGCGTTGTCTTGGGGCATCTCCTTCAGCCACTGTGAGGACAGAATACTGGACTCGATGGGTCCCTTTTGGTCTGATCCAACAGGCTCTTCTTATGTTCCTGTGGAACCTCCAGGTCCAGAGGCAGTTTATCTAGATTCCCACTGTGAGAACAGGACTAGGTGGGCCTCCTTTGGCCTGATCCAGCTCTGCTTACAGTCTTTCTTACAACCAAGGCAGTGTTTCAGTTACTTTGAGATTTACAGAAAGCCACCCACCCACTTGTCTTCCAGAGAAGAGCCTAACCAGGTAGATCCCCTTATATTAGCTCACTCCAGCCAATGAACTCCTACAGAGTTTAGCTTTGGAAACAAAACCTGCCTACAGCCTAGAACATAAAAAAATTCATTCCAGTAGCACCTTAGAGACCAACTAAGTTTGTTGTTGGTATGAGCTTTCGTGTGCATGGTCTCTAAGGTGCTACTGGAAGGATTTATTTTATTTTTTATTTTGTTTCGACTACGGCAGACCAACACGGCTACCTACCTGTAACCACAGCCTAGAAGAGTGTGGAGTGGGGGCTGGCTCCTGTTCCTTGAGGGCAAAGTGCTCTGCACGTGCCCAGAGGCAGTCTGGCGCTGCTATACATATTCCAGACAATGAGATTCTGGACCGAATCCCTGGAGCATCTCCATCTCAGCCCTGGCTAAGAGTGGAAGAGGAAGGGCTTTCTGTAAACACAGCGGGGAAATCCTCTCTCTCAGGGGGTGGGGGCAAACAGGAAAGAGACTCTGCCTGTCCCTGGGGTGCGGAAGTTGTGCTGCTGCAAGAAGGGTCAAGCTCAAGGAAGGGAGGTGTTTACTTCCTACACAAGGCACAGGATCACATACCCTCCAAGTTTCCCGACTTTCCAGGAACAGTCCCAGAATGACAGGAGTCATCCCGGTTGCTGATTTGATCCTGGAATGTCCCCTTTCCCCTCCCCTCCTCATCTCAGAGGACAATTGGGAGTGGCGTGTAGATACAAAAACGGAGTCCTGTTCGAACTGAAAATAAAATTCCTGCACCAAATGAAGAAAATAGTGAAGCTGGCGTATGAAGCCTTTCCTGTAATTTTGAAGGAAAATGTTTCCAACCTGCCTTAAATTCTTTAATTGTGATGCTTCAGTAGCCAGCCACTTCTTATGTTCTTTTAGAAGAGATGAATTGTATGGTTTTCTTTCAGACATGAAAAGAGAATTGTTTGATCAGATAAAAGAAGATGTTAATAAGGCAGCTTCTCAAATTTGTGAAAATAATAACTTACTTGCAGAGGCTGTGAGACAATTAAAAGAGGCGAATACACAAACCACCAAGGTGGAAATGGTAGAGAGTCGAGGTTCAAGGAAAATACAAGGGAAAGTAAGAGGAGTACAAGACAAAAATGGTATTATATGTGAAAAGATTTGTGAGGCTTTCACCGTGATAGAGAAGAAGCAGGAAGGGAGGGCAAAATGCATAAGAGGTTACTATTTGTGGTAACAATGTATAATTATTTAAAAGGCCTGGGAAAAGACGTATAAAGATTTGAAGAGTATGTGGGAAATGATTAATGTTAAAAGAAATTGAAGTGATAATATTGAGCTGTACAGGACTCAATGGACTCATTGAGCGAAAGACTTTGTTCCTGTACTTGAGAGAGAATCCTCCCAGGCCAAGACCAGCCAGTTCCTACATAAGAAGCCTCCGCCAAAGAAGATAAAGATATACTATTGAAGAAACTATTGAACTATGCAGGACAACTTAGTTAATCTGAAGCCAAAGAAAGAAGGACTTTAAAGAAGGGGCAAATGTTCAAAGAATATCTTTTAAGCTTGTGTTTAGACATTTACATTAGTATAACTTTTAAAAGTAACTTGTAATAAGATGAAGAAGGTTTTAAAATTGGATTGTTAAGAATATAAGGTTCCACGGACGTGCATAAATAAGCTTAATGTAATGGAATCAAGAAGTGGAGGGGAGGGAAGTCGGCTAAAAAGAATATGGTTTTAAAAACTTGCATATGATCTTTTTTCTTTCCTTTTTGTTTTGTTTTTGTATTGTTTAAATTTTGGTATTTTTGGAAAACTAATAAAATGTTATTTAAAAACACAACAACAACAACCAGCCACTTCTTAGGAAACACAGGCAGTGTTCACTCCTTTATTGTAAATTGAGCCTGATGCTGCAATCCTCAGCAGTTTTACTCGGAAGTAAGTCCTACTGAGTTCATTAGGATTTACTCTCTGGTCTGTTTATTGCTGGGTGAAAAGTGATGACAAACCTAGACAGCATCTTAAAAAGCAGAGACTTCACCTTGCGGACAAAGGTCCGTATATTTAAAGCTATAGTTTTCCCAGTAGTGATGTATGGAAGTGAGAGCTGGACCATAAAGAAGGCTGATCATGGAACAATTGATGCTTTTGAATTATGGTGCTGGAGGAGACTCTTGAGAGTCTGATAGACGGCAAGAAGAGCAAACCTATCCATTCTGAAGGAAATCAGCCCTGAGTGCTCACTGGAAGGACAGATCCTGAAGCTGAGGCCCCAATACTTTGGCCACCTCATGAGAAGAGAAGACTCCCTGGAAAAGACCCTGATGTTGGGAAAGATGGAGGGCACAAGGAGAAGGGGACGACGAGATGGTGGGACAGTGTTCTCGTAGCTACCAACATGAGTCTGACCAAACTGTGGGAGGCAGTGGAAGACAGGAGTGCCTGGCGTGCTCTAGTCCATGGGGTCATGAAGAGTCGGACATGACTAAATGAGTAAACAACAATGTTTATTACTATTGCTATTACTAAAAAATGTCTAGTAGCACCTTAAAGGTAAAGGTAAAGGTACCCCTGACCATTAGGTCCAGTCGCGGACGACTCTGCGGTTGCGGCACTCATCTCGCTCTTCAGGCCGAGGGAGCCGGCGTTTGTCAGCAGACAGCTTCCGGGTCATGTGGCCAGCATGACTAAGCCGCTTCTGGCGAACCAGAGCAGCTCACGGAAACGCCGTTTACCTTCCCACCGGAGTGGTACCTACCGTATTTATCTACTTACACTTGACGTGCTTTCGAACTGCTAGGTTGGCAGGAGCTGAGACCAAACAACGGGAGCTCACCCCGTTGCGGGGATTCGAACCACAGACCTTCTGATTGGCAAGCCCTAGGCTCTGTGGTTTAGACCACAGCACCACCCGGGTCCTACCTTAGAGACCAACTAAGTTTGTTCTGGGTATAAGCTTTCGTGTGCATGCACACTTCTTGAGATACACTGAAACAGAAGTCACCAGACCCTTATATATAGTGGGATGGTGGGGTATTTCTCAGAAGGGTAGTAGGAGATGGGTGATTGCCTCAATGGGTATGGTAAACCTGTTGAAGACTGTTAACGACTGCAATTAGTCCTACTGGAAAAAGCAAGGGATGGTATGCAGATGACCAAAAATATCTTTAGTATATGTAATGAGACAAGAATCCAATATCTCTATTCAGACTAGGTCTTTCCGTGGTTTTCAGTTTAGTCATATGTTGTAATTCAGCAAGTTCTCTTTCAAGTCTATTTTTCTACTACTACTACTACTACTATTATTATTTCACCTTTTTCCCTGACAGGAACTCAAGGCAGCTTACCGCTAACATTTTATTTCTTTCCATTTATCTGTGGAAAGTGTTGCACACAATCCCTTCCCCTCACACATTTTTTCTTTACAACGATCCTGCGAGGTAGGGGAGGTGGAGAGGTTGCACTTGGCTCAAGGTGACCTACGTCTGTGTGTGCATGACATCTATGTGTGCAATGAGATCAAACACAGGAGAAGCTTCCGGATGTGGAATAGGATGTCCCTATTTTCATGGGGGAAATGTTGGAGGGGCTGGGATCAGGCCACCGCTGGGGGGTGGGAGAGGGTCGGAGACTGAGTCTGCATGTCTGGCTGGGGGTGGCAAGTCTGGTGTGTGTTTAGATGCTCCTGGGTGGGGGAGAACATGCCTTCAGCCTTCCCACCACTGTGGCTCCTTCCAAGCATTTGGGAGAGGGGCAGATTTAGCCTGGATGCTTCTGGGATACCCAGGGCCCCCCCCATTCAGCCTGGCCAGGCTTTTAATAGCTCTCCCCTCCCCCTCCTTCCTTCCTCCCTCCCTCCCTTTGATTCCTGCAGCTGCTCTGTTTGCAAACAAGGGGGAGGTGGCCATAGAGACAGCCTTGATGTGACCTGGGGGGGGGATGCGCCCGGCCGGACCCCCTCACCTCCTGCAGCAGCCAAGTGCAGCTGAGCGCATTAAGGGCCGCATCTGGCTCCGGATGAGCGCCTGGCTGGATTGCGACCCACCCGCTGCTCCTCACAGCGCCCCCGCGGATGCGCAGGCGCACAGGCAGAGGACTCCGTTTGCTCCCTCTCTTTGCACCAACGGAGGTTCCCAGGCCCCCACCCCCGCCGGATCTCCCGACACGGCCTCACCCCACCGGGGAGAAGCCAGGATTCCCCCCACCCAAGCTAATGATTCTCCATCAGAAGATGCCCCTCTCCTGCATATCCAGCTCCACGCTCTACATCTTTGTAGGGGAGTGCTGGGGGGGGGGTGTGCACTCTACACACTCTCAGAGGTGTTTGCTCCAAGCATGAGCCCCCCCCCGAAACATTCTGGCATGCTCAGCCACCCGCCTCCCCGGTTGGGAAATCCCCCCAGGCAGGATGTCCTCGATAGCCCCCACAAACACAGGCCAGGTGCTGAGGAAGGGGAGCAGGCAAGGGGCGACGGAGAAAGAGGGATAGAGAATGGGGGGGGGCGCGTGGGGGGCAGACAAGGAATAGGAAACTGGTGGCGGGGTAGGGGTAGAAGATGACTCGGGGAAGATGGGGCTGGAGCCGGAGGGAGCTGCGCGTTCGAGGGCGGCCAGGCAGGGAGAGTCAGAACCTCGCCCCCCCTCCCCGGCACGTGCCAGCCTGTCACGGGCGCCTCCGACCTCCACATGGGGGGAGAGGGGTGCGGTAATTTCCCAGTCCTGCCCCCCTCCCCATTTCCAGTCGGAGGAGAGAGATGACCGGATTTGGGGAAACACGATTTGTGGGCGGTGGGGGGTGGAGAAGGGATGCTGGGGCGTCTGCGTCAGAGGCGCCCAGGCTGATGGGCCGAGGAGGGAGCCCTTTCGGGGTGTCCTTCGCTCCACTGACCCCCCTCCCTCCGGGGAGCCTCCACCTACGGGCGGGGGGAGCAGCTGCCCCTTACCTGGGCCGAGGAAGAGGAGGAGGAGAACGAGGGCGCCGCTGTTTCTGGCTCCGCTGCCTCTGCCGACTCCGGGCTGGCGGCGGCGGGGGCGAGAGGAGCAGCAGTAGCAGCAGAGGCGCCCCCCCAGCCCCGCCTGGCTGGCCCAGCCTCCCCACCCCGCCGGGCGGCGGCCAGAGGCAGCAGATCTCGCGAGCCTCACCCCCCCCCGCCAGCCCAGGGCTCCCCGTGGAGGAGGTTGGGGGCCGCGGCTAAGCCGGGGCGTTCCCACGCTGGGGAAAGGGCAAAAGTCCAGGGGCCCCTCGGAGACGCCCCGTCTATTTTCCTCCCGCCCCCTCCAGCGAAGCAGACGGGCCTGGGCGGGGCTTCAGGCCCGTCCCCGCTTGGCACGTGTGTGTCGAGCAAGTTGCGGGTCCTCCCCGTCGGGGATCGGAGTGCTGGGACCCCCAGGCGCCGCTTCCGACGGAAGACCCCCCCCCGGCCAGCGCCCTAAAGGTGCGTCTGGTTGAAGAATTAAGAACCTGTGCGCAACGCCAGCCTTCTGGAGCTTCGCCCGAGGACCCCCAAAATCATCTTCTTCTGTAGATCTCAGAATTGGGACCACCCGTTTAGCCTTGGGTTCCTTGGAGGGGAATCACCGACCTTCTCCCACCCCAGTAAAAGTTCCCGGGGCGTATTGCAAAGGATGCCTCGCGATGGTTTTGTTTTGTTTTGCAAAGGCAGCACGTGCGAACCCCCGGAACCCCGACAGCAAACCCCGAGGACCCGGGAATCGTCGGCCTCTTTGGGAAGCGAATTCCAGGAGTGCTCGGCAGCCACCCGCCAAGTGAAGATTTGGGGGTGGCGGCACCACAAGCCCCGAGGGTCCGGTCCAGAGGGGAGGGGGCTGCCGGTTCCTCGCAGGGATGAGACCCGATTTTTATCCCCGACATTCCGGGCATTCCAAATTCCGCCCAGCCACGCACCCCAATTCTCCTTCTAATGACCTCATATACCCCCTCGGCCCCCTCCCTCGGCAAGGCCTTCCTCGCGCCAGCTCCAGGGGAGGAGGAAGAGCGTGCCCCTGAGCGCGTGCAAAGTGCCGTCCGGCCACCAGCCTGGAGCCCCCGCCCCTCTCCTTCGGAGCATCCAGCTATCTTCGCCCCCCCCCATCTACTCAGGAAAGAACCCAGGAGTTCCGGCTCTTCCCTCTCCAGCACCTCCGCCGGGTGGACAGCGCTGCGCTGACGTCACTCCCCCCTCCCCATCGCAAGCCTGGCCTGGATTCGGCCTGGCCGGGATCCCCTTCATGGCGATGCCGGGAGGGGAGCGCTTCTGGCTGTGGAAGCCGAGCGGGGCCCCACAAAGGGCCGGGAGGCGGCAGAGATGGACCCCCGGGGGTATTTTTGGCCGGCGATGCCTGGAATCCGGCAGGAGGGAGGGGAGGGAGGAAGATCCGGTTACGGGGAGGCGCGGGGCTTGCAAAACGGGCTCGCGCGGCTGGCACATGCACGCGCGCAAACAACAACCACGTCTCTCCCCGACCCCCACCATCCAGCCAGTTCACACGTCCCAGGGGACTGAATCTGCAAACAGTACCCCCGACGACCAGCAGGTGGCAGCAGCGCGTCGGTTCCCCCCCCCCCGAGGCGCCGGCAGCGTCCACACGGGCAGACCCTCTTTTTGGGCGGAGCAGAGAAGGTGACTCTAAGGCTGGGTTCACACGATGCCTTTGAAGCACCCCACCCCGCCCAAGGAATTATGGGCACTGGGGTTTCCCCTCACAGGGTTACAATCCCCAGCAACTCTTCAAATCGTTGAATTGTAGAGTTGGAAGGGGGACCCAATAGGGTCATCTAGTCCAACCAGCTGCGAACTGTTAGCAAACTACCGTGCCCTTTGGTGTGTGCGCGCTTTGCATGTGCTTTAAAACTATCAAGTGTACACATCCAAGGCTGCCTCCTCCTCTTCCCATTATTATAGAATCGCGGAATTGTAGAGTTGGAAGGGCCTCAAAGGGTCATCCAGTCCAACCCCCTGCAATGGGCCTGAAGACTTTGCCCCCGTGTGGCACTGTGACTCCGGCTGCATTCACAGGTGAGGCGTGTAATAAGCAGAGTTCTGCAGCTCCATTTCAGGGTGAACTGTCTGGCCAGATCTGGGGGTGTTGGTCCACTGGGGGGCTCCCTAGCGCAGGTGGTCAATGCCCCCTTTAAGATGTGAAACTGGCCTGTCTGGATCCCACCATGAAGCGGGAGAGGAGGAGGCCTGATCAGCACCCGATGCAAAAATGAAGAGGGGGTCTTGAGTGGGCTGCACCTTGGCCCAGGGCAGAGGGAGACTTCCTGGTCTTCAGCTGGGACACTCAAACTCCCAGCTCACTCAAGAGTCAGGGGAATAAAAACGTACAAAATAATCACAGCACCACCCATTGTTTGTGGGTGTCTTTGGCACCCCCAAGTTCCTCTTCCAGGTTTGTCTGAGCATCTTTGCAAAGGCCTTTGGGGCAGGGGGGGGAAGGTGGCTTTGTCTTGCTATGAGAGCTCAGGGAAAATAAGGAATAGGCAAAGGCTGTCCCCCCCCCCTTCGGAGCCAGGGAGGGGGCCCTTTTCCTGACTGGGCAGCATTGGGTGAAGCTCAGGAGCAGCTGAATGTGGGGATTTAATGCGGAGTTTCTCTGGAAGTCTAAGGCAGCTGGAGGAATTCAGCCCATGCGCAAAGGTCGGAAGTGGCAGCGAGGAATTTCTAGGCTGGGAAAACACTTGTTCAGGCTTGTTTTAGAAGAGAACCCTTTGTTGCTTCCTTACTTACAGAATCATAGAATTGCAGTCGGACGGGAGCCAGAGGGTCATCTAGCCCAACCCTCTTGGTGATTGGACACAACCCCAAGGCTGTGTAATAAGGCTGTGTACTCACAGTGCATTTAAGGCGTATTCTTTCTCTCTTCAAATAATTCCGGGCCCTGTGCTTCCCCCCACGACAATTCCCATAACAGACCCTAACAAACTACAGCACCCAGAACTCTTTGATGGGGGAGAGAAATGTGCTTCAAGAAAAGCATAGTGTTCACACACTGTTCCTGAGACCATGCGCAGAGTGCCTTCTGCCCTGCACCAACACAAGTCATCAGGAAGAGTCTCTCCCACTGAGATTGGGGGGCAGGGAGGCTGCTGAGCCCCAGCACCCACCTGGAGCCGGTGAAGCAAGGGTTGTGTGCCTCAGTTGTGTGTCCTCAGAGGCGGGCAGGTGTGGAGGACTCCCTGGTCCTGAATGGGGTAACTGTGCCCCTGAAGGACCAGGTGCGCAGCCTGGGAGTCATTTTGGACTCACAGCTGTCCATGGAGGCACAGATTAATTCTGTATCCAGGGCAGCTGTCTACCAGCTCCATCTGGTACGCAGGCTGAGACCCTACCTGCCCGCGGACTGTCTCGCCAGAGTGGTACATGCTCTAGTTATCTCTCGCTTGGACTACTGCAATGCGCTCTACGTGGGGCTACCTTTGAAGGTGACCCGGAAACTACAACTAATCCAGAATGCGGCAGCTAGACTGGTGACTGGGAGCGGCCGCCGAGACCACATAACACCGGTCTTGAAAGACCTACACTGGCTCCCAGTACGTTTCCGAGCACAATTCAAAGTGTTGGTGCTGACCTTTAAAGCCCTAAATGGCTTCGGTCCTGTATACCTGAAGGAGCGTCTCCACCCCCATCGGTCAGCCCGGACACTGAGGTCCAGTGCCGAGGGCCTTCTGGCGGTTCCCTCGCTGCGTGAAGCCAAGTTACAGGGAACCAGGCAGAGGGCCTTCTCGGTAGTGGCGCCCGCCCTGTGGAACGCCCTCCCTTCAGATGTCAAAGAAAACAACAACTACCAGACCTTTAGAAGACATCTGAAGGCAGCCCTGTTTAGGGAGGCTTTTAATGTTTTATAGATTATTGTATTTTAATGCTCTGTTGAAAGCCGCCCAGAGTGGCTGGGGAAACCCAGCCAGATGGGCGGGGTATAAATAATAAATTATTATTATTATTATTATCAGTTTCCCCAGGTGGCCAAAGGGGGATTATTCTCACCTCCTTCGTTTCTTGTCTTGAGAAGGAAATAAAGCTCTTCCTATTTGCCTTGGCTGTTTGTGAAGCGGTGAGGGAGTAGCATTCCTCTCAGATGCAATTCTCAGTGTTTACCTCACATATTTTGGCGCTGAGGCACAGCCCGCAAGTTAAACCTCAGCTCAACGGTAGCCCCTCTCTGGCTAGCGCGAGCCAATTCTGCTCGACACAGCACAGCATTGTGCGATAGGTTTCATCAGAAAGCGGAAGCGGGAAGTTTTTTAATCTGAATTTCGGTGGAAAATATTTGTGACGTGGGAGGAGAGGGCCTCGTTGAGAGCCGAGAAGAAGTGAAGCAGGGCAGAGACAAAGAGACCCAGGCCAAACCAGGATTAGTTGGGAATGAGGAGTGGCTGCCGCAAGGCGGGAGATGGCAAACGCTGGAGGGTTGAAGTTTTACGTGAGAATGCACTAAAATCGCCTGCTGTTAGGTTTGCAACAGCCGCCAGCGGGCTTATTTTAGAATTTGTACACCACTAGGGATAGTTTAAAAAACCTCAAAGTGGTTTACACAAAAGATAAAGCAATCAAATCGACAATTCCGAAAGTTGAAATGGTGAGAGACTAAACACAGATTAAGATTCACACCAGATTTCTAAACCTCTGGACAGGCTTGTCTAAACAGTGTTTTTAGCAGGTGCCAAAAGGAGTGCAGGGAAGGTGTCTGCTTGGGGCCATGAGGCGGGGAGTTCCAAAGGTGCAGGCGCTTCCAGGCTAAAAGTTTGAGTTCTTACAAATGCAGAAAACAGGCCTTCTGTGGCACCTGCAGCAGTGCCCATTCTGCCAATTTCTCCACCAATTCAAGGAGCAACACAAGACCCCAGGACTTGAGCCCTGGAGCACACAGGGGCATTCAACGGTTGTTTGGAGAGGTCACGCCCTGGTTCGCATGGAGAAGCTGTTTTCAACGGAGCCCAGCAACGGAAACACACAGCTGCATTGAGGCAGCAGCACCCAGTACTGAAATTTTGTGTCCCTAACAATTTTGCGCCCCGGGGAAACACCCCTGTCGCCAGGGCCGGCGCTTCCATTTAGGCCAACTAGGCAGCTGCCTAGAGCGCCGAAATGGAGGGGGCGCAAAAACAGCCCCACGCCGGCGGTCGAGCGCGCCCGATCCAGACCGTGCGCGCCCTGCCGCTCTCCGCAGAAGGGGCGGATGCGGAGCGAGTGAGCGCCGCGTCGGGAATGGAGGGGGCGCTGGCCAGCCTGCCCCTCGCCCCTTGCCCCCCGGTGCCGCCCCAACCAGCGGCGAAAATCGCGGCGGCGCGGGGTGCCCGGCGGCAGGGGCGGGGCACCGTACGTCATGCGCAATGACGTCACGTGGCCCCGCCCCTCGCCTAGGGCGTGAAAAGCCCTAGCACCGGGCCTGCCTGTCGCCCCCACAACGCTATGCCACTGTTCTGTTGGGTAGACCATCCCATTATTACTTCCATCAAAACTTATTTACAGTGTTGAATTCATCTTAATGCTGCCGTTTTCCAGTGTACACAATTCCCCTTCCCATATAGTCAATAAACATTTTCCAATCTTCTTTAAATGAATGTTCTTCTTCTCTTATTCTATATGTCAGGTCTGCAAGCTGCACATATGCAATCAGCTTAAGTTGCCATTCTTCTTTGGTTGGGACTTCGCTCGTTTTCCGTTTTTGGACTAACGAAACACGGGCCGCCATAGTGGCATACATAAATAATCTTTTTTGACACCTTTCCATCTGAATTATCCCCATCTGGTTTTTTAAGAAAAGTACTTTTAAACATTCCCCCCCCCCCCAATTCATTATAAATTGTTTCCCAATACTCTTTTACCCTTTTACAGGTCCACCACATATGGAAGAACGTTCCCTCGACCTCTTTGCATCTCCAGCACTTCTCTGATTCAGTCTTATACATCTTAGCAAGTCTACTCAGAGTTAAATACAATCTATAAATCATTTTAAAGTAGTTCTCCTTCAGGGAATAACATGCTGTAAACTTTAGATCGCTCCTCCAGAGTTTCCCCCAGAGGTTAAAATCTATATTATGTCCTATATCTATTGCCCAGTGTGTCATAGAGGCTTTGAGGAGCTCGTCTTTTGTTTCCCAATCTCATAACAAATTTAGGCACCAGGTGGGCCAAAGCTGCTCCCTGCCCTCCGCTGGTCCTTGCCAGCTTCCCAGCCCCACAAGAGCCCAGGTGAGGGCCACCCAGTTCTTTCTGCCAGTCATGCCACGTCAACAGCAGGAGGGAGAGGAGGCAAACATACACAGGTATGCCCACACTTCCCCCCTGTGCGTGCCAGTTGTTACTGGCTCAGAGGGAAAGGGCCAGACCTGGAGGTCACAGGATGACTCAGCGCCACCGTTAGGAAGCCACAGTGCTGACCTCACTCACTTCAGTGCCACTCCCTGCCATCAAATTCCTTGAGAACCCAGGAGTCCTGGCTGGCATCCTGCCCTGTGAGGCCTGAGGCCCACTGCCAAGCCTGCCCTGCCCTGCCCCCACCTCTTCTCTAACTGCCCCCCTCCCAGCTAAATCACTCCATTGCGGCTCTCAGGGACCCAGGAGTCCTGTCCCCTTTCCAGACTCCTGAATACCACCCCTCCCTCCCTTACTTTAACAATGGAGAAAGAGCCTCCTTTGCACACTTACCCACAACCTGGGTCACTTTTAAGGGCAGGCCCCCCTTCCCGACTCTGGCTGCTGTTCACCCCAAATATCCTGCCCTGGGGGGTGGACCGGCCTGCTGTGTGTCCCCTCCCCTCTTCCTGGAGGACTCAGGCTGCCCCCTGAAAAGGATCTAGGAGTCTTGGTAGACCATAAGCTTGACATGAGTCAACAGTGTGATGCAGCAGCTAAAAAAGCCAATGCAATTCTGGGCTGCATCAATAGGAGTATAGCATCTAGATCAAGGGAAGTAATAGTACCACTGTATTCTGCTCTGGTCAGACCCCACCTGGAATACTGTGTCCAATTCTGGGCACCACAGTTCAAGAAGGATACTGACAAGCTGGAACGTGTCCAGAGGAGGGCAACCAAAATGGTCAAAGGCCTGGAAACGATGCCTTATGAGGAATGGCTTAGGGAGCTGGGTATGTTTAGCCTGGAGAAGAGAAGGTTAAGGGGTGATATGATAGCCATGTTCAAATATATAAAAGGATGTCCTATAGAGGAGGGAGAAAGGTTGTTTTCTGCTGCTCCAGAGAAGTGGACACGGAGCAATGGATTCAAACTACAAGAAAGAAGATTCCACCTAAACATTAGGAAGAACTTCCTGACAGTAAGAGCTGTTCGACAGTGGAATTTGCTGCCAAGGAGTGTGGTGGAGTCTCCTTCTTTGGAGGTCTTTAAGCAGAAGCTTGACAGTCATCTGTCAAGAATGCTTTGATGGTGTTCCTGCTTGGCAGGGGGTTGGACTGGATGGCCCTTGGGGTCTCTTCCAACTCTAGGATTCTACGATTCTCCCCATCTTTGTGACCCCTCCCACCTTCTCCAGGCCAATACATACCCTCCAAAATCCCACTGATGAAAATTGGGGTGCTTGTTTTTTGGTTCTGAGCTCTCTTGGTAAACAGCTGATTTGGATGAAAGCACAACATCAAAAAAACAAGCATCCTTTAGTCGGCGCTCTGGCATGAGTCAGCTTTCTTGCGCCAGAGCACCAAACCAAAAAATGGGGACATTCTAAGATCCAGTAAAAAGCTGGGATGGCTTCTGCAATTCTGGGATGTCCCACTCAAATTGGGATGGTTGAGGGGTATGCTGTGTGGTCAGCTGGGTCTTCCTCTGGGGGGAAAGTGTCCTCAGAGGAAGAGTGTGAGCGTGGTAGGATGAGGCGTCTGTGCATTTCTGTTCATGCACAGAGGGGATTGGTGCCCCACATATTGGATTGGTGGAAAGCAAGCAGTTTCCTGTGCTGAGACCGCTGTGGCCACGATCGGGCCTTGCGAGGAGGCCCCCTCCCACCTCGAGATCCCCCTTGCCACGCCCTGTGCAACCGATCATGGCCCATCAATGTAATCTTAAATAAACAATTTGGAGTTGAAGAAAACCTGCTCCGAGTCTTATCTATGGATCGGGGAGGGAACTGCACACTAGGGCTGTGTCCATATACCCAGTGATAGGGAAATTTCCGAATGGGGGACTGGACCTGCTTTATTAAAGTCCCAGACCCCGAAACACGAGGCGATGACCTCAAGGAAACCCCCTTCTTAACTCCTGCCCCACACTGTGTTGCACAAGCATGTACATAAAGCCCTCGCGATAAAGGGTTTCCCCCCTCCCTGCGCCCCTCTCCCCGTTCAGCCCGTAACCGGGACTATAAGCGCTCTATGTCCCTTTAAAACCCCGTTTTCCGTCCCGGTCTACTGCTGTCAAAAGCGCATTCTCCCTCTTTATTTCTTGTTTCGTCCCGGGCAACCTCCATTACTCGTTATGGCCAATGCTTTCCTATGGGTGCGTCTTGGCCAATCAAAACCATGCATTTCCTCTGCAGAGCTGAGCTCAATCAGAACTCTGTGCACGCTCCAGTGACCACTAACAAGGTGTTGACAGCTCCTTATCAGCCCTTGCTGGGAGAACAAAGGTGATTCGATCAGGAACGGATAGTTATTAATTAAATATTGATACATTGTAACAAAACGGAGTCTAGACTCGGAAATGTCCCTTTAAACTTTATTTCTTCCACCAGCCAAGCCGCGAATCTTTAGAAAATCATAGTAAATCACTGCCTTAACGGATTTCCTTCATCCTGGTCTCATTTTAAAGCTTATGAGGAGGGCTTCCAAGCCCCTCGATTCCCGCCATTGCCCGAGCCTCAGGAATTGACTTCTGAGGCCTTTTGTCACCCGCCATTGGTCAATGGGCAAAGGGGAACTTCTTTCCAAACCCTCCATAATCCTTTAAGCGAGAGGGCACGTACGCAGACCTAGGGCCTCAGGAAATGCCACACCTGGGTAATCCTTTCCAAGTACCCATCCTCAAGTTTCCTAGGCGACAGACGGCCCCAAGATACTTCTCATTGTTCTTCCCTGGTTGCCACTCAAAATGTATATTTGACCCACCCAAGAGCCATTTACTTGTTCCTGTGACCCATCACCTGTATGCTAAACTTGTTTACCTGTATGTTAATTTTCTTGTACCCTCCTACTCTCCACCCCTTCTTGACGTTTTGCTTATGTATTAGTGATGTAGTTGTGATGTATGGTGAACTGTATTCTGGGATTTCGCGGGAATCTTTAAAAATGACTGTCGCCCTTTGTTCGGGGTTCGGATTCATCGGAACCTGTTGCGCAATAAACTCCTTTGCTTTTGCTCCAACTTCTGGCTGTTCTCCTTTGATCTCCGCTGCGAACCACGGGCTTCTCCCGTAGGACCGGGACCTGAGCAACCTCTGACCCGGGAATTTCCGTAACACCAGCAGCCCTCAGAGTCCTCCTGCCACCCCCAAAAGGGGATCTCAGACTTCCTGTGAAGGATCTGAGCAGAAGACCTGTGCTTTCTCTCCTGTGTTATTAACCCCACCACCAACACGCCTGGTCTTTTATCAAGTTTTGGCTGAATTTGCCCCGTGGCAAATTTGCCCTGCAGGTAACCTTCTGCCATGTGCTGGGTCCTTGCACTTGGCACCCCTTGGGCTGTGTTGAGCTAAACAAGGAATGCTATTTATAGCCCTTGTTTTGTGGCTGCTCCTCTTAGATAAACAGCTTCTTGGGGAGGTTGGTGCTCAGAGCCCTTTCACCTGGGCAGGTAGGCAAGCAGCCAAAATGGGCACTGCCTGACGACAATCTGAATTTATCAGGAAGCGATACAGCGGAGACAAACACACACTTGCTCCTGGTACATGGGGAACCAACCCCTGGGGTCATGCCCCAGAGCGCCAAACCCCACAGAGCCAGTGCACATGAGTTTTGCTTTCGCTGCAGTGCAAACACGGCACTAGAGATATATTTGCAATAACACCTGGACTCAAACAGAGATTGTGTTCTTTTCCTGGGGCTCCAGAAACATAATCAGATGCCTCAATGGGAACCCTTCCAAGCAGGATCTGAGCATGAGCACTTTCCCCTCCTGTGGTTTCCAGCAATTGGTATTCAGAGGCATTGATGCCTCCAACCGTGGAAGGCAGAGCAGAGCCATCAGGGCTAGATTTTGAGGTGAAGCAACCAGATTTGTACACAGTAGGCCTATTCCAAATGCAGTCACACCATAGATGTGTAAAGGGACCCCTGGCCGTTAGGTGCAGTCGCGGATGACTCGGGGTTGTGGCGCTCATCTTGCATTATTGGCCGAGGGAGCCGGCGTACAGCTTCCAGGTCATGTGGCCAGCATGACTAAGCCGCTTCTGGCGAACCAGAGCAGCGCACGGAAATGCCGTTTACCTTCCCGCCGGAGCGGTTCCTATTTATCTACTTGCACTTTGACATGCTTTCGAACTGCTAGGTGGGCAGGAGCTGGGACTGAGCAACGGGAGCTCACCCCATCGCGGGGATTCAAACCGCCGACCTTCCGATCGGCAAGCCCTAGGCTCTGTGGTTTAACCCACAGCGCCACCCACATCCCATATCATAGATGTGTAGAATGGCTTTATTACATGAGCAGTTTTATTTTCAGTTCCTTTCCCAGTGATCCCGAGTGGAAATTGCCCTTTTCACACAGGGTTGACGTCTTCATCAAGCGATCTGTTTTGACTTCTGGTCTATCACCTCCAGTTCAGACCCCATGAGTGTATATGTGAAAGGATCTTGCATCACCAGGCATCACTTTATACTTAGAATCATAGAATCATAGAGTTGGAAGGGACCCTGAGGATCATCTAGCCCAATCCCCTGCAATGCATTTGTGTGCACTGAATTGCATTTGCCATTTTGCCGCCCACTCATCCAGTTTGGAAAGGTCCTTTGGAGGCTCTTGGCAATCTCTATTTTGTTTTAACGGTCCTGAACAATTTAGTATCATCAGCAAACGTGGCCACCTCACAGCTCCCAATACGGATCCTTGGGGGACTCGACAGAGCTGTCCACTTATTTCTGCTCTCTGCTTCCTGCTACTTAACCAATTCCTGATCCACAAGAGGTCCCCTCAACGGCCTCAAAGGCCCAGTAGACCTGAAGGACCGTCTCCACTCCCATTGTTCGGCCTGGACACGGAGGTCCAGCTCCGAGGGCCTTCTGGCGGTTCCCTCCCTGCGAGAAGTGAGGTTACAGGGAACCAGGCAGAGGGCCTCCTCGGTGGTGGCTCCCACCCTGTGGAACGCCCTCCCATCAGATGTCAAAGGAATAAACAACTATCTGATGTTTAGAAGACATCTGAAGGCAGCCCTGTTCAGGGAAGTTTTTAATGTGTGACATTTTAATGTATTTTTTATCTTTGTTGGAAGCCGCCCAGAGTGGCTGGGGAAACCCAGCCAGATGGGCGGGGTACAAATAATAAATTATTATTATTACTGTTATTATCTTACTCCATGTCAGCTACCGGTAAGTTTACTCAACAGTCTTTGGTGCGGTACCTTATCAAAAGCTTTTTTGGAAGCCCAGGTGTACTACGTCAACTGGATCAGCTCCATCAAGATGCTTGTTGACACTCCCATAGAACCCTAAAAGGTTCATGGGACAGGACTTGTCTTTGCAGAAGCCATGCTGGCTTTATTCAGAATGGGCTTATCCACACTTACTTTTTGTCCCGTGCTTTTTGAGCACAGGTCAACACTTCAAAGTTCCCTTTTATCTGCTCCTGAGCTTTCTCCGCACTTAAAGCAAAGTGCAACAAATGACAATTCAGGTTTCTTGCAGATTGCAGTTTGCCCTGATTCAGCTCGGACACAGAGCTTTAAAGCATGGGCAGGACTTAGAAAGCCCTGAGTAAAGGGAAGTGTGAACAAACCCTTCTTTTGTGCCGCATTTCTAGGCACAGGTCTGGGATTTCCAGGTCTGTATCTGAGTGGGTTCTTTCCTCTCGGGACGCTTTCCCTGGGAAAACCTGCATTTTACCACTGAATTGGAGGAAATGGCAATTGGGATTCCCAAAGATTGCTGTTTGCTCTGATCCAGCAGTAAAATGCAGGTGTTCCCAGGGAAAGCACCAGGGCAATAATAATAATAAAATCACTCAGAGACACATGGACCTGGAAATCCTGGGGCACGAAAGGAAGGGTGGATGAGGCCTAAGTCTTGTTCCTGCCTGGTTATTTTATCTTTAACCATAGTTTCCACCAGGATCACTCTTGGATCCTTTTCAAAAATTGGTGCTACACTGGATACTTTCCCGTCCTCAGGTGTGGAGGTGGAGCTGAGGAACAAGTTACATATTTTTTGTTGTTTGTTTATAAAAAAACATTTCTATACCACTATATCATAAAAAATATACCACAGTGGTTTACAACAATATAAAAACATAAAACCAAACTAAAAAAGCCATAAAACATTAAAAATGTTTGAAAGCAAAAAGAAATTAAAAACAAACACCCATAGAGCGTTGTGGGGGATGTATCCTTCATTGCCTGCTTGGGCCTTGCAGAATATAAAAGTTTTCAGCAGATGCTTAAAAGTTGGCACAGAAGGCCATCTGGATCAGCCGTCCCAATCTGGTGATTTGTCAGTTTTTATTTTGCCTATCGGGCCTAGAACCTCAGCTCTCAACTCCACTATCTGCCCCAGTTCCTCCTGCAAAAGGTAGTTCAGGTACTGAGCTCTGCTCAAATCTTCCACGGTGAAGACAGATGCCAATAATTCATTCAGCTTCTCTGGCACATCTCCTTATCCACCTGGACCACACCTTGTCACCTTGACTGGTTCCAACCACCTCACTAGGCTGTTTCCTGCTACTCATATATCTAAAGAAGACAGAGAGAGAGAGAAGGGAGCTCATGGAACCATGCTTCACCCACAGGTTTCCCCAGCCATTCTGGGCGGCTTCCAACAAAAGAGTAAAAATACATTAAAACATCAATCATAAAAAACTTCCTTAAGCAGGGCTGCCTTCAGAAGTCTCTCTGTCTCTCTTTCAGCCTCTCTCTCATGCAGAGACACACACTTCAAGGGCCAAGCGACGGGTTCTGGGGCTCAGATTGTTCTCCTCAAGCTTTCCATGGGGCAACTTTCCCGGGCGCCTTGCAGGATGACAAACCGCAATAACATTGGATCTGCACTCAGCAGCAAAGTCTCTCACTGGAACCTGCTCATGCTCACAAGTCCAGTTGTGTGCAGATACTGAAGCATCACTTGCACAGTGATTGTGGAAGGCGGACACGGAGGCCACAGTGAAGAAAGGTCTCCAGGAGGTCTTGCAGACCAAAGGAGCATCAGAGCTGGTCTGAGATGGAAGTCCAGATATCCTCAACCTCCTGAAACCAGGGAGACCGAAGTGGGTCACCCAAAATTCATTGCTGGATTTTTGTGGCCTCTGCATCAGCGCCACTGTTCTCTGCCTCTAATCTCCCCACACCCTAAACCTTTTATTTCTTCTCAGACTCCCCATGCCTTCTTTCCTTTTCCTCATTCTCTCTTTCTGCCTGGATGCCTCTCCCTGAATGTGACTTGTCCCTGCCCTTATCAGAAGCATCTTGAAGGATGGTGCGGCTATACACCCCTTCCTCCTCCTCCTCCCTCTAAAAGCTCTCTCTCTCTGGAGCTTTGTGCTTCAATCCAGCTTTGGTGCTGATCGGAGGAAGGTGCACTCCTTGACCTCTGCCTGGAAAACCCTCTGGCACCTGCCCTCACCTTTGCCAGTGGCCACTGGTGCCTCAACCCATGAGACCCAATGACTGGAGAATGGGGGTGAGCCTCTTTGCTCTCTGCCTCTGGACGGGGCTGATTATGGCCTCCACACCGAGTACCAGTAAGTATTTGGGAACACAGGAGCCTTATGGACGCGGTGGGTGTGGCGGGGTGGGAACTCTGCTGCTTGGGCAACCAGCTTTTGTGGTGGGTGCATTTGGGGAAGGGGTGGAGTCACAGGAGAGTCGCCATCCCCCTTGCCAGGGCTCAACGCATGCCAAGGCTCCTTGCAGCTCAAGCCCAGAAGCTGTCGCTCATCCACAAAATACCTAAATTAATTTATTTTAAAGAGACTCTCCTGGAGCATGTGCAGAGTCCCATTCCCTCCCCACAGAGAAACTTAACCTCAGTCAGACAAGCAACATCAGGGGAGCCAGATAGCTCTTGGATCGGACCAAACTTCTCTCTAGTCCAGCATCCCATTCCCCCCAGTGGCTGACTAGATGCCCCAGTGAGAAGCCCACAAGCCAGGGCAGCAGCCCTCTCCTGATGATGAGTCTCCTGTGGCAGACCCCCTCTGATCCTCATACATGGCCATCGCAATTGGTATCCTCCCTCATGAAACTATTTAATTCTCCTTAAAAGCCATCCACATTGGAGGCCATCACTGCCTCCCGTGGGAGTGAGTTCCACAGGCACTGCATGAAGCTCACTTGGCTAGAGTGTGGTGCTGATAATGCCACGGTTGCAGGTTTGATCCCCTGTAAGGGACAGCTGCATATTCCTGCAGACTAGATGATTCTGATTCTGATTGTTTCTCTGTTTTGAGTGTCTCACTCTTCAGCTTATTTGACGGCCCTGTTTGGGTTCTGGGCAGCATGCAGTCAGAATGGAAGGCCGAGCTCTTTAGGAGAGTCTTTTCCCACCTACAAAACTGTGCCAGGTTCCTTCTTAATGTGTGTCTAGCAGCTGGATCTGCCCCAAAGCCATTCACTGCTGTGATCACTTCCTGTACCATCTACATGTTGCCATGACAAAATGCTTCTGTTGGTGCCGCACTCGTCTGGCTGGGCTGCCCCTCGCAGGCACATCTCATAATTCCCACATCTCATAATTCCCTCTGTTCTCTTTCCCCTGCGCTTTCTATCCTCCTCCCATTGTCGAGGTTGGGGAATGAACCTGCAGCTTTCAAAACTGATTCTGCTTCTCATGTTTTGTGGAGTGGAGAGTCCCATTTCCATGTTGTTTTTGCTGCTTGCTCTGGGTTTTGATCAACTCAGATCGGTTCGCCGTCTCCTTGGCTTTGTGAAGGGCCAAGTGAACTTGCTGTTAGCTGCATTGGGCCAGGAAGCCCTTTGTTTAGAATGCCAGGCTGCTTTATACTGAGTCAGGCCATTGGTCCATTGGGCTCTGCATCCTACACTGACCAGTAGTGGCTCTCCAGACTTCCCAATACAGGGCTGTATTGGGAATTTATACAATTAAGCCTCTTTTTTCATAATTTGCCCATGAATTTTTGTATTTTAAGCTTGTCTTTGTGAATTAGTTACAGGTAGATAGCCGTGTTGGTCTGTCATAGTCAAAACAAAATTTAAAAAATCCTTCCAGTAGCACCTTAGAGACCAACTAAGTTTGTTCTTGGTATGAGCTTTCGTGTGCATGCACACGAAAGCTCATACCAAGAACAAACTTAGTTGGTCTCTAAGGTGCTACTGGAAGGAATTTTTTTATTTTCTTTGTGAATTAGTACATGTATAGCCAGAGACTTGTGTGCATAAAATATTTATGTTCTACTGTTTCTGGGGTGTTCTTGGATTCTGCATAAAAGGGGACTCCATCCCCCTTTAAACATCTTCAGAGAGGCAGGGGTGAATAAAGAGCAAGTTTGCACTAAAGATATCTGGAATTCTTACTCATGGAGAAAAGCCTTCGGGGGAAAAATTACTCAGCATATGCCACAATCCTAATTATAAAAAAACCCAATAATCTGTAAAATCCAAGAACGCATGCATGTTGAAGAGCATTAAAGGAGGAATTAATATAATTGTTTCAGTGCTGGCACAGGGTGTACTGATATTCCTGCCCTATTTAACGTGCTGGATTTTTACAAATGCAAATACATAATATGCACACTTGCCAATGAAACCAGAAAGCAGTTAGGAAAACCTTGTTTCAGATTGTTCAGATGATACTGATATTGATGCATCTGAAAGAATATCCATCTATACATTGTGACCCTTTTCAGAGACACACTTCAAACAAAGAATGCCTTACAAAGGAGGTCAGATACAGTATAAAATACATTTAGAAGACATCAGAAAGCAGCCCTGCTTAGGGGAGTTTTTACTGATTGATGTTTTAATGTATTTTTAATTTTTTGTTGGAAGCCGCCCAGTCAGAGGGGCGGGGTAGAAATAATAAATTATAATACTATAATGTTATTATTACTTTCAATTCTCATCAATGCCAGCGTAGTGGTCAGAGTTTTGGGCAAGGAGCTGGGACAAAAGGGTTCCATTTCATGCTCAGCGATGAACGTCACCGGGTGACCATTCGCTGCCTCTCAGACAAAGCTACATGGCAGGGTTGTTGTGAGGAGGAAAGGGGGAGAGAGTCATGTCCTTGGAGAAAACAGTGGTATATGGATACAAGAGAAAATAATAATAGAACAGAGATTCACCTTCCCAACCATTTTCACTGGTGTAAAGGTATAGGTAAAGGGACCCCTGACCGTTAGGTCCAGTCGCGGACGACTCTGGGGTTGCGGCGCTCATCTCGCTTTACTGGCTGAGGGAGCCGGCGTACAGCTTCCGGGTCATGTGGCCAGCAGGACTAAGCCGCTTCTGGCGAACCAGAGCAGCGCACGGAAACGCCGTTTACCTTCCCGCCGGAGCGGTACCTATTTATCTACTTGCACTTTGTGCTTTCGAACTGCTAGGTGGGCAGGAGCAGGGACCGAGCAACGGGAGCACACCCTGTTGCGGGGATTCGAACCGCCGACCTTCTGATCGGCAAGCCCTAGGCTCTGTGGTTTAACCCACAGCGCCACCCGCGCTGGTGTACCAGAGACCAAAGCCTCAGACGCAAATCTTAAAAGCTTCCGGTACATTTGAGTATAGTCACTCATTGAGGTAGTGTGCTCTCAACTGTTTTAATGCCAGAACATTAAGCACAAGCCAAAGAAAAATAGGAAGGCTGTTTAAATGCTGATACGGCAAAATCCCAGGCACGAGTCCTCTCAGCAACCTGGCCCTTCGGACAGGAGGTCCGTGGTACTACGGAGTTAAAGACGACAGCGACCAGCAGTTGGAGCAAGGACAAGATCCTTTATTGCGCAACAGGTTCGAGTAACAGAGACTGAACCCCGAACAAAGGGTGACAGAGACTTTTAAAACTTCCCGCTACAACCCAGAATACATTTCACCATACATCATTATTACATGAGCAAAACGTCAAGGAAGGGGTGGAGAGTAGGAGGACACGACATGATCAGCATAAGGGTAAACAAGATTAGCATATGGGTGATGGGTTGCAGGAACCGGTAAATGGTCTTTGGGAGGGTCTGCTATTCATCAAGAGTATCTGCTGGGGTAGAACAATGGGAAACATCTTGGGGCTGTCTGGCACCATGGAAACCCTGAGATGGGTGCTTGAGGGAAATATTCAGGTGGGGTATTTCCTGAGGCCCTAGGTATGAGTACGTGACTTTACGCTTGGAGGATTATGGAGGGGCTGGAGAGAGGCTTCCCTTTTCCTATTGACCAATGGCGGATGACGAGAAAGGCATCAGAAGACAATTCCTGGTGCCTGGGCAATGGCGGAGGCCAAGAGGTTTGGAAGCCCTCTTCTTGAGCTTTAAAATGACACCAAGATGAGAGAAATCCATCAAGGCAGTGATTTGTTATGATTTTACAAAGGTACGCGGTTGGTCAGGGCACAATAAACAGAGAAAAAGGATTCTTCCGTGTCTAGACTCTGTTTGAGTGAAATGTAGCAGCTTTAATTAATAACTTTCCATTTGCGGGGTTTCATAGTTTCGAAAGCATTGTCCTAACAGCGGGGAATCTGTCAACACCTTGTTAACCTTGTCAACACCTTGTTAGTGGTTACTGGAGCGTGCACAGAGTTCTGATTGAGCTCTGCTCTGCAGAAGAAATGCATGGTTCTGATTGGCCAAGACGCACCCATAGGAAAGCATTGGCCATAGGAAGTAATGGAGGTTGCCCGGGACGAAACAGAAAATACAGAAGGAGAATAGCGCCTTTAACAGCAGTAGACCGGGACGAAAACCGAGGGTTTAAAGGGACATAGACCCTCCGTAATTCCGGTTCTGAATAGACGGGAAAGGGCGCAAGGGGTGGGGTGGGGAACCCTTCATCGCGAGGGTGTTATGTAGGTGATTGTGCGACTGTGTGGGGACAGTTGGACAGCTTCAAGGAGAGGGGGGGGTCCCGCACTCGGAGACGTCCTTCTTGGCGGGAGTCTTCCGAACGCAGGCGGCAGGCAGGGAAGGCGATCACCGAAGTTCCCGTATCAGTCCCGCACTCGGAGATAAGATTTGTATCAGGTTCGTAGAACCACAAATCCTTTTCTCCGCATCTAGACTTCGGTGATCTGGTACTCCCCCTCCCCCAGGTGTCTAAGCCGAATGTATTCAGGGAACGTATCTTGCCCAAGTGAATAAGCTCTCAGGGGAAACATGGAACGGGGGGCACGAGAGATGGGGCCATTAAAGAAGGAGCAACACGGGGTATAACAGTGGGAAATACAGCAAAACATAGTCACACACAATGCAATAATAAACACGACTAAAAGGATACCTTTGAGGAGTTGCTTGACCCATCCAAGGCTGGGCATCCAACCCCACAAGTCAAAGTCCGATAAGCCTTCGTGCTGGATGTCCTGGAGACTCGAGGCTAGGCGGTGGATGTTGTTCAGATGTCCAGTGATGTTCAAAGTCTGGTCAGTTACATAGGTGCAGCACTCTGAGCCAATCAGGGCACAGGTTCCACCTTCCGCTGACAGCAAAAAGTCCGTCGCAATCCTGTTTTGAATGGATAGCTGTCTCACCTGGGAGAGTTCCGTAGTCAATGAGTCCGTGATTTGCTCGGCCTCGCGCATGAACTTAAGTAAGATATCTGTCAATTTCAAGATGTCCACGTGATTCGATCCTGCCCCATAGGCAGGAAATAAAGCCCTTCCCCAGGTTTCTCCGTTGGCGGACACGTCGGAGAGATCGGAGAGAGCCTGCGGTTCTCTTTTGTTCCTTAGCCGTCCGGTGGGTAAGTCGCGGGTCACCCTTACCCCCGGAACAATGTAGCCCATGTAACAGGAGCCCGACATGTGGGGGCTCACCCACCGGTACGCGCGATGGGCACAGATCCACCATAGTCCTGGAAGGTCGGATCCCAGCCTGCCAGATGCGAAACTATGGAGGAAGGGAAGGGCCGGGTTAGGGTTTGATCCTGGTGATGGGTTGCCCATGGTGAGGGTCCATGCTGAGGGGAGATTGTCAGCCATACGAGATCCGGTCTGGGTTTGGATGGTCACACGTCCAGACTCGTGGATCTCTAGGCTAGTGTCACAAGAGCTGGTCCCCACCGCGGCTCCATCCCCAGTGAAGATGCGGCAGAGCGGCCCGTGGGTCGGGCCAGTGAGGTATAAATATTGATGGGTGAGGTTTAAGGCTGTCAGGTTCCAAGAAGCAATGTTCCCGGAGCGGAGTTGTTCCAGGGTGACTGCTATTGGGACCAGCGGCAGTCCCTGGCGGAGGTGACTTGGGGCGTGTGCGCAAATCCAACAGTCCGGGTACTGGGTCTCCTTGGCCACTTTACCAAGGAGCTGGATAAAGGAGTTCTGTTCCCAGGAGGAAAGGAAGTCCGGCTCAGGGACAGAGTCGTCAGTGGTTAGCTGGCGAGGGGCAGTGCCAATGGGGTGAAGGGGGTCAGTGGTGTTTAAAAGAGAGGCAGTCTTTGCAATGCCCCCGCACCTCAAGGGTCCAGTGTGATCCCAAGTAGGAGGGTTAGATGGGAGCGCAGGGTGGTACCAGCCTTCTAGATAGTCATTCCCTGGCCAATGTTCCACAGAGCCAAGGTCCCATAGACAACAAAATCGCCTGAGGCAGACACCCTGTATCTGGGTCATGAGGGACTGAGACGTCAGGTGGGTACATTTGAACCCGAAGATGAGGTTCTCCGGGTGAGGCGTGGTGTCGGTATACACGTGGGAAGCCCCCCCTTGCTCGATGGCAGTCCAGTTGGGGCCTTTGGAGACCTCCCCTTGGCCAAAGAGGAAATACGAGCCATTCATGCAGCTGAGGCGGTACCGTCCTCGGTCCAGGGTGACGGAGGCGGAGCCGAGCCGGTGGTAGTCTCGGTTGCGTATAAACAGTTCCCAATATTGGGTCCCATTCAACTTGGGGACCAAAGAGTGGCGCAATAGAGTTCTACTTTCGGGAAGGCAAAATTCGAAGTCCCCTATCCGTTCTGGGTTTAGTTTGCCTCCCTGTTCCATGACATGGAAGTCCAAGAAGTGGTAAGTAGTCTTTAGGCCAGGGCATTGCTCTGGCGTCCATGCCGGGGCCCCTGTGAGGGCGGAAAGAAGGAGGAATAGGGCAGGGAGGCTCATCTCCAGCAGCGAAGTCATCCAACGATGAGCTGTCAGAGGAGCTGTCAAAGGTGAATGAAGCGGGAGACAAGCTGTCAAAGGAGCTGTCAAAGGTGAATGAAGCGGGAGACAAGCTGTCAAAGGAGCTGTCAAAGGTGAATGAAGCGGGAGACAAGCTGTCAAAGGAGCTGTCAGAGGAGAAACGAAGTGAAGGACGAGCTGTCAAAGACGAAGCGAAGTGAAGGACGAGCTGTCAACGATGAGACGAAGCGAAGGGCGAGCTGTCAAAGACGAAACGAAGTGAAGGACGAGCTGTCAAAGACGAAACGAAGTGAAGGACGAGCTGCGAAGCGAAGGGCGAGCTGTCAAAGACGAAACGAAGTGAAGGACGAGCTGTCAAAGACGAAGCGAAGTGAAGGACGAGCTGTCAACGATGAGACGAAGCGAAGGGCGAGCTGTCAAAGACGAAACGAAGTGAAGGACGAGCTGTCAAAGACGAAGCGAAGTGAAGGACGAGCTGTCAACGATGAGACGAAGCGAAGGGCGAGCTGTCAAAGACGAAACGAAGTGAAGGACGAGCTGTCAAAGACGAAACGAAGTGAAGGACGAGCTGTCAAAGATGAATCCGTTCAAGCAGAGAGGCGCCGGTGGCGGGTGAAGCGGAGTTTAATACCGCTTGAGTCCGGGAGTGCCTCGGAGGTCCAGGCAGCGTCGGCGGGAGGGGTCGCGGTCCGGTCTGTTGGGCCCGACTCTGGCCCCGATCCTGGTCCGGTCTGTTGGGCCCGACTCTGGCCCCGATCCTGGTCCCGGTCCTGGTCGTCTATGTAAGAGTCTGGGGTAGGGGTTGGGGTATCAAAGGTATAGTCCTCCCCTCCCTTGTCCTCCTCCTCTCGGGGAGGTTGTGCCGTCTTGCACCTAGAGTGATGCACCCAAGCGTTTTTCTCCCCAATTTTTACAGCAGTGGGAGAGACGAGGAGGACTTGAAAGGGGCCTTCCCAGGCCGGTTGTAAAGGTAGTTTTTGGTAGACTTTCACCCAGATCCAGTCCCCTGGTTGAAAGGAATGCACGGGGCAGTCTGTGGGGAGATTCTGGCCTTCTATGGCAGCGTACTTATGAAGACTACGAAGTTGCTTCTGGAGCTGTATAACATAATTCGTGAGTTCTGCCTCACCCAGTTCTAGATCCGAGAGGGGGAATTGGGTGTTATAGATGGGTGGGGGTCTGCCGAAAAGGAGCTCGTAGGGAGACAACTTGAGTGGTCCTGTGGGGGCGCTCCTGATATTATAAAGGACAAGTGGTAAGGCATTCACCCACTTGAGTCCGGTTTCGCTACAGAGTTTTCCTAGCTGTACTTTAATCTCCTGGTTCATGCGTTCTACCTGTCCAGAGGAGGCTGGGTGGTAGGGAGTATGGAGTCTCCATTTAATCCCAAGGGCTGTGGCTACATGTTGAGTGACATCTGCAGTAAAGTGACTACCCCTGTCGGAGTCCAAACTGCGGGGTATGCCGAATCGGGGAATAATGTCTTGGAGGAGGGCTCTGGCTACCGTCGATGCGGTTGCTCTTTTAACGGGGTATGCCTCAACCCAGTTGGAAAACTTATCAATCACAACCAAAGCGTGCCTGAAGCCTTGACATTGGGGCAGATCTATGAAGTCAAGTTGTAGGCTCTCAAAGGGGATGAAAGCCCATGGTCTAGCCCCTGGGGGTCGTTTTGGTTGGCGCTTTGGGTTGAAGGCCTGGCAGGTGTTGCAATTTTTGGTTGCCGCTGATGATGCAGTGGCAGCCCCGGGAGCATACCAATAGCGTTGAATGAAATCAGTTAATTTGCTCTTTCCCCAATGGGTCTGTTGGTGTATGATCCTAACGAACCTAGGAGTCCAAGCCCTCGGGAGTATAGCTCTACCGTCGGGGAGGACCCAGAGGTTGTGGCTTTGGGTTGCCCCCATGGAGGTCCAGGCAGATTTTTCCTCCTCTGGGGCTGCGTCATACATTTCTGTGAAGTCTATGTCGGCTGGGATGTGGACGCATTGGAAGTCTAGCCCTTCCTGGGGTTGTCGTAAGGCTGCCTGTTGAGCTGCCCGATCTGCCCGTCTGTTTCCCCTTGAGACTGGGTCTCTCCCCTTTGTATGTGCCTTACAATGTACGACGGCGATGGCCTCGGGTAAGTGTATGGCGTTCAATAGTCTTTCGACGAGGGCGGCATGGGATATCTGGGAGCCCGCTGCTGTCAGGAACCCTCTTTGGAGCCAGATTTGGCCGGTCGTGTGGACTAGTCCGAAGCAATATCGGCTGTCTGTATAAATGGTGGTGCGCTTTCCTTCACTTAATTCACAGGCTCGGATGAGGGCGATTAATTCGGCCGCTTGTGCGCTGTACTGGGGGTTGATAGGGTTTGATTCCACTACGTCAAAGTCGGAGACAATAGCATATCCCGATTTCCTCTCACCATTCACAATCTTTGAACTACCATCGGTGTAGAGGATAAGGTCGGGGTTGTGGAGGGGCAAGTGGTCTAGATCATCCCTTGGCTTCTCAGCCTGTCGAATTATCTTGGCACAGTCGTGATGGGGGGTGCCATCATCCGGCAGCGGCAGTAAGGTAGCTGGGTTTAAAGAGGTGACCCTTTTGATGGTGACGTTAGAGGGAGTTAGCAGGAGGGCCTCGTAGCGGTTGAGCCGGGGATTTGAGAAATGGTGGGTGCCCTTTAAGGTCAAGAGTGTGGCGACAGCGTGTGGGACATGGATGGTTACTTCGTGTCCTAGGACTGTCTCTTGGGCTTTCTGTAAGAGGATGGCCGCTGCTGCGATGGCTCTCAGGCAGCTTACGGAGCCCTTTGCTGTATTGTCTAATTGGAGACTGTAATAAGCTATAGGACGTTGTTGGTCGCGGAGAGACTGGGTGAGGACTCCGGAGGCTACCCCTTCTTGTTCGTGGACGAACAGATTAAATGGGAGACGGTAGTCAGGGAGCCCTAAAGCGGGGGCTGACCGGAGTTCCCGTTTCACCCGTTCAAAGCAGTTAAAGGCTTCCTCACTCCATTCTAGGGGGTCCGGGTGATCTTGGCGGGTCATGGCTGACAGTGGTTTTGTTAATTCACTATAGCCCGCGATCCAAGCCCTACAGAAGCCCGCCATCCCGAGGAAGCCGCGGAGTTGTTTTTTCGTCTTTGGTAAGGGTATTTTTGTGACAGCGTCTATGCGGTCAGTTGCTAGACTCCTTGTCCCAACTCCTAAGATGTGGCCCAGGTATTTCACCTCTTGCTTGCAAAATTGGAGTTTCTTTGGGGAGACTTTGTGTCCTTTGTAGGCTAATTGGAGTAGGAGGTGTTTAGTGTCTACTTTGCAGGCCTCCTCGCTGGTAGAGCAAATTAAGAGGTCATCAACGTAGACAAGGAACGAGGACCCCGCGGGCATGGTGACATCTTGTAGGTCCTGATGTAGGGTGGCAGCGAAAATGGCGGGAGATTCTACATATCCTTGGGGTAATCTGGTCCAGGTTAGCTGACCCGTGCCCCACGTGAAGGCGAATAGGAACTGACTTTCGGGGGCTACTGGGATGCTGAAGAAGGCAGAGCAGAGGTCTGCCGCGCTGTACCAAGTGGTGTCGGGTGGAATAGCGTTTAGGAGGGAGTTGGGGTTCCCTACGACGGGGTGGCGTGGTATTACGAATTGGTTGATTAATCGTAGGTCTTGAACAAAACGGTAACGGACGGGGGTTCCCTGCCCTCCCGGTTTTTTAATAGGGAGTACTGGCGTATTGCAAGGCGACGCACATTGGACTAGGATTCCCTGTCGGAGGAAGTCTTGTATCATGGGGTTTAAGCCTTCTATTGCTTCCTTGGGTAGTGGGTATTGTTTTGTTGAAGGATACGGAAGATCAGTTCTGTAAGTGATCCTCACGGGTATGGCTGACTTTAGGAGCCCCACAGAAGTGGATTCTGTTCCCCATAGCCACGGAGGCATTTCTTGTTCTAGCTCCAATGGTAGGTCGGGGAATTGACGGTCTGATTTGGCCTCCTGTATTATGCCTTGAAAGGTAACAACAGACTGCTCGGGCATGTGCAGATAGATGCCGTCTTCCGAGCACTGTATGGTGGCGTTTAATTTGCACAGGAGATCTCTCCCCAGGAGGTTAACTGGGCTGCTGGTAAGGAGGAAAGTATGTTCTGCCAGCAGGGGTCCCAGGGAGACCTTGGCGGGCTGAGAAAGAGGGCACGTTCGGGGGATCCCATCTAATCCCATTACTTTGCGGGTGTCAAGTCCCGGTTCTAGGTGACTATCCGTTAAGGTGGAGTATGTTGCTCCTGTGTCTAGAAGGCACCGGTATGGGTGGCCGTCTATTTCAATGGTGCAAACAGGGTCTTCTGGTGAGAGGGCGAGGACAGGACAGATGGCTGCAGCGTAGTTGGGATCCCCGGTTAGTTGTCAATAGGGAGTGCTGGCGTTCCGTAGGGTGTTTGGGGGTGGGTAGTTTCCTGGCTGCGATGGGTGAGATTGGGTCGCGACATTTGGCTGGTTAGGCGGTTGGGGTCCGGTGGTCTGTAGGGCTTGAGGAAACCTGGGGTTTCCCTGAGGGGCGGCCGGTGTTGGGGGCTGTGGTCTGTAGGGAGTTGCCTGTTGATTTCCGAAGCCTTGGTGGGGTCGGGGGTTGGCTGCCTGGTGTCCGTAATAATTGTTTTCCCCATACGAGTTGAAATATGGGCAGAATCTCTTTATGTGGCCGTCCTCTCCGCAGTTGTAACAGCCGCCCCCCGTGGGGCCCCACGGACGTGTGATGGTTGGTGGTGCTCCCCCCCTTCCTCTTCCTCTGCTTCTGCCCCAGTTCCTTCCCAAGTTTTGTGGGTTCATGCTGAGGGCCAGGACATGATCCTCTTCTACCTTGGGGTCTCTCTTCTTCCTATCATCCCTAGTATTATAAATTGTTTTTGCGATGGACAGGATCTCGCTGATGCTCTTTCCATCGTATCCCATTTGGAGGGTTAGAGCCCTTCGGATGTCCGGAGTGGCTTGGTCCTTGAAGAACCCTTTGACTATAACATCATGCTGGGGGTTATCTGCATCTATTCCTCCCCAGGTTTTGATTGCGGCCACAAGTCTGGTATAATAGTCAGACGGGTGTTCATTTGGTCCTTGTAGGACGGATTGGACTTTAATCCAGTTAACGTTTCGTTGCCCGGCTGCCTTAACGCCATCTAGGATGGCTTTCTTGAAGATTTTTAGTCGCCACATGCCCCCGGTGGTGTTGTAGTCCCATGCGGGGTCCGGTTCTATGCGGAGAACCTGGGGAGTGAGGGCCGGGATGTCTGCGGGCTTGTCCTGTTGGAAATTGGTGCGTTCCAGTGCCTCCCCTGCCTTGGTTAGGATGTCTTCCTTCTCTGCCTCATTAAAGAGCGCGTCCAGGAGCATATGGATATCTGCCCAGGTGGGTTTATGGGAGGAGAAAATGGCCTTGACCTGGCGATAGCAGAGGTCCGGGTCATCCCTCAGCGATGGCATTTGGTTTGCCCACAGGACCAGGTCGGCAGGAGAGAAGGGGTGGTGGGTAAAGATCATCCTAGGTGGCCCGTTCGGTTCCGTTGGTGGTATAGGAAGAGCTCTAAGGGGCATCTGTGGGGCCGGTGAGGTGGTAGATGTAGATGCCTGTTGCTGCAGTTGGCCGGGGGCTTGAGTTGGCTTGGGCAGAGGGATTGGTCCCGTTTGGGTCCCGTTGCGGAGTGTCATCCCCCCCGGTTCCCCGCGTTCTTCCTCATCAGTGCTCTCCTGGTCTGAGTCTGGGGCCGGGGCCGAAGCTCCTTGGTAATAGAAGGGGATCAAGGCTTGTTCTATGGAGTCGTCGACAGAGTAACCGTCATATGGAGGGGGTTGTGGCATTTTCTTAGAATTTTTCCGCTGGGGTCCCTTCCTCGGTTTTAGGACCGGCATTTGTAGGGACGGGGTAGGCGGGAGGGCAGCCAGGACTCGTTGTACCGCTTCGAAGGTGGCCAAGTATTCCAACTGTCGAGGCCTCTCCTCCATTAAGTGCTTTCTCAGAGCCTTAAGTCGATCCTCATTAAAGGATCCCCCCGGTGGCCAGCGGAGGTCCGACGTCTTATTTGCCGTTGTCATGGGCCATGTATCTCTGCAGAGGTCTTCTAACTTTTGTTTGGACAGGAGTCCATGTCCTGGGATGGATTTCCAGTGTGCTAGCACGAAATCTAAAGGGGAGTCAGGGTCCCGCTGAGGGGAGGAAGGCTTCCGGGAAGACTTCCTCCCAGAAGGAGCCTGCTCTTGCTTCGAAGCCTTGGAGCCCATTTTATTTCAAGGTGGTGTAGCCTAAAGCGGGCAGATAGATAGGTATCAGAAGGGTCGGGGACTATCTCACTCGTCTGTTTAAGAGGTCACTACACTTATCCTACACTAACCGGGGTTCTAAATCCTCACTCTGCCGTTTCCCACCCTGTAGTCAGGAAACCCATCCTGGCAACCTCCTACCTATCACCAAATCTTGAGAAAGGGGCCCTACTGGACGCCCGCGAGTGCGGTGCCAGATCGGGTGTACCCTGGACAGAATTTCGTTCCGGAAGTCCCCCCTTGCTTTCAGAAGCGGATTCACACACGACACGCGTGTACACGTGATCCGACTGGTGCGGCTGAGGATATGATAGGAAAGACAGTCCTTTTACCCCTTGCTTTCGGTGAGGCGCCCTGGTTGCAGAGAGAGAGCTGTTTAGGCAATTTCTCTGACTAACGGCCAGGGTTCACCGGTGCGGCTGGCAAAAGTACGAAAAAGAGCTCTAACCCCTTGCTTTCGACGGAAGTCCCGCCTGCAGAGAGAGAGCTGTTTAGGCAATTTCTCTGACTTACGAGCGGATGACCATCGGTGCGGCTGGCCAGAGGAGAGAGACAGAAATAGAGCTCAGAACTCCCCGTGAGTTGAGCAAGGTCCGGGACCTTCTGGACCAAGAAAAGGCAAGAAGTAATGATAGGGAAGAGGGCAGAGAATTGGTTGCCAGGAGATACCACCCCAAACCACCAGTGCACTGGGTTTTCACTCTTTATACTCACGAGTCTTGCTGGGATCCCGGGATCGATGAGAGCCGGCTGTCCTTGTCGTTGCTCCCTGGCCGGTCCCGTCGAGACCTACAATTACCGCCCGATGTATGGCCGGAGGTCCTAACGTCCTCAACTGTTTTAATGCCAGAACATTAAGCACAAGCCAAAGAAAAATAGGAAGGCTGTTTAAATGCTGATACGGCAAAATCCCAGGCACGAGTCCTCTCAGCAACCTGGCCCTTCGGACAGGAGGTCCGTGGTACTACGGAGTTAAAGACGACAGCGACCAGCAGTTGGAGCAAGGACAAGATCCTTTATTGCGCAACAGGTTCGAGTAACAGAGACTGAACCCCGAACAAAGGGTGACAGAGACTTTTAAAACTTCCCGCTACAACCCAGAATACATTTCACCATACATCATTATTACATGAGCAAAACGTCAAGGAAGGGGTGGAGAGTAGGAGGACACGACATGATCAGCATAAGGGTAAACAAGATTAGCATATGGGTGATGGGTTGCAGGAACCGGTAAATGGTCTTTGGGAGGGTCTGCTATTCATCAAGAGTATCTGCTGGGGTAGAACAATGGGAAACATCTTGGGGCTGTCTGGCACCATGGAAACCCTGAGATGGGTGCTTGAGGGAAATATTCAGGTGGGGTATTTCCTGAGGCCCTAGGTATGAGTACGTGACTTTACGCTTGGAGGATTATGGAGGGGCTGGAGAGAGGCTTCCCTTTTCCTATTGACCAATGGCGGATGACGAGAAAGGCATCAGAAGACAATTCCTGGTGCCTGGGCAATGGCGGAGGCCAAGAGGTTTGGAAGCCCTCTTCTTGAGCTTTAAAATGACACCAAGATGAGAGAAATCCATCAAGGCAGTGATTTGTTATGATTTTACAAAGGTACGCGGTTGGTCAGGGCACAATAAACAGAGAAAAAGGATTCTTCCGTGTCTAGACTCTGTTTGAGTGAAATGTAGCAGCTTTAATTAATAACTTTCCATTTGCGGGGTTTCATAGTTTCGAAAGCATTGTCCTAACAGCGGGGAATCTGTCAACACCTTGTTAACCTTGTCAACACCTTGTTAGTGGTTACTGGAGCGTGCACAGAGTTCTGATTGAGCTCTGCTCTGCAGAAGAAATGCATGGTTCTGATTGGCCAAGACGCACCCATAGGAAAGCATTGGCCATAGGAAGTAATGGAGGTTGCCCGGGACGAAACAGAAAATACAGAAGGAGAATAGCGCCTTTAACAGCAGTAGACCGGGACGAAAACCGAGGGTTTAAAGGGACATAGACCCTCCGTAATTCCGGTTCTGAATAGACGGGAAAGGGCGCAAGGGGTGGGGTGGGGAACCCTTCATCGCGAGGGTGTTATGTAGGTGATTGTGCGACTGTGTGGGGACAGTTGGACAGCTTCAAGGAGAGGGGGGGGTCCCGCACTCGGAGACGTCCTTCTTGGCGGGAGTCTTCCGAACGCAGGCGGCAGGCAGGGAAGGCGATCACCGAAGTTCCCGTATCAATGCTAAAGGTGATGTGCGGAATGATCAGAACCCAGCCCCTTAAAGTTCGTTTTGCTGAAGCTTTTGAACTGAATATTAAGATGTATGTGACCCAAAGAGGAGCTGCCCTGCTCAGAATCACCTGGTTCTGCAAAGGGTAAACTTGGGCAGCAAGGGAAAGCTGGCGAAGGAAAAATTGGTCACAGGTGTTTTATATATATATTTTCTTTAAAGGACTTATAAAATGCTTGCTATTTTTAAATCTCTAACTGGAATAAAATAGCACAAAACGGTATGCTCTGAAAAATAAATACTTATGATGATATTGTGTTTATGAAAAATATATATTGTTTATGGATTCATTGTATGTTCTTTCAGTAACCAATTTCAATGTCTTAAAATTGCAGTGACATCAACGGAAACAAGCAAAACAAGTATGACTAGTTCTTCCACCTCTGAGGAACCATCCACCGCAGGGACATCTACTCTGTCACCGTTGCCTGCCACTTCCAGTGTGACCACTGCAACTGAACTCTCAACTCAGAGTACAGCAACAGACACTACTACTCCGCAGGCAGTGAGCTCCGCTTCTTCCACCTCTGAGGAACCATCCACCGCAGGGACATCTACTCTGTCACCATTGCCTGCCACTTCCAGTGTGACCACTGCAACTGAACTCTCAACTCAGAGTACAGCAACAGACACTACTACTCCGCAGGCAGGGAGCTCCGCTTCTTCCACCTCTCAGGAACCATCCACCGCAGGGACATCTACTCTGTCACCGTTGCCTGCCACTTCCAGTGTGACCACTGCAACTGAACTCTCAACTCAGAGTACAGCAACAGACACTACTACTCCGCAGGCAGTGAGCTCTGCTTCCTTGACCTCTGAGGAACCATCCACCGCAGGGACATCTACTCTGTCACCGTTGCCTGCCACTTCCAGTGTGACCACTGCAACTGAACTCTCAACTCAGAGTACAGCAACAGACACTACTACTCCGCAGGCAGTGAGCTCCGCTTCTTCCACCTCTGAGGAACCATCCACCGCAGGGACATCTACTCTGTCACCGTTGCCTGCCACTTCCAGTGTGACCACTGCAACTGAACTCTCAACTCAGAGTACAGCAACAGACACTACTACTCCGCAGGCAGTGAGCTCCACTTCTTCCACCTCTGAGGAACCATCCACCGCAGGGACATCTACTCTGTCACCGTTGCCTGCCACTTCCAGTGTGACCACTGCAACTGAACTCTCAACTCAGAGTACAGCAACAGACACTACTACTCCGCAGGCAGTGAGCTCGGCTTCTTCCACCTCTGAGGAACCATCCACCGCAGGGACATCTACTCTGTCACCGTTGCCTGCCACTTCCAGTGTGACCACTGCAACTGAACTCTCAACTCAGAGTACAGCAACAGACACTACTACTCCGCAGGCAGTGAGCTCCACTTCTTCCACCTCTGAGGAACCATCCACCGCAGGGACATCTACTCTGTCACCGTTGCCTGCCACTTCCAGTGTGACCACTGCAACTGTACTCTCTACTCTGAGTACAGCAACAGATACTACTACTCCGCAGGCAGTGAGCTCCGCTTCTTCCACCTCTGAGGAACCATCCACCGCAGGGACATCTACTCTGTCACCGTTGCCTGCCACTTCCAGTGTGACCACTGCAACAGAACTCTCAACTCAGAGTACAGCAACAGACACTACTACTCCGCAGGCAGTGAGCTCCGCTTCTTCCACCTCTCAGGAACCATCCACCGCAGGGACATCTACTCTGTCACCGTTGCCTGCCACTTCCAGTGTGACCACTGCAACTGTACTCTCTACTCTGAGTACAGCAACAGACACTACTACTCCGCAGGCAGTGAGCTCCGCTTCTTCCACCTCTGAGGAACCATCCACCGCAGGGACATCTACTCTGTCACCATTGCCTGCCACTTCCAGTGTGACCACTGCAACTGAACTCTCTACTCTGAGTACAGCAACAGATACTACTACTCCGCAGGCAGTGAGCTCCGCTTCTTCCACCTCTGAGGAACCATCCACCGCAGGGACATCTACTCTGTCACCGTTGCCTGCCACTTCCAGTGTGACCACTGCAACTGAACTCTCAACTCAGAGTACAGCAACAGACACTACTACTCCGCAGGCAGTGAGCTCCGCTTCTTCCACCTCTGAGGAACCATCCACCGCAGGGACACCTACTCTGTCACCTTTGCCTGCCACTTCCAGTGTGACCACTGCAACTGAACTCTCAACTCAGAGTACAGCAACAGACACTACTACTCCGCAGGCAGTGAGCTCTGCTTCCTCGACCTCTGAGGAACCATCCACCGCAGGGACACCTACTCTGTCACCGTTGCCTGCCACTTCCAGTGTGACCACTGCAACAGAACTCTCAACTCAGAGTACAGCAACAGACACTACTACTCCGCAGGCAGGGAGCTCCGCTTCTTCCACCTCTGAGGAACCATCCACCGCAGCGATATCTACTCTGTCACCGTTGCCTGCCTCTTCCAGTGTGACCACTGCAACTGAACTCTCAACTCAGAGTACAGCAACAGACACTACTACTCCGCAGGCAGTGAGCTCCGCTTCTTCCACCTCTGAGGAACCATCCACCGAAGGGACACCTATTCTGTCACCGTTGCCTGCCACTTCCAGTGTGACCACTGCAACAGAACTCTCAACTCAGAGTACAGCAACAGTCACTACTACTCCGCAGGCAGTGAGCTCCGCTTCTTCCACCTCTGAGGAACCATCCACCGCAGGGACATCTACTCTGTCACCGTTGCCTGCCACTTCCAGTGTGACCACTGCAACTGAACTCTCAACTCAGAGTACAGCAACAGACACTACTACTCCGCAGGCAGTGAGCTCCGCTTCTTCCACCTCTGAGGAACCATCCACCGCAGGGACATCTACTCTGTCACCGTTGCCTGCCACTTCCAGTGTGACCACTGCAACTGAACTCTCAACTCAGAGTACAGCAACAGACACTACTACTCCGCAGGCAGTGAGCTCCGCTTCTTCCACCTCTGAGGAACCATCCACCGCAGGGACATCTACTCTGTCACCGTTGCCTGCCACTTCCAGTGTGACCACTGCAACTGAACTCTCAATTCAGAGTACAGCAACAGACACTACTACTCCGCAGGCAGTGAGCTCTGCTTCCTCGACCTCTGAGGAACCATCCACCGCAGGGACATCTACTCTGTCACCGTTGCCTGCCACTTCCATTGTGACCACTGCAACTGAACTCTCAACTCAAAGTACAGCAACAGACACTACTACTCCGCAGGCAGTGAGCTCGGCTTCTTCCACCTCTGAGGAACCATCCACCGCAGGGACATCTACTCTGTCACCGTTGCCTGCCACTTCCAGTGTGACCACTGCAACTGAACTCTCAACTCAGAGTACAGCAAAAGACACTACTACTCCGCAGGCAGTGAGCTCCGCTTCTTCCACCTCTCAGGAACCATCCACCGCAGGGACATCTACTCTGTCACCGTTGCCTGCCACTTCCAGTGTGACCACTGCAACTGAACTCTCAACTCAGAGTACAGCAACAGACACTACTACTCCGCAGGCAGTGAGCTCCGCTTCTTCCACCTCTGAGGAACCATCCACCGCAGGGACATCTACTCTGTCACCGTTGCCTGCCACTTCCAGTGTGACCACTGCAACTGAACTCTCAACTCAGAGTACAGCAACAGACACTACTACTCCGCAGGCAGTGAGCTCCGCTTCTTCCACCTCTGAGGAACCATCCACCGCAGGGACATCTACTCTGTCACTGTTGCCTGCCACTTCCAGTGTGACCACTGCAACTGAACTCTCAATTCAGAGTACAGCAACAGACACTACTACTCCGCAGGCAGTGAGCTCTGCTTCCTCGACCTCTGAGGAACCATCCACCGCAGGGACATCTACTCTGTCACCGTTGCCTGCCACTTCCATTGTGACCACTGCAACTGAACTCTCAACTCAAAGTACAGCAACAGACACTACTACTCCGCAGGCAGTGAGCTCGGCTTCTTCCACCTCTGAGGAACCATCCACCGCAGGGACATCTACTCTGTCACCGTTGCCTGCCACTTCCAGTGTGACCACTGCAACTGAACTCTCAACTCAGAGTACAGCAACAGACACTACTACTCCGCAGGCAGTGAGCTCCGCTTCTTCCACCTCTGAGGAACCATCCACCGCAGGGACATCTACTCTGTCACCGTTGCCTGCCACTTCCAGTGTGACCACTGCAACTGAACTCTCAACTCAGAGTACAGCAACAGACACTACTACTCCGCAGGCAGTGAGCTCCGCTTCTTCCACCTCTGAGGAACCATCCACCGCAGGGACATCTACTCTGTCACCGTTGCCTGCCACTTCCAGTGTGACCACTGCAACTGTACTCTCAACTCAGAGTACAGCAACAGACACTACTACTCCGCAGGCAGTGAGCTCGGCTTCTTCCACCTCTGAGGAACCATCCACCGCAGGGACATCTACTCTGTCACCGTTGCCTGCCACTTCCAGTGTGACCACTGCAACTGTACTCTCTACTCTGAGTACAGCAACAGACACTACTACTCCGCAGGCAGTGAGCTCGGCTTCTTCCACCTCTCAGGAACCATCCACCGCAGGGACATCTACTCTGTCACCGTTGCCTGCCACTTCCAGTGTGACCACTGCAACTGTACTCTCAACTCAGAGTACAGCAACAGACACTACTACTCCGCAGGCAGTGAGCTCGGCTTCTTCCACCTCTGAGGAACCATCCACCGCAGGGACATCTACTCTGTCACCGTTGCCTGCCACTTCCAGTGTGACCACTGCAACTGTACTCTCTACTCTGAGTACAGCAACAGACACTACTACTCCGCAGGCAGTGAGCTCGGCTTCTTCCACCTCTCAGGAACCATCCACCGCAGGGACATCTACTCTGTCACCGTTGCCTGCCACTTCCAGTGTGACCACTGCAACTGTACTCTCAACTCAGAGTACAGCAACAGACACTACTACTCCGCAGGCAGTGAGCTCGGCTTCTTCCACCTCTGAGGAACCATCCACCGCAGGGACATCTACTCTGTCACCGTTGCCTGCCACTTCCAGTGTGACCACTGCAACTGTACTCTCAACTCAAAGTACAGCAACAGACACTACTACTCCGCAGGCAGTGAGCTCGGCTTCTTCCACCTCTGAGGAACCATCCACCGCAGGGACATCTACTCTGTCACCGTTGCCTGCCACTTCCAGTGTGACCACTGCAACTGAACTCTCAACTCAGAGTACAGCAACAGACACTACTACTCCGCAGGCAGTGAGCTCCGCTTCTTCCACCTCTGAGGAACCATCCACCGCAGGGACATCTACTCTGTCACCGTTGCCTGCCACTTCCAGTGTGACCACTGCAACTGAACTCTCAACTCAGAGTACAGCAACAGACACTACTACTCCGCAGGCAGTGAGCTCCGCTTCTTCCACCTCTGAGGAACCATCCACCGCAGGGACATCTACTCTGTCACCATTGCCTGCCACTTCCAGTGTGACCACTGCAACTGAACTCTCAACTCAGAGTACAGCAACAGACACTACTACTCCGCAGGCAGTGAGCTCCGCTTCTTCCACCTCTGAGGAACCATCCACCGCAAGGACATCTACTCTGTCACCGTTGCCTGCCACTTCCAGTGTGACCACTGCAACTGAACTCTCAACTCAGAGTACAGCAACAGACACTACTACTCCGCAGGCAGTGAGCTCCGCTTCTTCCACCTCTGAGGAACCATCCACCGCAGGGACATCTACTCTGTCACCGTTGCCTGCCACTTCCAGTGTGACCACTGCAACCGAACTCTCAACTCAGAGTACAGCAACAGACACTACTACTCCGCAGGCAGTGAGCTCCGCTTCTTCCACCTCTGAGGAACCATCCACCGCAGGGACATCTACTCTGTCACCGTTGCCTGCCACTTCCAGTGTGACCACTGCAACTGAACTCTCAATTCAGAGTACAGCAACAGACACTACTACTCCGCAGGCAGTGAGCTCTGTTTCCTCGACCTCTGAGGAACCATCCACCGCAGGGACATCTACTCTGTCACCGTTGCCTGCCACTTCCATTGTGACCACTGCAACTGAACTCTCAACTCAGAGTACAGCAACAGACACTACTACTCCGCAGGCAGTGAGCTCCGCTTCTTCCACCTCTCAGGAACCATCCACCGCAGGGACATCTACTCTGTCACCGTTGCCTGCCACTTCCAGTGTGACCATTGCAAATGAACTCTCAACTCAGAGTACAGCAACAGACACTACTACTCCGCAGGCAGTGCCCTCTGCTTCTTCTACATCTGGGGAACCATCCACCGCAGGGATATCTTTTCTGTCACCATGGCCTGACTCTTCCAGTGTGACCACTGCAACAGAACTCTCAACTCATACTACAGCAAGAGACACTACTACTCCGCAGGCAGTGAGCTCTGCTTTTTCCACCTCTGAGGAACCATCCACCGCAGGGACATCTTCTCCGTCAGCGTTGCTGGCCACTTCCAGTGTGACCACTGCAACTGAACTCTCAACTCAGAGTACAGCAACAGACACTACTACTCCGCAGGCAGTGAGCTCTGCTTCTTCCACCTCTCAGGAACCATCCACCGCAGGGACATCTTCTCTGTCACTGTTGCCTGCCTCTTCCAGTGTGACTACTGCAACTGAACTCTCAACTCATACTACAGCAAGAGACACTACTACTCCGCAGGCAGTGACCTCCACTTCTTCCAACTCTGAGGAACCATCCACCACATGGACATCCTCTCTTTCAACGTTTCCTGCCTCTTCCAGTGATGTTACTACAGCGATCCTAAGCACAACTAGTGTGACTGAAAAGCTGAGTCCATCTACTACCTCTTCCAGTTCCACTGAAGAGCGTCCTGAAAGAAGCACATCAACAGCATCTACGTCTCCCGGTATGAAAATATCCAGCATTGGGGCCTCTTTCCCTTTCACCATTACCTGTTCACACACTTTGACTCCTTCTGAACTTAAAAGTTCCTTTGTTAGGGGTCTATATTTTCATATGGAAATTATGTTTATCTCCAGCGCACGATTGCAGGACTTAATGGTTTGCACTTGTTGCAACCATGTTTCTTGGCGAAGTGCAAAGTTCTTGCATTTATTTACATGGCCCTTAATATACTTGTGTCCTATGAATGTGTTATATCGCTGTTTCACCAGTACTGTCTTTGTGGGAGTTGTTTGACGTGGTCCCTCCTGAGTCCAGGCACACGACTTACAGCCACCATGTAACTCCTTCCAGGCTGAGACTCGCTCTTTATTGAACTGCAGGCCCTTGGTGTAGGCTTTGTTGCTTTCAGCAAGATAGCTAAAGTTCTGATTAATTCTAATTGATTTTATGTATTGCTCTTTCACCCTCACTATACACTCAAAAATAATAGCATTAAGTTGTACAATATAGAAATTATTGTATTATCGTCATCATCATCATATATGAGGGCTCTTTTGTCGGCTTGCTCTTAAATGTTGTTAATGTTCTGTTCTTTTCCTCTTATCCACCTTCCTCCACCACAGTTGTCCCTCTCAGGTGTCTTAATGGAGGAGTGTTTGTTGGGGGTCGTTGTCACTGCCCGTCTCCCTATACTGGGCAGCGTTGCGAAGAGGCAAAGAATGAAATCCAAGTGGGTAAGTCTGAGCACTAACCTCCCGCCCTCTGGCTCTTCCTTTGAAAACAAAAGCTCAGGAATGTCCAGGTATGTGTAGTAATTTTCTAGGTGGGCAATATTTTTGGTCCTGCGGCTTCAAACTTTCTGTTTTGCATTGCTGGGAGTGATCTTGCTTCTTTGATGACCTGGATGTTTCTCTGTTGAAGTCTTGAGACACGAGTGCCCAAGCCAGCCTTCCCTAACATTGTGCTCTCCACAAATGGTTGCCCTCCCATCTGCCTCAGTGAGTGTAGCCTATGGCCAGGGAGGATTTAGAGTTGTGGCCCAACAACACCTGAAGGGCACCAAGTTGGGGGACCACTCTGAGCTCCCCTTGCTTGCACTGTCACTCTTGTGAAGGGAAGTCGGCCCATGAAGAGACCAAAGCTTCTATGAACACTGAGAAAGAAGTGAAATATTACAGCCATCCATGGACATGGTTTGATATAGAACGTTACCTTTTCTGGATGCAGATGACTTCCATATCAACCGTGGTTGTATCTATGGGAGGTGTACATACAATCTACTCAGACTTGTCCACATGCCTAGAATGCCTGTGTCTGTGGGGTTTTTCGTTTGTCCTGTGCTTACTAGGCATGGGTCTGAGCGATTTTGACTTTGCTACACTGTTTTACCCTGGGAAACCTGCTCTTCATGGAAAACATGATTGCCATTTGTTCCCATTCAGCACAAAACTGCTTTCCTCAGGAAAGTGCAGAGGGAAATGGAAGTGTGGATGAACCCTCAATTGGTTTGCAAGGGAAGATGGCCAACATGCTTGATTCAAAGTGATGTGTGGGTTTAGTGGCATCACCTTGCCACATTCAGTTTAAAAAGCTTCTGGTAGCAGCAGCAGCAGCTGGACAAGAATGTCACCTGCTTCAGGACCTGGAGAGTTCGTGTCAGCAAGAGTAGACTACATTGAGCTGATACGTGCACATTCCAGTGTATTTCACACCCTGTACCAGCGCCCTTTCTCTGCACACTTTAGTGATTCATGTTGTTTCCATGATCACTGCAATTCTCCTGTGACTCAATTGACACCTGAAGTGCTCATCCTCACATATGGACTCTGAAACTGTGGCTGTACCTTCATGTTTAATGACTCCTGTGCTTTCTGATCACAGTGACTGTTGTGGCCACAATCAGTGTCTCTGTAACAGTGAAGAATAAGAACTTCATCAAAGAGATGGAGATTTACGGCTCACCTGCCTTCAATGCATTCGTGAAGATCTTTGAGAAACAGGTGAGGGGTGGTTGGGTGTACATAGAGGACGCCCGCTCAGGAAAAAGACCACTTCCAGGCAGACCTATTGCTACTTTTGAGTCTGGGTCCTGTTAACGTGCCATTCCTTTGTGGTAAACTTCATTAACAGAGATTTGTCCGCTTAGCACATCTGGAAACACAGTCAAATTTCCTTCCTTTGGAACACCTAGATATCCAGATGAGGAAATGGAGCTATCTGATGAGTATAGAAAGCTGTTTCTGTAATATGTAGCTCAGAACTGATGGTTCATACCCTAATACACACATCGGGAACCGTCTTCCTAGTTGTCACTTTTGAAAGACGTTAAAGCGACAAAAGTCATCTTCCAGCCTTTATAATCATCCCATACCTTTGGCCAGGCTGCCTGCTGGGAACTGGAGTCCAACAACAGCTGGGGGAGGGCCACCGACTAGCCATTCCCAGCACAGGAGATACCCCAAAGGTGTGTTGGAAGGGTGGAGGAGTTAAAGGAGCACTGCAGGATAGAGATGCCTTTCTCAGCACATAGGAGGGACCAAGAATCTGCTGCAATGGGGGGTTTGATATTTCTCAGATCAACAAACTAGTACCTTGTACATGCAGAGTATTTTGTTGTTTCTGATTTTTGGTATTGCCTTTTTGGTACATTGTAAACATCAGCAGGATTGCTCCCATGCCCACCTTCTAAGCTGATGGGGGCGGCTGCTGATGCTGCCAAGTGGCAGACACTCGGCTGCTCCTGGCTCTTGGTTGCTGCTCCTCACATTCCGTTGTCACTGCAGCAGAGCTAAGATTTTCTTTCTCTCTCTGTGCAGATGGACATATTCTATGCTGGCGTTTTTGGGTACCAGAGCGTACATGTGATTAAGCTGAGGTGAGGCACCGAATAGATAAGTTTGGCGACCAAGCATTGGAGAGAGAGTGGTTTTGGGTTCCACCAAATTCCTTGGCCCCCGATGTAAAACACCACACTCCCTTGAACACAGAAGCCTGAACAGGCCATGCCAACCCACCTCACAACAGGCCAACTGGGGGCTCCTTCACAGCTGGGGCTAAATGATTTATCCTTCTTGCTTCCAGGCAAGGCAGTGTCATCGTGGACCACGAGGTGCGCCTGCGTGAGCCGTTCTCGAACTTCAGTGGTTCTTATGAAGCATCCATCAAGGACATCAAGCAGGTCCTGGAAAATAATTGCACTGTCAACGGAACAGGTGAGGCAGCAGCTGCCACTGGCTGGCTGGCTGGCAGCTCCATGAGCAAAAAGGCTTCCTTTGCTTGCATGCCACAGGGCAGCTCTTGCCACTACATTCCTGCTCCATATCTGGCTTGTGGAGTGCGAGGAAAAGGTTCCTCATAAGACGTCTCCAGATCAGATGTCACGAGGAAGCAGATGGCCATCCAAGGGCAGCAATCCTGCCCCTCCTTATTTGGGAGTAAATCCTGCCAGCATCAGGGGCGCTTAAGAGCTTGTCCACTTCTCTACTTGTCAATCGGCAGCTAGACTGGTGACTGGGAGTGGCCGCCATGACCACATAACACCGGTCCTGAGAGATCTACATTGGCTCCCAGTACGTTTCCGAGCACAATTCAAAGTGTTGGTGCTGACCTTGAAAGCCCTGAATGGCCTCAAAGCCCCAGTATACCTGAAGGAGCGTCTCCACCCCCATCGTCCAGCCCAGACATGGAGGTCCAGCTCCGAGGGCCTTCTGGCGGTTCCCTCCCTGCAAGACGTGAAGCTACAGGGAACCAGGCAGAGGGTCTTCTTGGTGGTGGCACCCGCCCTGTGGAATGCCCTCCCACCAGATGTCATGGCAATAAGCAGCTATTTGACTTTTAAAAGACAACTGAAGGCGGCCCTGTTTAGGGAAGTTTTTAATGTTTGAATGTTTGATGCTGTATTGTTTTTAATATATCATCATCATCATCATCATCATCATCATCATCAGAGCAGTGAGACAGCCAGTGATCCACCTCTCTACAGAATCTGAACAGCTTCACTGAGCCCAAGCCCACCCCCCTCTCCCCTGATCCAAACAATCATGCTGTTTCGTAGTCTTCCTAATGTGCCCATTTCACAGGCAGCAAGCTTCATCTTTGCCAGATCTGAGGCCAGCTTGTGTGTCCATGCATGCTGAGGGGGGAGGCTGCAAAGCCATCTCTCCGTTAACCCAGTAACAGACCCCTTTAGCATCAACCAACCCCAGCAGCTCCTGCCATGCCCACACAGAGAAGGATGTCAGGGTGCTGGCTGAACATAGGAGGGATGGCATGGGAGGTGGGTTTCCTTTAACCTTGGTGGCAGGGAGACATGGCCGGTGGGTGGGGGAAGAGGTCCCTCTCCTTGGATACTCTCCCCCCCCTGATGATTTCTTCCTTTCAGAAGCCTCACCTTTGCTTTCCCCCTCTCCTTTAGATCAGCTCTGCTTTACTGAAGGAGAATCTCGTGTGAATGCAGTGCCCTTGAGCCCTGAAGGTGAGGACTGGGGTGTGAGAGGGGGTCAGTATGTGCTTAACACATTCCTAATGTTGAAGAGTTGCATTGGGCTGTCTGGATGGAGGCGGTGGAGCTGTATGAGGAAGAAAACATGACCACCACATGCAAACAAATGCAATGAACCCCCGTACACCTTGTGGCACCGCTGGATGGTACAGATGTTGCCAGGATTCTGAATGTGCAGTCACATATGAGATGCCCAGAGGCTAATCCTTTGTCCCATCAAGTGCAATTAACCTGTGGGATTCTCTGCCACAAGTTTGGACGGCTTCAAAGGAGGATGAGGGAAAAGGGTTTTATGGCATTGTGGCTGTATACTAGTCTGTATACAGTCTAACTCTGAGTATAAGTTGCTGGGAGAAGCAGAGTCAGAGAGTGTTGCTGCTGGTGCCTTTCCCAGAGACAAGTGGCTGGGCATTCTGGGATGCCAAGCCCTTGGGGCCTTGGACCTAATCCTGCAGCAGCCTCCTCTTCTGATCTCCTGGTCTCAAGCATGCGGTGGTTTCCTAAGGGGCGCTTGCGTTCTCCCGTTTCTGACTCTGCATCCTTCCTTTCCCTTTCCAGATCTGTCAGAAGTATGCAAGAACAGCTCCGTGGTGGCACAAAACATCCAGCAATTTTACGTGGCACGAAACATCAGTGGCAAGCTTCAGTGTGTCTCTAACTGCAGCGTTTGGCACCCCGACCCCTTCAGCTGCGTGAACGGAAACTGCTATGTCACCCCTGAGGGGCCCAGTTGCTAGTGAGTAGCATGCCAGGGGGTGAAGTGGGTGGTGGCAAAGGATCTGGGCCTGTGGCACAGGGGAACGAAATCACGCCTGTAGGCAGTTCCTACCAGCTGTGCTAGTAGGAACCATTTAAATGTCATTTTTAAGAAAACAGTGTCATTCATGTGCATGTTGTCTTTTGCTGCAATTCCCCATGGGCACCAGTCACACCACCGCTCCTGCCTTGGATTAAGGCCCTGGATGCCACTCAGCCCCCCACCCCGTATTGCAGCATCAGAACCAGTCCCTGCTCCCCACCCCGTGAAGAACCCAGGCATCCTGGGCCCCATTACCTGCATCCTTGCAGATTTTTGACGCTGCCTTTCCTCCCACAGCTGTGAGCAGTCGGACTCCTACTGGTTCGTGGGCCGCCGCTGTGAGCAAGGCATCAGCAAGGTGGGGGTGGCCGTGGGGGTGGCGTTGGGCCTGGCTGTGCTGCTGCTGATCATCCTGGTCTTGGTCGTGCTTCTCTGCTGGAGGCGCTGTTGCTGGAAGGAGAAAGGTCACAGGTAGGAGGAGGGCTGGGCAGCCGCACTCCAAGTCTGTCCCAGCCTTTGCATCTTCTCTCAATGCCCACCTTGGGGGGAAAGTGCAATGGCATTGGAAAGGCATTCTCTGTGAATCGCCCTGAGATCTACGGATGAAGGGCATTATACTACTACTACTACTACTACTACTACTACTAACCACATTGCAGAAAGGATATCCAAGCTGTTTGTGTCTTGATGGAGCACTTCAGAGGCCCTGCTCCTTCCTTCCTGTCTCCTTCTCTGCCCTATTTCCAGCTGCTGGTGGTGGGGCTGCAGGTGCACTTTTCGGTCACCCCCCTCACCTGCCATAGGTCAGTCTCTGCTGTTTTAACTGGCGCTGACTCTGGGAGCTGCCCTCGAAATGGGCTGAAGGACAGATCTTTGCCCTGACGGCTCTGTTGGTCTCCCCCTTCCAGGCTGACGCATTTGCCTCCCGATGACGAGAAGCGGTACGAAAATGGGCCCTCCTGGGTGTCCCACCCCGAACGCCCTGCTCCGAGTACCCCAGCAACTGCCACAGGAGGTATGTGGGGAAACGTCTAGGTCAGGAAGGAGAGGCCTTGGTGGGGGTGGCATGCCTTGGTGTCCATGTCAACTGCTGGCCCCCAAAGTATGCTTCTCCCCTTGCCCTGCAGGTTAATGCAGGAGAGAAAATATGCCAATGGAATTATAGATGGTCTGGGGTTGCAGATGGGGGTCAAGTTGCACAGAAACACATGCAGAAATAAGGCAATAGAAAATTGGAAGTGAAGAGCAACAGGGCAGGTCAAACGGCCTTGGTCCTGTATACCTGAAGGAGCGTCTCCACCCCCACCGTTCAGCCCGGACACTGAGATCCAGCGCCGAGGGCCTTCTGGCGGTTCCCTCCCTGCGAGAAGCAAAGCTACAGGGAACCAGGCAGAGGGCCTTCTCGGTGGTGGCGCCCGCCCTGTGGAACGCCCTCCCAGCAGATGTCAAAGAGAAAAACAACTACCAGATCTTTAGAAGACATCTGAAGGCAGCCCTGTTCAGGGAAGTTTTTATTCTGTGAAATGTGTATGTATTTTAATATTTGTTGGAAGCCGCCCAGAGTGGCTGGGGAGACCCAGCCAGATGGGCGGGGTACAAATAAAAAAATATTATTATTATTATTATTAAACACAGCCATGTCCCCAGACTGCAACAAGACACAAGGGCTTCCCGTGCCCTGCTGCCCCACCCTGCCCTGATCCAGGAATAGAAATAAAGAAATGAGATGTGGGGTTTCTCATGTACTCTGGGAGGGAGCACTAGGCACCTGGGGGGGAGGATGAGCATCAGCCCTGATTACGGGCTGCATTATCACACCAGGGAAGACCACTTTGCTTGCCAGAGCTTGGAAGATGCAGTTTTTAAAAATAAAGCAGGTTCTAGCTGTGTTTTGTGGGTCCCTCCCTTCTTGGAAGAGGTCTGGGTGGGCAAGTGGAGAGGCTGGACTGGGGCGAAGGGGAGCCCAAATCTGAAAAATGACTGACATGCTCCCTTCTTCGCCCAGAAGACCCTTTCGCTGGTGACAGAGGCAGCTCCTTCCGACCACGCCTGGACACAGTGGATACGTCCTTGCCGGTACGAGGAAAGAGGGCATTTGGGGTTTGGGGTGTGTGTGTCGCAGCTGAGAGACAGCAGGCAGGGATTAGAAGTGGTGCAGAAAAGCACAGCCAGAACAATCCGAGGGCAGAGCCAAACCCTTTCCCAAAGGAAAAAAGGAACTTTTTGAATTACGAAGAAAAGCACATGACCGGTTTATAACATTATGGGTGGTATGCAGACAGTGGACAAGAGGAGGTTTATCTCACATGATACGGGGTCATTCCACAAAGCCAAAATGCAGGAGGTTCAGAATGGAAAGAGAGTCTTTCTTCACACTGGTGCCATAATTGACGTAGGGAACTCCCTGGCACAAGAGGGGGCAGAGGCTGCTACCTCTGGGAGAGCTTTAAAGGCACGTGGTTGTGTGTGTGTGTGTGTGTGTGTGTGTGTGTGTGTGTGGCATGAGAGGTGGACCAAATTCCTGGCAGACCTAAAGTCCATCAATTAAAAGCTACTAGTTAGAATAGTGAAATGGAGCCTCCAGGATCAGAAGCAGTCTACCATTGGGTGCCAGTTGCTCAGGGAGCTGGCAGGGGATCCGCCTCAGCAGCAAGGAAGGGCTGTTGGCTCCACTTCCTGCTTGTGGGCTTTTCTTCTGGGCATCTGGCTGGAATCTGGATGCTGCTGCAGGTGGACCTGAGCAGGGCTCGTCATTTCCGCTGACCCTGCCTCACCCTCCTGCTTTCTCTTTCTCTCCCTGCGTACTGCGGCTGCAGACACAGATCGCTCGGCCCCACTTGGCACGGCTGTGAAGAAGCCACGGGGCCACGGGAAGGACGCTGGGTCTGGATTTGCACAGGACATACCGGCGATGCCTTCCTGCTTACTCTCGCACCTCAGGAGTGGGGTGCTGCTGCCCCCTTGAATGCCGGCGCCTCTTCGTAGTGATGCTGGAAGGATGGTAATGTGGAGGATGAACAGGGCCCCATGGGGGTATTTGGGCTTCTGCCCCCGAAGACTTGCGTTGCCCACAGAGGCAGAACTTGCACAATCACATCCCTCAGTGAGGGGCCTTTGACCACTGCCTGGATGCCAAGGCCAGCTGGTGCAAGAGGAGGCCGCCTTGCAAGGGTCTCACATGGTCTCTGCAGGTCGGGGGCCACGGCTAGCACTTTGGGAGAAATCGCTTTCTCCCTTTCTCTACCAACCTATTTATTTCCCCATTGCCTCTCTCCAGTTTGGCTCTGGATTCCCCCCTCAACCCCAACCTGCTTCCACTTGGCTTTTCCTTCTCTTGGTACAAACTTACTGCTCCCCCATCTCCTTCCATCCCAGCCCCAGATACACCTGTAACATCACGGATGACCCACGATGCCACACACCTGTACCCACAGCATTGCATCCTGAGATGGATCACAGGTTGGATGCACAGTGCAATTGGTGGGTTGATTTCCAAAGGGGTGCCCCCCCAATGCACAGATGAGAGGTAGAGAGTAGGCAAAGTCAAAAGAAAGGGGAAAAAAGAACCTTTATCACTTGTAGAATGTCCCAATGAAATATAAAGCTCACCACAGCCGGGACGGACTTCCTTTATTCATCCCGTCTTCAACGCCAATTTTAGTCCAAATTGTAATCCAAATTTCCGATACAGTCATACCTCATATTACGATCGCTGCGGGTTGCATTCGTCACAGGATACGAACGCTCCGAACCCGGAAGTACCGGAATGGGTTACATCCGGGTTCGGCGGTTTGTGCATGCACAAAAGCGCAAAATGACATCACGTGCATGCGCAGAAGTGCCAAATCACACCGCGCACCTGTGCAGACGCGGCACTTCAGGTTGCGCTCTGCTCATGTTGCGAACGGGCCTCCGGAACAGATCCTGTTTGCAACCAGAGGTACCACTGTAGTTCCTTCAGCTTTTTTACATATTTTATGGAAAATTTGCTGCTTTATCCACTCAAAGCTTGAGGCTTCTCTTCCGAGGAAAGCAAATAGATCCCAGCGCTCACGACTCGATCCCACCTATCCTCCGCTCTTTGCAGGCTGGGAGAGTCTGCTGACAAGTGCAGCCAGATCCAGGTGTTCAAAATATCCTTTTGAGCCATTTACAGGGGTACATAGCACCCTTGTGTTCCCCTGGACTATACCCTTCAGAAGATCGGGCCTTTCCTGGAGGACTACACCGCTACAATGCAGTCCACAGCAAACCGGGTCATGAAATTTACTCTCAGTTCACCGTGAGAAAACAAAACTATCAGAATAAAGTGTCCTTAACCTGTTGTCTGTCTTCTTGGAGGGGTATTTAACTGGAGTTTAGATTACTATATCTGTTTGGGAGACTATTGCAGGGAAATAGGGACATTCTGGAATCACATCAGAAGCTGGGATGGGTTTTGTAATTCTGGGACTGTCCCTGGAAAATTGGGACACTTGGAGGGTGTGTGTCCATTTGTAGAATTAGATATGCTAGTTTGTTTAGATGCCTGTGATGGTCATATAAGGTAATAAAGGCTTTCTGGAAAATGATATATAATGAACTGAAAAAAACGTTTTAAATAACTTTTGTAAAAAAAAACCAAGAGGCCTTTCTATTAGGAATTATAGGTACTGACATTCCAAAGGAACAGGAAAGACTCTTTCTATATGCAACAATAGCAGCACGGATGCTACTAGCCCAGAGATGGAAAGAAGAAAGCGTCCCAGAGAGGAATGGCAAACCAAGCTGTTAGACCACGCTGGAAAGGCAAAATTGCCCCGAAAACTCAGAGACCAAGAAGACAGGAAATTCAAGAAAGAATGGGGAAAGTTTATAATTTATTTAGGAGACCCCACTGTAAGCGGATGAAAACATTAGCAGGATTTTAATCTCACTTGTAATGTAACAAATACTATGGACACTATGGATAGACATAAAATAGAGATTACGAAATAATATGCAGTTGAAAATGTTGACAACAGGACGCATGGAGGGGAGGGGGGGGGGAGACCGGAGATTCAGAGTGATCTCTCTACATGGATGTGTATTTGGTATGGTTATAAATTCATATTTGTAAAATCAAATAAAAATGATTTGTGCTGTTTGTTTAGATGCCTGTTGACTTTCCCTGTTTTGTTCTGTGGTCTTTCTCCATGGTCCCCCCATTTCCAATTTATTTACTTTTTAAAATGCAATGATAAGTTTCAAGGGCCCCTGAGCAAGTGCAGAGTGCACTTCTCTCGGCACCCCTGAGAAGCCACAGCAAGAACTGGAGCAGGGGAAGAGCTTGTAGATGAGATCGCTTTGCGTGAGCAGAATTGGGTCTGTAGCACCCTGTACCGTCTCGTTTGGAGCAGTTGGATCTCGAGCAAAGAGGCAAACACCAAGCAGGGTTCAACAAGATTTATTTTGGGTTGCATATACAGGCCAAAGGGGCAGAGCGATAGCTCGCAAATTCTGCCCAACCCCCTTGAGGGGCGTGTGATCTTTTATACACTTTTCTAAAAGAATCAAAAGTTATTCTACACAGAACATGTGATTTCTGGGAAATTACATGTTTTACAGTAAATCGAAAATAGACAGGAATTCAGTCCAGGAATCTCTGTCAGGTACTCCCTACTCCCTTATGATTTAGAGGAGGAACTTGCAAGGTCGTCTTTGTATTTTTAACGAGACAATTTCCCTTTCATTAAGTAATGCAGTGTCTGCAATACCTCGTACCGGGGTACACTGGTACAGACACGAACTAAAAGATAAGAGCACATCATTTCAAACACTCAATTAGCCATAGCCTGGCCTAACATATATAGGTACAACAATACTATTCTGGCGTATATAAAATACATGATTATGTAAAATGCAATTCATATAAAATACATAACCTTTCATAGGGATATATACGTAAGTTTATAATAACTGCCTGTTATGCCAAGGCTTGACCTATCAGGTCCCAGCTGCTCTTTTTCTGGAAATGAAGCCTTGGCTAAGGGGGAAGCCAGAGAGGCTCTGCAATGAGCGCCCCCCCCCCCAGGAGATTGTTTTGCTAATTAGCAGCACCAATCTGGAGGAAGGCTGAGGAAGGGCACTTAAGTTCCCATTTGCAAGTACTTTCCTCCACCTTAATCCCTCTTCCCCAAAAGGAAAAAAAAGACAGAGACTTTTTAACTGTTTGGCCCCCTTGCAGAATTTGGGAGGGGAGGATTTGGATCAGGAAAAGGACATTGGAGGAAAGAGCGAAAACTTCTGTGTCTTCAAGGATGCTGCACTGTGTGTGTGGAGATGCTACTCAGCAAAGCAAAATGGTGGGAGAATGGCCCTGATCAGGGTCTCATTTGGCCCCCAGCGGCCGTGGGACTGGAGGAAGCCCAGAGGGGTCTCTAAGGCGGGTTCCCAAACACACCTCTGATCATTTAGCACATACCGTAATATCTGTGGGAGCCTCTTGAGGACATCAGCTGAGCCTCACTTCAGATGCATTGCAGGGGGTTGGAAGGTGACCCTTGGGATCCCTTCCAACTCAACAATTCTATGAGTCTATGATTGTACCTCCCATTGTAATAATGGGGCCTGATATAAACTCTGCAGATCATGGCACTAGTGAAGGTAGTGTAACTTGGTATTCAAAGAGAATCCCATTATGACCTGTTCTAACCTTAGTACGAGGTTTCAATTAAACAAGACATGGAAATATCCTGACATCCTAATCCCGAATGTGAAGATCAGCACACTAATACTGTTTTACCAGCAAAGTGTAATTAGCATTTCCTGTAAGATAAGACAAGATGATTAGATAAGATAAGATAAGATAAGATTATAAGAAAAGATAAGATAAGATAAGATAAGAAAAATAAAAAAAATTCCTTCCAGTAGCACCTTAGAGACCAACTAAGTTTGTTATTGGTATGAGCTTTCGTGTGCATGCACACTTCTTCAGATACATGCACACGAAAGCTCATACCAAGAACAAACTTAATTGGTCTCTAAGGTGCTACTGGAAGGAATTTTTTTATTTTGTTTCAACTACAGCAGACCAACACGGCTACCTACCTGTAACAAGAATAGAATAGAATAGAATAGAATAGAATAGAATAGAATAGAATAGGCTTCTGCTCAGACAATGGTAACTTTCTCCAAAGGTCATGATTCAGGAAACATACAAGATAACGTTAAGTCATTTCTCACTGGGGTGTATGGGGAGAAGTAGTACCTCTGATGGGGGCACACTTTGTGCTCCTTCTAAGGTAGTATGACCACCTTTGGTCCCCACCCGGCACTCTGCTCCCACCTGTGGCCCCTAGAAGCTGTCAGCGTGGGACAGCAGCCACACCTCAGGTACACCTAAACATTAGAAAGAACTTCCTGACAGTAAGAGCTGTTCGACAGTGGAATTTGCTGCCAAGGAGTGTGGTGGAGTCTCCTTCTTTGGAGGTCTTTAAGCAGAGGCTTTACAGCCACCTGTCAGGAATGCTTGGATGGTGTTTCCTGCTTGGCAGGGGGTTGGACTGGATGGCCCTTGTGGTCTCTTCCAACTCTAGGATTCTATGGCTTCAACTGGCCAGATAAACCAGGTGAGGGGAGCAGGTGAGTCTCAAACCCTCAGTAAGTTAGGGACTTCCCTGCATGTGAAGACAGGCTCTGGCGGATGGAGTGGACGAGACCAAGAGGGGGTCCGACAGTCAACAAGGCGGTTTCTGCACATGCTGTAGAGGGAAGTGAGGGGCAGATGGAGCTCATCCACCTGGGAAGGGAGCCCATCTAGGAGAAGGAAAACTCTGTTCCTAAACCTCTGCTGCCTTGCGGGATATATTTGGGAGAAGAAAAGGCTAAAGAGTAAACCCTATACAAATCCGGAGTGGAGTCCCTAAGATGGTTGGATGATGCCTTGTCCGCCTCCTTCCGGCAACTCCTGCAGCCAAACTGGTGCCAGACATCTTACTCTACTTTCCTTTGGATCCCATCAGCAAGGCTGAGAGGGGGGTCTTGTCTGGGCAGCCCAGGGCCTCCAGACACACTGCCCAGACTTGCGCCCTGGGGAGGCAACTTGGGTGCTGCTAACGCAGCAGTTTGACTTCACCCCCCAGAGGCACACTCCATTGTCTCTTGAGACAGACAGATGCCAACAACATTTCCCACTAAGGTCATGTCCTTTCAACCAGAAACTGCGCAAGGTATGCTTTAGAGTGGGTCTGTGCCTGCTCTTTTGGCTTTGGAGGTGGTTACGTAGGGATCCTGCTCAGACGTGTATGTACTTTGTGATTTGCTGCCAGCTTATATTGCAATCTTGCGGTTTGAGCCAGCAACCATGTACTCCATCACTTTTATTTCAAGTTGTAAACCAATCTTCCTTTATTGCTCTTGTGTGGGAACTTATTGTGGGCACAAAGCCAAGGGTAGGTACACATAGCCATGACAGATGTAGCTTTTAACTCTAGCAGAAGAACCTGAAACTGGATAGCGCACAGAGGGACACTCATGGCTGGTGTGTGCGCGGGTGGGCTCAGACGACACCTCGCAACACCAGAGAATCACAAATGGTGTGGATTTTGCTTTCTAGTTGGAACTGATCTACCAGATGGTGACTCAGTACCACAATATGGTTACTAGCAAAGGCAGATTTAGAGGAGCACGGCCGGTTCGCCCACACTGGGCACCAATCCGAGGGGGCAACACAACAGTAATGCAGAATGGAAGATGGGAGGCAGGTGTGGGTGTGTGGTTAAATTTTGGCATCACACAAAGCCCAAAGTCCACCACTGGGTACCAGGGTCTGTGTGATGTTTGCCACTCATTGTGCCATTGCCATCAGGGTCCTATGTATTTGCTGCCTTTGGGTTAGAAGTGTAATCCCAACCATGGGGAGTACAGACAAGCCACCATATTGAGCTTTGAAGTGTTAGGGAAGTGCTTTTTGGTACCAGACTCCTAATCTTGCTCTTCTCGAACTGTTTTAAATCTGAGCAACAGCTTCACACGTAACATCCATTTCCTATCCTTGGTGGGCATTGACATGCCTGCAGCATAAATCCATTTGCTTGTTGGGCATGATGTTCTGCAATCCTTGAGCATACATTGAGGAGGAAACTTGCAGTATGCTTCTTATGAGATCCAGGACTCCTTTAACAAACACAAGTGCCGTGCATGCTTAATCATGTTTCCTTTATGAAAACTGCCATAAAGATGTTGGCGTTCCTGTACCGCAAACTGATGGCAACTGACCTCACCACAAGCATCGCCTCCAGGTGAGGAGGAGGAGGAGGACAAGCAGCTTGCAGCAGAATCCCTGCTCTACCCATCCCCCCCTGCCCACATTGTACCAGATATGTGGTCAGGGGGAAAGAGCCAGATCGAAGACCCTCCCTCAGTGCAGCTTGGCAAGTACTACGATGCAAGGCTCTTACATTTCTTTGTCACGTGTGGATGGAAAACACCGCGGGTCCTCCAACTGCAACGAGGAAAGCTGACGACGAACGCACACTGAAGACTTAAGGTATGCTTTATGATGTGCCCGTTCAGTGAACAAGCAAGACTACAAGCAGCAAAGACGGTACGTACGTGATCAGCGAATATCGTTGTGGGATGGGGTGTTTCCAGCTACCCCATCCTTTGCCCTTGGAAGCCTTGCAAGTGGTTGCAGGAGAGGGACTGTGAGCAACATCCTGGCAGGGGTGTTTCTAGGAATAAGGTGAAACTGTAAAGCTCCCTTGTTATTTTTGCTCTTGGATGCTGCATAGCGTCATCATCATCATCAAACCTTTTATTGGCATCACATACAAACATCCATAGCAATCAAGACAGAATTACCACCTCCCTAGTGACACAGAACCTTGCTTTTGTAGTGTTTGTTTGAAATGCACCCCTGTTTCTTTGCTGTAAGCCACTTTGAGCATGATTTTGTGTGTGTGGACAAGCAGCAAACAAATAAAATGAGTGAAATGAAACGATCAGTCAGGAACCAAACACAATCCACAATTGCTGTTCCAATGCAAACAACACCTGCTGAGGACACCTCAAAGTACACAGCGCGGCAGGAGGAAGGAGTGTGTTCTACACGTCAGTGTGCGCGATGCATCCACTAGGAATGTAGCCTTCAAGCATCAGGTGAACTTGTTTCCTGACGCAGCTCATAAAAGCCAAGCCCTAAGTTGTCCTTTCAACGTAAGGACTTTCAGCTGGTGGAACATACATGGAAGCTGCACCTCTTTCTTGCCAATTGCAGTGCAACAAGTCCCGTTCCAGGAAAAAAAGAGGAATGAGGAGCTTGAAATAAATCCAGGAAGAACTCTTTGTTTGGTTCTCATTGACATCGGATAATCACTCAATATAGAGAAAGATTGAAATGTCTCATCTCCAACACCTGCATGGTTACGATATCCCAATCATGCCACGCAGTGTTGCTGCCTGCCTTACATTCATCAGCCTTAGTAGAAATGCATCCCGGTCTCCAATATGACCATATAACACAGGCCCTGAAAGACCTGCATTGGCTCCCAGTACAATTCCAAGTGTTGGTGCTGACAATTAAAGCCCTAAACGGCCTCAGCCCAGTATACGTGAAGGAGCGTCTCCACCCCCATCATTCAGCCCGGACACTGAGGTCCAGCCCCGAGGGCCTTTTGGCGGTTCCCTCCCTGCGAGAAGTGAGGTTACAGGGAACCAGGCAGAGGGCCTTCTTGGTGGTGGCGCCCGCCCTGTGGAATGCCTTCCCAACAGATGTCAAGGAAATAAACAACTATCTGACTTTTAGAAGACATCTGAAGGCAGCCCTGTTTAGGGAAGTTTTTAATGTTTGATGTTCTATTGTGCTTTTAATTCTGTTGGGAGCCGCCCAGAGTGGCTGGGGAAACCATGCCAGGTGGGCGGGGTATAAATAATAAATTATTATTATTATTATAAATGGGTGTACAGCAGCCGAGGACACATCATTCAGCTAACGTTCCTCCAGATCAAGGGAAATAAAGGCTCCACTCTGTGCTGCCTTAGCCAGACCCCACCTGGAGTCCCATGTCCATTTCTGGGCACCTTAGTTGAAGAAGGATATTGACAAGTTGGACAGTGTGCAGAGGAGATGGTCAAGGGTCTGGTGACCAATCCTTATTGAGGTTGAGGGAGCCGAGCATGTTTAGCCTGGCTCCAGCTCCATCAGGCATTGCACTTTATCATGCTGCCAGTTATTATAGTGCAAGCTACTAGAACTCTAAAGGGATGCGGGTGGCGCTGTGGGTTAAACCACAGAGCCTAGGGATTGCCGATCAGAAGGTCAGCAGTTCGAATCCCTGCGACGGAGTGAGCTCCTGTTGCTCAGTCCCAGCTCCTGCCAACCTAGCAGTTCGAAAGCACGTCAAAGTGCAAGTAGATAAATAGGTACCGCTCTGGCGGGAAGGTAGACGGCGTTTCTGTGTGCTGCTCTGGTTCGCCAGAAGCGGCTTAGTCATGCTGGCCACATGACCTGGAAGCTGTCTGCGGACAAACGCTGGCTCCCTCGGCCAGTAAAGCAAGATGAGCGCCGCAACCCCAGAGTCGTCCACGACTGGACTTAACAGTCAGTGGTACCTTTACCTTTACCTTACTATAACTCTAAGGAGTTTTACCCCTGTTTAAATCCTATTCTGCAAGGGTGTGAAAGAAGACTACAGAAGTCAATTACTTTGTGGACTATTTTTTTAAAAATACTATAGTCAAATGAAATCACAGGCAGGATTCAAGATAAAAGCAGCAGAAGGAAAAAACGATAAGATAACAGAAAAGAAAGAAATTTTTGTAATAGATAAAGATATAATGAAGTAGTAAAGTTTTGAGTAATAACACTATGACGGTGGAAGAGGGAAGTCAATTTATGAAACAATATAATTATTTGATATGATATATGTTTGAAAAATTTAATTAAAATATATATTGCAAAAACCAATTATTGTTGGCATCTTGCCTAGGATAAATAAGACACTCTCTACAATGCATTGGAAACGGTGTGGGCAGTGAAGTACACCTTTTCACGTGTTGGCTGTTCTCAAAGATTGTCTTATTCTGGGTTGTGGTTTTCCAGGAAATTGATAAAAATCACTTGCCAACCCTTTGAACAACAGCCCCAAACGTTTTTATATGTGACGGTCTTGCGGTCTACCTTATTGTAGCTGTAACACTTGCAATTACAAAGAACTGTAATTACAAACCTTTCTTCTGGTTGGTACAATGAGGCTTGGAACCTCACACTAATGGAAAAACCAGCCCATAAACTGAAAGCTTTAAGGAAAGGAAAAGTCAGACATATTGCAGGAAGCATTTATGACACCAACAAAGAAGCAAATGCCTGCAATCCATTGGCTAAACATGAACGGCTTTGGCTGAGCACTCTGAGCTGACACCTGGGGAAAAGATAAATATCAACTAGTGACTTTTATTAGTTCCTTTCCTTTTTTTTTTTTAAAAAGCAACCTTGAACCTGTGTGGTAAGCTTGGGGAAAGTGCTGTCTGTTCTCAACAATGAACATGTATTCCCCCCCCCCATTCAAAATGCATGCATTCTTTTTGAAGATCCGCAAGCACTGGTTTCCGTTGTCCCTCCGGCTACTGGCTTCCTTGTGGGAGCTCCATGGATAGGGAATGTTAGTCGCTGCTCAGCAACAGTAGGAGTGGCTTTGTTGAGAAGTTAAATCGCATGGTGCAAGATGCACAGCTTGCCTCTCACCCAACAGTGAAGTACGGTTACTATATATACTGTAAAGGGCACCTCGCTTTCCATAATATGGCTTAGAATCATAGAATCATAAGGGAATCCCAAGGGGCATCTAGCCTAGACCCCTGCAATGCAGGAATCAGAGCTGAGCCCATCCAACCTCCATTCAAAACCCTCCAGCGAAAGAGAGTCTACCACCTGAGGCTGTCAGTTCCACAGCTGAACAGCTCCTCAGTAAGTTCTTCCTAATGACTAGTCAGAATCTCATTTCTTGCCATTTGAATCCGTTGCTCCGAGTCCTCCCCTCCAGAGCGGCAGAAAGCAAGCTCGCCCCATCTTCCCTGTGATGGCACTTCAGATATTTGAAGACGGTCGTCTTGGTGCTCTCTCAATCTTCTCTTCTCCAGGCTAAGCATCCCATGTTCCTCCTAAGGCTTGGTTTCCAGAACCTTGATCCTCTTAGTCACCTTTGTCAGCACCATTTCAGGCTTGCCAGCATCCTTCTTAAACTGGGGTCCCCAGAACTGGACACGGTAGGACTCTGCTTGCTGTTTTCTGAACCTTTCCCTTTTTGAGCTGAGCACAGCTCAGGGTGTGGCAAGAACAAAGACTCCGTGCATAGCAGAAGGGGGAATTTGCTTGGATGCCATGGGGCAAATTTGGCCAATATTTGAAAAAAGACCCAATGGGGTGGGGTTATTAATAACAGAGGAGGAGAGAGAGGAGAAGGCTTCTGCCCAGACCAATCACAGGAAGCTTGAAATCCCTTTCTGGAGCGAGCAGCAGGAAAAGGAGACAGGACTCCTGGGTCCCCCAAGGGCTCCTGTGGGTGGCCAGGGTAGACTTGGCAGTGGGCCTCAGGCCTCACAAGGCAGGGTGCCAGCCAGGACTCTGGGTGGCTTACAGAGAGGGAGGGTCAGGCCAGCAGTCAGTCTTCCCCTGGGCAGGGAGTGGCACTGACGTGAGCGACCGTTAGCACCTTGGCTCCCTAACGGTGCGGCTGAGTCATCCTGTGACCTCCGGATCTGGCCCTTTCCCTCTGAGCACCTAGCAACTGGCACACACAGAGGGCAGCGGTGTCACAGAACCCCTTCGCATGGGAGGCCAAAAGAAGATGGGGAGATCAGGGACCCTCAGGAGACTGGATAACCCCCACTTGGGTTTGGCATACAGATAGTTTGTGGCCCCCACCCTTTCCCTGCCCAGCTGTGGCACCCAACCCTCCTTTATTTATTCAGCACAATTGCTTATTGTTTATGGTCCCGCAGCCTTGAGGATGGGAAGTAATAAATGCCAGCCATCTCCTGTGGCTGGGTAGGATCCTCTGCAGTGCTTGGCAGACTGTCCTTCCCACAAAATGTAAGGGTCTTTGGTGGGGTGCAGCTAGATCCCCCTGGCCAGAAGCTTCAGGTGGGTTCTGTGTTGCAAGCCAGGGGAGGGGGGGTGTATGTTGCGATGGCAACTTCTGCTGGGTGGGGGGAGTCTCGGGGGGGGGGGTCTGTGTTGCCAGCCTGTGACGGAGCCCCTGGGTCCTTAATGGGTCATGAGCCATGATGAGTCTGGAAGCCCCCAGGTCAAATCCTACTCCCACCAGAAACTTAGTAGGGGTTCTGAGGCACCCCACGCCCCCTCTCAACCTCAGTCGCCCTGTCTGCAGAGTGGGGATAATTCCACCAGCCTACCATATGGGATTGTTGTAAACATTAACTCTCTTTCTAAATTTCGATGCTAAACTCTTGTCAGTAGTAACAACAATAACAGGAGGCACAGCTGGGTTTTCCTCTGGGAGAAAAGTGGCTCCAGCAGAAGAGTGTGAGCATGGCAGGGCGAGGTGTCTCTGCCCATGCACAGAGGGAGGTGGAGGTGGGGAGGGGCTTTCCCGTCTCCCTCCTTGTAATCTCAGATATTCTGGCATTCCTACTTGGCACAAAAGGTACTGGTGCAAAGCCATTTCAGGCCTCCAGTGCAGCCCCCCCCCCGGCTGCTGTTTCCATGGTCGCACCTTGCAAAGAGCCCCCCCCCCCATACTCCATGCACCTGACCATGACTGCTCAAGATAGCCTTAAATAAACAATTTGGAGTCCAGTAAAACCTGTTCAGAGTCTTATCTTGGGGGAGGAAGGAACTGCGCAATAGTGCTGTGTTCAGATTTCCATCCTCCTAAGTGGCAGTGATAGTAAAAAAGGGGTCTCAACCTTTCTCTGTATTTGGTCGAGAAATAAACAAGCACACCCCAATCATCCGCCTGCAGCCTTCTTTGACTCAATCTCCAGAGAGAGACTGTGTGGCATGAACTTGAGGCCTCAATGGTGAATCAAAGTTGAAGGGGTCAGCTCCACCAAAGCACCAGCCCATAAATCAGGAGTAACCCGCTGGATCTTCTCTGCAACTCATGCGCTGGGTGTTCGGATGTGACGCTAAGCCAAACTGTGTCTTAACTCCCGGTTGCACAGCAAGAGCTGGGGCAGAGCAAAATCTCCTTGAGTCCCGTAAGGGGGAAAGGGAGGATATAAACTGATGAATTAATTGATAATAAAGCAGCCACATATTTCTCACTGTGCACCCAAGGGCACTTGCTCATTTTCGCTAATTCATAGTTTGCCTGAGCATTACATGCAAATGAGACCCGTGTGTGGAGGATGGCCATGAAGATCACTAGGGATCACTAGGGAAGGGTAACTGCCAATATTGTAAGGCCTTTATGCAAATCTGTTGTGTAACCGCACTTGAAATACTGTGTACAGTTCTGGTTGCCAGGCCTCCGGAAGGAGTGTTTTAGAGCTGGGACAGGTTCAGAAAAGGCACCCGGAATGATGAAGGGGCTTGAGCAACACTCCTAAGAAGACAGGGCACACCATTGGGGGCTTTCTTTTGCTTAGGGGGAGAAAAGATGAGTAAGGGGAGATGTGACAGAGGTATGCAAAATTATGCATTATGCGAGAAAGGGGACGGAGAGAAGCTTTCCTCTCTCATAAGGCTAGAACCCATCTGGGATCATCTTATGAAGCTGAATGGCAAAGGAGACTCAGGGCAGACGGGTCGTTTTTTGTTGCAAGTTGCAATAACGATGACAAAAATTGTAAGTGACACAAAGATGCCTTAGTGAAATCACAATGCTACCGCAATATAATGATTCAACGGGATCTATTGCCCTTGAAGAGGAAGGAGGGCGTTGATCCCCAAATGCCACCACACTCCTAGGGAGTTGGGACTGCAGATGCCCCCAAGTCCTGGCATCCTCCCAGCACCACGGATCAGCCCCCCACCTTTCAGTTTCTGTACTTTCAAGACTACAGCGTTGGAGCCCCCCCCCCACTCCAAGTTGGGCAAAGGTTGTGGAGCTGCTCTGACGGAGGAGGAGAGATGGTCTAGGTGGAGTCTTGGCCAGGAGGTGTCTATTTGGGGCATTACTAAGAGGCAATCAAGTGACAAGGCAGAAACCCAAGGAATGCTATTTATAGCCCTTGTTCTGTGGCTGCTCCTATTAGATAAACAGCTTCTTGGGTATGGTTGGTGCTCAGAGCCCTTTCACCTGGGCAGGTAACACGTCCCACTTCAAGGTAGGCAAATGAGCCCAAATGGGCACCGCCTGACGTCAATCTGGATTTATCAGAAAGCGATACAGCGGAGATAAACACAAGCTTGCTCCTGGCGCAAAGGCAAACCAACACCCAGGGTCGTGCCCCAGAGCTCTGCCCCCCGCACAAGTCTTGTTTTCCCTCCACCGTTGACAGGGCACTAGAGATATATTTGCAACAACGTCTGGACTCATACACAGCCTTCTTTCGTTTTCTTTTCCCAGGACTACAGAAATGTAATCAGATAGGATTGTGACGCTGCTGAGATGCAGGCAATGTGCACCATTATTTGCATGCTTCACCCAACTACATTCACACTGTTGAACAACTTCAGGAGGGGAGAGAGACGTAAGCCCATGGAACCACGTTCCCCCCACCCACAGCATTTTCACAGAACATGTACAGAGATAGGCAGTCTCTCGGTCTCTCTCTCACGCAGAGACACACACTTCAAGGGCCAAGCGGCGGGTTCTGGGGCTCAGATTGGTCTCCTCAAGCTTTCCATGGGGCAACTTTCCCAGGCGCCTTGCAGGATGACAAACCACAGTAACATTGGATCTCTGCACTCAGCAGCAAAGTATCTCACTGGAACCTGCTCATGCTCACAAGTCCACTGAAGCATCACTTGCACGGTGATTGTGGAAGGCGGACACGGAGGCCACAGTGAAGAAAGGCCTCCAGGAGGTCTTGCAGACCAAAGGAGCATCAGAGCTGGTCTGAGATGGAAGGCCAGATATCCTCAACCTCCTGAAACCAGGGAGGCCAAAGTGGGTCACCCAAAATTCATTGCTGGGTTTTTGTGGCCTCTGCATCAGCACAACTCAGGACTGCCTTTCCTCTGTCATTTTCATTTAGCTTCTAGAATATGTCCTTTTCACACACACGCTTTTTGCTGTAATATTTGCCACCTTGGACAGTTTGAATTTTAAACCCTTAGCAGCCCTTTTGCAAATTGTTAGATATTTCTTGCAAAGTCAGCTTGCACGTTGTGGAGGGGGGGCACTTTTACTGAGCAGTGTGTTACAAAATAATGATGATGATGGTTTTTATTGCTTTATAAGTAAAATTTACAGTTGTTAGGATTATCATAAAATCTAAATGTTACCTCAAAACTCTCCCACCAAACTACCCCTCCCCCTTTGGCCCTGGTACAGCATTAGTACGTTAAAGGATGTTTAAAAGTTCTCAAAATTCATCAGACTTGTTAAAAAGATTATCAAAGTTATCAGTGCTTTTTTTTCTGGTAAAACGGGTGCTGGTACTCAGCATGAAGTTGTTCCAGTAAGTGCCACACTTTTTGACAACAACAAAAAGAGGTGCCAGCGCACTGAGAGTTATCAGAATAGATCAAAAGTATAAAAAATACTGGGGAGGTATTATGAAGTACATATTTCATGCATTCCACATTACAGCATATTGGGGTGGGGGTGGTAATACCACCCTGGATGTTTAGCTGTGATTCCTGCATTGCAGGGGGGTTGACGAGAGGACTCCCTTGGGATTCCTTCCAGTCTATGATTCCATGCTGTTTGACAGTGGAATGGACTCCCCTGGAATATGGCGGACTCTCCTTCACTGGAGGTTTTTAAGCAGAGGTTGGATGGCCATTCACCAGGGATGCTTCAGCTGAGATTTGTGTGTTGCACTAGATCTATAGTTCTATGGCTCTATCAACTCCCCTCTCTCCCACTTTCTCGCCATTGCCCTTTTTGCCTTTCCCTCATTCAATCCCTTCCTTACCTGCTCTAGGGAGGGGCCAGCCTGGCTCACAGCTTTCCCCCTGCAAATATTTGCCCAAGGTCCTTTGTCAAAGTCGCTATTTACACTGGGCGGGCTGAGCACTTGGCACATACCTGCCAAGAATGACTGCCCTCCCTTCCTTAACAGTGCCCTTTCCTTGCCCCTGGGTCAAATCCCCCCCCCCATGTCCAACTGACCCACCACTTCCCAGGGTGTTTCCTCCATGAGACACCTCCTGCTGGATGCCTCTCCATGAAGGTGACACATCCCTGCCCTTATCAGAAGCATCTTGAAGGATGGTGTGGCCAGCCACCTCCTCCTCCTCCTCCTCCTCCCCTCCCTGCTAGAAATCTCTCTCTGGAGCTTTGAGCTTCAATCCAGCTTTGGTGCTGATCGGAGGAAGGTGCACTCCTTGACCTCTGCCTGGAAAACCCTCTGGCACCTGCCCTCACCTTTGCCAGTGGCCACTGGTGCCTCAACCCATGAGACCCAATGACTGGAGAATGGGGGTGAGCCTCTTTGCTCTCTGCCTCTGGATGGGGCTGATTATGGCCTCCACAGCGGGTAAGTATTTGGGAACACAGGAGTCTTATGGATGTGGTGGGTGTGGCGGGGTGGGAACTCTGCTGCTTGGGCAACCAGCTTTTGTGGTGGGTGAATTTGGGGAAAGGGTGGAGTCACAGGAGAGTCGCCAGCCCCCTTGCCAGGGCTCAACGCATGCCAAGGCTCCTTGCAGCTCAAGCCCAGAAGCTGTCGCTCATCCACAAAATACCTAAATTATTTTTTTTAAAGAGACTCTCCTGGAGCATGTGCAGAGTCCCATTCCCTCCTCACAGAGAAACTTAACCTCAGTCAGACAAGCAACATCAGGGGAGCCAGATTGCTCTTGGATCGGACCAAACTTCTCTCTAGTCCAGTATCCCATTCCCCCCAGTGGCTGACTAGATGCCCCAGTGAGAAGCCCACAAGCCAGGGCAGCAGCCCTCTCCTGATGATTTTCTCCCCACTGTGGAAGACCCCCTCTGATCCTCATACACGACCATTATGACTATTAGCTACGGAAAGCCATGATTTTGTCCAATCCTCTTCCAAAGCCATCCACCTTGGCGGCTGTCACTACATCTTGCTGGAAGGAGTCCCATGGTTTAACTGTGTGCTGTGTGAAGAAGGGCTTTCTTTTCTTTCTCCATTCTGAGACTCTCACTCCTCAGCTTCATTTGATGGCCCTGTTTGGGTTCCAGGCAGCTTTCTGCCGGTGGGTTTCTGGAGCATATCCCCTAATTTGTTTGCAGGGAGATTAGAAGATGTTTGCTTTCTAACGATTATAAAGATTATAAAACAAGCGTTATCACTGCACACTTTCCAGGGCATTTCCCTGCCACTTTCTTTTCCCATTTTCTAAAAAGATATATGTTTATTTAGTTTTCAAAAGTTTACCATCAACAATACCCTATGTTTAATTTATCAATTGACTTCCCATCCCCCCTCCATGATGTTCAATGCTTATCCTTTAATGCTGCATATTTTAACTTACAACCACTCGGTTTATACATCCCAAATTATTAGCCTTAATGTATTTCCACTGTTGCTCATATTTCAAATCCTGCCTGAGTTTCCACGCAATTTAGAATAGTTCTTTAGATATTCTACAAAAGGTTTCCAATCCTCAAAGAATGTTTTGTTACTTTGATCTCTAATTTGTTCCCTGCCACTTTCCTTATTGCAAACATTCCCATCTGCTGAGGAAGAGGGTTTTCTGCACAGGAGCTATCAATGAACTGTAAATGCGCAAACTTGATTTGCTGGTGCACGTCGTCCACACTTCCGCTTTTTCCACCACTCCCCCCACCCCAGGAAAACTTGCTCTTTACCGCTCAGTTGGAACAAACGTCCATCGGGTTTTCCTCAGATTGACGTTTGCGCCGATTCAGCAGTAAGGAGAAGGCAATGGAAAACTGCTCGGACTCGTTCCTAGAAAACATGAAACAAGCAGAAAACCTCTCGGACCCGTGCTTTGTAGGCTTGGGACAAGTGTGGGCAAGCCCTGAATTCTGCCTGAATGTGGTGGGTGGGGGGAGGTCTCTGTGGGCCAAATTTGTGGGTTTGGCTGGCAGTGCAATGAGAGTGGGTGGGCGGAAACTAAGGTTATCCCTTCCTGAGTCCATCCAGCCACAGCCAACATCCTTCTGTTCTGTAAATGCCAATTTTCACCTGGTGAGCCTTCAAGTCCTGGAGTAACCACAGGAAAGAACAAGAACTTTATTTGTTTATTTAAAGGTGGTTTCAGGTGATAAAAGACACGGGTGGCAGGGGACTCACATTGCACCTTCTATGCCCCCCTCCCCCCGCCTTTATAGGCAACTGGCAGGACCCAGATTGGGTGTTGTCACAAGTCACACCTAGTTTTATCCTCGACATATTTGACATTGAGGCAGAAAGAATGGCTGCAGGAGGCTGAAGGCTCAGGACCTCTCAGCTGGTGGTGGTCAGGAAGCTGGGAGAGACCAGGATTCAAATCCCCACTCAGCCTTGTAGCCCACTGGGCGATCTTGGGCCAGTCACATTCCCTCACAGCCTAACCTACGTCAGAGTGTGTCTGTAAGGCCAAAAGGAGAGGAGGGAGACGTGGGAACATCACCTTGAGGTCCTTAGAGATAAGACAGGGTGTAAATGCAATAATAAAATGGGAATTTGCTGCTGCCCACCCCTCCCTCGCCTGCTCACTCACTGCTGCCCACCTGCTCTCCCTCCTCCCTGTCCCCCTTGTACCTTCCTCTGGAGCCTCCTCCTCCTCCTCCTCCTCTGTCTTGGAAGAAACTGTGCCCACCTGCACAGCCTCCTCCACCAGCGCCACAAATATGCCGTGAGTGGCGACGTGTGGGTCAAGTAAGTTTTCCTTCTGTTTTTGGGTCCCGTTCTCTGGTGTGGCCAGAGCGTGGGAGCCAAAATCATAGAATCATAGAATCATAGAATCATAGAGTTGGAAGAGACCACAAGGGTCATCCAGTCCAACCCCCTGCCAAGCAGGAAACACCATCAAAGCATTCCTGACAGGTGGCTGTCAAGCCTCTGCTTAAAGACCTCCAAAGAAGGAGACTCCACCACACTCCTTGGCAGCAAATTCCACTGTCGAACAGCTCTTACTGTCAAGAAATTCTTCCTAATGTTTAGGTGGAATCTTCTTTCTTGTAGTTTGAATCCATTGCTCCGTGTCCGCTTCTCTGGAGCAGCAGAAAACAACCTTTCTCCCTCCTCTATATGACATCCTTTTATGTATTTGAACATGGCTATCATATCACCCCTTAACCTTCTCTTCTCCAGGCTAAACATACCCAGCTCCCTAAGCCGTTCCTCATAAGGCATCGTTTCCAGGCCTTTGACCATTTTGGTTGCCCTCCTCTGGACACGTTCCAGCTTGTCAATATCCTTCTTGAACTGTGGTGCCCAGAACTGGACACAGTATTCCAGGTGAGGTCTGACCAGAGCGGAATACAGTGGTACTATTACTTCCCTTGATCTAGATGCTATACTCCTATTGATGCAGCCCAGAATTGCATTGGCTTTTTTAGCTGCTGCATCACACTGTTGACTCATGTCAAGTTTGTGGTCTACCAAGACTCCTAGATCCTTTTCACTTGTACTGCTCTCAAGCCAGGTATCACCCATCCTGTATTTGTGCCTTTCATTTTTTTTGCCCAAGTGTAGTACTTTACATTTCTCCCTGTTAAAATTCATCCTGTTTGCCTTGGCCCAGTTCTCTAATCTGTTAAGGTCATTTTGAAGTGTGATCCTGTCCTCTGGGGTATTAGCCACCCCTCCCAATTTGGTGTCATCTGCAAACTTGATCAGGATGCCCTCAAGCCCATCATCCAAGTCATTGATAAAGATGTTGAATAAGACTGGGCCCAAGACAGAACCCTGTGGCACCCCACTAGTCACTTCTCTCCAGGATGAAGAGGAGCCATTGATGAGCACCCTTTGGGTTCGGTCAGTCAGCCAGTTACAAATCCAATGAATGGTAGCATTGTCTAGCCCGCATTTTACCAGCTTCTTTACAAGAATATCATGGGGCACCTTGTCAAAGGCCTTGCTGAAATCAAGATAGGCTACATCCACAGTGTTCCCTTCGTCTACCAGGCTTGTAATTCTGTCAAAAAATGAGATCAGATTAGTCTGACATGACTTATTTTTCAGAAACCCATGCTGACTTTTAGTGATCACAGCGTTCCTTTCTAGGTGCTCACAGACCGTTTGCTTAATGATCTGCTCTAGAATCTTTCCTGGTATTGATGTCAGGCTGACTGGGCGGTAATTGTTTGGGTCCTCTCTTTCCCCCTTTTTGAAAATAGGGACAACATTTGCCCTCCTCCAGTCTGCTGGGACTTCACCTGTTTTCCAAGAATTCTCAAAGATTACTGCCAGTGGTTCTGAAATCACCTCTGCCAGTTCTTTTAATACTCTGGGATGTAGTTCATCTGGCCCTGGAGACTTGAATACATCTAAACTAGCCAAGTGTGCTTGTACTACCTCCTTACTTATTCTGGGCTGAGTTTCCCCTGCTGAATCATCTGCTCCATATTCTTCAGGTCGGGCATTGTTTTCTTTTTTGGAGAAGACTGAGGCAAAGAAGGTATTGAGGAGTTCTGCCCTTTCTGCGTCCCCTGTTCGCATTTCACCTTCTTCTCCTCTAAGTGACCCCACTGTTTCCTTGTTCTTCCTTTTGCTACGGACATACCCATAAAAACTCTTTTTATTGCTTTTAACCTCTCTAGCAAGCCTGAGTTCATTCTGTGCTTTAGCTTTTCTGACTTTGTCTCTACATGTGCTGGCTATTTGTTTGAATTCCTCTCTGGTGGTTTCCCCCTTTTTCCATTTCTTGTACATATCCCTTTTAAATCTTAACTCAGTTAAAAGTTCATTAGATAGCCACCCTGGCTTCTTTAGGCACCTTCCATGTTTTCGTCTCATTGGTACTGCTTGAAGTTGTGCTTTTAATATCTCCCTTTTAACAAACTCCCATCCATCATGAACTCCCTTCCCTTTTAGTATTACTGACCATGGGATCACACCCAGCATTTCCCTAAGTTTTCTGAAGTCGGCTTTCTTAAAGTCTAGAATTTGAGTCTTAGTATGCTTGGTTGCTCCTTTCTGATGTATAATAAACTCCAGAAGAGCATGATCACTCCCACCTAATGATCCTACCACTTCTACCCCACTAACCAGGTCATCACTATTGGTTAGGACCAGATCTAAAATGGCTGATCCTCTTGTTGCTTCTTCCACTTTCTGGACAATGAAATTGTCTGCAAGGCCAGCGAGGAATCTGTTCGACCTTATGCTCTTGGCTGAGTTTGACATCCAACAAATATCAGGATAGTTGAAATCCCCCATTACTACTATCTCATTTCCTTTTGAATGCTTGGTCATCTGTTCCAGGAAGGCATCATCTATGTCCTCAGTTTGGCTTGGGGATCTATAGTAAACTCCCACCATGAGATCACTGTTATTTTTCTCTCCCTTAATTTTGACCCAGATACTCTCAATTTGGCTTTGAAGTTTTAAATCATGGATCTCTTCACAGGTATACACATCCCTGACATATAACGCCACTCCTCCTCCTTTCCTGTTTGGTCTATTTCTCTTAAATAGATTGTATCCCTCTATTACTACATTCCAATCATGAGACTCATCCCACCAGGTTTCAGTGATGCCTATTATGTCGTATTTAGTTTGCTGTACCAAGAGCTCAAGTTCATCTTGTTTATTTCCCATGCTCTGTGCATTTGTATACAGACATTGAAAACCATTGATCATTCCCCCTAGTCTCCTACTTAAGGATTTTTTCCTCCCACCACTAGGTCTGTGTGCTGTTTGCTCCATTTGGTCCTTGACTTTTGGATGATCATCTTCAGCATTTGATAGACTCCTACCTTCAGGACCACTGTCTCCCTCCCCCACATAAGTCAGTTTAAAGCCCTCCTGATGAGGTTTTTGAGATTGTTGGCAAAAACATTCCTCCCAACCCTTGTGAGGTGCAGCCCATCACTTGCCAGAAGTCCATCTTCAAGAAACTGCAGACCGTGATCTAAGAAACCAAACCGTTCCTGCCGGCACCATTTGCGAAGCCAGTTGTTCACTTCTCCTATTTTCCCCTCTCTTCCTGGGCCACGGCGTTCAACTGGGAGGACAGATGAGATGACAATTTGTGCATTTAATTGCTTCAGCTTCCTGCCCAGAGCCTCATAATCACTTTTGATCTTCTGGAGGCTATGGCTTGCGGTGTCATTGGTTCACACATGGACTAAAAGGAAGGGGTTTTTATCCGTGGGTTTAATTATCCCTTGCAGCCGTTCTGTAACATCATGGATCTTGGCCCCGGGGAGACAGCATACCTCTCGCGACATCTTGTCAGGCCCACAGATCACTGCTTCCGTACCCCTCAGTAGGGAATCCCCTATCACTACTACACGCCTCCTCTTAGGCTTGGTCGGGATCCTTACATGTGCTGTCCCTTCCAAGGTCGCCTGCACATTCCCAGAGGACTGACTATGTTGCTCGTCTTCATATACCTCATCAACTGTGATGAGGGAGAGATCTTCCAATGGAGTCTGTTCTTCATCTTCCAGATTTGAGAGCACTTCAAATCGATTTTGTAGTTCTAAACACTCAGAGCGATCCCTGGGCATTCTACTTCTGTGAGTCACGTTCCTCCATACATCTGGCTCCTGAGTTGGGGAACTGATCTCCTCCTCAGAGATGTGCCCTGTCTCCTGCTTGGTGGAGACAGTGTGCTCTGCTGCATCCAAGAAAAGCTCCAGCTCTTTAATTTTCTGGAGCGTAGATACACGGGCCTGAAGTTGCTGGACCTTGTCTTCGAGTAGGGCAACCAACTTGCAGTTGCTGCAGGTGTAGCTGTCTACAACCTTTGGCAAGAAGACAAACATTGCGCAGGAATTACAGGCGACTACAGTTGTTCCCTCCCCCTTCTGAAGTTGCCGGACCTTGTCTTCTAGTAGGGCAACCAACTTGCACTTGCTGCAGGTGTAGCTGCCTACATCCTTTGGCAAGAAGGCAAACATTGCGCAGGAATTGCAGGTGACTACAGTTGTTCCCTCACCCTCCATCTTGAAGCTTGAAGTCAGGACACTCAAAAAAGAAGCCTAGGTCTCCCCAAGTAAACGTTTGAGACTAGCTCTCCTCTATCAAAAGATAGGTCAAACTGCGCGCGCCGTCAGGCGCGCGCCGCTGCCCTCTAGGCACTGATTAGCTCCGCCCACAGCTAGTCACCAGACAAACACACACACACAAGCCAGAAACAAACTCTCTCACACACACAAGCCTGGGAAACACACAAACAAATAAGGAAACAAATAAGCACACAAACTTAATCACACACAGCCCCAAAAAGACAAACCCACAAAACCTACAAGCTCAGCTCACCTTCTGCTCCCTCCTCAGTCGCTGCCCTCCAGGCACTGATTAGCTCCGCCCACAGCTAGTCACCAGACAAACACACACACACAAGCCAGAAACAAACTCTCTCACACACACAAGCCTTCTGCTCCCTCCTCAGTCGCTGCCCTCCAGGCACTGATTAGCTCCGCCCACAGCTAGTCACCAGACAAACACACACACACAAGCCAGAAACAAACTCTCTCACACACACAAGCCTTGTGCTCCCTCCTCAGTCGCTGCCCTCCAGGCACTGATTAGCTCCGCCCACAGCTAGTCACCAGACAAACACACACACACAAGCCAGAAACAAACTCTCTCACACACACAAGCCTTGTGCTCCCTCCTCAGTCACTGCCCTCCAGGCACTGATTAGCTCCGCCCTACAAGCTCAGTTCACCTTTTGCCTACTTCCTCAGTCGCTGCCCTCTAGGCACTGATTAGTTCCGCCCACAGCTAGTCACCAGACAAACACACACACACAAGCCAGAAACAAACTCTCTCACACACACAAGCCTGGGAAACACACAAACAAATAAGGAAACAAATAAGCACACAAACTTAATCACACACAGCCCCAAAAAGACAAACCCACAAAACCTACAAGCTCAGCTCACCTTGTGCTCCCTCCTCAGTCGCTGCCCTCCAGGCACTGATTAGCTCCGCCCACAGCTAGTCACCAGACAAACACACACACACAAGCCAGAAACAAACTCTCTCTCACACACAAGCCTGGGAAACACACAAACAAATAAGGAAACAAATAAGCACACAAACTTAATCACACACAGCCCCAAAAAGACAAACCCACAAAACCTACAAGCTCAGCTCACCTTGTGCTCCCTCCTCAGTCGCTGCCCTCCAGGCACTGATTAGCTCCGCCCTACAAGCTCAGTTCACCTTTTGCCTACTTCCTCAGTCGCTGCCCTCTAGGCACTGATTAGCTCCGCCCTACAAGCTCAGCTCACCTTTTGCCTACTTCCTCAGTCGCTGCCCTCTAGGCACTGATTAGCTCCGCCCACAGCTAGTCACCAGACAAACACACACACACAAGCCAGAAACAAACTCTCTCACACACACAAGCCTGGGAAACACACAAACAAATAAGGAAACAAATAAGCACACAAACTTAATCACACACAGCCCCAAAAAGACAAACCCACAAAACCTACAAGCTCAGCTCACCTTGTGCTCCCTCCTCAGTCGCTGCCCTCCAGGCACTGATTAGCTCCGCCCACAGCTAGTCACCAGACAAACACACACACACAAGCCAGAAACAAACTCTCTCACACACACAAGCCTTGTGCTCCCTCCTCAGTCGCTGCCCTCCAGGCACTCCTGCCCTCCAGGCACTGATGAGACATCCGGGATTGGGATTGGAAGCCAGTGAGGCTCCTGTCAGCCTGGGATGCCCCACTTAACACAGGACAGTTGTGCGGTATGAATTCGGGTTTTTCATGGATTGCTGTCTGTTCCGATTTAGAGCTAAAGAGTGGGTTTTCTCTGGGAAAGGAGTGGGGCCTGTTCTTGTTCTTAACGAGGTCTTTAATTATTGGATTTGTATCTGACACTTCCTCTGGAAAGAGGCCAGGGTGGCAAAAGACAGAGATCAAGCAGAGCGATAGCTCCAGGAGCCGCTTGGGTCTGGAAGCACATTCTTAGAAGCAGACAGACAAGGCCATTGATTTCCACATTTGGTCTCCACAGGAAATATGACCAGAGTGTTCAGTTCCCCCCTCACACACTTTAAACAGTAGCTATAAAACGTCCATAGTTTCTTTTAGCTTGGCAATTGGAATGATAGAATTTTAGGATTGGAAGAGATCTAGGAGGTCATCTAGTGAAACCCTACTAGCGGGAGACCTGCCATGCATGAGTCCGGCAGCTCTTGCTTGTCCCTGACGGGTGGGCAGCCCATTCTTTGCTTAATATCCCTCCAGTGACTGGGAGCCCACCATCACCACCTGAGGCACTCGATATTCCCCTGCCAAGCAGCTCATGCCATTGGGAAGCTCCTCCTCTTGCTCAGTCAGAATCTGTCATTTCCCTGCCGATTCCACCCACTGGTGCTAGTCCTGCCTTCTGGAATGGCAGAAAACACGAGTCTGCGCCATCTTTTCCATGGCACCCCTGTAAGCATTATAAGACTGCTGTCACCATGGGTCCCTTTCACCTTCCCTTTGCCAGGGCCAACCTACCCAGTTCTTTCAGTCAGTCCTTGTAGAATCATAGAATCATAGGGTTGGAAGGGATCCTGAGGGTCATCCAGTCCACCCCCTGTGATGCAGGAATCTTTTGCCCAACGTGGGGCTCTCACCTATAACACTGAGATATTGATAAAGAGTCTCATGCTCTACCAACTGAGCCATGGTCTTTGTTTCCATCCTGGTCACCTTCAACTTTGTCCTTCTTAAAAGGTGGCACCCAGAAACAGACAGAGCCTGACAAGCATAGAATAGAGTGGATCTATTGCTTCTTGTGGTCTGGACTTGTTATGATATTGTGTGCGCCTGCTTATTTTGCCTTTGATTGTGTTAGCTTTTTACGCAGCTGCTACACATTGCTGGCTTAGAGTTAGCTTGTGAGAAACCAATGAGACACCTAGATCCCTTTCACATGTCCTACCACCAAGCCAGGTCTACCCTCCATCCCATACTTGTGTCCTTGATTCCGAAGCATTACTGCTTCTGTATGTGGAGGCAATCAGGGACCCAGGTGGCACTGTGGGTTAAACCACAGAGCCTAGGGCTTGCTGATCAGAAGGTCGGCAGTTCGAATCCCTGCGACGGGGTGAGCTCCCGTTGCTCAGTCCCAGCTCCTGCCCACCTAGCAGTTCGAAAGCATGTCAAAGTGCAAGTAGATAAATAGGAACCGCTCTGGCGCGAAGGTAAACGGCGTTTCCGTGTGCTGCTCTGGTTCGCCAGAAGCGGCTTTGTCATGCTGGCCACATGACCCGGAAACTGTACGCTATTGGCTCCCTCGGCCAATAAAGCAAGATGAGCGCCGCAACCCCAGAGTTGGACACGACTGGACCTAATGGTCAGGGGTCCCTTTACCTTTACCTTATGTAGAGGCAAAGCCAAGCCATCTTGGCTAGTAGCCATTGATAACCCTCTCCTTCATGAATTTGCCATGTCCTCTTTTAAAGCCATCCAAGTTGGTGGCCACCCCAGCCTCCTGCGGAAGGGAGTTCCACAGTTTAACTCCATGCTGTGTATATATTTACACAGCATGGAGTTAAACTGTGGAACTCCCTTCTGTCCTAAATATTATCTATCCTAAATCTTCCAATATTCAGCTTCTTTGGATGTCCACAGGTTCAAGTATTAAGAGAGGTGGAGAAAAACTTTCCTCTATCCACTTTCTCCATGCCATGCATGATTCTAACAAACTTCTATTATGTTGCCTCTTTCTCACCTTTTCTAAACTACCAAGTCCCTTTCTTCATAGGGACTTTCCCCTCCATTCCTTTGATTGTTTTCGTTGCCTTTGTCTGAACCTTTTCCAAATCTACCATATCGTATTTGAGGTGATAAGAACTGCACACAGTAGTCCAAAAGGGGTTAAATAATAAAAGAATAGGAGAATTGGATGGGACCCCAGGACTCATTTAGTCCAACCCTCTGGCAAGGCAGGAATTACAACTAAAGCATCCATGACAGATGGCCATCCAACCTCTGCTTAAAAGCCTCTAAAGAAGGGGAGTCCACACCTCCCGATGGAGCCTGTTCCACAGTTGACAAGCTCTTGCCAATAGATTGTTCTTCCTAATGTTTGATTGGAATCTCATTTTTTGTAACTTTAATCCATTGAATTGGGTCCTCCCCTCTGCAGCAGAAAACAAGCTTCAGGGGGGCAGGCCCTCACTTTATGCCACCTTTGTAGATCTTAAAGCAGCCTTCGACAAAGTCCCCAGAACCAGACTTTGGGACAGACTTCGTGCCACCACTATCGACAGAAGGCTATTGTATTTATGACAGGCAATCCACTCAAATACGGCCCTTAGAGTCAGGTGTAGCCATCTAGGGCATCTTAGAACTTATAAGGGAGTCAGGCAGGGGTGCCTTTTGGCCCCTTTACTATTTAAATAACCTGGTGAACACTCTTAAATAACCTGGTGAACACTCTTAAATAACCTGGTGAACACTCTTAAATAACCTGGTGAACACTCTATTTAAATAACTGTATCTAAATAACCTGGTGAACACTCTTAATAACCTGGATTTCCATCCTCCAAAGATAGCAAATCGGCACATCTCGGTTCTGTTGTATGCCGAAGACGCAGTAATTCTCTCCAGAAACCCCATAGGGCTAAGAAGAGCTTTAAGAAAACTAGCAGCCTACTGTGATACAGAACGCCTTACAATAAATTACCAGAAGACAAAGATTCTTGCCTTCGGGGAAAAACCAAGGATCAGAAATTGGGAACTCCAAGGCCATAAATTACAACAAGTTTTGAATTATAAGTACCGGTACCTGGGAATGGCGGTCCAGGCTTCAGGATCCAACAAAATCCATATAAATTCTACTGGGAGTGCTGGAGAAAGCTCTGCAAATTCCATCCTCAAATTCTTTAGAACCAAAGGGGTTTTTTTATGTCCCCGCGGCCCTAAAACTATACAAGGCCAAAACATTGGCTCAGCTCATCTATGGATCCTTCTTGGACCCACCATCTTCTTCCTTCACTCCTCTCGAGACAGTTCAATCTAAACTCCTCAGAGCCCTCCTGCAAGTCCCCAGATGCGTTTCAAACGCTTGGGTCAGATTAGAAACAGGGTTAATGAGAGTTGAGGCTTACATTAGATTAACATCAATTTATAAATGGCTGACACTAAAATTGCACCCCCGAGGCATAGCCCCACTGATCCTGTGCAACCAGTTCCAGTCTGGCTGGCAGTTAGCAGTCCTGAACACTTCCCAGAGACTGGGCTTTGCTCCCCAAGACCTTTTGGATTTGGGCCTGGATCAAGCAAGATCTGAGGTCAGACAAAGAATTGTGGATTCCGAGAGACAGCAGGACTGCTTGAGGTCCCCTGATTTTATAATAGCAGAAAACGAGAGATACGTTGCTGCCCCAGCAGCATATCTCTACTTTCTCGAATCCAGAAACTCAAGAAGGGCCTTGTTACGGAAAAATCCCAGGCACGAGTCCTCTCAGCAACCTGGCCCTTCGGACTGGAGGTCCGTGGTACTACGGAGCAAAGGATGAAACTGACCAGCCGCTGGAGCAAGGACAAAGTCACTTTATTGCGCAACAGGTTCGAGTAACAGAGACTGAACCCTGAACAAAGGGTGACAGAAACTTTTAAAACTTCCCGCTATAACCCAGAATACAGTTCGAAATACATCACAACTATGTCACTAAAATGTCAAGAAAGGGTGGAGAGTAGGAGGGTACAACAGGATTAACATATGGCTAAACAAGATTAACATACAGGTGATGGGTTACAGGAACAAGTAAATGGCCCTTGGGTGGGTCTACAATACATCTTGAGTATCTTCCATGGAAAAACAATGGGAAGCACCTTGGGAGTTGTCTGGCACCTTGGAAACCTGAGGATGGGTGCTTGAGAAAGGATTACCCAGGTGGGGCATTTCCTCTAGCACCTGGTGTGTACGTGGTGTTCTGCTTAGGGGATTATGGAGGACCAGGGAGACCTGGAGGGCAAGGTCAGCAGGATGCACAAACAGGGAGAATCCATGGAGCCTGTGATTTTCTATGAATTTCTAAAGGTTTTAAGGCTCTGTATGTGTTCAGAGTTCAACTTGATACAATGTATCCAAATAGTATTAATTGTGTGTGTGCTTGTATTACAACTTGTGGGGTGAAAGTGGGAAACTAGAGGGGGGGGGAGACCCGGGCGAAAGAGGGCCCCGCACTGGCTGCTGCTGTCTCTGCGGCAAGTGGAGGGGAAAGACACCAAGAGGGGGGGTACCCCTCCTCAGCTACCCGTATCAGCCTTTACTCTTGCCCGAAGTTTGGCGCTACCCTCACCAGTTCTGGAAGGATCCTTTGGAAAAGTCCCATACGATCAGAGACTTTGCGCCTGCCCACTGGAGGAAGTAGGAAGCCCCGAACATTTATTTTTTAGATGGCCCTTTTATGACGAGGTACACAGAGACACCATTGCCCCCTATTGGAGAGGCTTGCTGACCTTCCAGATAAGCCTAAACTAAATGCCCTCATCTTAGGCAAAGATCAAAAGACAACCTGGATGGTAGCCAGATTCTGCACGTAGATTTGCAGGCGCAGTCTATCCTCCCGGAACAAACTAGTCTGCGGGGAAAATAGTCGAAGTGAGCCCCCAGGGTGATAGGGTCAATCTGTATGGTATCTCAAATTTTAAACTCTTAGGTTCTCACTTGTCTGTTTAATTTAATTTTAAGTCTTAAGTTGTTTGCTGTATATTGTTTTAAATGCATATTTTACTTTTGTGAAAGTCATCCTATATGTGCCTTTTGAGCTGGTTTTTAACCATAATAAACAAATCAATCAATCAAGCTTTAGGTATTTGAAGATGGCTATCATATCTGCTCCCAATCTCCTCTTTTCCAGACTAAACATACAAAACTCGTCTCCTCCTTCTGTAGGGAGTAGCAGGAATCATCCTATGGGCTGTGCCTTCCAAAGGCTGCTTGGAGTGTTCTGGGGTCTGCTTCTGTTGTTCTCGAGTCTTCCCCTCTTCACAGAATCACAGAATCACAGAATCATAGAGTTGGAAGAGACCACAAGGGCCATCCAGTCCAACCCCCTGCCAAGCAGGAAACACCATCAAAGCATTCCTGACAGGTGGCTGTCAAGCCTCTGCTTAAAGACCTCCAAAGAAGGAGACTCCACCACACTCCTTGGCAGCAAATTCCATTGTCGAACAGCTCTTACTGTCAAGAAATTCTTCCTAATGTTTAGGTGGAATCTTCTTTCTTGTAGTTTGAATCCATTGCTCCGTGTCCGCTTCTCTGGAGCAGCAGAAAACAACCTTTCTCCCTCCTCTATATGACATCCTTTTATATATTTGAACATGGCTATCATATCACCCCTTAACCGTCTCTTCTCCAGGCTAAACATACCCAGCTCCCTAAGCCGTTCCTCATAAGGCATCGTTTCCAGGCCTTTGACCATTTTGGTTGCCCTCCTCTGGACACGTTCCAGCTTGTCAATATCCTTCTTGAACTGTGGTGCCCAGAACTGGACACAGTATTCCAGGTGGGGTCTGACCAGAGCGGAATACAGTGGTACTATTACTTCCCTTGATCTAGATGCTATACTCCTATTGATGCAGCCCAGAATTGCATTGGCTTTTTTAGCTGCTGCATCACACTGTTGACTCATGTCAAGTTTGTGGTCTACCAAGACTCCTAGATCCTTTTCACTTGTACTGCTCTCAAGCCAGGTATCACCCATCCTGTATTTGTGCCTTTCATTTTTTTTGCCCAAGTGTAGTACTTTACATTTCTCCCTGTTAAAATTCATCCTGTTTGCCTTGGCCCAGTTCTCTAATCTGTTAAGGTCATTTTGAAGTGTGATCCTGTCCTCTGGGGTATTAGCCACCCCTCCCAATTTGGTGTCATCTGCAAACTTGATCAGGATGCCCTCAAGCCCATCATCCAAGTCATTGATAAAGATGTTGAATAAGACTGGGCCCAAGACAGAACCCTGTGGCACCCCACTAGTCACTTCTCTCCAGGATGAAGAGGAGCCATTGATGAGCACCCTTTGGGTTCGGTCAGTCAGCCAGTTACAAATCCACTGAATGGTAGCATTGTCTAGCCCGCATTTTACCAGCTTCTTTACAAGAATATCATGGGGCACCTTGTCAAAGGCCTTGCTGAAATCAAGATAGGCTACATCCACAGTGTTCCCTTCGTCTACCAGGCTTGTAATTCTGTCAAAAAATGAGATCAGATTAGTCTGACATGACTTATTTTTCAGAAACCCATGCTGACTTTTAGTGATCACAGCGTTCCTTTCTAGGTGCTCACAGACCGTTTGCTTAATGATCTGCTCTAGAATCTTTCCTGGTATTGATGTCAGGCTGACTGGGCGGTAATTGTTTGGGTCCTCTCTTTTCCCCTTTTTGAAAATAGGGACAACATTTGCCCTCCTCCAGTCTGCTGGGACTTCACCTGTTTTCCAGGAATTCTCAAAGATTACTGCCAGTGGTTCTGAAATCACCTCTGCCAGTTCTTTTAATACTCTGGGATGTAGTTCATCTGGCCCTGGAGACTTGAATACATCTAAACTAGCCAAGTGTTCTTGTACTACCTCCTTACTTATTCTGGGCTGTGTTTCCCCTGCTGAATCATCTGCTCCATATTCTTCAGGTCGGGCATTGTTTTCTTTTTTGGAGAAGACTGAGGCAAAGAAGGTATTGAGGAGTTCTGCCCTTTCTGCGTCCCCTGTTCGCATTTCACTATCTTCTCCTCTAAGTGACCCCACTGTTTCCTTGTTCTTCCTTTTGCTACGGACTGTTAGAGGAAATTCCTGGGTTAGAGGTTGCTCAGCACCCAGCCCTACGAGAGAAGCCCGTGGTTCGCAGCGGAGATCAAAGGAGAACAGCCAGTAGTTGGAGCAAAGGCAAAGGAGTTTATTGCGCAACAGGTTACAGCCACGGGACTGGACCCAGAACAAAGGGCGACAGAAACTTTTAAAACTTCCCGCTACAACCCAGAATACAGTTCACCATACATCACAACTACATCACTAATACATCAGCAAAACGTCAGGAAGGGGTGGAGAGTAGGAGGGTACAGGAAAATTATCATATGGGTAAACAAGATTAGCATACAGGTGATGGGTCACAGGAACAGGTAAAGGACACTTGGGTGGGTCAAATATACATTTTGAGTGGCAACCGGGGAAGAACAATGAGAAGCATCCAGGAGACTGTCTGTCATCTTGGAAACCTGATGATGGGTGCTTGAGAGGATTGCCCAGGTGTGGCATTTCCTGGAGCACCTTGGGTGTGCGTATGTGATGTTCTGCTTAGGGGATTATGGCAGACCAGGGGTGACCTGGGGGGGCAAGGCCAGCAGGAGTAGAAGGGCACAAACAGGGAGAAAATCCATGGAGGCTGTGATTTTAAATGAATTTCCAAAGGTTTAAAGGCTCTGCACATGCTCAGGATATATTGATACAATATATCCAAATAGTATTAATAACCACTTGAAACTGAGTTTCACGAGGGTTTGTGTGTGTGCTTGTATTACAACCTGTGGGGTAAAGGGGAAACTAGAGAAAAGGGGGGTGAGACCCGGGCGAAAGAGGGTCCCGCACTGGCTGCCGCTGTCTCTGCGGCAAGCGGAGGGGAAAGACAGCAAGAAGGGGGGGTACCCCTCCTCAGCTACCCCTAACAGTCCCGCACTCGGAGATAAGATTTGTATCAGGTTCGAAGAACCACAAATCCTTTTCTCCGCACCCTAAACTTCTGAAAGGGACTTGCATGTCACATAGGTGGAGATAGAATTACTAAATTACTAGTGGCAGTTTAAGACTTTGGGAGAAAGAATTTTCAATAGTGGTCTATGCTTTACATTCAGCAGGAAAGTGACTAAAAATGTGTTTGCTTTGTCTCTGTCCTTTCCGTGTGTTCCCAGGTTCCATAGCTAGCAGTCCTCTGGGGTCTCTCGACCTTCAGCATACCACAGACAACACCCACCAACATGCATCCCTGGTATGGGCTTGCATTTGCTTGACCCAAAGCAGTACCCCATGTGCTTAGGTGTGACACTCCCTGGAGAGAAAATGCCCCACCTGCCCACCTTTGGGGACCCTTCGGCTTTGGTCCTGGGCTCACAAAGGGGTGTGCCGGTGTTCTTCGCTGTTTAAAGGGACGAAAGCCAATGGTACCTTGGATACACTTGCCAAATTCAAACTGAGTCCAATCAGGATTTATATAGGCCCATGGTTCTTTCCAAACCAATCTGTTAAAAAAACCTTAAAGAAAAGGGCACCTGTTCAAATTGGGTGATTTAATTCTATAAGGGATCACTCTTGCTAAATCAAAGCATAGACGGTTTCCTGTTATCTGGGCTTTCATGGATCCTGAAGCTTCTTCTTGGTAAAATTTAAATGTGTCCAATTGAGATGAAAAAATAAGGGGGGCAAGAGAAATTATGGGGAAAACCTTAAAATTCACTGCATGCTATCTGGGGGGGAAAGAACCTTATTCCATGTGTGGTGGACGTGTCCCCAAATAAATAAAACTTGGGACATGATCTATGAGGAACTAAAAACAACAAGCAAACAAATGTTAACACGTATTCACAAAGAAACCTGAAGCATTCCTACTTGGCATTCACACGATAAAAGAGGGTGGGATTGGTTCAAAACTACCTGATAAAATATGATTCTAAAATAATACTTGGGTGTGTTTAGGCTAATTTCACAGATATACAAGAAAACTGAGATTAATAAATAACACAGAACAATTGCTACTTAAGGACAGTATTGAAACCGCAAGAGATAGAGAGAAGTCATAGAAGGGATTCAAATAATTTTCTGGAACAGAAAGAAAGTGACTGCAAAGAAATAAAGAAGTAGCACAAATAAAATAAAACTAAAATAAGATAAATATAATAAAATGGATAGAGAAGGTTGGTACAGAGTGCCAGGTGGGACAAGGAAATCATGTAGTATATGAGAATCTTCCATGGGAAAACTTGGGGTGTAGGCCAAACCCTTCTGTTGTTCATAGTTAGGCACTCTATATTATACAGAAACCATTGCTCACATAAATTGGGTCCCCCCCTTTGTGGAAACAACACAGTATCAGACACATTTCAGCATTCATACATAATAACACATAATACACAAAACATACAAATTAACTCTACACAAACTGCATATCTTGAGGCAATCCTGTGATCTTGAGACGATTCTTGCTACTCTTAAATGCATCTCCAACCTTGGGCACAAGGGCATTTCTTGCTTGCCTTTGAGTCACTGGGAGGAACATAACAGCACTTCCAAACCTTGCTGAAAAGTTATATATATATATATATATTTTAGGTCCTATCCTTCTTAGGTTGTGGTCAAGGAGATAAAATGCCCTTCATAATTCAGTTATTCAGTTCCTCAAGTCCTTTATGGGAAGAAATTGTTGTGGCCATTGTGATGCATTGGCAAGTTGCTTAGCTGGTGAGGAGATGGTCTTATCATTTTGGTCTCCTGTAAAACATCCTTTGAAAATAGGCCTGCAGGGGGGATTGGGGTCTGAAGACATATTTAGTTAAAAAGGAAAAGGAGGAAGATAATAGTCAAGAAAGGGGAGAATATTCTAGAAATTTCTTCTTGGGAAGCTGTAAATAATACAAAATCATAGTTAAGCAATTCATTCATTTAAATATTATTATCCTTTACATTTAATCACTACTGTTATTTTCTGCTCAGTCTAATATATATATTTTCACTTAGTTTGGCTGTGGAAGAAAGATGGGACAAAGATTTTGTTAATTTGGACACAATTGGCAAGTTATTAAATATTTTCTTTATGTGGGTTAGAGTATTCTTAGAGGTCCACCTATCCTGTTTGAAAGGGGAAAGTTTATTATTATTATTATTATTTATTAATTTTCCATGTGATGCACATGTCCTCAAAATATAAAACATGGCCTGAGGAACCAAAAAATAAATACTAAAACACACAAAATTTAAATATCTCACATAAAAGAATAGGGGGGAAATGTTTCTTTATGTGGCAAGATCAGCTAGAATGTTAATAGGAAATATTAGAGCGAACAAAGCAAATTATTTGTAACCAACAGAGAAGCATAAAAGTCACACACAAAATAGACATAAAAGTCATAGAGGGAAGTCGTTTTGAGACTTCTCAAGTATCCTGTTAAAAGTTGTGGGGGGAAATCTTGCAATGCAAATGTGAGATAATACATCTTGAGTACCCACTGAGATAGAACAATGGAATCTTGGTTTTGCATAGTCTGTCACCTGGAGAGAACAATCCCCCATTCCTCTTCCTCCCCCCCCTTCGGAGATAGAATTTGCATGAAAGGTTTGAAAGAACAGCAAAGTCCTTCTCCGCATATCCTGTTGAAGGGAAAATTGCTTCATGTGGAAATCTCTGTCAGGAGTAAATTTGGAACTTTGCAACATCAACAATTTAACAATTTCTCAATGGTTCCAAGTTTTACATAAAGTTGAATTTAAGTTTCGAGTTGAGAGCATGACTTTATCACCTCTTAGTTAAAACCTCCCTTTCTCTCTTTTTTTTTTTTGTTTAATAAAGTTGACATAGCCTCTGTGCATGTACAGAGTTCATGACTCAGAAATCTATTGTACCATTTGAAAGAATTGCATCTGTTGGTTAAATTACCATTTGAATGAAAAAAGGGAAGTTTGAGGAGTAGAATTTAAAGAACAGGGTTAGACAGAAACCCAGCAATTTATGCTTTTATCAAAAGTAGCTTTTGGTCAGTTTAAATCCAATTTCCTAGTTTTGTGTCCTAAGACATTTCTGATACATAATATTTCCTGTTTCTTGTTGCTTACGAAGTAGGCTTATAAAATCTTAAAACTTTATATAGGACTTCAACATGCAGGCCACCCTTCCACCAAAACCATAGATATAAGTTTGAACATACCTGCACCCCAGGCAAAGAAATTGGGACCAATGCCTCACCTCCTTTATCTACAGGATTTGAGGTACAGATTTCTATTAAAATGTGGGCTATCTTTTTTCTTTTCTTTTCTCTGGCCGTTAGTGGAAATCCCCACCCTCTTATTTATGAGTAACAATTGGTCCAGAGAGTCAAATAAATGGCTAGCGGGTCAGAATTCATATTTTATTGTTCATTAAAGTTTTACCATTTCTGATTGATTAATTTTTTATGTGCTTAAACTTTAAATGATAGACTTAGATAAAACTTTAAATGGTAAAACCTTGATAATTACTCCTTAAAGGGGGGGGGGAAACTAAACACACTCTGTTCTAAACTCTGAAACCAATCTTTCTATCTCTCTGTACCAAAAAGCAAAACTTGGCTGAATGTTAACCTAGCATCACACCAGGATTTTTAAAATCACCTCTCCAAATGCTTGCACCTTTCACATAGCCATAAATTGGGAGTTGGAAGGGATCCAGAGGTCACCTAGTCCAACCCCTGAAATATAGGGTTCACAAGATATGTACTTCCAGAGAGAGACACATACTTATGCACACAGACTATCATGGAAGCACATACGTGTACTAAGAGCAAAAGAAAAGTACCAACTTTACACAGAACCATTTTGTAGATCTCAAGGTGGAACTCCCCCCCCTTTAAACTAAAGAGCCTAAGGGGTGCTTGTAACACACACAAAGATACCCTGATTGGGCAAAGTTTCTAGAGAAGAATTATAAGATCATGATAAAGAGTGAACACTTTCCTGGAATTGCATGGTAAGCCTAGGAAAGGAGTAATTTGAGGGTAAAAATAGTAAATACACACAGAAAGTGAGACAGGGTGAGTACCTTTCACAACAAATGGGAGTTCCTAGGAAACACTGCCCCCTTTGCAGTTGCCTCATGAAAGGAAGCTTACTCGGGAGTAAATTTACCTGTTTAAGCATAGAAGATGGGAAGGGGCATTTTAAGGCAGTTTTTTTTTTTAAGATTCCTCAATAGACCCTTTACTTTAAGTAAAGCCAGATACTGCATTTTTATTGAAAAGCATCTAGTGCTTAACGAAAAAACTTTGCAGTAGGAAAAATTAATTCCAAGAGACTGGATTCAGTCTCTTCAGAACTTTTTTGGAGTTTAAGAAGTAAAACAATTTCGAAGTTTCAAGCAAACCCTTTTAAAGTTACAACTCTTTCTTTTATACACATTCCTCAATATTTGCCATGTTGAGTTGATTAGACTGCAAGCATGGCTCACACACATAAATTTTGTTTTTGAAAAAACGTTTCTTGGGGTCAATCCCCTTCTCAGAACATAGGTAAACACAGGAATTCTTTTTCTTTCTTTCTACCCTTTGGAGGAAAACTCTTTTTTGGAGCCTCTCTCAAATAACAAAACATTTGTGCACCTCATTCTTACATTTGCCATGTTTAAGATTGATCAGGTCCAACATGGTTTATTTAAATTAAAAAAATTGATGCAAGCTAGCAGCTTTAAACTATGCGCACTTAAGAAAGGCAGTCTGTGGGTGTTTTAGCTAATTTAACACAAGCTCTCAGACTGGATTTCTCTCAGGCCTCTTTTAAGCTCACTGAAGTTACACAAGGACAACAAATGACAGACACAAGGAACAGACTCACACACACATAACAGACAACACGTCACATGTAAACATATTTTTCCATCCTTTAGTTGGTTATTGTAAGAAGTTGGCTCACTTCCTCCTTTTTTCTCTCTCTCCTTTTTTATTATTATTAATTGAAGTTAGTAGGAAGGTCCCAAATCTCTAATTGGCGGGGTCTTCCTTCCATTAAGTGCTTTCTCAATTAATTTTGGTGATCCACGTTAAGGATCCATCCGGTGGCCAGCGGAGTTCAGATGTTACATTAGCAGTAACTGATGGCCAGGAATTCCTACAGAGATCTTGCAATTTCTGCCTGGACAGTGACTAGTGTCCTGGAATTTTCTTCCAATGTGCTAATACAAATTGGAGGGGGGAATCGGGGTCCGGCTGGGCTAGAGAAGGCTTCCGTGAAGCCTTCTTCCCAGATGGAGCCCGACCAAGCTTCGAAGATGGATCCCATTGTTCCTTTTAGATGTTAGAGGAACCTGGGTTTTAAGAGAGAGGACAGGAAGAGGGGTTTCAGTACACACAGGAGGGAAAATAAAAGAGGGGTCCTTATCAAAATACCTATACGATGTCCCTATCTAACTAGGCTCTTGTCCCTTGCGTTCTCTGGTCAGAGGGGCGGCTGATCAAGGGCAGTGTTAACTACCTAAAGCCCTTGTCCCTTGCGTTCACTGGTCAGAGGGGCGGCTGATCAAGAGCAGGGTTCCCTAACTACCTAAAGCCCTTGTCCCTTGCGTTCTCTAGATCGGCTAGAGTTGCGGCTGATCAAGGGCAACTATTCTACAGTCTGGTCCTTCCCCAGACTCCCTTCACTTCCTTTTTCCAGAGCTCTCTTTCCTTTCTCTTCCTTTCCTTAATCCGTTCCCTTTACCCACCCCAGTCAAGTTCCCCTCCCTGGCAACCTCCTACCTAACGTCAATAGCTATAAGAAGAGGGGCCCTACTGGACGCCCGCGACAAGCGGTGCCAGATCGGGTGAACCCTTGATAGACCTTCGATCCGGAAAACCTCCCTTGCGTTTGGAAGCGAGTTCATGCACGACTAGCGTGTATACATGACCGACCAGTGCGGCTGAGGTCAAGACAGTGCAGAAAGTCCGCCTACTGTAGCAGGCGTACGAAAAAAGAGCTCCGACCCCTTGCGTTTGTTAGACCAGCTCCCAGGGCGGCTGATCGGAGTTTTTAAGGAAAGAGATAGGGCTCAGAACTCCCCTTGCGAGTTGAGCAGTGGTCTACGGGACAGACCGAGAGAAAGATTGGAAAATGATAGTTAAGAGTAGAAACGGTTGCCAGGTTAACCACCCGCCACCCCACAATCACCAGTGCACTGGATTTTCCCTTTATACTCACGCGTCTTCTACCGCGATCCCCTGGATCGTTGAAGACGAAGCCGGCTGGACTTTGCCTTTGCTCCCCGGTTGGCTCCCCCTGAGACCTGCAATTACCGCCCGGAGGATGGCCAGAGGTCCGATCTGCCTTCCCAGGAGAAAGAGTCCTGGTGCCGGCTGAAGGCTTCTTGGGTCCCTGGCCAACACGGGAGAACCGCAGTTCCCGGCTTTCGGCACCAACTGTTAGAGGAAATTCCTGGGTTAGAGGTTGCTCAGCACCCAGCCCTACGAGAGAAGCCCGTGGTTCGCAGCGGAGATCAAAGGAGAACAGCCAGTAGTTGGAGCAAAGGCAAAGGAGTTTATTGCGCAACAGGTTACAGCCACGGGACTGGACCCAGAACAAAGGGCGACAGAAACTTTTAAAACTTCCCGCTACAACCCAGAATACAGTTCACCATACATCACAACTACATCACTAATACATCAGCAAAACGTCAGGAAGGGGTGGAGAGTAGGAGGGTACAGGAAAATTATCATATGGGTAAACAAGATTAGCATACAGGTGATGGGTCACAGGAACAGGTAAAGGACACTTGGGTGGGTCAAATATACATTTTGAGTGGCAACCGGGGAAGAACAATGAGAAGCATCCAGGAGACTGTCTGTCGTCTTGGAAACCTGATGATGGGTGCTTGAGAGGATTGCCCAGGTGTGGCATTTCCTGGAGCACCTTGGGTGTGCGTATGTGATGTTCTGCTTAGGGGATTATGGCAGACCAGGGGTGACCTGGGGGGGCAAGGCCAGCAGGAGTAGAAGGGCACAAACAGGGAGAAAATCCATGGAGGCTGTGATTTTAAATGAATTTCCAAAGGTTTAAAGGCTCTGCACATGCTCAGGATATATTGATACAATATATCCAAATAGTATTAATAACCACTTGAAACTGAGTTTCACGAGGGTTTGTGTGTGTGCTTGTATTACAACCTGTGGGGTAAAGGGGAAACTAGAGAAAAGGGGGGTGAGACCCGGGCGAAAGAGGGTCCCGCACTGGCTGCCGCTGTCTCTGCGGCAAGCGGAGGGGAAAGACAGCAAGAAGGGGGGGTACCCCTCCTCAGCTACCCCTAACAGGACATACCCATAAAAACTCTTTTTATTGCTTTTAACCTCTCTAGCAAGCCTGAGTTCATTCTGTGCTTTAGCTTTTCTGACTTTGTCTCTACATGTGCTGGCTATTTGTTTGAATTCCTCTCTGGTGGTTTCCCCCTTTTTCCATTTCTTGTACATATCCCTTTTAAATCTTAACTCAGTTAAAAGTTCTTTAGATAGCCACCCTGGCTTCTTTAGGCACCTTCCATGTTTTCGTCGCATTGGTACTGCTTGAAGTTGTGCTTTTAATATCTCCCTTTTAACAAACTCCCATCCATCATGAACTCCCATCCCTTTTAGTATTACTGACCATGGGATCACATCCAGCATTTCCCTAAGTTTTCTGAAGTCGGCTTTCTTAAAGTCTAGAATTTGAGTCTTAGTATGCTTGGTTGCTCCTTTCTGATGTATAATAAACTCCAGAAGAGCATGATCACTCCCACCTAATGATCCTGCCACTTCTACCCCACTAACCAGGTCATCACTATTGGTTAGGACCAGATCTAAAATGGCTGATCCTCTTGTTGCTTCTACCACTTTCTGGACAATGAAGTTGTCTGCAAGGCCAGTGAGGAATCTGTTCGACCTTATGCTCTTGGCTGAGTTTGACATCCAACAAATATCAGGATAGTTGAAATCCCCCATTACTACTATCTCATTTCCTTTTGAATGCTTGGTCATCTGTTCCAGGAAGGCATCATCTATGTCCTCAGTTTGGCTCGGGGATCTATAGTAAACTCCCACAATGAGATCACTGTTATTTTTCTCTCCCTTAATTTTGACCCAGATACTCTCAATTTGGCTTTGAAGTTTTAAATCATGGATCTCTTCACAGGTATACACATCCCTGACATATAATGCCACTCCTCCTCCTTTCCTGTTTGGTCTATTTCTCTGAAATAGATTGTATCCCTCTATTACTACATTCCAATCATGAGACTCATCCCACCAGGTTTCAGTGATGCCTATTATGTCGTATTTAGTTTGCTGTATCAAGAGCTCAAGTTCATCTTGTTTATTTCCCATGCTCTGTGCATTTGTATACAGACATTGAAAACCATTGATCATTCCCCCTAGTCTCCTACTTAAGGATTTTTTCCTCCCACCACTAGGTCTGTGTGCTGTTTGCTCCATTTGGTCCTTGACTTTTGGATGATCATCTTCAGCATTTGATAGACTCCTACCTTCAGGACCACTGTCTCCCTCCCCCACATAAGTCAGTTTAAAGCCCTCCTGATGAGGTTTTTGAGATTGTTGGCAAAAACATTCCTCCCAACCCTTGTGAGGTGCAGCCCATCACTTGCCAGAAGTCCATCTTCAAGAAACTGCAGGCCGTGATCTAAGAATCCAAACCGTTCCTGCCGGCACCATTTGCGAAGCCAGTTGTTCACTTCTCCTATTTTCCCCTCTCTTCCTGGGCCACGGCGTTCAACTGGGAGGACAGATGAGATGACAATTTGTGCATTTAATTGCTTCAGCTTCCTGCCCAGAGCCTCATAATCACTTTTGGTCTTCTGGAGGCTATGGCTTGCGGTGTCATTGGTTCCCACATGGACTAAAAGGAAGGGGTTTTTATCCGTAGGTTTTATTATTCCTTGCAGCCGTTCTGTAACATCATGGATCTTGGCCCCGGGGAGACAGCATACCTCTCGAGACATCTTGTCAGGCCCACAGATCACTGCTTCGGTACCCCTCAGTAGGGAATCCCCTATCACCACTACACGTCTCCTCTTAGGCTTGGTCGGGATTCTTACACGTGCTGTCCCTTCCAAGGTCGCCTGCACATTCCCGGAGGACTGACTATGCTGCTCGTCTTCATATACCTCATCAACTGTGATGAGGGAGAGATCTTCCAATGGAGTCTGGTCTTCATCTTCCAGATTTGAGAGCACTTCAAATTGATTTTGTAGTTCTAAACACTCAGAGCGATCCCTGGGCATTCTACTTCTGTGAGTCACGTTCCTCCATACATCTGGCTCCTGAGTTGGGGAACTGATCTCCTCCTCAGGGATGTGCCCTGTCTCCTGCTTGGTGGAGACAGTGTGCTCTGCTGCATCCAAGAAAAGCTCCAGCTCTTTAATTTTCTGGAGCGTAGATACACGGGCCTGAAGTTGCTGGACCTTGTCTTCGAGTATGGCAACCAACTTGCAGTTGCTGCAGGTGTAGCTGTCTACAACCTTTGGCAAGAAGACAAACATTGCGCAGGAATTACAGGCGACTACAGTTGTTCCTTCCCCCTCCTGAAGTTGCCGGACCTTGTCTTCTAGTAGGGCAACCAACTTGCACTTGCTGCAGGTGTAGCTGCCTACATCCTTTGGCAAGAAGGCAAACATTGCGCAGGAATTGCAGGCGACTACAGTTGTTCCCTCACCCTCCATCTTGAAGCTTGAAGTCAGGACACACAAAAAAGAAGCCTAGGTCTCCCCAAGTAAACGTTTGAGACTAGCTCTCCTCAATTTAAAAGATAGGTCAAACTGCGCGCGCCGCTACCCTCCAGGCACTGGTTAGCTCCGCCCACAGCTAGTCACCAGACAAACACACACACACAAGCCAGAAACAAACTCTCTCGCACACACAAGCCTGGGAAACACACAAACAAATAAGGAAACAAATAAGCACACAAACTTAATCACACACAGCCCCAAAAAGACAAACCCTCAAAACCTACAAGCTCAGCTCACTCTTGTTTATTGGAGCTTATTTTGAAATTGCTGGGATAAGTTACAAAGGCCGGAAACTTATGGTTTGAGTCATTCCTACTCCTTCCTCCCAGCTTTTCATCTCGAGGCTGCAATTCCCTTTCTTTAATGTCGTCTCCAGGGGAGCGGGGGGGGGGCACTGTGGTCTAAACCACTGAGCCTAGGGCTTGGGGTGAGCTCCCGTTGCTCGGTCCCAGCTCCTGCCAACCTAGCAGTTCGAAAGCACGTCAAAGTGCAAGTAGATAAATAGGTACCAATCCAGTACAGGCTCCTCGGCCAGTAAAGCAAGATGAGCGCCGCAACCCCAGAGTCGTTTGCAACTGGACTTAACTGTCAGGGGTCCTTTACCTTTTTTTAATGTCGTCTCCATGGAAGGTAGCAAGTGTGTTAGCATACTCATCCATGGTCAGTAGCCTTGGATCTGATGGATCCATCTCCTCCTGTCTCTTTCTCCTCTGGGGGGTGACAATAATCGTTCTGTGCACTGTAGCTTTTACAGCCACCTTTGTGTCTTCTGAGGTTGGCAACTGCTGTCCTAGCTCCTCTGGCCCAGAATCAGTGCTCAAGGTGAGAGCATGGAAGCGATTTTGCAACTCTAATAACCAAGTGTGGTTTGTGACTGTCCTATTCCTCCAGGGGTTAGACTCTTGCAATGGACAATCTTTTTCCACTTGGGGACACTGCATCTCTCTTGGTGCTCAATCTCAGTCAACTCAGATCTATCAAGTAACTCTGCATGTTGTCCTGTTGCTTGAGGTGTGGCTAGGCAGGCCTTAAGTTGCTGCAACTTCTGTTCCAGCAAGACAACTAGCTTGCACTTGCTACAAGTGTACTGTTGCTTAGAATCATAGAGTTGGAAGAGACCACAAGGGTGTCGTGTCCCCGTCGGTTACTGTAGCTAGCTGTCAAGAACGCACGCCACTTCCGAGAAGTTAGCAGAAGATGTCTTGAAGTTTATTGTACAGCACACAGAGAAACGTGGAAAGTCCGTAAGGATTCTGAGGAGGCCATCTCAGAGTTCCCCTTAAATACACTTTGCTGGATGACCCCCAATTCCTCCCTCCCTTCTGCCCTAAAGGTCCGGGGGTAATCTTCTTCCCCACCCGGGATGGCTGGGACAAAAGGAGTTAACTGCTCCTGTCTACCCGCGCTATTCATGGGTGCTTTTTACATTATTATTGCGATGCTGATGGTTCCGCCGCACCCGCCGCTGATGGCTCGTTTGCGGTCGTTATCACCGGCTTCCCGGGATTGCCCGCTAAGCCTTCCTCACCTGGGGTTGGGCCATCAGCTTGGGGTTGTTTACCCCGCGGGGCATGCCTAGGCAAGTTTAGGTCTTGCCGTGTTCAATTTAACCCCTGCGCGCCTGGCTCCGCTGTCGCCCCCTTTCCTGGCCCGCTGCATGGTTCCCCCTCCCGGCGCCCGCATGGCGCGAGCCCGGCGGGTCCCGGACTACCACTGTCTAGCTGGGTCGCGACAAAGGGCCATCCAGTCCAACCCCCTGCCAAGCAGGAACACCATCAAAGCATTCTTGATAGATGGCTGTCAAGCCTCTGCTTGTTCTCTGGCAGAATGAAAAACATGGCACAGGTGTTACAGATCACTGTAGCAGCTCCGTTGCCCTCCATGTCTCTGGTCCTATGTATACCAAGAGACAGAACTCTGGGCCTCCCCCTTAAAACTCCCCTGCTAAATGTCCTTGCAAACACCCCTGTTTGTGAGGTCTGGTTGCAAGCTCTGGTCACAAGCTCCTAGGATCTGAACTGGGATAATTTTGACTGTTGCTTGTTGCTAACTCCTCCCTCAGCCTCCCTCCCTCGAGGCATAGTACACAAGAAGAGAACTCAAATGAGCCCACAGAGACATCTAGTTCTTCCACGAGTGAGCAGCCATCCACAAATGAGATGACTTCTCAGTCAACATTGCATGTCCCTTCCAGTAAGCTAACTACAGAGACTCCAAACACAACTTTTGAAACTGTGGGAAATTGCAGTTAAATATAACAAGCAAGTCTGGGCTACCTAATACTTAATACGACCAGGGAATTGTATCCTTAGACTCAGTTGGGTCTTGCCCCATTACCTTTGGAGAAGGAGGATATGAAGCTTTTTCTTCACTCAGTCTACTATGTGAACTCAGGAACAAATGGATGTCTAGCCTGGTACTCCAGGCTGACACTGCGTCCTTATAAACATTTTTCTACATAGTGGAACTCAATATATTCTACCTGTGTTTACTTGTTGCTCCTTGGCTGAAGGTGTGAAGATGACCTTTGAAGTATTTCTAGGAAAGCTGTTATGAACTTACTAAATGCTGTAGTCTGTATATTACAAAAGGGATAGAAATGGCATAGTGCTGTAAGCATAGTAAATGAGATATTGAAATGAGATATTCTGCTGGATGATTCTAGGTTTTAAATTACGCCAGGGGCTATCACTTCCTGGGGAGTGTGTTGAGTCCTGCGCGTTGGATATACTGATTTAGGCAATTCATTTATTAATTAAGCCACAAAGAGAAGTAATTGATGGAACTATTTTTCATCCACAGAGACTAGTTCTTCCATGATTGAGCAAACATCCACAACAGAGTTTTCATCCAAAGAGACTAGTTCTTCCACGATTGAGCAAACATCCACAACAGAGTTGTCTTCTAAGTCAACATTCTCAGTTTCCTCCAGTGACGTGACTACAGAAACTCCAACCACAACAAATCATACAACAACAGTTTCTTCATCTACGACGCCTTCTACATCCGGTCATAAGCCTTCTGAGACAACTACACCGACCCTATCCTCAAGTACCAACATATCGACCGATCATTTCAGTCATATTACACCAAAGGAGAATTCAACTGAACCCACATTGATGCCTAGGTCTTCCACCATTGAGCAAACATCCACAACAGAGTTGTCTTCTAAGTCAACATTGTCAGTCTCCTCGAGTGACTTGACTACAGAAACTCCAACCACAACAAATCATACAACAACAGTTTCTTCATCTACGACGCCTTCTACATCCGATCATCAGCCGTCTGAGACAACTACACCCACCCTATCCTCAAGTACCAACATACCCTCCGATCATTTCAGTCATATTACACCAATGGAGACTTCAACTGAATCCACATTGATGCCTAGTCCTTCCACTACTGAGCAAACATCCACAACAGAGTTGTCTTCTAAGTCAACATTGTCAGTCTCCTCCAGTGACTTGACTACAGAAACTCCAACCACAACAAATCATACGACAACAGTTTCTTCATCTATGACACCTTCTACATCCGGTCATCAGCCTTCTGAGACAACTACACCCACCCTATCCTCAAGTACCAACATACCGACCGATCAATTCAGTCATATTACACCAAAGGAGACTTCAACGGAATCCACATTGATCCCTAGGTCTCCCACCATTGAGCAAACATCCACAACAGAGTTGTCTTCTAAGTCAACTTTGTCAGTCTCCTCCAGTGACGTGACTACAGAAACTCCAACCACAACAAATCATACGACAACAGTTTCTTCATCTACGACACCTTCTACATCCGGTCATCAGACTTCTGAGACAACTACAGCCACCCTATCCTCAAGTACCAACATACCCACTGATCATTTCAGTCATATTATACCAGAGGAGAATTCAACTGAACCCACATTGATGCCTAGTCCTTCCACCATTGAGCAAACATCCACAACGAAGTTGTCTTCTAAGTCAACATTGTCAGTCACCTCCAGTGACTTGACTACAGAAACTCCAACCACAACAAATCATACAACAACAGTTTCTTCATCTACGATGCCTTCTACATCCGGTCATCAGCCTTCTGAGACAACTACACCCACCCTATCCTCAAGTACCAACATACCCTCCGATCATTCAAGTCATATTACACCAATGGAGACTTCAACTGAATCCACATTGATGCCTAGTCCTTCCACTACTGAGCAAACATCCACAACAGAGTTGTCTTCTAAGTCAACATTGTCAGTCTCCTCCAATGACTTGACTACAGAAACTCCAACCACAACAAATCATACGACAACAGTTTCTTCATCTACGACACCTACATCCGGTCATCAGCCTTCTGAGACAACTACACCCACCCTATCCTCAAGTACCAACATACCGACCAATCAATTCAGTCATATTACACCAAAGGAGACTTCAACGGAATCCACATTGATGCCTAGTCCTTCCACCATTGAGCAAACATCCACAACAGAGTTGTCTTCTAAGTCAACATTGTCAGTCTCCTCCAGTGACTTGACTACAGAAACTCCAACCACAACAAATCATACGACAACAGTTTCTTCATCTACGACGCCTTCTACATCCGGTCACCAGCCTTCTGAGACAACTACACCCACCCTATCCTCAAGTACCAACATACCCTCCGATCATTTCAGTCATATTACACCAATGGAGACTTCAACTGAATCCACATTGATGCCTAGTCCTTCCACTACTGAGCAAACATCCACAACAGAGTTGTCTTCTAAGTCAACATTGTCAGTCTCCTCCAGTGACTTGACTACAGAAACTCCAACCACAACAAATCATACGACAACAGTTTCTTCATCTATGACACCTTCTACATCCGGTCATCAGCCTTCTGAGACAACTACACCAACCCTATCCTCAAGTACCAACATACCGACCGATCAATTCAGTCATATTACACCAAAGGAGACTTCAACGGAATCCACATTGATCCCTAGGTCTCCCACCATTGAGCAAACATCCACAACAGAGTTGTCTTCTAAGTCAACTTTGTCAGTCTCCTCCAGTGACGTGACTACAGAAACTCCAACCACAACAAATCATACGACAACAGTTTCTTCATCTACGACACCTTCTACATCCGGTCATCAGACTTCTGAGACAACTACAGCCACCCTATCCTCAAGTACCAACATACCCACTGATCATTTCAGTCATATTATACCAGAGGAGAATTCAACTGAACCCACATTGATGCCTAGTCCTTCCACCATTGAGCAAACATCCACAACGAAGTTGTCTTCTAAGTCAACATTGTCAGTCACCTCCAGTGACTTGACTACAGAAACTCCAACCACAACAAATCATACAACAACAGTTTCTTCATCTACGACGCCTTCTACATCCGGTCATCAGCCTTCTGAGACAACTACACCCACCCTATCCTCAAGTACCAACATACCCTCCGATCATTCAAGTCATATTACACCAATGGAGACTTCAACTGAATCCACATTGATGCCAAGTCCTTCCACTACTGAGCAAACATCCACAACAGAGTTGTCTTCTAAGTCAACATTGTCAGTCTCCTCCAATGACTTGACTACAGAAACTCCAACCACAACAAATCATACGACAACAGTTTCTTCATCTACGACACCTTCTACATCAGGTCATCAGCCTTCTGAGACAACTACACCCACCCTATCCTCAAGTACCAACATACCGACCAATCAATTCAGTCATATTACACCAAAGGAGACTTCAACGGAATCCACATTGATGCCTAGTCCTTCCACTATTGAGCAAACATCCACAACAGAGTTGTCTTCTAAGTCAACATTGTCAGTCTCCTCCAGTGACTTGACTACAGAAACGCCAACCACAACAAATCATACGACAACAGTTTCTTCATCTACGACACCTTCTACATCCGGTCATCAGCCTTCTGAGACAACTACACCCACCCTATCCTCAAGTACCAACATACCGACCAATCAATTCAGTCATATTACACCAAAGGAGACTTCAACGGAATCCACATTGATGCCTAGTCCTTCCACCATTGAGCAAACATCCACAACAGAGTTGTCTTCTAAGTCAACATTGTCAGTCTCCTCCAGTGACTTGACTACAGAAACTCCAACCACAACAAATCATACGACAACAGTTTCTTCATCTACGACACCTTCTACATCCGGTCATCAGACTTCTGAGACAACTACACCCACCCTATCCTCAAGTACCAACATACCGACCAATCAATTCAGTCATATTACACCAAAGGAGACTTCAACGGAATCCACATTGATGCCTAGTCCTTCCACCATTGAGCAAACATCCACAACGAAGTTGTCTTCTAAGTCAACATTGTCAGTCTCCTCCAGTGACTTGACTACAGAAACTCCAACCACAACAAATCATACAACAACAGTTTCTTCATCTACGACGCCTTCTACATCCGGTCACCAGCCTTCTGAGACAACTACACCCACCCTATCCTCAAGTACCAACATACCCTCCGATCATTTCAGTCATATTACACCAATGGAGACTTCAACTGAATCCACATTGATGCCTAGTCCTTCCACCATTGAGCAAACATCCACAATGAAGTTGTCTTCTAAGTCAACATTGTCAGTCTCCTCCAGTGACGTGACTACAGAAACTCCAACCACAACAAATCATACGACAACAGTTTCTTCATCTACGACACCTTCTACATCCGGTCATCAGCCTTCTGAGACAACTACACCCACCCTATCCTCAAGTACCAACATACCGACCAATCAATTCAGTCATATTACACCAAAGGAGACTTCAACGGAATCCACATTGATGCCTAGTCCTTCCACTACTGAGCAAACATCCACAACAGAGTTGTCTTCTAAGTCAACATTGTCAGTCTCCTCCAGTGACTTGACTACAGAAACTCCAACCACAACAAATCATACGACAACAGTTTCTTCATCTATGACACCTTCTACATCCGGTCATCAGCCTTCTGAGACAACTACACCCACCCTATCCTCAAGTACCAACATACCGACCGATCAATTCAGTCATATTACACCAAAGGAGACTTCAACGGAATCCACATTGATCCCTAGGTCTCCCACCATTGAGCAAACATCCACAACAGAGTTGTCTTCTAAGTCAACTTTGTCAGTCTCCTCCAGTGACGTGACTACAGAAACTCCAACCACAACAAATCATACGACAACAGTTTCTTCATCTACGACACCTTCTACATCCGGTCATCAGACTTCTGAGACAACTACAGCCACCCTATCCTCAAGTACCAACATACCCACTGATCATTTCAGTCATATTATACCAGAGGAGAATTCAACTGAACCCACATTGATGCCTAGTCCTTCCACCATTGAGCAAACATCCACAACGAAGTTGTCTTCTAAGTCAACATTGTCAGTCACCTCCAGTGACTTGACTACAGAAACTCCAACCACAACAAATCATACAACAACAGTTTCTTCATCTACGACGCCTTCTACATCCGGTCATCAGCCTTCTGAGACAACTACACCCACCCTATCCTCAAGTACCAACATACCCTCCGATCATTCAAGTCATATTACACCAATGGAGACTTCAACTGAATCCACATTGATGCCAAGTCCTTCCACTACTGAGCAAACATCCACAACAGAGTTGTCTTCTAAGTCAACATTGTCAGTCTCCTCCAATGACTTGACTACAGAAACTCCAACCACAACAAATCATACGACAACAGTTTCTTCATCTACGACACCTTCTACATCCGGTCATCAGCCTTCTGAGACAACTACACCCACCCTATCCTCAAGTACCAACATACCGACCAATCAATTCAGTCATATTACACCAAAGGAGACTTCAACGGAATCCACATTGATGCCTAGTCCTTCCACTATTGAGCAAACATCCACAACAGAGTTGTCTTCTAAGTCAACATTGTCAGTCTCCTCCAGTGACTTGACTACAGAAACGCCAACCACAACAAATCATACGACAACAGTTTCTTCATCTACGACACCTTCTACATCCGGTCATCAGCCTTCTGAGACAACTACACCCACCCTATCCTCAAGTACCAACATACCGACCAATCAATTCAGTCATATTACACCAAAGGAGACTTCAACGGAATCCACATTGATGCCTAGTCCTTCCACCATTGAGCAAACATCCACAACAGAGTTGTCTTCTAAGTCAACATTGTCAGTCTCCTCCAGTGACTTGACTACAGAAACTCCAACCACAACAAATCATACGACAACAGTTTCTTCATCTACGACACCTTCTACATCCGGTCATCAGACTTCTGAGACAACTACACCCACCCTATCCTCAAGTACCAACATACCGACCAATCAATTCAGTCATATTACACCAAAGGAGACTTCAACGGAATCCACATTGATGCCTAGTCCTTCCACCATTGAGCAAACATCCACAACGAAGTTGTCTTCTAAGTCAACATTGTCAGTCTCCTCCAGTGACTTGACTACAGAAACTCCAACCACAACAAATCATACAACAACAGTTTCTTCATCTACGACGCCTTCTACATCCGGTCACCAGCCTTCTGAGACAACTACACCCACCCTATCCTCAAGTACCAACATACCCTCCGATCATTTCAGTCATATTACACCAATGGAGACTTCAACTGAATCCACATTGATGCCTAGTCCTTCCACCATTGAGCAAACATCCACAATGAAGTTGTCTTCTAAGTCAACATTGTCAGTCTCCTCCAGTGACTTGACTACAGAAACTCCAACCACAACAAATCATACGACAACAGTTTCTTCATCTACGACACCTTCTACATCCGGTCATCAGCCTTCTGAGACAACTACACCCACCCTATCCTCAAGTACCAACATACCGACCAATCAATTCAGTCATATTACACCAAAGGAGACTTCAACGGAATCCACATTGATGCCTAGTCCTTCCACCATTGAGCAAACATCCACAACAGAGTTGTCTTCTAAGTCAACATTGTCAGTCTCCTCCAGTGACTTGACTACAGAAACTCCAACCACAACAAATCATATGACAACAGTTTCTTCATCTATGACACCTTCTACATCCGGTCATCAGCCTTCTGAGACAACTACACCCACCCTATCCTCAAGTACCAACATACCCTCCGATCAATTCAGTCATATTACACCAAAGGAGACTTCAACAGAATCCACATTGATCCCTAGGTCTCCCACCATTGAGCAAACATCCACAACAGAGTTGTCTTCTAAGTCAACATTGTCAGTCTCCTCCAGTGACTTGACTACAGAAACTCCAACCACAACAAATCATACAACAACAGTTTATTCATCTATGACACCTTCTACATCCGGTCATCAGCCTTCTGAGACAACTACACCCACCCTATCCTCAAGTACCAACATACCGACCAATCAATTCAGTCATATTACACCAAAGGAGACATCAACGGAACCCACATTGATGCCTAGTCCTTCCACCATTGAGCAAACATCCACAACGAAGTTGTCTTCTAAGTCAACATTGTCAGTCTCCTCCAGTGACTTGACTAAAGAAACTCCAACCACAACAAATCATACAACAACAGTTTCTTCATCTACGACGCCTTCTACATCCGGTCATCAGCCTTCTGAGACAACTACACCCACCCTATCCCCAAGTACCAACATACCCTCCGATCATTTCAGTCATATTACACCAATGGAGACTTCAACTAAATCCACATTGATGCCTAGTCCTTCCACTACTGAGCAAACATCCACAACAGAGTTGTCTTCTAAGTCAACATTGTCAGTCTCCTCCAGTGACTTGACTACAGAAACTCCAACCACAACAAATCATACGACAACAGTTTCTTCATCTACGACACCTTCTACATCCGGTCATCAGCCTTCTGAGACAACTACACCCACCCTATCCTCAAGTACCAACATACCGACCAATCAATTCAGTCATATTACACCAAAGGAGACTTCAACGGAATCCACATTGATGCCTAGTCCTTCCACCATTGAGCAAACATCCACAACAGAGTTGTCTTCTAAGTCAACATTGTCAGTCTCCTCCAGTGACTTGACTACAGAAACTCCAACCACAACAAATCATACGACAACAGTTTCTTCATCTACGACACCTTCTACATCCGGTCTTCAGCCTTCTGAGACAACTACAGCCACCCTATCCTCAAGTACCAACATACCGACCAATCAATTCAGTCATATTACACCAAAGGAGACTTCAACGGAATCCACATTGATGCCTAGTCCTTCCACTACTGAGCAAACATCCACAACAGAGTTGTCTTCTAAGTCAACATTGTCAGTCTCCTCCAGTGACTTGACTACAGAAACTCCAACCACAACAAATCATACGACAACAGTTTCTTCATCTACGACACCTTCTACATCCGGTCATCAGCCTTCTGAGACAACTACACCCACCCTATCCTCAAGTACCAACATACCGACCAATCAATTCAGTCATATTACACCAAAGGAGACTTCAACGGAATCCACATTGATGCCTAGTCCTTCCACCATTGAGCAAACATCCACAACAGAGTTGTCTTCTAAGTCAACATTGTCAGTCTCCTCCAGTGACTTGACTACAGAAACTCCAACCACAACAAATCATATGACAACAGTTTCTTCATCTATGACGCCTTCTACATCCGGTCATCAGCCTTCTGAGACAACTACACCCACCCTATCCTCAAGTACCAACATACCGACCGATCAATTCAGTCATATTACACCAAAGGAGACTTCAACGGAATCCACATTGATCCCTAGGTCTCCCACCATTGAGCAAACATCCACAACGAAGTTGTCCTCTAAGTCAACATTGTCAGTCTCCTCCAGTGACTTGACTACAGAAACTCCAACCACAACAAATCATACAACAACAGTTTCTTCTTCTACGACACCTTCTACATCCGGTCATCAGCCTTCTGAGACAACTACACCCACCCTATCCTCAAGTACCAACATACCCTCCGATCATTTCAGTCATATTACACCAATGGAGACTTCAACTGAATCCACATTGATGCCTAGTCCTTCCACTACTGAGCAAACATCCACAACAGAGTTGTCTTCTAAGTCAACATTGTCAGTCTCCTCCAGTGACTTGACTACAGAAACTCCAACCACAACAAATCATACGACAACAGTTTCTTCATCTACGACACCTTCTACATCCGGTCATCAGCCTTCTGAGACAACTACACCCACCCTATCCTCAAGTACCAACATACCGACCAATCAATTCAGTCATATTACACCAAAGGAGACTTCAACGGAATCCACATTGATGCCTAGTCCTTCCACCATTGAGCAAACATCCACAACAGAGTTGTCTTCTAAGTCAACATTGTCAGTCTCCTCCAGTGACTTGACTACAGAAACTCCAACCACAACAAATCATACGACAACAGTTTCTTCATCTACGACACCTTCTACATCCGGTCATCAGCCTTCTGAGACAACTACACCCACCCTATCCTCAAGTACCAACATACCGACCAATCAATTCAGTCATATTACACCAAAGGAGACTTCAACGGAATCCACATTGATGCCTAGTCCTTCCACCATTGAGCAAACATCCACAACAGAGTTGTCTTCTAAGTCAACATTGTCAGTCTCCTCCAGTGACTTCACTAAAGAAACTCCAACCACAACAAATCATATGACAACAGTTTCTTCATCTATGACACCTTCTACATCCGGTCATCAGCCTTCTGAGACAACTACACCCACCCTATCCTCAAGTACCAACATACCGACCGATCAATTCAGTCATATTACACCAAAGGAGACTTCAACGGAATCCACATTGATCCCTAGGTCTCCCACCATTGAGCAAACATCCACAACAGAGTTGTCTTCTAAGTCAACATTGTCAGTCTCCTCCAGTGACTTGACTACAGAAACTCCAACTACAACAAATCATACAACAACAGTTTATTCATCTATGACACCTTCTACATCCGGTCATCAGCCTTCTGAGACAACTACACCCACCCTATCCTCAAGTACCAACATACCCTCCGATCATTTCAGTCATATTACACCAATGGAGACTTCAACTGAATCCACATTGATGCCTAGTCCTTCCACTACTGAGCAAACATCCACAACAGAGTTGTCTTCTAAGTCAACATTGTCAGTCTCCTCCAGTGACTTGACTACAGAAACTCCAACCACAACAAATCATACGACAACAGTTTCTTCATCTACGACACCTTCTACATCCGGTCATCAGCCTTCTGAGACAACTACACCCACCCTATCCTCAAGTACCAACATACCGACCAATCAATTCAGTCATATTACACCAAAGGAGACTTCAACGGAATCCACATTGATGCCTAGTCCTTCCACCATTGAGCAAACATCCACAACAGAGTTGTCTTCTAAGTCAACATTGTCAGTCTCCTCCAGTGACTTGACTACAGAAACTCCAACCACAACAAATCATACGACAACAGTTTCTTCATCTACGACACCTTCTACATCCGGTCATCAGCCTTCTGAGACAACTACACCCACCCTATCCTCAAGTACCAACATACCGACCAATCAATTCAGTCATATTACACCAAAGGAGACTTCAACGGAATCCACATTGATGCCTAGTCCTTCCACCATTGAGCAAACATCCACAACAGAGTTGTCTTCTAAGTCAACATTGTCAGTCTCCTCCAGTGACTTCACTAAAGAAACTCCAACCACAACAAATCATATGACAACAGTTTCTTCATCTATGACACCTTCTACATCCGGTCATCAGCCTTCTGAGACAACTACACCCACCCTATCCTCAAGTACCAACATACCGACCGATCAATTCAGTCATATTACACCAAAGGAGACTTCAACGGAATCCACATTGATCCCTAGGTCTCCCACCATTGAGCAAACATCCACAACAGAGTTGTCTTCTAAGTCAACATTGTCAGTCTCCTCCAGTGACTTGACTACAGAAACTCCAACTACAACAAATCATACAACAACAGTTTATTCATCTATGACACCTTCTACATCCGGTCATCAGCCTTCTGAGACAACTACACCCACCCTATCCTCAAGTACCAACATACCCTCCGATCATTTCAGTCATATTACACCAAAGGAGACTTCAACGGAATCCACATTGATCCCTAGGTCTCCCACCATTGAGCAAACATCCACAACGAAGTTGTCCTCTAAGTCAACATTGTCAGTCTCCTCCAGTGACTTGACTACAGAAACTCCAACCACAACAAATCATACAACAACAGTTTCTTCTTCTACGACACCTTCTACATCCGGTCATCAGCCTTCTGAGACAACTACACCCACCCTATCCTCAAGTACCAACATACCCTCCGATCATTTCAGTCATATTACACCAATGGAGACTTCAACTGAATCCACATTGATGCCTAGTCCTTCCACTACTGAGCAAACATCCACAACAGAGTTGTCTTCTAAGTCAACATTGTCAGTCTCCTCCAGTGACTTGACTACAGAAACTCCAACCACAACAAATCATACGACAACAGTTTCTTCATCTACGACACCTTCTACATCCGGTCATCAGCCTTCTGAGACAACTACACCCACCCTATCCTCAAGTACCAACATACCGACCAATCAATTCAGTCATATTACACCAAAGGAGACTTCAACGGAATCCACATTGATGCCTAGTCCTTCCACCATTGAGCAAACATCCACAACAGAGTTGTCTTCTAAGTCAACATTGTCAGTCTCCTCCAGTGACTTGACTACAGAAACTCCAACCACAACAAATCATACGACAACAGTTTCTTCATCTACGACACCTTCTACATCCGGTCATCAGCCTTCTGAGACAACTACACCCACCCTATCCTCAAGTACCAACATACCGACCAATCAATTCAGTCATATTACACCAAAGGAGACTTCAACGGAATCCACATTGATGCCTAGTCCTTCCACCATTGAGCAAACATCCACAACAGAGTTGTCTTCTAAGTCAACATTGTCAGTCTCCTCCAGTGACTTCACTAAAGAAACTCCAACCACAACAAATCATATGACAACAGTTTCTTCATCTATGACACCTTCTACATCCGGTCATCAGCCTTCTGAGACAACTACACCCACCCTATCCTCAAGTACCAACATACCGACCGATCAATTCAGTCATATTACACCAAAGGAGACTTCAACGGAATCCACATTGATCCCTAGGTCTCCCACCATTGAGCAAACATCCACAACAGAGTTGTCTTCTAAGTCAACATTGTCAGTCTCCTCCAGTGACTTGACTACAGAAACTCCAACTACAACAAATCATACAACAACAGTTTATTCATCTATGACACCTTCTACATCCGGTCATCAGCCTTCTGAGACAACTACACCCACCCTATCCTCAAGTACCAACATACCCTCCGATCATTTCAGTCATATTACACCAATGGAGAGTTCAACTGAATCCACATTGATGCCTAGTCCTTCCACTACTGAGCAAACATCCACAACAGAGTTGTCTTCTAAGTCAACATTGTCAGTCTCCTCCAGTGACTTGACTACAGAAACTCCAACCACAACAAATCATATGACAACAGTTTCTTCATCTATGACACCTTCTACATCCGGTCATCAGCCTTCTGAGACAACTGCACCCACCCTATCCTCAAGTACCAACATACCGACCGATCAATTCAGTCATATTACACCAAAGGAGACTTCAACGGAACCCACATTGATGCCTAGTCCTTCCACCATTGAGCAAACATCCACAACGAAGTTGTCTTCTAAGTCAACATTGTCAGCCTCCTCCAGTGACTTGACTACAGAAACTCCAAACACAACAAATCATACAACAACAGTTTCTTCATCTACGACGCCTTCTACATCCGGTCATCAGCCTTCTGAGACAACTACACCCACCCTATCCTCAAGTACCAACATACCCTCCGATCATTTCAGTCATATTACACCAATGGAGACTTCAACTGAATCCACATTGATGCCTAGTCCTTCCACTACTGAGCAAACATCCACAACAGAGTTGTCTTCTAAGTCAACATTGTCAGTCTCCTCCAGTGACTTGACTACAGAAACTCCAACCACAACAAATCATACGACAACAGTTTCTTCATCTACGACACCTTCTACATCCGGTCATCAGCCTTCTGAGACAACTACACCCACCCTATCCTCAAGTACCAACATACCGACCAATCAATTCAGTCATATTACACCAAAGGAGACTTCAACGGAATCCACATTGATGCCTAGTCCTTCCACTATTGAGCAAACTTCCACAACAGAGTTGTCTTCTAAGTCAACATTGTCCGTCTCCTCCAGTGACTTGACTACAGAAACGCCAACCACAACAAATCATACGACAACAGTTTCTTCATCTACGACACCTTCTACATCCGGTCATCAGACTTCTAAGACAACTACACCCACCCTATCCTCAAGTACCAACATACCGACCAATCAATTCAGTCATATTACACCAAAGGAGACTTCAACGGAATCCACATTGATGCCTAGTCCTTCCACCATTGAGCAAACATCCACAACAGAGTTGACTTCTAAGTCAACATTGTCAGTCTCCTCGAGTGACTTGACTACAGAAACTCCAACCACAACAAATCATACAACAACAGTTTATTCATCTATGACACCTTCTACATCCGGTCATCAGCCTTCTGAGACAACTACACCCACCCTATCCTCAAGTACCAACATACCGACCGATCAATTCAGTCATATTACACCAAAGGAGACTTCAACGGAACCCACATTGATGCCTAGTCCTTCCACCATTGAGCAAACATCCACAACGAAGTTGTCTTCTAAGTCAACATTGTCAGTCTCCTCCAGTGACTTGACTACAGAAACTCCAACCACAACAAATCATACGACAACAGTTTCTTCATCTACGACGCCTTCTACATCCGGTCATCAGCCTTCTGAGACAACTACACCCACCCTATCCTCAAGTACCAACATACCCTCCGATCATTTCAGTCATATTACACCAATGGAGACTTCAACTGAATCCACATTGATGCCTAGTCCTTCCACTACTGAGCAAACATCCACAACAGAGTTGTCTTCTAAGTCAACATTGTCAGTCTCCTCCAATGACTTGACTACAGAAACTCCAACCACAACAAATCATACGACAACAGTTTCTTCATCTACGACACCTTCTACATCCGGTCATCAGCCTTCTGAGACAACTACACCCACCCTATCCTCAAGTACCAACATACCGACCGATCAATTCAGTCATATTACACCAAAGGAGACTTCAACGGAACCCACATTGATGCCTAGTCCTTCCACCATTCAGCAAACATCCACAACGAAGTTGTCTTCTAAGTCAACATTGTCAGTCTCCTCCAGTGACTTGACTACAGAAACTCCAACCACAACAAATCATACAACAAGAGTTTCTTCATCTACGACGCCTTCTACATCCGGTCATCAGCCTTCTGAGACAACTACACCCACCCTATCCTTAAGTACCAACATACCCTCCGATCATTTCAGTCATATTACACCAATGGAGACTTCAACTGAATCCACATTGATGCCTAGTCCTTCCACTACTGAGCAAACATCCACAACAGAGTTGTCTTCTAAGTCAACATTGTCAGTCTCCTCCAGTGACTTGACTACAGAAACTCCAACCACAACAAATCATACGACAACAGTTTCTTCATCTACGACACCTTCTACATCCGGTCATCAGCCTTCTGAGACAACTACACCCACCCTATCCTCAAGTACCAACATACCGACCAATCAATTCAGTCATATTACACCAAAGGAGACTTCAACGGAATCCACATTGATGCCTAGTCCTTCCACTATTGAGCAAACTTCCACAACAGAGTTGTCTTCTAAGTCAACATTGTCCGTCTCCTCCAGTGACTTGACTACAGAAACGCCAACCACAACAAATCATACGACAACAGTTTCTTCATCTACGACACCTTCTACATCCGGTCATCAGACTTCTAAGACAACTACACCCACCCTATCCTCAAGTACCAACATACCGACCAATCAATTCAGTCATATTACACCAAAGGAGACTTCAACGGAATCCACATTGATGCCTAGTCCTTCCACCATTGAGCAAACATCCACAACAGAGTTGACTTCTAAGTCAACATTGTCAGTCTCCTCGAGTGACTTGACTACAGAAACTCCAACCACAACAAATCATACAACAACAGTTTATTCATCTATGACACCTTCTACATCCGGTCATCAGCCTTCTGAGACAACTACACCCACCCTATCCTCAAGTACCAACATACCCTCCGATCATTTCAGTCATATTACACCAATGGAGACTTCAACTGAATCCACATTGATGCCTAGTCCTTCCACTACTGAGCAAACATCCACAACAGAGTTGTCTTCTAAGTCAACATTGTCAGTCTCCTCCAGTGACTTGACTACAGAAACTCCAACCACAACAAATCATACGACAACAGTTTCTTCATCTACGACACCTTCTACATCCGGTCATCAGCCTTCTGAGACAACTACACCCACCCTATCCTCAAGTACCAACATACCGACCAATCAATTCAGTCATATTACACCAAAGGATTCTTCAACGGAATCCACATTGATGCCTAGTCCTTCCACCATTGAGCTAACATCCACAACAGAGTTGTCTTCTAAGTCAACATTGTCAGTCTCCTCCAGTGACTTGACTACAGAAACTCCAACCACAACAAATCATACGACAACAGTTTCTTCATCTACGACGCCTTCTACATCCGGTCATCAGCCTTCTGAGACAACTACACCCACCCTATCCTCAAGTACCAACATACCCACCGATCATTTCAGTCATACTACACCAAAGGAGATTTCAACTGAACCCACATTGATGCCTAGTTCTTCCACCATTGAGCTGTCTTCTCAGTCAACATTGTCAGTCCCCTCTAGTGAGATGACTTCTGAAACTACAACCACAACTAGCAAGACTACACCTACTCCTTCTAAGACACCTTCTACATCCAGTCCTGAGCATTCTGAGACAACTGCAGCCATCCTATCTGTTAGCACCAACACCACCCATATACCAGAGGAGAGCTCACCACTGCTTACAGCTTCCACAACCTATCATGTATCTGATAGCACTGAAATTGCTACTCGTGGAACATCTCATTCATCAACATCCCTTGAAACAAGTGGACGGACTTTCACCACTATTGTAGCTCAAAGCAGTTCCAATACAACATTATCACCTGCATCCATCGCTGAGACCATAACCACACACTCTACTACTAGCATATCAAAAAAGACCCCGAAACTGTTGCCCACTACATTAACGCCTTTTGCTTATAGTACTACAAAAATATCCACCGCCAAGGCATCTTCACCTTCCACCACTACTCGTGGACGCACATCGACAAATTCACCGCTTACAACTTCATCTGGTAAGTATTTGTGTAATCATATGGAAATGATATTTATCTCCCAGCACATAATTCCACTGCTTAACAGTTTACACATGCGGTCCATATGCTACTGGGCCAACTACAAAGTTATTGTATTAATTTACAAAGCCTCTAGCAACTTGATTCTAGGATATCTTCAATACTGTTTGATGCGTTATATCCCTGTTAGATCACTCCTGTCTTTGTGGGAGGGGGTCTAAGTGGTTCCCCATGACTCAGGCACACAGCTCACCCCGTCCTCCATGAGCTGTGTGTTCAGTATTGTGGCCCAATTCTGTGGAACTCCCTCTTGGCTGAGAACTCTTCTTTTCTGAACTTCAGGCACCCGTAGAAGCTTTGTTGTTTTCAGCAAGCAATTTAGGCAACACTTTTTGGTTTTCTGAGGAAATCTAAATATTTTTATTATTTGTATCGCTCTAGCACCCTCACTGGACACTAATAGCTTTAAGCGGTATAGCATATAAATTGTTGGATCATGATATGTGAGGGCTCTTTTGTCGGCTTGTTCTTAAATGTTGTTAATGTTCTGTTCTTTTCCTTTTATCCACCTTCCTCCACCACAGTTGTTCCTCTCAGGTGTCTTAATGGAGGAGTGCTTGTCGAGGGTTTTTGTCACTGCCCGTCTCCCTATACTGGGCAGAGTTGCGAAGAGGCAAAGATTAATATTCAAGTGGGTAAGTCTGAGCATTATTAGTACAAGTCTCCCACCCTCTGGTTCTTTATTTGAAAAAAAAAAAAAAAAAGCTCAGGAATGTCCGGGTATGTGTAGTAATTTTCTAGGTGGGCAATATTTGTGGTCCTGTGGCTTCAAACTTTCTGTTTTGCATTGCTGGGAGTGATCTTGCTTCTTTGATGACCTGGATGTTTCTCTGTTGAAGTCTTGAGACACGAGTGCCCAAGCCAGCCTTCCCTAACATTGTGCTCTCCACAAATGGTTGTCCTCCCATCTGCCTCAGTGAGTGTGGCCAAAGGCCAGGGAGGATTTAGAGTTGTGGCCCAACAACACCTGAAGGGCACCAAGTTGGGGGACCACTCTGAGCTCCACTTGCCTGCACTGTCACTCTTGTGAAGGGAAGTCGGCCCATGAAGAGACTGAAAGCTTCTATGAACACTGAAAAAGAAGTGAAAAATTCCAGCCACCCATAGACATGGTTTGATATAGAAGATTACCTTTTCTGGATGTAAATGACTTCCATACCAACTGTGTATAAAACTGGTTGTATCTTTGGGAGGTGTATATACAATCTACTCAGGCTTGTTCACATGCCTAGGAAACCTGGGTCTTTGTGGTTTTCTGGTTTTCCTGTGCTTACTAGACATGGGTCTGAGCAGTTTTGACTTTGCTATATTGTTTTCCCCTGGGAAACCTGCTCTTTAGCACTAAATCAGAACAAAAGACAGCACTTCCGGTTGGAATGCCGGAGCGGTTGGTCGGGGGAAAGCTCGCTCCGAGATTCCCTGGCTTGGCAGGGGGGAAGGGGAGCTCGCAACAGTGCTGCGGCCCCCATTAAATCCTGAGAAGAGCATCCCAGGAACCTGGTGATCCGGCAGGGCTCCCGACGTCTCCCCTGCTCCCCGGTAAGCTCTAATAAGAGCTCCCAAGAGAGAGCGGGGTTGAGATGGAGCCCATCGGGTCCACCACTTCCTCTGCCGAGCGAAGCTGCATGACTGGCCGGTCTGAGCATTTCAATTTCTCCAAAAAAGGATTTGGACCTTTGAAATCGTGAGTAAAATGACATTTGGACTTAATTGCAAGCCGCAAGGGATTTTAAAAACGGAGGTCGGTCCCTTGACGTTGAAACAAAAGGAAACAGTGAACTTTGTTACCGAAGCTAATTGAAAGAGGAAGTTAAAAGGAAACTTCTGTAACAGTGCCTAGGAGGAATAATTGAAACAATCATTGACTATAAGAAAAAGCTACTCTTTTTCCCGTGGTTTTGGGGAATTTAGCGAGGAAAATACTATAAGAACTGTTGGATTATAAATTACTGAACTGTTGTGGCTGGACAAGCTGTTTTTTGACCTTGAAATGGCAGAAGAGCTGAGTGATGACAACATGAGAAAAATACTAGTCTTATTGCATGAAATAAGAGACAAACTCAGAGCATCTAATCAGAGGCGGAACAGCTTTCTGAATAAGGATTGTACCACGCTAGTTGTACAGGACACAGAGCTGTTGGAAAATGAGGAAGGATTAAACTACATCACAGACTGTGAGATAAAGGAATTAAAAGGATCACCCTGCAGAGAGAAGCACACAGAACATAAAAAGGTTGGAACTGCCAAAAGGAAACACAAGAAAAAGAAGAAAATGGATGGATCTGTGAGGAAGGGAAAATTGGGTAGGAGAACCCAAAAAGAAGGAAAAGCAGCACAAGCATCAGGAGTCAACCAAAAAAAGAACAGAATGATGAAGAAAGTAAAACTGCAGAGCAAGAAAAGACAAGGCCCATTGGGGCAGAAACACTGTTGGAGTTGGACCGCTGTGAGGGTGGGTGTGGGCTGAATAAGAACTTTTTTTTGAACTGGATTATTTTCCTGGCCTTAAGGATGATGATATTTGGATATGGTTACTGGCACGAGTGATTAATAAGGATTATTTAAAATGATTAGTAAGAGGAAGAAAATATGGCTAAATATTCTGAGACCAAAGGGAGGAAGGGGGGGGGGGAGTATAAATCGGATTTTTGAAAATAAGTTAAATTTAGAGTGGACAGATGGGAAGAATTTAGGGAAAGAGCAGAAGTATCAGGATGCTTAGGTTTGAATTTAGGAATAATAAGTAAATTTACCTTTGTACTTTACGATGTTTTAAAAGTAGGTATATGAATCTGTTAAAGAGGATTTATTATGAATTCAACAGAGGGGGACTTGAGGAAGTCAACCGAAATATGAAATTGAGAAAAATAGAAATGCTTGGCCCACAAAATTGGGCCAGGCCCAAGCAATGATACTGAAAAACTTTGTTGCCACATACACCCGGACAACACCATTACTGGCCCCAACAACATCAAACATACCATCTCAGGACTATTTAATTGCTCATCATCTAACATTGTGTATGCCATCAAATGCCAACAGTGCCCTTCAGCTCTCTATATTGGACAAACAGGCCAAACCCTACGCCAAAGGATAAATGGACATAAATCTGACATCAGGAATCACAAGACAGAGAAACCAGTAGGAGAGCACTTCAATCTCCCAGGACACTCTGTACAAGATCTCAAAGTAGCTGTCTTATTGCAAAGGAATTTCAGAAATAGACTGGAAAGAGAAGTTGCTGAATTGCAACTCATTACCAAGCTTAAAACCATGGAGAGACCTGGTCTGAACAAAGACATTGGATTCTTATCTCATTATACATGACAAAGCTTTTTTAACCTTCTCACCCCTTGCTTTTTCCTGTAAGACTAATTGCAGCCGTTAACAGTCGTCAACAGGTTTACCACAGCTATCAACCTTTCACCCATTTCCACCCCCCCTCTGAGTAATACCCCTCCCCACCCTCCCACTATATATAAGGGTCTGGTGACTTCAGTTTCAGTGTATCTGAAGAAGTGTGCATGCACATGAAAGCTCATACCAAGAACAAACTTAGTTGGTCTCTAAGGTGCTACTGGAAGGAATTTTTTTATTTATTTTGTTTTGACTATGACAGACCAACACGGCTATCTACCTTTAACTGAAAAATATTAGTAAGGTTAAATGTACAATGAATATGTTTACCCCTGTGAGATGGGGGTGTGGATCCTGGCTTCCCACAGTGAGAGGGGGGAAGTATGAAAATTTAAACGCTATGTAATGTGCTTATAAAATTGTAAAAACCAATACATTTTTTTGAAAGAAAAAAAAAGAACAAAAGACAATTTTAATGGAAAAATCTATTGCCATTTGTTCTTATTCAGCACAAAACCGCTTTCCCCAGGAAAGTGCATAGGCAAATGGAAGTGTGGATGAACCCTGAATTGGTTTGCAAGGGAAGATGGCCCACTTCCTTGATTCAAAGTGGTGTGTTGGTTCTGTGGCATCACCCTGCCACCTTCAGTTTAAAAAGCTTCTGATAGCAGCAGCAGCAGATGGACAAGACTGTCACCTGCTTCAGGACCTGGAGAGTTCGTGTCAGCAAGAGTAGACTACACTGAGCTGATACGCGCACATTCCAGTGTATTTCACACCCTGTACCAGCGCCCTTTCTCTGCACACTTTGGTGTGGATCCAGAGGTGATTCATGTTGTTTCCATGATCACTGCCATTCCCTTGTGACTCAATGGACACCTGAAGTGCACATCCTCACATCTGAAACTGTGGTTGTACCTTCATGTTCAATGACTCCTGTGCTTTCTGATCACAGTGACTGTTGTGGCCACAATCAGTGTCTCTGTAACAGTGAAGAATTGGAAGTTCAGCCCAGAGATGGTGAATTCCAGCTCCACTGCCTTCAAGACATTCGTGAAGATCTTTGAGGAACAGGTGAGGGGTGACTGGGAGGGCACAGAGAGATGACAACCCCCCCCCCGCCAAAAAAAAATTCTCACACCCGAACCTGAACCCTATGGTCACTTCTGAGTCCAGGCCCCATTCACACTCCATTCCTCATTGGTGAAGTTCATTCACAGCAAGTCTGGAAACACACTCAGTTTTCCCTCATTTGGAATACCTGGATATCCAGCTTCGGAAATGGAGCTATCAGATGAGTATAGAAAGCTGTTTCTGTAATATGTAGCTAAGAACTGATGGTTCATACCCTAATACACACATCAGGAACCGTCTTCTTAATTGTCACTTTTGAAAGACCAATGTTAAAGAGACAAAAGTCATCTTCCAGCCTTTATAATCATCCCATACCTTTGGCCAGGCTGCCAGCTGGGAACTGTAGTCTAACAACAGCTGGGGGAGGGCCACCGACTAGCCATGCCCAGCACAGGAGATACCCCAAAGGTGTGTTAGAAGGGTGAAGGAGTTAAAGGAGCACAGCAGGATAGAGATGCCTTTCTCAGCACATAGGAGGGACCAAGAATCTGCTCCGATTGGGGGTTTGGTATTTCTCAGATCAACAAACTAGTATCTTGTACATGTAGAGTATTTTGATGTTTCTGCTGCCGTGGAAATTCCTGCATTGCAGGGATTTGACTCAGTAATTCTCAAGTCTACAATTCTATGATTCTAGGATTGCTGATATGTACCTCAAAGACACACATGGTCTGATATGATGGGGATGGGGTGGTGATGCTGGCAGACATCAGCTTTTCTGCTGCCTATGTGCAGACCCTGCTGTTGATTGGAGCTTCCGACTGTTGCTGTCTATGCAGCTGAGATGAGACCTCTTTCTCTTTGCAGATGAACATCTTCTATGCGGACATTCCTGGGTACATGGGTGTAAGGGTGATTCGGCTGAGGTGAGTCACAGAAGTGATACAGCTGGGGACCAAGTATGGGAGGGTGGGTGCTGCTTGGTGCCACACAATCTCTTGGCCCCCTGCTGTGAAAGGGTAATGTCCCTTTAAGAGACAGCCCCCACTACCATCATTCACCTCACATCAGGCTGGCTAAGGGCACCTTTGTGTTTTGGCTAAGTGTTTTCTCACTCTCCATTTCTGCTCCCTCTTCTCAGCAATGGTAGTGTTATCGTGGACCACGAGGTGCTCCTGCAGCTTCACTTCTCAGACTTCAATACTTCTTACAATGTGTCCATGAAGAACCTCACACAGACCTTGCAAAATGATTGCACTTCCAATGACAGAGGTGAGGAGGCACCTGCCACTTCTTGGGGGAAGGTCTGGCGGGCAGCTGAAGGAGCCGAAAGATGGCATGAATGTTGCAAACATTTACGCTACATTCCCATCCATCTTATGGAGTTGGAGGAAGGGCTTCTTATTAAATGTCTTCAGATCAGCTGCCATGAGGGAGCAGAAGTCTTCTGAGTCAACATGCATTGGGTGGGGCTCCCAAGGTGGTAGCCAGGAGTTAAGCCTGGGGTTGCCAGCCACACTGGGAGCCCAAAGGGAGGCTGTGAGGCGGCCGGTGATCCACCTCTCTGCAGAACCTGAGCACTCCACTGAGTCCAAGGTCACCCCAGCTCCCCTGGTCCAAACCATTACATTGTTTCACTAGGAACAGAGGGATCCCTTTGGAATTGAGCAAGACAAAACTGTATGGAAGCTTATTGGCCAAAAGGGTATAAATTCAAGTCCTCCCAGCCTGCCAATTTCACTCCACAGAAAAACAGGAATCAAGAATAGAATGCGCCTCAATTATGCCGTATCTGAGGCCACCTAGTGTTATCCATCCATGCTGAGGAGTGAGGGTGCAAACCCTTCTCTTGTTACCACAGCAGCTGTGCTGCAACATCAACTGACCCCAGCTGATTTTCCCATGCCCACACAGAGATGGATGTTAGGTTGCTTCGTGTCGGAAAAGGTGTGCTTCCTTCAAACTTGGTGGCAGGGAGCCATGACAGGTGGGGGCGGGGGTAGAGAAGAAGAGGTCCCGCCCGTTGGATGCTCCCCCACCCCCTTCATGATTTCTTCCTTTCAGAAGCCTCACCTTTGTTTTCCCCCTCTCCTTTAGATCAGCTCTGCTTTACTGAAGGAGCATCTCATGTGACAGCAGTGCCCCTGAGCCCTGAAGGTGAGGACTGGGGTGTGAGAGGGGGTCGGTGTGGGGGGTATAAAATATATAATGATGATGATGATGATCCAGCAGCCAAGCTCCTCTTTTGTTCTCCTAGTCCCATGCATGTGGTGTTGTGAGACGTTCACATTCTTCCTTTTCTGACCCTACACTCTCCTTTTCCATTCCCAGATCTGTCGGACGAATGCAAGAATGCCTCAGTGGTGGCACACAACCTCCAGCCATATTACGTGGCACGGGTCATCAACCACACACTTCATTGTGTCTCCAATTGCAGTGCTTGGAGCCCCCACCCATTACACTGTGTGAATGGAAAGTGCCACATCACCTCTGAGGGGCCCAAATGCCAGTGAGTACCGGTAGCATGCCAGGGGATGAAGGAGGCAGTGGAGACGTGGGGTCAACTCTTCCCCGTAGGCAGGTCCAAAAAGCACTATCAGTGGTGAATAGTTACGTGCATTTTTTAAAAATAGTCTAATGCAATTTGTTGCCTATCCGTTCTAGGGAGACGCCAAGCACAACAAGTGAAACATCAATTTCTACAAATTTGAAAACAACACCTTCTGCTTATACTACTACGAAAATATCCACAACAAAGGCATCTTCCCCTTCCACCACAACTCATGGACGCACATCGACTAATTCACAGCCTACAAGTTCCTCTGGTAGGTATCTATATATTCATATGGAAATTATGTTCATCTCGAAGCAGAGTATTCCAGGGTTTTAGCAGTTTACAAGTGCTGTGTACACGTTTCAGTCCAGGATTTCTTCAATACCGCTTGATGCATTATATCCCTGTTAGATCACTCCCATCTTTGTAAGAGTGGCTCTGAGTGGTCCCCCATGACTCAGGCACACAGCTCACATCCCGCATGGGCTGTGAGTTCATAATTGTGGCCCAATTCTGTGGAACTCCTATATGAGGGTTCATTTGTCGGCTTGTTCTTAAAGGTTGTTAATGTTCTATTTTCTTCCTCTTTTTCAGCTTACACACCCACTGAGCACATGAAGCACACTACACCACAAGGAACGTCATCTGAGTACACAGTGATATCTAGTTCTTCCACCACTGCGCAACCATCCACAAAACAGCTTTCTTCTCAGTCAACATTGTCATTCCCCTCTAGTGAGGAGACTTCTGAGACTGCAACCACAACTAATGAGACTACAACACCTTCTCCATCAACTCCTTTTACTTCCAGTACGAAGCCTTCTGAGACAACTGCACCTACATTGTATTCAAGCAAAAACACACCCACTGAGCACTTGAAGCAGACTACACCACAAGGAACCTCATCTGAATACACAGTGATGTCTAGTTCTTCCACCACTGAACAACCATCCACAAAACAGCTGTTTTCTCAGTCAACATTGTCAGTCCCCGCTAGTGAGGTGACTTCTGAAACTGCAACCACAACTAGTGAGACTACAACACCTTCTCCATCCATAACTCCTTTTACTTCCAGTACGGAGCCTTCTGAGACAACTGTACCCACCCTAACTTCAAGCACAAACACACCCACTGATCACTTGAAGCAGACTACAACACAAGGAACCTCATCTGAGTACACAATGATGTCTAGTTCTTCCCCCACTGAGCCTTCTGAGATAACTGCATCTACCCTTTCTGCAAGCACAAACACACCCACTGAGCACGTGATGCAGACTACACAACAAAGGACCTCATCTGAGTACACAGTGATATCTATTTCATCCAGCACTGAGCAACCATCCACAAAACACCTGTTTTCTCAGTCAACATTGTCAGTCCCCGCTAGTGAGGTGACTTCTGAAACTACAACCACAACTAGTGAGACTACAACACCTTCTCCGTCCATGACTCCTTTTACTTCCGGTTCTGAGCCTTCTGAGACAACTCCACCTACACTGTCTTCAAGCAAAAACACACCCACTGAGCACGTGAAGCAGACTACACCACAAGGAACCTCATCTGAGTACACAGTGATGTCTAGTTCTTCCACGACTGAGCAACCATCCACAAAACACCTGTTTTCTCAGTCAACATTCTCCACCTTGTCCAGTGAACTGACTACTGAAACTTCAAGCACTACTAGCGAGAGTACTACACCTTCTCCATCCATGACTCCTTTTACTTCCAGTCCTGAGGCTTCTGAGACAACTGCAGCTACACTATCTTCAAGCATAAACACACCCACTGAGCACGTGATGCAGACTACACCACAAGGAACCTCATCTGAGTACACAGTGATGCCTAGTTTTTCCACCACTGCGCAACCATCCACAAAACAGCTTTCTTCTCAGTCAACATTGTCAGTCCCCCCTAGTGTGGTGATTTCTGAAATCACAACAACTAGTGAGACTACACCACCTTCTCCATCCATGACTCCTTTTACATCCAGTTCTGAGCCTTCTGAGACAACTACAAATACCCTAACTTCAAGCACAAATACAATCACTGAGCACGTGATGCAGACTACACTACAAGGAACCTCATCTGAGTACACAGTGATGTCTAGTTTTTCCAGTACTGAGCAACCATCCACAAAACAGCTTTCTTCTCAGTCAACATTGTCACTCCCCTCTAGTGAGGTGAGTTCTGAAACTACAACCACAACTAGTGAGACTACACCACCTTCTCGGTCCATGACTCATTCTACTTCCAGTTCTGAGCCTTCTGAGACAACTACAAATACCCTAACTTCAAGCACAAATACAATCACTGAGCACGTGAAGCAGACTACACCACAAGGAACCTCATCTGAGTACACAGTGATGTCTAGTTCTTCCAGCACTGAGCAACCATCCACAAAACACCTCTTTTCTCAGTCAACATTCTCCACCTTGTCCAGTGAACTGACTACTGAAACTTCCAGCACTACTAGCGAGAGTACTACACCTGCTCCATCCATGACTTCTTTTACTTCCAGTTCTGAGCCTTCTGAGACAACTGCACCTACACTATCTTCAAGCATAAACACACCCACTGAGCACGTGATGCAGACTACACCACAAGGAACCTCATCTGAGTACACAGTGATGTCTAGTTCCTCCAGCACTGAGCAACCATCCACAAAACAGCTTTCTTCTCAGTCAACATTCTCAGTCCCCGCTAGTGAGGTGACTTCTGAAACTACAACCACAACTAGTGAGACTACAACACCTTCTCCATCCATGACTCCTTTTACTTCCAGTTCTGAGCCTTCTGAGACAACTGCACCTACATTGTATTCAAGCAAAAACACACCCACTGAGCACTTGAAGCAGACTACACCACAAGGAACCTCATCTGAATACACAGTGATGCCTAGTTCTTCCACCACTGAGCAACCATCCACAAAACACCTGTTTTCTCAGTCAACATTGTCAGTCCCCGCTAGTGAGGTGACTTCTGAAACTGCAACCACAACTAGTGAGACTACAACACCTTCTCCATCCATAACTCCTTTTACTTCCAGTACGGAGCCTTCTGAGATAACTGCACCTACATTGTATTCAAGCAAAAACACACCCACTGAGCACTTGAAGCAGACTACACCACAAGGAACCTCATCTGAATACACAGTGATGTCTAGTTCTTCCACCACTGAGCAACCATCCACAAAACACCTGTTTTCTCAGTCAACATTGTCAGTCCCCGCTAGTGAGGTGACTTCTGAAACTGCAACCACAACTAGTGAGACTACAACACCTTCTCCATCCATAACTCCTTTTACTTCCAGTACGGAGCCTTCTGAGACAACTGTACCCACCCTAACTTCAAGCACAAACACACCCACTGATCACTTGAAGCAGACTACAACACAAGGAACCTCATCTGAGTACACAATGATGTCTAGTTCTTCCCCCACTGAGCCTTCTGAGATAACTGCATCTACCCTTTCTGCAAGCACAAACACACCCACTGAGCACGTGATGCAGACTACACAACAAGGGACCTCATCTGAGTACACAGTGATATCTATTTCATCCAGCACTGAGCAACCATCCACAAAACACCTGTTTTCTCAGTCAACATTGTCAGTCCCCGCTAGTGAGGTGACTTCTGAAACTACAACCACAACTAGTGAGACTACAACACCTTCTCCGTCCATGACTCCTTTTACTTCCGGTTCTGAGCCTTCTGAGACAACTCCACCTACACTGTCTTCAAGCAAAAACACACCCACTGAGCACGTGATGCAGACTACACCACAAGGAACCTCATCTGAGTACACAGTGATGTCTAGTTCTTCCACCACTATGCAACCATCCACAAAACAGCTGTCTTCTCAGTCAACATTGTCAGTCCCCTCTATTGAGGTGACTTCTGAAACTACAACCACAACTAGTGAGACTAAACCACCTTCTCTGTCCATGACTCCTTCTACTTCCAATTCTGAGCCTTCTGAGACAACTACAAATACCGTATCTTCAAGCACAAATACAATCACTGAGCACGTGAAGCAGACTACACCACAAGGAACCTCATCTGAGTACACAGTGATGTCTAGTACTTCCACGACTGAGCAACCATCCACAAAACACCTGTTTTCTCAGTCAACATTCTCCACCTTGTCCAGTGAACTGACTACTGAAACTTCAAGCACTACTAGCGAGAGTACTACACCTTCTCCATCCATGACTCCTTTTACTTCCAGTTCTGAGCCTTCTGAGACAACTACAAATACCCTAACTTCAAGCACAAATACAATCACTGAGCACGTGATGCAGACTACACCACAAGGAACCTCATCTGAGTATACAGTGATGCCTAGTTTTTCCACCACTGCGCAACCATCCACAAAACAGCTTTCTTCTCAGTCAACATTGTCAGTCCCCCCTAGTGTGGTGATTTCTGAAATCACAACAACTAGTGAGACTACACCACCTTCTCCATCCATGACTCCCTTTACTTCCAGTTCTGAGCCTTCTGAGACAACTACAAATACCCTAACTTCAAGCACAAATACAATCACTGAGCACGTGATGCAGACTACACTACAAGGAACCTCATCTGAGTACACAGTGATGTCTAGTTTTTCCAGTACTGAGCAACCATCCACAAAACAGCTTTCTTCTCAGTCAACATTGTCACTCCCCTCTAGTGAGGTGAGTTCTGAAACTACAACCACAACTAGTGAGACTACACCACCTTCTCGGTCCATGACTCATTCTACTTCCAGTTCTGAGCCTTCTGAGACAACTACAAATACCCTAACTTCAAGCACAAATACAATCACTGAGCACGTGAAGCAGACTACACCACAAGGAACCTCATCTGAGGACACAGTGATGTCTAGTTCTTCCAGCACTGAGCAACCATCCACAAAACACCTCTTTTCTCAGTCAACATTCTCCACCTTGTCCAGTGAACTGACTACTGAAACTTCCAGCACTACTAGCGAGAGTACTACACCTGCTCCATCCATGACTTCTTTTACTTCCAGTTCTGAGCCTTCTGAGACAACTGCACCTACACTATCTTCAAGCATAAACACACCCACTGAGCACGTGATGCAGACTACACCACAAGGAACCTCATCTGAGTACACAGTGATGTCTAGTTCCTCCAGCACTGAGCAACCATCCACAAAACAGCTTTCTTCTCAGTCAACATTCTCAGTCCCCGCTAGTGAGGTGACTTCTGAAACTACAACCACAACTAGTGAGACTACAACACCTTCTCCATCCATGACTCCTTTTACTTCCAGTTCTGAGCCTTCTGAGACAACTGCACCTACATTGTATTCAAGCAAAAACACACCCACTGAGCACTTGAAGCAGACTACACCACAAGGAACCTCATCTGAATACACAGTGATGCCTAGTTCTTCCACCACTGAGCAACCATCCACAAAACACCTGATTTCTCAGTCAACATTCTCCACCTTGTCCAGTAAACTGACTTCTGAAACTACAACTACAACTAGTGAGACTACAGCACCTACTCCACCGAAGACCCCTTCTACGTCCAGTCCTGAGTCTTCTGACACAACTGCACCTACACTATCTTCAAGCACAAACACACCCACTGAGCACGTGATGCAGACTACACCACAAGGAACCTCATCTGAGTACACAGTGATGTCTAGTTCTTCCACCACTGAGCAACCATCCACAAAACAGCTGTCTTCTCATTCAACTTTCTCTGCCTCCTCCAGTGAGGTGACTTCTGAAACTCCAACCGCAACTAATGAGACAACAGCTACTTCATCCATTACCCCTTTTACTTTCAGTTCTGAGCATTCTGAGACAACTGCATCCATCATATCTGCTAGCACCAACACCACCCGTACACCAGAAGAGAGCTCACCATTCCTTACAACTTCCACAACCTATCATGGATCTGCTAGCACTGAAATTGCTACTAGTGGAACATCTCATTCATCAACATCCCTAGAAACAAGTGGACAGACTTTCACCACTCTTGTAGCTCAAAGCAGTTCCAATACAACATTATCGTCTGCATCCATCGCTGAGACCATAAACACACACTCTACTACTAGCATATCAGAAATGACCCCAACACTGTTGCCCACTACATTAACGTCTTTTGCTTATACTACTACAAAAATATCCACCGCCAAGGCATCTTCACCTTCCACCACTACTCGTGGACGCACATCGACCAATTCACAGCTTACAACTTCATCTGGTAAGTATCTGTGTGATCATATGGAAATGATATTTATCTCCCAGCACATAATTCCTGTGCTTAACAGTTTACACATGCGGTCCATATGCTACTGGGCCAAATACAACGTTATTGTATTTATTTACAAAGCCTCTAGCAACTTGATTCTAGGATATCTTCAATACTGTTTGATGCATTATATCCCTGTTAGATCACTCCTGTCTTTGTGGGAGTGGCACTAAGCGGTTCCCCATGACTCAGGCACACAGCTCACCCCGTCCTCCATGAGCTGTGTGTTCAGAATTGTGGCCCAATTCTGTGGAACTCCCTCTTGGCTGAGAACTCTTCTTTACTGAACTTCAGGCACCCGTAGAAGTTTTGTTGTTTTCAGAAACCAGTTTAGGCAACACTTTTTGATTTTTTGATGAAATTTAATTAATTTTATCATTTGCATTGCTCTTCTACCCTCACTGGACACTAATAGCTTTAAGCGGTACAGCATATAAATTGTTGGATCATGATATGTGAGAGCTCTTTTCTCGGCTTGCTCTTAAATGTTGTTAATGTTCTGTTCTTTTCCTCTTATCCAGCTTCCTCCACCACAGTTGTCCCTCTCAGGTGTCTTAATGGAGGAGTGCTTGTCGAGGGTTTTTGTCACTGCCCGTCTCCCTATATTGGGCAGCGTTGCGAAGAGGCAAAGAATGAAATCCAAGTGGGTAAGTCTGAGCACTAGCCTCCCGCCCTCTGGCTCTTCCTTTGAAAATAAAATAGCTCAGGAATGTCCAGGTATGTATAGTAATTTTCTAGGTGGGCAATATTTGTGGTCCTGTGGCTTCAAACTTTCTGTTTTGCATTGCTGGGAGTGATCTTGCTTCTTTGATGACCTGGATGTTTCTCTGTTGAAGTCTTGAGACACGAGTGCCCAAGCCAGCCTTCCCTAACATTGTGCTCTCCACAAATGGTTGTCCTCCCATCTGCCTCAGTGAGTGCGGCCAAAGGCCAGGGAGGATTTATAGTTGTGGCCCAACAACAACTGAAGGGCACCAAGTTGGGGGACCACTCTGAGCTCCACTTGCCTGCACTGTCACTCTTGTGAAGGGAAGTCGGCCCATGAAGAGACCGAAAGCTTCTATGAACACTGAAAAATTCCAGCCACCCATAGACATGGTTTGATATAGAAGATTACCTTTTCTGGACGTAAATGACTTCCATACCAACTGTGTATAAAACTGGTTGTATCTTTGGGAGGTGTATATACAATCTACTCAGGCTTGTTCACATGCCTAGGAAACCTGGGTCTTTGTGGTTTTCCGGTTTTCCTGTGCTTACTAGACATGGGTCTGAGCAGTTTTGCCTTTGCTACATTGTTTTCCCCTGAGAAACCGGCTCTTTAGCCCTAAATCAGAACAAAAGACAATTTTAATGGAAAAATCTATTGCCCTTTGTTCTTATTCAGCACAAAACCGCTTTCCCCAGGAAAGTGCATAGGCAAATGGAAGTGTGGATGAACCCTGAATTGGTTTGCAAGGGAAGATGGCCCACTTCCTTGATTCAAAGTGGTGTGTTGGTTCTGTGGCATCACCCTGCAGTTTAAAAAGCTTCTGGTAGCAGCAGCAGCAGCAGATGGACAAGAATGTCACCCGCTTCAGGACCTGGAGAGTTCGTGTCAGCTAGAGTAGACTACACTGAGCTGATATGCGCACATTCCAGTATGTTTCACACCCTGTAGCAGCGCCCTTTCTCTGCACACTTTGGTGTGGATCCAGAGGTGATTCATGTTGTTCCCGTGATCACTGCCATTCTCTTGTGACTCAATGGACACCTGAAGTGCACATCCTCACATCTGAAACTGTGGTTGTACCTTCATGTTCAATGACTCCTGTGCTTTCTGATCACAGTGACTGTTGTGGCCACAATCAGTGTCTCTGTAACAGTGAAGAATTGGAAGTTCAGCCCAGAGATGGTGAATTCCAGCTCCACTGCCTTCAAGACATTCGTGAAGATCTTTGAGGAACAGGTGAGGGGTGACTGGGAGGGCACAGAGAGATGACAACCCCCCCCCCGCCAAAAAAAAATTCTCACACCCGAACCTGAACCCTATGGTCACTTCTGAGTCCAGGCCCCATTCACACTCCATTCCTCATTGGTGAAGTTCATTCACAGCAAGTCTGGAAACACAGTCAGGTTTCCCTCATTTGGAATACCTGGATATCCAGCTTCAGAAATGGAGCTATCAGATTAGTACAAAAGCTGTTTCTGTAATATGTAGCTCAGAACTGATGGTTCATACCCTAATACACACATCAGGAACCGTCTTCCTAATTGTCACTTTTGAAAGACCGATGTTAAAGCGGCAAAAGTCATCTTCCAGCCTTTATAATCATCCCATACCTTTGGCCAGGCTGCCTGCTGGGAACTGGAGTCTAACAACAGCTGGGGGAGGGCCACCGACTAGCCATGCCCAGCACAGGAGATACCCGAAAGGTGTGTTAGAAGGGTGGAGGAGTTAAAGGAGCACAGCAGGATAGAGATGCCTTTCTCAGCACATTGGAGGGACCAAGAATCTGCTCCGATTGGGGGTTTGGTATTTCTCAGATCAACAAACTAGTATCTTGTACATGTAGAGTATTTTGATGTTTCTGCTGCCGTGGAAATTCCTCCATTGCAGGGATTTGACTCAATAATTCTCAAGTCTACAATTCTATGATTCTAAGACTGTTGACATGTACCTCAAAGACACACCCTGTCTGATATGGGGGGCTGGGGGCTTGTTTTGCTGGCAGACAGCAACTTTTCTGCTGCCATTGTGCAGACCATGCTGTTGATTGGTGCTTCCGACTGTTGCTGTCTATGCAGCTGAGATGAGACCTCTCTCTCCTTGCAGATGAACATCTTCTATGCAGACATTCCTGGGTACATGGGTGTAAAGGTGATTCGGCTGAGGTGAGTCACAGAAGTGATACAGGTGGGGACCAAGTATGGGAGGGTGGGTGCTGCTGGGTGCCACACAATCTCCTGGCCCCCTGCTGTGAAAGGGTAATGTCCCTTTAAGAGACAGCCCCCACTACCATCATTCACCTCACATCAGGCTGGCTGAGGACATCTTTGTGGTTGTGGCTAAGTGTTTTCTCGCTCTCCATTTCTGCTCCCTCTTCTCAGCAATGGTAGTGTTATCGTGGACCACGAGGTGCTCCTGCAGCTTCACTTCTCAGACTTCAATTCTTCCTACAATGTGTCCATGAAGAACCTCACACAGACCTTGCAAAATAATTGCACTTCCAATGACAGAGGTGAGGAGGCACCTGCCACTTCTTGGGGGAAGGTCTGGCGGGCAGCTGAAGGAGCCGAAAGATGGCATGAATGTTGCAAACTTTTACGCTACATTCCCATCCATCTTATGGAGTAGGAGGGAAGGGCTTCTTATTAAACGTCTTCAGACCAGCTGTCATGAGGAAGCAGAAGTCTTCTAAGTCAACATGCATTTGGTGGGGCTCCCAAGGTGGTAGCCAGGAGTTAAGCCTGGGGTTGCCAGCCACACTGGGAGCCCAAAGGGAGGCTGTGAGGCGGCCGGTGATCCACCTCTCTGCAGAACTCCACTGAATCCAAGGTCACCCCAACTTCCCTGGTACAAACAATTACATTGTTTCACTAGGAACAGAGGGATCCCTTTGGAATTGAGCAAGACAAAACTGTATGGAAGCTTATTGGCCAAAAGGGCATGAATTCAAGGTCTTCCCAGCCTGCCAATTTCACTCCAGAGAGAAACAGAAATGAAGAATAGAATGCGCCTCAATTATGCCGTATCTGAGGCCACCTAGTGTTATCCATCCATGCTGAGGAGTGAGGGTGCAAACCCTTCTCTTGTTACCACAGCAGCTGTGCTGCAACATCAACTGACCCCAGCTGATTTTCCCATGCCCACACAGAGATGGATGTTAGGTTGCTTCGTGTCGGAAAAGGTGTGCTTCCTTCAAACTTGGTGGCAGGGAGCCATGACAGGTGGGGGCGGGGGTAGAGAAGAAGAGGTCCCGCCCGTTGGATGCTCCCCCACCCCCCTTCATATTTTTTCCTTTCAGAAGCCTCACCTTTGCTTTCCCCCTCTCCTTTAGATCAGCTCTGCTTTACTGAAGGAGCATCTCGTGTGACAGCAGTGCCCCTGAGCCCTGAAGGTGAGGACTGGGGTGTGAGAGGGGGTCGGTGTGGGGGGTATAAAATATATAATGATGATGATGATGATCCATCAGCCAAGCTCCTCTTTTGTTCTCCTAGTCCCATGCATGTGGTGTTGTGAGACGTTCACATTCTTCCTTTTCTGACCCTACACTCTCCTTTTCCATTCCCAGATCTGTCGGACGAATGCAAGAATGCCTCAGTGGTGGCACACAACCTCCAGCCATATTACGTGGCACGGGTCATCAACCACACACTTCATTGTGTCTCCAATTGCAGCGCTTGGAGCCCCCACCCATTCCACTGTGTGAATGGAAAGTGCCACATCACCTCTGAGGGGCCCAAATGCCAGTGAGTACCGGTAGCATGCCAGGGGATGAAGGAGGCAGTGGAGACGTGGGGTCAACTCTTCCCCGTAGGCAGGTCCAAAAAGCACTATCAGTGGTGAATAGTTACATGCATTTTTAAAAAATAGTCTAATGCAATTTGTTGCCTATCACTTCTAGGGAGACGCCAAGCACAACAAGTGAAACATCCATTTCTACAAATTTGAAAACAACACCTTCTGCTAATGCAACTACAACACCTTCTGCTAATGCAACTACAACACCTTCTGCTAATGCAACTTCAACACCTTCTGCTAATGCAACTACAACAACTTCTGCTTATACTACTACAAAAATATCCACCCCAAACGCAACTACCCCTTCCACCACTACTCGTGTACGCATATCGACTAATTCACAGCCTACAAGTTCCTCTGGTAGGTATCTGTATATTCATATGGAAATTATGTTTATCTCCCAGCACAGTATTCCAGGGCTTAACAGTTTACATGTGCTGCCCATATGTTTCGGTGCCTTAACACGAGCCCAGGATTTCTTCAATACCGCTTGATGCGTTATATTCCTGTTAGATCACTCCCGTCTTTGTGGGAGTGGCTCTAAGTGGTCCCCCATGACTCAGGCACACAGCTCACATCCCGCATGAGCTGTGAGTTCAGAATTGTGGCCCAATTCCGTGGAACTCCCTCTTGGCTGAGACCTCTTCTTGACTGAACTTCAGGCACCCGTGAAGGCTTTGTTGTTTTCAGCAAGCAGTTTAAGCAATACTTTTTGATTTTCTGATGAAATATAATTGATCATTTGTATCGCTCTTGAACGCTCACTGGACACTTCTTAGAAATAATACCATTAAGCAGTACAGCATATAAATTGTTGGATTATCAACATCATCGTCATATATGAGGGCTCCTTGGTAAACTTGTTCTTAAATTTTGGTTATGCTCTGTTCTCTTCCTCTTGCTCAGCTCCTTCCACCACAGTTGTCCCTCTTAAGTGCCTTAATGGAGGAGTGTTTGTTGGGGGTCATTGTCACTGCCCATCTCCCTATACTGGGCGACGTTGCGAAGAGGCAGAGAATGAAGTCCAAGTGGGTAAGTCTGAGCAGTATTTGGACAAGACTCCCTGCTCACAAGCTTTTCCTTTGAAAAGAGTGGGCAGTATCTGTGGCTCTGAGGCGCTAGACTTTGTTTTGTGTTTTTGGGCGACTCAGTGTTGCATGGTGAAATTTTTCATAGGGGAACAGTTAGGGCCAGAGGCTCTAGCTTGTGAGGGAGGGGGGTTGATGTCATGCACGTGAGTATCACGCCTCCCTCCCTAAGCCAGGCAAAATCTTCACAGACTTTGCAAAGGAGGTGCCAGGGCTCTGACAGGATGCTGGAGCCACTTGCCTCCTTCCAAAAGCCAGATGGGCTTTGGGAAGATGACAGGACAGATCTTGGACCCTTCGGAGCCATGCACCTCCCTCCCTAAGCCAGGCAGAAGCATCCCAGGCTTTGCGAAGGAGGCTCCAGGGGACCATTTAGGAGACTAGGCTATCCCCCTTATTCCAATGACTATATGCCACTCTTGGAAGTGATCTTGCTTCTCTGTCATGCTGACCATTTTTCCATGGAATCCTAGGGCCAGGACAGCCTTCCCTAACCTGGTGCCCTCCAGATGTTGTTCTCTTGGGCTCCCAGCTCCCCTCTGCCCCAGCAAACATGGCCAATGGCCGGGGAGGATGAGTAGTTGTGGCCCAACATCTGGAGGCCACAGGTTGGGGGTCCACTCTGACCTCCCCTTGCCTGCACTCTCACTTTGCAAAGGGAATTCTGTCCATGATGAGATTTAAAGTTTCTTTCAATACTGAGAAAGAAGGGAAAGGTTTGCAGCCCCCATGGATGTGGGTTGAGATAGAATGACAGCTTTTCTGGATGCTGATGGCTTGCATATCAACAGTGTGTGAAACTGGTGGCATCATTAGAAGCTGTATATGGTATACAGTTTACTCAGTCAAGTTTGCAAGGAAAGGTGGCCTTATCTCGCTAATCCAAAATGGTGGTTTTGTTCTGTGGCATCTCCCTGTCGCCTACAGTTTAAAAAGGTTCCAGTAGCAGCAGGCAGGGGTGTCTGGGGTGTTGTGGGAGGGGTAGTAACTCCAGTGAGAGACACGTCATGCTCCCTCTGGGGTAGTTTGTCCACTTTCGGTCTCCACCCTGCACTCAGCTCTCAACTGTGGCTCCTAGAAGCTGTCAGCATGGGACAGCAGCCACAACCCGGAACAGCTTTCACTGGCTGGCTGGCTAAACTTAATTAGGATGGCCAATGGGTCTCAAGCCCTCAGTGAGTTAGGGACTTCCCCTGCATGCGAAGACAGGCTCCGGCAGATAGACCAGACAAGACCAATAGCGGGTCCAACGGTCATGAAGGCAGTTTCTGCACGTGATGTAGAGGGAAATGAGGAGCACATGGAGCTCATCAACCTGGGAAGGTAGCTAATCTAGGAGAAGGAAAACTCTGGTCCCAAACCTCTGCTGTCTTGTGGGAGATCTTTGGAAGAAGAAAAGGCTGAGGAGTAAACTGTTCACAAACCCAGAGTGGAGTCCTTAAGACGGTTGGATGGTGCTTTGTACGCCTCCTTCTGGCAACTCCTGCAGCCAAGCTGGTGCCAAGCGTATTGCTATGCTTTCCTTTGCACCACATCAGTGAGGCTGGGGGGAGGGGAGCATCTTGTCATCTGGCCAACTCAGAGTCTCCATACACACTGCCCAGGCTTACTTTGGTGCTGCTAATGCACAGTTAGACTTCACCCCAGAGGTGCTTGCCATTGTCTCTGGAGACAAACAGATGCCAACAAGCAGCAGCCAGTAGGCAAGCGCCTTGCCTCCCTCAGGCTCTGGAGAGTAATTGCCACTCAGAGTAGACTACATTGAGTTGAGATGGGCAGGTTCCAGTGCATTTCACACCTGTATTAGCACCCTTTCTCCGAACTCTTTGATGTGGATCCAAAGGCAATCCATGTTGTTCCCATTATCACTGCAAATTATCCTGCAACTGCACAGACATCTGACAGGTTCATCCTCACAAGGTGTCTTTTCATCCCAAAGAGACAGGAGTTGTCAATGGGAAGACGCTTCCCAAGGGCTACCTGAGGTGGCAAGCCTATGCAAACTTAACTGGGAGAAGCATCCAGCTTGCAGCATTGGGGAGAACAAAACAATACCCTTGTGGATGGGTTTCTTGATAGACTACATAAGTGCTGCAACACCTTTTGACAAGACCATAATGGGGGGCAGGAGAGAGATAAGGGGCATGGCAGCATTGTGCTCCCTTCACCATGCAACTGGGCTGTTGTGTAGTTGTGGTTATCCCTTCTGGTGAAAAATGCCTGTTTGAAAATTTCAGCCATGGATGGATATGGTTTGATATAGAACTTTATATTTTCTGGATGCAGATGACTTCCATACCAACCATGTATAAAACTGGTTGTATCTTTAGAAGGTGTATATACAATCTACCCAGGCTTGTCCACATGCCTAGGAAGCCTGGGTCTGTGGGGTTTTCTGCTTCACCTGTGCTTACTAGGCATGCTTACTAGGTCTGAGCAGGTCTGCCTTTACTACACTGTTTTCCCCTGGGAAACATCCTTGTGGAAAAACCAATTGCCATTTGTTATTATTCAGCACAAAACCGCTTTTCCCAGGAAAATGCAGAGGCAAATGGAAGTATGGATGAGCCCTCAACTGGTTTGCAAGGAAAGATGGCCAACTTGCTTGGTTCAACATGGTGTGTTGCTTCTGCATCACCCTGCCACCTTCAGTTTAAAAAGCTTCTGATAGCAGCAGCAGCAGCAGCAGATGGACAAGAATGTCACCTGCTTCAGGACCTGGAGAGTTCGTGTCAGCAAGAGTAGACTACACTGAGCTGATACGTGCACATTCCAGTGTATTTCACACCCTGTACCAGCGCCCTTTCTCTGCACACTTTGGTGTGGATCCAGAGGTGATTCATGTTGTTTCCATGATCACTGCAATTCTCCTGTGACTCAATTGACACCTGAAGTGCTCATCCTCACATATGGACTCTGAAACTGTGGCTGTACCTTCATGTTTAATGACTCCTGTGCTTTCTGATCACAGTGACTGTTGCGGCCACAATCAATGTCTCTGTAACAGTGAAGAATTGGAACTTCAACAAAGAGATGGAGATTTACGGCTCACCTGCCTTCAAGACATTCGTGAACATCTTTAAGGAACAGGTGAGGGGTGGCTGGGTGTACATAGAGGACACCCACTCGGGAAAATGACCACTTCCAGGCAGACCTATTGTTACTTTTCAGTCTGGGTCCCGTTAACGTGTCATTCCTTTGTGGGTAAACTTCATTAACAGAGATTTGTCCGCTTAGCACATCTGGAAACACAGTCAGATTTCCTTCCTTTGGAATACCTAGATATCCAGATGTGGAAATGGAGCTATCAGATGAGTATAGAAAGCTGTTTCTGCAATATGTAGCTTAGATCCGATGGTTCATACTCTACACAGAATTTTTTCTTGTTTCTGCTGCTGTGGAAATGCCCGTATGACAGGGATTGGACCCAATAACCCTCAGGTCCCTTCCAACTCTACAATTCTATGATTCTAGGACTGCTGACATGCACCTCAAAGACACACTCTGTCTGATATGATGGGGATGGGGTGGTGCTGCTTGCAGACAGCAGCTTTTCTGCTGCCTATGTGCAGACCCTGCTGTTGATTGGAGCTTCCGACTGTTGCTGTCTATGCAGCTGAGATGAGACCTCTTTCTCTTTGCAGATGAACATCTTCTATGCGGACATTCCTGGGTACACGGGTGTAAGGGTGATTCGGCTGAGGTGAGTCACAGAAGAGATACAACTGGGGACCAAGTATGGGAGGGTGGGTGCTGCTTGGTGCCACACAATCTCCTGGCCCCCTGCTGTGAAAGGTCATGCCCTTTTAAGCAACAGCCCCAACTACCATCATTCACCTCACATCAGGCTGGCTGAGGGCACCTTTGCAGTTGTGGCTAAGTGATTTCTCCCTCTTCCTTCTTGCTGCCTCTTCTCAGCAATGGTAGTATTATCGTGGACCACGAGGTGCTCCTGCAGCTTCGCTTCTCAGACTTCAATTCTTCCTACGATGAATCCGTGAAGGACCTCAAACAGACCCTGAAAAAGGATAACACTTCCAATGGCAATGGTGAGGAGGCACCTGCCAATTCTTGGGGGAAGGTCTGGCTGGCAGCTGAAGGAGCCAAAAGATGGCATGAATGTTGCAAACTTTTACGTTACATTCCCATCCATCTAATGGAGTAGGAGGAAGGGCTTCTTATTAAACGTCTTCAGACCAGCTGTCATGGGGAAGCAGAAGTCATCCAAGGGCTGTGATTCTGTCCCTCCTTGTTTGGGAGTAAATTGCACCAGCATCACAACTGTGTGTACTCCTGAGTCAACATGCATCGGATGGGGCTCCCAATATGGTAACCCAAAAACAGGCTGTGAAATGGACAGTGTACCAGCTCTCTGCAGAAGCTGAGGAGCTCCACTGAGTCCAAGCCCACCCCCAGTCTCCTGAACAAAACAATTACCATAAGCTGTTTTGCTAGGGACAGAGCTATCCCTTAGAAATCACCTAGAGAAAAACAGGCATCAAGAATAGAATGTACTTCATCTACGCCATATCTGAGGCTACCTACTGTGTTTGTCCTGTATGGTGAGGAACAGAGGAACATTTTCCAAAAGGGCGCCAATCAAAGTCTCCCTAGTCTTCCAATTTCACTGCCATATGGAACAGAACAAGTTTCATCTATGCCTAATCTGAGGCAACCTGGTGTTATCTATCCAAGCTGTGGGGTGAGGGTTCAGCCCCATCTCTCTGTTACCAGCAGCTGCCCTGTAACATCAACCAACCCCAACTGCTTCACCCTTGCCCACACACAGATCAGTGTCAGGTTGCTGGTTGGACATACGGCTGAGCAGAGGAAGTGTGTTTCCTTCAACTCTGGTGGCAGGGAGACATGGCAGGTGGGTGGGGGAAGAGGTCCCTCCCCTTGGATGCTCCCCCTCCCCATGATTTCTCCCTTACATAAACCTCACCTTTACTTTCTCCCTATCCTTCAGATTCGCTTTGGTTTACTGGAGAGCGTTATGTGACAGCAGTGCCCCTGAGCCCTGAAGGTGAGGACTGGGGTGTGAGAGGGAGTCAGTATGTGCTTAACATATTCCTAATGTTGAAGAGTTGCACTGGGCTGTCTGGATGGAGGCGGTGGAGCCGTATGAGGAAGAAAACATGACCACCACATGCAAACAAATGCAATGAACCCCTGTACACCTCGTGGCACCGCTGGATGGTACAGATGTTGCCAGGATTCTGAATGTGCAGTCACATATGAGATGCCCAGAGGTTAATCCTAGGGCCATCAGTCGCCATCATATTTGGTGGGGAAGAAAGTAGGATGACGAAGAGCAAGGGAGGTATTCAGGGCCCTCAATGCATCCTTCCTTTCCCTTTCCAGATCTGTCAGAAGTATGCAAGAACAGCTCCGTGGTGGCACAAAACATCCAGCAATTTTATGTGGCACGAAACGTCAGTGGCGACCTCCAGTGTGTCTCCAACTGCAGTGTTTGGCACCCCGACCCCTTCAGCTGCGTGAACGGAAACTGCTATGTCACCCCTGAGGGGCCCAGTTGCTAGTGAGTAGCATGCCAGGGGGTGAAGTGGGTGGTGGCAAAGGATCTGGGCCTGTGGCACAGGGGAACGAAATCACGCCTGTAGGCAGTTCCTACCAGCTGTGCTAGTAGGAACCATTTAAATGTCATTTTTAAGAAAACAGTGTCATTCATGTGCATGTTGTCTTTTGCTGCAATTCCCCGTGGGCACCAGTCACACCACCACTCCTGCCTTGGATTAAGGCCCTGGATGCCACTCAGCCCCCCACCCCATATTGCAGCATCAGAAACAGTCCCTGCTCCCCACCCCGTAAAGAACCCAGGCATCCTGGGCCCCATTACCTGCATCCTTGCAGATTTTTGACGCTGCCTTTCCTCCCACAGCTGTGAGCAGTCGGACTCCTACTGGTTCGTGGGCCGCCGCTGTGAGCAAGGCATCAGCAAGGTGGGGGTGGCCGTGGGGGTGGCGCTGGGCCTGGCGGTGCTGCTGCTGATCATCCTGGTCTTGGTCGTGCTTCTCTGCTGGAGGCGCTGTTGCTGGAAGGAGAAAGGTCACAGGTAGGAGGAGGGCTGGGCAGCTGCACTCAAACTCTTGTCAGCTCGGTCAGCTCTGCTTCCCGGTCAGTCTCTGCTGTTTCAACTGGCGCTGACTCTGGAAGCTGCCCTCGAAATGGGCTGAAGGAGAGGCCTTTGCCCTGATGGCCTCTGTTGGTCTCCCCCTTCCAGGCTGACGCATTTGCCTCCCGATGAAGAGAGGTGGTATGAAAATGAGCCCGACTGGGTGGCCCGTCCTGAAGGCCCCGATCCGAGTGCCCCAGCAATGGAAAGCAGCAGCGCTGCAGCAGATGGTATGTGGCACAAGGCCCAGGTCTTGGTAGTGGTGGTAAGTTTCCATGGCAGCCGCCAGCCTCCATCCCAGAGGATGCTCCTTGCCTTGCCCTAGAAGGAAGCACCACGTTAATTGAATTACAGATGTTCTGGGGTTGCAGAAGGGGTTCAAGTTGCACAGAACATTCCGCCCCACATGCAGAAATAAGGAAATAAGAAAGGGAAATGAAGAGCAACAGGGGAGGTCAAACACAGCCACGTCCCCAAGCTGCAATCAGACGGAAGGGCTTCCCGTGCCCTGCCACCCCACCCTGCCCTGATCCAGGAGAAGGGGGGGGGGGAGAAATATAAATAAATAAATGAGATGTGGGGGTTCTCATGTACTCTGTGCTCTGGGAGGGAGCGCATGGCACCTGAAGGGGATGATGAGCATCAGCCCTGATTACAGGCTGCATTATCACAACAGGGAAGACCACTTTCCTTGCCAGAGCTTTGAAGATGCGGTTTGTAAAAATAAAGCAGGTTCTAGCTGGCTCTGCGGATCCCTCCCTTCTTGGAAAAGGTCTGGGTGGGCAAGTGGAGAGGCTGGACTGGGGTAAGAGGAAGCCCTTTTGAAAGAGGCAACCAAATCTTTAAAAACGACTGACATGCTCCCTCCCCCTCCTTCGCCCTTTGCACAGAAGACCCTTACAGCAGCATGAGCAGCGAGCAAGACAGCTCCACCGCAGACAAGGGCTCCTTCCAACCCCGCCTGGACAAAGTGGACACGTCCCTGCCGGTACAAGAAAAGATGGTGCTTGGGGTGGGAGCACGGTTTTGCAAGAAAGCACAACCGATCTGGAGGCTGCAAGGCCCGTTCCAAACAAGGACACACGACAAGATTGTGTGCCTTTCTGATTAGGGGGAGAAGCAACAGGCGGGGGATGCCGGCAGCCACAGGATAGGTTTAGAGGTGGCATGGGGAAATGGAGTGCGAGAGGTATTTATCTCGTGGTATAGGGTCATTCCACAAAACGAAAAGGTGGGAGGTTCAGAATAGAAGACAGGAAGTCTGTCTTCACAGTGGTGGCAAAATGTATGGAACTCCCTGCCCAAGAGGTGGTGGAGGCACAGGTGGGTTAGCCAAATTCCTGGCAGTGCAAATATCTCTCACTACTTTGGGTAGTGAAATGGAGCCTCCAGGGTCAGAAGCCGTCTACCATTGTATGCCAGCTGCTCAGGGCTTTTCTTCTGGGCATCTGGCTGGAATCCAGACGCTGCTGCAGGTGGGCTTAGCTCTGATCCAGAGCAGGGCTCTTCCCAATAAGTGCTTATCATTTCCACTGACCCTGCCTCACTCTTCTGCTTTCTCCTTCTCTCTCTGCGGCTGCAGAGACGGATCGCTCGGCCCCAGTTGAAGCGGCCATGAAGAAGCCTGGAAACGGGGCCACGGGAAGGACGCTGCGTCTGGCCGCACGCTGGATTTGCACAGGATGTGTCCCCAGGGGCCCAGATCCAGGAAGAGGCAGTGGAGCTGCAGTGACTTGGAGGAGGGCTACAGTGCTGCCTTCTTCTTGCTTACTCTCGCACTTTAGGACTGGGGTGCTGCCGCCCCCTTGAACACCAGTGCCCCTCCTTGGTGACGTTGGGAGGAGGACGTGGAGGAGGAACAGGGCCCCATGGGGGTATTTGGGCTTCTGCCCCCAAGGACTCGCATTGCCCACAGAGACTGAACTTGCAGGAGCACATCCCTCAGCGAGGAGCCTTTGACCACTGCCTGGATGCCAAAGCCATCCGGTGCAAGAGGAGGCCGCCTTGCAAGGGTCTCGCGTCGTCTCTGCAGGTCGGGGACCACGGCTAGCACTTTTGGAGAAATCGCTTTCTCCCTTTCTGCACCAGCCCACAATCTCTAGCTCAGTTGGTAGAGCATGAGACTCTTAATCTCAGGGCCAGGGGTTCGAGCCCCACGTTGCAGAGGGTTCGACTAGATGACCCTCGTGGTCCCGTCCAACTCTATGGTTCTGTTTGCCCTTCCCCTCTCTACAGACTGGCTGTGCTCCCCCCTGCCCCGTCCCTTCCAGGTCAGTCCCAGATACACCTGTAGCAACACTGATTCCCCACAACGCCAGGCATCTGTACCCACAGCAATGCATGCTGGGCGCAAGCGATAGGAAACTGCCTGCCGTTTTTTCTTCCCCTGGGTCGCTCTGGCCCCACAGCCATGGTCTGCCCACGGGAAAATCTTTTGTCACTTGCACCCCCCTCCTCCCATCCAGGCTTTTACTTGATCAAATTTTCAGTGCAATATGGAAGGAAGCACAGCGGTTGCCAGAGAAATGATATAGGAAGATGATGATGGATGATGAAGAGGTCAAGATTGTGAATGATTCGTTGGGGAGGGGGGAGAGAAAATAAAGCAACTGAGGAAAGCATCCGCCTGCTTTTGTGGTGTCAATCAATGGTGCTTGGAGAAGAGAGGCTGGGGGGGGGGAGTTGTTCCCCCTGGACAATGGTCTCCCTCCACCCCACGTTTAGCCCGGACACTGAGATCCAGCGCCGAGGGCCTTCTGGCGGTTCCCTCATTGCGAGAAGTGAGGTTACAGGGAACCAGACAGAGGGCCTTCTCGGTAGTGGCACCCTCCCTGTGGAACACCCTTCCAGCAGATGTCAAGGAAATAAGCAGCTATCTTTTTAAAAGACATCTGAAGGCAGCCCTGTTTAGGGAAGTTTTTAATATTTAATGCTGTATTGTTTTAACATTTGTCTGGAAACCGCCCAGAGTGGCTGAGGAAACTCGGCCAGATGGGCGGGGTAAAAATAATAAATTATTATTATTATTATTATAAGAAGAGCCTGCTGGATCAGGGCAAAGGGGGCCCATCTAGCCCAGCCTCCTGCTCTCAAAGTGGCCAAATACCCCAAATAACTTAGCAATCTAGATAGACTGCCCCTGGACCTGGAGGTTCCACAAGAACATAAGAAGGACCAAAGGGGGTCCATCTAGCCCAGCATCCTCTTCTCACAGTGGCCAACAGGATGCCTCTATTGGGAAACCCGCAAGCAGGATCTGAGCACAAGAGCAGCTCTGCCCTCGCCCGCTCCATTGATTTATTCTCTTTGCAAGCCGGCCTTTGAGGGTTTTGTTCTGCTTTACCGCCAAGCAGTGTGTGGATTTTACGAAATGAAATAAATTATAGTGGACTACCAGAAAGCTCGGGGGGGTGGGGGCTGCCGTTCCTCATAATTGGGCAAGACGTCCTCCATCCTATTAAAGCCGTCTTCAAAACTTTCCAGGGGAGCTCTATGCCAAAGAACATAATGAAGAATTTTTTTATTACACTGTACATTTAAAGCTACATTTATTTAACAGCAAACTGTCAAGATGTAGGTGGGGGGAAAGCGTCACCTGCAGGCCACAGCCACATAACACATATGGATGGCCCCCTGTCATGGCTGCTTTATTTGAGATTCCTGCATTCCAGGGGGTTGGGCTGGATGACCCCTGGGGGTCCCTTCCAACTCTGCTTACATGAGATTGTACAGAGAATTAAACTCTGCTGAGCGTATTTCAGGGGCTCCTTAGGCCAATGAATTAGGAAACTGAGGGAAAAGAGAGGCAAATGTGAAGTTTTCCAAGCGGAGGGAGAAGCCTCGCGAGACCGGGAAAACCGGAACAAGCCCCTGGTCCTTCTGTTTGAGGCCGGAGGGTGACCCCAAGCCATCCTCTGGCCAGGGACCCCCTTCCTCATGGGCGCCTGAGGGAATGACATGAATTAATGGATTTCAAACTGTGGCTGTTTGGGAGGCCTCCGGATATGAGGGCCAGGGCCTAGCCTTCTTTTTACAAACTGCTCCCCCCCTCACCTCAGAATCAAGAGCATATAAATGTTATGAAATAAATAAGTTGCCTCTGAGGAAGAGGACAAGAAAGAACCTTTTGAATCCTCATGAAAGAAAGAAAAACCTCCTGAGGGAGCAAGCGATGGTCCCCTGAGGAGAGGGGGGAGGGGCAGCTCTTCTAGCACTTTCTATGGGGAGGAAAAAGGCGGGAAAACGCCTCAGGCGGAGGGAGGCCTCTGCTCAGTCTCTTCATATCCCGGCCTGTTCTGAGGAGAAAAAGGGTCCCCTTTCTGAGGAAAGTGTCTCATTTCTGAGGAGGAAAAGCATCTCCTCAGGAACAACCCATTTGTTTTATTGATTTATAACTATACAGTACGCCGCTTGATTGCAAAACAAACCAACCAACCAACCAAGAACCCTCGAAGCAGTTTACAAAGGAGAAAGCAATAAAATTGAGAGAGATTCACAGGTGTACTTCGAAACATACAAAAGTTGAAATGCTGAAATAGATTAAGACTTCCTCAGCTTTCAGTCCTGGCGCTCCTTAGGTTTACTCTTACTCAGTTGTTTTGAGGACGGGTTATAATAATGTACAAGTCATAGCATAAATTGGTAATTGTACAGGGAGAAAGGATGAGTGAATTTCGGGGGGAAAAGTTGGAAAAGTTATTGTACTGAGAGAAGCGAAGGAGGGAGGAAAATAGAGGGAACGTCTGAGGGGTGGGAAGTCAGCTTTTAAATTAGTATTAAATTTGAATAATAGTAATAATAATAATTTGCACCCCGCCCACCTGACTGGGTGGCTCCAACCACTCTGGGCAGCTTCAAGCATATCTAAAAACACAGTAAAACATTAAACCTTAAAAAGCTTCCCTATACAGGGCTGCCTTCAGATGTTTCCTAAATGTTATACAATTGCTCATCTCGCTCCTCTTCCTCAGCTGTCTCCCGCCAGCACTAGCAGCTCTTGGCCACCATGCAGGCGGAAAGTGCCATAGACGTCAACCTGAGGCCCTACAGCGTCGAGATGGTCGGCGGCGACACCATCACGATCTGCCCTTACCCGTTCGTGGTCGAGCAGCCCAAGGACTACGTGCTCTGGTCGATGTGCAACTTCTCCTTCATGAACGCCTGCTGCCTCGGCTTCGCGGCCCTCGTCTACTCCATCAAGGCAAGGGATTGCAAAGTCGCTGGAAATGCTGAAGATGCAACTAGATATGGCAAGAAAGCCAAGCTTCTGAATACCATTGCAATAGTTATAGGTGTATTGTTGTTCCTTTTGATCTTTGGCCTGATTGTCAGTGTTTTAATGGCTTTCAAAGATAGATTCAAGAGGTTGTTTGATGAATACAAAGAGAACTCGGGTATTTTCGGATCCGGATCGGGGGGGAGTGGATCTGGGGTAGGCTAAACAAATATTTAAGCACTGGCTGTCCTTTCTTCTGCTTGTGACAGTGCCTGCCCTGCTTGTTCATTTGCCAAGGCATGAGACCTCCTGCAAAGCAGTATTACTCACATTTATGAAGATGTACTGCCACTGATTGCCTACCATCCAGTTTGAGATGTTTATTGAAAAAAATGCAATGCTTTTATAAGCAGTGATTTCTATGTCCCAAGCTCTGGATTTGCAGCATTTCCAGTTCTGTTACTCATGGGAAGTGCCATACTCATTGGTTTTTCAGTATTTTGGCAAGTTTCCCATTCAGTTATGTGTATTAGAGCTTTCCTTTATTGAAATTTTACATTTGATGTGAATTCTAAGAAAATAAAACGTATTTTGTTTTTTTTAAAAAAATTGCTCATCTCCTTAAGATCTGATGGAAGGGAAGGGCGCCACTACTGATAAGGCCCTCTGCCAATCCATTTGTATTGATTTGGTGAAAAATTGTTACAAAAAATGGAAAATCCATTTTTTTAAAACTGGCAAAAAAGAACTTAAGGGGCGGGGAACAGTAATTTAAAAAAACAACAATTAAACATCCAGTGACTTTCTGGGAAGAGCAAAGCACCACCAGGTGGTGCCATTGAGCAACTTACTTGCCTAGTTAGGGCTTTGTGATTATGTCTTCCTGTCTTTCTTTTTCAATGATGCTCTTGGCACAGGCTTCCCCGCCAGGAAGACCACGGCTCAGACCTCAACCTTAGCCTACCTTTATCCAGGCAGCCTTGTAAAGTGATCCAACGCCTTGAAAAGTGATTTGTGGGAACAGGGCTTTGTTTACAATTTATTTTACTTTTCCCATACATAGCCTACCTTCCAGCCCCGATCCCCAAGGAGCTCAAGTATAATTGATTGGCATCTGCCTGTCTTGTGAGACAATGGAGGAGAGCACCCCTGGGAGTTGGCTCCTCTGCCTTCAAGGGGTGAAGTCAAACTGTTGGAAGGTTGCAGCACCTATATCTGTGGCTGCAGAGACCGATATGGGAGAGACATGTTTTATTGCAGCTGGGGAAGAGGAAGGCATCCGTCCGGTTGTGCTTCTGCAGATGCGCCATGCCATTTCTTCTCTCTGCACTCCTCCCAGCGGTCATTTCTTCTCCATTCATTGCTATGGACTTGGCTGCCCGTCTCCAGGCACCGAGATCTCCTGCAAGGGGTTCCCACACGGCGGGGTTGACGTTGCCAGTCTTGTCACGTTTGCAGACATCTTTGTAATACAGAGTTGGTCTTCTGGCGATGCCTGGTGCCGGGAGCCAGCTCACCACGGAGCACATCCTGGGGGATCCTGCCATCTTCCATTCTGTGGACGTGGACCAAGCCAGCATGGATGTTGCTGAGACAGGAGTGCAAACTAATAAGATAATGCATGGTTCTCCCCCTATCCTCAATTACCCCCCACAAGGACCCTGTGAGGGTAGGCTGGGAGGCAGCGATCAGCCCCCAGTGAGTTTATTGTATCAGGAGGGAATTAGCTTATAGGTAGTACAGAGGTACCTTGGTTCTCAAACTTAATCCGTTCCAGAAGTCCGTTCCAAAACTAAAGTGTTCCAAAGCCAAGGCGCGCTTTCCCATAGAAAGTAATGCAATTTGGATTAATCCGTTCCAGACTTTTAAAAACAAGCCCTAAAACAGCAATTTAACAAGAATTTTACTAACAAGACCATCTATCCATAAAATGAAAGCAATAAACCATGTACTGCAGTCACACAATCAATCAGTATCTGAACTGGGTTCCACATAGTTATAAAAACAAAAAAAGAGCCACAAAAACACAAAATAAATAGTAAAAACAGACCTCAGCGTAACACTCAAAATGGAAGCGTGGCACTCAAAACGGAGCATGTTCGGCTTCCGGAAAAAGTTCACAAACCGGAACACTTACTTCTGGGTTTGCAGTGTTTGAGTTCCACGTTGTTTGAGTACCAAGGCGTTTGAGAACCAAGATACCACTGTAAATAGAATTAATAAGAGAGTATAAACAGGGAGAAGAGTTAAAAGCCGTGGCTGAGCCCTAGCACCTGCACTCAGCTATGTGGAGCTTGCGGCCGTGTGGTGAAGAACAATGCATCTCTGAGCCCACACAGCACACCAGGAATATGCTCTCCTCCAGGCCGTGCTTCAGCTCCAGAGTTCAGCCTTAGGGCATGTGATGCAGCAGCAGAGAATGCCTCTGAGCATACCTAGAATGCCTTTCCCTCAGCCTTGCCCAGTGTGGCATGCTTGGTGTGCTTTGAGGCTTCCAGGTTCCTTCTCTGGGTTTCACTTCCGCCTTCGAAGGCGAAAGCTCTCTTGCAAGGCAGGGTTGGTGCTCTGAATGTTTGGGTGTGGGCATTTCCAGCTCTGCCGGCCTGGCTGTGTGCACTGCCTGGGCGTGTGGCAAGGGAGGGGAGGCCTGTGGGTGCTTCCTGCATTTTCAGGTTGGGCTGGAGGGTCCCGATCCCAAGAGATGAACGCCGGGAGCCTCTCTTGTCACTGCTGCATTATCTCACACGTGATGAAGCGGCCCCTGGGTCACGAAACTGCCTTCTGCAAAAACAAACATGTTAAGTCTTTAAGCGGCCACCATGATGCTCCCATTTCTTTCTCCTGGAGCAGGATAACCCAGAAGTTGCTCCTCCTGAAATTATTAAATAAGTGGAACTGGCTGCAGGCATGACACATCCGCTGCTGGATGTTGCTCAGGCAGCCTTTCCAGTTTGCAAAACGCTCCATGCCATCTAATCTGCTATTGACCCTGCAGGCCATTGTTTTACGGATATGTGGAAATTTCAACTCAAGGAACATCTCCACCCCCACCGTTCAGCCCGGACACTGAGATCCAGCGCCGAGGGCCTTCTGGCGGTTCCCTCACTCCGAGAAGCGAAGCTACAGGGAACCAGGCAGAGGGCCTTCTCGGTGGTGGCGCCCGCCCTGTGGAACGCCCTCCCATCAGAGGTCAAAGCAATAAACAACCACATGACCTTTAGAAAACACCTGAAGGCAGCCCTGTTCAGGGAAGCTTTTAATCTGTGATATTTTAATGTTTTGTTTTTTAATATTTGCTGGAAGCCGCCCAGGGTGGCTGGGGAGACCCGGCCAGATGGGCAGGGTACAAATAATAAATTATTATTATTATTATATTATAACATAGCTCTGCTACATAGGAAAAATGAACTAATCAGCTGAGAGTCCTTAGGGGTCAAAACTCCAAAGGGGATGATTTAATACCTGTTTGGTCTTATTTTTTTATTTGTAAGCAAAAAGGAACACAGTCGAGGACACACCCACACACACACCCGCTCAACCTAGGAACAAATCTGGCTTTGGGCATTTGGATACTTTTATTGACATTCCCTTGGTATAATAGGCTACCTTGCCTTGTAACCATGTCTTGTTCAATCATTATGTCTATGCTATACATAGTTCCAGTCGCTACTTTCCACACAATCACACGCCTGTGGTTTATTTCCCCCCCATTTTATTTCATGGCTGCTTTTGCAGATGTGGGAAGCTGATTTTGGGCATCCATCTGTCTAGGGAGACAAGGGAGGAGTGCGCCTTCGGGGGTGAAGTCAAACTGTTGGAAGGTTGCAGCATCTGCTGGGGCTGTAGACACCGATACATGAGACGAGTTTTTATTGCAGCAGGGGCAGGTGAAGGCGTCCAGTTACGCTGCTGCAGAAGGACCACAGCTTTTCTTCTCTCTGCGCTCCCCTGAAGTCGTCATTCCCACTCCCCCACCCCCAAAAATATTGCGGCTAAAATGCCTTTTTATTTAAGCAGCTTTGCGCATAAAATGCCTTTTTATTTAAGCTTTGAGGATATATATTAATATACACGCAGGGGCAAATAAGACTGTTGGTGCACTTTTTTTAAAAAAAAAGGTAACTGCCTCCCTATACGGTAAGCCGCCTTGAGCATTGTTTTAACTGTGGAAAGGTGCATGCAAATAAAATGATGGTGATGCTAAAATGGTGACCACCAGAAAAATGTGCTGCTGTGCCAAAGTGAAGAGCCCAGCCATGTTGCCTGAAACATCCCTGTGTGCAGGTCAGGATTAGGCCTCCAAGGCCTCTTGTGACGCACACCTGTGGAGGTGGTGCTGTAGGTTGGCATGCGGTCACGCGCTGGACAAGAATCATAGAATTGTTGTAACCTATGCAAGACCACCTACCTCTCACCTTTGTTTGAGCTTCAGCAAGACTAACGCCATCCTGTTGCAGGCCGACACCATGGTCACATACTATTCTCACAGTAATTGCGCTGAAACGCAGGCTTAAAAGGGGGCAGAGAAAGAGCAAACCACAAATGGGTGTGTAAAGGGAAGTCTTGTGAGCATGCAAGGGCACAGAATACACAAAGGGGAAGAAAGAGGGAAATGCCCAGGTGAGCTGAGGCCTGCAAACATTTACCTTTGCGGTTAAAGCTGGTGGTAGGGCTGTATTCCCTGGTGGTTAGCTGGTGTGTCTAACCAATACGATGACTATAAAAACGGTGTGTAACAAAGACCAGGGTTCAGCCTCCAACTGCTTTCTTGGTCGCTTGCTGTAACCTTTCCTGCTCCAGCAAGAAATAAAACTTTGCGTTTTATTCTTGGGTGATGTTCTTCGGAGCTGGTGAGTAAAGGATTAGGCTGTGCAGGGGACCTTAGGGGAGTCAAAAGGGAACCCGAGGGTCATCTAGTCCAACCCCTGCGATGCACGAATCTCTTTTGGCCTGACCCAGCTGCTGTCCTCCGTTCTTGCGTCCACGAAGGAAACAGGGTGCTCTCCGACGGGGGCGGGGCACACGTTGCCAAGACCCCGCTTGCTAGAACTCCTCGGGCGGGGTGATCTAGCCTGGATGCCCCAAGAGGAGACGGGCTGCGAGGCTCAAAGGGAGCGAGGGGAGCCGAGGGAAGCAGGCCGGCCGGACGCCCCCTCTCCGGCCCTTCGTTGCGCCCCGGCGGAACCAGCCCCGAGCCCTCCCGCGGCCCCCTTGGCGCAACCTCCGAGCCCCGGTGCGCCTCCTTGCCTTAAGCCGGGAACCACCCGCCCCCTGTGGGCCGGGCCGAGCGTCAGATTCGCTTTCGTTTCCGCGCGGTGACGCACCCGGCCCCACATCTCGGGGGCGACCTCCGGGAGAAGGGGAAGCGGAGAGGACCCCCCAGCCCAGGTGCCGCTCCGAGGTAGGGACGGGCAAGCCTCCGAAATATGGGCTTCGGGCGGCGGCCTTTGGCCCGGAGACCTTCGGAAGGTTAGGGGCCGCCGGGGTGGGTCGGTGGGCGGTCCTTCTCTCCCTGGATCCCGTGGAAGGGGAGGTCATGCTGGTCGCAAGGGCCTCGATGAGAGTTGGGCAAAGGGCGTCTCCTGGGAACTCAGGAGTCCTGCCCCCTAACCCCCACTCCCGTTGGAAAGAGCCCCCCCCCCACTTCTGGCTCGCACCCATCGCCCTTGGACGTGTTATAAAAACCGGGGGTCGCCTGTGCAGCTCAACCCACAGAGAGTGGCGCTTTCAAACCCGTCTGTGGGTTTCCCCGTTTGTGGCTGTGCGTTTAAAGCTCCCTCCCTTTCGATCTCCATGCGCCTCTCACACCCCAAGACTGAAACCGGAACTCTGGATTTCTGAGTCTCCTTCCAGCTCTGCTGACCCACCCCCTCGACTCTGTGGCTCCCAGCCCCGTCCTTAACCCTACTTGCTCCCACCCTAGGCATGACAGCCACTCAACTTCCCTGGCCCATCTTCTAGAGAACCATGGCACCACAGAATTGTAGCGTTGGAAGGGAGTCCAAGGGTCACCTAGCTCAGCCCCCTTCAATACAGGATTCTCAAGTAAAGCATCCAAGACCAGGGGTCAGCAGACATTTTCAGCAGGGGGCCGGTCCACTGTCCCTCAGTCTTTGTAGGGGCCTGAACTATATTTTTTTTGGGGGGGTGAACGAATTCCTATGCCCCACAAATAACCCAGAGATGCATTTTAAATAAAAGGACACATTCTACTCATGTAAAAACACGCTGATTCCCGGACTGTCTGCAGGCCAAATTTAGAAGGCGATTGGGCCAGATCCGGCCCCTGGGCCTTAGTTTGCCTACCCATAATCCAAGACAGATGGTCATCCAACCCCTGCTTAAAAACCTCCAAGGAAGGAGAGTCCACAACCTCCCGAGTGAGTCTGCTCCACTGTCAAACTGCTCTTACTGTCAGAAGGTTCTTCCTGATGTTCACGCTGCAATTTCCTTTCTTGTAACTTGAATCCTTTAGTTCCGGTCCTCCCCTTGGAGCAGCAGAAAACAAGCTTGCTTCATTTTCCATGTGGCAGCCCTTGAGATGTTTGAAGATAGCTACCATATCTCCTCTCAGTCTCCTCTTTTCCAGGCTAAACATACCCAGCTCCCTCAACCGCTCCTCATCAGGCTTAGTTTCCAGGCCCTTGATCATCTTGGCAGCCCTTCTCTGCATGCCTTCCAGCTTGTCAATATCCTCCTTAAATTGTGCTGCCCTGGACTTCTGATGATGCGGCCTAGAATCACATTAGTCTTTTTTTGCTGCTGCATCACACCGTTGACTCATATTGAGCTTGCGGTTTGCTAAAACCCCTGGATCCTTTTCACAGCGCACTCTCTCTCTCTCTTTCTTGTCTACCCCCTGCCCCCTGGCAGGTTCCCTTCAAGGCAACCTCCCTGCAGCAGGGGCCACCCCACCATGGCTGCCAAGGCCCCGTCCCTCTCCGAAGCCCTCACCAGCGGCTTCCTGACCTGCACCATCTGCCTGGAGCGCCTCCGCCGCCCCAAGATCCTGCCCTGCCTGCACAGCTACTGCCAGGAGTGCCTGCGGAAGTTGGCAGGAGGCCGGAAGGAGCTGCAGTGCCCTGAGTGCCGTGAGCGGGTGGCCCTCCCAGAGGGGGGCGTGGGCGCCCTCCGGACCAACTTCTTCATCAACGGCCTGCTGGACCTGGTCCGCCCCGCAGGGGAGGCAGAGCCCACCTGCAGCCTCTGCCCGCTCATCGGCCAGGAGGCCAGCCGGCCAGCCATCTCCCGCTGCCTGGACTGCGCCGACGACATGTGCCGGGACTGCGCCAGCGGGCACCGCTGCTCCCGCCTCACCCACCTCCACTGCGTGGTGGCCATGGAGGACTACCTCTCCGGGGAGCACGATGAGGAGATCCGGAAGCGCCAGGCGCTGCGGTGCAAGGAGCATGCCGGCGAGGAGCTGCGCTTCTTCTGCACGCCTTGTGCCGCCGTCCTCTGCCGGGAGTGCCGGCTGGGGGCCCACCTCCAGCACCCTTGCCTGTCCCTGGCCGAGGCGGCCCAGGCCCGCCGGCCGGTCATCATGGAGCTCCTGGCCGGGGTGGAGGAGACGGTGCAGGTCATCCGGACGGGGAGGGCCAGCCTGGAGAGGGAGACTGCGCAGCTGCAGGTGCGCGAGGCTAGCATCCGGGATGCGGTGGAGCAGGCGTGCTCGCGGGTGGTGCAGCGGCTGCTGGCGCACCAGGAGGAGGTCCTGGCCCAGCTGGCGGACTACGTGGAGGAGCGGCAGAAGGCCTGCCAGGCCCTCTGCTCCGATCTGGAGTTCCAGGAGCAGGTGGCCTCCAGCACGGTGGCCTTTGCCCAGAAGGTGCTGGGCCTGGGGAGGGAGGTGGAGATCGTCTCCCTGGAGCAGGTCATCTGTGAGCGTCTCAGGCATCTGCAAGGCTTCTCCTGGGAGCCACTGGCCACCCGCCTGCCCTGCCTGGAGGTCGACGCCGAGATCGAGGGTAGCGGCCCCTGCCTGTTTCACCTGGAGTTCCGAGAGGAGAGCCCCACAGGAGTGCCGGAGGGCCACAAGGAGGCGGCCACGAAAGGGGCAAAGAAGAAGAGGAGGAAGCAGCAGCAGGAGCAAGTGCAGCCCACCGAGGAGGGGTCCCAGACGACCTTCTTCAGCCTCCCCAACATAGCCCCCGTGCCTCCTCCCAAGATCCCGGAAACCCCCCTTCTGACACCCAAGCCATTCTTCTCGTGTAGCTTCTGGGTCAAGACCCCCAGTGACAAGAAGCGCCCCCAGGTCACGGGGCTCTGCCCCTTTGGCTCTGGAGAGCTGCTGGTGGCCGATGAGCAAAACCAGAAGCTGAAGCGCTTCTCCCTGCAGGGGGAGTTCAAGGGCACCATCCCTGTCCCCAGTGGCGTGGCCCCGGTCAGCGTGGCCGTTGTGGGCAGCAAGGTGGCCTTCACGGCCGGCTCCTGCCTCTACCTCCTGAATGGTGAGGGTGGCCTGGTGTGGCAGAAGGCCCTGCGGAGGGGGCAGGCCAGTCATGCCGTGGTGGCGCTGGGGGGAGACCGTATGGCAGTGTGCGTGGCCGGGCATTTGGAGGTGTACGACCTGGAGGGGCGGCTGCTGGAGAAGATTGTGCCCGAGGGCAGTGCGGAGAGGTGCCTCGTCTTCCTGGCCAACCACAAGGGCGGCTTTGTGGGCTCGGACTGGTACCGCCACAGCTTGGTTCTGTTCACCAGAACGGGGCAGCTGGTGGCCGAGTGCTCTGAAGAGCAGCTGGGCGAGTGCCAGCCGGGGGCCGTCTGTGCCGATGCCACGGGCATCATCTATGTGGTCCTGCGGGAGCTGAACAAGGTGGTGGCCTTTTCCCCCGGCGGGGAGGAGTTGGGGGTGTTCCTCACTGCCGAGAACAGCATCGACCGGCCGCGGGTGGTCACGGTGGCTGAGGCGGGGCGCTTTGCTGTGGCTCTGAGCAACGGCACCGTCCACATCTTCCGGATCAGGTATCAGGGCAAGTGAGTCAGAGGAAGGGGGGGGGGGTTGAAAGCTGTATGTCCCAGAGTTAATGACCCAAGGCAGACTGGTGTGCCCATGGTCGCACAAGGTGAGCAATGGTGTGTGTAGGAGAGTAAAAGCAACAATTCCTCCCACCTGCCCTCCTGTCTGAATTGGGTCGGCTCCCAGAGTTGTGCTTTACTTACCTTGGGTTGTTGTTTCCAAGGGCGGCCACCAGAGGGCAATGTGGAAATGATAGAACCGCCTAACTGCCAAAGTTTACCTTCCTTTTGTTCTCCAGCATAAATCAGGGACATGCAAAAACTCCAGAGGATGTAAGGAATGATAATGTTGCTTTTTTCACCAAAAATCCAAAATGCTGCAACTGCTAGATAACGGCAGGCAGCAGCACAGACCTGCTTGCACTTATATTTAGATCAGCTTGTGGTCAGGATGCTTGTAAATGGGACGGCTTGCAGCTGGAATACGGTTTGTTTATATACTTCAGCAGATTTAGAACTCATTTACACCTGAGAAAGGTAGATAGCCGTGTTGGTCTGTCATAGTCAAAACAAAATAAAATAAAAAAAATTCCTTCCAGTAGCACCTTAGAGACCAACTAAGTTTGTTCTTGGTATGAGCTTTCGTGTGCATGCACACTTCTTCAGATACACTGAAACAGAAGTCACCAGACCCTGATATATAGTGAGAGGGTGGGGAGGGGTGGTGGAAATGGGTGAAAGGTTGATAGCTGTGGTAAACCTGTTGACGACTGTTAACGGCTGCAATTAGTCTTACAGGAAAAAGCGAGGGGTGAGAAGGTTAAAAAAGCTTTGTCATGTATAATGAGATAAGAATCCAATGTCTTTGTTCAGACCAGGTCTCTCCATGGTTTTAAGCTTGGTAATGAGTTGCAATTCAGCAACTTCTCTTTCCAGTCTATTTCTGAAATTCCTTTGCAATAAGACAGCTACTTTGAGATCTTGTATAGAGTGTCCTGGGAGATTGAAGTGCTCTCCTACTGGTTTCTCTGTCTTGTGATTCCTGATGTCAGATTTATGTCCATTTATCCTTTGGCGTAGGGTTTGGCCTGTTTGTCCAATATAGAGAGCTGAAGGGCACTGTTGGCATTTACACCTGTTAGTAGTCAGGGTGTGGCTTTGTAGAGAGCCTGTGTGGTATAGTGGTTAAGAGCGGTAGACTCGTAATCTGGTGAACCGGGTTTGCGTCTCCGCTCCTCCACCTGCAGCTGCTGGGTGACCTTGGGCTAGTCCCACTTCTCTGAAGTCTCTATCAGCCCCACTCACCTCACAGAGTGTTAGTTGTGGGGGAGGAAGGGAAAGGAGGACGTTAGCTGCTTTGAGACTCCTTCGGGTAGTGTTAAAGTGGGATATCAAATCCAAACTCCTCCTCCTCCTCCTCCTCTTCTTCTTCTTCTTCGGCTCTTGAGTCAATATGTAAAAGCATAGAAAGCATGGACCGAATAAGGAGAAAGGTAAACAGGAGTTTGGCCAAACTGCGAGAGGCAGTGAAGGATAGGCGTGCCTGGCGTGCTCTGGTCCATGGGGTCACGAAGAGTCGGACACGACTGAACGACTGAACAACAACAAACAGGAGTGGTGCTTCTCGAAATCAGAGTAATGGGAGATGTCAACAAAGGCAGGGATTTTAGTAGGGAAATTAGGCAGTCATGATAGGCTGTAAACCTTGCAGTACCCAGCCAATGGGGAGACAAGGGAGGGAACCTGTGCTTCAGGTATAGGGAATATAAGCTTATGCTTTGTCAATTTGGGGTGTGCCTACTTTGGACACCCACTCTTGCAAGGACGTATTATATTCAATAAACTCTCTGCTTTTTCACCAATTTTATTCAGATTAAGGGTTTTAGGACCCACTTTTTAAAACTTCTGACGGAGGAGGATCCCTCTGACAAGATGGTGGGCATCATAACCTTCTCAAAGTGCCTTTTCTTCATCAGCAAAGCAGATCCCTCAGCTGCTTTCCTGCTCTCAGGAGGAAACTCAGGGCTTGGCCGGGTGTTTTGCAAAAGGGTGGCAGAACCCATTATGCAAGAGGGCTCTCGGATTTGGCCTGCTGGTGTGGCCAGCTTCCAGCTGCTAAATGGGGCATAACACAACAGAGTGTGCGTAATTGGAGCACAAATCTAAGAGTCTGGGGCATGATATTAAGCCTGAACGTTATATTCATTTGCACCCCAAGGATACCGTCACTGAGTGGGGATCCCGTCTGTGCCTTCCGGAACAATCTGACAGAAGAACATGCTTTGTAACTCTGTTGTGATCACCATTCCTCTCTCTTTTTCTATAAATATCATTCAATAATAGAACAAGCGTGTATATTTGCATCTTTGCAAGAGAGGACAATTGTATATGAGCTGAAATAAAGAGTCTGGATAAAAACTTCCTGCAGTTCTGAGATTTTTGTCCTGGGATGCTTTCAGATGGGAACTTAATATGTAAAAGGGCCACAGAAACATTGTGTATGAGAAGCATCAACTCCACAGCAAACAGCTGCCTGGAACCCCCCCCCCCCGATTTTTCAACATGCAGAAATTCCACTGGGAGCAGGAGCTCAACTGTTCAGAAATGGGGCAGAATCTCACCATACAGCATATTGGAAAGAACAACGAGCAGTTAATTTGTTTCATTTATTAATTTGGCACCCCAAAGCGATTTACAATATATTATAACTAAAAGAATTGCAAATGTGAAAACTCTTCTTATATATATGAGAACAGTTTCAAACAACAATGCCTAACATTAGTCTGATTCCAGTGCTGATACTGGCTGGAAAACAGATTGTAGAATCATTGGAAAGGACCCTGAGAGTCATCCGGAAAATCCTCAGCAATTTCATTTCCTTCTAACCTTTGATTATTTCAATTCCACCTCTGTGGAACACCCACACAGACCATGCATGTGTGTTTGTGTGTACTGTATTTTCACACGCATAAATATATACATACCGGGTATGTGCAATTGGGGATCTCTCTCTATGCAGGTGGTGATGATGGCAGAATCAGAGAGTTGGAGAGGATGCCAAGGGCCACCTAGCCCAGGCCCCTGCAATGCAGGAATCGTAGCCAGGATCCTGGAGGCGACTGCAGCCCGTGAAAGAAATATTCTGCCCCAACACAAGTGGGAGTCTTTAAGCCGCCCCCAGGAGACAGCCTGAGGAGAGGGCTGTCCTAGATGGCTCCTAGACAGGACGGCTTTGCTCTTCCTCCAAAGTTGGAGTAATAATAATACGCTGGAGGTAGCAATGCTTCTGAATACCAGTAGCTGGAAACAGGAAAGTTGCTCTTCTGCTTGGATCCTGCTTTCGGTTTTCCCATAATGGGCATCTGGTTGGCCACTGTGAGGACAGGATGCTGGAAGTCTATAATAATTTGGTGTAAAAATTAAAATCGCAATGCATTAACCTAACTGGAGCAAATCTTCTTAGCTGCCAGAGCAAATTTGGCTGCCTGGTGTGTATTTTTTAGGTATTTATCAGCTATCACTTCCTGCGAGGATCAATCCAAGAACCAGAAGAAGAGTTATCCATTTTTCTCTGGGCACCGTATTTAAATGGCAAATCAACTATTAGTAATAGTAGTAGTAGTAGTAGTAGTAGTAGTATACGACCTTATACCTGTAGATCTCAGGGGAGTTCACAACCTTAAAATCACAAACATAAAAAACCACATAATAAAAACAAAAAGTATTCCACAAATGGGGAGTGCCGAAAAGGCCTGTTCTAGGGCTGCCTCCCTCCGGACCTCTCACAGAGGAGGCACAAATAGGGAATGATATCCTCACCCCAACTACGTAAGTGCATTTCCGCTCCATGTGTGCTATTCCAAGATTTCTCCCCTCTTTAAGTACGTTGAGGGCACCTGTTGAAATCCAAGTTCAACCAAGGCCCTGCGTAATTGTGGAAAAGTCAGCGCCTCAAGGCAGTGGGGCCTTGAATGGTTGTCCTTAATTTGAGGGTACCAGATAGAATAATGGGCAGCGATAATGGATGGCCCTGCCTTGGCTGGTTTCGTGGTCGGAGATCCAGTTTCTAAGATCATGTGAACTAAGAGATAAATATTTCTCCATTTGGAGGGAACCAGCCTCCTGCCCTTAGCTGCTCCAACCAGCAGAGCTGGGTGAAAATATGGTCCTCAAAGGCATTTAGTATCTGAGATAAGCTAAATCAATTCTAGCTGCTATTGAGGGGAGACCCAACTCAGCTCATAAAATGAGTCCATGGAGTACCAGTCGAAAGCCCACCAGCCCAACATCTGGAGAGCATCTGGTTGGCTGGACTAGGCAGGCTTGGAGGGAGAGGAGGACTGAGCTACCAGACACGCTAGCTAAGTGAAACCTCCCTATTCAGAGGCAGTCTACCCCCGAATGCCAGTTTCTGGGGGTGGGGCGCCGCCTTTTCTGCCCTGCTTGTGGCCTTTCGCCTGGCTAGGGTGGCAGAGACGATGCCAGTGGACTAGGTGGTTCCAGCTCGGTCTGGCCCTCCTTCAATTCTTCTCCCCGCAAGCTCTGAACTCGAACTCGAGACGGTGAAACCTTTCCTTTTTAATCTTCTTAATCAAGATCTCCTGAAACCAAAGCAGGCTCCCCCCCCCCCCCGCTGCAGCAGCCACCACCTAGCCTCTTTCCATGACACACACGCGCAAACGGGTGCGCACAGTCAGCCGACCGCAAGTTACGCAACGCCTGTTGCATAACCTTGAATTCCTACATGCCAAAGGACGGCTCGAAAGCGAGAGGGGAGGAGGCTCCCTCGGGAGCCCAGTGACATGAAGAAACCTCTGGGCTCGCCCCTCTCGCATTCCTCTTGTCACAACAGTCACAGAAGTCTCCAGCTGTGCCGCTGGGCGACATTCTTGGGTGGGGGGGGGTGCGGGTCTGCACCTTCTTTCCCCAAAGAGGAGGCCCAGGGACGAGGTTGGTTGGAGGCCAGTTCAGACATGCTGGAACCTTGGGCGATGGGCCGAAGGTGGCGCGTGATGCATCATCAGCCTCCGTGGGAAGGGTGGGACGTTGCCCCAGGGGTGTGGGGTCGATGCTCTGCAGGAGGAGGCTGAGTTGGGTATATTCAACATTCGTAGGCCACACTTTCGTGAAAATACAGCAAAGCAGTGTACAGCATACCGTGCAAGAACGGGCGTCCACACATGCGAGAAGCCCCACATTTGTGTCTCCGGGCCCCAGAGCCATAGAGTCCTATACAGTAATTGTAGAGTTGGAAGGGAACCCTGAGGGTCATCTAGTCCAACCCCCTGCAATGGGGAAGGAATGGGGGGGGGGTCTGAACGGGCCTGCAGGTGAATCTGCTGTGGTGACTGTTTGTCTGAACACTCGGGCAGATCACAAAGTTCTGGAGGAATCATAAACACACAGTGCGCCCACTTAGAGCTCCAGCCAAAGGTTCTGTTATGGGGGGGCGGGCGTGGGATCCTCTGGCAACAGCAGAGGGGTGTGAAAGGAGGGTGTGGGCCTGTAGCAGGAGTTGCTGTTGCATCACCCTGGCAGCCTTGTCTAGATGACCACTGGGAACCATTCCCAACTCTACGATCCTATGAGGTTTGCCCCAGAGAACTTCCTGGTGGATTGGGCCCCTTGCTCATTAGCTAGAGAAGAGGAGCAGAGGGTGGGGGAACCCCTTGGATCTCCTTTAGATCTGGAAAATAATAGAATTGTAGAGTTGGGAGGGGACCCCCCGGGGTCATCTAGTCCAGCCCCCCTGCTGCAGGAATCTTTGCCCAATGTGGTCTCCGGGGAATATGCAGAGGTAAGATACATCTAGCAGTGTTTCAGTTACCCAAATATATGGGGAAGGCTTTTCCTACCTGTTGCAAATGTTTCAATCTACAGCATGCATCTCTCACGCCAACCCCAGAGAGCCACTGATGTGTTAAAACCAGGAATTGGGGGGGGGCAGTTAAACAACTCCCCCAAAATCCCAAGTCCCCACTACAGCCTTGAACTAAGGCCAGGACAATGACGGTTTACGCAAGCACCATAAATACACCACAGCAAAGAGGCTCAGGTAAGCAGTCTATAAAATTATAGCAATAAGCGGATACCATGAATCGTGCTGGTTCCTCTGACTATTCAAAATAGAACCAAATAATCGCCAAAATTCAACAGTTTGACCGATTTCCTTGCTTCCAAGTTCCAACAGCTAATGGCTCCTCTTAAGCACAAGGTCACCTACTCCCCCCCCTCCACAAGGTGTGCCACACAATACTGGTAGGAGACAGGAGGCGATCAAGGGCAGCACATACCCCAGAAGGACATCCATCAGGATAATGGGTTGAATCCTGATACTTTCAAAGGAAAAGCGCAGGAAAGGCCTGCAGCTAGGGGAATGTGTAAATACTTGTTATTGTTCTTTGGGGAAGAGGGTGGTTAAAAGGTGTCGGGAGCTGGGGCTGTTGAAAGGGATGGATGACAGGCTCATGCTTCTAAATGCCAAACACTCCGACTTTGTGACGTATCGAGGATGCTGTTGGAAAAAGAAGACACCGTCTTATATTTTTTTCCCCTCAAAAACACACAGTATGGCTTATTTTCGGGGGGTGTCTTATTTTAACCGCTCTGCGTCGGTACACTGCATAGCCATGCCTATCCAGGCCGTCTTAAGGGAGAGGCGCCGCGTCACTATGTCTTATTTTCGGGGTATGGCTTAATTTTGGGGTATGGTTTATATTTCACAAATGCGTAGAAATCCTGCTACGGCTTATTTTATGGCTACGTCTTATTTTAGGAGAAACAGGGTATGGGAAATGGGGAGAGGTCTTAATAGTTCACACAACCCGACGCTTGTGGGGGTTCCTACTCTTTGTGTGTTTGAACCTTGCTGCAACAAAGAAAGATCAGGTCTACAGACCGCTGCTTGCTTCTTCCTTTGCTGACCAGAGAGAGATGCGCCCCAACTTGCTGGGCAGCGGAGTAAATCTGCACCCCAGAATTTTTCTTTATCAGGTGGTACCGGTAGGATCCTGGCAGGCCTCCCCCCTGTACACACTTTGGCCAGTGAAGCGTTTTGGTGCTGGTGAGAAGCTCCTGCCCTGTCACTCAGTGAGCTCGCCCCGGCCCCCCCCCCAGCCCCTCCTCGCCTCTCCACGATGTTTGGATTCCTCAAGAGCCGACTCTGCGTCTTCTTCCATCAAGACAAGAGACAGAAGTGACTCAGCTTGGCTGCTGCTCCGAGACCTGTGTGGGACCCGGCAGGGATTCTGAATGTGCCTCCGCCCCCCCCCCGCCCCCCCATCTGTCACGTTGAACTCCTTGTGCTAAGCTGGGACCTGGGACCTCTGTCATCCGGGGAATAGTTCCCAAAACCGTCAGCCCACAGAAACCGGAGTTGTGGCTGCATGGTAGCCGCTTGTGTGCACGTGTGTGCAGTGGGGAGGAGCAGCTAAAGAAACTCTCAGTGCGCGCGTGCACATGCACACTGGGCTGGCATTCCTCCGTGGCGCAGGGAGCAGGCGGGCACATGTCTCTCCATGTGGCCAAGCGCACCGCATCTGTCTGCAAGGGCTCATAGCTCATCATAGCCCAGCCTCCCGCCCAGAAATCTCACCCAGACCTCTAAGGCTGTGGGGATGAGTCTGTGTCTGGGAGGGAGGGAGGGAGAGGGCTGGCAGGCACCCCTTCCCGCTGGGAAGAGTGGGGTGAGTGGGTCCTCCCTGATTCATCGCTGGGGAGAAAAGCGGGAGGAGGAATTGGCAACACTTAAAGATGCTGGAAGTCTGGAGGAGAAGGTCAAGTGCTCTTGTGGAGGAGGAAGGCTCAGAGCCCTGGGATTGGTGGAGGGGCCCCGAGGTCAGAGGGAGAAGATTGCGGGGAGGAGGTGATGATGGATGCTGAAGGGGCAACAAGGTTTCGTGAGCAGGAGGAACCTGCGACAGGGAGCAGTTCAGACTCCGAAGATGAAGCAGACAGAACATCTCTGGGAGCAACTGTCCAGCTCAGGGGGTACAGGTCTGGCTATACCAAGGGGAACGCTGCCAGGGCGTCCACTGCCCCCCCTAAGTTCTTCTTTAAACTGTGGAACTCCCTGCCGCAGGAGGCCAGGATGGCCACCCACTTGGAATTCCATGGAGGAGGGGATCGCTATTGATGCCTTTTGCTCTGTCTCCACGGTCAGAGGCAGCGATGCTTCTGAACCCTATTTGCTGGAAACCACAGGAGGGCAGAGGTCTCTTGGGTCCTGGTAAGAAAGGGATGTTGGACTCGGTGGTCCATTGGCCTGATCCAGCAGGCTCTTCACAGAATCTTAGAGCATCTAGTCCAACCCCTTGCAATGCACCAACTACCAACGGAACCACCGCAGCTCCTCTCTCTCTCTCTCCCCCCCCCTCTCTCTGTTGTTCCATCCTCAAAACAAAATAAAAACATTCCTTCCAGTAGCACCTTAGAGACCAACTAAGTTTGTTCTTGGTATGAGCTTTCGGGTGCACACTTCTTCAGATGCACACGAAAGCTCATACCAAGAACAAACTTAGTTGGTCTCTAAGGTGCTACTGGAAGGAATTTTTTAATTTTGTTTTGACTATGACAGACCAACACAGCTATCTACCTGTAACTTGTTCCATCCTGACACCCACTTTCCCAGAAAGCCCAGTCATTCCTTGGGCACCCCCCTCGGGGCTTTCCAAACATCTGGGATGAGCATGAGAAGCCCCCTCAGGAAGCATCTGGAGAAAGAGGAAACCCAAAGGCCTTTTTGGAGATGCAGCGACAGGGACAGGAAGGACGGAGGAAGGCTCAGGCGGCAGATAAAGGCCGGCGGGGAATTCTAGGCTGCACTGAACCCGGACGGTGGCTGGGAGTGACTCAGCTATGGAGAACCTGGAGCTGGGGGGGGGCGTGTGTGTGTGATTGATTGGCCCTATTGAGGGGAGGGGGAGTTGGGAAGAGGGTCAGGGCCCAAGGAAAGGGGCCCATTGAGGCCAGCATCCGCTCCTCACAGTGTGATGCATTGCTCAGTAAGAAGGCTAATAACAGCCTGGGACTTGTAGCCAGGATGGGCCCTCCTGTGAAACTGCCCTGCATGAGCCAGCCCATGGCGAGGAAATGGGTGGATCCCACCCAGAGGGTGCTGGGCTCTGGCTTCCAGCATCCTTCTCCTCCTACTCACCCCCCCCGGCCCTGCTCTCTGCTGGATCCTCTGGGCATTGGAGCCTTGAGAATGGCCCCCTGTAGTTAGCCACACACACCCTGACCTAGGCTAGTATTGTCCTCTCTGACTGGCAGCACTTCTCTCTCCCCACCCCCACCAAGATTTCTCCACCTGGACCTCCTGCGGGCAAGCCTCAAAGAGGAAACCTCCATGTTCAGAGGCAGCCTACCCCCCCCCCCCCGGCAGATAGTGGCCGCCAGATAATACTTTTTTAAAAAATAATTTTATTATTTATACCCCGCCCATCTGGATGGGTTGCTTTGCACTGTGCCTGAGCCTGTTCCTGCAGAAGCTGCCAGTTGGTGCTGGAATTAACTCGAAGCCCTGAACAGACTCCAAAACCCACCGTTTTTGCATTTTGTTCCTTTAACTAGACCGCCAGCATCCGTTTTCAGTTGCCAGAGCTCCATCCTGGCATATGTGAATCAGCAGGCAAAGAACAACGGAGCCTCTGAGCATGCGGAGAGTGCTGCCCCAGCTAAGAAGTTAGAATCATAGGATCATAGCGTTGCAAGGGATCCCCCCCAAAGGTCATCTAGCCCAACCCCCTGCAGTACAGGAATCACAGCTAAGTCACCCTCTGTCATAGGAGCCAACTCCTAGAAGCCCCCACAATAAAAGATTAGAGGGGGCTGGGCCCCCACAAAGTCGATGGGCATTCCCATTCAGACAGTGTGTGTGCACTGCGTCATATGACTGATTATGCAGGGCGGGGCTTACCTGGGCCCCCACAGTATTTTATTCAAGTTGGCACCCCTGCCCTCTGTCAGAACCCGTGGGGTCCAGGAAGCTGTGAGCCCCAGCACCTCTCAGTTCAGGCCCGCCCTGCACCTTCCGGGCACAGCTTTTATCAGAGCCGGGTGGTGATGCAGGGCTGAGTCGAGTCTGCCTGGAGCAGGAGATCGTGGGGAAGAGGCAGGGGAGCCGTGTTGGAGCACCCATGAATCAAGGACAGCTCATGGGGCAAATGTCTGTGGGGAGGAGGCAGTGGGGGTGTGTCCCAGGACTTATGCATTGATCTGGGATACGGGGGGGGGGGACAGGGGGTGATAGGGTTGTCTCTGGAGCCAGAGAGACGGGTCCTTCCTGGAAGACGTGAAGCTTAAATAATTAGTAATAGATTAGTATTAGCATTATCAAAGGGACCGCCTCTCCTGGTATGCCCCGTGTAGGACCTTAAGGTCCTCAAACAATAACATGTTGGAGGTCCCGAGCCATAAGGATGCTAGGCTGGCCGCAACTAGGGCCAGGGCCTTCTCAATATTGGCCCCGACCTGGTGGAATGGTCTGTCAGAAGAGACGAGGGCCCTGCGGGATCTGGCATCTTTCCGCAGGGCCTGCAAGACAGAGCTGCAAGACAGGCCTTTGGGTTGGTTTTAGTTTAACCCTGTTCGATTGGTGGGCAGCATTTTAAATTTTAAATCGTATTTTAACTTGCATTTTAATTGATTATTTTGTATGTTTTGTCGTGATTTTATGGGTGTTAGCTCTGAGCCCTGTCTTGGCTGGGAAGGGTGGGGTATAAATAAAAATTATTATTATTATTATTATTATTATTATTATTATTATTATTATTATTATTATTAATTACCCCGTCCTTCACCCTAAGGGCACAGTACAGCATCAAAAACAATTTAAAACATTTTGCAACCGGAAAAATAAGGTGGGTGCTGGAAACAGACGCCTCAAGCGCCAGAAGTCATCCTCTCTCCTCCCACCCCACATATTTTTCTTTTCTTTATTTTCATACAGTTTAACAAATTCAGTACAATATTCTCTTAGTGTTTTGACTCCCCCCCCTTCCTTCCATGGTTTTTCTTCAGCGTTCGCAGGAAGCAGTGCAGTGACGGTGCCAGGCACACCTCTGGGGGGAGGGAGTCCTGCAGCTCAGGGGCTGCCACCGAGAAGGCCCTCTCCTGGGGCGGACCACCCCCTGAGCCTATAGCTTAAGGGCTGTCACATGGAGGAGGGAGTATGCTTGTTTCCTCCTGCCCCTGGACTCGAACCCACGGCGTCAAGCTGCAAGAAAGGAGATTGCGACTAAACATTCGGGGAAAACTTTCTGACAGTAAGAACAGGCTCCCACGAGAGGTGGTGGACTCTCCTTCCTTGGAGGTTTTTAAATGGAGGTTGGATGGCCAACTGTCATGGATGCTCTATCTGAGATTCCTGCATTGAAGGTGGTTGGACTAGATGACCCTCAGGGGTCCCTTCCAACTCTAAGTTTCTATGATGCTAGGAGCTCACAGCTCCCGATCTCAGCTCCTGAGAGGGTCTGTAGGGAAGGAAGACTCGTCCAACTTTTAGGCAAGATTTCTTCCCCACTGGAACCAGGTAGCCACAGGCTTGCGTTGTTGTTGTTGTTCAGTCGTGTCCGACTCTTCGTGACCCCCTGGACCAGAGCACGCCAGGCACGCCTATCCTTCACTGCCTCACACAGTTTGCTCAAACTCATGTTAGTACCTTCGAGAACACCGTCCAACCATCTCGTCCTCTGTCATCCCCTTCTTCTTGTGCCCTCCCATCTTTCCCAACATCAGGGTCTTTTCCAGAGAGTCTTCTCTTCTCAGGAGGTGGCCAAAGTCTTGGAGCCTCAGCTTCAGGATCTGTCCTTCCAGTGAGCACTCAGGGCTGATTTCCTTAAGAATGGATAGGTTTGATCTTCTTGCAGTCCATGGGACTCTCAAGAGTCTCCTCCAGCACAATAATATTATTTTGTTCAGTCGTGTCCGCCTCTTCGTGACCCCCTGGACCAGAGCACGCCAGGCACGCCTATCCTTCACTGCCTCTCGCAGTTTGGCCAAACTCATGTTAGTAGCTTCGAGGCTTGCGTAGACCATGCTATTTCTATCACTGTTATAGAAAGGGCCCCAGCACCTTTCTTCTTAGAAATTAAAGGTCTTGAGTCCTGCAGGAGCTGCAGAGGGCCTTCCTAGCTCAACTCCTGGACTCCCCCCCCCCCAGCAGCTGCTCTCCATAGGGGCTGGCACACCCACCTCCATCTCCAGCAGATAAATATTTGCCAGTCGGCTGGCTTGGGGTGATGGCAGCTCTCCAGCAGACATGGCAGGGAGCCAGGGAAGGGAGGGGCCCACGGAAGCCAAACAGGAGACAAAGGGGGAAAGATTAGCCGAAATGAGCCAGCTCAGCTGTCTGATCTGCGCTCCTTGGAAGTAAAGCAGGAGCCTCAATGGAGGAACCAGTTGCGGGGAGGAGCTCAGTAGTGGGGGGTGGGGGTGGGTGACAAAAGAAGCCCCCTTTCTCCATTAGCCAAAAGGTTGAAGAGGGATGCTAAGACCACACAAGGAGACTCTTTAGGCTATGTTTGCAGCAAGAAGAATCACATGGAATAAGTCTAGATTCAGGTAGGTAGCCGTGTTGGTCTGATGCAGTCGATACACACACACACAATAAAATTGTCCAGTAGCACCTTAGAGACCAACTAAGTTTGTTCTTGGTATAAGCTTTCATGTACATGCACACTGGTATCTGAAGAAGTGCATGTACATGGGTGGTGCTGTGGGTTAAACCACAGAGCCTAAGGCTTGCCAATCAGAAGGTCGGAGGTTCGAATCCCCGCGACGGGGTGAGCTCCCGTTGCTCGGTCCCAGCTCCTGCCCACCTAGCAGTTCGAAAGCACAAAGTGCAAGTAGATAAATAGGTACCGCTCCGGCGGGAAGGTAAATGGCGTTTCCGTGCGCTGCTCTGGTTCGCCAGAAGCGGCTTAGTCACGCTGGCCACATGACCCGGAAGCTGTACGCCGGCTCCCTCGGCCAGTAAAGCGAGATGAGCGCCGCAACCCCAGAGTTGTCCGCGACTGGACTTAACAGTCAGGGGTCCCTTGACCTTAAGGTGCTACTGGACAACGGAATAAGTCTGTCTTGCTTTCTGAGAAAGAAGACAAAAGTACTCTGCTTCTGCGTTACCTCGGTCTTCTCCCCGAAGGGGAATTGCGTTCAGCCCCAGAGCAGCAGAACGAATAATATAAATAAAGTAAAAGAGGCCAGTGTCCATGCAGAGGAACATAAACCTGACATGAGAAATGGCAATATCCGAAAGCCAGCCGGGAGAGATTTCAGCCTCCCAGGATTCATCTAGAAATCCAGAGCTCAAATTGAAACAATTGGGGATTCTTCTTTTTATCATGCTGCGTGTGCCAATGGGCCTATCAATCTCCGGAAGCCAGTGATAGCAAGAGCAATGTCCACACAGTTTGTTGCTCAGCTGCCATTGTCTAGAGATTTCATTCTCCTCTGACTTCACTGTTTACAATTCCTTCCCTGCCAACTCTGCCAGGAACTCAGGATAAGGGCCTGGGGTTTATCTGACAAAGTGGAGAGTCACCCATGAAAGCTTCTGTGCCGGAATATCACGAGACGTTGATGTCGTTGTTCCCGCATAACGACAAAGGCGGCTACTCTCTGGAAATAACACGAGGAGACACGCTTGCACCCCAGGAGAGTTAAATAATAATAATTACAGTTTGAGGACTCCTAAATGAGTTTGGGGCAAAGGGAGTTCCATTCCAGGGTACTGGAGGAACTTGCCATTCTTCTTTGGTTGGGACCTCGCTCGTTTTCCATTTTTGGGCTAACAAAACACAGGCCGTGGTAATAGCGTACCTAAATACCCTATATACTCGAGTATAAGCCTAGTTTTTCAGCACATTTTTTGTGCTGAAAAAGCCGTCCTCGGCTTATACTCGAGTGAGGCAGGCAGTGGCTCCTATGAAGCTTTCCCAGGTTTTTTGTGGTAAAATTGGGTGCCTTGGCTTATATTTGGGTCGGCTTATACTCGAGTATATAGGTAGTCTTTTTTGACACCTGGGAATTTCAGTCTGAATTATCCCCAACAGAAAGGACTCTGGTTTGGGGGGGAAAGTATTCTTAAACATTATTTCCAATTCCTTAAGGATCATTTCCCAGTAAGCTTTTACAAGTCCACCCCATATCAGAAAGACTTCCTTTTATCTGTCCCGTATCCTCCCAATACTCAGCTTCCTTGGATGTTCATGAGTTCTTGAGTTAGGAGAGGGAGAGAGGAGGAGAACATTGCTTCTGCCCCCTCTTACGTTGCCTCTGCCTCGCTTTTTCTCCGAACTAACCCCCCCCCCCAAAGGCTGCTGTGGTTTTTCCTCCCAGGGGAGTCATTCTGTCCCCTCAACCATTGAGGCTGCCCTCTTCTGACCCTCGTCCAGAGCAGTCAGCCTGTGAGCTTCTAAGCCAGCGTGGTGTAGTGGTTAAGAGCGGTAGTCTTATAATCTGGGGAACCGGGTTCGGGTCTCCGCTCCTCCCCATGCAGCTGCTGGGTGACCTTGGGCTAGTCACACTTCTCTGAAGTCTCTCAGCCCCACTCACCTCACAGAGTGTTTGTTGTGGGGGAGGAAGGGAAAGGAGAATGTGAGCCGCTTGGAGACTCCTTCGGGTAGTGTGAAAGCGGGAGATCAAATCCAAACTCTTCTTCTTCTTCTAAGAAAAGAAGAATGCACCACTGGGCTGGGTCCAGCGGCGAGAGCAAAATTCACGCCAGAGAGAAGCCTTTTCTTTTTTAAAAAATGGGTGAGCCCAGGGTTGAGCAACTGTAGCCAGCAAGAACCTTAGCCAATGGCCTGGAGGGAGGGTCTCCCCTGGGGACCCCAAAGCCCAGTGCCCTGTGACACAGCTCAATACAGCCTTGGCCAGCCTGGCGCCCTCCAGGCAAAGTGGGCAGCCTCCTTTGCCCCTGTGAAGGAGCCCATAGCTGTCAACTTTCGGATTTGAAAATAAGGGATTTTTTCAAACTTTCGGATTTGAAAATAAGGGATTTTTTCAAACTTTCGGATTTGAAAATAAGGGATTTTTTCAAACTTTCGGATTTGAAAATAAGGGATGCCGCGAGGGCGGTGCAATGGCACCAAGTAGCCTCGCCACCCTACGCTCCAAAGGCTGCGTGCGAACGGGTGAGCGAAAGAGCGAGCGCATAGACGGCAGGCAGGCTGTCTGTCTGGTTGGGCGTGAGGGTCTGGCTGCACAAGGCATGCAAGCTCCGCCCCCAGTCGGTCTCAGACTCCTTATTGGCAGCCGAGCAACGCAGCTGAGGAGCCTCCCTGGCCAGCAGGGAGGGAGAGGAGCTGCTTCCTTGGAAATCCGGGGAATTTAAGGGATATCAACAATCCGGGATAGCAGCGGGAAACGGCATTGGAATAAGGGAGTTTCCTGCAAAAAAAGGGAGGGTTGACAGCTATGGAAGGAGCCCCCATGGAAGAAACACACGTTTTGGGGGTCACAAGACCGGCGCCTGGAAGTCACTGTTTGCAGGCTGCGGGCCTCCTCTTAAGGAACAAGGGTGGCGCGGGGCCTTATAAGTTGCTGCTACGGCGGCCTCGTTTATTTCTCTTTCCTCCAGAGTCTGGGGGTTCCTGCTCTGTTCAGCAGAGCTGGGAAGGAAGGGAAGACCCTCCTTGCAGAGGAAAGAAATGCTGAGGGCAGGGGGGGCTCAAGGACCAGCAGAAAAGGCCCTAAGGGGAGACAGAGAGGAGCTGCTTAAGGGAATGAAGTTTGCAGGCACTGAGGAGGGTGTCCGAAAGCAGCTGAGATCCCTGCTCGTTATTGCAGCGGGTTGGGCTAGATGTCCCTTAGGGGTCCCTCCCTTCTTCCAACACTACAATTCTACAATGGGAAGCGGCAGTTTCAGGACCACCACGGGGTGTGTGTGTGTGTGTGAGGGGCGGCCTCGAGGCAGAGTCAGCCCAGGGGAGGCCTCCGCCCCACAGTTCTGGTCCTCTCCCGGGCATCTCCTGACCAGGCCCCAGAGGCTTCCCCTGCTTTTGTCTCTCTCCGGCTCCTCCCGTCCCTGGGATCGCTGAGCGAGCGGCCAACCAGCAGCCTATTGTTCAGCCACAGCAGGACGGGAGCGGGTGATGGGCCAGTGGAAAGTTGCTGCTGTCCTGGAGACCCCCGTTGCGTAACCCGCCGCCCACCCCATTCCTCTGCGATGCGTGGGGATGCGATCCAGACCTCCAGCCTGGCCCTTTATGGAGCGGAGTCCCGCTGGGCTGCCGGCCTGAGCAGCCGGCTCGGAATGTCCTTGCCCGAGGGCCACTCACTTGGCCCCTGGCCGGCCCCCTCCAGCCACATGCGTGACTCAAGGCAGACGCTCACACGAAGCAGCAGCGGCGGAAGCTTGCGGGGGGAGGGGATCCGGGGATCTTGTCCTCTCCAGTCGCTGAGTGGGTGGACCGCAAAAATTCACACTCTCTCCTCTCTTCCAATCCCGTTGCTGGGAAAGGAACCCAGGAGTCCCAGCGGCTGGGATGCTTGCGGGGTGAATGTCCCCCTCGCAGGGGAGGGAAGATATTTTGGGCCTCAGAGGTGTGGAGAGCAGCCAGGACAGAAATAGCATCCCTGTGGGGTTAGCCTCTCTCTCATTCATGTTTTCCTTCGCACGTGGGTGGGGAACGCAGGGGCCTCGCTGCCCGCCTCCTTCCACTCACGTGCACACACACACAGAGAGAGAGAGAGAGGGAGGAAGGGAGAGAGAGAGAGAGAGAGAGAGAGAGAGAGAGAGAGAGAGAGAGAGGAAGGGGGAGAGAGAGAGAGAGCTCTCACCCTGGACCAGAACCAAGAGGCCTGCAAACCCACGTAGTTCACACACACAGCTGAGCTCCCTCCTCGCTTCCTCCCTCGACCTTCAAGGTTTAGGCAGGAGGCGAAGAGGAGAGTCTGTGTCAAATCTATTATTATTAATTGAGAGCTGAATGCAGGGACAGGGTGGGAACCAAAGGTGGGCAAAATACCCCTCCCCCTCAGAGGCACTGCCTCTCCCCCAACACCCCACACACCCCTCGAAGCTGTGGGCATGCGACAGCAGCCACAGCCCAGGAACAGGCCGGCTAAACCAGGTGAGGGGAGCTGGTGGCTCTCAAACCCTCACTGATTTAGGGGTTCCCCCTGTGTGTGAAGTCAGGCTCTGGAGGATTGAGTGGACGAGACCAAGAGGGGGTCCAAGGGGCAAGAAGGTGGTTTCTGCACCTGTTGTAGAGGGAAGTGAGGGGCAGGTGGGCCTCATCCCCCTGGAAAGGGAGCCCAGGTGGGAGAAGGAAAACTCTGATATTTGGGAGGCCGAGAGGGGGGGTCTTGTCGTTAGGGCAGCCCAGGACCTCCAGACACACTGCCCAGGCTTGGCCCCAGGGAAGTCACTTTGGTGCTGCTAACACAGCAGCGGTTTCACTTCACCCCTGGAGGTGCGCTCCATTGCCTCTCGAGACAACAGTATTGTCATTTGCATTTCTATCCTGCCTTTTTCCTCCAGGGAACTCAGGGTGGGGCATGCATGACTCTTCCCCCGCCTCCTCACTTAATCCCCACAACCACCCTGCGGGGTAGGCAAGGCTGAGAGAAGACAGCGACTGCCCCCCCCAAGGTCACCCAGTGAGCGTCACGGCCAAGTGGGGGATTCGAATCCAGGTCTCCGACTTCCCGATACTCTAACCAGTCTGCTGCCACTGGCTCTCAGGTGTGCAGAATGAGAGAGAGGAAGCCGCTGCCTTGCATGGAGTCTGACCCAGTGGAATTCACCTCGCTCAGCAACGCCCACACTGGCTGGCAGCAGGGCCTTTCCAGGGTTCCTACCTGGAAATGGCATTTGGGGATTGATCCAGGGACTTTCTGGATGCAAAGCAGGTGCCCCAGACCTTCAGAGCAACCGGTTACACGGCACAGCCACTCTGGCGCTGCTAAGCTTGGGTTGTGAGGGTTTTGGGGGCAGGAACCTGCCTTTGCACTTCTGACACCACAATGCGCCTTTGCACACGGATGACACAGCATGTGTACATTTTGCAAGGATAAGGTGATGTGCTCCTGACTTAATCGGAGGTCACGCTGTCCTCCAGGGCTCAGCCCAGAAACCTTTCCTGAAGCCAGGGTCCAAAGGTCCAGGCCCCTTGGAGCAGTCTGCACTCTGCGCATGTGCAGTGTGCCATCCTTAGGAGCCACGATGGGCCCAGGGATTCGGACTTGGGTGTGTTTGTGTGCAATCCTGGCCCAACTGCACTGGCTGCCGATTAGTTTCCAGGCCCAGTTCAAAGGGCTGGTTTTTGAAGGCCCGAAATGGCTTAGGACCCCAATATCTCAAGGGCTACCTCTCTCCCCATAGGAACCGACCCAGACCTTGTGATCATTATCTGAGGCTCTTCTTTGTGTGCCCCCCTTCCATGGGAGTCCTGGAGGGTGGCAGCATGAGAACAACGGGGCTTTTTGCGTGGTGGCTCCCCACTTGCAGGACACTCTCCCCAGTGAGGCTCATCTGGCAGCATCATAGAATCACAGAAAGCTAGAATTGGAAGGGACCCTGAGGGTCATCTAGTCCAACCCCCTGCAACGGATGTAGGGTGTTGTTTTTTTAATGCTGGTTTTAATGTATGTATGTGTTTTTTTGCTTACAATATTGTAAGTTGCATTGCCGTTGGGGGGGAAAAGTGATGAATAACTTTATTAGTTATTGTTTTGTTCCTGTTCCAGTTCCTGTTACGTACTTTGTGGTTTTATTCTGTACGCTTATGCTGTGAAGCACCCTGAGGTCTTCGGATGGAGGTCAGTATACAAATTTAATAAATAAATAATAACAACTATGCTGCCCTCTTATGTACTCTCTCCCCCCCCTTCTCTCCCTTCCTTCCTCTCTGTCGCACGTGTGGCTCCTGGGCCCGTAAAGAGGGCCAAGGGATTCCCCTCTTCCTTTCTGCTCTCTTGACCTTCCTGCTCAGGCCTCCTGTTGCCCCATCCCTGGGAGCGTGGCGGTTGCTGTGGGGCATTCCCAGACATTCAGGAACAGCTGCGGTCATCCTGTGGGTGTTTGGGGACACCGGGTTCATCTGTGTTGTTGTCTCCCCCCCCCCCAAGAGGAGGGAGTCACTGGAAAATCTTCCTCAGCAGCACTCAGCATGGCCCTGCCACATGGCCTCCTCCGTCATGGGGCCCAGTTGCCTGGCAGCGAGGCAGGAATATGCTGAGTCAAGGCCCCAGAAGTGCACGAGGGGCAGTTAGCAGCCATTCCCCTGAATTAGCAGGAGGTCAGGTCAGGGGGCAAAACCTGTCCCCTTCTCCTGACGAAGCCTTTCCGGCCCCAGAGCTCAGCTGGCATCATGGCGATGCGCTCGCTCGCTCGCTCAGCCCCAGACCCCTTGCTAAATGTGCAGTGAGCTCCAGGAAGCACATCACATCACTAGCTGATACTATGCCCGATTGGATGGCTAGAGAGCCTGTGTGGTGTAGTAGTTAAGAGTGGTAGACTCATAATCCGGTGAACCCGGTTCGTGTCTCCGCTCCTCCACATGCAGCTGCTGGGTGACCTTGGGCTAGTCCCACTTCTTTGAAGTCTCTCAGCCCCACTCACCTCACAGCAGGGGCGTACCCAGGATCAAAACTAGGGGGGGGCAAGCCATGGTCGTTCAGGTTTGCTTTGAATGGACGCTGATCATTTTTGCTTCTGGGGGGGGGCAGCTGCCTTCTAGGGGGGGCAGCTGCCCCCCTGCCCCCCTGGGTACGCCCATGCCTCACAGAGTATTTGTTGTGGGGGAGGAAGGGAAAGGAGAATGTGAGCCGCTTTGAGACTCCTTTGGGTAGTGATAAAGCGGGATATCAAATCCAAACTCTTCTTCTTCTGATGCCTTTGGGAGTAAACCTACGCCTCCGAACATGGGGCAAAGTGAGGCAAATGCCTCGGGTGGCAGGATCCAAAGGCACAGCAGATCTGGCCTCCAAAGAACGCATTGGCTGCTGCTGTGGCACACTCCTTGGAGGCCAAATCTGCCTCCTCGTTGGCAGCCCCCCCCCCATGCAGCCTCAGCAATGGCCTCTTGATAAATAGGAGGTGCTGCTGGTCTTCTTCCACCCCCTATATCTATATCAATACCTCAAGGCCTCCCACATGTGCTGCGTTGGGAAGATTTTGGGCATCGCATGGCAGGACAGGGTCTCAAACAGATGTGTGCTCTCCCAAGTCCACATTCCCAGCATGTTCGCACTCCTTGGCCATGTCCACAGAATGGAAGAGGGCAGGATCCCCCAAGGGATCAGTAGATTCCAGCACCAGGCCAGTTAGCAGACCAAGATGTCTGCAAGTGTGACATGAAGGCTGGCGACATTCACCCCACCGTGTGGGGATCCCTTGCAGATGACTGCTGTGCCTGGAGACAGGCAGGTTGCGCATCCACTGCAGTGACCAGAGGAGGAATGGCTGCTTTGGGGAGCGCAGAGAGAAGATATGCCCTGGTGCATCTGCAGCAGCACAACCGGACGCCTTCATCTGCCCCGGCTGCAAAGAAACATGTCTCTCCTGTATCGGTTTCTGCAGCCACAGCAGGCGCTGCAACCTTCCAACAGTTTGACTTCACCTCCAAACGGAACAATCCTCCCTTGTTTCCTGAGACAGACGGACGTCAACAACAACAATGTTCTTTGGAAGAGAAGGGTGTTGTCTATTCAACATTTTTGTCGACTGAGGTTGTGTGGCCATCGGTCATGGATGCTTCAGCTGAGTTTCCTGCATTGCAGGGAGTTGGACGAGATGGGTCCCTTTCAACTCTATAATTCCACGGTTTCGCAATGCAGTTTCCCAATCCAGTAAGGAGTACAGAAATGTACAGACCATGGCAAAAAGTGCCTATGTGAAATAGCAGAGAAAAATGCTTCGGATGACAGAAACAGGTTTTGCAAAAATGCGCATACGAAGTGAAATTGCATGCGAATACTAGGATACAATGGCGTTAAAATGCTGGTGGATTTTCATGCAGACACCCCCACCCACAAACTGAGGTGCAAATGTGAACAACTGAAAGATGAGCAATAGAGAGAAACCAGTGTTGATAGATCTGTCTGCCTGTAGCCCAAGAACATACTCCTTGAAAGGCTGGATGGAGAAAAATAAGCCACGGAAATGGATAGGGGTTTGTGTGTGTTCAAGGAAATCCCAGGGAGCATTAAACCAGTTAAGCAGCAGGAAGCAGAGAGTAGGAATAAATGGACAACTCTCCAAACAGAGTCAGAGAGGTGCAGAAAGTGGAGTCCCCCAAGGAACTGTACTGGGACCTGTGATTTTAACTTGATCATAGATAAAATGATTCAGAGTTAAGTGCGAGCAGTGAAGTGGCCGGGTTTGCTGATGATACTAAATTGTTTGTGGCTGCAAAAAATATTAAGAGATTGTGAAGAGGACCTCTCCAAACTGAGTGAGTGGGAGGCAAAACGGCAAATGAAAATGGCAAATGCAGTTCACGGAGGAACAAGGAATATTCATTCATTCCACCTATGCTCTCTCTGGTGGGGTCTGAACTGGCGGCCGTGGGTCAGGAGACAGACCTTGGGGGTCACAGTAGAGAGCTCCCCGAAGATGTTGACCCAGAGTGTGGCCGCTGTGGAAAAGGCAGATTTCCATGCTAAGGATCTTTAGGAATTGACAACGAAACCGGCGGTGTCACAAGGCCAAAATACAAACCTGTGGTGTGGCCCTATGTGGAGTGCTGTGTGTCCAGTTCAGGTCGCCTCAGTGCAAAAAGGATATTGCATTTGCAGAGCTGGAAAAGGTTCAAAGAAGAGCAACCGAAAGGAAGGAGGGGATGAAGCGATTCCTCTTAGAGGGAAGGGTGCAGTGTTGGGGGGGTAGTTTAGGGAAAAGGCGAGTAATATGAGACACGATAAAAGTTTATAAAATGATACATGGCATGGAGAAGGTGGATAGAGGACAGTTTTAATCCTCTCATAGCTCTAGAATTCATGGCTATTCAAGGAAGCGGAATTTGGGAGATTCAGGATGGATAAAAGAAATGGTTAGACTGTGGAACTCCCTCCCACAGGAGGCAGTGATGGCAAATTCATGGAGGAGAGGGTTGTCAGTGGCTACGAACTTAAAAATGGAAAGCGTAATGCTGGTGGTCAACAAAAGAGGTTTAAAGACTCTCTCAAGGCAAATCTAAAAAAAATGTAGTATAAACACTGACAAACTGGGAAACACTGGCCTGCAAGCGCTCCAGTTGGAGAACAGCCTTGACCAAAGGTGTCCTGGGCTTTGAAGACACTCGAACTCGGGACACAAGGGAGAAACGTGCTAAGAGGAAGGCACGCTTGGCAAACCCTCACCGTGATTGACTCCTGTCCGGGAACCAATGTCCCCACTGTGGAAGGACGTGTGGATCCAGAATTGGCCTCCACAGTCACTTATGGACTCATTGTTCAAACCGTGTTTATGGAAGACAATCTTACTCGGCTACGAGGGATCGCCAGAGAAGATGTTGTGGAGGCGGCAATGCTTCTGAGGCCACAGGAGAAGGGGGGAGCTCCAGTTCTGCAGCCGTCAAGGCCAAAGGTTCTCTGGCTGAGATTCCTGCATTGCAGGGGGTCAGACTAGACGACCCTTGAAGGTCCCGTCCAACTCTAGAATTCTGCGGTTCTCTCTCTCTCCCCCCACTTCTGGACGACTCCTGGGCCTGGGGCAGTGATGGGGTTGGGGGGCAGCAGCATCTGGGCAGCCGAGCCTCCTCCGCGCTCCGTTGCTGCTGCCGGGGCGTGACTCAGCCTCTCCGCGCCTCTCCGCCGCCCCACTCCCGCAACAAGGGCGCAGCGGGAGTTGTTTGCGGGCGTTGCTCATCGCGACGAGGGAGGGAAGCGGCGGGGCCGGCCGGTGACTTCATCGCGGCTTCCTGGCCCGCGGCTGGGCGGGCGGGCGGGCGCGGCGCGCATAAAAGCAGCCCTCCCTCGGCAGGCAGCCCCAGCAGCAAAAGCCGCAGCACCGAGCAAGAGTCGCTCCCGCGAGACACAGAGAAAAAATAAGCAGGTAGGAAGGAACTGAAGCGGCTCGCTCGCTCGCTCGCTCACGGGGCGCTTGGGCAGTCCTGCGGGCTGCAACGCACGTCGGGAGAGGCGGATGCGTGTCCAAGCAGGGTCCCGTACCTCCCGCGTTGCAGGGGCTTCAGGTTTCCTCCGGAGGGGAATCGGGACCGGGAAGAGCCCCGAAAGCGGCCCTAGGGCGGGGGGGGGGACCAAGCGCTGTCCCGCCGCCCCCTCGAGCTGCGCATCTGGGGAAGGGAGACCCCTCTCCAGGCCCTACCCCGTCCCCTAGCCCCTCGCCCCTATTCCCAGACGGCCGAGCCGTGCGCCTTCCTCTCGTCGGGGGTCTCCTCTCTCACCTCCTCCTCCTCCCCTTCCTAGGATGCCTCAGCCGTCGAGCACGACCCCCGCCGCCTCCCGGACCCTGGTCTGGGCTGTGACCCTGGCGGGGCTGGTGGCGCTGTCTTGGGCGTCCGCGGCGCCCTTGGCCCGGCCGGGTGTCTCCCGCGTGGCGCGCCTCTCCACCGACTTCGGCGTGCGCGTCTTCCGCGAGGTGGCCGCGGCCTCCGGCGAGCGCAACGTGGCCTTCTCTCCCTACGGCGTCGCCTCCGTCCTGGCCATGCTGCAGATGGCCGCCGCCGGCGAGACGCGGAGACAGATCCAGGACAGCATGGCTTTCAGCCTGAACGGTGAGTCCGCAGCCCGGATGGCGGGCGCTCGCTTGAGATGGGGCTGGAGGGGGCCGTGGGACGCAGCGGTGGGGGAGCAGCGGCTCAGGGGGAGAGGGGGACACTTTCCCCTTGCTTCGCTGCAACAAGGGACACGTGAGGGTGGCAGCAGCAAAGTTTCGCCTCGTTGGCATCCTCTGACATTGCAAGACGTCCACTGGAGGTGCAGGATGCATCGCCTTAGGGGGCAGGACAGACCCCACCACTGGCCGGAGCAAGCCAGCCAACTCAGGCAAGAAATATGGGGGGGAGCACCCCAGCTATTTCCCTGACACCCCAGTGGTGGCCAAGCTGGGTTGTGATGCTGTTCTCGAGGTCCCTGAGCTGACCCCCCTCCCCCAATGCAAGGAAGGCTGCTGCTGCACCATCCCTGGTGTTGCAGTGACATTCAGGGATCCCTCTTGGGGGGAGGAACTGAGGGGGGAGTGGCGCCCTCTTTTCCTTGGTCTCCTTGACCTCCCTGCCTCTTCCAAACAGAGCCAGATTGATAGCTGGGGGGGGGTGGGGGTGGGGGGTCTGTCATGGGCTGCTCTCCTCTCAGCTATCTGCTCAAAGCGCCAAAATAAACCCCAAATCTTCTCTAGTTAAGCTGGTGATACAGTGGGAGTTACCCCACTGTGTCAACATTCATGTTTTGTTTTGTTTTAATTAGGGAATTTGTTGTGTGTGTGTGTTTTTTAACAACTCTTATGCAACTGGGGCGACTCATGCATTCAGATCATAGAATTGTAGAGTCATCTAGCCCAACCCTCTGTGATGCAGGAATCTCAGCCGAAGCCTCCAAGACAGATGGCCTTCCAACCTCCAAGGAAGGAGAACCCACCACCTCCCAAGGGAGTCTGTTCCATCTTCCATGGGGCAGCCCTTGAGATATATCTCATCTCAGGCTCCTCTTTCCCAGGCTAAACATACCCAGCTCCTTCAACCGTTCCTCATCAGGCTTAGTTTCCAGACCCTGGATCATCTTGGTCGAACCTCCTCTGTGCACCTTCCAGCTGGTCAATCTCCTTCTTTAAACTGAGGTGCCCAGAAATGGACACAGGACTCCAGTTGCAGTCTGACCATGGCAGAATAGAGTTGGTACTATTCCTTCCCTTGATCCGGACACTAGACTTCTGTTGATGCAGCCTAGAATAGCATTAGCCTTTTTTGCTGCTGCATCACACTGTGGACTCAGGACCCCCTGATCTCTTTCACATGCACTGCTAGTAAGCCATGTGTCCCCCATCTTATAATGATGCAGCTGGTTCTTCCTGCCTAAGTGCAGAACCTTACATTTGTCCCTATTTTTTTTTAAAAATGTTTTTATTAAAGATTTTCTTGGGTTACAAAAGTGTGTACACCATCTCCATTTTCAGATCATAAAGTCCTTTCTACAGATCAGTTATATTTGACATGAGACTTTGATGCTATATACAGCATAATTGGGGGAGAAGAGAGGTGGGGAAAGAGACGGGGAGGAGGAGAGAGAGAGAGAGAGAGAACTTTCATTTGTAAGCTCCTTACACCACTTTCCTTAGATGCCTCCCACTTATATTTCTTGACTAGCTGGCCCGGCCACGCGTTGCTGTGGGTTATTTTGTGAAATTGGATAAGTTAGAGTAAGTGCATGGATACTCACAGGTGGAATAAGTTCATGTTGCATGGCATTGTCTGCATTTGGGCCTTCAACATTTCTCCTATTAGAAACTCCCATCCGCCTTGGACTCCCTTCTCTTTGAGTATTTCTGACCACGGCATCTCACCCAGGAGCTCCTTCAGCTTTTCGAAACTAGCCTTCTAGACACGTCCAGAGTCCGTGTCTGACTATGCTCAGCTTTCCCTTACCTCTGTATCCTGAAACCCAGGAGAACATGATCACTTTCTGCCAGGTTTCCTGGTACTTCCACTTCATCCATCGGTTCTACCCTGTTGGTGTGGACCAGATCCATGATAGATGGTCTCCTTGTTGCTTCTTCCACCTTCTGGGAAATGAAATGGTCAGTGAGCAACTAGGGAATTTTTGGACCGTATATTCTTAGCAGAGTTGGGAGTCCCAACAGATACTGGGGTCATCAAAGTCTCCCATGACTACTATATCTCTCCTATTTGAATCTTTGATAGTCTGCTCTTGGAAGGCATCACTCAAGTCTTCTGGCTTGGCGGTCTATATCAGACCCCCACAGTAAGGACACTGTTGTTTTTTCTCTCTTGAAATTTATACCCCTATACTCTCAACCTGCCTTCCATGCCCCAAGTCATGGATTTCTCCACAAATGTACACATCCTTTATATACGATGCTGCTACTTCTCCCTTCCTGTTTGGTCTGTTCTTCCTGAACCGGTTATAACCTTCAATTCTGACATTCCAGTCGTCAGCCTCACCCTACCAAGTAATGCCTTCCAGGATCACCCTCTTTAAGAGTTTGGATTTGATCTCCCGCTTTATCACTACCCTAAGCAGTCTCAAAGCGGCTCACATTCTCCTTTCCCTTCCTGCCCCACAACAAACACTCTGTGAGGCAAGTGGGGCTGAGAGACTTCAAAGAAGTGTGACTAGCCCAAGGTCACCCAGCAGCTGCATGGGGAGGAGCGGGGAAGCGAACCCGGTTCACCAGATTACGAGTCCATTGCTCTTAACCACTACACCACACTGGCTCTTTGTCATGTGAATCCATTGGTTTGGGTAGATGGTGTGTTGAGAAACGAGCTTCAGTGGACAATGAAAAGGTGGAACAAATGGAGAGAGGAAAAAAGGGGGGGAACGCTGCCTAATGATCTCCCGCCCTCGCTGGGCGCTTCCTCCCTGCAGAGTGGGGCACCCCCAGAGCCCTGCGTTGGTTGCAGAAGGCGCTGACAGACCCCAGGAACAAAGATGTAGTGGACACAGCCGATGCCCTCTTTGTGCAGAGGGACCTGGAGCTCAGCCCAGGGTTCATGCCCCACTTCCACCGGGTCTTCCGCCAGACGGTCAAGCAGGTGAACTTCACGGAGAGCGAGGAAGCGCGCAGGATCATCAACAGCTGGGTACAGGACCACACCAAAGGTGAGCCTCTCCCTTGGCAGCACTGCAAGGGAAGGGGGGAACTGGGCCGCCCGACAGTCACGATGATTGACAGGTAGGCAGGCCCAAGGGGGGACAACGCAGGATCCAGCCCACTTGCCAGAAAGGGTTATTTATTGATTATTTGAGGACATATTGTAAACCAACTAAAACATTAGTGGGGTTGATATAAACACGCATAGTAAGAGATGATAAAGGGAAGGATGAAAGAAAATTTATAAATGTACTAGTTGAATTAAGCCCATTAATAATGGGCGCTAGCGGCGGCAGCGGGGACCCGAGGCGCTTCCTTCTCCCCACCTCAGGCGGCCAAGCCACCACCATGGCGGAGCTGCCTGTTGCCGCTGCCCCGCCGGCAGCCCCGGCGACGGCCGCCCTCCCCGCCGCCGCCACGGGCGGCTGAGGCGGGGAGAAAGAAGGGAGGGGGAGAAGCAGCAGCGCGCGGGGAGCAGCCGCCATTGCGGCTTCTGGCCCCGGAGCAGGAGGAGGCGGCGGTAGGAGCGGTGGCGGCGGCGCGCTGCGCTCCAAGCAATCAGGCTCCTCCTCCTCTCTGCGCTCCAATCCGTGTGTCAGTGGAGCGCATGCGCAGTTGCGAATTCCACTGACACACGGAAAGTACGCACGGACACAGGCACTTTATTATAGAGGATTTCAATTGGATATGCAGTAATAAAAATATATGAAATAAATAACCGCAGAAGGGAGGGGGAGGAGAGTCGAGGGAAAGGTAAATTAGATTTGTAAAGATTTTTCTTCCTGATTAAAATGTTTGTAAAAGTTGAAAATTAAAAAAGAAAATTAAAAAAAGAAAAGAAAAGGTTATTTTCCACGCAGTTTTCGAGAGTATTGCAGTGAGCTGAAGTAAATAAGGGAAGAATAGAGAAAAAGTAAAAGTAAAAAAACAGAGGAAAGCAACAGGAACAAAATAACAAAAATATATACAATCAAAGTTACAGAACTATATATATGTGTGTATAAATTTATTGTTTCCCTCCAGTATATGTTGATTCATGGGTCTCTATGGTTTCGATAAATATATTCCAAAGGTCATTAAATCTGTCCCTGTACAATCTTTGCCTGCAAGTGATCCGTTCGTGGGTTGCAAGAGATGCCATGCCATCTATCCATTTATTATTTTTATTATGCATCTTGTGTCTTTATGCTGCGAACCGCCCTGAGGTTTGTGGGCGAAGGGCAGTGTGCAAATGTGATAGAATGCATGGCTTCCCCCAGGGATGATCCAGGACTTCCTGCCCCAGGGGACCTTGGACCACATGACCCGCCTGGTCCTGGTGAACGCCATCCACTTCAAGGGCCTCTGGAACCTGCCCTTCCCAGAGGCGGCCACCAGGGAGCGCCTCTTCCACAAGCTGGATGGGAGCACCCTCTCCGTCCCCATGATGGAGCAGACGGCAAAGTTCAACTACGGTGAGCAGCAACATCAAGTGGGGCTTGCAGAGAGGTGGGGTGGGAAGGGGTCTTCCTCCTCCTCCTGGAAAATGAGGTCATCAATGTGTCAAGAACGTGGCCCCCCAGAGCCCAGCGGAATAGTCGGCCTCAGAAATTGAGCTAAGCGAGCAAGGAGCCGACTCTGCAGCTGAGAGCTGCTTGTTGAGTTTAGAGAGCACAGCACAGCCCCCCTCCTTCCCAGGGAAGAAGCTGTTAGCTCCCAAGGAGAGGGAGAGTTGGAAGTCGGCAGGAGCGCTGCCAGGCAACTAGCAGATAAGCCAGAGGCTGAGGCTGTGTCTTCGGGGATTGGGGAGGAGACAGGCCAGCCGTTCAGTCCCTGAACTAAGAGATGGGAGAAGCTCAGAGAACAACGGAAGGGAAGGAGAAGAAAGGCGGGATTTTGGCATTTTTCCTCTTGGCATTCTTCCTCCAGATGGGCCCCCTTTGGCCTGATCCAGCAGTCTCTCCTTCTGTTCTTACATCCTTCTGTCCTTTCCTCTGCAGGCGAATTCTCCAGCCCTACAGGAGTGGAGTACGATGTCATCGAGCTGCCCTACCAGGGGGAGACCCTCAGCATGCTCATTGCTGCCCCCTTCGAGCTGGACACCCCGCTCTCTGCCCTGACCAACATCATTGACACCCAGCTGGTGGCCGAATGGAAGAGGAACATGACGGAAGTGACAAGGCTCCTGGTCCTACCCAAGTAGGTGCCTTAACACGTCACCTGAGGAGGGCGGGTGGGAATGTGGGGAACCAAGACTCCCCTGGGTCCACGCCAGGCCCCCATGTCTCCTGTTGGATGGATTTAGATGAGCTGGGGTGGGTATTTTATTAATTATCCTTCCTCTCCCTCGCTAGAATGCAGGTATCTATTACAGCAGAGTAAAATCTCCACCCGTGCACAGCTGTCTGTAGAAGCTCTTGGGAGAAGTTTATATAACCTCCTGGAACAATTATGATAGCCAAGGATGCAAACTTGGATTATCTTCTCCCGTTTATGTTTCCCTCTTAACAAGGAAATCACTCTCAGACTGTTTAAGTAATCCAGAAAAATGTAAGGTTTACTCACATTAAAAGTCTTGACAGGTTTCAATAGTGTGCAGTGACAGGAAGAAGTATAGATTAACTTTTTACTATTCCCACCTTGGGACCCAGGTGGCGCGGTGGGTTAAACCACAGAGCCTAGAGCTTGCTGATCAGAAGGTCGGCGGTTCGAATCCCTGCGACGGAGTGAGCTCCCGTTGCTCGGTCCCTGCTCCTGCCCACCTAGCAGTTCGAAAGCACGCCAAAGTGCAAGTAGATAAATAGGTACCGCTCTGGCGGGATGGTAAACGGCGTTTCCGTGCGCTGCTCTGGTTTGCCGGAAGTGGCTTTGTCATGCTGGCCACATGACCTGGAAGCTGTATGCCGGCTCTCGGCCAATAAAGCGAGATGAGCGCCGCAACCCCAGAGTCGGACACGACTGGACCTAATGGTCAGGGGTCCCTTTACCTATTTCCACCACAAAAGTTTAGAGAATATGACATTCTGGAGTCCCCTGTCTGTGACTATCTAGCAATCATGCAAGCTGTGATCTGGGTGCAGATCCTGCCACATCTCCCAGCCATGGTGTGGAGCTGGTGGCTGCCTGGACTGTGACCCCCCCCCCTCACCTCTCACCTCCTTTTTCCTGCAGATTCTCCTTGGAGAGCGAAGCTGACCTCCGTGGGCCCCTGGAGACCCTGGGGATGAAGGACATGTTCGACGCAAGGAAAGCCAACTTCAGCAGCCTGTCAGGTCAGTCCCTTCTGATGCACGTGGGAAGACCCTTCTGGTCGTCTGCACCCCAGGGTGCCTGGTTGCAGCTCCCCAACGGCAGTGTGTGCCAACCAGTTTCAGAGTTAAGGCAGCGGCGCTTCTGAATCCCGGCTGCTGGAGACCACAGAAGGGGAGAGCTGCTTGGGTGCTGGGGAACCTCTCCTTTGGGCCCTGTGAGAGCAGGATGCTGTGATCCAACAAGCTCTTATTAAAGTAATAACAAAGAGGAAGGTGCTGTAGAGCATGTGCCGAGGGCCTTGGCCTGGCCGCAGCCCGCTCCCAGACTACACAGGAAAGTCAAACAGCATTTTGGGGTGGAAGCAGCCACCCGGTTGGAGAGCTGTTTTCTCCTTCCACACTCCAAATAAAAATATATTGCACGGGTGCTTACAATTCTGGATGTATGGCAACCATATCTATATACAGTGGTACCTCGGTTTTCAAACAGCTTAGTTCCTGAACAACTTTGAACTCGAATGATGCAAATCTGGAAGTCAGTGTTCTGGTTTGCAAACTTTGCTTCGGAAGCCGAACGTGCTCCTGAAGTTCCAATTTTACTGTCGCGCTGCTAATTTGCGCCCCCCCCCATTGTAATCAAAGCCTTTTTCTTCCCATTTTTCCTCTTGCGGTGCTAATTTGCATCCCCCCATTGTAATCAAAGCCTTCCATTTCCAATTGCAGTGTTCTGAGGTGATATATTTATGCCCAACTTGCTTTGCGGAGTTGTCATAGCATCGTAGAGTTTGAAAGGGTTCCCAAGGGTTGTCTAGTCCAATCCCACCAGGAATCACAGCTACAGAATCCCTGGCAGATGTGCCTCCCGCCTCTGCTTAGAAACCTCAAATGACTCATAGAATTGTAGAGTTGGATGGGTCCCCCAGTGGTCATCCAGCCCAACCCCACATGTGATGCAGGAATTGCAGCGGAAGAATCCCTTGCAGGCGCCCATCTGACCTCTGTTTGAAAACTTCCAACGAAGGAGGTCCCACCCTCTTCGCTCTCGGACATCCCAGCTGAGAACAAAGGAGCCAACGCCGGCCCACCTTGCCCCCTCCTGCCCCTCTGCGGCCCCCTTTCCCTGCTCACTGCCTTGTCCCCCTTTGCAGACCAAGAATCCCTCTTTGTGGCGCAAGCCCTGCAGAAGGTGAAGATCGACGTGAATGAGAGCGGGACGGAGGCCTCCTCTGCCACAGGTGAGGGCCGCCATTGCTGGGAAAGGGGAACCCAATTCTCCTTCCTGCTGCTTTTTTTTTAGGGGAAGGGGAATTTTGAACCTCCTTTGATCACTTTACTTCCCCTTCATAAATGTTCTGAACTGCTTAATATAAAAACTGATGAGCAATAAAATTCAGGTATGCAGTAATGCTGTCAGTAATAGGGACGTGGGTGGCGCTGTGGGTTAAACCACAGAGCCTAGGGCTTGCCAATCGGAAGGTCGGCGGTTCGAATCCCTGCGACGGGGTGAGCTCCCGTTGCTCGGTCCCTGCTCCTGCCAACCTAGCAGTTCGAAAGCACGTCAAAGTGCAAGTAGATAAATAGGTACCGCTCCGGCGGGAAGGTAAATGGCGTTTCCGTGCGCTGCTCTGGTTCGCCAGAAGCGGCTTAGTCCTGCTGGCCACATGACCCGGAAGATGTACGCCGGCTCCCTCGGCCAGTAAAGCGAGATGAGCACCGCAACCCCAGAGGCGTCCGTGACTGGACCTAATGGTCAGGGGTCCCTTTACCTTTAATGCTGTCAGTGTGTCAGATCACATCGGGAAATACCAAAAAGACAAGGTTACAGAATGCCAAGCAGGCCGGGCCCACCTTGAATGGCCAGGGAAAGCCTTTGGATCCAAAAGACACCTGGAGCAGGTGGCCAAAGATGGAACCTCATCTACTGCATCATCCCAAATAGCCACAGCAGTAAATGCCCTGGTCAGCCTCTCCCCTTTCTGCAAAAGCAGAGCAGATGACCACTGACCCTGTTGCTTAGGGCAGGGGTGGCCAACTCCAAAGAGACTGAGATCTACTCACAGAGTTAAAATCTGGCAGTGATCTACCCCCTTTTGGGGGGGTTCAGGTCAGAGTTGTTGAGCTTTTCTGAGGTGGGAGGAATGCCCTTTTTTGAGGGGGGTGAAGGGCTAAAATGTTGAGCATTTTTTAGGGGAGCCAAAGTTGTTGAGCTTCTTTGGGGGGAGCCAGTGATCTACCAGTGATCTACCACAAACATCCAGTGATCTACCAGTAGATCACGATCTACCCGTTGGACGTGCCTGGCTTAGGGGGTCTTTGGAGGTTTCATCCAGATACACCCCCCACACACTGCATCCCTTTCCTGGGGTGACCCCAAACAGCCAGCTCCTTTCCTGGGCTGTCCTCAGGGCTGCCTCCAGTTCCTCACATCGATGCCCCATCCTCTTAGCAGCTCTCAAACTCCTCTTCCTTTCTAAAAATCTATTTTATTAATTGATAATAAAATATTGATAATATCAATTTTATTATCGACATGTTATACGATAAAATCCAAACTAAGCTAAACAGAATAATAAAAAAACAATATATAAAACAGAAAACTAAAGAGAAATAGGAAGTAAGATGCAAGAATAACCCTGTTTCCTTTCCTCAGCTGTCATCATCTATGCCCGTATGGCCCCCCTGGAGATTGTGATGGACAGGCCCTTCCTCTTCCTCGTGGTACACAACCCAACCGGTAAGAGCACTTTTCACAGAATCGTAGAGCTGGAAGGGACCCCTAAGGGTCATCTAGCCCAACCCCCCTGCAAGGCCCCCTGATTCCGCTGACCACCTGACCACCTGACCTCTGCTTAAAAGCCTCCAAGGAAGGAGAGTCCGCCCCCTTCCAAGGGAGTCCCTCCCACTGTAAAACAACTCTTGCCTTCAGGGTGTTTCTACTGATGTTGAATCGAAATCTCCTTTCCTGCAATTTGTGGTTTGGGTTCTGCAGGGAACAAGTTTGTTTCCACAAACCCTGTAAACAGACCAAGACCTGCAACTGCGTTCTGGAACGGTGCAAGGCTGCCTCCTGGTGGCTGCCTCTGGGACCACCGAGCCTTATTTTATTTTTTTCCTCCAAGGCGGGAGTGACCTTTGAACCCACCTATATTATTTAGTCATCGATGCATTTTATATCCCACCTTTTCCTGCGAGGGGAGGCATCCACGGCCCTCCCTCTCTCCCTTTTTAATCCTCAGCCTGTTTAGCTCAGTTGCTTAGAGCGTGGTGCTGATCACGCCAAGGTTGCAGGTTCGACTTCTGTCTGGGACAGCTGCCCATTCCTGCCTTGCAGGGGGTTGGACTGGATGGTCTTCGGGGTCCCTTCCAACTCTACGATTCCAACAACCCTGTGAGGCGGCTTAGGCTGAGAGGCAGTGGCAGCACCCTGGCCAGGAATTGAACCCAGATCTCTCCAAGGCCATGTTCCAGAGGACAGCACAGAATCATAGGGCTGTGGAGCTGGGAGGGGACCCCAGGGCTCATTAGTGCCAGCGCCTCTTGTCAAGAGTCTGGGGGTAACCTTTGACACCTCCCTCTCCATGGAGGCGCAGGTTGCAGCCACAGCAAAGGTGGCATTTTTCCATCTCCGCCGTATTAGGCAGTTGGTCCCCTACCTCTCTCGCCCTGACCTGGCCACAGTGATCCATGCGACGGTCACCTCCAGACTAGATTATTGTAACTCGCTCTATGCAGGGCTGCCCTTGAGGCTGACCCAGAAACTCCAGCGGGTGCAGAATGCCGCGGCGAGGCTCCTTACGGGGGCCTTGCCGCGAGATCACATTCATCCAGTGCTTTATCAGCTGCACTGGCTCCCGGTGGAGTACAGGATCAGGTTTAAGGTGCTGGTCTTAACCTTTAAAGCCCTACGCGGCTTAGGGCCCTCGTACTTAAGGGACCGTCTCTCCTGGTATGCCCCAGGTAGGACCTTGAGGTCATCAAATAATAACCTTCTGGAGATCCCAGGTCATAAGGAGGTCAGGTTGGCAGCCACCAGGGCCAGGGCTTTTTCGGTTCTGGCCCCGATATGGTGGAATGATCTGCCACAAGAAACGAGGGCCCTGCAAGAGTTAGCACCCTTTCGCAGGGCTTGTAAAACGGAGCTGTTCCGTTTGGCTTTTGGGGTAATTTGTTAGTGTAACTTTTAAAATTCAAAATTTTTAAGTTTTAAAGTGTATTTTATATCTGTATTTTTAATCTGTGTTTTTATATTTGTATTTGATTGTTAGCCGCCCTGAGCCCGGTTTTGGCGGGGAAGGGCGGGATATAAATAAAAGTTTATTATTATTATTATTATTATCTAGTCCACCCCCCTGCAATTTGTGCATCCAGCCAGCCCCTTGGCATTTGATCTGTTTAGAAACCTGGTGCCTAATCCTGTACCTCACCCCTGCTTCTCTTTCTCTCCCTTACAGGCACCATCCTGTTCATGGGGCAGGTGATGGAGCCCTGAGTGCCCCCCACATCCTTCAGCCAGAATCTCTCAGGCGCCGGAAGACGTTATTCCTCCCTTTCTGTTCCCCTCCCTCTACATTCCTCCCCTGCTGCTGAGTGGCAGCACCAGGCGCAGCGCCCTCTCACCCCCCAGGGAAGAAGCCTCAGCTGGGAAGAGGCTCCCCCCTCCACAGACCCCTCTGCCCCCTGGGAGACCCGCTCTTCGGAAAGATGACCACGATGTCCGCACAGCAGCCGCTTCTGCCTCCGCCAGAGTCTTCCTTGCCGGCAGGGAGCGACTGAGCCCCCTGCTCACCCTCGGATGGGGTGGGGCTGTGGCGATGCCAAGAAATCCCCGGACGATGTGTGCCCCCTACCTCACACTGGACTGGAACCCTGCCCAGTCAGGGCTAGGGGCTTCATTTGATGTTTACGCCGGAGGAGAGCAGGGACCTGCCTTCTCCTCTTTATTATTATTATTACGTATGTATGTATGTGTTTGGAGCCGGGGGGGGGGTGTTTGAGGGTTGTGTCCCCTCCCATCGGATGTGGATGGGTGGGTGGGGGGTGCAGATCAGCACTTTAAATACGTCCGTTTTCCTTTCTGCACTGCTGAGATGGACGTTTGTTGTGAAGTATGTTTTAACAGGGACCCAGGTGGCGCTGTGGGTTAAACCACAGAGCCCAGGGCTTGCTGATCAGAAGGTCAGCGGTTCAAATCCCTGCGACGGGGTGAGCTCCCGTTGCTCGGTCCCTGCTCCTGCCCACCTAGCAGTTCGAAAGCATGTCAAAGTGCAAGTAGATAAATAGGAACCGCTCTGGCGGGAAGGTAAACGGCGTTTCCGTGCGCTGCTCTGGTTCGCCAGAAGCGGCTTAGTCATGCTGGCCACATGACCTGGAAGCTGTACGCCGGCTCCCTCGGCCAATAAAGCGAGATGAGCGCCGCAACCCCAGAGTCGGACACGACTGGACCTAATGGTCAGGGGTCCCTTTACCTTTACCTATGTTTTAACAGAGAGGCTTAATATACGTTTGGCTTACTGTTTGCATTTAATGAAATATGTTGTTGGGATGATGATGATGATGAGGGAGCTGTGGGCAACCTTCCCCTCCTCCTCTTGTGCCCCCCCCCGAGGAAGGGCAGCGTCTCTCCCGTGGGGCTGGTGGAACGAATCGCTCATTGCCGTTCCTTCTTGCAAGATGCCAGCACCTGGTTGCTTGCAAAGGGCTAAGGAAAACGAATCTCCTCCTTTCTTTCAAACCGAAACACGCCTGGCCTTAACAGGCCCAGTTTTCCATGCATGGAGACGGATTCTGCAATCTCTGTGGCACATAGAAGCTCCCCTGGGAGACCCTAAGAGCCCAAGGGTCTTCGCCAAGCAAAAAAACTGAGGCCTCTCTTTCGGAAACCCTGCCAGCTTCGAGGCAAGCCTGCCGTGACCCAGACGGGCGCAGAGGCTGCTGCAAATGGCACCATGCCAGCAGCGTTTGCCAGCCTGAGGGCCCCCCCCCTTCCACTTCTGCTTAATGGCTCTTTGGCCTGAGTTCCCCCGTCCTTGTGATTTCCCAGGACAGCTTCCAGTTAATTGTAGAAATGGCACTGGGATTGCTGAGCCCAGCAGACGCTCTCCCTGGGTGATGTTTTGCCCAGAGGCCTTGGCTCCCCTCCAAGTGGATTATCCCCTCCGGATCTGCTGAGCTGGGCAGCTGCTGGGGACCCCCAGCGAGGGCCCTTGAAGGATGAGCTTGGTACAATTGGGGGGGGGGAGGTAGAGGGCAAACCCCCCCCCCCACATAGGTGGGGAAGGACGTCCCAAATGAAAGCTGTGTTTGCACTGAAAGAGAGCAAACTGGAAGCATTTTGGGAGCAAGTCCATCCTGAGCGCCCCCCTCCTCAAGAAGTAAAGGTGCCAGCGTTTAGATATTTAATTGGGGCTTGGGAGTCACCTTGAGTTTCCGGTGCCTGCTGATTTTTGCTGACTCAGGAGCATCGGTCTGTTGTGAGAGGCTCCCCAGGGTGCTCCGTGATTGAGAAGGACGGCTATTTTCCCCTCCATTGACCAATTGCCCCACGGCTATTCTCTGCCTTGCACTTAGAGGTCATGCCTCCCCCCCCCTTGTGCTGCCTCAAAAACCAGTATTTATACAGAGAGATCTAATTCTATTCCAAGAGGAGGTTATTTTTTCACTTTTCTTGTCGAAGCTGTACAGAAATCTGATTTATATTTGTATACATAAATATTTCTATACGTGTTTGTTTGCGGGGAGAGTATTTTGCATTCTACTTTTGATAGGAAATAAAAACACTAAGACCACCCTGGCAGCTGTGTCTGTCCTGAATTTTCTCTTGTGCAAAACGGGTCCTGATTCTTGGCTTCACCTACACCCCTGCAAGCCCATTCCCAAACCTACAGGTTGGTGCTTCTGGGGTCCCCCACAGACACCCCACTTCGCCCTTCCCTGGCTTGCACCCAGGGACCAGCGACTTGGTTCATTGCCTAAAAGCGACTATAGGGCAGCCCTACGAAACTCCCCCTTGCAGGCCTTCTTCCATCTGCTTCAGTCCGAGCCCCACTTTCCCTGCCACCCCATAGAAAGGTCCTGGCCTGCCTGGCACCACAAATGGGGGTGGGGGTGGGCCAGTGGGATACCTATGCAGCCCATAAGCATTTTCCTGGACGTTCTGAGGTTTTGCTGGCTGGGTGGTGAATTTGGGGGGGAATTGTTTTCTTTTGTTTTGGACAGGGTTTTGATCTGGGTTGCTGTGTGGGATATTTATTCATTGCCCTGGTCTGCCCCCCCCCACCTGTTTCCCCCAAGGATCTCAAGGTGGCACCATGTGGTTCTTCCGCTTCCTCATTTAATTCCCACAACAACAGCCCTGTGAGGTTGACTAGGCTGTGAGAGGCAGTGACTGGCTCCTCAAGGTCACCCAGGGATTCGAACCCTGGCCTCTCCCAGGTCTTAGTCCAGCAATCGCAGAAACAGAGAATCATAGAGTTGGCAGGGACCCCGAGGGTCATCCAGTCCAACCCTCTGCAATGCAGGAGTCTCAGCTGAAGCATCCAAGACAGGTGGCCATCCAACCTCCAAGAAAGGCGAGTCCACCCCCTCCAAGGGAGACCCTCCCTCTGTAACCACTCCACTCCACCACCGGCTCTTATTAAAAATAAATCAGGGGGAGGGGAGAGGAAAAAATGGATTGAATGTGGCTTTGTCAGGGGGGCAGAATAAGTGGGGTTGAAGTGACCTGCAGCTGGAAGGGACCCCCAGGGGTCATCTAGCCCAACCCCCTCCAGTGCAGGAGCCGCAGGTGGGGAATTGAATGGTGAGGGGTGGGGAGGTCAATGAGGAGGAGCTGGATGGGGGAGATGGAGGGCAAGTGTCCCTGAAGCAGGGTGTCTAGAATGGGATCATAGGATTGTAGAGTTCGAAGGGACCCCCAGGGGTCATCCAGTCCAACCCCCGGCAATACACAAATCCTGCCCACAGCAGACCCTGGGTAGGGGGCTCATAAATTAGCATATGCAAGTGCGTTCGTGGGGGGGTCTTCAGTTGCGCCCCCTTTCTCACGTGGCCAGAAGACCCACAGGCAGAGAATTAATTATTATTAATTTTGGGGGGGGGGATCCTCACTCCTTGCGCCCCCTTCCCTCGCAGCATCCCTCCTGGATGACGTCACTCGAGGAGGCCCCTCCCACCCTCCTCCTCTCCGGGTTCCCCGCCCCTCCCGTCGCCCGCGGAGACAGGCCCCGCCCCCGCCCCGTTGCCGCGGCGACGGGGAGCGAGAGGGCGCCCCTCCCGTCCCGGAAGCGGGCGGCGCAGTGCGCAGGCGCGGCTTCGGGGCGGGGGGAGGGAGGCGGGTCCCGGCCGGGAGGCACCTGGGCAGGTTCGGGCAGCGGAAGAGGAGCCGGAGGGCCGCAGGGGCCGCGCGGAACGGCCCGCCACGGACGGAAGCCCGACATGGTGAGCGGGGGGGGGGAGGGCGGCATAAGCGCGGGGAAGGAGCCCCCATCCGGCGCCCCGTGGGGAGGGTGGGGGGCTGGCTCCCACGTGGCAGGGCGGCCACTTCCGGTCCTGGGTGCAAGGTGGGGTTGCGGTGGGGCTGGATCCTTCCCCGGGAGAGGGGTGCCGCCCGCCCTCCTGCCTCCCCACGCGAGCAGTGGGACCCCCTCTCCTCCGCCCGCCCCTCCCTCCCGGAGCAAGGGCGCCTCTGAGCATGTGCAGACGGCGGGAAGAGGAGCGCCACGGGTGGCTTTGCAGGCGGGAGATATTCCCCACCCCCAAAGAAAGACCCGACAGATCCGCTTCGGCGGCGGCCCCCACGGGGCATGGGGGTCCCCGGAGGGAGGGGGAGGGGTCTCCGCTGAGCCCCGGGAGGGAGAGCGCGGGGGGACCCCCAGCGAGGCTGTGAATTGCTCATCCCACCCCCACAAAACCAGTCGGCCCCTTGGGCGAGGGTCCGCTGTGCCCCCCATCCCCCCTTCCTCGCAGGGCTGTTGTTCGCCCCCTACTCTCCGGGCAGCGCCCAGGAGGGGTCTTTGAGCCGAGGGTCGGGGGGCTTCCGGAGCTGCCCCACCCGGAGCGCCGTGGGGCGGGAGGGCCGGCCTCTCCCTGGCTCCTCCGCCCCGTCCCCGCGAAGTCCTTCGGGCGGGGCGTGGGTCCCTGCTACGCCCCCCCCCCCCGCCCGCCCCATGGAAGAGGCGCGTCCTTGCAGGGTTGGCTTGCCAGCTCCTTCCCTCCTCTTGGCCATTAGCGGAATTGGCTGGCGAGGCCTCTGGGGTGGGAGAGACGGGTGCAAAGGCAGGACTTGTGGGGCAGGCTTTCAGGGTGTGCTTTTGATGAAGTGCGGGGTGGGCGTGTGGCGCTGATAAAGAGGCAAGGGTAGCTCAGTAAAGCAGGAGACTCTGGATCTCAGGGTTGTGGGTTCGAGTGACGCGTTGGGCAAAGGATTCCTGCATTGCAGCGGGTTGGACTAGATGACCCTCAGGGTCCCCTTCCAACCGAATGTGTGGATTCCGGATCACCGCCTTTGCCAGCCTGGAAGCCCTCCAGGCCCAGAGGGAAGTGATGCCTTGTGGGTATTGGAAAGCCCCCGCTCACTCTCTCCCACTGCTCAAGAGGGCCGGGAGTGGCCTCCTTTTCCTACCTGAACTGCCCCTCCTGGCTCACCTGTTGAGGCTTGTTGGTGACTCTCCCAGAGAGGATTGCTCAGCTGCGCTTGACCCGCCTTCCCTCCGACACGCACAGCTGGCACCAGGAGCGCATAGTTGCCCTGTGGAACTCCCTGCCACAGGAACCAAGGGTGGTCACCAACCTGGATGGCTAGCTGTGGCCACTATCCGGGATGGCTCTGCTCTGCCTCCACAGTTGTAGATACCAGTTTCAGGAACCCCCAGGAGGCGAGAGGGTTTCTGCTGAGCTCAGCTCCTGCTTGCTGGTTTCCCGTAACTGGGGCGTCTGGTTGGCCCCAGTGAGAGCAGGAGGCTGTACAGATGAGCTGTGGGCCAGATCTTAGGAAGAGGAAAGGGATCCTTTTGCCAGAGGGGCTAAGGGGGGGGGGCTTTTCTCGGTGTCAGACGAGTCTGGAAAGGGAGTGGGGTCCGGATTCCTGGGTTCTTTAGGAAGAAGAGGGGGAACCTGGGAATCTGTGGGGGTCCGTCTTTGTGGATGATTTTTTTTAAATTATTATTATTATATTGCATTTGTTAATTATTACTCCTTTTATTTATCATTTGCTGATTTTGTACGCCGCTGTAGATCTCAGGGTGGTCCACAACATAAAACTACGATATAAAATCCGCAAAATGCATAGTAAAAATAAGAAGAAACCAAGGACCACTCCCCCCCCCCCAAAAAAAACTCCCACCACCCTTTTTAAAAAACTGCCCTGAGATCTGCGGAGGAAGGACTGTGGGCAAATGTTATAAATGCATGAATTTTTGTTCTGCCTCTGGAGGGGGCAGTTCCAATCTGCGCAGGCCTCCCTTGGGCTGCTTTTCGGGAGGCTGCGTCTGTGTGCCCCCCCCAAAAAAGAAACCTTGGAAGGGCCTCATTCTGCGCTTGCAGGGGAAGAGCTACCTAGTTGGTGCTCCTTGCTTTGCAGGATATAATTTTCTTGGGGTGTTTTTTTTGGGAGGGGGAGGTTGCTGCTTGCTGCCACAGGAGGCCCCCCCTGACCTCCCCCACCCTCCCACCTCTCCTCTTCCCCCCCCAGATGCGCTTCATGCTGCTCTTCAGCCGCCAGGGCAAACTGCGCCTCCAGAAGTGGTACTTGGCCACGTCAGACAAGGACAAGAAGAAGATGGTGAGGGAGCTCATGCAGGTGGTCCTGGCGCGGAAGCCCAAGATGTGCAGCTTCCTCGAGTGGAGGGACCTCAAGGTGGTCTACAAAAGGTGAATCCCGGACCCCCTCCCCACCCCCTGCATACCTCGGTGGCCTCGGGGTGGGCTGGATGACCCTTGGGGGTCCCTTGCAACACGGCGATTCTTGGAAGGTGGCGGCCTCTGCTCCACTGGAGGTCTGTCACCAGGGACCCTTCGGCTGCGACTCCTGCGTAGCAGCGGGATGGGCTGGATGACCCCTGGGGGTCCCGCTCCGTCTTGCCACAAGGGCATCAGGACAAGGTTTGGAGGCCGGAAACAGAGGCAGAAGCTGTTTGGAAAAGTCCAGGAAGGAAGCAAAGGAGCCTCTGTCTGGCTTCGGCCTGCTCTGCCGGGGAAGGGTGTGTTGCGGGTGTGGTGCCCACACCGAGAGGGCCCTGCCCTGCTCCTGTTGCAGGAGGTCCCTTGGCCCAAGGGGGATGCCACTTTCTCTGGGCACCCAGCCCCCACCTTGAAGGGGGTGACCTGGTTGTCTCTTTCTCCGTGGCTGCCCTGGGGTGTGGATTGGAAAGCCCCCCCCCCCCGACACAGATCTGAGTTGGCCCCTGTCCGTTCAGGAAGGGCAATCTCATTCTCTCTCCTCAGGGCGGGGGGAGGCAGGGATGGAGAATAAGCAGCCCCCCTCCAGACCCACAAATCTCCTTCTCTCAGGCAGGAGTAGGGAGCCCCAGACCCAGAGGCTGCGTGTGGCCCCCCATTCCCTTCTGCGTGGCCCTTGCCAGCTCTTCTGTGTGTTTCTTTGCCTGGCTGATTGCTTCAAACTCTGTTGGCGTCTCTTTCTTGGCTTCGCAGAGGGAGACGTCTGAGCAGAAGTTACCCCATTGTACCCCTCAGAGGCTTGTCCAGAAGGGGAACGTGGCTCTCTGGCGGCCAACGGTTTCTCTGCTGTGCTCTGAACCGCCTCGCAGGGCTGTGCGGAAGAGTGCCGTAGCCGGGTGCTGTTGGAGAAGCCTTCTGAGCCGCCCAAGGAGACTAATAGCCCCATCGCTGCTGCTGTGGGGCAGAGGGTGGGGTGGGCAGGTGAACCCCAGGTGACAGGCAGCTGTGGCCTGCACACACACACACACACACACACACGTGTTTCTGTGGGTGCATGCAGGGACAGTGTTGTCCTGCAGGGGGCAGCCTGAGCTCATCTTATCTCCCCTGTGGCCAAAGTGGGCCTCTGCAGGTGCGCACGGGGTTAATAAGGGCCCTGCGCCCCCCACACCCCACTTCCAGCCAGCATAGGCCCCTGCCTTGCCCCCCCCCACCTGTCAATGGCTGGCTGGTCACCCCAGAGGGAGAAAGGCAGGCTTGGGTGGTGGTGGGCAGCTGACGGACTCTTCAAGGGGGCACAGTGGGGAGGGGGGATGCCCCCCAGGTGAGCCAGGCAGCAGAGCTGGAGTTCTGACCCCCCTTTCTGCCCCTGCCCCCCTTCTCCTGCCCAGGTATGCCAGCTTGTATTTCTGCTGCGCCATCGAGGGCCAAGACAACGAACTCATCACTTTGGAGCTCATCCACCGATACGTGGAGCTGCTGGACAAATACTTTGGCAGCGTGAGTTGTGGGGAGGGGGGGGCTTAGCCTGGGGCAGGGGAGGTGGGAGGACTGCTGAGATTCCTGCATTGCAGGGGGTTGGACTAGATGACCCTCGGGGGTCCCAATTCTAGAATTCCGTGACTGCAGAGCGCTGTTTTCCTCCTGCTTTGTTGGTGTAAAAATCACCAGCATTCCCTCCCCCACTCTGTGTGTGGGGGGGGGGACTTTATCTCAACTCTCGCCTTTCAATCCTGAACCCTAGAACAGAGATGACTTGAATAATAATAATTTATTTCTACCCCGCCCATCTGGCTGGGTTTCTCCAGCCACTCTGGGCGGCTTCCAACAAAATATTAAAAGCACGATAAAACATCAAACATTCAAAATGTCCCTGAACAGAGCTGCCTTCAGATGTCTTCTAAAAGTCAGACAGTTGTTTATTTCCTTGACATCTGGTGGGAGGGCGTTCCACAGGGCGGGCGCCACCACCGAAAAGGCCCTCTGCCTGGTTCCCTGTAACCTCACTTCTCGCAGGGAGGGAACCGCCAGAAGGCCCTCGGAGCTGGACCTCCGTGTCCGGGCTGAACGATGGGGGTGGAGACGCTCCTTCAGGTCTACTGGGCCTTTGAGGCCATTGAGGGCTTAGAATAATAGGATTGTAGAGTTGGAAGGGACCCCCAAGGATCATCCAGTCCAACCCCCTGCAGTGCAGGAATCTTTTGCCCCACCTGGGGCTTGAACCCACGGCCCTGAGATCAAGAGTCTTGCGTTCTACCAACTCAGCCGTGAGAAGAGCCTTGCTGGGTCAGGGCAAAGGGGGTCCCTATCTTAGCCCAGTAATCACAGTAGTATTAATTTATTACTTAATAAATTGGGTCTGTGGGTTGCCTCAGCTACTCTGGGCAGCTTCCAACAAAAGATAAAAAACTGCATCAAACATTAAAAGCAAGCAGGATCCGAGCTGGAGAGCCCCCTCTCCTCCCGTGTTACCCAGAAGCATTGCTGTCTCCGATTGCAGAGCAGAGCCATTGTGGTTATCCAATTCCATTGTACTTGTACAATGACAATAAAGAAATCTTATCTTCCATTGACAGTCCCCTCTTTTCGCCATGAATTTGTCTCATCCTCTTTTAAAGCCAACCTGGTTGTTGGGTATCGCTGTCTCCAGTGGCGGGGAGTTCCGCAGTTTCGCTCCTTTCTTTTCTCCATCCTGGACCTTCCAACATTCAGCTCCGTTTAAGCTGAGGCAGTTGGGGGGCACCGGCAGACCTGGGGGGCAGGGTCCTAAGAGGTTCTGGGCTCCCCCTGCTCCCCACCCCCACCCCACCAACAGCAGAGTTTCCGACCTGTGGCTGCTGCTGCGACTGCGGGGAGGCAGTAGGGCAGAGGCCAAAACCCACTGCCAATTACTCTTGCGGTCGTTTTGATTCCTTAATCTCCCCCCTCCACTTCCCCGCCCCATAGAAAGCCTCCCTCCAGCCTCCCTCTCCTAAGCCTGTTCTTAGACCCACCAAATCCAGCTAAGCATGGCTGCTAATTGGGCTTAACAAGGACTTGGCAGCCGCCCCAGCTAATTCCTGCTAATACGCCAGAGCCGCCCCCCCCCCTGCAAACAAGCACAGCGAACGCAGCCAGACTGGAGGGTCAGGATCCTGGGAGCGGTGGGGGTTGCTGTGTTGGGGTTCTCACGCCCTCTTCCTTTTCCTTCCCCCCCAACAGGTGTGTGAGCTGGACATCATCTTCAACTTCGAGAAGGCCTACTTCATCCTGGACGAGTTCCTGATGGGGGGGGAGGTCCAGGACACCTCCAAGAAGAGCGTCCTCAAAGCCATTGAGCAGGCGGACCTCTTGCAGGAGGTAGAGGTGGGCCCCTGCATGGGGCCCCTGCATGCCTTCACCGCAGGGGGTGGGGGAGGCAAGGACTGGGGGGGCCCTTCTCCCCTCACCCCCCCCAGGGACAGACTATGCTCTTCCCTCCAGCTGTGGGGCTAAGCAACCTTGTTTCTGTCTGCTTCTGCAGAGGCATTTTGGGGGGGGGGTTGCAACTGGAGGAGCCCCCCAAGAAAGCTGGCTTCCTGGCTGCTGCTTTCTGCATGCAATGAGTCACCCGCAGCCATCGCTCCCTCTCTCTGCAGTGGGCGTGAGCCACTCAGCCTCCTGTCGCTGGTGCCGAGTGCAAATCCTCGGGGTGGGGGGGAGGGAGACGCGGCAGCTCCTGGGCCTTGGACGCCCTAGCCGCCACCACCACACACACCCCCTGCATGGTGGAAGTTGGCGCACCTGGAACCCCCAAACCTCCTGGACCTTTAGAATGGAAGGAGGCCTCGTTAGTTGGGGCTTCAAGAGCACCTCTGAGCAAGCGCAGAAGGCCTTCCTTGCCCCTGCGGAGGAGAGTGCAGTTTACTGTCATATTGGTGGGGTTTGTTGGGGTTCTCTCCTCCCCCGGCTGCTGCAGACTCGAGTGTCGGGGTAGCGGTTGGGCTGAGCCTCCGGTCTGGGGGTCTTTTGGGGAGGGGGACAGGCTGCTTCCCCCCCCCCATACACACACACTTTCCGCTCCCCTCCTCTGAACCCGCCTCCCCTCTGCTTCTCTCCCTGCTGCAGGAGGACGAGTCGCCCCGCAGCGTTTTGGAGGAGATGGGCTTGGCATAGACTCGGGGTCGCGATCCGGCTCCCGCCCTTGCCCCCGCCACTGCCCCTCGCGCCCCTTTGCCCCCCACGCTGTGGGGGTGAGAGCCTGTGGTGGCCACGCAAGCTCCGCAGCCGGCCTCCTGGCCAAGGAATCTGCAAGCCGCACGATGTAAATACTGAACCACCAGCTCGGGGGGCGGGTGGGGTGGACTGGGTCAGAGTGTTGGGGGGGGGCAAGGAGGCATTTTGCCCCAGCCTGTTGGGGGGCAGAGAGAGAGAGAGAGAGATCAGCGTGGCATTCAGGGGCACTGAATTATCTCCATTCTCCCATCTTTTCTCTGGGCTTTTTTCTGTGCCCCTCCAAACTCTCCTACTTCTCCTATCACCGCCCCCCCCAGCACCCCCCCAATCTGTTCACACCAGCAACATGGCGCTTCCTGCCGCCCCCAAACCTGTGACTCACCCGGGCAGCATGTGATGGATCCCAGAGGAGGGGGGGCGGCAGCAGCAGTGCCTCTGCCTTCTTCCCTCCCTCCCCCTCGCTCTCATTTTTTTTCCTGTTGGGGTGACAAGCGCCCCACATGCGTGTGGGGCACGTGGACGCAGGTAGCCGGCGATTCGGAGGAGCCTGCCGTTTGGAAGACCAGCAGCCCCCCCCCTCCTAAACTTTGGGTGCCTGTATTCCCTCCCCCCCCCAGCCCCTTTCCAATAAGGCATGATCTTTCCGTACCCAAGAGGTGCGTGCGAGTGTCTTTTCTGTTTTGGAATAAAGCGTGTGAGGAAGACTGTGGCCTGGCTGTGGTTCTTGCCCCTCCAGCCCCAGCTCAGAAGGAGGGGGCAGAAAGAGCAGAGGGTCCGGCCCGGAGGTCGCTGGGCACAGCCAGCCAAGGACGTCGCACAGAAGGAGCACTTGAGCGGCTGCCCAGGAGTAAAACAGGGCCCATCTGCATTGCTCTTAGAATTGTGGAGTCGGAAGGGAACCCCAAGGATCATCTAGCCCAACCCCCTGCAAATGCAGGAATAGCAGCGAAGGAATCCCTGGCAGGGAAACCACCCAACCGCTTTTCCAGGCTGGGAATGTTTAGCCTGGGAAAGAGGAGATGAAATAACCGTTTTCAAGCGTTCCTTTGTTTTCTCCTGTTCTGGAGGGTAGCACTCGAACCCATGTCTTCCAAGTTACAAGAAAGGTGATTCTGGCCAAACGCCAGGAAGAACTTTTCTGACAGTAAGAGCAGTTCGACAGTGGAGGTGGCGGACTCTCCTTCCTTAGAGATCTTTAAGCAGAGATTGGATGGCCATCTGTCAGGGATGCTTTAGCTGAGATTCCTGCTTTGCAGGGGGCTGGACTAGATGGCCCTCGGGGTCCCTTTCGACTCTACAAGTCTGTGATTCCAAGGGAGTTTGTTTCACCGTCAAATGGCTCTTAGCCTCCTACTGTTTATTCGGAATCTCCTTTCTTGCAACTTGAAACCGTGAGTTCAGGTCCTGCCCTCCAGAGCAGGAGAAAAGAAGCTTGCTCCCTCTTCCAAGTGGCAGCCTTTAAGAAATTTGAAGATGTCTAGCATATCACCTCTCCTAGTCTCTTTTCCAGGCTAAACATCCCCAGCTCCTTCAACCATTCCTCATAAGGCTCGGTTTCCAGACCCTTGATCATCTTGGTCAAACCTCCTCTGCCAATCCACATTCCAGCTTGACAGCGCCTTAAAATTTATTACCCCTCCTTTGCCAGCCGATTCTAAAATTCGGAATTGGGAAAAGGCTTAAAACAGGTTGCAGCCGCGGGAATAGGGTGGGCCCTGAAAACACAGACCTCTTGGGTGCCCAAGCCCAGGTTCACCAAAGCAGAGTGGCAGTTTGGGGGCTAACAGAGGAGACCCCCCCTTCTGAGGATAGTGGAGTTGCCAGGAGGGCATCCTCTCCTGATCGTAACACCTGGCGTTGAAGGCCTGCAAGGAAGGAGGCAGTCTCTCAGGTATTTGGGGCTTAAGGCGGGAGATTATCACCTTGAGCCCCACCTGGGAGCAAACTGGCAACCCATCCGGGGTTTGTGGCTGCTATTTGGGGTGTGGGGAGGGAAGAGGAGGGCTACTACTCCCACCCTATATGTCAGGGGTCGGCAAGGTTAACCTCACCTGGGCCGGTTGACTCCTGCGGACATCGCTCTGTGGGCCGGATCGTGTCTGCGCGGACGCAATTTCCAGTGCCGCGGAAGCGAGTCCCCGCTACGCCGGTTTAGTGCAGCGTGCGGGTGGCTCGGTTCGGTGGTGGCTTGTGGGCCGTTTAAACAACCCCCGTGGGCCGCTTGTGGCCCATGGACCACAGGTTGCCGACCCCTGCTCTACGTCAGGGCAGTCCAACCTCCCAGATCAAGTGGGCCGCAAAAGTACTCCCACACTCAGCCCCCCAGCTGCACACCGCATTTGTCATGCAGGGGGGTGGGAGCGAGTCCGAAAATTTGATGCCCCCTCCAGCCCTTGCACTGCCTTCCCAATGTCAGGGAAGTGAGACACTGGGCTTTGCGATGACAATGTAACTTTGGGCGCACTGGGGTTTTTGGAGAAGCATCGTGGGTGCCCCTCCCTGCCTCTAGTCCTTCCTCTCACACCCCCAGCAGAAAGCTAGAGCACCTCACTTTGGTTTTCCGGGGGATCTGGGTGAAAGTCCGATCCAGTGAATTAAACCCGAGCACACGGAGCTGAAAGAGGAAGTGGAGAAGAACGGCCCTCTTCCAACTTCCTCCTGGAGTTCTGCACCCCATCCGCGGGAGGAAAGGGCACCCCGGAGAGACTTTGTGGGTGCCAGGAATCAGAGAATCAGAATCGTAAAGTTGGAAGGGACCTTGAGGGTCATCCAGCCCAACTCCCTGCAATGCAGGAATCTCAGCTTTATTATTATTATTATTATTATTATTATTATTATTATTAATTCCCACTGTCCCCTGGCACAATTCCCCCTGTGCCCTGCACAGCTTGGCTTCAGCCTGGCTTGGCCTCCTGGTATTGGCAGGAGACTGGTCCTTCTAACAGCCACCTCAGGCCTGGCTTGTTGGAAAACCAACCCTGCTGTGGCTGCAGGTGGGGAGGAAATTTGGGTGGGCTGGGGGTGAATGCAAGGTGGGTCTCCTTGGGGCTAGAGGTGGAGGGGAGGAGAGATGGCCCAAAGCAAGCAGGGTGGGAGAGAGAGGAGCCAACTCCTAAGGTCCCTTCAGCCCCCCGATAAAATATTTGAGGTGGGCAGGCATCCCCAAAGTTAATGGGCATTGCCATTCAAATGGTGTGTTTGCACGGCATCTTGTATCGATTATGTCGGGTGGTGCTTACTCCTCCCCCCTCCCCCAATATTTTTATTCAAGTTGGCACCATCGGTGGAGGGGACAACCCAACGGGTTTTGCCCAATTTTTTCTAAAGGTCTTCAGAAGGGTTTAAAATGGGGGGGACGGACAACCCAGCCTGCATAAATCTTGGGATCCCACAGTTAATGTATCTGGGAGGAGACACATCCAAGATCTCTGCTGGCTGATCTCCCATGGAAACATTAACCGGGATCCCCGAGATCTCTAGCTCCAGTGTGGTGTAGTGGTTAAGAGCAGTAGACTCGTAATCTGGGGAACCAGGTTCGCGTCTCCGCTCCTCCACCTGCAGCTGCTGGGTGACCTTGGGCTAGTCCCACTTCTCTGAAGTCTCTCAGCCCCACTCACCTCAGAGTGTTGTGGGGCAGGAAGGGAAAGGAGAATGTGCGCCGCTTTGAGACTTCTCAGGGTAGTGATCAAGCGGGAGATCAAATCCAAACTCCTGTTCTTCCAATCCCGCCTCTGATTAACCCCCGAATACAAAAAGGGGGAGGGGCGAAACGCGTCGGGCTCCTTCGAAAGTGAAATCCACGTTTTCCCAGCATCCTGAGACCCGCTCTCTTTGGGTTTTCGCCCTCGAAGGAAGCGGGGAAAGGAAGAAAGTGAGCCTCCCACCGGGACTGGGCTGTGTCCATAGCTGTCAACCCTCCCTTTTTTTGGCGGGAAACTCCCTTATTCCAATGCCGTTTCCCGCTGCTATCCCGGATTGTTGATATCCCTTAAATTTCCCGGATTTCAAAGGAAGCAGCTCCTCTCCCTCCCTGCCGGCCAGGGAGGCTCCTCAGCTGCGTTGCTCGGCTGCCAATCAGGAGTCTGAGACCGACTGGGGGCGGAGCTTCCATGCCTTGTGCAGCCAGACCCTCACGCCCAACCAGACAGACAGCCTGCCTGCCGTCTACGCGCTCGCTCTTTCGCTCTCCCGTTCACGCGCAGCCTCTGGAGCGCAGGGTGGCCAGGCTACTTGGTGCCATTGCACCGCCCTCGTGGCATCCCTTATTTTCGAATCCAAAAGTTTGTGGGAAATCCCTTATTTTCAAATCCGAAAGTTGACAGCTATGGCTGTGTCTCCTCTCTCTCTTGCACCCCCTGTTTCCTATCCGCCCTCCGCCCCGTGGTATGCAACAGAGGCACAAGGTGGTAATGCTCCACATTTTTTTAAAAAAACCCGCTGTTGTTGAGAAACAACCCACAAGCTTCCTGAATCCTGGCTTTTTCTGTCGGAGCAAATCAGCAAATAAATAAGGATGGCGGTGGATGGGGGGGGGGGGCTTATTGTGTTTGCTCGCTTAAGTTAGACGTTTCCAGCAAGCAAGTGGGCAAACTCCTGACTCTCGGCTTCCCCGCAAATTCCGCAGTGTTGGGGGGCGATTTCTGCTCCTGAGGACCAGGCAGCCCCCGCGCAGAGAGAGGAAGGCGCTCCAGACTTTCTGCCTTTCCCCCAGAGAGGAAGCCCACCTGCCCCCTCTATCCTTACAAGAACCCTGTGAGGCTGACCCTCCCCCATCTCGAGTGGGGGCGTTCTGACCCACGTTGTGCCCGAGATGGCCACCCCCGCCCCGCTCCCCTCGGCTTCCTCTGCAGGAAAACCTGGACTCCCTTGGGCCAGTCGCCAGCTCTTGGCGTCACCTACCTGGCAGGGTTGTTGTGAGGTGAGGATGCAATGGGGCGGAGGCCTCCTACGCCGCGCGGGTGGGGGGGGGCTTCCTCCCACCTCAGCCTGCTCCCCACTTGGCTTGTTGCCCTGTGGCGGGATCTGAGCTTTCAAATTCCAGCGGGGGGGGGGGGCTCCCGGTGAGACGCCCCAATCCGCAACATCTCCCCGCCCTTTCTCCTTGCGTTCTGGGTCCTTGTTACGGCCGCGCTCCCCTAAATCGCCAGCCGAGCAGCCCGAGGAAAGGATCAAGAAAGCGGGGCGCCGTCGGGGGCTTCTCTTGCAAAAGGACCCCCGACCTTCGTCAAGGGGGCGGCACCGGCAGCAGCGGGAGGAAGAGGGCTCTGAACGGTGCGGAAAGGAGAGCGCTCCGCTCCTTGGGACCCGATCCAGTTGCAGGGAGCCTCTTGCCCCTTGAGGAAAGTGCCACGTGGTGTTGGTGGGGCAGGGACTCCCGGTCTCAGCTGCCCAGGAGACCCTCCCGAGTCCCGCGCCCCAAGTCCCGCGAGACCCTCCCCTCCAGACCGGCATGTGGGGTGGGCAGCCGGGAAGGGGGCGGCCCCAGGGGCCAGAGGCGAGGCCCAAGCCAGGAGCCCCTGCGACGGGCCGGCTCTTCGGAAAGTTTTCCGGCACGGGTGAGTGGCAGGAGACGGTGGATGGTGGGGGCTAGTCGCTTCGTTTTGGTCTCCTCCGAACCTCCCAACTCCGGTCTGGGCTATGGGCCTGCAAGGGGGCGGGAGAGGCGACCCTAGCGGAATGGAAAAGTGTGGGATTCCCATCTGCTACCTTGGGGAAGGTCTGATTTGGGGGGGGGGGTAACAGGGCACCAGGACTCCTCACTCTTTAAAGCTGAGAAGGTTTGCCCCCCCCCCCCAGGTGCAAATCCAGGGTTGCATTCTCCAGCTCTGTGCAGAGCGAGCTCAGAATATCCCGTGACTCAGTTTAGGGTCCCGAGGTGCAACGCAGCTCCGCCCCGCCCGCCTTAAAGCGCAGCTGTTTCCGGGAGGGGCTGGACCCCTTAGAACAGTCAAAACAAAATAAAAAATAAAAAAATTCCTTCCAGTAGCACCTTAGAGACCAACTACGTTTGTATTTGGTATGAGCTTTCGTGTGCATGCACACTTCTTCTTAGAACAGTGTACTTCTCAAAACTTTTTTCCTCTGGGCCGCACTTTCACAATAAAAATTTGCTAGCGCCACGCTGAACATTTTAGTGATAAGAAATATGTCACAGAACGAAAAGAAAGAACTGCTGGCGATGCTCAATTTATAGCATAGGACACAACTGCTTTATGATACGATCACGGGACGTCCAGAAAGTATGAAATAATGCAGCCACACAAGGACATGGATCTTTCCCAAAATATACTGATGGTCTGCCACTCTTGCCCTCCTCTCCTGCCACACCCTTTGAGAACCACTGCATTAAGCACTTGCAGCAAAAAAAATAACGTGGCGCCTCCTTGAGCCCCTCTATTTCTGCACAGGCAAATGTACCAAGTGTTATCTTGAGGTACAGTTGTGTATATAGGGGTGTGTGTGTTGGGGAGCGTTTGTGTGTAAACAGAGAGGTCAGAGAGAATTCGGCATTTCTTTTGCCTGTAACCTTGCCGCTTACAATCCCTGCCCCAAAATGCCTGTGTATATATACCTATAATTCAGGATAACACTTAACGGAGCTGGTGAAGTGGACTGGGTAAGGCTGCGCCATAATATATTCCGTTGTTCTTCCTTGAGTGTGTATGTGGGTACGTTCAACCGCCACTCTGTATATGCTCAGAAGCTGATTCTGGAGCTAGGACCTGCTGACCTCTTCCTCCTACCCCCTGCCCTCACCCAAGACCCTTAGAAGAAGCAGGAACTGCCCCTGCTCTCTCAGACAGTTTTCTGGGGGCTGCCTTTGCCTTTGGGGCAGGAACACAAATGCATCTTAGACTCTCCCAAAATGTTTTAACTTTTGAAAAGTTGCATCCCATCCACCTGCCTCCCTGGCTTGAATCCTCCTTTGTGAGCTACCTTGAGGACTTTTCTGGCTGAAAGGCAGTGTCAACATGGCATACATAGCATGCTTCCGAATGCCAGGTGCTAGAAACTGCTGGAGGGGAGAGTCGCTTTGGCACTTCCTGGTTAGCCACAATGCAAGCAGAATGCTGGACGAGATGGGCCACTGGCCTGATCCTGCAGCCTCTTGGGATAAGTTCATGCCTCTGCTGGGTGTGGAGGTTACGAGGGAGATTTTTAGGGCTGGGTGATATATGGACATATTGTCCAAAACCGGTTTGAAGTCCATATTGTGATACCAGCTTCATAATTGTTGACCCGGCAAAAGTATCGCAAATCATGATGTGGGTGTGCTATGCAAAAATCACAATGTGGGGAAAACTCTGAAGCCAGTCAGTGCCTCTACATAGCTCCATCCTTATTTCAGACATCGCGATATATCATTACGTCGTGATGTTTAGTTGATGATATATGGCGATGTTGAAAACCAGGTATCACCCAGCCCTAGAGGTCTTTGTTAATTTATTTCTAAATTGGGATTTCAAACCAGGCTTTCCCCATGTGCTCCCAGGGTGCAATGCAAGGAAACTGTGTAATGCATAATCACTTCTAGGCTGCAAGTTATGCTGCATCGGGAACAAATGAGAATGGCGGCAGCGGCTGCAACAGGAGGGAGGTTTTTATCACATCACACACACACACACACACACACACACCGGATACCTGTGCAGAAAGGTGCACCTTAGCCTACCATTGAAATGTGGCCAGGTGCTCTTTGGAGGGGGGGGCACGCCACACCGTTAATGCCCCCCCTCCTGCGCCACCACTGACCCGCCAGATCTGCAAATAATGAGAGTAACTCGTAATAAAATAGTTGCTTTTATTTTATAGCAAAACTAGGAATTCCACATGCTATTTACAACAGGCCAAAGGTGTTTTATTTCAAGTACAACAAAATGGATCAGGACATCGAAACAACTCTTTTTTTTATTATTATTATTATTTTACAGGACTGGACGCCACAAAGCGAAGAAACTCGCACACTCTAGGACTGATGCCGGCGGAAGGGTTTTCTTTTTTGGACGCGTGCAGACTGTTTCCTTCGCCGCCACCCCCACCCCCATCCTACCCTCCCCCTCCCCCCTGGCTTGCTCTCCGAAAACCCGCCCTGGTGGACCCTTTCAGGTGCAGCTTTAGATGGTCATGGACTTACACAAGTAGGTATCAATACAGCATGCTCAAAAGCCTCCCCCTCCCCCCCTTTGCAGGGGGGCGGCAACTTGTTTCTGGGTGCGGGGTGCCTGCGGAGCTCAAGGTGCCCCACGCTTGGGTGCTGGGTTGCTGGAAGGAACGGCTCGGGGCGTGGGAAGAGTTTGTGGTAAGGCAGTTTGTGGTCAGGAACCTCTGTCTCACTTTCTGCTGCCCTGTCCTCCTCCGTCTCAGCCAGGGAACCTTTTCATTCTGGACAGAACTCCATGGGGAGAGGGGGCCCAGCGCTTGAGGGGGAGGAGTGTGGATTTTGTGGCAATTTTGCCTATTCCACCTGATTTAAGGCGGTATAAACCTCGTCCAGACTCTGCTTCTTAATCCCGGAGCCAAAAGTCTGCCCCAAGGGGCCGAAGAAGTCCCCTGCCTGCTCTGGAGTGGCTCCTTTTAAACATCGGCTTGAAATTTTTCTTTAGCTTCCAGTCTGGTTCTTTAGATTCCCATGCCTACTAAGCAAAGGAAAGTTTGGTTTGAGTGGGAGGGTTTGTAAACTTAACACAAGCGAACTGGGTTAATTTAGGTCCATGAGAATAAGTCCTCCTCTCCTCGGAGTAAGGTAAAGGTAAAGGGACCCCTGATCATTAGGTCCAGTCGCGGACGACTCTGGGGTTGCGGCGCTCATCTCGCTTTACAGGCCGAGGGAGCCGGCGTACAGCTTCCGGGTCACGTGGCCAGCAGGACTAAGCCGCTTCTGGCGAACCAGAGCAGCGCACGGAAATGCCGTTTACCTTCCTGCCGGAGCGGTACCTATTTATCTATTTGCACTTTGATGTGCTTTCGAACTGCTAGGTTGGCAGGAGCAGGGACCGAGCAACAGGAGCTCACCCCGTCGTGGGGATTCGAACCGCCGACCTTCTGATCAGCAAGCCCTAGGCTCTGTGGTTTAACCCACAGCGCCACCCTCGTCCCTTTCTCCTCGGAGTATTTGAGGGCAAATGCTCCTCAATGTTTGTGGCTTCTCAGCAGCCCTGAATTTCCACATGCCTTTCTTTAAACGGGGTTGCAGCCAGGAAATTGGGGTGGGGGGCACTTCTGTGTGCAGCTTCTGGGTTTGCATCTTTTACCTTGTGACTTTCGCCTCTGCTTTTGGTAGGATAAACATTGGATGAGCAAAGAAGGTCGAGGTTTTTAGCAGCTACGTTAGGTTTCCAAAACGTGTGTGTGTGTGTTTTAAAGGGCGGGTTGGACTAGATGACCCTTGGGGTCCCTTCCTGCTCTACAATTCTAGGATTCCGCTATTCTTGTTACAGATAAAAGGGGTGTCATCTCTGTATCCAGCAGCATGAGGAGCTTTTGCGGAGCTCAGAGCCTCACTCTAGGCCAGTGATTCCCAAACATGGGTCTCCAGCTGTTTTTGGACTACAGTCCCCACAATCCCTTTCCACTAGTCTTGCTAGCTAGGGATGATGGGAGTCGTAGTCCAAAACCAGCTGGAGACCCAAGTTTGGGAAACACCGGTCTAGGCTTTTGCTAGAGTAAACCACTCCCTGCTGCCCTGCTCAGGGTGCAGGATCAGGTCCTCTTGGGAACCATCGTGATTTAGACTGGCGCAGCCAAACCTAATGAAGGGACAAAAGCAGGTGATGTTGCAGTGGGGGGGAGGGGCAGGGAGCCAGGATCCTTTGAGGCATCCCTTTCAGTGCCACCTGCTGACCTTCATTATCACAAGCACCTGGGGAGATGTGGCCACAATTATTCATTCCTCTCTCTCTCTCTCCCCCCTCTCCATTTTTTGCTGGGGGTCCTCTCTTGAGTGTGCTGTAAAACTGTGCATGTGCATAGCCATGGGGGGGGGGCAGCTGCCCCACCTAAATCAAGTAAATCAATAAAAACATTTAGGTATCTGACGTTCTGCCCCCCCTAACATGAAACTTGCCCCCCTAATAAAAATACTGGCTATGCCCATGAAATTGTGCTGGTTTTGGGGGGTGGGGGTGGATGGGGCTGTTTCCAAAGGGGGCAGGAGGGGGATCCAGACAGAGGTGGTGGTATCAACGGGAAACCCCTTAGGATTTGCAGTGTTACACCTGGAATGCTTGCTCTGAGGCTGCCCCCCCCCCCAGGAAGGAGAGGCCAGGAGAGGGGAGGGGGGGCATTGACAATTTTGCATTGACAGGGTTGCTGCCTGCTCTTTTGCACAGCTTGGACAGGCGGAGAGGGAAGGGGGGGGTCCTGCCCCATGGCTGCATGGGGAGCTCCGACTTGACTCACTGCAAACTGCAACGGGAAAACAGATGTTCCTCTGGCTTAAATGCCCCAGGGCATCTTCCTTTCCCCTCTGGAGGCCAGATATCTGAGATGCGCACCTGAAGAGGGGGGGGGCTTGGTGTGCAGGGGGTGAGGAGGCAACCAGGTAAGCTGGCTGAGAGGAGGAGGAGGATGGGGTCGCAACCGGACGTCCTCTGCGTGGACCTTTCGCTCGGCGGGGGAGACTGTTCTCCTGACTCATGCAAGAACCTGAATTTCATGTCGGAAACACGGTGGATGGCAAAGTTTCTTTGGGCGGGGGGAGAGGAGGGGGCGGAGGGGACCCCCGGGGGCGGCTCTCACTGGAACGCCTTGGGGCGCTTCATCAGCATCGTCTCGATGTAGTTCTGCAACTCCTCGTCCTCGCTGCCGCCGTCCTCCTCCTGCCGGGCCGGGCCGTCGTCGTAGTACTCCTCCCGGGGCACCACGGGGCCGGGGAGGGGGCCGAGGTAGCGCGCGTAGGGCGGAGGCTGGAAAGTCCGCGGGTTGATGTAGTTGGAGATCTTGTTGCTGCCCGCGTAGTTGCTGCTGCCGCCGCCTCCTCTGTGACTGCTGCTGCTGCCGCCGCCGCTGGGCCGGGCCGGGTACCACTTGGGCGCCGGGTACTCGTCCCCCTTCAGCACCTCGTTCCACGCCGCCTCGTTCTGCTTGGGGAGGCGGTGGTGGTGGTAGGACTTGTAGTCCGCCGGAGGGTAGTACGGCTTCTGCGGGGGCCGCGGCTCCGGGCGGTAGACGGCGTAGGCGGGCGCCTTCTTGGGCTTGTTGCGCGGCGGCGGCGGCTGCAGCGGAGGGGCCCCGGGCCCTTTGGCCTTGCTTCCCGCGGGCGCCACTTCGGGGACCTCCTTCTTCTTCTTCTCCACGTTGTTGATGATGTCGATGACGTCGTCGGCGGGCAGGTGCAGTTTGCTGGACAGCTCGATCAGGCGGTCGATGGTGTTGGGGTCGATGTCGTCGTCGTCGTCCTCCTCCTCGACGGGCGCCTCGTTGGAGCGCTTGTCCTCGGCCACGTTGCCCTCCTCGTCCTCGAAGAGGAGCCCGCTGCCCTTGCGGCGGATCCCGCTCCGCTGCTGCTGCTCCTCGTCGTCCTCGTCTTCCTCCTGCGCGTTGGCCCCCTGGCGCCCGTCCTCCTCCTCCTCGCCGTCCTTCAGCAGGTACTGCAGCAGCAGGTCGGAGGCCATGTCCGCCAGGCGCTCCTCCTCGGCCGCCGCCCTGCGCGCCTCCTCCGCCTGGCGCCGGCTCTCGGCCAGCTCCTCGTAGCGCCTCTGGAGGAGCTGGTGCTCCAGGTGCTGCTGCTGGCGCAGCTTGCGCGCCCCGTCCCAGGGCTCTCCTCCCGGGGGCGCCTGGCTGCGCTTGGCGGGCGCCCTCAGCCGCTCGTACTCCTCCAGCTCCTTGAGGACGTCGTCCCGCTCCTGGGGGGACTCCGCCCTCTTGGCGGCCGAGCTGTAGCGCTGCAGCTCCTCCAGCATGGACTTGAGGGCGTCCAGCTCCTGCTGCCCGAAGCTGATCTCCCCGGCCTCCCCCTGCGCCTCCAGCCCCTCTTGCTTTCGGCCTCCGTCTTCGCCAGGCTCCCAGCCCGGCCCCTGCGCCTTCTTGTCCGGCTGCTCCTGCGCGCCGGAGCTCTTGGTCTCGCTGCGCACCCGCTCCTCGTTGGCGCTGGGCTCCGGGTTCAGGCTCTGCCCGCTGCTGGGCTGGAGCGCTTGCAGGAGGACCGCGGCCAAGGCCTTGGGGTCCACGTCTTGGAAGAGGTCGCCATCGTCGGGGCTGCCCCGCTTCTGGTCTTCGGGGCCGAGGGGTCCCGGCAGGATCCCCCGGCCGGCTGGCGAGTTCTCAGGCTGGGGTGACTCGCGGTCGTTGTCGCCGCCGCCTGGGCGGGCCTCCTCCTCCTGCCCCCTTCCAGTGGGGAGCGCGGCAGCGCGGAGGTGAGACTGCGCCAGGAGGAGGCAGAGAGAGAGGAGCCAGGCTGCTCTGCCAAGGTGGTGAAGGCACGGCATCCTGCCCCGCGGAGAGAGGTGCTGTGCAGGGGAGACAGACAAAGGCGAGGTCAGAGCTGCAGGAAGTCGAGGAGGAGACACCCCCCCCATTCTCTCTCTCTTTTCTGTACAGCATGACACTCTTAATCTCAGGGTCGTGGGTTCGAGCCACAGGGCGAAAGATCGCTGCATTGCAGGGGGTTGGACTAGATGACCCTCAGGTCCCTCTACAACTCTACAAGTCTGTGATTCACGCACACAGATCGAGTGGCCTTATGGAAGAGCAAAAACCCCACATACCATGGAATCCTAGAGTTGGACGGGACCCTGAGGATCATCTAGTCCAACCCCCTGCAATGCAGGAATAGGCAGCCGCCCTCTGCAGGGATGGAACCTGCCACCTTGACGTTATCAGCACCAGGCTCGAACCAGCTGAGCTGTCCGGATGGATGTTCTGCCTTATGTTGTGAGCACTGCTGCCTCAGGCAAGTTTCCCGTGGCCTTTGGCGAGACCCACAAACTTAGCGAACTTGGAAAACGAAACGTTATCACCTTGGCGGGAGGGGAGGCGCCCCTCGACCCACAAGCTTTGAAGGGGGCTGGCCGGGCTAGGTGACTCTTTTGATCCCTTCCAAGTCTACAGTTCTGCCCCTCTGTGAAAGCCCTGAATCCCGCCGAGGAGGGGGTGGCGCGTGGCGGGGTCCTCTGGGGAGCCGCTCTCACTGCCTTATTAGGACCTCCCATACCTGTGGGGCTGAGCTCCCGCTTTTCCCTTGGAAAATGGTTTCTGCGCAGCCCCACACCACGCGCAGCACCCCAGTCCTCGTGTTAACGTGGTCCTCTCTCGCCCCCACCCCCCCCTCTCCCATCGTGGGGTTTTGTTCCCCCCGAAGCGCCTCCTGCCAGCTCGCTGCCTGAGCGGCTGTGGCGGCGGAGAGGCACGTCCTGTACTGTACGCTCGTAATGGGTCTCTCATTGACAATTCCGTGCATCGCCGCCGGATTCCGGGATCCTGCTCGCCTCGTAGGGTTGCCTGCCTGCCTGCCTGCCTGCCAGAGGTGTGTGCGCGCGCACAGCCGGGCTGCTCCTTTCGACAAAACGTCTCTCTGCGCGCACGTACAAAACACTACGCCATGCATCTCCCCCCCCCCCGCCCCACACACACTTTCCCAACTCTGCCGGGGTTGCCAAGGGATGCCACGAGACGGAAGAGCCCGCTCATCATGCTCAGCTAAGTCCAGCAGCAGAGGGAGGGGGGCAGGAGGGTGCCGCCGCCCCCCACTCCTCAGTCGCCAGGGCGATCTTCTTGGCACCAGGCTACATTCCTGCATTCTCAGCCTAGATGTGTTCAATTGGGGGGGGGGCGCTGCTGTTTGTCGGAAGTGCGTTTTGAACTGGCAGTTTTATTACCCTCGTTTTGCCTTTTCCACCAAGCCGAGATTTCCCCCATACTGTGAGGGGAAGAGCAGAGTCTGCGGCGGTCCGCTTGCAGCTAGATCTGGGGTCCCCATAATTCTTTCCCTGCCTCCCACCCACCACCCACTTTCCTGGAGCTGCTCCTAACAGGGAAACCGCCCCCCCCCATCCTCATCTCATCGATTGGGGTTTCTTTCCTACACCCCGCTATTCGGCTTTATATGGGACCGATGGGATCTTCGTCTCCCCCCCCCCCATGTAAGAGTTATTATAGAACAAAGAAGTCCTCTGCTCGCCCTCCCCCCACCTCCAGAGCCCACCTTTGCTTCCTCAGTTATCTCTGAGCTGTGGGTCACTGGGGTGGCTGGTTCTGGGGATCCGAAAGCGTCCCCCGGTGCCTCATCCTCCCCACATCAGAGAGAGAGAGAGAGCGAAAGACCTGCTCGTCCCTCGCTCGCTCCCCCCCTCCTCTCTGCAGTCCCCACACCCACCGCCCACACATGCAGGGGAGGAGATGACTGGCAGCCTCAGCGCTGCCGCCGCCTCCTTCTGCCGGCTGAGACCCTCCGCTACCCCCCTTTCCCAACAGCCATTCACGTTTAGAAAGCTGGTCCCCGCTCCAATGCCGTTGTAACAACCCCCGCCCCCCGTTTTCAGCCCCTCTGCATAACTTAGCCCCACCCCAGTTTCAAGAGATCCTTCCCAACAACACCCCCTGATTCCTCTCCATCTCCAGCGTTTGCACAATTCCTTTCGAGGTCTCGGTTCTTTTCCACCGGCTCCCCACAAACGTTTTTCCTCCCCCTCCATCCTCAAGTGATAGAACCCCCTACCCCACATCTGCGTCCGTCTACCTGCCATTTCTCGAAGCGGCCGAGCCTCCCCCCTTCCATTTCTCTTTCCCCCTCTACGACCGTCTTCCCTCTGTCGCTAGCCAAAGGCGCCCGCCCCTCTTCGGGAACCGCTCCAAGGGGACCACACTGAACCCCGCATCTCGGGGCAACCCTTCTTGGTCGCTCTGCAAAGCCGTGGGGGGGGGGACAGACGCCCTCCTCGCCAACCGGCGGTTCCCATCCTGGAGACGCCCAGCCGCCGCCCCACAGCCGCCGCCTCGTTGTCGTCCCCGGCCGCCTCCTCGCCTTAAACAACCGCTACCGAGCAGCGCTTCCTTCAGCGCCCCCCACCCTCGTCGACCATCCTTCCAGGGATGGGCGAGGCGGGCCGGGGGTTGTCCTCCGCCCTCTGTCGGAGAGGACCCCCCCTCTCGCTGCCTGTGTAAATGACTCTGCAAGGGAGGGGGACGTTTTACCGGCTCCGTGGCAGCTGCGCCGGCCGGGGGTCTCGGGTCCGCCCCACCCCTCTTGAGTCGCTCGGTCCGCCCGCTCGCCTCTGCCTTTTCCCAGCGCCGCTCGCTCGCTCGCCTGGGCTGCGCTGTCGTTCAGCACCTTGGAGAGCGGCTGGGCTGGGCGGCCGCTTTTGTACTTCTAGCCAGGCCCACGTGGGGGGCCCCATTGACGTCAATGTTCATTCATAAAATTCGAGCACGATTGGAGGGGAGCCCCGCGCCTGCGCAGAACCGGGGGGGTGGAGGAAGAAAAGAAAAAAAGTCCAGCGAGCGAGCGAGCGAATGGAATGAATGAAGGGGATGAATGGGAAGAGAGTGGAGTGTTGGGTGAATGAATGACTGAAGAAGAATCAGGAGGAGGAGAGAGGGATTCGTGAATGGACCGGCGGGTTGGGAGACGGGGCCTGGGGGAGACACGGAGGAAGCCTCGGCTCCAGGGGCCTTGGGGAGGCTTCCCCGCCGCCTCTGGCCGGGGTGGGCGCTCGGGGGCGTGTTGGCGGGAGAAGACCCCTTTGTTCCCAGGCGCCGCTCCGGGAGAACCTCTCTCTCTCTTTCTCTCCCGCTCCCTTAGCCTCGGGGCCGGTGCGCGTGCGGAGGGCGCCTTTCGCGGGAGGCGCCTGTGGACGCGCACGCAGGTAACCAGGCGAGGTGGGGCGCGCTAGGAGGACGCGTGTGCTCCGCGCGTGTGTTCAGACGGGCGCTCGCCCGGAGAGTCCACGTCGCCTTGCTGCGCGCGCGCGCGCGCGCTAGTGCGGACCCGGGGCGCGCCTCCTCCTCCGCGCTTTAACCGGCGGGTCTCCTTTTCCACCCTCGCCTCTTGCGAGCGATCCGATGGGGAGATGCGCTCTGGCTGGCTGGCTGGCTGGCTCTCGGTCTCCCGACGGCCCGGGCGCTTTACTGCCGGCTCCCTCCCTCCCATCTGCGGGCTCTCCCGCCTCTCTCCTTCCAGCCCCCTCTCACCGCGGCGCTCGCCCATTCATACAAAGAGCGCCCCCCCCCCCAGCGCCGCATTTTAATCCTGCCCTCCATCCCTGGACGGGGCTCCTCCTCTTGGTTCCCAGGTTGATCAGCTCCCTCCCCACCCCACACTTTTGGGTGGGGTACGTGCCATCGGGTGCTTCCAGCCTCGGAGGGTGGCAGGTGGGGAGAAGGGCAGGGGCGATGAGTCACCCTCCGCACGCTCTGCAGTCCTCTGCGTCCTTCACGCCCCCTTCACGATCCTGGGAGGGGGGGTTGGGGTGGGCGTTGCGGTGGCTGCTGCTCCGGCTGCTGCAACAGCCCCATATGTGGGGAGAGGGAAGCTTAGGGCAGGGAGAGATGCTTACAGGTGGACACCCCCCATACACACACACCTCTCCCTCCTCTTCTCTCTCTGCCCCCTCCCCCAACACTGTCATTTGTGTTTTGCTGCAATGAATGAGGGGTTTCATTTTGCCCCCCCCCTGCTGCAGTGGAGGGATCTGCACAATGCTGGGGGTGGGCAAGCATCCAAGGGAAGGTCATTGACACACACACAGCCCCCTCCTTAGTTGCAGTTGAGCCAGGTGGCTCCCTCCCTGAAGCCCTCCCTGTATGCACACAACACCAAAAGGGTCGTGGGGGGGGGGCTTCCTGCCCCATTTCAGCAAACTCTGCCCCCCCCACCCCAGATGCAGGGGCTCCTCAGCAGCCCAGATTTAAAGCTGAAAAGGACATTCACAAATACTTGGGACTCAGCAACATCTCATTGCCTGAATGAAATCCCACTTTCTCCCCCCTACACACACACAAGTGTCTGCTTCTAGATTTTTGGGCAACCTTCTAGACTCTTTCTGGGTTGGGTAGGTTTCAGCCATGATAAACCCTCAAAGCAGAGCAACCGTCTGCATGCAAGCTGTCGAATAACATCAAATATTGGAACCCGCTGAAAATATGAAATATTCTGGATACTAAACACAGACCAAATTGTTGGTAGACGTGGCTGTCAAGTATTCAGCTCTAAGGAGAAGGTTTGCCAGCAGATCTCTCTCTCTCTCTCTCTCTCTCTCTCTCTCTCTCTCTCTCCTGAAATGTAGGATTGAAACAACAGCTGTGTACATCTTGCCCTCGACTCTGCCCTCCCTGCTGGTTTCTGAAGGCGTATAGACATGGCGTTAGCCACAACTGCTACTCGCCCTGATCTATTTGTGTATTTTCATGCATTCTCCCCTCAAGCCAGCTCCCCTTTTCAGCTCAGCCGAGATGTGGACATTTAAGCCAGCCATTGAACATGTGCAGAGGGCGGCTTTACAAGCAGGAGTTCCAGGTGGGGGTGGATTGCAGGTGTGTGGGAAAGCAAACAGGTAATGCACGTCAGGTGATGATTACCCCGCTCCCCTTACACCCCCTGGGGCTGACAAGCAGTGAGTCACTTAGTTGTACCGCACTGTGAAAATGCGACTTGAAACTTGGGGAGGAGGAGGAACCTCAGTGCAGGGAGATCGCTGGAATAGCTCAGTTGGTGGAGCTAAAGACTTAATCTCAGGATCATGGGTTTGAGCCCCACGTCGGGCAAAAGATTCCTGCATTGCAGGGGGTTGGACTAGATGACCCCTGAGGTGCCTTCCAACTCTGCAATTGAGTGATGTTGTCTTAAGCTGCTAAAGTATCCATAGGCTCATTCCTGCAGAGTGAAGGCTTCCTTGGAGAGAAACGTTAGTAGTCCACAATGTGGCTAGATTTATGAAACCAGAGTCCATACATACGTCACCATACATTGCCATCCTGTAAGAACATAAGACAAACTTGCAGCTGGATCAGGCCAAGCCCCATTTCCTGTGGTTTTCAGCAACTGAGGTTCAAAAGGAATCCTGCCTCCTCCTCCTCCATGAATCCGTCCAATTCTCTTCTAAAGCCATCTAGGTTGTTGGTTGTCGCTGCCTCCTGCGGAAGGGAGTTCCGCACCTTAACTCTTTATTTTATCTATCCTGAAGCTTCCAACATTCAACGTCATCAGATGTCCACAAATCCTGGTGTTGTGGGAGAGGGGGGGGGACTTTTCTTCCTCCATGCCACACATAATTTCATAAACTCCTGCCATGCCGCCTCTTAGTTAAGCCCCCAGATGCTGCGACCCTCTCCCCATAGGAACAGCCCTTTATCTGGAGAGGAACAAAAATCCATCTAGCTCAACACCCCCCTGCTTTCCATGGTGGCTGACCAGGATTTGAGGGCAACAACCTTGTCTCCCTCCCTCCTTGGTATCCATACTCTCCAGGCAGCCTTTCTGTGAGGTCAGAGAGCAGCACAAGAGCCTCACCCCCCCCCGAAATGCAGTCAGGGCCAGGGTCCCTCCCCTTATTGCATCACTTCCTGTGTGCAAGACTGGACCTTCCTGTGTTGCTCAAAGTTAAATGCAGTTAGTTCCTGTGTGGCCCCGTTTACATTCGAGAGCTCCACCACAAACAACAGGAGTGGAAGAAGTTCGCAGCAGTTGGATACAGCCCAGCACCCTGCCCTCTCTCAGGTGCCCCAAAGTGGAGAGACCCCTCTCTTCCAGCCCTGTGTGGAAATGTGTGGATTTGAGACCTTCTGCATGCCAAACAGCTGCTCTGCCACTGAGCTCTGACCCTCCTTCTTCTTCTGCAGCCCAATCACAGGCAGGGGACTACAGGATATCATTCCCCTCTGTTTCTTCCTTCCACTCTTCCACTCTTTTTCTGACCTGCAATGGGGGGAGACGTTTCTTTGCTCTCCTCCAGAGAGGAGTCCCCCTTTCGAACTGGACTGCGGATACTTGTAACATTCTAGGATTATTGCCTGCCTGATTTTCATCACTGTAGATCTCCCCCACTTCTCCCACCCACCACGGGACAATGGAGACCCCCCCCCCCCCGCTGGCACAAGCCGCAAACCCTTATTCTGCCCCTCCACAGAGAAGAGAATTAGAAGAGTCTGCTGGATCAGGCCAAAGGGAGCCCATCCAGTCCAGCATCCTGTTCTCACAGTGGCTAACCAGATACCCTATTGGGAAACCAGCAAGCAGGACCCAACCAGGGGGGCCCTTTTCCCTCCTGGGGTTTCGCATTGCTGCCTCTGACCGCAGAGGCAGAGCAGAGCCACTGTGGCTAGTAACCACCGATAGCCCCCTCCTCCATGAAACAGGGTTGGAAAGACCGCTGAGACCAGTGGAGGGGTTCCTTGTTGGTCGAGTTGCCCAGATGGTATCCCATAAAGGGTGAGGTGAGAAGCGGGAGGCTGGGGGTGAGCAGTGAGGTATTGAAGCTGTGTGCCCACAGGTGGCAATAGGGAACGGAGCCTGGGCTCAGAGGGTGGGGGGATGTGAGCAGCCTTCCCCCTTGTGACCCCTGGTCCCTTTCCTTGCCACGGGCTACCTGGTGCCCTCCTCCAATGCCCACATTGACTCACTCATGCAATCACTCCTTTCTCCTCCTCCTCCTCGGCCATTTCCCATCCTTTCTCCTGGTAAATTAGCAGCTCCCTCCCGGGGCTAATGCCGGATTTCCGGGCTGTCAGAGCTTAGATTGATGCCTGGTGAGTGAGTCACTCTTGCAGCAGGAGCCTCTGATTGTGTGAATGAATCAAAGGGGCTGGATCCCTCCCTGCCGGGTGTAAAGCAGGGCTGCTCCCCCTGGGTCTCTGCCTCTCTTCCTCGCTTGCAGCAGGAGGGGAGAGGGGCTGGCCCCAAGTGAGGAGGGGCCCCCCATGCCGCAGGCTGAGGAATTATGGGGTGGGGGTGCTGGACCTGTGGAACAGAGGGGCAGCCCAATTCAGCAGAGCCTCTGGGATTCAATTTCATGCTTGGCCAGATCCAGTAGGTGGGTGGACAGATGGGAGGGGGAGGGAATGAGTGGTCCGCTTAGGACCGCTTCACTCGCTTTCTGGCTGCTCTGTCAGCTACACCCCCTTCCTCCTATGCGGCCCACTACTCTGCAATACCTAAGCGCCCCCCCCCAGACATCCACACAAAGTGAAAATCCAGAGAAGTGCAAAGCCAGACAAAGGGGGGTCCCACCAGCAATTCACCAGGGAATAAAATCTGGCAGGTTTGCAAAGGCCAACTCTGGGCCAGGCCCCCAAATCCCTTACAGACGTTGCAAGGGCCACACACACCCAGACAATCTTGGCCGAGTGGCTTGGAGGTAAGACTTGAGGGGGGAATGCTCCCTGCCCGTGGCCTTGCTCCTTCCCTTCAATGCCCCCCTGTGAGGGAGCCCCTTCCCCTCTTGGGCTAAATTAGGTTTTGTACTCAGTGCCAGTATTTCCACGAAGAGCACAAGGAGAGCCTGGCTGGATCAGGCCAACGGCCCACCTAGTCCAGCCTCCAGTTCTCCCAGTGGCCAAACGGATGCCTCTTCTGGGAAACTCTCAAGGGGGCCTTGAGCGCAAGAGCAACATTATCCCCTCCTGTGGCTTCCAGCAACTGGGATTCGGAAGCGTCACTGACTCCAGCTGTGAGGCAGAGCAGAACCTTCCCAGCTAGGAGTCACTGGTAGCCCTCTCCTCCTCCTCTGTGAATTGGTCCAGTTCTCTTTGGAAGCCATCCAGGTGGGGGCCATCACTGCCTCCTGTGGCAGGGAGTTCCACATGTTAATGCTGCACTGCATGAAGAAGGACTTTCTGCTCTCTGCCCTGAATCTTCCAGTGCTCAGCTCCACTGGATGCCCACAAGTCTTTGTGAGAGGAGAGAGGGAGCAAATTTCTCTCTTTCCACTTTCTTCATGCCATCCATAAGTTTACAAACTTCTATCACTTTGCCTCTTACTCACCTTTTCTCTAAGCTGGAAAGTCCAAAACATGGAGTCCATGGAGATGGACTGAGCTTTAAAGCTGTAAATTAAAATTTAAACCCCCTGTCCCGTGTGTGGGAGAATTGTGAGAGTAAACAGGTTGTGAAACCCCTTTGGCAAAGTAAAAAACAAGTGTGCTAAGAATTAGGAAGCTACACTTTTTTATCCCTGTTTATTTGTGGTCTGCTGACCTACCCCTCTTTGTCCCCATTGCTAAGAATGAACCGCACCTTTCAGCAAAAACAAAAAAGTTTACTTACAATTCAACAAAAAAGTTTACTTACAATTCAACAAAAAAGTTTACTTACAATTCAACGCAGACAGCAAATACATCAAAATAGTAAATACTTCTTAGTTACAAAATACAAAATTTATTCCAAAAGGGTATCCAAACATGTGCTATGCAGACTTGGATCACTCTTCTCCCTTCTGTTTCCCTCTTAACACTCTCAGACTGTTTAAGTAAACAATAAAAATATAAAGTTTACTCACCTATAAGTCTTGCCAGGATTCAACAGCTCCAGTGATGAAAATCAGACAGGCAGTAATCTTGAACAATTACAAAAGCGCATAGTCCAAAAATGGTGTGAGTTCTCTTGAGGACAACTCACTGGCATCTCCCCCCCCCCCCCATCACAGGTAAGAAGAAGAGTGTGATAGGAAGAAGAAGTTTTCCTACCACAAAAGTTTAGAGGATATGACATCATACAGTGACTCTCTAGCAGATCAGTCCTCCAACAGGCATGACATGAAGTGGGGGCTGCCTCACCCCAGCCCCCGTTGAAGAACACCTGCCTCCTCATCACACCTGCCTCCTTTTCTTCTCCATTATTTTGCTCCAGGGACTCTCTATGCCCTTCCTGTTTCTGCCCATTCATTCATTCACCCATTCATTCACCCCCTTTCTCTCCCACCCGTTCCTTCCTGTTTGCGATTCCTGCAATGGGTAAGATGACCTTTGGGTTCCCTTCCAACCCTACAATTCTATGATTCTAAGAAACAGCTCTCCCTCTCTCAGAGGCCCTGCTTGCTCTCACCTCACATCCCTCCATGTCTCATCCACTCACCCCCCCCATTCTGCCCTTCAACACAACCAGCTGCCCTGAACCCCCCTCCCCTCATACACATTGTGGCCTCTGCCTGCCTCCCTCTGAACCTTTGACCTCTTCTGCCCTTCCCCAAAGTGGATGGACTTGTGCAATGGGGGGGGGGGGCAGCAGATTTCCAGCCTCCCCAGATCCCAGGAATTTTTAAAGGTGTTTTTTTTTGTAAACAAATAAGCTGTGATTTTTGCACCCATCGAGAATAACAGACTCCTGTGAAGATTATTTATGGCACTAAACTCTCTCTCTGAGAAAAGAAAAGTCATGAGTCAGAGGCCTGGGGCGTTCCTCTGTTTGTTGAGCAGAGAGGAAAAATAAGGCAGAGACACAACCAGTGATTCAGCTTGCTGGTCCCTGGTCCCCCAGCCCCCCAGCCCAGTTTATAGCAGGAGAGGTGCTGGGGCTTATGCCCCGCTTGCCCTGATCCCAGGTTTGGGGGTGATTCTCTGTTGCTGCACACCATAAGTGGAGGCTGGGGGCTGTATACCTGAAGGAGCGTCTCCACCCCCATCATTCAGCCCAGACACTGAGGTCCAGCTCCGAGGGTCTTCTGGCGGTTCCCTCCCTGCGAGAAGCCAAGTTACAGGGAACCAGGCAGAGGGCCTTCTCGGTGGTGGCGCCTGCCCTGTGGAACGCCCTCCCAGCAGATGTCAAAGAGAAAAACAACTACCAGACTTTTAGAAGACATCTGAAGGCAACCCTGTTTAGGGAAATTTTTAATGTTTGATGCTGTATTGTTTTTAATGTTCAGTTGGAAGCTGCCCAGAGTGGCTGGGGAAACCCAGCCAGATGGGTGGGGTATAAATAATAAATTATTATTATTATTATTATAAGAGAGAGAGGCTGCAGGTCATTGCCACGCTGATTCGAAACAGGTTGCAGAGCCGAGTCCTGAGTGCAAGTGGCGCCCCAGTGACCCAATCTTGCGGCAATATTTTGGTCTGGTAATTTTCAGAGTGACAGGGCACCTTCTTCTTATCCATCTCGACAAAGAGGCTCCATTCAGACTTGGAGCCTCACCAGGGAGGGAGGAAGAGAGGCGTGTGGGTCAGCTGCAGATCCCACCCACAGAGGACTGAGGGGGCAGATCTGGAGCAGGGCAGATGTTGGCCTCATCCCCAGAGGTGAGGTGGGGGTGCTCTCTTGATGTGTGGAGTGGCCATGGGTTCAGGGCAAACCCTCCTCCTCTTTCCAGGGCGCAACTAAGGGAGTTGCCTTGCCAGGGCAGAGAATTCCCATCCCCCTGGCCCTCTTGTGTTTCTGCCTCTGGCTGGCAGCATCACCCCGGTCTCCTTCACACCGTTGGATGGATTTTGATGAGCAGGAGAGGATATTTTATTCATTTCTTATCCTCCCTCTTTCTCACTTTCTGTGAGAATGCAAATACCTGCTTCAGCCGAGTGATATCACCATCTGTGCACAGCGCATCTCTAGAAGCTTTTAGGACAAGGTTGTACAAGCTTCTGGAACAAATGATGATATCCAAGGATACATTAGGCAGACTTGGATTACGTTCTCCCTTTATGTTTCCCTCTTAACAAAGAAACCACTCTCAGACTGTTAAAGTAAACAAGAAAAATAGATGGTTTACTCACATTAAAAGTCTTGCCATGTTTCAACAAGTACAGTGATGAAAAGCAGGCAGGCAATAATCCTGGAAAGTTACAAAAGTCCATAGTCCAAAATGGAACGTGTTCTCTGGAGGAGAGCTTGCAGAGATGCTACCCCACTGCAGGTCAGAATAAGAGTGTGCGGTGGCAGAAAGAATGTTAAGTTTTCTATTGTTCCCCTTCCCGCCACAAAAGTTTAGAGGATTTGACCTCACTGAGTCCCGTTTGTGATTTGGCTGCAGATCCTCCCACACCCACCATGTATAGAATTATAGAATTGTGGGTTTGGAAGGGGCCCACAAGGGTCATCTAGGCCAACCCCTGCGATGTATGTTGGGAACTGGCTTATGCACAATGGTCCACCCAGTTCAGTACTGCCTGCACTGATTGGCAGCACACGTCCTTGTCGCGGTGAGAGGAACTGTCTAGCGTGTGGAGCAAGTGGGCTGAGGAGGTCAGGGCTGGCTCCTGAGATAGGCATTGCTGGGCTAGGAGGCTCCAATTTAGCCCAGTGTGAGGCTTTTAATGCTCTTGCTTTAACAATGCCTGGGGGACGGGTGTGTGTGTGTGTATGTTGGAGGGGTGATATCAGGGTCAGCTGGAGGAGGGGGCTGGTACTGTGCTGCTGCAGCTTTTTCTACTTCTTCACGCAGCACATAGTTGAACTGAGGAACTCCCTCCCACTGGACGGCCCCCAGCCTGGATGGCTTTAAAAGACGATGGGGCAAATCCATGGAGGAGGAGGAGGAGGAGGAGGAGGCGGCGATCAATGGCTCCTAGCCAGGCCGGCTCTGCTCTGCCTCCACAGTTGGAGGCAGCGATGCTTCTGAATACCAGCTGCTGGAAATTGCGGGGAGGGGGAGTGTTGCCCCTGTGCTCCGGCGCTGCTTCCTGCTTTCCCTTTGGGGCACCTGATTGGCCCCTGTAAGGACAGGATGCTGGACTAGATAGGCCCCCTTTGGCCTCATCCAGCAGCCAGGCCCTCCTGAGGATCTTGCGTTGCTGTTGCTTCTGGAGCCTCTCTCTCTCTCTCTCTCTCTCTCTCTCTCTCTCTCTCTCTCTCTCTCTCTCTCTCTCTCTCTCTCTCTCTCCACGGGGTGGGAGGCTGAGCCTGTGACTCACAGGCGGGCAGCAGCCGAGCCAAGCCATTGAGGAGGAGATGATGATGGCGGTGATGATGATGATGATGAGACATCCTTTCTGGTTAATTAGGCACAGTTTATAGCTCTGGGTGGGAGGGGCAGGAGGGAGGCGGTCCCCCCCCCCCTGCCTCGACTGAGGGGGGATTTGTAGGGAGGAGGAGGAAGGCAGCAGCCGGGGCTGGATGTGTGTGTCTGCGCGTGTTGCGCGTGTTGTGAGTTCCTGCTGCTGCCAACAGCGAAAAGAGCAAGGTGGGGGGGGGGGAGGCTGAGAGGGAGACTCATCCTCGGCTGGCGCTTCCCTCTCGCGTCGCCCTCCTGGGCTCCAGGGGGAGTTCCGTGGCGCGGGGGGGCGGCCTTCGCCCTTGGGGCCCAGCTCAGGAGAGAGAGGATGGGGCAGGAAAGGGGAAACCGGACTCCTGGGGCCTCTAGCAGGAGCGGGAATGGAAGGGAAGTGAGCGTTGGGGCTGGGGGTCCAGTGGAGCTTCTTCCCGGGTTGGACTAGAATGACCCTGGGGGCCCCTTCTAAGGGCGAGCGAGAGGGGAAACTTCCTGTAAGAGGCAACTGACCTGGGGGGCGCCTCCCCCCCCCCAGGAAGAGCAGGCTATGGCGGCGGTGAGGGATATTATATATATTAAGAAGCAGGGATGTTGTGGAGAGGGAGTTCCTCCCCCCTCTCTTTCTTAGAGCCCCCAGACCACACAGGCTGCGATTTCGCGGTGGTTCCTGCACTGCAGAGGAGCTGGACTAGATGATCCCTGAGGATCCCTTCCAACTCTACCATTCTAGGATCCTGCAGGCTTGCCACTGGGACGGAGCGGAATCGGGTTCAGGGTGGGGCAAAGGAGGCGCCTGCTTCGTGCGGGCTCACTGCCGTCGGGGGAAGGGGGCTTTAAAAGGGACAGATCCGTGGGGGAGGAGAGCTCTGTCCGGGGCTTTTAGTCCTGCTAGCTCAAGAGAACCTCCATGTTGACCCCCCCTTGTGAATTTCACCGGGGTCAGAGTGCTGGCTGAGTCGTATGAAAGGCTGATGCGCACGGGAAGGGCAGCTCTTGCCAACTTGCCTCTTCCGTGGCAGAATTCCAGGAGTGAGGAGGGGGATGCCTCGAAATAAAGCGGCGAAGCACCTCCCCCCCCTTCCATCCTTGTCAAGGTGAGAGGTAAAAAGACACACACACCCCACACACAAACACACACAGCACGAAGAGTCATCCTGGCTGTTTCTCCTCCCCATCACTCTCCCTCCAGCTGGTGGGGCACGTGATGGCAAAATAGGGAGCTGGAAATAGCCCGAGATGGGGGGCCCGGCATGGGCCGTGTGTGTGTGTGTGTGTGTGTGTCCCGGTGGGCGGCTGCGGCACAGCACGTGCCAGCGGAGAGAGAGACGTGTCACGCTACACCAGCGCTGCTGCAGCCCACCAGGCGAAGCTGTTTCTCCGCCACCACTAGACGCTGCTACTCCTGGGGTGCTTCGCTCCCCGTCCCTGGTGCCCCCCCTTCCCTACAATGCAGGACCCCTGCTCTTTGCAACGGATCCACCCCTCTCCCACTCCAAGCGCAGAGCCATTCCTGCCCTACGAAGGTCTCGCACTCAACTCAGAGCCTGTTGCTGCGATATTTGCGCTCCTCTTATACGGCCGGTGTGCTTCAAATCTTATTGAAAGCGTAGAACCGAAGGGTTGGAGAGGGGACCCCCAAGGGTCATCGAGCCCAACCTCCCTGCAATGCGGGAGTCACAGAGTCCCTGACAGGTGCCCCCCCAAAAAAACCTCTGTTAAAAAACCTCCAAGGAAGGAGAGTCCACCACCTTCCGAGGTCATCCGCCCCATTATCCAACAGCTCCGATGTGCCCCCCCCCGCTTGAAAATCTGTCAGGATCTGAGCGCAGGTGGAAGAGCCGGTCGTCCAAATTCAAGGGGAGGGGGCGTTGATCTATCGGCACCTTTAAGCGGCTGAGCTAGTGCCAAGCGCCTACACGAGAGAGGGGCCAGTTTTGTTCTCTCCGGCAGGATCCGGCCTGTTTGGGATCACGTTTTCTTCGCGCCTGGGAACCACGGAGAGGTCCCGATCCTTTGAGCAGGGCTCTTTCCTCGATCCCATGAGCGGCCCATAAAGTGTTTCTCCGGGGTGTAATTTAACTTTGCGTTTTGTGCTTGGGGCTAGAAGGAGCCTGCCTTAGTTTTGCGCATTCCAGCATGGCGAGGGAACTTGCCGGGGCGCTCTTTTTGCAGCAGCCCGGTTGCTTGCTGCCCTTTATAAATCTCTCTCTTCGCCGCGTGGCCGGCAGGGAACGATCCCGCGAGAAGCAGGCAGGGCGTGGGGCTCTCGGTCAGGCGGGCTGCGTTTATGGAGGAATCGGGGCCTAGGAAAACTGGGTCACCCGAGGCCTTTGCCGGCTTCTTGCTCCAGGGAGCGGCTTCCTTCAGCACCTCGGACAGCTGCCCCTGCTCTCTAGCCTTCCCGGCTGTTCTCCCTTGCCATTCCCGGCTTCCTCTCAAGCGCTGGCGGGGTCTGAAGAGAGGGGCTGGGTGGGGCTCAGACGTGACTTGAAACCTGCCCCCTTTTGGAAGCCCCAGCTGCTACACACAGCGGTGGAGGGGTTGGTTGCAGTTCAATCAATCAATCAATCAACCTTTATTGGCATGCAGAAAAGACAGAAATGCGAAACATAGAATAAGGTTGTTTGCAGTTATTCCGGAAAAGTACTTTGCAGCTGCTCAGGGGCGCCCAGGAAAGCGTGAAACGAGCCTCTGCATGGGTGGTGTGAATGAAACGAAGCGTGCCGGCGGTGGCGGGGCGTGGACGCGTGTATAGTGTGTGTGGGGGGGGGGAGTTTGCGTGTGATTCGGAGAGCCTCTCTCTCTCTCTCCCTCGCTGTTACGCTCCGATCTCCGTTTAGGGCTTTAGGAAGCGATGAATCACGCGCGCTCCGAAGTGTTATCAGCTGCTTGCCACTTCGCTTTCGTCCTGAGGCGGGGAGCGCGGGGGGGGGGGCAGGCAGGAGAAATGAATGCCATTACAGGATGGGCGGGGGCGGGGCGGCGGAAGGCACACGCGAGCCAGCAGAAGAGTATTGGCCTCTTTCCACTCACTCTCTCTCGTCCCCCCTCCCTCCCCACAAATATCCACATGCAAACAGGCTCACTGCAGGTATCTTGGGTGGGGTGGGGGCGAAGGTGGGGGCGAAGACGGACGGATGAGTCACAGTTAATGAAGGTTTGCGAAGGATGAACCGCTTTTCCGGTGTCGCCTCGGCCTTTCGCTGCCACCTTGGAGTGCGGGGCGGGGGGGGGGGCGGGAGGAAGCGATTAATTTCTCAGAAGAGGTGCCGGGGGCCATTTCAGGAGCGCGAGAAGCAAACACTCCCCCCCCCCCCGCCGTCAAAGGTTGAAAGAGCCGCGTTCCGATGTAATCAGGATTAAATGGCCAAAAACGATTCCCTCCGCACAAAACTCGCCAGCCTCGCTGTCGCTGTGTGGCGGAACCGGCGCCGACCAATCGACCCTTACCTCGCTGGGATGCGGAGGGTCCTGGTTCTTAGCAAAGGGCACGTGGTTCTTAAGCCCCTGCACTTAGTGGGGGCGAGGGAAAGGGACTCTGCACATGCTCGAAGGAAAGGTGGAGGAGGCAACTCGCTCCTCCATGAATGGAGTGGGGGGGGGCAAAAGGCAGCAATGGGCTACCTCCCCCCTTCACAGAAAGAGGCGTGCAGCGCCGGGCACTGGGTTATATTGGGAACTGGGTTCAGCGAGGCTGTGAACCCCGGAACAGGGGACAGCAGAGTAACGATCAGGCTTCGGGGCTGCTCTCGGCATGCGGGCCTGGGGTGCACTCCTGGGGTGGGGGGTTTGCATCTGAAAGCTGCTCCCACCCGCCGGTCAGCACAGCCCCCCCCCAGCCTCCTCCTCTTCCTCCTCCCGCTCCGGTGACGCAGGAAGCGGCTGCAGAGAGTGAGTCACGCCGCTCCGAGAGCGCTTCAGAGACCAGCGGCAGCTAAATATAGGGCGACGGAGAGGAGGAAGACTGGGGGGCTACGAAAGCCCCCCCCCACCAGAGGCGTCCCATAGAGAAGGGCAGCTAGGAGGGGTGAGATCTGGCAATGATGGGACAGGTCAGCAGTGGACCCCCTCCCCCCGTCTCCCAGCTGAGTCTCTGGATCACTTGTGGGGAGGCGGGAGGGTCTTCGGAGCCAAACCCCCCCCCCCAGCACAGAACTTTAGAGACTCATCCAGGGCTTCCCTGGAAGGGGACGACTAGGTGGGAGCCTAACAGAGCTCTACCTCTGAGCATGTGCAGAAATAAAATCCCTTTCCATCTTTCTCAGTAACCCCTCACAGCGTCTGGGGGTGGGGGGAGCGGTGGGGGGAGCCAGAGTGGAGTAACTCTTTACCTTTCCTCCCAACAGACCTGCGGGCCAGACCAGGAAGTGCAGCAGGTCTCTGTAACAAGCAGACTGCACTCTGCAACTTGATCTCCTGCTAGTTTTCACAACAACCCTGGAAGGCGGGTTGTTGCTGTTCCCTGAAAGAAAGGGCTGGGTGGCTGAGGCTGGGAAAGGGAGAGCTAACCACAGCCTACCGGATCAGGGCCCAGGGGTCCCTCCTAGCCCAGCATCCTGTCCTCTCAGTGGCCAGCCAAATCACAGAATCTGGTTCCCTCACTGCGAGAAGCAAAGTTACAGGGAACGTGGCAGAGGGCCTTCTCTGTAGTGGCACCCGCCCTGTGGAAGGCCCTCACTTCAGAGGTCAAGGAGATAAATAACTATACAACTTTTAGAAGACATCTGAAGGCAGCCCTGTTTCGGGAAGTTTTTGATGTTTGATATTTTATTATGTTTTAATATATGCTGTAAGCAGCCCAGAATGGCTGGGGAAACCCAGCCAGATGGGCAGGGTAGAATTATTATTATTATTATTATTATTATTATTATTATTATTTAATCATGGAATGGTAGAGTTGGAAGGGACCCCCGGGGTCATCTAGTCCAACCCCCTGTGATGCAGGAATCTCAGCTAAAGCATCCCTGATGAACGGCCATCCAACCTCTGCTTAAAAACCTCCAAGGAAGGAGAGCCCACCACCTTCCAGTGTCGAACTGCTCTTACTATCAGAAAGTTCTTCCTGATGTTGAGTTGGAATCCCCTCTCTTGTAACTTAAAGCCCTGGGTTCGAGTCCTCCCCTCCAAATGCCCCAAAGGGAAGAAGCCTACAAGCAGAAACTGGGCGCAAGAGCAACTCTCCCCTCCTGTGCCCCCCAGCAGTTGGGAGACTTGCACCCAGCTCCCCCAGTTGGGCAGGGCGGCTGTGGAGCAGACGGGCACACGGGCTACGAGCCATCTCAACAGGCTGCCAGCAACCCATTGGGCATGTGCCTGGAGCTGACGCACTCCAGCCTCCTTTAATGGATGGGCAGTTCTCGTCAGCAAGCAGGGCTGGCCTTCTGGGAAACGGGTTCCCCTGATGGAGCTCAGGGGAAGATGAGGCAGGCGGGCAGAGGGCCACAAATCCTCTGGGCAGCAGGGGCAGACTTTGGGCTTTGGTGCCTGTGTGACACCAAAAATCGGCACACACGCCACACACATCTTCCATTTGTCAGGGTCTGGCTGGATGAGGAAGAGGAGGAGTGGTGGAGACCACCGGGCTAAGAGGCCTCCAGAGAAAGTGCAGGAGAGGGCCGTTTGGACCCAGGTTCGTGGTGGTGGGAGACTGGATGCACCCCAGAGGGAGGAGAAGGAGAGCTGGGAAATACTGGAGGGAGAGGAACAGGGGCAGATAAGCAAATGCCCCAGCCCTGAGCAAAGACTGGAGTCACTTAATAGAGGCAACATCAGCACCAACTAACAGCGTGCCTGTTGAAAACCTGCCAGCTCCAGCTCCCATCCCTATAAGAAGTGATTGTTACCCAGTGTAACAGAACAGAAAACCAGGCAGAAACAGAGAGGGTTCCTTGGGACTCGTCGTAGGCAGAGGGAGGGATCTGAGACTAGATGCGAGGAGCAAGACACTCTGGGCTGAGGGTGTACACTTCGTGAATCTCTGTTGACGCTGCTAGCTTCTTGCTTCTTGTTCTCGCAACGCTCTCTTGGCTCAGCGCCCAGTGCAGGAGAACTGGTCGCTCTCCCCGAAATCCACCTTTGCTCTGGGCTCCACAGGGCGTGCTTCGCCCTCTCAGCCTTTCAGGGCCGGGCCGGACACTGGCAGTAAGTTCTGCGGTGAAGGGGGCCGCAGTGTGGCAGGAACCCCCCTCCCCTGCAGCCTCCTTGCATGCCCACAGCCCAGGGTCGTGGGTTCGAGCCCCGTGTTGGGCAAAAGATTCCTGAATTGCAGGGGGTTGGACAAGATGACCCACATGGTCCCTTCCAACTATGATTCGATAATTCATCTACGGTCGGAGGCAGCGATACTTTTGAGTGCCACAGGTGAGGAGAGTTGCTCTTGCGCTCAGGTGCTGCTTGCGGGTTTCCCATTTGGACATCTGTTCAGTGGGAGATTAGACGCCAAACCATCAAATGCCTATTCTTGCTAGTTAGCATGAGAAAGTGCTAAATCCACAGAGCTGTATTGCAGATGGGCAGATACTCAGACCATAGAAATACAATTGGTAGAGAGGGCTCCTTGTGGTGTCATTTCCTCTCCTAGAGAGGAAGGAGCAAGTTGTACTTCCTGTTCCTCTCTCTCTCTCTCTCTCTCTCCCTTCGTTTGCCCAGCATTGCTCCAGCTTTAAGTACATGCCTGGAGCTCATTATGCTGTGAATGTATTTTGCCTGCATAGTTTTTACAGCTACAGTTGCTGTGAACCAGAGCATGATTATGAAGTACGTCAACCTTACTTTTAAACTTACTTTATAAAGTGTTACCTGATTTTTGTTAAGTTGGGTAAAAAGGGGAACACTTCATAGCTGGACTTGCTAAAAAGTAGGCTTTGCAGCCCAATTCCCATGCTTTTAATTTTTTACTGACAAGGGTGAGATTTTGAAACTGTTCAATCCACACAATTGCAATTGATTGATTGATTAATTAATTAATTAATTACCCATTAAAACCTGTCCCACAGAACCTTCCAGCATTCAGCTTAGCTGGATGTCCATGGGTTTTTGTGTTATGTGAGGCGGAGAAAAACTTCTCTCTAGAAAGGGATTCCTTGCACAATTTTGCCCCATTGGCAATTGCCCAGGTACAGTACACCTCTTAGTTAAATTTGAACTTCCTATCCCTCAGTTGTGAGAGAAATATGAGAGTAGAATCATAGAAACTTAGAGTTGGAAGGGACCCAAGGGTCATCTAGTCCAACCCCCTGCAATGCAGGAATCGCAGCTAAAGTTTCCATGGCAGATGGCCATCCAACCTCTGCATAAAAACTTCCAAGGAAGGAGAGTAAACAGGCTATGAAGTCCTTGTAGCAGAGTAAGAACACCTATGCACTTTTGCAACTTACTGGAAGCTAGAAATTACACATTTTATCCCCATTTATTTGTGGTCCTCTTTGTCCTTGTTGCTAAGAATGAAGGACACATTTTTGTAAGTAAAACAAAGGTTTTACTTACATTTCAGTGCAGGCAGCAAATGCATGAAAGCCGTATGTTGGTGAAAATAGTTACAAAAGACAAAAATTTGTTTCCAAAATGGAGTCTGGGCTCTGGGTAGAACGCAGGCATGTACGTCTGCTCGCATCGCTGGCTTGAAAGAAGAGAGAGAGTTCAGGCAGGAAGGAAGTACATAAAATTATCTCCTTTGTTAGAAATTCCCGCCAAAGCATTAAGGAAGTGACATCACACAGTCCTTTCTATATTGATTCAGGAATTCTGTGAGCGTCAGCTCCTCGTGTGCCTGTCTGGCAATCGCACATTTGTGAGTTTGACTGGAAATCCCACAAAACAAGCACATGACCACACTTGATCGGTAACTCCAAGGTGAGGAAGCATCACTGTCTCTAATGGCTTTGTGGCAGGGGAAGCATTGATGCTGCTTTGGTGGGATGGGGAGACAGCAAAGAGCCCCGCTCCTTCCATGGGGGTGAGAGAATTGCAAGGTAAATGGGGGGGGGGGTCCGGTGGATTCAGCGAGGCCCCTCAGCCCCTGTGGCCTATTTTCTTTTCTTATTGCATTCATATCTCACCTTTTCCTCCAAGGAGCTCAAGATAGCCCACATGATCCCCTCCCCCCTCATTTAACCCCCACAACCACCCTGTGAGGTAGGTTGGGCTGAGAGGCGGTGACTGGCCCAAGGTCACCCAGTGAAACTTCATGGCTAAGTGGGATTTGAATCCTGGTCTCCCAGGTGCTAGCCTGACACCCTAACCACAGAGCCACACTGCCTCTCCTGAGCAGCCTAGTGAGCAGGTAAGCCAACTGGTACCCAAATGTGCTGAGGCTCCAAGACTTTGGCCACCTCAAGAGAAGAGAAGACTCCCTGGAAAAGATCCTGATGTTGGGAAAGATGGAGGGCACAAGGAGAAGGGGACGGCAGAGGATGAGATGGTTGGACAGTGTTCTCGAAGCTACTAACATGAGTCTGACCAAACTGCGGGAGGCAGGGGAAGACAGGAGTACCTGGCGTGCTCTGGTCCAGGGGGTCACGAAGAGTCGGACACGACTAAACGACTAAACAACAACAACAGGCAGATAGATAGATGATGATAGATAGATAGATAGATAGATAGATAGATAGATAGATAGGCAGTGGAAGACAGGAGTACCTGGCGTGCTCTGGTCCAGGGGGTCACAAAGAGGCGGACACGACTAAACGACTAAACAACAACAACAGGCAGATAGATAGATGGTAGATAGATAGATGATAGATAGATAGATAGATAGATAGATAGATAGATGATAGATAGATAGATAGATAGATAGATAGATAGATAGATAGATAGACAGATAGGCAGTGGAAGACAGGAGTACCTGGCGTGCTCTGGTCCAGGGGGTCACAAAGAGGCGGACACGACTAAACGACTAAACAACAACAACAGGCAGATAGATAGATGATAGATAGATAGATAGATAGATAGATAGATAGATAGGCAGTGGAAGACAGGAGTACCTGGCGTGCTCTGGTCCAGGGGGTCACAAAGAGGCGGACACGACTAAACGACTAAACAACAACAACAGGCAGATAGATAGATGATAGATAGATAGATAGATAGATAGATAGATAGATAGATAGATAGATAGATAGATAGATGATAGGCAGTGGAAGACAGGAGTACCTGGCGTGCTCTGGTCCAGGGGGTCACAAAGAGGCGGACACGACTAAACGACTAAACAACAACAACAGGCAGATAGATAGATGATAGATAGATAGATAGATAGATAGATAGATAGATAGATAGATAGGCAGTGGAAGACAGGAGTGCCTGGTGTGCTCTGGTCCATGGGGTCACAAAGAGTCAGACGTGACTAAATGACTAAACAACAACAAGCTGTGTCCAGCCTGCTGCATCAGCCCCCTCCCCGGGGGACACGCCCACTTTGTCCAGTATCCTGTAGATGCCACAAATGGGGAAACCCCTGGGGCAGGATCCGAGCACAAGAGCCCTTTCTCCTCTCCTGTGGCTTCTAGCAACTGGTACCTAGAAGCATCTCTGCCTCCAGGAAGCAGAGCCGTCTTGGCTGGAGTCTTCTGCTCCTTTGCTGGGGTCCTGATGCTGCCCTCGGGGTGCCCCCTGCTCTCAGCACAGAGGCAGCAATGGGTCCTTCTGTCTGTCTGTCCCCCCCCTTTTCTCTCTGCCTCCCTCTGGGCTGTCATGCTGGGCTCATCTCGGGGCTTTGATTGGCAATTAATCTCCCTGCCCTCTATGACGCCATCGCAGGCACCTTCCGCGAAAGCCTCTCCGCCCCCCCCCTCCTCCCGACTCGGAGGAGTCTCTTCAAAGCGAGGGGGGCGCGGTGCCCCGTTGCTCCTGCGCAGATGCTGCCCCCCCCCGTCCTCCTCGCTTCGTCCTCTCGCCTCCCAGTGCCTCGTTCAAAGGGACACACCATCAGACGTGGCGGCTTTCGCTCCGTGACGAATAACTTCTTCCAGCGCAGCTTATCACTCCCGAGCTGCCTTTGCAAGGATCCTTCTTCGTGCGAGGCGGGGGGGGGGGGCGTCCTTTGTAGGGGCTTGTTGTTTGCTTGTTTATTTTAAAAGCGGGGGGGGGAGGGAAATACAGAGAAGAGACAGCAGGATGGAAGCAGCCTCGGTAGGGCATGCTGGCTCCACCGTGGGCCACTAAGGTCAAAGGATGTGTAGAGTTTGAAGGGACCTCCAAGGATCATCTAGTCCAACCCCCCCCCCCCCAATGCAATGCAGGAATCACAACTAAACAATACCTGGCAGGTGGCTTGGAAATCTCCAAATGCACTGCAGGAATCAAGGTCATTTTAGACACTGGGCCTGATGGTTGAATGGGAGCTTTCCCCCCCCCCCTTCTTTAAGATGGGGAGGACATCACTTTACTTCCAAATGGGGGAGGCCAGTGCTGCCTGGAATCCCAGGATGGGAGGGTTTTCGACCATGGCTCCCTTCCGACCTCGTTTCCTTCCTGTGCCCCCCCCATGGGTGTAGACAACGGGGGCAGCTGGCCCCCAAAATAAATAAAAATCAATACAATTATGAGGTTCCCCCCCTCCTAACAAAAGCCAGCTCCCTAACCAGATGACCCCAACCAGCCAGGCGCTGGGGTGGATTTCACCCTACGCCGTGCAGAGCCTGGCCGACGCTGCCGACAGGCCCTGCGCCCCTGGACAACATCCGAAGGCCCTGATCCACTAGGTGCTGGGGTGGATTGCAGATTCAGGCCCAGGCTGCTACCGGGCCCAGCACTGGTGGCAGCAACAAGCAACTCTGTCTCGCCCAGCCCTGACCTGGGGGTCCTGGATCACAGGCTCCACTGGTCAAAACGGGAGCCTCTCCCACCGGACACAAACCAGGACTGCTCCAAGAAAACGCATGTGGCAAAAAGGAGCGTTAGGCCCAGGGCCGGTGCATCCATTTTGGCCAAACAAGCAACTGCCTAGGGCGCCAAAATGGAGGGGGCGCTGGCCAGCCTGCCCCCTGCCCCCCGCCGCCCGCCGCCGCCCCAACCAGCGGCGGAGCAAGCAGGTTGGGGCGAAAACCGCAGCGGCGAGGATGCCAAAATGGAGGGGGCGCTGGGCAGCCTGCCCCCCGCCGCCGCCCCAACCAGCGGCGGAGCAAGCAAACCGCGGCGGCGAGGGGCGTCCGGCAAGGCAGGGGGCGGGGCACTGCTCCGCAACGTGCGTCATACGTAATGACGTCACGTGGCCCACCCCCTCACCTAGGGCGCCAAAATAGCCAGCACCGGTCCTGGTTAGGCCCCCTTATCCACTTGGGTTGGCCAAGCAGAGAGCCAGCCATTCAGGTTTTCTTCTTCTCCACTTCTCACTTCCCTCTGTGGCCCCCTAGCCTCGTTCTGTGGCCCCCCATTTACACGATTTTCACATGTGGTCCCCTTGGAATATCCTGTGCCTGCCCCCCCCCCGGAGGCCATATGGCCCCAGTTTGGGAAACCCTGGTCTAGATGACCTGAGAGTCCTCTCGCCCAACCATCTCCAATGCAAAAATCTCAGCTCAAGCATCCGTGACAGATGCCCATCCAACCTCTGCTTAAAAACCTCCAGTGAAGGAGAGTCCTGCACCTCCTCTTAGTGTCAGAAAGTTATTCCTGGTTCCTTGTTCCTCCTCATTTAATCCCCACAACAGCCCTGTGAGGTAGGCCAGGCTGACTGGCCAGAGGTCACCCAGTGAGCTTCATGGCTCAGTGGGGATTTGAACCCTGCTCCTTCCCAGGTCGTTGTCTGGCACTCTAACCACTACGCCACCATTGGTTCAGCCACCCAGCTTGCTGAGAAGGAGTTATTTCCCCCTGTTTTGGTGACAGAATCATTGAACTATAGAGTTGGGAGGGGTCCCAAGGGGTCATCTAGTCCAGCCCCCTGCAGTGCAGGAATCTTTTGCCCAAAGTGGGGCTCGTACCCACGACCCTGATATTAAGAGTCTCCTGCTCTACCAACCCGTTGTTGTCATTGTTGATATTATTATTTTCCTGTTCTCTTTTTTATAGCTACCGTATTTTTCGCTCCATAAGACGCACCTGAGCATAAGACGCACCTAGTTTTTAGAGGAGGAAAGGGGGAAAGCCCTGCTTTTTTGAGGATCAGCTCAAAGTGGTGCAGCTTCTTTTTCAAAGAGGAAAAGCCCCGTTTTTATGGGGTTCAACTCACAGTTTGCAGCTTCTAGTCCTACAGGAAAGGGAGCCATTTCTACAGTTTCCAGACAGATAATCTAATCAGCCAGTCACATGTCGCTGGGGAAACAAACAGCCTCCCTCTGCATTCAACAACGGAGGCCTGGGCAAGGGGGCGGGGCTGGAAAGGGAGCCTTATCTCTCTCCCCGATCGCTTGCTAAACAGCTGTTCAGTGGCTTCCTTTCAACACCCTCTTCTCTCTTTGTAAAAAAAAGAGCACAATCTGCTTTTGGCCCCTAGGCAATTTGGCTCCAGGGACCATGCATTTGCTCCATAAGAAGCACAGACATTTCCCCTTACGTTTTAGGAGGAAAAAGGTGCGTCTTATGGAGCGAAAAATACAGTAATTCATTTGCAACTGCAAAGTAACATAACAACAACAACAACCAGACAGAGGAGTGAACATCCAATCCTCTCCCCCCCCCACCGCCTTTCCCCTGTGCTGCTATTTGATCACTTCCGCGCGCGCACACACACACCCAACTTTGCATATCAGTCAACAGGTTCTGGAGCTGCGAACAGGAGATTGGAAAAGGCTTTGCACAAAAAGCCAGAGATTAGGGAAAGTCAGAGCCCAGGAAACAATGGCAGCAAGGCTGAGACGATGACTCAGCTACCGGGAGTTGAATTATCCTTTCTGGCCGGCCCAGATGCCAGCCTCCCTGCGCAAAAGGAGGAATCTTCCTAAGATAATTTCCCAAGCAGAAGAGGAGGGAGGGAGGCAGGCAGGCATGGCAGGAGGCAGACCCCAGAAGGAGAGGGCGGATTATCCTCCATATTGCAGTAACCTTTTAAACTGCTCTCCGGTGACTCAGGACGAGGGAAATGGGAGCAGCTTAAGATGGTGCAGGAGAAATCCAGTCTAGTTCTCAAGAACTGTCAGCTTTTAAAATGAAATAAATAGATCCCCTGGTAGAAGATCTGGCTGTTGTTGTAAGTCGCCTTGCCTATGGTAATACAGAAAGGCGGTATGCAAATGTTATAGGAAAAACCCTGCTCCTTTTCCCTTATGGGGTATCGAAGAACCCGTATAGAGTCCTTAAGTGGATTCTTCATCGGTTGTTGTTGTTGTTCAGTCGTTCAGTCGTGTCCGACTCTTCGTGACCCCCTGGACAAGAGCACGCCAGGCACGCCTATCCTTCACTGCCTCTCGCAGTTTGGCCAAACTCATGTTAGTAGCTTCGAGAACACTGTCCAACTATCTCATCCTCTGTCGTCCCCTTCTCCTTGTGCCCTCCATCTTTCCCAACATCAGGGTCTTTTCTAGGAAGTCTTCTCTTCTCATGAGGTGGCCAAAGTACTGGAGCCTCAACTTCAGGATCTGTCCTTCTAATGAGCACTCAGGGCTGATTTCTTTAAGAATGGATAGGTTTGATCTTCTTGCAGTCCATGGGACTCTCAAGAGTCTCCTCCAGCACCATAATTCAAAAGCATCAATTCTTCAGCGATCAGCCTTCTTTATAGTCCAGCTCTCACTTCCATACATTACTACTGGGAAAACCATAGCTTTAACTATACGGACCTTTGTTGGCAAGGTGATGTCTTTGCTTTTTAAGATGCTGTCTAGGTTTGTCATTGCTTTTCTCCCAAGAAGCAGGCGTCTTCTAATTTCGTGACTGCTGTCACCATCTGAAGTGATCATGGAACCCAATGATCTTCATCGGTAGGAGAGAATAACAGAGGCCAGCCAGAGAATATTGAGAAGCAAAGCGGCTAGTAAGCCTGATCTTTATTAAACTGTTGCAACAGGGTCCCCCACTCACCACACGCAGGGAGGGAGAAGAACCCAGAACAATCGAGCATTGAAATTGACTTTTGAAATTGCCAATTTGGTCTGTAGCTCAAGACCATCCCCCCAAAACATCATGCATACATCATAGAAGGAGGCATCTACAGCAGAAATCCTGTCTGCCAGGATACCTGTTAATGGTCACTGATTGCTCTACCTGGGCAGCCTGGCCATTCTTTTGTGATGGTAAATACTTTAGTTCCTGCGTCCAGGGCACAGGCTCACCCTATTCATACACAAATGCAGGATTTGCAAACAAAAGACAGCAGGAAGTCTTTCCTCCTTTCCTTCCTCCTTGCAGAGAAATATTTGAGGTCAATTTGGGAGAGTCAAAATGACTTCAGGATTGTTCTCCTGTGCCATTTCAGACACGTGGTTTATATACTTATGTATGTGTTTGCCTTGTACATTTATGAGCATTTAATTTATATTTGAGACCTTAGAATTCTTATAACACAAATTAAAAGTGAAATGAAATGAAGATCATTTGAGTAAGTTTCTGAGTCTGGCCCAAGCAGGAAAGAAGATGATCTCAGAAGGTGAGATCTCACAGCTAGATGGCCATCTGTCCAGAATTATTTAGCTGTGATACTTGTGTTGCAAGGGGTTGGCCTAGATGACCCCTAGGGGTCCCTCCAGACTCTAGAATTCTATGGAACTGGATGGCCACATTATATGGGAGATAGATTGAGGGTTAAATCTGTATAGTAACATTTAAACCTCCTATCGCATGTGTGTGGGAGAAATACAAAAATAAGCAGGCTGTGAAGCCTTTCTAGCAGAGTAAAAACACATACAGTGGTACCTCGGTTTACGAACTTAATCCGTTCCTGGAGTCCGTTCTTAAACCAAAACCATTCTTAAACCGAGGCGCCCTTTCCCTAATGAGGCCTCCCGCCGCTGGTGCCCTTCCACCGTTCGGATTCCATTCGTAGACCGAGGTAAAGTTCTCAAACCGGAACACTACGCCTGGTTTTGCGGAGTTCATAAACCGAATCATTCATAAACAAGACTGTTCTTAAACTAAGGTACCACTGTATACGGTTTGCAGTTTACTTAAGCTTAGAAATTAGGCAGTTATACCTTTGTATCTCCTTTTAATTTTGGTCTGCTGACTTCCCCCTCTTCACCCTGTTGCAGAGAATGAACCACATGCCACGACAAGGCAGTGATCCATGAAGGGGACCACATGCTTATAGTAAGTTAAACAAAACACAAAAAGGGGGTTTACTTACATTTCAATGCAGGCAGCAAATACAGCAAAGTTGTGTGAAGAAAAAGACTTCTAAGTTACAGTAAAATAAAAGTTGGTAGTCTCAAAATAGGGTGTGTGTGATTGCAGCTCCCAGGCACACGTCTACTTAGCTTGGGAGCATGGTGGAAAGGGAGAGAGTCTCATCAGGGGCAAAAAGATGTGCAAGGTATTTGTTACAGTCTTCCCACCCAGAGGAGGCAAAGGAAGTGGCTGCATACAGAGGGTCCTCTCTCGGAAATTTAAGAACTTTCTGTGTACTAGTCCTGTGCTTGTGTAGCAAAAGATGCATTTGCAATGGCTGCAAACCCTACACACATCTTGGCTGCATTCTTGCTGGCCTCTTTGCCCGAGTCTCATCACACTGTCTTTGCAATGCCAGAGAGGACACAGCAAGCTCTCTGGGCCAGATGGTCGCCTGCTTAAGGGCCGGATCCCTTGCAAGGCAGCACAGAGGGGCCATTCGCGCTGTGTGTGAGAAGGGAAATTTGGCTGGCAAAAGGAGCAGGTTGACATTCAGGGGCAGATCCACCCCTGCCCCACCAGCATGGAGCAAAGGCAATTAAGAAACTCTGCTCCACCCATTAGATCATTCAGAAAATGACGACACCCAGGAGTAGAATGAAGCATCTTATAAAGACCAGGAGTAAATATTTGAAAACATAAAAACGTAAGAAGAGCCGCTGGATTAGGCCCCCCAGGGCCTGACGGGGCAAGGCGAGGCGACTGCCTCAGGTGGCAGAATCCACAGGGGCAGCAGATCCCGCTATTGATTCTCAGCCAGGGAGGTGGCACAATTTTGGGGTCCACATCAGGTGCCAAAAGGCCTTGGGCCGTTCCTGATCAGGCCCATGTCCCATCTAGTCCAGCATCCTGTTCTCCCAGTGGCTGAGCAGTTTCCTGTGGGAAACCAGCAAGCAGGATCCGAGCACAAGAGCAGTCCTCTCCTCCTCCATGAATTTGCCCAGTTCTCTTTTAAAGCCATCCAAGCTGGTGGCCATCGCTTCCTCCTGTGGCAGGGAGTTCCACAGATTAACTGGCTGTTGTGTGAAGAAGCCCTTCTTTTTATCTGTCCCGAAGCTTCCATCATTCAGCCCACGGGTTCCCGCGCAATGAGAGAGGGAGGAAAACTTTCCTCTCTCCACTTTCTCCATGACAGTAATAATTTTTAGAAACTTCTGTCGTGTTGCCTTTCACTCGCCCAAACGCTGAGACCTTTCCTCGCAGGGAAGTCCCTCCCTCCCCTCGATCATTTTGGTGGCTCTTTCCTGGACCTTTTCCAATTCTATGGTATCCTTTTTGAAGTGAGGCGACCAGAACCACTGTAGTACCACTGTATTCCACTCTGGTCAGACCCCACCTGGAATACTGTGTCCAATTCTGGGCACCACAGTTCAAGAAGGATACTGACAAGCTGGAACGTGTCCAGAGGAGGGCAACCAAAATGGCCCAAGGCCTGGAAACGATGCCTTATGAGGAACGGCTTAGGGAGCTGGGTATGTTTAGCCTGGAGAAGAGAAGGTTCAGGGGTGATATGATAGCCATGTTCAAATATATAAAAGGATGTCATATAGAGGAGGGAGAAAGGTTGTTTTCTGCTGCTCCAGAGAAGCGGACACGGAGCAATGGATTCAAACTACAAGAAAGAAGATTCCACCTCAACATTAGGAAGAACTTCCTGACAGTAAGAGCTGTTTGACAGTGGGATTTGCTGCCAAGGAGTGTGGTGGAGTCTCCTTCTTTGGAGGTCTTTAAGCAGAGGCTTGACAGCCACCTGTCAAGGATGTTTTGATGGTGTTTCCTGCTTGGCAGGGGGTTGGACTGGATGGCCCTTGGGGTCTCTTCCAACTCTAGGATTCTATGATTCTAGAACGGGACACAGTATTCCAAATGAGGCCACAACATATATTTGTGGCATTATGATATAGGCACTTTTATTTTCAATTCCTTTCCTGAGGATGCAAGTAATTTATGGAGGCCGGTCCAAAGGTACTTTTATTCTTGACTTTGTTGCCAATTCACGCATGTCCCACCCAACAAATAATTATTTATAGGTTTTAAGGCTGATTCTGTGATTTTAGCAGAAAGGTCTCCTCTTCAAGTTGAATCCGGAATTGTGGCTTGTGCGACACCTAGTGGCAATGGACGGGTAATGGACATGGTACAGTATACATTTGCCCCGACTCGCAAGTGACCTTTTGTCCGTCCCCGCAGCGACTGGAGAAGGATGGCGAGTTAATTTTAAGGGGGAAGCGGAGGTAGGAAGGCTTCTTGGTCACGAAAAATAACGTGGAAACAAACAGAATGGAATGTGGGTGCTGGATTGCAAGGATGATGAAACAGCTGTTGCTGTGAAGAGTTTTTCTCTAATCAAACATACAGCATCATCAGCCATCCCTCCATATTAAACACTAGCAAGTCTTTCCATCTTTGTCTCTCTGCTGTGACCGTATATTGAGAAATTACCCCATAGTTCCTTTCTTGTGATGTATTCATTAATTTGCACCCCAGTTCCGTATCGTCCGATCCAATGTCCTGTTGTGTTTGCCGCGGGTTTTCACCCTAATTTTAAAAAAGGATTTCTCCTTCCGTTTACGCTTCTTCCATTCTTTTTGCGAGAAAAGTGTCAGAGGTGTGATGGCTTTTTCCTTTCGAAGAGTTCACTCCAAATTGCACACAGAGTCCTTTCTCTCTCACCTCTCTCTCTGCCAGCTCAAGGATGTTCCTTCACCTCTCCATCCATGGCTTCATTCCACTCCTCCAACATCACAGCTCTGCCATTGGGCTGTGTGCACAGGATTTATCCCATGGGTAGGCAAACTAAGGCCTGGGGGCCGCATGCGGCCCAATCGCCTTTTAAATTTGGTCTGCGGACGGTCCAGGAATCAGCATGTTTTTACATGAGTAGAATGTGTGCTTTTATTTAAAATGCATCTCTAGGTTATTTGTGGGGCATAGGAATTTGTTCATTCCCCCCCCCCCAAAAAAAAAATAGTCTGGCTCCCCACAAGGTCTGAGGGACAGTGGACCGGCCCACGGCTGAAAAAGGTTGCTGACCCCTGATATCCATTTCACCCTCTGTTGCTTCCAACTCTATCATGTCACCCTCCTCTTCCGGCAATCCTTCACCCATCTTGTCCTCCAAAGTCTCTGTGTCCTCTTCAGTTCCACTTTCCACCCTTCTCTGGTCTGCTATCATTCCTCATTTCATCAACCTTAAATCTAATCCGTTGCATTTGCTCATCAAGCATCTGCTGAAGAATGCCAACAGTGAGTGGAATGTCCAGTTACAGGTGGATAGCCGTGTTGGTCTGTCATAGTCAAAACAAAATAAAAAAATTCCTTCCAGTAGCACCTTAGAGACCAACTAAGTTTGTTCTTGGTATGAGCTTTCGTGTGCATGCACACTTCTTCAGATACACTGAGACAGAAGTCACCAGACCCTTATATATAGTGAGAGGGTGGGGAGGGGTATTACTCAGAGGGGTGGTGGGAATGGGTGAAAGGCTGATAGCTGTGGTAAACCTGTTGACGACTGTTAACGACTGCAATTAGTCTTACAGGAAAAAGCAAGGGGTGAGAAGGTTAAAAAAGCTTTGTCATGTATAATGAGATAAGAATCCAATGTCTCTATTCAGACCAGGTCTCTCCATGGTTTTAAGCTTGGTAATGAGTTGCAATTCAGCAACTTCTCTTTCCAGTCTATTTCTGAAATTCCTTGTGATACATTGTCCAGTGATACATTTGCCATACCTTAAGATCTTCGCAGCATTACCTCTTATCAAAACACATTCCTTTCCCACACTTTTGTCGAGAAAACTTTTTTTTAAAAAAGGAAACAAAAATTCTTAGCACTCAGAACTCCCTTGATAATTTAAAACTTTCTTGACCCAGACAATTCCGGCATGCTTCCAGGCGAGGGACACAGCGGACCAAAGGTCTTTTGCCTGCAGGTTGCCAACAGAGGCAATTATCATAGAATCATAGAACTGCAGAGGTGGGAGGGACCCTGAGGATCATCTAGTCCAACCCCCTGCAATGCAGGAATAGGCAGCTGTCCTTTAAAGGGATCGAACCTCCAACCCTGGCATTATCAGCACCATGCTCTAGCCAACTGGGCTATCTGGTATTCGTGGTGATTGGTGATAGCCAGGCATAAATCTCAGCTATCAGTTTTACTCTGGAGATATGGAGTGAACAGGGGGTTAACCTCTGAAGCTCTCAAAAAGCCATGTTCTACATCTGGAGACTGAGAAGCTGTCAGCTGCTGGGAACCCGGACGTGACTTATGAGTGGGGGACACTTTGCCCAAAGGCCATGTAAGAGCCCTGAAGGCCACAGGGTCTGCAAAAGCCTCTCTTTCTTAATTATCTCTGAGACGGTTATAATTTATGACTGAGAGAGGTTTCTCTGTCTGCCAGTGTAAATTTACATCTGGTGTGTGAGCTGCTTTCTGGCTTTCAGAAGAGTTGGTCATTAAAGGGCTGAAGGCAGGGGTTCCTGCTGGGATTCCTGCATTGTAGGGGGTGGGACTAGATTGCCCTTGGGGGTCCCTTCCAACTCTACACCTCTGTGATTCTCCATGCAGAAGAAAGTCCCAGGTTCGGCCCCAAGCTGGCCTCTCCAGGCAGGACTGCGAAATATCACGTCCCTGAAACCTTGGAAAGTTACTGCTGCCAATCAGTGCGGACAATACTGAGCTATAGGTGGACCCCCAAAAGTTCCAAAGCCAGGTGTGTGTCTCATGCAGGGAGGGCTCTTCCACTGCTGCAGAGAAACTTCCCCCACCCTGGTGCCTTCCAGGTGTAGAACCGTATAGCCAGAGAATCGTTGATTTGGAAGGGACCCCCAGGGGTCATCCAGCCCAACCCCCTGCAATGCAGGAGTCACAGGTTGCTATCTAAACTCTGCTTAAAAACCTCCAAGGAAGGAGAGTCCACCACCTCCTGAGGGAGACCGTTCCGCTGTTGAACACCTCTTACTCTCAGGAAGTTCATCCGAATGTTTAGTCAGAATCACCTTTCTTGCCATTTGAATCCATTGGTTCGGTTCCTCCCCTCTGGGGCAGCAGGAAACAAGCTTGCTCCCTCTTCCATGGGGCAGCCCTTGAGAGATTTGAAGGTGGCTATGGTCAGGGCGGCGCTGTGGGTTAAACCACAGAACCTAGGGCTTGCTGATCAGAAGGTCGGCGGTTCGAATCCCTGCGGCGGGGTGAGCTCCCGTTGCTCGGTCCCAGCTCCTGCCAACCTAGCAGTTCGAAAGCACATCAAAGTGCAAGTAGATAAATAGGTACCACTCCGGCGGGAAGGTAAACGGCGTTTCCATGCGCTGCTCTGGTTCGCCAGAAGCGGCTTAGTCATGCTGGCCACATGACCCGGAAGCTGTACGCCGGCTCCCTTGGCCAGTAACGCGAGATGAGCGCCGCAACCCCAGAGTCGGACACGACTGGACCTAGTGGTCAGGGGTCCCTTTACCTTTACCTATGGTCAGGGCTGGAGTCAGCAATAAAGGAAGCAGGTCTCTCTTACCAGTGAAGTGAACTCTTTATTCAGGGAAGCCAACATACATCCCGGCCTAGTGGTCTCAGCAGCCCTTCCCAGCCGGTCTTGCCCCGATGGAGCAGTTGTCAGGACTGAAGGTCCTCCAAAGTGTCCTTCTCTCCCGGATGTTTGAGACAAGCAGTCAAATGCAAGGTGGTTCTCCATTTCCAAGCAAGCACTTTGATCTGCCACTGGGAAGCCCTCAAGAAGTGGCGAAGTAACACCCACCCACCCAGGTAGCCTCAGGTTGCACAGCCCTGCAGCCATCAGTCCGTGCAGGAGCTTCTCAAACCTCTGCCCAACCCCATCCGACTCATAGATAGCTAACCTGTGTGGTTTGCCTGACTGACTACGTGTTACTAGCTACGTACAGGGGTCAGCAACCTTTTTCAGCCATGGACTGGTCCACCGTCCATCAGACCCATGGGGTGGGCCGGACTATATATTTTTTTTGGGGGGGGGGGGAAATGAACGAATTCCTTTGTCCCACAAATAACCCAGAGATGCATTTAAAATAAAAGGACATATTCTACTCATGTAAAGACACGCTGATTCCCGGAGACCGTCTGCGGGCTGGATTGAGAAGGCGATTGGGCCACATCCGGCCCACGGGCCTTAGGTTGCCTACCCCTGGTACAGATTATTCATTAGTTAGCCACCTCTCCCAATGCCTCACTTCAAAGGAGGAAAGTACCCAGCCCTATTACTTCCTTCCACAGATTAGGGCATGAAAAGGCTGTTCTCAGCCATCCAAGAGCAGAACAAGAGATAGAGAAGGGGAAGTAAACAGAGGCAGGAAGAAATCACCATGCTAGATCACTAAACTCCTTGAAATGCAATTATCTTCCGGATAGATTGCCCATGCCCTCCCAAACTGCGCCTGTGCACCTCTGACTTCTGTTCTGCCCTCCTCATTACCCTGCACGTTCTTGGAGGCCAGGGAGGAGGGAGAGGGAGACTCCTGGGTTTCTGCAGCCTCTTGACCCCCCTCCTCTGCTTCATCCTCGGAGTCTGAACTGCTCCCTGTCACAGGCTCTTCCTGCTCACTCAACCCCGTTGCCCCTTTAGCATCCATCACCTCCTCCCAGTCTCCTCCCTCTGACCTCAGTGTCCCCCCGCCAATTCCTGAGCTCTGAGCCTTCCTCCTCTGGGGTTTCCCTTGGGGGTTCCCCAGATGGCACCTCCCATTGCTCTTCTTCATCCAGCCAGGCCCTGACAGCTATCCTATCTCCTCTCGTTCTCATCTCATCCAGGCTAAACACCCCAGCTCCCTCAACTGTTCCTCATAAGGCCTCGTTTCCAGACCGTTTATCATCTCGCAGACCCTCAATGTGTCCCGATTTTCCAGGGAGAGTCCTGGAATTACAGAAGCCATTCTGGTTTCTGATTTTATCTTGGAAGGTGCTGCTTTTAGATGTCCCTATTTTCACTGGAGAAATATTTGGGGGGGGCATGGTATAGGACAGCCCTTTTTTCGTTGGAGAAATGTTGGAGGAGATTGTAATGGGATGTCCCTATTGTCACCTGAGAAGTGTTGGGGGAGTATGATCTTGGCCGCCTACCTCTGCACACCTTCCAGCTTGTCAATACCCATCTTAAACCCAGGTGCCCCAAACTGGACACCTTATTTGGGGTGGGGTCTGACCAGGGCATAAGTCCTGTGTCCAGTTCTGGGCTCTGTAGTTGGAGACCAGCTCCCATCGGTCCCATTTGGGGGGAGGCTATGGGCTTTGTTTTAAAAAGCAGGAGGTGCCAGGCCTCTACCCTGCCAGGAAGGCCCACTTGCTGAAAAGGATTTCTGCCACATGCTCAGAGGCACTCTTACCTGCTCACATCTTGCTAGAAAGGCAGGGCAGCGCTTTTAATGCTGGGCCAGACCAATTGGGATGCCCGGGGGAGCGTTGCCTGCCCTGAGTGGCAGGCTGCCAGCAGAGGCTCCCCAGAATCCAGCCCAGAGAAATGTCTTTCCTTACGTGAGATTCCTCCCTTGCAGGGGGTTGTGCTAGATGACCCCTGGAGGTCCCTTCCAAATCGTCAATTCTGTGTCTCTATCCACTTCCCACCCGGCCTTGATTTTTGTCTGGGGGTTCTGCCAGGGATCGATCCTGGCACTCACTCCCTGGGTGGAAACCAAATGCCCTGCTCTGCTGCTGGACTGCGGTTTCCTCCCCTGGCAGGCTCTGAGCTAAACCAGATGGAAAGGTGCCCATGTCTCTGTTACACAGGTGTCCTTCCTTACACAGGTGGGACAGAGCTCAGGTTGAATCTCCAGATGCAACAGGACGCAAGGGCAAGGCCAAGGGGTGGGGCGCCCAGAACGTCAGAGGAGAGGGCAGCTATTCTGCCGTCCTGAGTGGATTCCCAGAGCTCCATGTGAAACAAGGGCTCTCCTCCCCACCCACCTTTTTCCTGATCTCTGTTAAGGCGAGGAGGATTTCAGAGACCTCAGCACTTTGGCGCCTGGCTTGTTTCCCAGAGGGTGGAGATCAAGGAACAGCCCTCTGTGGGGATGCGGGAAGAACCCGGAGGATATAAATCTTAAGCATGGCTGAAATGGTTCTGCAGGAGAGGAATCTCTCTCTCACACACACACACACACGCCTCCTCCAGCACCCTTGGAAGTCTGAGCACCCCTGGGTGCTTTAGAGAGAAACTTCCGCAAAATGCAATCCATGAGCTGCGGCTGTTTCAGGCCAGGCTTTTATTACAGGGGGAAAGGAAGGGAAAGAGGAGCGAGAGTTTGTGTTAAATTAATTGCTAATAGCTGGAGGTTTAAGTACGATGTTGCAGTGAAATTATACCTTAACATCCTATGTCCTTTTAAAACGTGTTTGTGGGAGCAAGGGGGTCATTGGTTTCTGTTGTTCTTGTTTTTATTACTTACTAGCTGGCCCGGGCACGCCTTGCTGTGCCTGACTCAGGGTCCTTAAAGGGGGAGGATGTGTCCGTCCTGCCCCCCCGGGCTATGGGTTTTGTCCTCCCCCTGTTGTTGTCTCATCCCTGTGATTCCTCCCATCCTGTAGTGACCCATGAGGTATCCCGTCCCCCCTCCCCCCAAGTCATCCCTGTGACTTCCCCCACCCTGGGTCAGCCCATGACCTATTTGGGCCCCTCCCCACCCCCCCACTTGGCTCCACTCGGGATAGTCTGTAAAGTAGAGCCGAGGCCCAGTCTGTAGGCTGTAAAGTGGAGCCGAGGCCTAGTCTGTAAAGTAGTGGCGAAGCCTAGGATGTAGGCTGTAAAGTGGAGCCGAGGCCTAGTCTGTAAAGTAGTGGCGAGGCCTAGGCTGTAGGCTGTAAAGTGGAGCCGAGGCCTAGGCTTTAAAGTAGAGCCGAGGCCCAGTCTGTAGGCTGTAAAATGGAGCCGAGGCCTAGTCTGTAAAGTAGTGGCGAGGCCTAGGCTGTAGGCTGCAAAGTGGAGCCGAGCCCTAGTCTGTAAAGTAGAGCCGAGGCCTAGTCTGTAAAGTTGAGCCGAGGCCTAGTCTGTAGGCTGTAAAGTGGAGCCAAGGCCTAGTCTGTAAAGTAGAGCCGAGGCCTAGTCTGTAGGCTGTAAAGTAGAGCCAAGGCCTAGTCTGTCGGCCTTGGCTGGGGCTAGTATGTAAATGCGAGCCAAGGCCGCCGCCCTGTATCTCAATTCCTTGGCCCTGGCCTGACTCTGTGGGTTTTTGCAGCTGAGGGTTTGGGCTAGTTGAATTGATTGTTGTGGGAGCGTTTGCGAGGGGGGGAGTGTTTTTGGGTTGTGGCCTGTGGCTGTGGCTCTGGGTTTGGCCGTTTGCCTTTGTCTGGTAATGGCTCTGTGGGTTGTCTGGTAATGGCCGCCTTGGTGGTTTCCGTTGCTCAGTTGATGATATCATTATTTGGCACCACCCTTCAGAGCTTTTGCTGGTGACAGCGCGCGATCTGCCTTTCTATTGGATGCTGCTGGTGTTTTCAGAGCTTCTGCTGGTGATGTCTAATACGTGCGCCAATTTTTTTGGCCTTTATTCTATATTTTAGGTATGATAGGTGTGGTTTTTTTGAATTTTTATTATGCCAGATCCTTCCTTGATGGTCATGGTACGCTGTTTCCTTAATTTGATGAGATTTGGTCCAGCGGTTACGGAGCACGGTGGTGTCCGCCGCGCACGCAATGGGAACATTTATATATATATATAGATTTTGTGTTCTTATCCTGTTTTCTGCGTTGTGAACCACCCCAAGAAGAGCATTATGCAAATTTAATAAGTAACAACAATAGTATACTTTTTGTAATGCATAGATATAGAGCTTCTATCTTTAGGCTGTTGTATTTATTTATGTTAACCGCCCCATGCGCAAGGATGCGCTTGCGGAAAATGCAGTGTATGAATAAATTTGCCCCATGATGAATCATGATGGAAAGCTCAGTCGATAGAGCAGGAGACTCTCAATCTCAGGGTCGGGGGTTTCAGCCCCACGTAGGGTGAAAGATTCCTGCATTGTAGAGGGTTGGACTAGATGACCCTGGGGGTCCCTTCCGACTCTCTAGTTCTATGATTCTAAGAATGTGTGTGTGTGAGAGAGTGAGAATTCCCTTCTAAAGAACCTGCTAATCATTATTTCTAATTGGGCAGAACAGCCAAGCAAAGACATTTAGTAGAGGCAGGTGCTTAGAAGATGGTCTCCCACCAGGAGTAGCTGGCTAGCTAACAGACAACAACAACAACAACAACAATAACAATACCGTACTTTTCTTTGTATAATACTAGTTTTTTTTACTTTAAAATAAGGTTAAAAATCTGGGGGCATCTTATACACGGATAGTGTATAAATTTTCTAAATTTGAGGTCGTCTTATACATGGGGGCATCTTATACACGAAAAAATACGGTAATTTTATTATTTATACCCTGCCCATCCATTTACAAGAATCTAATATTGCACGTTAGTCAGTCTGAAAGCGGCGCTAGGGGGAAAGGGCTGGGGGGCTGGGGGGAGTGCAAGGCATGATCTTGGGGAGGGGGCAGGTGGGGGGGTGAGTTGGTCCACCAGGGTCCGCTAAGCCCCACAAGGTCCCTTCTGCATGGGCCGGGGAGGTCGCAGCGACCTTGGTGCCTTCTGCCATCAGTCATCACATCACTGGCCTCCATCGCCACGTCAACCGTTGCCAGGCGCCGCCCCGTGCGTCAGCCTCGTTGCTAGGCTCCCTCAGCCGCTGCCATGTCAACCGTTGCAAAGGGTGGGGGGCGCCTCCTCCGTCACCATGTCAGCTGTTGCTAAGCTCCTGGCTGGGGGGGGAGGAAGGTTGGGCGGAGGGGGGGGCTGCACAAGTGAAAGGGGCTATTGCTGTGCGACTATCGCTGCCCCCCACCCGAAAACACACACAACAGTCTGGGAGGAGCCCTGACTGGGGCCAGTGGCTCTCTGGCGGTCCCCCCCCCCCAGGACCTCATATGGGCTTCCCTTAAAAGTGTCTGTTGCACCACAACGCCCAGGAGAACTAATGCCAGGGTACTGGAAGAAGCAAAGATCCCCAGTGTCGAAGCAACGATTCTTCAAGATCCACTTCGTTGGACTGGTCATGTTGTGCGGATGCTGGATGATCGTCTTCCAAAGCAACTATGGTACTCTATTCCGAACTTAAAAATGGAAAGCGTAATGCTGGTGGTCAACAAAAGAGGTTTAAAGACTCTCTCAAGGCAAATCTAAAAAAATGTAGGATAAACACCAACAACTGGGAAACACTGGCCTGCGAGTGCCCCAACTGGAGAACAGCCTTTACCAAAGGTGTCATGGGCTTTGAAGAAGCTCGAACTCAGGACACAAGGGAGAAACATGCTAAGAGGAAGGCACGCTTGGCAAATCCACAGCTGATCAACTCCCACCCACAAACCAATGTCCCCACTGTGGAAGGACGTGTGGATCCAGAACTGGCCTCCACAGTCACTTACGGACTCATTGTTAAAACTGTGTTTATGGAAGACAATCTTACTCGGCTACGAGGGATCGCCAAATAAGCCATCATTGACCTAGAGATGAGCTTGCAAAGATGGGATCCATTACAGGTGAAATCTCAGCATCCGAACCTCGCGGCTCATCAGCAGCAGAGCCGAGGGCTTTCACGACAAGCCCAGTTGGATATGCTTGAAATTAACAATTAGGTCCAGAGTCCCTGTGTGTCTGAAGAAGTGTGCATGCACAAGATAGCTTATACTGAGAACAAACTTAGTTGGTCTCTAAGGTGCTACTGGACAATTTTTTTATATATATTTCAACTGCGCCAGACCAACACGGCTGCCTACCTGAATCTAGGTCCAGAGTACCTATAGGACCAGGGGTCAGCAAACTTTTTCAGCAGGGGGCCGGTCCACCATCCCTCAGACCTTGTGGGAGGCCGGACTATATTTTTTTTGGGGGGGGGGGGAATGAACGAATTCCTATGCCCCACAAATAACCCAGAGATGCATTTTAAACAAAAGGACACATTCTACTCATGTAAAAACACGCTGATTCCAGGACTGTCCATGAGCTGGATTGAGAAGGCGATGGGGCCGGATTCGGCCCCCGGGCCTTAGTTTGCCTCCCCATGTCCTATTCCATCATCATCATCATCATCATCAGTGTACTCCTCCCAGCCACTCTGGGCGGCTTCCAACATATATAAAAACATCAAGCATCTTAAAACTTCCCTAAGTAGAGCTTTAAAGGGGTCTTCTAAATGCATGATGGTAAAAAGAAACACAACATGAAGGTCCAGGCAATGATCAAAGGAGCAAAGCTTTTAGGGGGGGAAACGGGGTGCCATTCGTGCTTCAGCCGTTCCCTCCACTCTTCCCCCCCCAACCCCGACCCCCAGCACTTTCTTTGCTAGGTTCTTCAATCTTCTAATATTTCGGGACAAACAAACACACAAATGAGGAGGGGTTCACCCCCTGGCCTTACATGAGAGCTGTGTATTTTGACTTACATTCAAGAATTGTGTTTAGAGGTCCCCAGGGCAAACTCTCTACAAATCCTGAGTGGAGTCCCTAAGGCAGTTGGACGGTGCATTGTCTGCCTCCTTAGAATCATAGAATCCTAGAGTTGGAAGAGACCCCAAGGGCCATCCAGTCCAACCCCCTGCCAAGCAGGAACACCATCAAAGCATTCTTGACAGATGGCTGTCAAGCCTCTGCTTAAAGACCTCCAAAGAAGGAGACTCCACCACCCTCCTTGGCAGCAAATTCCACTGTCGAACAGCTCTTACTGTCAGGAAGTTCTTCCTAATGTTGAGGTGGAATCTTCTTTCTTGTAGTTTGAATCCATTGCTCCGTGTCCGCTTCTCTGGAGCAGCAGAAAACAACCTTTCTCCCTCCTCTATATGACATCCTTTTATATATTTGAACATGGCTATCATATCACCCTTGAACCTTCTCTTCTCCAGGCTAAACATACCCAGCTCCCTAAGCCGTTCCTCATAAGGCATCGTTTCCAGGCCTTTGACCATTTTGGTTGCCCTCTTCTGGACACGTTCCAGCTGGTCAGTATCCTTCTTGAACTGTGGTGCCCAGAACTGGACACAGTATTCCAGGTGAGGTCTGACCAGAGCGGAATACAGTGGTACTATTACTTACCTTGATCTAGATGCTATACTCCTATGGATGCAGCCCAGAATTGCATTGGCTTTTTTAGCTGCTGCCTCCTTCCGGCAACTCTTACAGCCAAACTGGATTGTTCTGCTTTCCTTTGGACCACCTCAGCAGGGTTGGGGAGGGGGGGTCTTGTCATCTGGGCAGCCTAGGACCTCCAGACACACAGCCCAGGCTCGCACCCCAGAGCGGCCACTTTGATGCTGCTATTGCCGTGGTTTGGTTTCACTCCTGGAGGGACGCTCCATCGTCTCTCGGGACATGTGGATGCCCCCAACAGTTCAAAAGCGTAAGGACAGTAAGAAGAGCTTGCAGAACCAGGGCAATGGCCCACCGAGCCCAGCAGGGGCCAACCAGATGCCCATTATGGGTAACTCACAAGCAGGATCCGAGCCCAAGAGCAACTCTCCCCTCCTGTGGCCACCAGAGCTGAACACAATATTCCAAAGGCCGCTGCAAGATATACTGTCCTGCATCTTCCAAAGACGTTTCAAACGAAACCGCGAATCTTAAGCAGAGGAAATGGTGGCAAATGTGTATTACTTTTTTTGTAATGCGTAGATATAGTGCAGCTATCTTTAGGCTGTTGTATTTCTTTATGTTAACCACCCCATGCGCAAGGATGCGCTTGCGGAAAATGCAGTGTATGAATAAATATGTCTCATGATGGAGAGCTCAGTCGATAGAGCAGGAGACTCTCAATCTCAGGGTTCTGGGTTTGAGTCCCACATTGGGCGAAAGGTCCCTGCATTGCACGGGGTTGGACTAGATGACCCTGGGGGTCTCTTCTGACTCTCCAGTTCTATGATTCTATGCGTGTGTGTGAGAGAGAGACCGAGAATTCCCTTCTAAAGAACCTGCTAATCATTATTTCTAATGGGGCAGAACAGCCAAGTAAAGGCATTTAGTAGGGGCAGGTGGTTAGAGGAGGGTCTCCCACCAGGAGTAGCTGGCTAGCTAATAAATAATAATAATAATAATAATAATAATAATAATAATAATAATAATTTTATTATTTATACCCTGCACGTCTGGCTGGGTTTCCCCAGCCACTCTGAGTGGCTTCAAGTACATCTAAGTGTAGTTAAGCAAGGCAGAATAGCACACACACACACCCGTCTCTCTCTCACACACAGAGCAGGATACCAGTTCCCCACAATCTGGAGGAAATGCAGGCAGGTGTGTATGTTGGGTGTGTGTATATGTTGTGTGTGTTCTGGGATCACCTGTCAGCTCCGACTCCCAGGGGATCCCGCAGGCAGGCCGCCACGCACAGCGCAAGAAATCTCCCCACACATTTTGCACACCATAGATTTATAAATATATCTCCATTTACAAGAATCTAATATTGCACGTTAGTCAGTCAGAAAGCGGCGCTAGGGGGAAAGGGCTGGGGGGCTGGGGGGAGTGCAAGGCAAGATCTTGGGGAGGGGGCAGGTGGGGGGGTGAGTTGGTCCACCAGGGTCCGCTAAGCCCCACAAGGTCCCTTCTGCATGGGCCGGGGAGGTCGCAGCGACCTTGGTGCCTTCTGCCATCAGTCATCACATCACTGGCCTCCATCGCCACGTCAACCGTTGCCAGGCGCCGCCCCGTGCGTCAGCCTCGTTGCTAGGCTCCCTCAGCCGCTGCCATGTCAACCGTTGCAAAGGGTGGGGGGAGCCTCTTCCATGTCAGCTGTTGCTAAGCTCCTGGCTGGGGGGGGAGGAAGGTTGGGCTGCACAAGTGAAAGGGGCTATTGCTGTGCGACTATCGCTGCCCCCCACCTGAAAACACACACAACAGTCTGGGAGGAGCCCTGACTGGGGCCAGTGGCTCTCTGGCGGGGCCCCCCCCTCCCAGGACCTCATATGGGCTTCCCTTAAAAGTGTCTGTTGCACCACAACGTCCAGGAGAACCTCAGCCTCTGTTTTAAAGAAAGCCAGGTTTCTAGCCCTCATGGACCTAGAGATGAGCTTGCAAGGATGGGATTTGTCCCAGGTGAAATCTCAGCATCCAAACCTCCCGGCTCATTATCAGCAGAGCCGAGGGCTGCGAAGAGCAGCGTGCAAGTGGAATCTAGGCCAAACTCCTCTTGGTTTCCCCACAGCGCTAAGATCTGGCTTGTTTGGCAGCCGCAGAGGCTGCCTGCTCTCTCTCCCACCCATGGGTGCCCGCTGCTCGGGGTGGGGGGTGGAGAAGGCTTTGCCAAGGTGAGAACCACCTCCAAGCCCCACCACCCCCAATTTCCCTGCTGCCGCCCCATCCAACTCCCTGGACCCAGCCCCCCCCACCTTGCTAATGCTGCCCAGGGAAGGAAGGGAGAACTAGTCATCCTCTACGTCGGGGGGGGGGGAGGTGTGTGGGGGCACTGGGTTTGGGTCGGGGTAACCAAGTATTTCCAGGATAAAATGTTAAAAGGCTCAGAAAGTGCTGCGTTGCAGGGGAGTGGGGGGACGGAGGAGGGAGGGAGGGAGGGGAGAGGGAGGGGAGGTGGGGGCCCCGCCGCTCCTCCCTCTCCCACCCACCCTGAGCCCCCAGCCGCTGCCTCCCAACCCCTCAGATGTCGGACTCCAGCAGGTACTGTTCAGTGTAGTCCTTGGCCAGCTCCAGACCCAGGCCCGATTGGCAGAAGGCGGCCATGTCTAGCCACAGGGCCGGATCCAGGAACAGCTGGCACATGACCTTCCCCTGCTGGGCGGCCGGCACCTGGAGGCGCAGGTGGTGGAGCAGCTGGCTCTTGACGTGGGCCAGGTCGCACCCAAAGGCGTCGATGTTGAGGTAGAACCAGTCCTCTCCCAGCGGGATGGGGAAGGGCTGGGTGCTGAGCGTGGCCACGGTGGGGCGGGCCTTCTGGTCGACCACCCAGCAGAGGTCCTTCTTCATCAGCAGGCTCAGGTTGCCGGCGGTGGCCTTGAAGGGCTGCCAGTCTTGGATGATGGTCTGGTTGGGCAGGACCTCCCGCTGGAAGGACTCCCGCAGAACCACCTCGGGGATCTCGCTCTCCAGGAGGAGCTCGGACGGCTCCGGGCAGAAGCCGCCCTCGGCCAGCGCCAGCACCACAGCGTCCAGCCGGGAGAGGAGCTCTTGGGCATCGAAGCGCACCAGCAGGATCCCCTGGAGAGAGGGAGGAAGAGGAAGGGGAGGAAGAAGAGGAGGAGGATTCAGAGCAGGAGGAGGAGGCAGTCTCCTCACCTGCAAAGGTCCTGAGATGGAATCAGAGAGTTCTTTCTCAGGATCTGACCACAAGGAACCCAGGACCAGAGGGAGCAGGCAGAGCTCCACTTCCAAGGCCAGCTGAAGGCAGCTCTGTCTGCCGAGACAGAGACAGCCCCACCCCACCCACTTGGGACCTGTCCTCAGTCCTGAAACATGCCTGGGAAGAGGGGGCAGAGGTAGATTTAGGGGAGCACGGCCGGTTTGCCCAAAGTTTGCCCAACAAAGGCTTCTCACGATGGAAGGTAAAGGCAAAGGGACCCCTGACCATTAGGTTCAGTCGTGACCGACTCTGGGGTTGCGGCGCTCATCTCGCATTATTGGCCGAGAGAGCCGGTGTACAGCTTCCGGGTCATGTGGCCAGCAGGACTAAGCCGCTTCTGGCGAACCAGAGCAGCGCACGGAAACGCCGTTTACCTTGCCGCCGGAGCGGTACCTATTTATCTATTTGCACTTTGACGTGCTTTCGAACTGCTAGGTGGGCAGGAGCAGGGACCAAACAACGGGAGCTCACCCCATGGCGGGGATTCGAACCGCCGACCTTCTTTAACCCACAGTGCCACCCGCGTCCCTCACGATGGAAGGTGAGAGGTGCCAAATTCTGTTGCCACTGAAATTTGAAAGCCCAGAGTCCACCACTTGGGATGGGGGGAAGCCGGCCGCTCCACCCCAGAACCTATTTGACATAGGTCCAAGGACACAGAAGGCTGTCTGAGCCTCTTCAGAAAGCACCCCCCCCCTCGCTCCCTAGAGTCATAGAACTGTGGGTTAGAGCCTGGTGCTGGTAATGCCAAGGCTGCGGGTTCAATCCCCATCTTGGCCAGCTGCATATTCCTGCATTGCAGGGGGTTGGACTAGATGATCCTGGGGATCCCTTCCTGGGGGATATTCACAAGGCAGTCAAACCAACGATTCAGGTTTGCTAGATAGACACATGGTGGGAGCTTAAGCTCACAGAGATTTCCTGTAAGCTTGCTAGAGAGCACTCTGAGAGAGACCCTCCCTCTCTGCCCTGACGGGGGGGGGGGACGGAATAGCCATGCATCTTCCCCCACCTGCCTGGCCAGATCCTCTTTCTTCTCTTTTTCCGGCACTCTTCCCAACAGTGTGAGAATATCTGCATTTCTGAGTTCCAAAGCGCAGACATTGCTTTAAGCTAGACTGAAGGATGCCTTGGAAACGGAATTACCATTTAAGCCGGTCTGAACAAAGCTGCTGTATCAGTGACTCTTCAACAAGAGGACAGTCATACCTTGGTTCTCAAACGGAATCCGTTCCGGAAGTCCGTTCGACTTCTGAAAATGTTCGAAAACCAAGGTGTGGCTTCCGATTGGCTGCAGGAGCTTCCTGCACTCAATTGGAAGCCGCGTCAGACGTCCGGCTTCCAAAAAACGTTTGGAAACTGGAACACTCACTTCCAGGTTTGTGGCGTTCGGGAGCCAAAACAGATGAGTACCAAGGTATGACTGTAAATGCTCTTTTTACCTTTTGCAAGATTGTGTGCAATTGTTATTTTAAGGGTGGAAAGGAGGCAAATACCAGGAAAAACCAGTCCCCCTTAAAGCAATCCTGGATCGCTTAAACCGAAAGCCTAAATCAGTGATGGCTAACCTTGACACCCCAGATGTTTTGGAACTACAACTCCCATCATCCCTAGCTAACAGGATCAGTGGTCAGGGATGATGGGAGTTGTAGTCCCAAAACATCTGGAGTGTCAAGGTTAGCCATCACTGGCCTAAATCATGGGTGGGCAAACTAAGGTCCAGGGGCCGGATCTGGCCCAATCGCCTTCTAAATCCGTCCCGCGAACGGTCCGGGAATCAGCATGTTTTTACATGAATAGAATGTGTCCTTTTATTTAAAACACATCTGTGCGTTATTTGTGGGGCATAGGAATTCGTTCATATTTTTTTCAAAATATAGTCCACCCCCCACAAGGTCTGAGGGATGGTGGACTGGCCCCCTGCTGAAAAGGTTTGCTGACCCCTGGCCTAAAACTTGCCCATCTAAGCTGCAAAGGGATTCTCTCCGCTGGACTCACAAGGAAGGAAGGATCATCTCTTATGCTCTCTCAGGATCTAGCACATCCCTATAATTCCAACTTTACAATTCTACGATCTCTTAGTGTTGGGTAACCCTGGGTGCTCCCCTGTCAGCCAGGCTTGATCCCCAGTGACTGTGCATGCACAGAGTTCCTCCCTCCCTCCATGTGCTCCGACACTGGGATGGCGGGGGGGGGGGGAGACGTACCTCTATCCATGCGGCTCCCTTACCCAGTGGCGTAGCAACGGGGGAGCAGTGGAGGCGGTTCGCTCCCGGTGCCACGTCTCCAGGGGTGACAAGGCATGCGGTTTACCGGCGCCGCCACTCCTGCGCCGTACGGATGGTGCCGGGATCCTCTGCTCGCTGCTGCAGCCGTGAGCAGAGGATCCTGGCACCGTCCATACAGCCCTGGAGTGGCACCGCTGGCAACCCGCTACGTAGCGCGCATGCATCGTACATAGCGACGCTGTGCATGCGCGCTACGTAGCGACGCCCTGCCCCCGGGTGCAAGTCGTGTTTGCCGCTCCGGGTGCCCAAGCGGCTTCCGACGCCACTGCCCTCACCTGCTTTGCGATGACCCGGTACTTCTTGAAGTCCTTGGGTCCCAGCTTGTCGTCCCGGGTCAAGCGCGACACCTTGACCTCGGGGTGCTTCTCCTTGACCATCTCCGAGCAGAAGCGCTGGAGGACCCCGGCCACGCCTTTCCCTCGCTCCCAGGGGGCCACGCGGAGCCCCTCCACCAAGGCGGTCTCCCCGGAGTCGATGATGTAGACCGACTGGAGCCCAATCTGGTTGTTGGGTTGGGTTGGGTTGGGGGACGGGACAGGAGGGGAGGGGAGGGGGAGATATAGGGCGGGGAAGGGGGAGGGGAGAGAGCAGAGAGTTTAACCCTTAGTGCGCTGCACCAAGTCACCTACAATCTTGAAAAAATCTGTAATTGGAAAAAAATGGTGGCGTTAATTAAACATAGTTAGGTGAGGGGGGCAGGTGGGGGTGGGTGGGTGGGGGGTTGGGCGAGGAGGGAGGCAGAGAGAGAGGAGCGGGGGGGGGGACCGCTGTTCAAATGCCAAGCGTTGGCACACATTTTTAAGCAATTACACGAAAAGAGAACAACAAAAAAATACAGGCATATAGAGGGGTATATATATATAGATATATATTTATATATAGGGAAGATCACAGAGTAAGCTGATCATACTAGTACCATTGGACGGGGCCCTTTACGCTACGGGGGTCTCAAGAGCAGAGACACACAAAGAGGGAGACATTTATTTTGTCCTGAGGCCGAACTGTAAGGATTTAGGATCCGCGCTGCAGCAGCCCCTCCACGGTTCCTCCGAGGGAGCCCCGCCACCTTCCTGGACGGGGGGCCTGATCCCCCACACACCTACGTGAATAAAATCCAGCGAAAATCATTCGGTTTTTATCCATTGCTTTTTTTTTCTTTTTTCTTTTAATTATTAAAAAAAAATAGAAAGAGAAAGAGAGAGAAAGAGATAGGGAGGCAGAGAGAGAGAGAGAGAGAGAGAGAAATGAAAAGGCCAGAGTGAAGCTGGAAACAGAATCCCATTAAATCATCAGTAGACGGGAGAGAGAGAGAGAGAAAGAGAGAGAGAGAGAGAGAGAGAGAAAGAGAGAGGGTGAGGAACGCCCAGGCACCGGAACTGGAGGAATCGCAGTCGGGAGGGGTCCCCAAGGGTCATCTAGCCCAGCCCAGGAGTCACAGTTAAGTGGGCCTGTGGGTTTGGGCCGAGGGGGGGCGATGGAGGGCGTGCCAACCTCTTCCCACCCGCAGGCGAGCCCAGCAAGCGAGGGCTTTAACGCCCAACCCTTGCCTTGCAGGGATCCAGCCTCCTCAGGAAATAATAATAATAATAATACCATCTCACTTGGTTTCCCCAGGCACATACATAAAAGCAAGACGGCACACTGAGCCCCCCCAGAGGGAAAGGCTCCAAGACTGCCGTTCTCCCCCAAACAGTCCAGACGAGATTTTATGACCCATAGGTGCATCCCATTACTTTGGGGGGGTGGCCCCCCACCACACACACACACTGCCCCTACCAAGTGCCATAAGGCTGGGGGGGGGGGTCCAATCACATCCACCCCGGTAGGATTCAGGCTCCTGCTTAAATTGGCAGATTTGATCTGACCAGACAGTTTGGCTCCATTTCTAATCCGCTTCCCTTCCCCCCCCCCTGCTTTCCTGGAAACCCCCCCAGGACGAGATGCGGTGAGGGGGCGAAAGTCACATCCAGTTCCGGTGCCGGCGTTACACACGTGTGTGCAACAGACTTACCCATAAGCTCCAGGCTCCCCCAATTTCCCCACCCCAAACCCGATGTGTGTGAAGAGTGCGATCTGGGGGGGGGGGGGAGAAAGCCACAAAGGACCCCTTTTCTCTGGCGCCCAGAAGCTGGCACCAGGGGCACAGAAGTGGGAGGGGGTGCCAGGGGGTCTCGGGCTGCTCAGGATCCTGCTATGGAGCAAAAGGCACGGCCGGTCACAGGAGCAAGCGCTTCCCTCTCCTCAGAAGATCTGCCTGGATCGGGGCCACGGAAATGCAGTTTGCCTCCCGCTGAATCAAGCGTAAGGAGACCAGAAGCTGGATCGGGCCAGTGGGGGCCCAACTAGTCCAGCATCCGGGGGGGTCAAACAGGTTCCCCAAAGGGAAACCCACAATCAGAATCCGAACACAGGATCCGAATCCCCTCCTGCAGATTCCAGCAACTGGGATCCAGAAGCATCGCTGCCTCCAGATGTCTAGGCAGAGCCCAGCGCATGAATTTCTCTAGTCCTCTTTGAAAGCCATCCAAGTTGGCGGCCATCCCTGCCTCCTGCAGCAGGGAGTTCCATAGTTTATCTGTGCACCGTATGAAAAACGACTTCCTTCTCTCTGCCCCGAATCGCCAGCATCAGCTCCACTGGCTGATCTTGTGTTACGAGAGAGGGAGGAAAGCCTTTTCCTCTCCACTTTCTCCTCGCCCTGCATAATTTCACAAACGTCTGTCATGTCGACCCTCCCTCACCTGTTCTCTGAATCAAAAAGTCCCCAACCCAGCAGCCTTCCCCGTACAGGGGAGCCGCTCCATCTTCCTCGATCGCTTTGGCTGCTCTCCTCTGAACCTTCTCCAACTCTGCGATATCCTTTTTGGGCTGAGGCGACCAGAACGGCACGCCGTATTATTTCAAATGTGGTTGCTCAATGGCTCTTTTCCTATTGATCCCTAGCATGTGAGAGATACTATATCATTTGAATCACCTCCATGGTGGTTTTGTGGTTATAAAGCACCCTTTTCCCATTTTTTTTGTAGAATCGCAGAATCGTAGAGTTGAGAGGGACCCCCAAGGGTCATCCAGCACAACCCTGGCAGTGCAAAAATCACAGCTGAAGCACCTGGCCTCTCCTTAAAAATCTGCAACGGAAGGGGCCCCCAACGGTCATCTAGCTCAACCCCCTGCAGCGCAGGAGCCACAGCTAAATTTTAATTGCAGGCTCTGAGCGTTTTGGCTTCTGCTTACTGTCATTCCTATTCCCATGCAGGAAAACAACAGCAGTAAGGATAGAATCGTAAGAGCTGCAAGGGACCCCCAGTGGCCATCTAGCCCAACCCCCTGCAATGCAGGAAGGAAATCCCTAGCAAGGATCCTGGCAGGCAGTGAATTTACTGGTCTCTCCTTAGTCTGAGTTGCTCCATAGCAGCACCCACCAAGACGACCCCCCCCCATCCATTTCAGCCTCCCAGGTGGCAGAGGTCCTCCCCCCCCCAGCCTCAGCCTCCCAGGGACCCCTGGGGCTGCGTAGGCCAGCCGGGGGACCCTGGGAGGAGAGGCTCCGGTGGGGGGAGAGGATGAAGCTGGCCGGCCCGGCTCCCCCCACCGCTCTCACCACAGCTCCGTTCTTCTTGGCCAGCACGACGGTGCGGTTGGGCTCCCGGATCCAGGCATGGTAGCGGCTGGGGAGGTAGTCCAGCCCCCCGTAGATGCCCTTCGACATGGCCAGGATCTCCTCGAACTCCTTCTCGGTGGCCACCACAAACTCCAGCTGCGAGTCGGCGCTGGGGCTCTCCAGCTTCATGTCTACACGCGGGGCTACAGACTTGTGCGGCTGCAGGGAGATAAACCTCCATGAAAACCACCCTGGGGGGCTCCGCGCTGGCCGGGGGTCCCCACACTCCATGGGCCTCTGAAAACAAGCCGGTTAGACAGACACAGAAGGGCAAGGGTGGGGCGGGGAAGGGGCGGCACTCAAGGCGCTTTGCTGCCTGGGGAGGGAAGGGAGGGTGGCGACGTGGCCCCCTCCCACCGCAACCCACTAGTCCCAAATCCAAAAGGGGACCGGCCTGGCAGTGGGGCATATAGGTGTGGTCCCTGCCTTGCAGGGGGTTGTGCTAGATGACCCTCGGGGTCCCTTCCGGCTCCCCAGTTCTGTGATCCTAAGAGCCAGATCATCTAGTCATAGAATTGGAGAGTCGGAAGGGACCCTGAGGGTCATCTAGCCCAACCCCCTGCGAGGCAGGAATTGTCCAGCCTCCTGTTCTCTCTGGTGCCTGTTATGGGAAACCCGCAAGCAGGATCCGAGTGCGAGAGCTGAGCTCGCCCCTCTCCAGAGACTGGTATTCAGAAGCATTTGCTGCCTCTGACCGTGGAGGGAGACCGTTGAGGCCAGGAGCCCAGGATGGGCTTATTCTCCTCCATGAATTTGTCTGGTCCTCTTTCCAAGTTGGTGGCTCTCACAACCTCTTGTGGGAGGGAGTTCCATAGTCTAATTAGTGCTGTGTGAGGAATCTTCCTGGTATCCGTCCTGAAACTACCCCCTTGGGAGAGCAAGCAGGGGGGAATGTGGGGCAGGCCTTGTTTAGCACTGCACCCATCCCAGGCTCTGGGCTTCTGCCCCCACTGCCCTGGGTCGGTCGGTCGGTCTGTCTGTCTGTCTTTCTGTCTCTCCCTCCCTCAATCTCTCTCTCTCTCTCTCTCTCACACACACACACACAGTGCAAAAATATTTCTTGTGCACAGGGCTTTTGGAGGTGATGGGGAGGGTTAGCTTCTATAGTATGATTCCTCCCCATCCACCCCAAAAAAATCTTGTTTTCTGTGCCCTGTTTACAGTTCATCTCTGTGGCTCTGCTCTTATTTCTATCCGTTTGTTTTCAGACGCGTGTTTCCCCCTCCACGGCCACACCTTAAGATGCCATTTCGGACAGAATTTTTCTAGGGTGCATAGAAAATACAAACAAGCAGAAGTCTTATTATGGGCTGCCTTTGTTCCTTATTGCCGGTGTGTCAAAGCCAAACTCTCCGCTGTTGCCGCTTCGTCCAAATCGTGTTTGCAGGAAAAACAAACATTTCAAAGGCAAAAAAGAATAAAACGGAAAGTGGGTTTTTCGAAAGGTGATGTCGCCAAAGGTAAGGTCTCTTCACAGAGGTATAATGCACAGGGGCCGGTTCATCCATTGACACACACACTCCAGAAACTGGGATTACTGGGAAAACTAAGATGGGGCATCACAGAGATGGGGCGTTTCTCATTTTCCAACTCTGTGCAGAATAACAAGACTCAAACCATGTGAACAGGACTCAGCTTGGATCTGGAGATGCGCTCCTCCTGGTCATTCTCATCCTCCCCACAAATTCTCCCTGCCAATTGTCCGTCAGGTACAATCCAGGTAACCCCTGGAAGCAGCACCAGGGCAACAAGGTCCATTTTACCTGGAGTGTCACAACAGAAAATCCTCCCCTCCCCAAATCAGGTGCACTGAGCCTGCATCCCACATGGAGGGTGTCCCCCCCCCCCGGCTCTCCTGATCTAACCAGCGCAGAACTAGCCTCTCTGTGTTCCTGCAAGCTTCCCACCCCAGGGCAGAGGATACCTTCAGAAGAATGTCAGCAGAACCTGCTGGATCAGGCCCAAAGCGGCCCATCTAGTCCAGCATCCTGTCCTCACAGGGGACAACTCAATGCCTCAACTGGGGAGCCCCCGAGCCAGGATCCGAGTGCAAGAGCTGCACTCTTCCCCCCCCCCCCGGTGGTTTTCAGCCACTGGTATTTGGAAGTATTTACCGCCTCCAACTGTGGAGACAGAAAACAGCTCTCTCCTCCTCCTCCATAAATTCGCCTCACCCTCTTTTGCAGCCATCCAAGTTGGTGGCCGCCATTGCCTCTTGTGGCAGGGAGTTCCGCAGTTTAACTGCGCTGCGTGAAGAAGGGCTTTCTTTTCTCCGTCCTGAATCCTCCAACATCGGGTGTCCACAAGTTCTAAACTGCAGCACTTTCTGTTCCGTTGGCTTCTCAACTCGGCTTAACTATAGTTCAGCTACGCGCTGCGTGAACCTTTTCCCCGTCCCGAATCTCCTAACGTTCGCCCACACCGGCTGGCGGGAGGGGGCAGGTGGGGGCCATAACGTTTCAGGTGAAGTGGGCAGGTCTAACGGCGGCCAGGCCACAGGGGGTGAGAAGGTCGTATTCTGAAGGGTTCTGTGTTATCGGAAAGGGGGCGAAGGCTGCAGAGCCCAGAGGTGGGTGGGCAGAGTCAGTTTTCGGACTGTCCGGAGGGGGGGTGGGAAGGAGAAAAGGCCCAGCCCCCGGCTCCAAGCTTGTTGATTTAAGCAGCCTTCCCCCTTTCTTTCTCCAGGAAAGGACTAGCCTGGGCTCCACCCCAATTTCCTGGCAGAGGCAATATTCAGTCTAATCCCCCCCCACCAGTGTTGGTTTTTCTGTAGCTTTCATGGGTGTTGATACAGACCTCTGGACAGATCCACAGGCAAACAAACAGCTCCTTGTCCATTGTGTCTCAGCCACAGCCCAGAGGCTCCTTGCTCTTGTGTGGGGACATTAACTTCAGTGGGTTTACTCGGAAGTAGGTGTGTTGTCAGCTGCAGCTCAGGAACTTGCTCCCCACTCCCCCCCCCCCGCATTTGCCAAGCTTGGGAACTTACAAGAAATTGAAAAAATGCCTTCAGAGCCCCCCATCAAAGAAGCGCTTAGGAAGGGGCAGCAACTATAGGGGGCCCTGGGGGCCTGGGCACCCACAAAACTTTGGTGCCACCGGAAGTCAGGTTCCAAGGCTGTGGGGCACATGACATCATGACCCCCATAACCTGGGGGCCAAGTCGGAGCTCCTGCGCTTAGGCGAGGGTCCCCCACCCCCCATTTATTCCAGACAAAGGGCTGCAGCTCAGTACCTGAGTCCTAGCAAAACACCCATTTTGGCACCCCAAAAACGAAGGGGGCCAGATGGCCAAATCCACGATAACTGTCAGGGAGTTGTGCATTAAGAAAGTGGGGTGCCCCTGGCTTCCCCTTTCCCAGAAGGGGCTTACGACTATACAGTTCCCCCCCCCAGATATGTTATTAGGAAGCAAAACATGCAGTCAGGGGGAGACCCCCCCCAGGGGAGTCTCTTCTTCAAGGCACAGCAAGTTACAATCCTGACTCTCGCAGATGGTGCCCACCCACGAAAAGCCCCATTGATGTGGCCCTAGTGCTGTCTGCTGTTCCTCCCCCAAATCCAGAACTGCCCCCCGCCCTCGTTCCGCGTGTGCTCCCCCTGCCCTTCCCCACAGCCCCCCCAGAGTCAGCCACTGTGCCTTGAACCCGCTGTCACAGGCATTTGTGAGAAGTTCAACACCAGAGGGAAACATAAACAAAGAGAAAACCTCTGCTTTACGGGTCGTTGTTACTTGGCTGATCTCCTCCCAGGGACGCTCTCACTGGTGGGGAACTGGTGGTACTGGTTGTACTGGTGGTGGCGGTGCTCCTGGCTGGCAGCCTCTGGCCTCAACCCAGGCGCTTTGGAGACAAAATCAGGACAATGGGGGGGGGGTTGATTCAGTCTGCCTTGGGGTGAGTGGGATGGAGAGCAAACAGTCCTCCTAGCTGACTATAAAAACACATAAAAGTTCCAAGGTCTGTGCTTCCATAAGACCAGGCATCCCCAAACCCGGCCCTCCAGATGTTTTGGGACTACACCTCCCATCATCCCTAGCTAACAAGACCAGTGGTCAGGGATGATGGGAATTGTAGTCCCAAAACATCTGGAGGGCCGAGTTTGGGGATGCCTGCATAAGACCAACCTCTCTCTCTCTCTCACTCACACACACAATTTCACCACTCTGCCATGGGATGAGGCCTTGGGGGCATGTAAGCTCCCCACTCCCCTCATATAGTTGATTGTACAGTTGGGGTGCCCCCCCAAGGGTCATCTAGTCCAACCCCCCACAATGCAGAAATCCTCGCCAAAGAATCCCTCCCAGGTGGCCACCCAACCTCAGCTTAAAAACCTCCAAGGAAGGAGAGTCCGCCACCTTCCCAGGGAGACGGTTCCACTGTCAAAACGGCTCATAATGTCTTCCAAGTTCTTCCAGATGTTGAGTCAGAATCGTCCTTCATGTAACTTGGAGCCCTTGGTTTGAGTCTTACAGTCCAGAGCAGGAGAAAGCAAGCTGGCTCCTATCTCCCTTCAGATGACCTCTCCTTCTTCTCTTCTCCAAGTTAAGCCTCCCCAGCTCCTTCAACCATTCCTCACAAGGCTTGGTTTCCAGACCTTTCATCGTCTTGCTTGCCCTTTTCTTAGCTCCTTCCAGCTTGTCAACATCCTTCTAAAATTCTGGTGCCCAGAACTGGACACAGGACTCCAGGTGGGGTCTGATCGAGGCAGAAGAGAGCAGCGCTAGGACTGACACCATCCTCTCTCTGCCAGAGGAACTCGGAGAATCTCCCATGCCTGAAGAGGAACACTTGAGTGAGTTGGGTCTGTTTAGGCTGGAGAAGAGGAGACTGAGGAGATATGGGAGCCATCCTCAAACATCTGAAGGGCTTGTTTCCAGATGCTTCAGAGGGGAGGACCAGAGCCAAGGGTCTTCCCCTCTGAAGGGAGATTCCCACTCAACATCAGGAAGAACTTTCTGACAGTGGAAGGGACTCCCTCAAAAGATGGCGGACTCTCCTTCCTTGGAAAGCAGAGGTTGGAGGGCTACCTGTCACGGACCCGTCCAGCGTTACAATTTGTCATTCTAATAGGAACTGCAGCTTATTGCTTCCCTGTCTCCACAAATTGTGACCTCTGGGGCTGGCAGTGGGGTGGTGAGTGAAGGGGGCACGAAGGAAGACACCAGGATCTCAGCAAGCAGAAGAGTGGCTGATTTCATGGGGTGGTGGCAAGGACAGCTCCCCCCCCCCCGGACCGCAAGGGACACTGGAAACCCAAGCCCAGCCTTGGCTTGCAGGACCTGAGCTCCGGAAGCCCTTGACCCAGGTAGGGACTCGCACCTGAGACGCCGGCATCGTGTTTCCTCAGCAACTGGTCATGAATATTCCATGCCGCGGAACTCGAGGCCTCTTCAGCCGGGAGACGAAAGAGGCCCCGGGAGAAACGAGGCCTGGAATATAAAACCAGGCGGAAACACTCGAAAGACCGATATTTTCCATCTCTCTGCAGGTGGGTCAGAGGGATCCGTTTGCTCCCGCGGCAGGAAGGGCTTCACGTGAGGCAGGTCTCAGGTTCTCTCCCCTCCATCCTCCCATCTCCCCCCCCCCCGCCAAAGAACCACCTTTATTGCCAGGTCCTGGCCTTGGAAGGAATCATGTGACACACGGCAAGGAGGAAGGATTTCTGCTCCCCTGCAAAGGGCACACAGAGGAGGGGCCTCTGTGCAATTCTGGGTATCAGGGGCAAAGCACCCATGCAAGCCTGCCCCCCCCCCGCCCCTGGAGAGCTGCATCACAGGCCTGCTTAAGTGCCCCCACCAGTGAAGGAGATTCAGCAGACAGGCCAGCCTCACAGCAGGGCCTTCTCAGCAATGGCCCCATGGTGACTAATAATAAGCTAAGCAAGCGAATTCAGTTCCTGAGGAGGAGCCTGCCTGCCTCTCCTCCCCTGAGCCCCACGGGGACACCTCCACTGCCAGACTCTGAGGGCTGGTCCACAGAGGCTCCTTCCTTGTGGTGATGGGGTCAAGGGAGCCCCAAGAGTGGCATCTCCACAGCTGGGAACCCCTTTGCCCCTAAGGAGGCAACCGCTGCCCAAGGTGGAACTTTTTAAAGGGGGGGCCTCCAGTCTCTCTGCAGAATCTTCTGAGGGCAACTTGACTGTTTGGCCGCCTCTGGTGGTCTTGAACCCACACTGATATCTCCCCTCTGTTGCTGACCCTGGCCTGGCCTGAGCCATCACCCCCTCCTCAGTGGCAGGACATTGGGACTTGGATTTTGACCGTTGTGGACAGCTGGCATCCATGTGTTTCGAGAGACAATGGAGTGCGCCTCCAAGGGTGAAGTCAAACGGCTGCATTAGCAGCACCGAAATGACCTCTCCGGGGCACAAGCGTCTGCCTTGTGTCTGGAAGTTCTGGGCTGCCCAGATGACAAGACCCCCCTCTCAGCCTCACTGGTGTGGTCCAAAGGAAAGCAGAGCAAGACACTGGGCACTGGTTTGGCTGCAGGAGTTGCTGGAAGGAGGCGTACAGGGAACCATCCAACCGTCTTAGGGACTCCACTCTGGATTTGTGTAGGGTTTACTCCTGAGTCTTTTCTCCCTCAAGGCAGCGGAGGTTTAGGGTTTTCCTTCTCCCTGAAGGGCTCCCTTCCCAGGGGGACGAGCCCCACCTGCCCCTCACTTCCCTCTACAGCAGGTGCAGAAACCGCCTTCTTGACCGCTGGAGCCCATTTTGATCTCATGGACCGACGATGGACAAACTACCCCCAGAGTGTGATGTCCCTCAGCAGAGGTATTTCCTCTCGCCTAACACCCCACTTTGATTATATGTGTGCACACACAGACACACACCCATAGACCCACTTTGTGGCGCTCTGACCTCAAAAGGCGTCTAGGAGATCCACTTTCCGTAAACAAACAAATAAATAGAGCTTTGCAGCTGGATTGGCCAAAGGGCTCCCGCCTGGCCCAGCATCCTGTCCTCAGGATGGCCAACCACCTGCCCCCACAGGAGCTCTCTCCCCCCCCCCACACACACACCCTTGCGATTCCTAGAAACTGCCCTTGCTCAGAGACTTTCGCTGTGTTATCTGATTCCGGCAGCAGAGGGAGAAGCACGAAACACGCAGCCTCTGAGGCCTGGAGTCATCCTTGGCCCCCTCCTCTTCCCTGAATCTGCCTGACCCTCTTTGGAAGCCACCGACCGCCGCTTCCTGCGGGAGGGAGTTCCGCAGTTTATCTGCGCGCCGCATGAAGAGGAGGAGCTGCCTCTTGTGTGTCCTGGCCAGGGCTATGCTGCGATAGGGCAGAGATATGTGCGAGGAGGACGTGGGAGAGGCACCCCCTCCACCTGTGCGGAGGAGGGGAAGCTGCGCTCCCCATACCCTTGGCGTGACCTCTGCCGCCACGCTCCCCACCCCCCGCCGGTGCTGCCCCACAATCAATCCCCATCGATCTTCATGGGGATTAATCAGGAACTGCCAAGACTGACGGGAATGGAAATTAACCAGGGGGGCCAATTAAAACGATCACCTCACCAGACTCCTCCCCCGCCCCCGCTTTCCCAGCATTGAACCAGTTCCATATAAAGCAGATGGTGTGCTGGGGGGGGGAGCAAGGAGCTTTGCAGCAACGCAGAGAGATCCTGATAGCCCTCCCCACCCCCACCCCAAAGATCTGACGTGGGTGGGGTGGGGGGGAGGCAGGGTGGGGGGTGGCAATGAGGCCCTGCTCCTCCTCCTCCATCTTTCCTGGCCGCCCTCCCTCCATCTCCCATCCCTCCCTCGCCCCCCCTCTGGGCTCCATCTGTGCCGATGAGCCCCCCCCCTTTCCCAAGTCACATGCCCAGCCCTATAAATAGCAGGCACGAAGAAAGGAAATGTAACACCACCCCTCCCCTGGAAGTGGGGCGGGAGGGGGAGAGAGAAAGCGGAGCGGGAGGGGGCACCTGAGAATTCAATGGGGATCCACGCCGCAGCCAAGCATCTCTGGGCGAGCCGGCTGTTCGTCGCCCCCTCCCCAGGCAAAGCACAGGCCCCCTGCTGGGAGGGGCTTCTCTCGGAGGAGATGGGAGGCGGTGGCCGGAAATGGACCCCCTCTTTCCCCGGACCATTCCCGGTAGGGGCACTAATTGGCAGAAGAGGGCAGAGCCAGGAGCGGCTCCCCCTCCCCGAGAGGTTTTGCAGTGGGGAAGTGATGGGGGCGTCGGACGCGTCTCCCTCCCAGCTCACTTCGACCGGGGGGGGGGGGACTCCCATCGCCAGCCGGGAAGAAGACAATGCCGGGAGGGTCCTGCAAGACTGGGGGTGGGGGAGAGAAATAGAAAAGGAAGTCCTAGCACAAGCCCCCTCCCTCTCAAAGATCAGGGCGGTTCCCAGCCCCCCCCCCGATCTGTTCTCCCCAGGCGACCCCCTTCGTGCACCTCCCCGCAAATCCTCCCTGAGCCCCCGAAGACCGATCTCCGCAAAATGTGTTGCCCTATAGAAACTCGTTCCCCCTCCCGGAATGAAAAAAGGACGCAGAGATTCTGGGCTGGTGGAGGTGAGCTGCCCCCCAACCCACTCCGCAGTACCTGCTGCGCGCAAGGAGAGAACGAGAGCCGGGCAGACGCCGGGAACCGAGGCTGGGTCGGTGGGTCTTCCTCCTCCTCTTCTTCCTCGGTCCCTTTTCGCCCAGGCTGCGCGCGGAGAGCCCTCCTCCGCCTCCCCCTATAAAGATGGAGAGAAGCCCCGCCCACCGCCGGGAAGCCCCGCCCTCTCCTGGCCTCCGGGGCGGCGGGGGGTTCATCACTCCGGCGCGGTGGGGGGGGGCTCCCTCCCTCCTCCCGACGTCAGAGACGAGGATAGAGGAGGAGAAAGTGGGGAGAGAGGGCACTTGGGGACAAGGGCGCAGGGCGGGGGGAGGACCCAGAATGGAGACGGTGCTCACGACCCCCTTCCCGCCCCCCAACACGCTCCCGCGCCGGCTTCGATGGATAAACGGCGCCCCCACCCCCGAGTTAGGCAAGGCAGCGCCGGGGACAGAAGACCCACCCACGGCACCTGTTATGCGCCCCCCCCATCCAGAGCGCACCTGGCAGGTCCCCCAACAACAACGAGCACGCGCGCGCGCGCTGCCAGGCTCACGAGCCGCGAAGGAATCGCGGGACTGTAGAGTTGGAAGGGACCCCCAGGGGTCATCCAGACCAACCCCCGCTTTGGACTGCCCACCGAGCCCCTACGGGTGCGAGAGCGCTCCTCGGCGCTTGCACAGTCCAGCGAGGGCGCCCAGACCTCGAGGCTCCTGGTAGCCAGTGCGTGGAGGGAGGGGGACAGGGAGACGTCTCAGACCCAGCAGCTGAAAACTCACTCTGTTCCCTGTCCGCTCTGCTTTTCCTGCAGAGGGCCTTCTCGGTGGTGGCGCCCTCCCTTCAGATGTCAAATAGAACAACAACTACCAGACCTTTAGAAGACATCTGAAGGCAGCCCTCTTTAGGGAGGCTTTTAATGTTTAATATATTATTGCATTTTAATGTTCTGTTGGAAGCCGCCCAGAGTGGCTGGGGAAACCCAGCCAGATGGGCGGGGTATAAATAATAAATTATTATTATTATTTTACATTAAAAGTGAGGTTCGGCTGGCGCCTTCATTGTACAACCTTTAGGCGCCAGGCGAAAGAGTTCCTCTTCATCCAAGCCTTTGACATCCCTTTTAAATGGGGGGGGTTTGAAGGGGGGCATTGTATTTTGTATGTTTTTTATCTTGCATTCTTATGTTGTAAACCGCCCTGAGATCTGTGGAGGGAGGGCGGTATACAAATTGAACAAATTAAAAATTTCAAACCGTCAGCCTTAGACAAACTCGGGGGAGGTGAGCTGCAAGACTCGAAACCCGCAGATCCGAAGGAAGCCCAGCGCCCTCCCAGGTGACGGGCAGGTTCACACGCGCGCGTTTCTGCACGCGCGCGCACCCTCCCATGCAGGACCGTGAAGGGGACCTGCGCTGCCTGGCGCGGTGCGTTGGCCGAAGGCATCACCCGCAAGCGCGCGCCCCCCGCGAGCAACTTCCAGACCAGCCGCCAGGGGCGCCCCTTTCCCGACCAGCATGGAGATGCCCCTTCTCCAGCCAGCACCACGCGGGACCCCCGGGTGACTGGGGATTCCTAGACCTCCTTTCTTCTTCCTCTTCCTCTTCCACTCCTCTCCCCTCCGCTTCTGCCTTTCCCTGTCTCCTTGAGCCTGATTCCGCCCCCACCTGGCATCTCCATTTCTCCACGGGCTCTTATTTCCTCTCTTTTTTCCTGCTCTTCTTTCCTCACTCGATGACTTTGGCCCTTTGTCGTGCCTTCTTTCTTTCTTTCTTTCTTTCTTTCTTTCTTTCTTTCTTTCTTTCTTTCTTTCTTTCTTTCTTTCTTTCTTTCTTTCCTTCCTTCCTTCCTTCCTTCCTTCCTTCCTTCCCGGTCACTGTCACATGGCAGGGGTTGGACTAGATGGCCCTTGGGGGTCCCTTCCCTCTCCGCCTCGAGACTTGCTCTCCTTCAGAGTCTGTTTTTTACGCATCCACGTTCCCTCTTCCCTCTCCGGCTCCTGTTCCCCCCACGGTCCGCGAGCAGGTGCCCCTTCCGGGAAGGCCCCAACCAAGACCTCTTCTTTATCTGCTCAGTGAAAGCAGATTTTAGCGTGGATAAAAAAGGTGGTTTATAAATATACAACCTTTAATAACTATATAAAAGTATGAAATTAATAAAGGCATCCACACAGAACATTCATAGGGGAATCACAGCTATATTATAATCCTACACTATATACAAAGTCAGAACAGTTTCTTTCGAGCTCTTTTGGATGCAGACTTTATCAATTATTTCATTAAATTCAGTTTATCAATTTCTATGCAGAGAAGGCTTAGATCAGAAAACTGATCTTGAGGAGGCCGCAGATCTTTCTTTCTTTCTTTTTAATCCTTTTAAAATCTGCTTCAAAACGGTCTGCCACCAGCACACGAGAACAATATGTCAATTCCACATTTGGAAACGCCACCCGAATTTTCTCCAGGAATATTATTTGATACATATATTGGTGGCTGAAATGTTCTTTCTCAAGGTGAGCTTGTTTGACGTGCAGGCGGAAGTGCAAAAGTTCATCGTCTAGACCAGTGATGGCTAACCTTGACACCCCAGATGTTTTGGAACTACAACTCCCATAATCCCTAGCTAACAGGATCAGTGGTCAGGGATGATGGGAGTTGTAGTCCCAAAACATTTTGGAGTGTCAAGGTTAGCCATCACTGGTCTAGACTAAGGTCAACATCCTTTGGATATTCTTGCATTAACATATTGACGCCATTGTGAATCCGATCCTTGGTGGCTCGCAGGTTCACCAAAAATGAAAAATTGCCAGTTTCACTCCTGCACACCGTTGCACGCCAATTCTGTCTCGGTTGGCTACAAGGGCATCCATGATCTTACCCTAAACTTGCCTCTTGGAGAAAGTTCGTCTGAGGCTTTAAAGCTTGTCTCAGCAGTCTTCTGTTTTGTTTTTTCGTACTCTCTGCCTTCTTTTGACAGTTTTGATCCGGTAGAGTAAAATGTCGCTTGCTGTTCAACTTCATCAAAATTAGCACGAGTGTTTGATACGAACTGCGAGAGTGAGCTGTAAATATTTGCACATGTGCTCAGTGAAATTTGCAAAATAAGGGCCTTGCTAACTTTATGAAATGTGAAGCATGGAAATGAATTCAAATTCTTCCATTTATTTATTTTTTTGCAGAAGATTTTCCGCCTGTCATCTACCGGTAGTAGCTCCTTTTTCAATTTCATCACAGTAAATATGCTTGAGGGCTTCAGCAATAATAGAAACCATACAATTGCAGAGTTGGCGTGAGCCTCCCATCTTGTGTCTGATTAAATGTTTAGGAACTTATAACTCAACAAGCAACTCCCCCTCCCCCAGCGCTGCCCGTATTTCTGTAGAAGCTGAGAAAAAACAATAAAGCTCATGTATTGTTGCAAATCAATCAATCAATCAATCAATCAATCACTGCATCCAGGCATGGGTCAACTGCGGTTGGTCCAGCTAGATTTAGGGGGGTTGTCCAGAACATGGAATAAACTTTGCTAGCTTGTTCCTTTCCAGATTTTTTTTTGTTGAATGCCGTTATATTTTGCAGTCATATGATGGTAGTCTATCTACATTTACTGAAATCTATTTCAAGTTCACTGAAGTAATATTAGCTCAGCCATACTTCCACTGGTGTGATCTTTCAGCTCGATGAAACTGAGAAAGCATTCCATCACGAGGAGAAACACATCTAACAATGGCAGGAAGTTGATCGATATCGAAAACATCAGGGGTTGAATCGACGGATAAGCTAAAACTGCCTGTCGGGTACCTCCCTCGGGTGGGGGGTCGTTTTGCCTTGGTCAGACGACCCCACCTAGAGTCCTGTGTCCAGTTCTGGGCACCACATTTTAAGAAGGATATTGACAAGCTGGGAGGTGGACAGAGGAGGGAGACCAATGGTCTGGAAACCAAGCCTGATGAGGAACGGTTGAAGGAGCTGGGTATGTTTAGCCCAGGAAAGAGGAGACTGAGAGGAGATATGGTAGCCATCTTCAGGTATTTCAAGGGTTGCCCCATGGAAGAGGGAGCAAACTTGTTTTTTTCCTGCTTGGGGGGGGGGGGCGGAGGACCAGAACCAATGGAGTCAAAGTACAAGAAATGAGACGTGAGAGCTGTTCGACGGTGGAACAGACTTCCACGAGAGGCGATGGACTCTCCTTCCTTGGAGGTTGGATGGCCATCTGTCATGTATGATCTAGTTGAGATTCCTGCATGGAAGCGGGTTGGACTAGATGACCCTAGGGGTCCCTTCCAACTCCACAATTCTCTTACTCTCTCTGCCTCTTGCCGCCTCAAGGAAGGAGAGCACAGCTCCGGAGGAGGAGGAGGAGGAGGAGGAGGAGGAGGAGGAGGAGGAGAGAGGCTGGGCAGCCTCAGGAAGAGAAGCGCCGCCGAGGAGACGCCGCCTTGCAAGGGCCTGCCCGGAGCGCCTGGTATGGCTGACCTCGTGGCGCAACGGTAGCGCGTCTGACTCCAGATCAGAAGGCTGCGTGTTCGAATCACGTCGGGGTCAAGAGCAGCGGGCGCCCAGCGGGGGCTCCTTTTGCGCGGCTGCGGGGTGGGACACGTGGCAAGGGGATGCTCCTTTTCAGCCCGGAAGCGCGAGCACTGCCTGCGCGGGAGAGGAGGGCGTCTCTGCACATGCTCAGAGGCACTCCTTCTCCTCTGCTAGGTTGCAACCTTGCGGAGCTGAGAAGGAACAGAACGCCCACCTACCTACCCCTCTTCTACCCCGCAGGGGCTTTGACTCCCAGACCCTGCCCTGCGTGTGGTGTGCCCCCCCCCCCGGTTGGAGGTTGGCAACTGACTGGAGGTTGGGTGCTGGCAGCCGGCGCGCCCCCCCACCCCCTCTCCCTGTGGGTGGCCCCTTGACCAACTCTTGGCAGGCGATGGCAGCAGGCAGGTCATTAGCGGAGAGGGAGGGGGGAGAACATTCCTCTCCCCCCCCCTGCGCGCCCACAAAGCATCCATCCACGACAAGCGCCCCATTGAATCATCACGTGTGGCCTGGCACGGGTTGTGCGGGGTGCCACTCCGGGCTCCCCCTCCCCGGATCGACCCAAAGCGACGCTTCTCCCGCTCGTTAAAATGAAGCAACGGAGTGGAAGGAGGACGGGGTGGGGGGCTGGCAAGGGAGGGTTTGGGGTGCGCGGGAGTGGGAACATCAATTAACCTAGCGAGCAGCATCCTCCCCTCGCAGCCCCGCGGCGAATCACAGAATCACAGAGCTGGAAGGGGCCCCCAAGGGTCATCTATCCCAACCCCCTGCAGTACAGGGATCGCAGCTAAAGGATCCCTTTGACATTGCTCCCCGGCAAAGCAAAAGGCAAGCCGGGGGTGTATGGGGGGAGGGGAGGGGAGGTCTGGCATTTCCCCTTAATCCCTCCAATGCACCCAATATTCCGATTGGAGCCTCATCGGGGCACGCGCTCCTTTTCAAATCTCATCTGTTGCTTATTTTGGAGCTGGATTTGGAGCCGGGGAAGGGGTCGTATTGCTGCGGGCGCTCATCTCCCTCTCGCCTCTGCAGCCCCCTACCGCCACCCCGCCTCTTCGTTCGTCGTTGTTGTTGGACCCCCCGGAAAACATCCTCTCTCTCTCTCTCTCTCTAGAACTGGCATTTCTGTGCAAAACAAAGCATCAACCCAAAAAGTACTCCAGTCCGGGATTTCGTTCTTCCGCCTTCCGTTCCGTCCGAATACGATCCGTGCCGGGTCTTGCGGCTCTCTCTCCGCCCGCCGCCCTTGCAATGAACAGCTCCGGCCGCCGAAAGAGAAGGCAACGCGCGGCGCCGTGGCTTAGTTGGTTAAAGCGCCTGTCTAGTAAACAGGAGATCCTGGGTTCGAATCCCAGCGGTGCCTGATGCTGTCGTTGATTGAGAGGAAGCGCCTAATTTTCCACCCGGAGCAAAGCAGCCTCGCCTCTTTTAACCGCATCATCTCGCTTTTGCACGCCGGGAAAGGAAGGCGGCTCTCGTATCCTAACCCTCCAGAAATCCTGCGCAGAGACTGAGCGCCTCCTGCAAGACGGGCCGAGAGTGCGCGCAGCTCGGGCTTGGATGTGCGTGGCAGGGCTGCACAATGCAGCTCACCACCACAATACACGTGTCCCCCCGTTCACACACACTTTCCACCCATATCGGCGCCCTTGTGCATGCATCGCGGGTTAGGGGCTCCATGTGGGTCTCGTCCCAGCCACTGAACCAAAGCAATCGTTCAGGCAAGGTGCAAGCTCGGAAGGGGATTGCTTCGGGTCATGCACAGAGTGCACACGACGCGCACGGATGGGCAAAGGGGAATGCTGAACCGGAGACCCGAGGCTCCTCCTGGCACCCCCACCCCCACCCCCGTTGCCCACCCATATCTACGTCCCCTATCCTGTATACCAGGGGTGGCCAAGTTCCAATAGAATGCGATCTACTCACAGAGTTAAAAACTGGCAGTGATCTACCCCCTTTTGGGGGTTCAGGTCAAAGTTATTGAGCTTCTTTAGGGAAGAGGAAAGCGACACTGAGCTTTTTTTTAGGAAGGAAAGCCCTATTTTTGGTGGTTCAGGTCATTCTAGGGGTGCAGGGCAAAGATGTTTAGCTTTTTTTTAGGGGAGCCAAAGTTTTTTAGCTTCTTTGGGGGGAAGCCACTGATCTACCAGTGATCTACCACAGACGCCCAGTGATCTACCGGTAGATCACGATCCAGGAGTATAGCATCTAGATCAAGGGAAGTAATAGTACCACTGTATTCCGCTCTGGTCAGACCTCACCTGGAATACTGTGTCCAGTTCTGGGCACCACAGTTCAAGAAGGATATTGACAAGCTGGAACGTGTCCAGAGGAGGGCAACCAAAATGGTCAAAGGCCTGGAAACGATGCCTTATGAGGAACGGCTTAGGGAGCTGGGTATGTTTAGCCTGGAGAAGAGAAGGTTCAGGGGTGATATGATAGCCATGTTCAAATATATAAAAGGATGTCCTATAGAGGAGGGAGAAAGGTTGTTTTCTGCTGCTCCAGAGAAGCGGACACGGAGCAGTGGATTCAAACTACAAGAAAGAAGATTCCACCTAAACATTAGGAAGAACTTCCTGACAGTAAGAGCTGTTCGACAGTGGGATTTGCTGCCAAGGAGTGTGGTGGAGTCTCCTTCTTTGGAGGTCTTGAAGCAGAGGCTTGACAGCCACCTGTCAGGAATGCTTGGATGGTGTTTCCTGCTTGGCAGGGGGTTGGACTGGATGGCCCTTGGGGTCTCTTCCAACTCTAGGATTCTAGGATTCTATGATTCTACCTGTTGGACATGCCTGCTGTATACGATCCCCACCAACGCAGAGCTTTTTCCCTTCCAAGATTTGACGTCACGCCACCTGCGACCCTGCAAGGAAGATCCCCGCAAATTCCACACCCGGAAAAGCGTCGTCTTTGCTGTGGCACAAGGCAGGTGGAAAGTATTGCACGTGCTTTCTTTCACTGCGCCTTTCACACGGCAAATATCTAAACCCCGTGCAGAAAGAAAAAGGTCGAATTGCTCTGACTTCTCCGCGGTTTCCTTTCTACGGAACAGCCATAGGCAAAAGTATAAAGGTAGCAGAATTTCTGAGAGATGCTATGATGAAACTATGTCGCTATAAACGGATAGACACTTTTAAACCTTATTGTGCTTGCCTTAGTTTTACCTTAAAATATATCGTTTTATGGTTTTCCCAGTATTAATGTACGGAAGTGGGAGCTGGACCATAAAGGCGGCTGAACGGCGAAGAATTGATGCTTTTGAATTATGGTGCTGGAGGAGACTCTTGAGAGTCTCATGGACTGCAAGAAGATCAAACCTCTCCATTCTGAAGGAAATCAGCCCTGAATGCTCACTGGAAGGACAGATCCTGAAGCTGAGGCTCCAGTACTTTGGCCACCTCGTGAGAAGAGAAGACTCCCTAGAAAAGACCCTGATGTTGGGAAAGATGGAGGGCACAAGGAGAAGGGGACGACAGAGGATGAGATGGTTGGACAGTGTTCTCGAAGCTACTAACATGAGTTTGGCCAAACTGCGAGAGGCAGTGAAGGATAGGCGTGCCTGGCGTGCTCTGGTCCAGGGGGTCACGAAGAGTCGGACACGACTGAACGACTGAACAACAACAATATCGTTTTATAAACAGACTCCAACTGATTTGTAAAAATGTTACATGGAAAACATATTAGACAGACATTACACATACCTTTGTAAATCAAGAAAATGTTTAATAAAAAATATTTTTTAAAAATAAAATAAACAGACTCCAGTTTTATGCTTTGACTTATATACTTTTGTACTCTGTCTGCATCCCAGTTAGGGAGATTGATTGATTATTGGAAATGGTCTGCGCAGATGGGGATGGGGAGGGAACAAAGTCTCCCGTGTGTCTCCCCCCAACCACAACCTTGTGTCCCCTGGTGCTGCTTCGGGTCAAGTCTGGGTCCCTCTAGGTGATGAGGAGCTGCTGGGAGGCCGGGAGGCCGCAGGATTCTTTATGGGCATCGAAGAGCTCCTTCAGGGCCTCGACGTAGAGAGCGTGGAAGCTGTTCACCTCGTCCTCAGTGGGGCGCGGGCGGAGCGGGACCGGGATAGGCTTCCCCACTGCAGGAAGGAGAGGAAGAGTGGACGGTTGGGGGGGGGCTGTTCTGCCCCTCGCCCCCACCCCATGGCAGCCAGGGCCTCCCCACCCCAGCAGCCTTTGCATCCTGGCCTTGGGGTGGATTAAGTACAGGAATGGAGGGGACCCCCAAGGGTCATCCAGCCCAACCCCCTGCAATGCAGGAATCCCTGATTGGTGGCCAACCAACCTCTGCTTAGTAACCTCCAAGGAAGGGGAGAAGGAAGTCGGGGTGTGTGTGTGTGTGTGTGTGTGTGTGCACGCGATTGCAGCTCCCTCCATAGCAAGCCCCATAAAACGAGGCGGCGCGTTTGATTCTTGCATCGCAGAGGGGTTGGGCTAGATGACCCTTGGGGGCCCCATGCAACTCCACAGGTCTCCGATTCAGTTCTAGGAGGGGGCGAGAGAGAGGCACGCCAGAACCTGCCGCTTAGTATGATGCTGAAGGGGGAGCCTGCTGGGTCCTTACCCACCACCGTGATGGGGGCAGCCATGGGCAGGAGCCCCCAGGAGCGGCTGGAGAAGAGGCCCCTCCCGCTGAAGAGGCAAGGGGCGAAGCCGATCAGCTGCTTGAAGCCGAGCTGGAAGCGGCGAGCGAAGCTGCCCTCAGGGAACCGGATCTGAAGGAAAATGTCGTTCTCCCCGAAGGTGTAAACGGGCACCAGGTCAGCCCTGCGAGGAGGAAGAGGAGGAAGAAGGAACGTCGGGTCAGGGAGAGCATTGCTGACCTGGGCCCAACACCCCCCGGACACCCCCTTGCCCCCTTGGTGCCCCTACCCGTGTTGCAGCGCCAGGCGCACGAAGCCCCTCCTCCCGTGAAGGCGGACGCGCTGCTCTCCAGGGGCACAGTCCAGCGACTCGGCCGCGCCCCCCACCACGATGACCACCGCGTGCCCGGGGGGCCCGCTCAGGAGGAAGTCCAGGGACCTTTTGTTGACCGGGACACTCCCTGGAAGTGGGAGAAAGCAAAGGGGCTTGTGGGTGTGAAACATCTCCAGGGACTCCCTACTTTCCAGGGGTTGGTCTAGACTAGAGGACCCCCGCGGTTCTCCTCCAACTCTGAAATTCTGCGAGTCGATTAAAGGGCAAAAAGGTTACTGGCAAAAGATCAGCACGTCTGGAAGCGGTTGAAGGATGGGTGGCGGCAAACAGATTGAGGATGAATCCTGACAAGACAGAAGTAGGCCTACTGTTCTTGGGGGACAGGGGGCGGGCAGGTGTGAGGGACTCCCTGGTCCTGAATGCGGAAACTGTGGCCCTGAAGGACCAGGTGCGCAGCCTGGGAGTCATTTTGGACTCACAGCTGCCCATGGAAAATAAAAAATTCCTTCCAGTAGCACCTTAGAGACCAACTAAGTTTGTTCTTGGTATGAGCTTTCGTGTGCATGCACACTTCTTCAGATACGTGCATGCACACTTCTTCACTTCTTATCTGAAGAAGTGTGCATGCACACGAAAGCTCATACCAAGAACAAACTTAGTTGGTCTCTAAGGTGCTACTGGAAGGAATTTTTTATTTTGTTTTGACTATGACAGACCAACACGGCTATCTACCTGTAGCTGTCCATGGAGACACAGGTCAATAATGTGTATTATTTGCGCAAACGACCCTTTTCATTTGCATAGGGGGCAAATAATTGCAGGAAAAACAGACATTCTTGCTGAGGAATTCTATTCCCAGGGGCTCTGGGGGGCATTCCTGAGACTGGGGTGGTTTCTCCCATTTGATGGGCCAGCCAGGGTTCTTGAAGATGCTCCTTAGGGGAGGGGCCACCCCACCCCCACCCGCTAGAAGCGCAAGACCCGCTGGGGACTCCATGTGTCATGTTCCTAAGGACTTCCCGCCCCCCTCTTCCTTCTCCATTCCTCGCCCCGTTGGCCTCACCGAAGCTCATCATGTAGTCTCGGTAGACGGGCAGGTAATACAGCCCTGCGAGGACGGCCAGGCTGGGACTGAGGCCAGGGAAGGTGCGGGAGAAGCCTGTGGCCTCGGTGCAGAAGGCGGAAAAGGCCCCCGCGCAGATGATCCCGTGGGGGTGGGAGCCCAGGACGTAGTTCCGTGTCGGGGGCAGCTCGGCCGTCTTCACCAGCTGCAAAGGCAAGAGGGGCGAGTCCGTTGGCATTTGGACCCCCACCCGAAGGTCACATTCACAGGCAGTGCGCAGATTCCATGGCCTTTGACGGCCGCCACCTCCTGCTTCTCCGTTATCTGGTCTCCAGGAGTTCCAGGGACTCCTGGCATCCTTCGGAGGAAGGTAGCCCCTCCGTCGCCCTGCCAGCCCCTTTCTCATACCTTGATGGGGAAATAATCCCGGTGGAGCTCCCAGACTCTCCAGCGCCTCATCCAGTCGATGCGGCGCCCACCTGAGAAGGAAGGCAAGGGTTCAGGCAGGGGGCGGAATCAGAGAAGTGTGGGGTTGGAAGGGGACCCCCAGGGGCCATCCAGCCCAACCCCCTGCAATGCAGGAATCACAGCTGAGGAATCCCTGGCAGATGACCACCCGACCTCTGCTTAAAAACCTCCAATGAAGGAGAACCTGCCCCCTTCCGAGGGAGTCCGCTCCACTGAGGAACACCCCTAACCTTCAAAAAGTACTTCCTGATGTGGAATTGGAATCTCCTTTCTTGCCATGTGAAGTCATGAGTTCAGATCCTGCTCTCTGGAGCCGCAGGTGAAGCTAGCTCCACCTTCCATGTGTCAGGCCTTTGGTGGTTCTGTGGGGCCCTTGAGGGAAGGAGGTCTGCCTGAGGAAGGGGGCAGGCTCTCCTTTTTATGTATTTATAAATACATAAATAAATGCAGCTGATTTTTCTGCCCTCCATACACACACACACACACACACACACAGAGAGAGAGAGAGAGAGAGAGAGAGAGAGAGAGAGAGAGAGAGAGAGAGAACCCTTCTGCCATTGGGTCTTTTATTGGAAGCTGTCTTGGAAAATAGATAACAGTAAATAGCAGTGATAAAAACAGGTTTGGGATGGTCGCAAGCTGCCCCAGGGGAAGGGGGTGACCTGGAGGAGGAGGGGCAGGGCGAGACAGCAGCTCAAGCTGTGTGGGTCTGCGTGTGGGGCTCAGCACCCTTCTCAGACACGGAGAGGCGCCTTTCACCTGGCCTCCGGGTAGGGTTGGGGGGATTCGAACTCACCTCTCTCTGGCGTATCCCAGTCGAACATCCACCAGGCGAAATACAGGACGCTGATAGACCAGTACGAGGTGAAGAGCAGGTAGACCAGGAGAACGGAGAAGAAGGCACCTGGGGGGGGGGAGGCAGGAAGGTGAGGGGCCGGCCGGCCTCCATGGTTGTGGGGAGTTGTCTCCATGGGTCCATCTAGGGCAGGGGGGACGCTGGTCCACCTCGATCTATACTTCCCATCTGCCCCTCTCTCCCACTCACCCCAGTTCCCAACTTACCAAAGAAGAGGAAGGTGAGGACCCATTGGAAGACGCTAAGGACCTCCAGGTGCTTCTGCAAAGCCATCTTCTGACCCTCGGTCGCAGGAAGAGGAAAAGGAAGAGGTCCTGGGGAGAAAATCCACAGGGGGGAAGGAGTTGGGGGGCTGGCTCTGCAGCAGGACTCCAGCCAGGAGGTGCCCCTGCCTCGGCAGAAGGGAGAGCGTTAAGACGCAGGTGTGCTCAGCACAGGTGGCCTCCGACCTGCATCCCAAAGCCCACCTGCTCCCCGTCAGCCATGCCCTCGGGAAGGGGAGCAGCATTTGGGCAGGAGGAGGAGGAGGAGGAGGAAGGAACCTCACTTGTCCAGGAGAAGATGTTGTCCTGCCCGCGGCTGCAATGCACACGTCTCTCTCTGCCGCCTGCTGCACTTTGGTCCCCAGGACGCTGCTGTCACCCAGGTGAGGCAAAGGGGACCTGGGTGCGCTCTCCTCCAGGCTCCAGGGAGCGTAAAAGGGTCAAGCCCAGAGGCTCCCAAACTGTGCATGTCTAGAGGCACCTTCAGGGAAGTTTTAAATATTTAACACTGTATTGTTTTTAGCACTTGATTGGGAGCCGCCCAGAGTGGCTGAGGAAACTCAGCCAGATGGGCGGGGTACAAACAATATATTATTATTATTATTATTATTATTATTATTATTATTATTATTATTATTATTATTGACTCCCAGCCAGGGCACTAGAGCCAATCTCTCTGGTGCACGGAAGCCCTCAAACGGCAGCAAGTGGTGAGAAGAAGCCAGAGGGGAGGGGGAGGATGCCCCTGCCAGCCCCATAGCCATGGGGTGGGTGGAGGGAGACCAGGAGCCCCAGGGCTCTACCCTCAGTAACCAGCAGCCGCCAGGCTGGCCCTCGGCTCCTTCCCCTTGGCCCTCATCCCAGGGCCGCCCTGCCCTCTCAGCCCATGAGACAAAGGTTTTGGTGCCAGGATCGATTGGCCCGTCTGCCTTCTGCAAGCTGCCTCAGACGGAGACCTTTGGCCCTTCTGCCTTGTGACTGGCAGCAGCGTCATCCGTGCCTCTCCAGGGAGGAATTCCCTGCCTCACCTGGAGATGCTGCCCTTGGGGGATGGAACCTGGGCCCTTCTGCCTGCCAGGCAGGTGCTCTAACCTGCTACGGTCCTTCGGCAGCCGTAAGCCCAGGGGGAGGGCTGGCTGGGCAGATTTATGGGCCCCTAGATGACAGTGGGGCTGGAGGAACTTTGAGGGTCCCTTTCAACTCTGCAATTATGTTGTTCTATTATTCGTTGTGGGTGTGCTGTGGCGCTGTGGGTTAAACCACAGAGCCCAGGGCTTGCTGATCAGAAGGTCGGCGGTTCGAATCCCCGTGACGGGGTGAGCTCCCGTTGCTCGGTCCCTGCTCCTGCCAACCTAGCAGTTTGAAAGCACGTCAAAGTGCAAGTAGATAAATAGGAACCGCTCTGGCGGGAAGGTAAACAGCATTTCTGTGCGCTGCTCTGGTTCGCCAGAAGCGGCTAAGTCATGCTGGCCACATGACCTGGAAGCTATATGCCGACTCCCTCGGCCAATAAAGCGAGATGAGCGCCGCAACCCCAGAGTCGGACACGACTGGACCTAATGGTCAGGGGTCCCTTTACCTTTACCTATTATTCGTTCTGTCATTGGAAGCATTTCTGTCTGCCCACTGGAACAATCTCCCCTCCCCTCCTCCTGCATGTTATTCTGGGGGTTCCCCTGACATCCTGGAGTAGATTTGGGGGGGGTTCCCATTATGCCAGCAGGAGTCCCTGCACTGGCTTCTGCAAGCACTCCAGATTAGCTGAACCCAGGTGGTTGGCACCCGTCTGTCTGGGGAGACAATGGAGGAGGGCGCCTTTGAGGGATAGGTCAAACTCTAGGAAGTTTACAGCGCCTGCTGTGGCTCTAGAGACCGATGCAGGAGAGAGATGTTTTGTTGCAGCCGGGGCAGGTGAAGGCGTCTGGTTGTGCTGCTGCAGATGCGCTATGGCGTTTCTTCTTTCTGCTCCCCAAAGCAGTCATTCCTCCTCTGGTCACTGTCTGTCTCCAGGCACCACTGTTGCCTGCAAGGGTTTTGCACCTGGCAGGGTTGAGATGATTGCCAGCCTTCATGGTGCCGTTTGCAGACATCTTTGTAATTCAGAGTTGGTCCCATTCCATCATCATCATGATAATGATTAATAAATTAATCTCCTTCCATGCACGTGATTCAAGGAGATGCACAAAATTCAATAAAATGCAGCTCAGAACCAGTCTAAAAACACATACATTTTTTAAAACAGTACAAAGTTGACAGAGCAGAGTGCGGCAGAGACCATGACGCTCATTGGAGAGTCATAAAAAAGACAGAAGAGTTGGAAGGGACCCCGAAGGGTCATCCAGCCCAACCCCTTTGGTTGGCATCTGTTCGCCTGGCGTAACAATGGAGTGTGCTTCCCGGGGTGAAGTGAAAGAACTGTGTTAGCAGCACCGAACTGGCCTCTCTGGGGCGCAAGCCTGGGAAGTGTGTCTGGAGATCCTGGGCTGCCCAGATGACAAGACCCCCCCCCCCCGGCCTCACTGCAATGCAGTTAATGAAGCTTTTGTGACACAGTAGCTCTAGGAAAGAAAGAGTGCCTCTGAGCAGGTGAAGAGTCCTCTGAGGATCCGCAGTTGCAGCTGTCTTCCTTTCAAAGGGACCAAGCGCAGCTCCTCCTGGTGGCCTCTAGGTGCCCCTGGAAGAAAGACAGGATGAGAAGCCACTGGGATTTCTGAAGCACCCTGTGGGTGGGGGTGCTGGGTGCAGTTCAAAGGTTGCCGCCTCCGCCTCCTCCTCCTGCCAGGCAAGGCAGAGAGATCCAAGCTGACCTGACCCGGGAGGGGGCAAAGGTAGAAATGACGCAAACCTTTTTCTGGTAATGACATTGTTTGCTACCTCAGGGCAGGAAAACCCTCTCCCTATTTTTGAGGGATAAGGGGAGAGCTTTGTGCCCTCCGTGGAGCCTGGAAGGGGCTAACCACCAAGACTTGCTCTTTTTAGCCAGATCTCAGTTGAAGGCCCTCCCTCCACATCGAATTGTAAAATTATAGAGTTGGGAGGGGCCCCTAGGGCTATCTAGTCCAACCCCGCTCCCCTCCCCAAACCAGGTGCACACGAACATAAGTTCAACCCCCTACACATACACAGGTGCATTCACAACATTATGCCAAAATAAGGCGAGAAACCTCAATTTTCCTTAGAATCATAGAATCCTAGAGTTGGAAGAGACCCCAAGGGCCATCCAGTCCAACCCCCTGCCAAGCAGGAAACACCATCCAAGCATTCCTGACAGGTGGCTGTCAAGCCTCTGCTTAAAGACCTCCAAAGAAGGAGACTCCACCACACTCCTTGGCAGCAAATTCCACTGTCAAACAGCTCTTACTGTCAGGAAGTTCTTCCTAATGTTTAGGTGGAATCTTCTTTCTTGTAGTTTGAATCCATTGCTCCGTGTCCACTTCTCTGGAGCAGCAGAAAACAACCTTTCTCCCTCCTCTATATGACATCCTTTTATATATTTGAACATGGCTATCATATCACCCCTGAACCTTCTCTTCTCCAGGCTAAACATACCCAGCTCCCTAAGCCGTTCCTCATAAGGCATCGTTTCCAGGCCTTGGACCATTTTGGTTGCCCTCCTCTGGACACGTTCCAGCTTGTCAGTATCCTTCTTGAACTGTGGTGCCCAGAACTGGACACAGTATTCCAGGTGAGGTCTGACCAGAGCGGAATACAGTGGTACTATTCCTTCCCTTGATCTAGATGCTATACTCCTATGGATGCAGCCCAGAATTGCATTGGCTTTTTGAGCTGCTGCATCACACTGTTGACTCATGTCAAGTTTGTGGTCTACCAAGACTCCTAGATCCTTTTCACTTGTACTGCTCTCAAGCCAGGTGTCACCCATCCTGTATTTGTGCCTTTCATTTTTTTTTGCCCAAGTGTAGTACTTTACATTTCTCCCTTGTAACCTGAAAACTGACCAATCAGGAGCCACTTCGTTTGACAGCCACCCCAATCAATCAATAACCTTTATTAGGCATAACAGCCACCCAATCAGATACAGCGCTGGCAGCCCCTCAAACTTTAAATCCCCTTAATGGACAATGGCTTTTATAAGAATAGCTGCGTAAATAGCAGGCAAAGTCTGCAGCGCTCTGGAAAACCCTCTGCAAAGAGCAGGTCAACACCTCACCCATCCAACAGCAGGGCATCAAATAGAACCATAAAATCATAGAATTGTAGAGCTGGAAGGGACCACGAAGGTCATCTAGTCCAACCCGGTGCAACGCAGGAATCTTTTGCTTATGTGGGACTTGAACCCATGACTCTGAAATTCAGGGTCTCGTTCTCTACTGACTGAGCTTTCCCAGGTTTGTGGAAATCATCAATTAAGTCAATAAAACCCTATTGTATGGATGGAAAGCAATGGAAAAACACTGTAAATATCCAAACAAACTGTTTTATTTTGTACAGGAGGGTAAAACAAGAAATAGAAAAGCATAAATAAAGTGTTTCTGAGCCGCAGTGCTGGGCAGAGCAGGGGGGGCCATAATCCCAGAAGCAGAACAGCACCTCTCAGCTGTCAATGGGCAACACCAGACCTGATCAAGGGAAAGGCAGAAAATCACACTGTAGAATCACAATATTGGCACAGGAGACTGGGGGAGCAGAACCGAGTTGACATGACTGTGATGCCAAAAGGAATGTAAAATATTTGCTCCGAGAGGGAAAGGCAGGCAATACTCTGACACCTTGACGGACAGGTGACAATGTCATGGACTCAAATGTCTGTCTGTCACTCCACCTGTTTTATGGCAAATAATGAGGTTTGAATGATGCTTCTCTGAAATGAATTGTGGAGGGGAAAGGTCGCTTCTAAAAGGAGTTGCAGGCCTTTGTTTGGGGCTTATGCTTTGCTGGCTTAGAAGTTGAAACCTTAGAAGTTGAAACAATAAAGATGGGGCTGAATAGCTGCTTCTTGCTTTCCTTAGACCTGGCTGCGGTCTCTTGATTTATCCTGACTGGTGGAAGGACCTTGCGGGGGGGGGGGGCCACTGCAACCAGGGATACCCAGATCCCAAGTCACCTTGGCAACCATGACAGGATGATCGGGCTGAATAGCTGCTTTTTGCTTGCATTTATTTCTCTGACCTCTGGGGATAACTTGCTCACTGCAACCAGCAATGCCCAGATTTCCATTCAAAACCAGGGTGCAAGATGGGGTTTGCCTCGGGGCATGCACAGAGTGCACACGATGGGTGGGCAAAGGGGAATGCTGAAGCGAGGGCCGTCTCTCCAATCCCTCTTTGGCCTGAGACTCCTGGCACCCCCCCTGCCCTGCCTCCACCCGACCCAGGCATGTCCTGAGTTGCTCCTGCAGTCAGAGAAGGGTCTTCAAGCCCCTCAGGCAAACAGATCCCAAGACCAGCTTCCCCTCCCTCTTTTTCATGGCCCATAAGAGCAGGGCCCCCGTTTTCCAAGTAAGAGCTGAGCCTGCATGTCTGAATGTTCTTTTCTCTTGTAGACAGACAAGCTCCTGGCTGCTCACTCGGAGGGCATGTGGGCAGCCCCCTCAAGCCAGCGCCACGGATCCAGGGCCACGGCCTGCTTCTCTGGCTGCCGGGCTCTGCAAACCTCACCTTAAAAATGCAGGTGTGAATGAGACAACCAGCCTTGGGCTCCGCAGGCAGGCACAAAAAGGGGGTTCGGGCACCAAGGGCCCAAAATCAGACATCAGGCACGGCGCCTTTTATTGGAAATGGTCTGCGCAGGTGGGGATGGGGGGGAACAAAGTCTCCCGTGCGTCTCCCCCCAACCACAACCTTGTGTCCCCTGGTGCTGCTTCGGGTCAAGTCTGGGTCCCTCTAGGTGATGAGGAGCTGCTGGGAGGCCGGGAGGCCGCAGGATTCTTTATGGGCATCGAAGAGCTCCTTCAGGGCCTCGACGTAGAGAGCGTGGAAGCTGTTCACCTCGTCCTCAGTGGGGTGCGGGCGGAGCGGGACCGGGATAGGCTTCCCCACTGCAGGAAGGAGAGGAAGCGTGGACGGTTAATAATAATAATAGTAATTATTATTCTGCCTGTTCTGCCCCTCGCTCCCACCCCATGGCAGCCAAGGCCTCCCCACCCCAGCAGCCTTTGCACCCTGGCCTTGGGGTGGATTAAGTACAGGAATGGAGGGGACCCCCAAGGGTCATCCAGCCCAACCCTCTACAATGCAGGAATCCCTGATTGGTGGCCAACCAACCTCTGCTTAGTAACCTCCAAGGAAGGGGAGAAGGAAGTCCGTGTGTGTGTGTGTGTGTGTGTGTGTGTGTGTGTGTGTGCAATAGCAGCTCCCTCCATAGCAAGCCCCATAAAACGAGGCGGCACATTTGATTCTTGCATCGCAGAGGGGTTGGGCTAGATGACCCTTGGGGGCCCCATGCAACTCCACAGGTCTCCGATTCAGTTCCAGGAGGGAGCAAAAAGGAGATGCACCAGAACCTGCCGCTTAGTATGATGCTGAAGAGTTTGTGGCTCTTTGCAAGCAAGTGGGTGAGTTGGGGGTGTTTGGGGCGCGGAAAGGGGTGCTTGCTGGATCCTTACCCACCACCGTGATGGGGGCAGCCATGGGCAGGAGCCCCCAGGAGCGGCTGGAGAAGAGGCCCCTCCCGCTGAAGAGGCAAGGGGCGAAGCCGGTCAGCTGCTTGAAGCCGAGCTGGAAGCGGCGAGCGAAGCTGCCCTCAGGGAACCGGATCTGAAGGAAAATGTCGTTCTCCCCGAAGGTGTAAACGGGCACCAGGTCAGCCCTGCGAGGAGGAAGAGGGAATGTCGGGTCAGGGAGAGCATTTGATCCAACCAAGAACCTTGCGAGGTAGGCCAGGCTGTGGGAAGGCAGGGACCTTGCTGTTGTTGTTCAGTCGTTCAGTCGTGTCCGACTCTTCTTGACCCCATGGACCAGAGCACGCCAGGCACGCCTATCCTTCACTGCCTCTCGCAGTTTGGCCAAACTCATGTTAGTAGCTTCAAGAACACTGTCCAACCATCTCATCCTCTGTCGTCCCCTTCTCCTTGCGCCCTCCATCTTTCCCAACATCAGGGTCTTTTCTAGGGAGTCTTCTCTTCTCATGAGGTGGCCAAAGTACTGGAGCCTCGACTTCAGGAGCTGTCCTTCTAATGAGCACTCAGGGCTGATTAGGATTCCATATCCTAAGGTCCCTAAGGGCAGGGACCTTAGGATATGGAATTCACGGCCTGTTACACATTAAGAGAAAACTATCTTAAAATGTGGTACAGGTGGTATTTAATAGATAAAAATACAACGCAGTAGAAAAGGTTTGAGTAAAAACACTGTGGGGGCGGGAAGTCCACTTATGGAACAGTGGAATTATTTGTTAGGGAGGTTATTGTGAAAACGTTAGAAAAATGTAATAGAAAATTACACAGCAAGGAAGGGCAGGGACCTTCAGACGTCACAATTGCTTCATTGGGGCAAGATCCACCCGGAAGCGCTGCCATGCTCACACAGCCCGAGATATTGCTGACCTGCGCCCAACACCCCCTTGCCCCCTTGGTGCCCCTACCCGTGTTGCAGCGCCAGGCGCACGAAGCCCCTCCTCCCGTGAAGGCGGACGCGCTGCTCTCCAGGGGCACAGTCCAGCGACTCGGCCGCGCCCCCCACCACAATGACCACCGCGTGCCCGGGGGGCCCGCTCAGGAGGAATTCCAGGGACCTCTTTTTGACCGGGACCATCCCTGGAAGTGGGAGAAAGCAAAGGGGCTTGTGAGTGTGAACATCTCCAGGGACTCCCTGCTTTGCAGGAGTTTGGACTTGAGGACCCTCGCGATTCTCCTCCAACTCTGAAATTCTGCGAGTCGATTAAAGGGCGAAAAGGTTGCTGGCAAAGGAGCAGCGCGTCTGAAAGCGGTTGAAGGAGAGACAGTGGCTAACAGATTGAGGTTGAATCCTGACAAGTCAGAAGTACTGTTTGGGGGGACAGGGGGTGAGCGGGAGTGGCGGACTCCCTGGTCCTGAATGGGGCAACTGTGTCCCTGAAGGACAAGGTGCGCAGCCTGGGAGTCATTTTGGACTCACTGCTGTCCATGGAGGCGCAGGTCAATTCTGTGTCCAGGGCGGCTGTCTACCAGCTCCATCTGGTACGCAGGATGAGACCCTCCCTGCCCGCAGACTGTCTCGCCAGAGTGGTGCATGCTCTAGTTATCTCCCGCTTGGACTACTGCAATGCGCTCTACGTGGGGCTACCTTTGAAGGTGACCTGGAAACTACAACTAATCCAGAATGTGGCAGCTAGACTGGTGACTGGGAGCGGCCGCCGAGACCACATAACACCGGTCCTGAAAGACCTACATTGGCTCCCAGGACGTTTCTGAGCACAATTCAAAGTGTTGGTGCTGACCTATAAAGCATAGCTGTCAACTTTCGGATTTGAAAATAAGGGATTTTCCCCAAACTTTTGGATTTGAAAATAAGGGATGCCACGAGGGCAGTGCAATGGCACCAAGTAGCCTGGCCACCCTGCGCTCCAGAGGCTGCGCGCAAACGGGTGAGCAAATGAGCGAGCGCATAGACGGCAGGCAGGCTGGCTGTCTGGTTGGGCGTGAGGGTCTGGCTGCACAAGGCATGCAAGCTCCGCCCCCAGTCGGTCTCAGACTTCTTATTGGCAGCCGAGCAACGCAGCTGAGGAGCCTTCCTGGCCGGCAGGGAGGGAGAGGAGCTGCTTCCTTTGAAATCTGGGAAATTTAAGGGAGATCAACAATCCGGGATAGCAGCGGGAAACGGCATTGGAATAAGGGAGTTTCCCGCCAAAAAAAGGGAGGGTTGACAGCTATGCTATAAAGCCCTAAACGGCCTCAAAGGCCCAGTAGACCTGAAGGAGCGTCTCCACACCATCGTTCAGCCCAGACACGGAGGTCCAGCTCCGAGGGCCTTCTGGCGGTTCCCTCACTGCAGGAAGTGAGGTTACAGGGAACCAGGCAGAGGGCCTTCTCGGTGGTGGTGCCCACCCTGTGGAACGCCCTCCCATCAGATGTCAAGGAAATAAACAACTATCTGACTTTTAGAAGATATCTGAAGGGTGCCCTGTTTTGGGAAGTTTTTAATGTTTGGTGTTTTATCGTGTTTTTAATATTCTGTTGGAAGTCACCCAGAGTGGCTGGGGAAACCCAGCCAGATGGGTGGGGTATAAATAATAATAATTATCATCATCATCATGATTTGCGCAAACTAACCCCTTTTTGTTTGCACAGGAGCAAAGAATGGCAGGAAAAACAGACATTCTTGCTGAGGAATCCTATTCCCAGGGGCTCTGGGGGGGCATTCCTGAGACTGGAGTGGTTTCTCCCATTTGATGGGCCAGCCAGGGTTCTTGAAGATGCTCCTTAGGGGAGGGGCCATCCCACTTCCCAGGCCCCCCTCTTTCTTTTCCATCTCTTTCTCCTTTGGCCTCACCTGAGCTCATCATGTACTCCCGGTAGACGGGCAGGTGGAACAGCCCTGCGAGGAGGGCCAGGCTGGGACGAAGGCCAGGGAAGGTGCGGGAGAAGCCTGTGCCCTCAGTGCAGAAGGCGGAAAAGGCCCCCGCACAGATGATCCCGTGGGGGTGGGAGCCCAGGACGTAGTTCCGCGTCGGGGGCAGCTCAGCCGTCTTCACCAGCTGCAAGGCAAGAGAGGCGAGTCCTTTGGAAGGACACGAAGGCAGAGGCATTTGGACCCCAACCCAAATGTCACATTCAGAGGCGTGCCCCCACTTTCCTATTGGAGACAATGTGCAGAGCCCATGGCCTTTGACAGCCACCACCACCTCCTTCTCCGTGATCTGGTCTCCAGGAGTTCCAGGGACTCCTGGCATCCTTTGGAGGAAGGCAGACCCTCCGTCGCCCTGCCAGCCCCTTTCTCATACCTTGATGGGGAAATAATCCCGGTGGAGCTCCCAGACTCTCCAGCGCCTCATCCAGTCGATGCGGCGCCCACCTGAGAAGGAAGGCAAGGGTTCAGGCAGGGGGCGGAATCAGAGAATTGTGGGGTTGGAAGGGGACCCCCAGGGGTCATCCAGCCCAACCCCCTGCAATGCAGGAATCACAGCTAAGGAATCCCTGGCAGATGACCACCCGACCTCTGCTTAAAAGTTTAATTACCGTATTTAACCATTACTTGCTGATGTTTCAAAGTGTTGGTGCTGACCTTTAAAGCCCTAAACGGCTTCGGTCCTGTATACCTGAAGGAGCGTCTCCACCTCCATCACTCAGCCCGGACACTGAGATCCAGTGCCGAGGGCCTTCTGGCGGTTCCCTCACTGAGAGAAGCAAAGCTACAGGGAACCAGGCAGAGGGCCTTCTCGGTAGTTGCGCCCGCCCTGTGGAACGCCCTCCCATCAGAGGTCAAAGTGATTAACAACTATCTAACATTTAGGAAATACCTGAAGGCAGCCCTGTTTAGGGAAGTTTTTAATCTGTAATATGTTAATGTATTGTTTTGTTTTGTTTTTAATATTGCTGGAAGCCGCCCAGAGTGGCTGGGGAGACCCAGCCAGATGGGCGGGGTACAAATAAGAAATTATTATTATTATTATTATTTAATTTTTGTGTTTATTATTGGATTCTAATGGATTATTGCATATTGCTTTACTTGGTATAAGTTATTTTAAAGTTATTGTGACTTTTTCTGTAGGATCTGATTGTTACTATTAATACTGGATGTTTTATTATTATTTGTGTGTGTGTGTGTGTTGGAAGCCACCCAGAGTGGCTGGGGCAGCCCAGCCAGAGGGGCAGGGTATAAATTAAATTACAATTAATTAATTAATTAATTAATTAATTAATAATGAGGAGCAAGATGATCCTCGGCGTCCCTTCCAACTCTGATTCTATGTTATATTTTGGGGAGGATCCTTTTGATTCGTGTCAATTACACGGTTTCGTGTGTTTTTTTATAGTAAAATTTAATAAATAATGATAGATACATAAATAAATGCAGCTGATTTTTCTGCCCTCCACACACACACACACACAGAGAGAGAGAGAGAGAGAGAGAGAGAGAGAGAGAGAGACACCTTCTGCCATTGTGCCTTTTATTGGAAGCTGTCTTGGAAAATAGATAACAGTAAATAGCAGTGACAAAAACAGGTTTGGGATGGTCGCAAGCTGCCCCAGGGGGTGAAGGGGGTGACCTGGAGGAGGAGGGGCAGGGCGAGACAGCAGCTCAAGCTGTGTGGGTCTGCGTGTGGGGCTCAGCACCCTTCTCAGACACGGAGAGGCGCCTTTCACCTGGCCTCCGGGTAGGGTTGGGGGGATCCGAACTCACCTCTCTCTGGCGTATTCCAGTCGAAGATCCACCAGGCGAAATACAGGACGCTGATAGACCAGTACGAGGTGAAGAGCAGGTAGACCAGGAGAACGGAGAAGAAGGCACCTGGGGGGGGGGAGGCAGGAGGAAGATGAGGGGCTGGCCGGCCTCCATGGTTGTGGGGAGTTGTCTGAAGAGGTCCATCTAGGTCAGGCTTCCTCAACCTCGGCCCTCCAGATGTTTTGAGACTACAATTCCCATGATCCCTGACCACTGGTCCTGCTAGCTAGGGATCATGGGAGTTGTAGCTCAAAAACATCTGGAGGGCCAAGGTTGAGGAAGCCTGATCCAGGGCAGGGGGGAGACTGGTCCACCGAGCTCATGATATATTGCCTGGTTCAAAAACTATGAAACCAAAAAAGAACGAAGTCCCGACTGGAGAAGAATGGCAGATTAAGTTGATGGCTTGTGCCCAAACGGCAAAAATGACCAGAAGGATCAGAAATCAGGAAGACCAACATATTATTTTTATTTTTTTGGTAAATGCTCTTTATTGGTTTTAATAAGGAATGGGGGAAATTTAAAATGTAAAGAGTTAAAATCATTAGTAGGTTTGGAATAACACTTGTAGTTTAATGGTGAATTTTGTATATAATGGAGATGCAAAAGATTTGGATTATTATAAAAGATGCAGGAGGAAATGATTAACAATAGGATCCCATAAAGGAGAGAAGGGAAGTCCAAGAGATTCTGTGGAATCTTGCGTTTATGTTGTATGCTGGATACATGATTGTAAAGTTCTAATTTGAAAAACCAAATAAATTTTTAAAAACAAAAAACAAAAAAAAAATATGAAACCAATATCACAATGTGGACTTCAAACTGGTTTTGGATGATATATTGATATATCGCCCGACTCTACCCACAAGCAGGGTCTGAGTGCAAGAGCAGCCCTCCCCCCTCACTGGGATTCAGAGGCCCTGGCTGGGACTACAACCCCAATTTCACGGGACCCCAAGGATGTGATCTGAAGCCCCCCTAAATCCAGAAGGACATTTTAGGTTGGAAGGGGCACCCCAGGGTCATCTAGCCCAACCCCGTGTGGTGCTGACTCCCTAGTCCAGACACACCTGGCCCAAAGCTGCTTTGAAAAGAGGGGCTTTGGCTTTTGGGGGAGGGGGGCCTGGCCTGCCAGAGGACCTCCCGAAACCATGGCCCCAGGAAGAGGAGCAGGCCCACCTGCCCCTCTTCCCTGAGCCCCCCCTGCCCCTCTTTCCAACTTACCAAAGAAGAGGAAGGTGAGGACCCACTGGAAGACGCTAAGGGCCTCCAGGTGCTTCTGCAGAGCCATCTTCTGACCCTCGGTCGCAGGGAGAGGAAAAGGAAGAGGTCCTGGGGAGAAAATCCACAGGGGGGGAGGAGTTGGGGGGCTGGCTCTGCAGCAGGACTCCAGCCAGGAGGTGCCCCTGCCTCGGCAGAAGGGAGAGCGTTAAGACGCAGGTGTGCTCAGCACAGGTGGCCTCCGACCTGCATCCCAAAGCCCACCTGCTCCCCGTCAGCCATGCCCTCGGGAAGGGGAGCAGCATTTGGGCAGGAGGAGGAGGAGGAGGAGGAAGGAGCCTCACTTGTCCAGGAGAAGATGTTGTACTGCCCGCAGCTGCAATGCACACGTCTCTCTCTGCCGTCTGCACTTTGGTCCCCAGGTGGGCCTGCGATAAGGACGCTGCTGTCACCCAAGTGAGGCAGAGGGGTCCTGGGGGAGCTCTCCTCCTCCAGAAGTAGACAAGGCATGTCATTTATTCCTGGCCTCAAAAAGGTCAAGCCCAGAGGCTCCCAGACTGCATGCCCAGAAGCACCTTCAGATTCGTTTATTTTGACTCCCAGCCAGGGCACTAGAGCCAATATCTCTGGTGCAAGGAAGCCCCCAAACGGCAGCAGGCAGTGAGAAGAAGCCAGAGGGGAGGGGAGGGGGAGGATGCCCCTGCCAGCCCCATAGCCATGGGGTGGGTGGAGGGAGACCAGGAGCCCCAGGGCTCTACCCTCAGTAACCAGCAGCCACCAGGCTGGCCCTCGGCTCCTTCCCCTTGGCCCTCATCCCAGGGCCGCCCTGCCCTCTCGGCCCACGAGACAAAGGTTTTGGTGCCAGGATCGATTGGCCCGTCTGCATGCCTCCCTTTTCCAAGCCACGGGTAACAGAGGAAGCTGCGCTCGAGGAGATGCATAAAATGCAATAAAAACCAGGGAAGAACCGTTTTGAAAGCAACAGATGCGTTTCAAAAACAGTGGGACTTACTGTAGAACCATAAAGTGGTATAGTTGGAAGGGACCCCAAGGGTCATCCAGTCCAACCCCTGGCAAGGCAGGAATCGCAGTTTTGGTGGCGGCACTGTAGCTCTAGGAAAGGAAGAGTGCCTCTGAGCAGGTGAAGAGTCCTCTGAGGACCCGCAGTTGCAGCTGTCTTCCTTTCAAAGGGACCAAGCGCAGCTCCTCCTGGTGGCCTCTAGGTGCCCCTGGAAGAAAGACAGGATGAGAAGCCACTGGGATTTCTGAAGCACCCTGTGGGTGGGGGTGCTGGGTGCAGTTCAAAGGTTGCCGCCTCCGCCTCCTCCTCCTGCCAGGCAAGGCAGAGAGATCCAAGCTGACCTGACCCGGGAGGGGGCAAAGGTAGAAATGACGCAAACCTTTTTCTGGTAATGACATTGCTTCCTGCCTTAGGGCAGGAAAACATTCTCCCCAAATTAGCATTTATACACCCCCAATACTTTCCTCCAAAAATCTGTAATCGTCAGACATTGCATAAGCATCTGCTTCAAAGAGGCAATCTCATTTTGGCACCTCCAGCAACATGTCGTTGCAGATCATCCCTTTCTATATTGATGTATCGGAGCCCAATAAATATTATTTTTGGTTGTATAAGGCGTAGTTTGGGATCCAGGTGGCGCTTGGGGTTAAACCCCAGAGCCTAGGGCTTGCTGATCAGAAGGTCGGCGGTTCGAATCCCCGCGACGGGGTGAGCTCCCGTTGCTCGGTCCCTGCTCCTGCCCACCTAGCAGTTCAAAAGCACGTCAAAGTGCAAGTAGATAAATAGGTACCACTCCGGCGGGAAGGTAAACGGCGTTTCCGTGTGCTGCTCTGGTTCGCCAGAAGCGGCTTTGTCATGCTGGCCACATGACCTGGAAGCCGTACGCCGGCTCTCGGTCAATAAAGCGAGATGAGCGCCGCAACTCCAGAGTCGGACACAACTGGACCTAATGGTCAGGGGTCCCCTTACCTCTACCTTTAAGACATAGTTTATAATCTAATGGCACATTAGCTATAGAAGGTAAAACACCTGGTTTATAAAAAATAATAATAATCGAAACAATCCAATGAAAACATGAACATCCACAATTAAAGAAAATAATCCTATTGCTCAGAATAAAGTCCGGCTCCTCCTCCTCCCTGGGCTCCGAGGCAGCAGCACTGGCAGGGGAAAGAGCGTCATTCTGGGGTCACACCAGAAGTTCTGGGACTGTCCCTGGAGGGTGTGGCAGGAGACTCTTAACCTCAAGGTCGCGGGTTTGAGCCCATGTTGGGCCAAAGGTTCCTCTTTTTCATTTTCAATTTTACAAACAAAAACAAAAACAAAGAAACAAAATGCAAACATCATATTTCCTTTGACTCTCCCCCCCTTTTGCAGATCCTTGTTATAATTTTCGTTCTGCATCTCCTCACTGACTCCAGTTATTGTAAGTACTTAATCCAATCCATGATTCGAATTTTTACTACAAGCTTTCTGTCAAACCTACAAAGGATTGTAGTTGTTTACAATATTTTTTTTCAAATGCATTTTAAACTCTCCCCATTCTTTATTGAAATTTGATTCTTCCTGGCTCCTGATGGGGGGGTTGGACTAGATGACCCCCGGGGTCCCTTCCAGCTCTACAATCCTATCTGTGTTTTTAAGTTGCCCATATATAAAATAATAGAATCGTAGAGCTGGAAGGGGTTGGGTCATTAGTCTACCCCCCCCCCCCGTGCAATGCAGGAATATTTGGCCCAATGTGGGGCTTGAACCCATAACCCAGGAATGGGGAGGTGGGTTGGCTGGGGGGGGGGAGAGAGAGGAAAAGATACCCCAGCCAGGAAGAGCAGGATTTTTAAGGAAGAGGGAGGGGGAGGAGAGGGGGAAGACTGATTTCCACTTATTTCAGTTCAAAGTGTGCTCTGTCCGATCTCTTTGCCTAGCAGGTTTGGGGCTTGGAGGAGGAGACGCCGCCTTGTTTGAGCAGCCCTGACCCGAGGCCTGAGTGAGAAACACGACCACAGGTGGGGGGGTGCTGGAGGGGGTGCCATGGGTGCCTGTGTCATAGGAATTTTAAGGTCTTAGATATATAATAAATGTTCATTAGTGTACTGTTACGGGTAGCTGAGGAGGGGTACCCACCCCTTCTTGCTGTCTTTTCCCTCCGCTTGCCGCAGAGACAGCGGCAGCCAGTGCGGGACCCTCTTTCGCCCAGGTCTCACCCCTTTTCTCTAGTTTCCCCTTTACCCCACAGGTTGTAATACAAGCACACACACAAACCCTCGTGAAACTCAGTTTCAAGTGGTTATTAATACTATTTGGATATATTGTATCAAGTTGAACTCTGAGCATGTGCAGAGCCTTTAAACCTTTGGAAATTCATTTAAAATCACAGCCTCCATGGATCTTCTCCCTGTTTGTGCCCTTCTACTCCTGCTGGCCTTGCCCCCCAGGTCACCCCTGGTCTGCCATAATCCCCTAAGCAGAACATCACATACGCACACCCAAGGTGCTCCAGGAAATGCCACACCTGGGCAATCCTCTCAAGCACCCATCATCAGGTTTCCAAGACGACAGACAGTCTCCTGGATGCTTCTCATTGTTCTTCCCCGGTTGCCACTCAAAATGTATATTTGACCCACCCAAGTGTCATTTACCTGTTCCTGTGACCCATCACCTGTATGCTAATCTTGTTTACCCATATGTTAATTTTCCTGCACCCTCCTACTCTCCACCCCTTCTTGACGTTTTGCTTATGTATCTGTGATGTAGTAGTGATGTATTTCGAAATGTATTCTGGGTTATAGCGGGAAGTTTTAAAAGTCTCTGCCACCCTTTGTTCGGGGTTCAGTCTCTGTTACTTGAACCTGTTGCGCAATAAAGTGACTTTGTCCTTTGCTCCAGTGCTGGTTGGTCTCATCTTTAGCTCCGTAGTACCACGGACCTCCTGTCCGAAGGGCCAGGTTGCTGAGAGGACTCGTGCCTGGGATTTTGCCGTATCAGTTGGTGCCGAAAGCCGGGACCTACGGTTCTCCCGTGCTGCTGACTGGGGGCCCCGAAGTCTTCAGCCGGCACCAGACCTTTTGTCTGGGAAGATCCTTAGGGCCTCCAGCCATCTCCCGGGCGGTAATTGTGGGTTTCGAAGGGACCAGCCAGGGAGCAAAGACAAACGCAGCCGGCTTTCATCGATCCCGGGATCTCAGCAAGACGCGTGAGTATAGAAAAGGAAAACCCAGTGCACTGGTGGTTTTGGGGTGGTATCTCCTGGCAACCAATTCTCTGCCCTCTTCCCTATCATTACTTCTTGCCTTTCTCTTGGTCCAGAAGGTCCCGGACCTTGCTCAACTCAAGGGGAGTCCTGAGCCGTATCTCTGTCTCTCTCTCCTCTGGCCAGCCGCACTGATGGTCATCCGCTCGTTAGTCAGAGAAATTGCCTAAACAGCTCTCTCTCTGCAGGCGGGACTTCCGTCAAAAGCAAGGGGTCAGAGCTCTTTTCGTACTTTTGCCAGCCGCACCGGTGAACCCTGGCCGTTAGCCAGAGAAATTGCCTAAACAGCTCTCTCTCTGCAACCAGGACCCTCACCGAAAGCAAGGGGTAAAAGGACTGTCTTTCCTATCACATCCCTAGCCGCACCAGTCGGGTCATACAACACGCGTGTTGTCAGGTCACATGTACACGTGTGTTGTGTGTGAACCCGCTTCTGAAAGCAAGGAGGGATTTCCGGAACGCAATTCTGTCCAGGGTACCCCGATCTGGCACCGCACTCGCGGGCGTCCAGTAGGGCCCCCTTTTCTCAAGATTTGATGATAGGTAGGAGGTTGCCAGGATGGGTTTCCTAAGCTGAAGGGCGGGAAACGGCAGAGTGGTAGATAAACCCCGGTTAAGGAATAGGAAATAAGGAATAGGAAGACTAAGGGTCTGGAAAGGATACTAGACGATTATAGGTGTACATGGAACTCTTTAATAGTCAGGAACCCCATTCTCTCCCTTACTCTATTCCCTCCTGTGAGCTCAAAACCCATCGGAGTCTGGCCAGGTTGAGAGCCCCACAGGAACCCTTTCTTCCCCTTACTCTGTTTTCCCTGTGAGCTCAAAACCCATCGGAGTCTAGCCAGGTTGAGAGCTTACAATAACCAACTAAAAAATATGTTTACATGTTACATGTTGTCTGTATGTGTGTGTGAGTCTGTTCTTTGTGTCTCTGTCATTTTGTTGTCCTTGTGTAACTTCAGTGAGCTTTAAAATAATAATAATAATAATAATAATAATAATAATAATAATAATAATAAAAAGGCAAGAGAGAAATCTAGTCTGAGAGCCTGTATGTTAGAGAACTTTGTTTCCCTCTAAGTAAATAATACATGTACTCGAGGTTAGAAGTGTTTAAGGGGTTTGTGTTTAAAATTGGCCACAAAATCCACAGGCTGCCTTTCTTAAGTGTGCATAGTTTAAAGCTGCAAGCTTGCTTCAAATTTTAGTTTAAAGAAACCATGTGAGACCTGATCAATCTTAAACATGGCAAATGTAAGAATGAGGCGCACCAATGTTTTATTATTTGAGAGAGGCTCCAAAAGAGAGTCTTCCTCCAAGTGATAAAAAAATAAAAAAATAAATAAATTGTGTGTGAGCCATGGTTTCAGTCTAACCAACTCAACATGGCAAATATTGAGGAATGTGTATAAAAGAAGGAGTTGTAACTTTAAAAAGGTTTGCTTGAAACTTTGAAAATGTCTTACTTCATAAACTCAAAAAGCTCTGAGGAGACTGAATCCAGTCTCCTAGAATTAATTTTTCCTACTGCAAAGTTTTACGTTAAGCAAGATGTTTTAAGATAAAAAAATGCAGTATCTGGCTTTACTTAAAGTAAAAGGTCTTTTGAGAAATCTTAAAATGCCCCTTCCCATCTTCTATGCTTAAACAGGAGAATTTACTCCCAAATAAGCTTCCTTTCATGAGGCAACTGCAAAGGGGGCAGTGTTTCCTAGGAACTCCCATTTGTTGTGAAAGGTACTCACCCTGTCTCACTTTCTGTGTGTATTTACTATTTTTACCCTCAAATTACTCCTTTCCTAGGCTTACCATGCAATTCCAGGAAAGTGTTCACTCTTTATCATGATCTTATAATTCTTCTCTAGAAACTTTGCCCAATCAGGGTATCTTTGTGTGTGTTACAAGCACCCCTTAGGCTCTTTAGTTTAAAGGGGGGGGGAGTTCCACCTTGAGATCTGCTAAAGGGTTCTGTGTAAAGTTGGTACTTTTCTTTTGCTCTTAGTACACGTATGTGCTTCCATGATAGTCTGTGTGCATAAGTATGTGTCTCTCTCTGGAAGTACATATCTTGTGAACCCTATATTTCAGGGGTTGGACTAGGTGACCTCTGGATCCCTTCCAACTCCCAATTTATGGCTATGTGAAAGGTGCAAGCATTTGGAGAGGTGATTTAAAAATCCTGGTGTGATGCTAGATTAACATTCAGCCAAGTTTTGCTTTTTGGTACAGAGAGATAGAAAGATTGGTTTCAGAGTTTAGAACAGAGTGTGAAATCTGTACCCCAAATCCTGTAGATAAAGGAGGCGAGGCATTGGTCCCAATTTCTTTGCCTGGGGTGCAGGTATGTTCAAACTTATATCTATGGTTTTGGTGGAAGGGTGGCCTGCATGTTGAAGTCCTATATAAAGTTTTAAGATTTTATAAGCCTACTTCGTAAGCAACAAGAAACAGGAAATAATATGTATCAGAAATGTCTTAGGACACAAAACTAGGAAATTGGATTTAAACTGACCAAAAGCTACTTTTGATAAAAGCATAAATTGCTGGGTTTCTGTCTAACCCTGTTCTTTAAATTCTACTCCTCAAACTTCCCTTTTTCATTCAAATGGTAATTTAACCAACAGATGCAATTCTTTCAAATGGTACAATAGATTTCTGAGTCATGAACTCTGTACATGCACAGAGGCTATGTCAACTTTATAAATAAAAAAAAAAAAAAGAGAGAGAGAGGGAGGTTTTAACTAAGAGGTGATAAAGTCATGCTCTCAACTCGAAACTTAAATTCAACTTTATGTAAAACTTGGAACCATTGAGAAATTGTTAAATTGTTGATGTTGCAAAGTTCCAAATTTACTCCTGACAGAGATTTCCACATGAAGCAATTTTCCCTTCAACAGGATATGCGGAGAAGGACTTTGCTGTTCTTTCAAACCTTTCATGCAAATTCTATCTCCGAAGGGGGGGGGGAGGAAGAGGAATGGGGGGATTGTTCTCTCCAGGTGACAGACTATGCAAAACCAAGATTCCATTGTTCTATCTCAGTGGGTACTCAAGATATATTATCTCACATTTGCATTGCAAGATTTCCCCCCACAACTTTTAACAGGATACTTGAGAAGTCTCAAAACAACTTCCCTCTATGACTTTTATGTCTATTTTGTGTGTGACTTTTATGCTTCTCTGTTGGTTACAAATAATTTGCTTTGTTCGCTCTAATATTTCCTATTAACATCCTAGCTGATCTTGCCACATAAAGAAACATTTCCCCCCTATTCTTTTATGTGAGATGTTTAAATTTTGTGTGTTTTAGTGTTTATTTAATTTTGGTTCCCCAGGCCATGTTTTATATTTTGAGTACATGTGCATCACATGAAAAATAAATAAATAAATAATAAAAAACTTCCCTTTCAAACAGGATATGTGGACCTCTAAGAAGACTCTAACCCACATAAAGAAAATATTTAATAACTTGCCAATTGTGTCCAAATTAACAAAATCTTTGTCCCATCTTTCTTCCACAGCCAAAGTGAAGGAAAAATTAAACAGACTGAGCAGGAAATAACAGTAGTGATTAAATGTAAAGGATAATAATATTTAAATGAATAAAATGCTTAAATATGATTTTGTATTTACAGCTTCCCAAGAAGAAATTTCTAGAATATTCTCCCCTTTCTTGTCTATTTCTTATCCTCCTTCCTTTTTTTTTTTAAACTAATTATGTCTTCAGACCCCAAACCCCCCTGCAGGCCTATTTTCGCAGGAGACCAAATGATAAGACCGTCTCCTCACCAGCTAAACAAGCCTGCCAATGCATCAATGGCCACAACAATTTCTTCCCATAAAGGACTTGAGGAACTGAATAACTGAATTATGAAGGACATTTTATCTTCTTGACCACAACCTAAGAAGGAAAACACACACACACACACACACACACACAAAAAAAAAAAACCTATAACTTTTCAGCAAGGTTTGGAAATGCTGCTATCTTCCTCCCAGTGATTCAAAGGCAGGCAAGAAATGCCCTTGTGCCCAAGGTTGGAAATTCATTTAAGAGTAGCAAGAATCACAGATCACAGGATTGCCTCAAGATATGCAATTGGTGTAGAGTTAATAATTTGTATGTTTTGTGTATTATGTGTTATTATGTATGAATGCTGAAACGTGTCTGATACTGTGATATTTCAAAAAGGGGGGGGCAATTTATGTGAGCAATGGTTTCTGTATAATATAGAGTGCCTAACTATGAACAACAGAAGGGTTTGGCCTACACCCCAAGTTTTCCCATGGAAGATTCTCATATACTACATGATTTCCTTGTCCCACCTGGCACTCTGTACCAACCTTCTCTATCCATTTTATTATATTTATTTTATTTTAGTTTTATTTTATTTGTGCTACTTCTTTATTTCTTTGCAGTCACTTTATTTCTGTTCCAGAAAACTATTTGAATCTCTTCTATGACTTCTCTATCTCTTGCGGTTTCAATACTGTCCTTAAGTAGCAATTGTTCTGTGTTATTTATTAATCTCAGTTTTCTTGTATATCTGTGAAATTAGCCTAAACACACCCAAGTATTATTTTAGAATCATATTTTATCAGGTAGTTTTGAACCAATCCCACCCTCTTTTATCGTGTGAATGCCAAGTAGGAATGCTTCAGGTTTCTTTATGAATACGTGTTAACATTTGTTTGCTTGTTTTTTTTAGTTCCTCATAGATCATGTCCCAAGTTTTATTTATTTGGGGACACGTCCACCACACATGGAATAAGGTTCTTTTTCCCCCAGATAGTATGCAGTGAATTTTAAGGTTTCCCCATACTTTCTCTCGTTCTTCCCCTCATTTTCCATCTAAATTGGACAACCAAAAATTGTGTGCCCACTCTTCTCTACCCAATTTAATTTTACCAAGGAGAAGCTTAGGGATCCATGAGAGCCCAGACAACAGGAAAGTGAATATGCTTTGATTTAGCAGGAATGACCCCTTATAGAATTAAATTACCAATTTGCACAAACTGCCCTTTTTAGAGAATGGTTTTAACAGATTGGTTTGGAAAGTGAGAACCATGGGCCTATATAAATTCTGATTGGACTCAGTTTGAATTTGGCAAGTGTATCCAAGGTGCCATTGGCTTTCGTCCCTTTAAATAGCGAAGAACACAGGCACACCCCTTTGTGAGCACAGGACCAAAGCCGAAGAGGCCCCAAAAGGTGGGCAGGTGGGGCATTTTCTCTCCAGGGAGTGTCACACCTAACCACATGGAGTACTGCTTTAGGTCAATCAATGCAAGCCCGTATACCAGGGATGCATGTCGATGGGTGTTGCTGTGGTATGCTGAAGGTCAAGGGACCCCAGAGGACTGCTAGCTATGGAACCTGGGAACACACGGAAAAGGACAGAGACAAAGCTAACGCATTTTTCAGTCACGTTCCTGCTGAATGTAAAGCATAGACCACTATTGAAAAATCTTTCTCCCAAAGTCTTAAACTGCCACTAGTAATTTAGTAATTCTATGTCCACCTATGTGACATGCAAGTCCCTTTCAGAAGTTTAGGGTGCGGAGAAAAGGATTTGTGGTTCTTCGAACCTGATACAAATCTTATCTCCGAGTGCGGGACTGTTACGGGTAGCTGAGGAGGGGTACCCACCCCTTCTTGCTGTCTTTTCCCTCCGCTTGCCGCAGAGACAGCGGCAGCCAGTGCGGGACCCTCTTTCGCCCAGGTCTCACCCCTTTTCTCTAGTTTCCCCTTTACCCCACAGGTTGTAATACAAGCACACACACAAACCCTCGTGAAACTCAGTTTCAAGTGGTTATTAATACTATTTGGATATATTGTATCAAGTTGAACTCTGAGCATGTGCAGAGCCTTTAAACCTTTGGAAATTCATTTAAAATCACAGCCTCCATGGATCTTCTCCCTGTTTGTGCCCTTCTACTCCTGCTGGCCTTGCCCCCCAGGTCACCCCTGGTCTGCCATAATCCCCTAAGCAGAACATCACATACGCACACCCAAGGTGCTCCAGGAAATGCCACACCTGGGCAATCCTCTCAAGCACCCATCATCAGGTTTCCAAGACGACAGACAGTCTCCTGGATGCTTCTCATTGTTCTTCCCCGGTTGCCACTCAAAATGTATATTTGACCCACCCAAGTGTCATTTACCTGTTCCTGTGACCCATCACCTGTATGCTAATCTTGTTTACCCATATGTTAATTTTCCTGCACCCTCCTACTCTCCACCCCTTCTTGACGTTTTGCTTATGTATCTGTGATGTAGTAGTGATGTATTTCGAAATGTATTCTGGGTTATAGCGGGAAGTTTTAAAAGTCTCTGCCACCCTTTGTTCGGGGTTCAGTCTCTGTTACTTGAACCTGTTGCGCAATAAAGTGACTTTGTCCTTTGCTCCAGTGCTGGTTGGTCTCATCTTTAGCTCCGTAGTACCACGGACCTCCTGTCCGAAGGGCCAGGTTGCTGAGAGGACTCGTGCCTGGGATTTTGCCGTATCAGTACCAAGCATACACGTACATAAATATATAAACCACATGTCCGAAGCAGCACAGGAAGACAGTCCTGACACCATTTTGACTCCCAAAACTGACCAAATGTTTCTCTGCAAGGAGGGAGGAGGTGAAAGAAACCTTCCCATTGTCTCAGGATTTAAATAATTACCACCTCAGAGGAATGGCCAGGCTACCAGGAAAGGCAATCAGATAAGGCATTATCAGATAACCTGGCAGCCAGGAGATAAACAACGCACTCAGATTTCTGTTGTAGACCGCCTCTTCTGTGATGTAGGTATGATGTTTCTGGGGGTGGTCTTGGACTCCAGGGTGGGAAAATTTAAATGTCTATATAAGGGCAGGCACGCCTTTGTTTCTGGATCCTCCTCCAATTTCCTGTGTGTGAGGGAGCAGGCAGAAGGCCCCAGAATCTAACCCGCGGCATCTCCACGTGCATTTCTGCCCCTCTCCTGCTGCAAAATGCAGATCCCAAATCAAAAAGAGAAGAAGCGAGCGCGGAGCGAGTTGCGCTTTACTCTGCACTGTTAGCTCTAGGGTCCAGCAACCGTTTGAATGAGAACAGCGTGAAGAGGAAGGAAGTGGGGGGGGGAGAGAAGCACAGTTGGTACATTCCACCTCCTCATGTTTCGACAAGTGACCTGAGTGCACGCTCGGTATACATGCCAGGCCTTTGAAACCTGTGTGGGCTACGATGGTTTCCTGAAGAAATTAAGGAATGCCGCGGTCTGGCCTGGTCTTCTCTCTTTCTCCTCCCCCGCACCCCCCCTCCGCTCCAGCAGCAATGGTTTGGCCCGGAGGGGAGGCTATAAGAAGCGGCCGGAAGTGGGAAGGCGTCTGAGCACGCGCGAGAGGAGTGTGGCAGTTGAGAGAGACGCTGCGGGCGGTTTGAAAAGCGCGGGAAGAGCGGCGTGGGCTGGAGCCAACCAAGTGAGTGAGTCTGGTGGGGGGGGAGAGGGGGGCTGATATGTGTGGCGGTTGGCAGGGGAGGCGGGAAACAAGGCTGAGGGGGGAGGCGCAGGCATGGAGGGGTAGCGAAGGGAGCTGGCTTCCCACAGCCTCCGCCGTTTCGTCTCTCCCTCGGAAGAATCCCGGGATCTGCGCTTTATCCCCCCCCCCCCCGCCCGCGGAGATGGTATGTCCCGGCAGCCCTTTTGAAGGAACCGCGGAGCCCTGACTTAAAACTTGAGGCGGGGGAAGAAAGCGCTTCTTTCGAAGGCCTCTGCCGGCGGGAGGGTCAGAAGCTCCCCGCGCGCCGCTTTAAGCTTCCGCGAGGATCAGCACAATAACGCCGAGGTATGAACCCCCCCCCAAAAAAAAATTTAAGCCCGGCAAGTAAAGGCCCTTCTACGCGCTCTTTTTCCCCCCTCCCCCTGCGGCCGGGGGACTGAGCAAGGCGGGCATTTAGGAGGCCTCGCCGGCCCCTGAGGGAGCTCGTCCTCTCGCGAGAATGGGTGCGGGGGGGCTGCTTAGCGCGTGGTGTTAGTGGGGGCGCAGGGGCAAGCAATGGCGGCGTAGCGTGGCCGCCTTGGATTCAGGAAGAGGCGATGTTGGTTTGGGCTAGACGGGCAGGCCGAACTGTTAACGGAGAAATCTGAGGGCTCCCTAGGATAGGCACCCCCAAACCTCGGCCCTCCAGATGTTTTGGACTACAATTCCCATCATCCCTGACCACTGGTCCTGTTAGCTAGGGATCATGGGAGTTGTAGGCCAAAACGTCTGGAGGCCCGCAGTTTGGGGGTGCCTGCCCTAGGACAAAGGAAACAAGGACACCAGCCAGGAATACCAGAGCAAAACAGCAGCCAGGAGGCTTGGTCTTTATTGACTGCCACCAGGTGAAGCAAGATGGAAGCCCCAAACAAAAGGAGACCCCCAACTTTTATTGGCTGCTAATCCCCATGTTACACCCCCCCAGAAAACTACATCACTAATACCTCATGAAAGGGGAGGTCTGGGGGCAGTAATCTGAGCATCCTGGACCCTGCCCCATGCCTCCCCTTGCCCTCCACCAAACACCCATCAAGTGAAACAAAAGAGATATTTACATTTCCCTGTTTCTCAGCCAAGTTATCACACCCTTTTGTCTTCATCTGGGTTTGCTGTTTCTGAAATGGCTACCTGTGGCACTCAGGTATCAGGATGCCAGAGAGGGGCTGGCAGAGGGGCTGCTGGGTAGCTGAGCTCACATGTCTATATGAATTTCTGAAGTTTTCCCAGTGAGCCAATACATAGATACATTTATCAGTGAATTGCTACATTTGGTATTGTGCAACAGAGGCCCTTTGATCAGATAGGAAGAAACAGTGATGAAGCGTTTTGTGGGGACAAGTCACAAAAGTGATTGTGCTGATTTTGGTAGTGGGCTGCATGTGCATGATATCTGCTGGAGGGGCACCCCCCCCTTAATTCCAGAGACAATGGGAAGGTTCCCTCACCTGTACATAAATTCCTGCAACAAGGTAAATGAGATTTTGTGAGAAAGAAGCCATAGAGCAGGCATCCCTAAACTCTGCCCTCCAGATGTTTTGGGACTACAACTCCCATCACCCCTAGCTAACAGGACCAGTGGTCAGGGATGGTGGGAATTGTAGTCCCAAAACATCTGGAGGGCTGAGTTTAAGGATGCCTGCCGCAGAGGAAAGAAAAGCAGAGGAGCAGTGACATGAGTAGTATTCTTACAGCCAGGCTTATTAAAATTCAGTATGCTGAGCTGCAGGAAATGCTACCGGTAGTTCCTGTGCATATTTCCTCCTTCCCCTGCACATAATCCAGCTTTGTAATGTAGGTAAACTGTGTGTATAGGCCAGGGGTAGGCAACCCGCAGCTCCGGAGCCGCATGTGGCTCTTTTACACCTTTGCCGCGGCTCCGGGGCGGATACTAGTGAGGGGAGGAGGCGCATTGTGCGCCCCGACACTCCCCACTGTGGCGGGCGCTGTACTGGCTGTGACGTCGCATGGGGGCGGTGCGTGCGTTAGTCACGCACCGTCCCGACGTCACCTTCCCGCCCGCTGTCAGATTGGAGGCGCATGCAGGTCTACGACTGCGAGGAGGAAGATGACGTCCGTCCAGACTCCCGTCAGCAGCAGCGTGCCAGGCACCAGTGTGAGGTAAGTGAAGTGATGCCTCGGGGGGGGAGCCTGGCCCACACACTGCATTGAAGGGGGCATGTATGGTGGTCACTACATTGTAAGGGGCATGTATGGTGGTCACTACATTGAAAGGGGCATGTATGGTGGTCACTACATTGTAAGGGGCATGTACGCTGGTCACTGCATTGAAAGGGGGCATGTACGCTGGTCACTGTTTTGAAGGGGAGTGAAGAACACAAACACAAAAAAGGTAACTTGTTAATTTAACGTTTATTTCTATGAGGAGTAATTCTGAGGGGTCAAACAAAGAAATAATAAAAAAGTGACAAAAAAGTTATTTTTATAATGACGAGGATGACATTGGGCCCTCATTATTAATTATTATTTACATCAGGCACTGATTATGATTTATGGTACACTGGGGCCCTGATTAATTTTCTATGGCATTTTGGGGCATTGATTATTGGGCATAGCAAATTTTGCTATGGGGCCCCCTGATTTCTAATTACGTCCCTGTTTTGGACCCCCGGTAGGCCAGCCATGGATAAAGGCAAGAAAAGAAAAATTTCTGAAGAAAACAGAGTGTTTAATGATACATGGACAGAATCATTTGCATTCTCTACTGACAAGACTGGTTTACCAGTATGCTTAATATGTGGTGAGAAATTTGCAAACAACAAAAAGTCGAATATTGCAAGACATTTCCAGAATAAACACACAGCCTTTGCTGAAAAATATCCAGATGGAGATGAGAGACGAAAAGCCGTTGCAGAACTTATGAGGAAGGTTGATAGGAGCAAAAATAATTTCAAGTGGGTGAAGTCTGCAAATTCCACAACATATGCTAGTTTTGTAGCCGCTCAGGAAATAGTCAAGCACGGGAAGCCGTTCACAGATGGAGAGTATATAAAAGAAGCATTCATTAAGATTTCGGAACATCTATACATGGACTTCAAAAACAAGAATGAAATTGTGCAGAAAATCAAAGATATGCCTCTCTCTGCGAAGACTGTTAAAGACGGAACCCTAAAAATGGCAGAAAACATTAGCAAACAGCAAATTCAAAACATTAATTCAGCTGTGGCGTACTCCATCGCCTGTGATGAGTCCAAAGATAAAGGTGATATTGAACAAATAGCGCTGTTCTGCCGATATGTGAACTCTTTTGGGCCACAGGAAGAATTGATTGAGCTGATACCACTAAAAGACCAAACAAGGGGTGAGGATATCTGTAAGGCTGTCCTGGACTTTTTAAGTGCTAAAAAAATAAACACCAACCACCTGGTCTCAGTGGCTACTGATGGGGCACCGAGCATGAGAGGAGCACAGAAGGGCTTTGTGGCTCTACTGCAGAAGGCGCTGGGTAGAACGCTGCTGTCATTTCATTGCATCCTGCACCAAGAGGCATTGTGTGCTCAAACATTTCCCCCCGAATGCACAAAAGTGATGGATGTGGTCATTCAGATTGTTAATAAGATAATGGCAAAGGGTTTAAACCACCGCCAGTTTCGTTTGCTATTGGATGAGGTGGAAAGCACATATTCTGACCTCCTGCTCCACAACAAGGTCTGGTGGCTGTCCAGAGGCGAGGTGCTAAAACGCTTTGTCACATGTTTGGAAGAAGTAAAAACCTTCCTGGCCAGCAAAGAGATCACCTTTGCTGAGCTGGAACAGCCAGAGTGGCTGGAAAAATTACATTTTATGGTAGACATGACAGCCCATCTAAACACGCTAAATACAACCCTTCAGGGGAAAGGAGGCACAGCCCTGCACATGCTGGAGGAGGTTTTGGCATTTGAGCGCAAGTTGACAGTGTTTGTCGAAGATTTCCAGAGAGGTACACTGTCTCACTTTCCCTCTTTGAGAGAGTTCAAACAAAGTCATGATACGATAAATTTGGAATATTTCAAGTCTGCAATCACCGCAATGCAAAGCTCGTTTGGGAAACGATTCTGTGAGTTCAGAGAGGAAAAAACCACATTATCCTTCCCTGTCACTCCCCTGGCGATCGATCCATCCCTATTGAATATGACTGCATTTGCAGGTGTAAGTCAACCTGATCTTGAGATGGAACTGGCCGATATAGCCGACAAAGATATATGGGTGTCCAAGTTCAAATGCTTGACCGCTACTCTTGAGGATGTTGCCCGTCAGAAGGCCATTCTGGCTCAGAATCATAAATGGAGTGATATTGAAAACCTTCCCAAACAGGACAAACTTGTATTCGAAACATGGAATGCCATCCCCAACACTTATATAAACATGAAAAAGTATGCATTTGGAGTCCTGTCGATCTTTGGTTCCACATATGTATGTGAGCAGGTCTTCTCCAACATGAACTATATTAAAAACAAACATCGATCACGCCTCACAGATGACAGCTTGCAAGCCTATGTGAAAATGAAGGTGACATCTTACAGCCCTGATGTGCAGACACTGAGCACTGAGGTTCAGGAGCAAAAGTCCCATTAACCAGGTAAATTAAATATTTTAATTAGCTATTAATTTGCAAAAATATATTTTACATTGTTAAGTGAAAGTCCTTTTTTTCTTCAGATTGACAGCTGACTGCACGATCCTGTATATATAGCATTAAGGTAAGAAACAATATATGCAGTGTTATATTTGTTTTAAATGTCGCAATGGTTTTGCGGCTCCCAGTATTTTTTTTCCTTCGGAAACGGGTCCAAGTGGCTCTTTTTGTCTTAAAGGTTGCAGACCCCTGGTATAGGCAATTAGGGCGTGTTGAATTTTTCATCTTTAAAAATCCTGATTTGAGGGGTGTTAAAAAGTTGTGGCATGATTAGGTAATTTGAAATATATTTTGGTTACTTGTAAATATTTAGGTCTTGCTTGGTAAATACGGTATCTATGTGAACAGTTCCTACTTTTTAACATTTTTTATTTTTTTCTGTCATTTAAACGCATAGGTTATTCCCAAATTTTCATGAAAACAGATGTTGATAAGTGCCTAAAATTAATTACAAGATATTGTAGTTCTCTTATATTGTATTGTAGTTATCTGTATTATTAATATTATACAATGATATGTGATTTCTTTTTTGCTTTCTACAACCAGTGATCAGGCCCGGTGCTAGGGCTTTTCGCGCCCTAGGCAAAAATCGCGGGGCGCCCGGCGCGCAGGGGGCGGGGCGCCGTACGTCATGCGTAATGACATCACATGCCCCGCCCCCTGCGCTGCGCGAGCCGGGCGCTCCCGGGCGCTGCGCGCACCGGAAACTGCCGGGCGCTGGGCGAGCCGGGCGCTATGCGCCCCGGACGCTCCGCGCCGCCGCGATTTTCGCCTCTGGTTGGGGTGGCGGCGAGCGGGGGGCAGGCTGGCCAGCGCCCCCTCCATTGTGGCGCTCTAGGCAGTTGCCTAGTCCGTCTCAATGGACGCTCCGGCCCTGCCAGTGATAACTGCTTCACTATGACTACAAAGAAGAGAACAAGACAGGGAACATTCACACATATGAGCAACCTTATTGGAAGTGGAAGAGACATGTTGCCTTCTGAATTACCAACTTTGCGAGACGTGTTAAGATATGGACTGTTGCTGAGAGAACAAAGTAGTGAGGATATGAGAAACTATCCAGCTGCCAGTGTTGCAAAAGACATATATCCTAAAGTACTTGAAAAATGGGAACGAGCAAACTGTTCTTTTGTTTTCCCTGTTGTGAATTCAAGAGTTACAGTATTAGCAAAGAGTCAAGAAGGTTGGGCGCAAGCAAAAATCGCGGGGGCGCCCATCTCTTGGAAGGGGCAAGTTAGTTATTAAAGAAGCCTTTGCTTCAAAACTTGACAAGCTCTTTGACATTCTCAATTGCAAATGTGAAATAATTATGTGCTCTGAATTTGGCTGTGCTACAGATTGCACAAAAGAAGCTCACATTAATTGTACATGCTCTAAAGACAAGAAGATCCCAGTGAAAGAACTTGCTTTCATTAAAGGCCAGAGAAACAAGATTGGTTCTATTGGACCACACCAAATTGGTTTGCCAGATTTTCCAGAACATAGCAGACTGATAAAGAAGCAAAAGCGAGGAGAAGTTGAGAGAACAAGACTTGCTGATGCTGAATATAAAAGGGAATGCTTGCAGACTTCTTCACTTCCATCACATGAAGAAAGTTTCTCCGGGGTTGGAAATGAGGAAAAAGAATCTGATACAGAAGATGGAAGTGAATCAAATTATGATTTAGCAGCTCCTTCAATTTCTAATGGAGAGAAACAGTACAATACATTAGATATACATTAGGCATGCAGGTGCAGACCTTTCCTTGCTTGCTTGGTTTTCGTTCCTTTGTGTCAGGCATAGGCAAACTTACCCTCAATAATAATAATAATAATAATAATAATAATAATAATAATAATTTATTATTTATACCCCGCCCATCTGGCTGGGTTTCCCCAGCCACTCTGGGCGGCTTTCAACAGAGGATTAAAATACAATAATCTACAAAACATTAAAAGCCTCCCTAAACAGGGCTGCCTTCAGATGTCTTCTAAAGGTCTGGTAATTGTTGTTCTCTTTGACATCAGAAGGGAGGGCATTCCACAGGGCGGGTGCCACTACCGAGAAGGCCCTCTGCCTGGTTCCCTGTAACTTGACTTCTCGTAGTGAGGGAACCGCCAGAAGGCCCTCAGCATTGGACCTCAGTGTCCGGGCTGGCCGATGGTGGTGGAGACGCTCCTTCAGGTATACTGGACATATACAATACAATATATAATATATTTTGGGACTACAATCCCCATCATCCCTGACCACTGGTCCTGCTAGCTAGGGATCATGGGAGTTGTAGTCACAAAACATCTGGAGGGCCAAGTTTGTCTATGCCTGCTTTGTGTCATCTTGCCTTCAGTGTTGCCCGTTCATTTTGGTTGCTAATGAACGTGGTGTCAGAGAAGGCATAAAACAAATCCCCCCCCCTTGCAGCTTTTTCCCTATGCTAGGAATTGTTCCTAGTGGGTTTGCTGTATGTGGGACATCTCTAGGTTTGTCTGCCCGTGGCTCCCTAAAAGTCTTTTGTGTAGCCTCTTAGTGTTCATTTTAAGTTTTCACAATGTGAGTAACAAAGAGCAAAGGACCAAACGACATGATACAATTAACAATTGCCTGAATGTTTTTTTGTTTTTTAAAAGTAAATTGGTGCAGACACCTGAGCAGTAGATAAGGGAGCGACCCCCACAATGCAGTGGCATAATGTGTAGTTTGCTCCAAAGACTAATCTCATGCCAGTGCTTAGTTAAATCAGCCTCTTTTTAAACTTCAAAATTACTGGGTTGTTATCCCTGGCATATTCTATATGTTTACTCGGGCACACTGTATACCAGTACAGACAACACTTTCTCTGATTCAAGGAACCTGTGGGAAAGAACTGGTGTATATGCACTTCTCTAGCAGTTTCACTCTTCCTTGCAACCACATGGGTTGGTGACAGTGTACTACAGGGGTCCTCAAACTACAACTGTGGGCCAGATCTGGCCCACCAGAGTCCTGAACCCAGCCCGCCCGGCAATTGCAGAACCTACTGCTGTCTAACGAGTCTATGGCGAAAGGAAGCATGGCGTCCTGTGCGCGAGCGCGGTTGGTTGGTTGCAGGGAGGGGGGCGGTGCACACGCAAGAGAGGGATGATGCGATCCTGTGCACGTGCAGCAGGCGTGCTGGCGCTTTTGTGTTCTCTCTATGGTCCGTGACTGAGAGTTCCGTAGACAGCGCTGCATGAGGCGAGCAGCTCGGGTGAGGCAGCTGCGGGGAGAGGGGGGGGAAGGTTGGCCGCCCCCTGCTTTCCCTTTTTAGCCGTTATGCTCTGAGGTGGGACAGGGAAGTGGTCGTTTTGGGCCCAGGGAGCCTCATTCTGCTGCCCCTCAGGATTGAGACGGGCAGCTGCTGAGGCATCTCCTCCAGCCTCCTTGGTCGGGGGTCAGCCACGACCAGGTTTTAAAATGGGCTCCCCCGTATTTAATGTGCATTATCACTAACATTGCAAGATATATTTGGAAATAGATCCATCACACTTGAAATAATGAAAATACAGCATGAGCACTGACATTTTTTATTTTAGTTTAGTCATTATTGCTGTTATATTGTTTTTGTAGCTCTATTTATTGGTATTTTACTAATAGCAATTTTCAACCCCTAGGAAATCATGTCAAAAAAAAAAAGAATGGAAACTGAAATATGGATTGACAACTCGGCAAAATACTTTTGTGAAGCAAGAGCAGCTAAATATATCATCATTGCGAGCAAGTTTTCAGATTGCCAAGCTCATAGCGCACACTAGCAGACCCTTCATAGAGGGAGAATTTGTTAAAGAATGCATTCTTTCTGCTTCCAAAAAGATGTGTCCAGAGACAACTGGTTTATTTAGTACATTGAGTCTTTCAGAATGTGCAGTTACACATAGGATTGAAGAAATGGGGGGAAATTTGCATCAACAACTGCAAAACCCCTTGAAAAAACTTCCTTATTTTTCATTGGCACTTGACGAAAGCACTGATGTTCGTGATTCTGCACAACTTCTAATTTTCATTCGTGGGACAAATGATAATTTTGGAGTCAGAGGAGTTTGCTGCATTGCAAAGCATCAACAGAACAACAACAGGAGAGGATATCTTTGAAAAAGTTTGCCAAACTGCGTGATTTGGAGCTGGACTGGGCTAAACTAGCTGGTGTGACAACTGATGGTGCTCCTAGCATGGTGGAGCCTATGAGAGGAGTGGTTGCACGCATTAACCAAGAGATGGACAAACAACCATCCACATCCAATAGCCATACACTGCCTCATACACCAACAAGCACTGTGTTTCAAAAAAATCACTGAAGTTTGACTGTCATGAAAAGTGGTATCTTGTGTTAACTTCATTAGAACTCATGCACTAAACCACACAGTTTCAGGTATTTCTGTCTGAGTTAAATGTTGACCATGAAGATATTCTGTACCACACAGAAGTCCTTTGGCTGACTCGAGGGAGTGTGTTGAAACATTTTTATGACTTGCTTCCACATGTTTCTGATTCTATGCTTATGAAAAACAAAGAAGTACCAGAGCTCAAAGATGCAGAATGGAAATGGCACCTTGCCTTTCTGACAGACGTAACAGAGCTACTCAACAGTTTCAATATTCAACTTCAAGGAAAGGGGAAGCACATCTGTGATATGTTTTCACATGTGAAAGCGTTTCAAGCAAAATTAGACCTCATTAAGACAAGTGAATGAGGAAAACTTCTGCCATCTCCCCACAACTCAAAACCTGTCAGCAGGAAAACCACCAGTTGCATTCCCAAACGAAACGTGTGGATTTATTGGAAATTTTGCAAAAGGAGTTTCAAACTCTATTTAAAGAGTTTCACATCCATGAGCAGGACATACAGCTTTTTCAGAACCAGTTTTCTGTTGACTTTGAAACTGCTGATCCAATTTACCAAATCGAATTGATCGATCTAGAGATCTCAGAGAGACTTGTGACTCTCTGAAAGACACATTTGAATCAAGCAGGCTCGCTAATTTCTATGCATCTCTTCCCTCTGGGACATATCCGAATCTCAGGAACCATGCACTCAAATTTGCAGCCATCTTTGGCAGCACCTACGGTAAGTGTGTGAACAGACTTTTTCCCGATTGAAACATCTGAAATCCCCAACCAGATCCAGACTAACTGATGAACACTTGCTACGACTAGCAGTGACAAAAATGGAACCGGATGTTGACTATCTCATTAGCCAAAAGCAGGCCCATACTTTCTATTGAAATATAAGAGTATGTTGATTAAAATTGTTCATTTTAAATTTTTTATTTTTTTCTGTTTTTAGTGCACTACAAATAAAATATGTGCAGTGTGCATAGGAGTTCATTTTTTAAAAAAAACTATAGTCTGGCCCCCAACAGTGTCTGAGGGACAGTGAACTGGCCCCCTGTTTAAAAAGTTTGCGGACCCCTGCTCTACATTGTATTTTGCTTACCTGTCTTGTGTACAAATAGGGTGAGCCTGTGACCTGGTTTCAGAAATTAAAGTATTTACCATCACAAAAGAATGGCCAGGCTGCCCAGGTAAAGCAATCGGACCATTGACAGGTATCCTGGCAGGCAGGATTTCTGCTGTAGATGCCTCCTGTGATGTATGTATGATTTGGGAGGTGGTCTTGGGCTATAGGGTGGGCAATTTCAAAAGTCAATTTCAATGTGCACCATTGTTCAGGGTTCTCATGCGTGGGGTGAATGGGGGACCCTGTTGCAACAGTTTAATAAAGACCAGGCTTAATAGCCACTTTGCTTCTCAGTATACTCTGATTGGCCTCTTATAACAGTTTCTTTACTGGGAGAGCTTCTGTGGGTGCCCTGTTTTTGCGCATCTCCAGTTCGTGGGTTTGAGTCCCACATTAGGCAAAATATTCTTGCATTGCAGGGGGTTGGACTAGATGACCACAGGGCTCCCATCTGACTCTTACCATTCTATGATTCCCAATATTGTACATAGTGAACCAGGGTGGCTTAGGCAGCCATGCTTGACCGGTCTTTGTCCCAAGAGCTGCCCAATGGGCAATGGAGACTAGCCAGGGATTTAAACAGAGGAGGAAGAGCTGCGGGAATGTTTAAGCAAGGCTGAGACAAATGAATTCTACTATTTGAAATTTCAAAAGGAAATGCAAATAAGCCTCAAAATGCGAGAAGCAGCCAGAGACACTGGGACTCGAAATGCTCTGATGGATAAGTCGCAAACCATGCACTCAAATTTCTCCTTTTGCTCTTATGTTTCTCCCACATTTTGTGGGGAGGGTTTTCAATAACGGCTGGGCGAAAAGTGGACTTTGTTCGGGGAAGTCCCAAAAAATAAATGCAGGAACATAAGTGCATTATCACACATCCACAAGCACCAAAACATGACATCCCCTTTAAAGTTTAAAAGGACCATCATTTTCCTTTGCAAGAGCGGCCCCTACAGGAGCTCCGACTGCTACTGCAGCCTTGCAAAACTCTGCTTGCTGACCTTATCCATGAGCCAGCAAGGGGTCAATTATTACTCCATTCCAGCTTGTGTCTAAATGAAGTTGTTTACTGAATTTATATACCGCCCTGTACCTGGAGCTCTCAGGGTAGGTCACAGAGTAAAATATAAAAACCACAAAATACATAATAAAAATAACCCCCCTCCCCCCCCAAAACCCCCCCACCTTTAAAAGGGCATAGGATTGATTAAGCACTGTATCTCTAGCTTTGCACTATCAATGAAAAACAAGCTGAAATAGTGCAGGCGGGACCTGCAAACAAGACCCTGGATGGATCACCTGTCCACAATACCTGTCTGACAGATGCTTGGCCCAAAATAGAGCAGACTTGCAAAGCAGGAGTGAATGGGGTGACAGTCATCTCTGGGGCCACAGTACTTTTGCCATTCCTAAAACATACTAGGAAGGACAGTTATCAAGGATCCTAATAGACAGGTGGGACGTCAGACCCTCAAATTTTGCTGGCCAGTCCTTCCTTCCTTGACATCTTGTTATGCTTTGGGGTGGACTTTCTGCCAAATATGGGGGGGTAATTTCTGACGTTTTAAAAGGTGTTACAGACCTTTGGGGGTCCCTCACCACCACCTCGCAATTTGGCGGGGAGACACTGCTGCCAAGCCAATAAAGATCAATAGTTTGTGTCCTTTTCGGGTTTATACATTTCCCTAATTTTACAATCATTTTAACATTTCAAAACTTGACTTCCCCCTCTTTCTGCGGTTCCTTAAAACTATTATTTATTATTATTATTATTATTATTATTATTATTATTATTATTATTATTATATCTTCTGCCTATCCAAATTCATTTAATTTGCTCACTTATCTATTTTAAATATATACTCTTGTCAAACTGCAGGTCATTACAATAATCCTGTTAATGTTTTTATCTGTTTGCAATTTATCTGTAAATATTCAATAAACCATTTCCATTCTTTTATAAAAAGTTTCTTATCTTGATTTCTTATTCTTCCATATTCCATAAGTTTTTGTATCCATTCTTCCTTTGTGGGGACTCCTATGTATGTATATCTCTGACCTACAGCGGACCTTGAGGGACCCAAATTCCTATGGATGGGGAGATGGGCTGTAAAAGCCAACCAGAATTTTCTTACAACAGGGGGTCTCTCTTCCTCTTGTCGCTGGAAGTAGGAACCCTGTTGCGGCAGACCAAATAAAGGAACCAATGTCATGGGCTGGTTGGATGCAGAGGAATGGTGGGGGGAACCACCTGGGAGACTCCACCATGGGAAGAAGGCTCAGAGCCCCCCAGGGAGTGGGAGTGGGATGGTGAAGAGTGGAAAAGACAGGGAAGAGGAGGTGTTGGAAGCAGAAGGGGTGATGGGGCTTAGTGAGCATGGGGAGTCTTTGGCAGAGAATAATAATTTATTACTTACACCCCAGCCACTCTGGGCGGCTCCCGACAAATTATAAAAAACATGATAAAACATCAAACATAAAAGACTTCCCTAAACAGGGCTGCCTTCAGATGTCTTCTAAAAGTCAGGTAGTGCTTTATCTCCTTAACATCTGATGGGAGGGCGTTCCACAGGGTGGGCGCCACCACCAAGAAGACCCTCTGCCTTGTTCCCTGCAACCTCACTTCTTGCAGGGAGGGAACCGCCAGAAGGCCCTCGGAGCTGGACCTCTGTATCCGGGCTGAACAATGCGGGTAGAGACGCTCCTTCAGGTATACTGGGCCTTTGAGGCTGTTTAGGACACGGGTGGCGCTGTGGGTTAAACCACAGAGCCTAGGGCTTGCTGATCAGAATGTCAGCGGTTCGAATACCCGCGACTCTGAGCTCCCGTTGCTCGGTCCCTGCTCCTGCCAGCCTAGCAGTTCGAAAGCACGTCAAAGTGCAAGTAGATAAATAGGAACTGCTCCGGCGGGAAGGTAAACGGCGTTTCCATGTGCTGCTCTGGTTCGCCAGAAGCGGCTTAGTCCTGCTGGCTACATGACCCGGAAGCTGTACGCCGGCTCCCTTGGCCAGTAAAGCGAGATGAGCGCCACAACCCCAGAGTCGTCTGTGACTGGACCTAATGGTCAGGGGTCCCTTTACCTTTTTTGGCTTTCAAGGTCTGCACCAACACTTTGAATTGTGCTCAGAAATGTACTGGGAGCCAATGTAGGTCTTTTGTTGTCTTGGTGGCCATTCCCAGTTCACCACTCTTGCTGCCGCATTCTGGATTAATTGCAGTTTCTGGGTCACCTTCAAAGGTAGCCCCACGTAGAGTGCATTGCAGTAATCCAAGCGGGAGACAACCAGAGCATGCACCACTCTGGTGAGACAGTCTGCGGGCAGGTAGGGTCTCATCCTGCGTACCAGATGGAGCTGGTAGACAGCTGCCCAGGACATAGAATTGACCTGCCCCTCCATGGACAGCTGTGAGTCCAAAATGACTCCCAGGCTGTGCTCCTGGTCCTTCAGGGGCACAGTTGCCCCATTCAGGAGCAGGGAGTCTTCTAGAAGTGCAGAGTCAGAGGCAGGAGAGGAGGGAGGCCAAGAGGCAGAAATCACAGAATCATAGAGTTGGAAGAGACCACAAGGGCCATCCAGTCCAACCCCCTGCCAAGCAGGAAACACCATCAAAGCATTCCTGACAGGTGGCTGTCAAGCCTCTGCTTAAAGACCTCCAAAGAAGGAGACTCCACCACACTCCTTGGCAGCAAATTCCATTGTCGAACAGCTCTTACTGTCAAGAAATTCTTCCTAATGTTTAGGTGGAATCTTCTTTCTTGTAGTTTGAATCCATTGCTCCGTGTCCGCTTCTCTGGAGCAGCAGAAAACAACCTTTCTCCCTCCTCTATATGACATCCTTTTATATATTTGAACATGGCTATCATATCACCCCTTAACCGTCTCTTCTCCAGGCTAAACATACCCAGCTCCCTAAGCCGTTCCTCATAAGGCATCGTTTCCAGGCCTTTGACCATTTTGGTTGCCCTCCTCTGGACACGTTCCAGCTTGTCAATATCCTTCTTGAACTGTGGTGCCCAGAACTGGACACAGTATTCCAGGTGGGGTCTGACCAGAGCGGAATACAGTGGTACTATTACTTCCCTTGATCTAGATGCTATACTCCTATTGATGCAGCCCAGAATTGCATTGGCTTTTTTAGCTGCTGCATCACACTGTTGACTCATGTCAAGTTTGTGGTCTACCAAGACTCCTAGATCCTTTTCACTTGTACTGCTCTCAAGCCAGGTATCACCCATCCTGTATTTGTGCCTTTCATTTTTTTTGCCCAAGTGTAGTACTTTACATTTCTCCCTGTTAAAATTCATCCTGTTTGCCTTGGCCCAGTTCTCTAATCTGTTAAGGTCATTTTGAAGTGTGATCCTGTCCTCTGGGGTATTAGCCACCCCTCCCAATTTGGTGTCATCTGCAAACTTGATCAGGATGCCCTCAAGCCCATCATCCAAGTCATTGATAAAGATGTTGAATAAGACTGGGCCCAAGACAGAACCCTGTGGCACCCCACTAGTCACTTCTCTCCAGGATGAAGAGGAGCCATTGATGAGCACCCTTTGGGTTCGGTCAGTCAGCCAGTTACAAATCCACTGAATGGTAGCATTGTCTAGCCCGCATTTTACCAGCTTCTTTACAAGAATATCATGGGGCACCTTGTCAAAGGCCTTGCTGAAATCAAGATAGGCTACATCCACAGTGTTCCCTTCGTCTACCAGGCTTGTAATTCTGTCAAAAAATGAGATCAGATTAGTCTGACATGACTTATTTTTCAGAAACCCATGCTGACTTTTAGTGATCACAGCGTTCCTTTCTAGGTGCTCACAGACCGTTTGCTTAATGATCTGCTCTAGAATCTTTCCTGGTATTGATGTCAGGCTGACTGGGCGGTAATTGTTTGGGTCCTCTCTTTTCCCCTTTTTGAAAATAGGGACAACATTTGCCCTCCTCCAGTCTGCTGGGACTTCACCTGTTTTCCAGGAATTCTCAAAGATTACTGCCAGTGGTTCTGAAATCACCTCTGCCAGTTCTTTTAATACTCTGGGATGTAGTTCATCTGGCCCTGGAGACTTGAATACATCTAAACTAGCCAAGTGTTCTTGTACTACCTCCTTACTTATTCTGGGCTGTGTTTCCCCTGCTGAATCATCTGCTCCATATTCTTCAGGTCGGGCATTGTTTTCTTTTTTGGAGAAGACTGAGGCAAAGAAGGTATTGAGGAGTTCTGCCCTTTCTGCGTCCCCTGTTCGCATTTCACCATCTTCTCCTCTAAGTGACCCCACTGTTTCCTTGTTCTTTCTTTTGCTACGGACATACCCATAAAAACTCTTTTTATTGCTTTTAACCTCTCTAGCAAGCCTGAGTTCATTCTGTGCTTTAGCTTTTCTGACTTTGTCTCTACATGTGCTGGCTATTTGTTTGAATTCCTCTCTGGTGGTTTCCCCCTTTTTCCATTTCTTGTACATATCCCTTTTAAATCTTAACTCAGTTAAAAGTTCTTTAGATAGCCACCCTGGCTTCTTTAGGCACCTTCCATGTTTTCGTCGCATTGGTACTGCTTGAAGTTGTGCTTTTAATATCTCCCTTTTAACAAACTCCCATCCATCATGAACTCCCATCCCTTTTAGTATTACTGACCATGGGATCACATCCAGCATTTCCCTAAGTTTTCTGAAGTCGGCTTTCTTAAAGTCTAGAATTTGAGTCTTAGTATGCTTGGTTGCTCCTTTCTGATGTATAATAAACTCCAGAAGAGCATGATCACTCCCACCTAATGATCCTGCCACTTCTACCCCACTAACCAGGTCATCACTATTGGTTAGGACCAGATCTAAAATGGCTGATCCTCTTGTTGCTTCTACCACTTTCTGGACAATGAAGTTGTCTGCAAGGCCAGTGAGGAATCTGTTCGACCTTATGCTCTTGGCTGAGTTTGACATCCAACAAATATCAGGATAGTTGAAATCCCCCATTACTACTATCTCATTTCCTTTTGAATGCTTGGTCATCTGTTCCAGGAAGGCATCATCTATGTCCTCAGTTTGGCTCGGGGATCTATAGTAAACTCCCACAATGAGATCACTGTTATTTTTCTCTCCCTTAATTTTGACCCAGATACTCTCAATTTGGCTTTGAAGTTTTAAATCATGGATCTCTTCACAGGTATACACATCCCTGACATATAATGCCACTCCTCCTCCTTTCCTGTTTGGTCTATTTCTCTGAAATAGATTGTATCCCTCTATTACTACATTCCAATCATGAGACTCATCCCACCAGGTTTCAGTGATGCCTATTATGTCGTATTTAGTTTGCTGTATCAAGAGCTCAAGTTCATCTTATTTCCCATGCTCTGTGCATTTGTATACAGACATTGAAAACCATTGATCATTCCCCCTAGTCTCCTACTTAAGGATTTTTTCCTCCCACCACTAGGTCTGTGTGCTGTTTGCTCCATTTGGTCCTTGACTTTTGGATGATCATCTTCAGCATTTGATAGACTCCTACCTTCAGGACCACTGTCTCCCTCCCCCACATAAGTCAGTTTAAAGCCCTCCTGATGAGGTTTTTGAGATTGTTGGCAAAAACATTCCTCCCAACCCTTGTGAGGTGCAGCCCATCACTTGCCAGAAGTCCATCTTCAAGAAACTGCAGGCCGTGATCTAAGAATCCAAACCGTTCCTGCCGGCACCATTTGCGAAGCCAGTTGTTCACTTCTCCTAGTGAATGAGTCAGATGGTGAAAGGTCACAGGTGTCTCCTGCTGCTGCAACAAGTTCGCCTCTTTTCAGGGTCTCCCAGAACCAGGAGAGGCATGAAGAGGGCGGAGGAGAGGTGGGCTGTGTGCAGGCACAGTCTCTGACTGCTTGCAAAAAGGAAGCCCTGGAGAGGAGGGGACTTAGGTGGCTGTGGTGAGGCAAGGATTTTTCAGTCTTGGCAACTGATCCATGGGGCAAGACCTACTAGGGGATGAGGACCTGTGTTCATGAGGCCTGACTCCCGACAAACTGTGCAGAGCGTGGCTCTGCTAATAAAGAGTTAACTCCATCTTTGACCGGTGTGATTTATTGCCTGGTCTTTGACCTCATGCTTAGCATCCTTTTTGTGTTTACTTAACCTTGTGGCTGCCTCTGATCTTAATCTGACCAATGAGCGAACCTTGAGGCAGCGCAAGTCTCTAGAGTGGGGCTGGGGGCGTTTTTTCTGCTCCCCACTCCGGGGGGAAACAGCAGACAGAGCGTTTCATCTGCAGCACCTGTTGGGTGGGCTCTATGGAGGCAGATCTCTCTCTTTGCACAACACTCTCCAATTCTGCCCTCCGGCGAGGAATCTTGGCAAAGGAAGAGGAATGTGTCCCCAATGAAGGTGGAAGGGGAGAGTCTCTGTTGCTGCTGCTCCATAATTCAACCGATCCAAATGACAAGAAAGGAGAATCCGACTAAATATCAGAAAAAACTTTGACAGCAAGAGCTGTTCGATGGTGGACCAGACTCCCTCAGGAAGTGGTGGACTCTCCTTCTCTGGAGGCTTTTAAACAGAAGCCAGATGGTCACTTGCCAGAGGGTTCTTCAGCTGCGATTCCTGCGTTGCAGGGGGTTGGACTAGATGACCCTCGGGGCCCCTTCCAACTCTACAATTCGATGATTCTTGTTTGGTTCCACTGAGGGTTCTAGCTGGGAGCTTAAATCTCCTTTGGCAACATTTAAGTCATGGTGGGGAGGAATCTAGTGTGTTAAATCCACATTTGTCCAATTGAAGCTGGGGGTTGGGGAATGAAACACCCCCCCCCCCGTTCCAACTTACGTATTTGCCAGCATCAAATAGCAAGGAGGAGGGAGGATCTTTGCCATCCCAAGCTGTTGGGCTTCACCCCTGAACCTATTTGGCCATCTTTGCTCAGCGCATGTGATGCTTAGCCAAGAATGCTTCTGAGCATGCACAGAGCAGCCTTCCTCCTCACCCGGCAGAGTTGAAGAGCTGCAGCTGATGTGGCCGGCTGCACAGGGCAAGCGTTAAGCCACCCCCAGCCTGCAGGATGCCAGCTCTGGCTCGGCTCTTGGCTGCGATTCCTGCATTGCAGGGGGTTGGGCTAGATGACCCTGGGGTCCCTTTCCAGCTCTACAATTCCGTGACTCTGCATGCAGCCAGTAAGAATCTGCTTTAGGCCTCACTGCACCTCCCCAGCCAGCCCTTGGGCAAGAAAGGTTATTCTTAGCCTTAGAGGACCGCAGCCTCTCCTGGGATCCATTTTCCGACACGGCCTTTGGAACAGCTGGATAGGTCAAGCGCTGTTCTTGAAGGGGGAACAACGGCACCATCTGTCACAAAGCGCAGGAGGGGAAAGACACAGACGAGGCCAGGGGCCGATATGCCCCCAAAGAGAAGCCAGCAAGCAAGACCTGAGGGCAACAGTCTTCTGCAAGTGTAGTTCCCCCATTATCTGCTATTCGCAGGTAGACTGTTCCTGGGCATGGAGGGTCAGCTGCAAAAATAGACCTCCATAAGAGGAGCCTGCTGAATCTGGCCAATGGCCAACCTAGCATAGCACCCTGCCCCCACAGTGGCTGAACAGGTATCAGAATCAGAAGGCACCCTGGCGGTCCTCTAGTCCAACCCCCTGCAAGGCAGGAATCTTTTGCCCAAGGCGGGGCTCGAACCCACGACCCTGAGATTAGGAATATCGTGCTCTGCCAGCTGAGAAACCCACAAATCTCCCCTCCTCGTGCTCTGCCAGACACTGGCATTCAGACGCATCGGCTGCCCCTCTGACCACGGAGGCAGGGCAGAGCCCTCCTGGCTAGGAGCCACCGACAGCCTCTCTCGCCTCCCCCCCCCCATCTGTGAATTTGCCGGGTCCTCTTTTAAAGCCATCCTGGCTGGCGGCCATCGCTGCTTCCAGTGGGAGGGAGTTCCGCAGTTTAACTGCGCTACACAAGTAATTATTTCAGCCTTGCAGCTTTCTCCATGCCAAGTGGATTGTTGGGGGGGGGCAGTAGGAGAAGAAGGGGGCAGTAGGAGAAGAAGGGGGCAGCCCATCTCTGAACCAGGTAAAGGAGGCAAGGAGGGGAGGCAACCTTTTGTCTTTTGCACAAACTCTGCACCGCACAACATTTTGAAAAGACAATTCTGCCCTTTATTACTTCTGCAGAAGGAGAACAGGGGGGGGGCAACTGCTTAGACACTGAAGGAGCATTTCATACATGGGGGGGCAACCCACACACCCCCTTGGTTCAGGCAGGCACAGAACAGGGAACTACCCCCCTGGAGGCAAGAATACAGCTTTCATAAAAGCAGCCATTATCCACACAAGCAGCCCAGGTGCCAGCTCTCCCCCCCCCCATTTAAGTGCACCTCACCCCCCCTCCACCTCCTTCTTTGGAATCCTTCAAGGGTCAAGAATCAGGGTGCCCCCTTCCTCCGACGGGGGGACACCCCACCCCCCAGTATTGGGATGGTTCCTCATCTGTCTCCTTCGCCAGAAACCCCTTCAGGCAGTCCAGAAAATAAGCTGTGATGCCCCTCCTCTCCCCACAGGGGATTTATTCCGGGGGGGGGGTGTCCGTGAGTTTGTCTCCCCTCCCCCTAGACGATTTCGAGGTGCCTGTCTTCGGGGAGGCCGTACCCGGCCTTGTGGTCCTCAAAGAGCTGGTTGAGCTTCTCCAGGTAAGTTTCGTGCAGCTTGTCGATGGCCTCCGACGACGGGTGAGGGGTCTTGGGCACAAGGATCGGGGCCCCCACTGTGGGTGGGAGACAGAGAGAGAGTTAGTGCTCGAACTCGGCACCCAGTATTCCAGCTGCTTGGCTTGCCCCAGATTGCAGGGGGTTGGGGCTGGATGACCTCTGGGGGTCCCTTGCAACTCAATTCTATTATTCTGTCCCCTGGGGTTACCTCCGCCCCACACAGATGGCATCTTTTAGGGTCCTCCGCTGGCTAAGTGGTTAGAGCTGGCCTCAGCAGGCAAGGCCAGGATTCGGCCCTGAAGGATGCTAATTGCACAGCCAAGTGCTTGACTGCCCCCCCCCTCAAAATCCACACACACACACCCCAGGCTTAGGGGGCTGCTGGGGCAAGGGATTCCTTCGCTATGATTCCAGCATTGCGGAAGGGGGCTGGACTAGAGGACCTTTAGGGGTCCCTCCCAACACTACAGTTCTATGGTTCCAAGGCAAATGCACCACCCAGGTCTTTCTCCCCTGACAGCATTTGGGTCGCAAATGTGGAAGCTTGCAGCAAAAAGGCTGGGGGGGGGATTCGGAAAGGAAGGCGGCAGAGGGAGGGTTAGCCTTTCCCCGCCAAAAAATAATGCGCCCAAGGGTCAAAGGGTCCGGTTTTTGGCTTCTGCAAAGAGAGACCCACCCCCTGGGAGTTGCAGTAAGCTGAGTCAGCCCAAAATTTCCGCCAAGGCCAAAGTCCAATGGGACAGCTCTGCTGCCAGGAAGGCCGGGGGGGGGGGGGTGTTGCAAAAGGCAGAGATGGGGAGGGGGGGTGTTGCATCAGCCCAGGAGCAAAGTGGGGCAGAGAGAAGAGGTGCCCAGGGGCAGGCAGAGGAGGCCCAGGAGGAAGTGGCCAAAACGGGAACCTTTGGGGGGTTAGGAGGGGAGGCCCCACTGGCCTCATCCAGAGATGGCTTTGCATAGAATGGTAGAGTCAGAAGGGGTCCCCGGGGGTCATCCAGCCCAACCCCCTGCAATGCAGAGATGGCGGCCAAAGAATCCCAGGCAGGCGGATTTCCCACTTTCCAAGGGAGTCCTCTCTTCCCGTCTTCAGGCCACCTGGGAGACCCCACCCCATTCCAGCCTGCAGGACCCCCACTACCCCCCGTGCTCTACCCACCGACGGTGCGTATGGGCCTCCGGAACGGCAGGAGCCCAAAGTTGTACTGGAAGACCCCCCGGGCGTGGAAGAGGGGCAGCGCCAGCCCCATGGCCTTCTGGAGCCGCTCCTGCACTGCCCGGATGAAGGAGCCCTGGGGGTTGGAGACCTGGTTGAAGAGCTCGTTCTCCCCGAAGGAGAAGACGGGGACCAGGGCAGCTCTGGAAGGGAAGGAGAAATGGGGAGCAGAGAATGAGCAATGGGGCGCAGGGTGGGGGCACTGTTTCCTTCCTGGCCGGCAGGCTGCACCTTAAGGACCCTGCTGGGGGGGGGGCACCCAGTCCAAAAGCCTGTGTTCACCGTGGCCAAATACCCCTAAGAAATCTAGGAATCTAGATAGACTGCTCCTGGAACAGGAGGTTCCATAAAGAGAGCCCTGCTGGTATAATTCGTAATCAGTTACGGCTATGGGTCTTATTCCAGTGCTTTTTTTCGGGGGGGGGGGATGCAGGCGTACACATACCCCTAAACATTTTGTGAATCTTTGTACTTTTGTCCATTTACTGTAATTATTTTTCCTGATTTGAACTATAAAATGGTGAGTCAAAATTAGAGTAGCCCTAAACATTTTTTTTAGAAAAAAAGCACTGTCTCATTCTATAAACACAGCAAAAAAACTCATGAGGAATAAAGAATAAAGACTGAATATTTGTGAGGTTGGCGTGGAGGAAGATTAAGGCTGACCAATAACTGATGGATGGACAATTGAAAGTCACTTTTCCTTCTCCCTCCCTCTCTCCCTGTTATTATTCCTATCTCTCTTTTCTCTTGCTTTTCTCTTCATTCTCTTTCTGATATCTTGTTTTGTTTCTGTTTTTTTTAATTGTATGTCGAAAAGTCTAAATAAAATTATATTTAAAAATAGCCCGGCTTGATCAGGGCAGTGGGAAGGCTGCATTCTGCTACAGACAAGTCGCGAGGAGCAACGACACCTGCAAAGCGAAGTCCGTTCCTCCTGCTGTCCCGCCTCTCCCGCCCAGGGAGGGGGACCCACAGGGGCCAGTGCAGGACCCCCCCTCCCGCACATGGCATTGCCCTCCTTTCACCTGCAAACTCACCCGTGCTGCAGCGCCATCTTGACGAAGCCCTTGCGGTTGAGAAGCCGGAGGGTCAGGGCTCCAGGTCGGGCGTCAAGCGACTCGGGAGGCCCCCCAACAGCGACCACGGCCACCTGGCCCCCGCCTTCGTGGCCAAGGAGGTAGGCGGCGCTGCTCTTGTCTGAGGAAACCAGCCCTGCGGGGAAAGAGAGAGAGAGCGCTCCCTTCCGACTCTACAATTCTATGATTCTAAAGACAGCCAACTTGGCGGCCATCCCCGGCTCCTGTGGCAGGGAGTTCCACAGTTTGTGCTACGAGAAGGACTTTCCTTTCTGTGTCCAGAACCTTCCAACATTCAGCTTCCCCGAGTCCTTTGAGAAAGGAAGAAAAACTTTCCTCCGCGATGTTTTAATTTGCTGTCAAGCCCCCACAAATAATAAATTATAGTAATAATTATTATATCCACCTTCTCCATGTCACACATGATTTCATAGTCTCTTGCTTGTCTTTAAACTTAAAAGACCCACCCTTTCCTCATCTCCTCCTGAATTTCTCCCAACTCTTCGATATCCTTTTCAAGGCGAGGCGACCAGAACCATATGCAATATTCGATTCATGTAATGGCATGTGGAGGCTCCTCTTGCCCCCCACCCACCCACCCTGCCAGGGTCCCCCAAGCCTCTTACCGCCGCTCATGATGTAGTCTCGGAAGAAGGGCACCTTGAACCAGAAGGGCAGCATCAGCAGGTGTGGGGTGAGTCCCGGGAAGAGGGCCGAGAAGCCGGTGCCCTCCGTGCAAAAGTTCCCGAAGGCGCCAGCCACCAGCACTCCGTGGGGATGGAAGCCAAAGAGGTAGTTGCGGGAGGGGTCCAGCTCCACCGTCTTCACCAGCTGCCATGGGGAGAAAGAGGGGCGCAGGGTGAGGAAGCAGCCGGAAGCCTGGGGGGGTAGGCAGCACAAGGGGGAATGAAGGCAGGCAGGGGAGATTCCTCAACACACACACACACACACACACACACACACACACACACCGCTTCTCGGGCAGGGGAAGGCACCCGAAGGTGGTAGGGGGAGAGGGCTATTTGGTGACCCCCGCAATAAATTACCCTAGAGGGATATGGGTGTTTCCCCCAAATGTTGTCACTGGACTCCTGCACTGCAGAGGGTTGGACTGGATGACCCTTGGGGGTCCCACGCAACCCTACAATTCTGCGGCTCAAAGCCGTTTTCTGGTTCCCAGAGCCAGCCCCATTGGGGAGCCCCACTTTTGGCCCCAGGTGGAAACCTGCAGCACCCCTGTGGAGTTTTATTTATTGCACACACACACAAAAAACAAAACAAAAAAACCTGAGAGCAATTGGTGAAGAGTCAGTCAATAAATCTATTGGTAAAAGCAACTCTTCAGAACAATCCAAGAATAAAGCCAGCAATCAACTAAAAACAGATTAAGACACTGGCTTTCTACACATCTGGTCAGGCCTTAGATTCGAATCAGAGTTGGATGGGACCCTGAGGATCATCTAGTCCAACCCCCTGCAATGCAGGAATAGGCAGCTATGCCATACAGGGATTGAACCTGCAACCTTGGCATTATCAGTGTTAATGGAGAAATCTGAGGGCTCCCTTGGACAAAAAAGGACACCAGCCAGGAATACCAGAGCAAAACAGCAGCCAGTAGGCTTGGTCTTTATTGACTTCCACCTGCCACCAGGTGAAACAAGATGGAAGCCCCAAACAAAAGGAGACCCCAACTTTTATTAGCTGCTAATCCCCATGTTAGGGACCCAGGTGGCACTGTGGGTTAAACCACAGAACCTAGGGCTTGCTGATCAGAAGGTCGGCGGTTCGAATCCCTGCGACGGGGTGAGCTCCCGTTGCTCAGTCCCTGCTCCTGCCAACCTAGCAGTTCAAAAGCTCGTCAAAGTGCAAGTAGATAAATAGGTACCGCTCCGGCGGGAAGGTAAACGGCATTTCCGTGCGCTGCTCTGGTTCACCAGAAGCGGCTTTGTCATGCTGGCCACATGACCCGGAAGCTGTACGCCGTCGCCAGTAAAGTGAGATGAGCGCCGCAACCCCAGAGTCGGTCAGGACTGGACTGGACAGTCATGGGTCCCTTTAACTTTAATCCCCATGTTACACTCCCCCCCCCAAACTACATCACTAATACATCATGAAAGGGGAGGTCTGGGGGCAGTAATCTGAGCATCCTGGACCCTGCCCCAATGCCCCATGCCTCCCCTTGCCCTCCACCAAACACCCATCAAGTGAAACAAAAGAGATACAGTATTTACATTTCCCTGTTTCTCAGCCAAGTTAATCACACCCTTTTGTCTTCATCTGGGTTTGTTATATCTGGAATGACTACCTGTCTGGCACTCAGGTATCAGGATGCCAGGAATTATCACTCAGGCAGAGGGGCTGCTGAGTAGCTGAGCTCACATGTCTAGATGAATTTCTGAAGTTTTCCCAGTGAGCCAATACATAGATACATTTATCAGTGAATTGCTACATTTGGTATTGTGCAGCAGAGGCCCTTTGAACAGATAGGAAGAAACACTGATGAAGCATTTTGTGGGGGGAAGTCACAAAAGTGATTGTGCTGATTTGGGTAGTGGGCTGCATGTGCATGATATCTGCTGGAGGGGCAACCCCCTCCCCCCACCTACCGGTATACATAAATTCCTGCATCATGAGCACCATGGTCTAAGTCAGGGGTAGGCAACCTAAGGCCCGTGGGCCGGATGCGGCGGCCCAATCACCTTCTAAATTCAGCCCGCGGACGGTCCAAGAATCAGCATGTTTTTACATGAGTAGAATGTGTGTGTTTATTTAAAATGCATCTCTGGGTTATTTGTGGGGCATAGGAATTCGTTCATTCCCCCCCCCCCAAATATATATATATATAGTCCGGCCCACCACATGGTCTGAGGAACGGTGGACCAGCCCACGGCTGAAAAAGGTTGCTGACCCCTGGTCTAAGTATCTGAGCTATCCTGAAGGTCTGTCGAAGCAGAAATGTTCTCAGCAGAGAGTCCTGCAAAGGGGCCTGACTGATGTCAATAGGCAGGGAGTTCCAGAGTTTCCTTACAAATGCAAAGAGAGTATTATGAGGCACCTGCAATAGTGCCAGTTCCACACTGTGGAAGGAAAGGCACTCTGCGCATGCTCCACGTCTCAGCTCAGCCTTGCCATTGCAGCCTCCGCCTCCCACACACCCCTCCAATATGGGGCAGACCCTGACCCCCTCCCATGGGGCTGCAGAGCTTTTATGGGTCTGCGAAGGGCTCCAGGGAAGTCCTCTAGACCACAGGACAGAAAGAATGTGGCTTTTCCTGAATGTTTGCTCCTGCTGTTCAAACAGATGTGGAGGTGGAGTTTGCGCCCAGGTCAAGTGGGGCAGAGAAGGAAGTCCGGTAAGGGCATGGGGAGGCGGGCAGTGGGGTGGGCCTCAGCCAGAGGAGGATGTGGAGAAGCTGGAAGGATATATAGATTATATCTCTCTGCATATTTCATAACTTTAACCAATTAATTCTCAATTTGTTATACATTTCTCTTTACATATAACAACTTTCTGTCTGCAAGAAAGACCCTTCCTCCGAGGGTTTTTAACAGAGGTTGGCCGGCCATCCAAATCAGGGATTCGTTAGCTGCGATTCCTGCAATGCAAGCGGGCTGGGCTAGATGTCCCTTGGGGGTGCCCCTTCCGACTCCTGCCTTTGGCATCTGTCTGTCTCCTGGGGTGAAGTCTAACTGCTGCGTTTGCAGCATCGAAGTTCCCTCCCTGGGGCACAAGCCTGGGCAGTGTGTCTGGAGGTCCTGGGCTGCCCAGGCGCCAAGACACCCCCCCTCCCCTCTTGGCCTCCAAAGGAAAGCAGAGCAAGGAGTCTGGCACCAGCCTGGCTGCAACCCTGCAATTCTCTGCAGGCCACCCTGCCAAGGAGGGCACAGGCCACGCCAGGCCCCAAGACACACACCCACACACCCACACACACCCTGCTCACCTTCATGGGGAAGTAGTCTCGGAAGTAGCACCACACGGACCAGTTGCGCACCCAGTTGGAGCGGCGCCCCCCTCTGGCCGGGGTGTCCCAGTCCAGGTACAGCCAGGCAGCGTAGAGGACAGCCAGCACCCAGCCGTCTCCCAGGAGCAGCAGGAGGAACAAGACCAGGCAGCATTGCGCTGGGGAGAGAGGCAGAGGCAGGCCTGGGTTAGGTGAGGTGCCCTCAAGAGGCTAGTCCTCAGTGTTCACCCCACCCAGGAAAACCAACACACATACAATGCCTGCAGATCCCACACCACAAGCCCCTCCAAGAGGTTGGCTGCTGGGAAAGGGACCAGCCCCTGCTCCGCCGCAGCAGATTCCTGCCTTCCAGGGGGGGGGGGTTGGGCTGGATGACCCTTGGGGTCCCGTTCAAGGGAGGTTCAGCTTGCTCCTTCGTGAAACATAAAAATGTTTCTCTTGAACATGATGATGGTAATAATAAATTTATTATTGATACCCCACCCATCTGGCTGGGCTGCCCCGTGAAAGGAAAGGCACTCTGCACATGCTCCATGTCTCAGCTCAGCCTTGCTATTGCAGCCTCTGCCTCTGGCTAGTTAACATCCAATACCTTTTGAAATATGTGGGGGGAGGGGGTCTTTTTATTTGCTCTTGCTTATTATTTTGTCTTATTATCTATTATCTATCTATCTATCTATCTTATTTGTCTTATTATCTTATTAGCGTTTTTTTGCATTGCGTTTTTAAGCTGCAAACCGCCCTGAGATGAAGGTTGGTTTGCAATGTTAACCTATACAAAGCAGGAAAGTGGCAATGAAGGCCTGCTCAGCAGCCAGCGAAAGGGACCTCTCTCTGCACATGCTCATAGGCACTCTGCTGCGGCCTTGGCCCCAGAAAACTGGCTCTGGAGCAGACGCGGTTGGGACACTGCAGAGCGGACGCCTTGCCCAGCCTCCCCCCTCCCACCTGTGCAGCCAACCCAAAGCTCCTTACCTGCTTCCCCCAAATCGACACACTCTTAGCAGGGCGGATTCTGCACCCTGCTTTCAACCCAGCTGGCAGAGTCGCCCCCTTTCCCAGGGGGGACCTAGGGGGTGAGAGCCCCCCGAGGCAACGCACGTTCAGCCAAGCAAGGCAGCTCCTTGAAAGGCGGAAAACTCTCCCCGCCTCAACTTTTTTTGTTAAAGAATCCCCGGAATTGTACAGCCCCCACAAAAGCGCAAATCCTGCACCCCCCGGGACCCCATTCCCCCTAAAAGAGGCACAGGAAAGTCTCCTCTTCCCCCCCCCCCGGCCCCGAAATGAGTGCTTGCCTCTTCGCCACACATGCTGGCAGCGCCACTGCCCACCCCAAACCAGCCCCTTCCCAAACCAGCGCCCTCGGTTATTGCCCCATAGGAGGAGCCCCCCACCCCTCCCGCAAAGGACCCCCTCCCCAGACCTCACCCAGCGCCAGGAAGGAAAAGACCCACTGCAGAACCGCGGCGGTTTGGAGGCGGCGCCGTAGCGGCAGCCTCAGCGGGGCGAACTGGACCAGCATCACGAGCGCAGCGGGGCAGAGACCCGAGGCAGAAAGCCCCGCCCGCGCCGGAGACGAGGCTTATCAGGGGCAAAGCCCCGCCCCGCCTCGCCCCCCAGGCTCTGATTGGACGGCCAGCCGCCCCGCCCGCCTCCCAAATAGGCAGGCTTCACCTGGCAGGCCGTAATTCCACCGGCCAAAAGCTGCGCCGGTTGGATTGGCGCCTGCTCCGCTGGCACGGCTGCAAAAGTGCAGGGACGAGGACAGGCTGTTTTGGGATGGGCGAGTCTGTGTGGACGCGGAAGCTTCAACACCGCTTTTATTCAGGTGCCTAACGAAGCCTAGAATTGTGGAGTTAAAAGGGACCCCAAGGGGCATCTAGTCCAACCCCACCGCAATGGCCCGGCCCTCCTGCCTCTATTTCAGAAACCTCTGCCACCTTCCCAACAAGTTAAAGGGGACTGAGACCGAAAAAGTAAGCCCTGCTCTTCACCCCAGGCACAGCCTGGAGAGAATCACTTTGCACATGCTCAGGGGCACTCCTTTACCATGCTCTCACATGACACCCCCTACCAGCCGACCTGTGTCCCCACCTGGCCTGGGAAGCAGGCTCTGCCCCAGAGGGAGGTGCAATGTCTTGAATGTAGGAAGAGATCAGCAGCAGGATCAGGCCCAAGATGCCCCCTGCCTCTCTCCCAGTGGCCAAGCAGGTGGCCCAGCACGCAGGACTCCCCCACCCCACCCCCTCCATCGGTCCATCCCATAATGCCACCCTATTGGGTCAGTCCTCGCCTCTGCAAATATTTGGAATGGAGACACACGAACCGTTGGTACTTTATTACTATGCAAGTAGAAAGGTGCACAGGTCTGGTGTTTTAGCCCCCCAAACCGCCCCTTTCCCCGGAGAGGTTGGGGGCCCTGCTCTCTGCCGGCCTCAAGAACATCAGAATAGCCCCAGGGCTTCATCCTGCTCTCACAGAAGGAGCAGCAACTCTCCTCACTGCTGATTTCCACAAACTGGCATTATTTATTATTATTTCCGAAGCTGTTTTTTATTATTATTATTATTAAAGCTTGAAAAATGGAAGAAAAAACATACAGAAAGCAACATCTACCTGTAATAGGTTTTTTTTTACAACAACAAAAAGAGAGAAAATAAAGAAGGAAAGGCAAAGACTTCCGATTCTAACTATCAGCTTTAAAAACTGCAGAACTCTTACTCTGTTTTCTTTCCATAAACCAAACTTTTCAGTCTTCAAACCCATCTACCACAAGCTCGTTTTCCTTTTTCGCACAGGAAGTCCGTAAGGGGTTTCCAATCATTAATAAATGCAACAATGGGTTTTTTTCTCTAATTCAGAAAGTCAACTTGGCCATCTCTGCCAAACCCCTTGATTTCAGCAACCGTTCTTCCGCAGGAGGTAATAATAAGTCATGGGTCATCGAATCGTGGAGCTGGAAGGGACCACGAGGATCATCTAGTCCAGCCCCCTGCAGTGCAGGAATCTTCCGCCCCATGCGGGGCTCGAACCCACCACTCGGAGATCAAGGGTCTCACGCTCTACTGACTGAGCTGTCTTTCCATCTCTGCACATCTCTTGCCTCTGTGATCCCATAATAATAATAATAATTTATTATTTATACCCCGCCCATCTGGCTGGGTTTCCCCAGCCACTCTGGGCAGCTTTCAACAGAGCATTACAATACAATAATCTATAAAACATTAAAAGCCATATTGCAATAATCTTCCATATTCGTTCTGGGGGCAGTTGGCTAGCAGCAGAGGGGGGAGCGTTTACAGTACAGCCACCCCTCTGGTTGCCTCAGGGCTCCTTACAACGCCCCTGCAGAGCAGGCCGGCTTCAACAAGCTTCCTTTGGAGCCAGAAGGGCCCCGATCCTGCAAGGGAGGTGGCTAGCTCCCACCTGGGAGAGGGAGAAACAAGTGGAAGAGGAGGCTAGGGGTAGAAGGGGGCTGGAGGCAGCTAAGGAAAGGCTACCGCCCCCAGTGGTCCATTGCCCCCTCTCAGTGGCGAAGGATGGCATAGGTGCTCTCTTCGCCCCTCCCTCCCTCCGGCATCTGCGGAGGCTTCTTCTTGCCTCTGCCTCCCGCCAAGTTCAAGTCGGCGTAGAGGAGGCCGCCAGAGTCTTTGGGGGCAAGCGGTGGCGGCCGAGAGCGAGCAGGAGGCTGGGGGGAGGCAGGAGGGGGGGCTTTTGGACCTGGAACAAGAGGAGGGGGGCAATGCAGGTTAGAAAGAGGAACAGAGCAGCACCCTCCTCCTCCTCCTCCTCCCTCCAGCAGCAGAGCAGCTCAGATAGGCCCTGGGCAGAGGAGGAGACTGCTCAGAGGAAGAGCCCAGCACCCTGTCTTCGCAGTGGCCAAATACCCCTAAGAACCTAGGAATCGAGGTAGACTGCCTCTCGGCATGGAGGTTCCACAAGAACAGCAGAAGAGCCTGGCTACCTGCATCCAGGCCACAAGAGACCAGCCCATCTAGACCAGCATCCTGTTCTCAACCAGGTGCCCTAAATGGCCTCGGGTCCTGTATACCTGAAGGAGCGTCTCTACGCCCATCGTTCTGCCCGGACACTGAGGTCCAGCTCCGAGGGCCTTCTGGCGGTTCCCTCCCTGCGAGAAGCCAAGTTACAGGGAACCAGGCAGAGGGCCTTCTCGGTAGTGGCACCCGCCCTGTGGAACGCCCTCCCATCAGATGTCAAAGAGAAAAACAACTACCAGACTTTTAGAAGACATCTGAAGGCAGTCCTGTTTAGGGAAGCTTTTAATGTTTAATAGATTATTGTATTTTAATATTCTGTTGGAAGCCGCCCAGAGTGGCTGGGGAAACCCAGCCAGATGGGCGGGGTATAAATAATAAATTGTTGTTGTTGTTGTTGTTAAGGGAACCCCGCAAGCGGGGTCTGACCACAAGAGCAACTCTCCCCTCCTGCGGCAGGGAGTGCCGTAGTTTAACTACGCGCTGCACGAAGGTGGGACTTCCTTTTACCTGCCCTGAATTTCCTGCTTCATGGGATGCCCAGAGTTACAGCCTTATGAGAGAGGGAGAGGGAACCATGCCCCCACCTGCTTTTTCCACCCATGGCTCACCTTCGATGGGAAACTCCTCGTATTCTCTCGCCTCTGGCTCCTCCTTGCTCTGGGGCGATGCTCTCCTGCAAGATAAGTCCTAGGCGGTCACATGGGTGCCCCCCCTCGAAGCACCCTGGGGCTGTAGGGGGGGTGCCTTGCAAGAAGGGTTGGATTCAAAATACTAACTGGTGTAAAAGAAAAAAGGGGGATTTTCACCGCCAGGCTTAAAAGGGTTGTTTGTGCCTGTTAGCTACGGCAGCTAGGAAGAAGAATGAATAATTGGTAAAGGGACGGGCTGCCTTGAATCAGAAAACTAGCAGCTTGAAATAAGAGAACCAAATGACGATTGTTTTGTGGATGAATGGAAGCCTTTTCCGGTCTATTTAAAGAAATGTTATAGAATGACGAATTCGCGAGCAGGATTCGAACTGTGAGCAACAGATGGAACGAGAGATTATTGCATTGTTGTTGTGATATAAGAGAGGGAAGACAGGGCGCAGCAAGGGGGAGGAATTTTAAGGAAAAAAAACACAATGGGAAGCCGACTAAACAAAAGAAACATCTCTTATGTATTGGAATGTTTATGTGATTTTGGGGGGGAAATGTCGGCATCTCAGCCAAAGCCTCCCTGACAGGGGGCCACCCAACCTCTCGGCTGTGAGTTGAGCTGGTCGGATGTCCTGCCCACCAGCCATGGCAGAGCCAATCTAGGGCCCCGGTCAGCCCCCCCCACCTGCAGTTAAGAAGGAGACCAGCAGGAGGCAGGAAAGAGACTCACCTCCTTTGGGGACACTTTGGGCAGCAACCTGGAGAGGAACAGAGAGGAGAAAATGGCCTTCAGAGAGAGCAGCTCCTGGAGTGGGGGGGGCCTGGAGAATGGGGTGGGGGCAGTGGTTCTGTCCAGGCTGAGCCTCACAGGGCAGCAGGGCTGGGGGGCCTCCGCAGGTGAGATGCAGGAACCATCACCACACCAGGAGGAAGCCACATCTGGAGGGCCAGGTTGGAGGGGAAGCCGGCCCCTGGCACAGCCACTGCACTCTCCCTGCCCCCCCCAGCAGCCCCCCCCGTACCTTTTCTCCAGGCGACAAACGCCAGCAGGCCCAGAGCGACAGCGGTTGCAACGGCTGCCCCGGTCACCAGACCCACAAGGTTGAAGCCGGGGGGGTCTGGCATTGGAGGACCTGGTTGTGGGGGGAGAGAAAGCAAGGGCCCGGCTGAGGCAAAAGCAGGAGGCACCCACAAATGCACCCCCCAGGCACAAGGGTGTTTCTTCTGAGGAGGGGGGCACACACATAGCAGCCCCCAGGTGGATACAGTTCCCTGCACCCTGAGTTGGGTGCCAGCATTAGGCCAAGAGAGGCAGACCCCCGAAAAGAGGCAACATCTTGCAGAAACATAGAATCATAAGGTTGGAGGGGACCCCCAAAGGTCATCCAGCCCAACCCCCTGCAATGCAGGACTCGCGCTCGAAGGCCCTTTGACATGTGCCCATCTGACTTCAGTTTAAAAGCATCCAAGGAAGGAGAGGCCTCATGAGTGAGTCTGTTCCACTGTCGCGCTGCTCTTACTCTCAGGAAGTTCTTCCTCATGTTTACTAGGTCCTGTATACCTGAAGGAGCGTCTCCACCCCCATCATTCTGCCCAGACACTGAGATCCAGTGCCGAGGGCCTTCTGGCGGTTCCCTCACTATGAGAAGCCAAGTTACAGGGAACCAGGCAGAGGGCCTTCTCGGTGGTGGCACCCACCCTGTGGAACGCCCTCCCTTCAGATGTCAAAGAGAACAACAACTACCGGGTACCAGACCTTTAGAAGACATCTGAAGGCAGCCCTGTTTAGGGAGGCTTTTAATGTTTGATAGATTATTGTATTTTAATGCTCTGTTGAAAGCCGCCCAGAGTGGCTGGGGAAACCCAGCCAGATGGGCGGGGTATAAATAATAAATTATTATTATTATTATTATTATTACTCCTGGATCAGGCCCTGTCCTCCGGAGCGGCAGCAGGAAGCAGGCTGGCTCTACTTTCCACAGGGCAACCCTTCTACTTTCCACAGGGCAACCCTTCAGGTGTTTGAAGGCGGCTATCCTATCAACCTCTCGTGTTATTTCTGCTGCCTGGGAGGAACAGCACTTGCGGAACTCCCCGCCTCAGGTGCTGAAATACCTTTGGGTCCTCTGCGGGCCCTCGACTGGGGGAAGGTGGAGCCCCATTTTCGGCTCTGCCTCAGGCACTGCTGCCACCCACCCACCCACACCCCATACTCCTTTGAACCGAGCAGAAAGGAGGGCCAGCCCTGGGGAGAAGGGGGCCGCTGCGGAGACAGGTGTGAGGCGAAGGGTCAAGTCTGATACAGGCACAGAGGGGTCCTCCCGAGGCTGAGCCAGCTCACCTGTGACTGTGAGGTTTGTCCCCTCGATGTTTTGCCAACGCTTCACACCGTGGCGAAGTGTCTTTATGGAGACACGGCAGAAATATAGATTGGAGTCCGACTCCTGCAGATTCTCGATCCGGATTGACGCATCAAGCGCATTTGACACATTCCCGACCAGAGACACCCGCTCTGTGTAGTTTTGGTGGGTGCGCCTCTGGGTGGGGTCGTGGGTGTGGTTGAAGATGAACAGTTCGTGAAAGCTTCCTAAGCGCCAATACACCTCGGCCGTCTCTTCAGCCTCCCAGGTGTAGTTGAAGGTGCAGCGCAGGGTGACGGATCCCTTTGGCCTAGCTGTGAGCTGGCAAGGTTGCCAGATGTGGAATTCCGGGAAGCAAGTGGTACAATCTGCGAAGGAAGCAGAACGGAGAGAGAGAGAGAAGGAGAGAAAGGATAAAAGACTGTTTGTTTTAGTATTGGGGTTAACAAATAAAAGGAAAATATATACCTGGAGGCATAAATTATACCTGGAGACATAAATCCAAATTTGGGAGCAAGTACTTTTTGATGAGAGAGCCCCAGCAGAGATTTAATATCACAAAACAGGTAGCAGGCAAATATAGGCTATGTTACCTTTAAAATATCTCCTTCTAAGTCACTTGCAAAAGTTTCCCACCTCCCTTAGCACAAAAAGAGACTACAGGTTTGGTAAGTTAAAAATGGTTTACTTACAAAATCTTTAAAGGTCATTTTCATGTGTTTTCCCATACAGCAGCAAGAGAACACAGGCAGTGCAACTTAGTTTCAAAAAGGGTAAGAGTTTCAAAATTATTTGTACAGAAACACAATGGTAAAAAAGGAAAAGGTAAAGGACCCCTGGACAGTTAAGTCCAGTTAAAGGCGACTATGGGGTTGCAGTGCTCATCTCGCTTTCAGGCCGAGGGAGCCGGCTTTTGTCCACAGACAGCTTTCCGGGTCATGTGACCAGGATGACTAAACCGCTTCTGGCGCAACGGAACACCGTGACAGAAACCAGAGCGCATGGAAACGCTGTTTACCTTCCCACCACAGCGGTACCTATTTATCTACTTGCACTGGGATGCTTTCAAACTGCTAGGTTGGCAGGAGCAGGGACAGTGCAATGGGGGCTCACTCCGTTGCGGGGATTCGAACCGCCGACCTTCCGATCAGCAAGCCCAAGAGGCTCCGTGGTTTAGACCACAGCGCCACCCGCATCCCTAGAAACACAAAGATGGCTTGCTAACTCCACAAGGTCTGAGCTCGGAGCATCTAGCTCAAACATCCTTACTGGGAAGTTCACATGGGGGGGGGGAAGAATTTGATAATTCTTCCTCCCAAGTTGAGGGCATGTGACCTAGCTAACCCGTCAGGACAGCTTACTCTATGATCTTAACCTCTTCATGCATTTATCAGGTTGGTTATATAAGGCTGGATTTATCCCACAAAAACTCCTTGGGAAGGAGCATAAGAACATAAGAAACCCCGAGGCAGTATGGGAGAGCAAAACCTTCTCCTACACTTATTCTCCAGTATTTTAAGATAGACTAGCTCTGCCCATGGAGGCTCCCTTTAGGAACCATAAGAAGCTAAGAAGAGGCCTGCGGCAGCTGGACCAAGCCACAGGGGCCCATCCAGTCCATCACCCCGTCCTCACAGTGGTCCAAGAGAAACCTGCAAGCGGGATCTGAGCACAAGAGCAACACTCTCCACTCCTGGGATTCAGACGCATCAATGCCTCCAACAGAGGATGGCAGAGCTCTCTCCTCCTCCATGAATCCACCCGATCTTCTTTTAAAGCCATCCAAGCTGCTGGCCACTCCTGCCTCTTGTGGCGGGGAGTTCCATAGTCTAACTGGGTTCTGTGTGAGGAAAGGGCTTCCTTTCATCTGTCTTGAATCTTGCAACATTCATGGCTCATCTGTCCCGTCTCTAGAAACGGGGCTGCCATATGGGGAAACCCGGACGTAAGGTGAGTTGGGCTGTTTTTATTTTAAAATTCTTTTAAGGAATCAAAGAAAAGCCTGAGTATTGTTCCATCTGACCCTCTGCCACCCAAATTGGGGGGGGGGGGGTCCCAGTGGGTTGGAGTGGGTGGCACTAAAAGAGGATTTTGCATATCCTTGCAGAGAGCTATCCAGGGATACTAGCCACAACAGCTGTGCTTTGATTCCACGGCTGGAGGCAGGAATGCTTCTGAATATGGGTTGCAGGAGGGGAGAGTTGCTCCTGTGCTCAGATCCTGCTTGGGGGGGCTCCCCGTATTGGGGCATCTGGCTGGCCCCTGTGGGAAGAGGATGCTGGGCCAGGTGGGCCCCCTCTGGCCTGATCCAGCAGGCCCTCCTTATGGTCCTTGGAGGAAGGCCCTGGTTCCCCCTCTGCCCATATCTCTGCCCTGGGGGGTGAGAGTGTGTTGGGGGGTTTCTGTCCTCCTCTTCCAACCTTGCATTCCTCCGCTCCACTTCGAAGGGTCGGGTTCCAAGCGCTGGCATCTCTGAAACGCCCCATCGCTTTCGGGAGCTGCCGTTTTGGTTGAGTCCGTACTCCCTGTTGCGGGTCAAAAAGAATAATAATTCAAGAGGTGAAGCCATGGGTTCGAGTCCTACCCTCCAGGAGCAGGAGAAAACAAGCCTGGGGAGATAGGGGGAGATGGCCACCCTATCTCTTCTCAGTCTCCTCTTTCCCAGGCTGAACAGACCCAAAGGCAGAAGTTTGTGGGTTTCTGCTGTGAAAGGGAAGTAGCAAACACTCTTGGTGGTTTCAGGGAGAAGGAAATGTCATCACAGAGGGAAGCGCAGGCCTTTCCCTTCGCGTCAGTCGGGGCTGCTCTGAGGGATACAACCGAAAGTGTCCTGGGATGGCAAATCAGGGGACTAATTGATCATTTAAGAACATATACTGTACCGAAAGCCCTGCAGGCTTAGGCCAGGGGCCCATCTAGTCCAGCCTCCTGTCCTCACAGGGCTCCAATGGGAAACCCGCAAGCAGGATTCGAACACAAAAGCCGCTCTCCCCTCCTACGGTTTCCAGCAACTGGCATTCAGAAGCACAGCTGCCTCTGACAAATGGAGGCAGACCAGAGCCACGGATATGTCTCGTCCTCCTTTGAAGCCATCCCTGCCTCCTGTGGGAGGGAGTTCCGCAGTTTAACTATGTACTGTGGAAGAAGGACTGGATGGGCCTCAAAGGTCTAGACTTGGTCTAGGGGAGCTCCCTGCTTTCCTAGGAGCCAGCATGGCCAATGGTCAGGGATGATGATGATGGGAATTGGAAGAGCAGCAAGATTTGGACTAGAACAGCTTTGGAAGTATGAGCCCCTAAAACCAGAGGATGGAAGAGTTGGGAGGGGTCCCCAAGGGTCAAACAGGATACCCCCAGTTGCTGGGGCCACTCTCCTGCTCTAATCCTGCTTCCTTCAGCCACCGTGAGAACAGGATGCTGGGCTAGTTGGACGGCTTTGGCCTGATCCAGGAGGGTTCGCCTTCTGTTCCCCCCCCCCCCCCGAGCTTCCTCCCTGCCCTGCCACTGCCTGGCCCTTTCACTTACCTCCTCCCAGGAGCAGCAGGAGCAGCAGCAGCCCCTGGGGCATCATATCCTTTGCTGGGGGGGGGGTTGATCTCTGGCGGCTTCAGGAACAAGACCCCCCTGGAAGCCCAGCCACACACGGCCTAATCCAGCGAGCCGCTTCCCCCTCGAGCGCTGGAGATTTGCGTGGCCGATTGAGCAACAGCAGAGAACATCTGACAGGGAAGTCCTCTATTGCCACCACCAGCAGATACCCAGCGGAGGAGGAGGAAGAAGTGGGGCGTCAGCCTCGTGAAAACCGGGGAGGCCTCTGAGCCAGCAATGGATGAGGAACCCCCCTTCCTGGGACTGGGAGCAAGCCTGCCCCACCAGGGGGGCTCCTGCCTCCTTGCATAACCTGGCCAAGGACATCCTCATTGGAGATATTTAAGCAGAGCTTGGGTGGCCACCTGCCTGGAATGCTTCAGCTGAGATTCCTGCATGGCAGGGGGTTTGGCTAGATGACCGCTGGGGGTCCCTTTCGACTCTCCTGTCCTGTGGTTCCCTGCAGAGCTGGCTCTCGCACCACAACACTGACTGATGCTGTTGCCCAGTGAAGGTGCCCCCTTTGCCCTGGGTGTGGGCATTTGGACTTCTGTGGCTAATTTGGACTTCATTTGAAACTGAATATTTCATTTTTCTTCTTCTTGGGCTTATTGCTTCATTTTTCGTTTAGCCTGTGTTTATTTCTGCCCTGCAAGGGAAAAATCAGATTCTCAGAAGCACTTTCAATAAAGAAAGAGATCGCCCCTTCTTGCAATAAACAGGCACCTGGGAAGGAGATTCAGGGACACAGAATGGCACAGCTGGAAGGGAACCCCAAGGGCCATCTAGTCCAGCCCCCTGCAATGCCAGAACCATAGCTAAAGAATCCCTCTTTGGCCTGATCCTGCCACAATGAGCCAACCCGCCCCCCGTACCCTCCAGATATTGTTGTCAGGACCCCTTGCCAAGCTTGCTGATGCCATCAAAATGCCCAGCAGCATCTCCTTGGCACCCTCCAGCCCCACAATGCTGACGGGGCTTTCCTTAAGTCTTTGCAATGCTACAGATGATGTTTCCGCTTCCTCCTTTGTAGTGACGGCAAGCAAAGAGCCGGGGGGGGGGGTCGACAAGGAGGTGGCAGTCAAGGTGCCCTCAGCCGCCTGACTCACTGCCCCAGAACCAGCCTCCTTCCTTCCTTCCTAGAATCATAGAATCCTAGAGTTGGAAGAGACCCCAAGGGCCATCCAGTCCAACCCCCTGCCAAGCAGGAAACACCATCCTAGCATTCCTGACAGGTGGCTGTCAAGCCTCTGCTTAAAGACCTCCAAAGAAGGAGACTCCACCACACTCCTTCTTTCCCTCCTTCCTTCCTTCCTTCCTTCCTTCCTTCCTTCCTTCCTTCCTTCCTTCCTTCCTGGACTTGAGCCCAGGGGGAGGAAAGGGGGAAGTTGGAGAGGGGTGGGGTGGGGGAGTTAGGCCCCATGGCACAGGCCTCCCAGCTGGCGGGGGAGGGGGGTAGAGTGGAATTGTGAAACTTTGCCTGGCACCAGGGGAAAAAAGGGTTTTATCCCCCTCTTGCCATAACAGTGGAACCTGCGGACGTTGAATGAAGCTGGATGTTGGAGGATTCAGGGCAGATGAAGCAAAATCCTTCACGCAGTGCAGACTGTGGAACTCCCTTCCACCGGAAGCAGCGGCGGCCACCAGCTCAGATGGCTTTAAAAGAGGACGGGGCCAATTCATGGAGAGGGAGGGGACAGCAAAACTTCTGAATGCCACCTTCTGGAAACGTGAAGGTGGTCTTGTGCTCACGTCCTGCTTTTGTGGTTTTCCCATTGGGGCATCTGGGGCATCCCACTGTGAGAACAGGGTGCTGGCCTAGATGGGCTCCCCTGAGCAGTGGCGTAGCATGGGTTGCCAGTGCCCCGGGCACTTTGCGTCCCCTAAAAAGCGGCAGCGCTGGATACCCACCAGCCCCCGAGGTGACTCCTGGGTTTGCCGCATGCCTCCGTCTGAGGACCATCATAAGTTGGACTTATGAAAGCTCGAAGGAGAACCCGAACCTCGCCCTTCGCTTCGCCCAGGAAACCTGAGAGGTCTCCAGGCGAGGGCGAGGGCTGCTGCTGCCGCCTCCACTTTGGTGGAAAAAGCAGCCAGCTGGAAGAATGGTTTAACAGCAAGTGAAGGACGTCAACTGGACTCTAAATAAGAAATGATGCGGCTAATGAGAGGAAATGATGGTGATCATATGCTTGGAACCGGAGAGGGAAACCTGATTTTAAGGAATTGTATTAAATTAAGTTGGTTAGATTTGTAATACTTGGGAAACTAATACAAATAATTTGGATAGAGAAAAAATAAAAGAAAAAAGAAACGGCAGGGCGCATCTGCGGCAGCAAAACCGGACTCCGTCCTCTGCCGCAGCTGCAACAAAACATGTCTCTCCCGTATCGGTCTCTACAGCCACAACACTCTAACTCTCCAGTGTCTGACTTCGCCTCCAAATGTGTGGGAGATGAGAGGGAATGTGGATGAGGGAATATTGATTAATATTTCCTATCCCAGCTTGTGCTAACAAGCTCCAAACTAGCAGAGTTTCTCATCCCCAATAAAGCGCAGCAAAACGTGGCGTTTAAGTTCCTATGAACTTCTAGAACAAGGCAGATCCTGGCATATAATTCCCCTGGTTCCCTCTTAAAAGAAAATACACGACACAAGCTTATAAAAGTATAAAGCTTTTACTTACAGACATTCCAAGAATATATAAGTCTCAGAAGGCAGGCTAGCTTAGATTAAATGTATGTACATGTGGAGTCTCTCCATAAGGGAGATAGGCTCCATGTGGCTTCTCTTGGCTGGAAGCCAAGAGAGCATCTTCTCTTGAGATGTTGCTTTCTTGAAGATCCGGAGGAAGAGAGAGAGAGTAGCAGATCACCTGTATCTTTGAATAGCTACAGGTAAGGCCACTCCCACTTCTGGTCACACAAAGGAAGTGATCCTCCTCCAGGCACAGGAAACTAGCTGGAGGACCAAGACCCCTTGTGTACACTCTAGGAATGTTGTGATTGACTGCACCAGTGTTATACATCCCACAAAATGCACACTCCTTCACTGTCTCCCGAGACGGACGGATGCCAATAAATTATAAGACAGGAGAACTTTCCGAGTTCAGGAAATTGCCTGGGAGAAGAGCCATTAAAGAGAAGCGATGTCCCATTAGGAAAGGCTGGCAAATGGGTGGAGCCCCTGCCTGAGCTCTGAGATAAGTCTGTGGAGACAAAGTGGAGCAGGGAGTTTAGGATGATGTTGTTTGAATTCACCCCACTGCCCCAGAAAACTCTGCAGGTGTCAGCCAGTTAGGTTCAACTCACAGAAACACAGAACTGGAAGGATCCACGAGGGTCATCTAGTCCAACCCCCTGCAAGGCAGGAATCTGAGCAAAAACACTAGGTGGTAAAACAAGATGCCCTCTAAGGAGGATTGATTTTGTCTGTTTAATGGAATTTAAATACCAGTTAATAAACCAAAGCAACCAAGCAGTTTTATACCTCTGAATAGTGTAAATGCTGAGGTTGGAAACCAATTTGAAGTAGATCCAGAATAAGCATAACTAGATTAAATTATTCCACAATAGGCGGACTCCTGAGTTCTTGAGATGACTGCAGAGCTTTCTATTTTATATATATATAAGAATGCAGTTGATTTGCAGTGTATGGCTTCAGTAAGCAATGCAAAGTATTGGAATGTGTTTATTAAGAAGGAGGGGTTATATATATGCATATATTTGGATAGCAATAACATTTATATACAGTGCTTTTTTCTGGGGATACGCAGGGGTATGCATAATCCTAAACGTTTTGTGAATCCTTTTACTGGATTTATTTTTTCCCAATTTGAACTATAAAACGGTGATTTTCCTGAGTCAAAATGAGAGTACGCCTAAACTTTTTTTTTTTTAAGAAAAAAACACTGTACCTACGGTATAACAGACAAGCATGTGTGGAACTGTAGTTGTTTGTATATATGGTGATACTGGAATATACCTTCCCACCCTTGTTATTTCTTTTTTCACTTTTTATTTCCTTTTTTTTTTAATTCAAATATTCTCAATATAAATTGTGTGTGTGTGGTTGAACCCAGAGCCAGGCCTCTTGGCCCTCATAATAACTTCGCTTTATTCATATCCGTTAACACAGTTATTCTAAATGATCTCAAACCCAAAGAGTTCAAAATAGAAAGGGAATTGATAGGCATAATAGATGATATATAGATATAGGGAAGCTATATGCCCTCCTCCTTTGGGCCTGTGATGGACAGCAGAGCCAGGCCAGTCGGCGGATTTAGTCCCTCAGAAATTCCCCCAGGGGCCTGGAGCCCCGCTCTGATTGGCTCCCACGCCAGCAGGGGGTGGAGCCAGCACTTTTGGCGGGAAAATGAAAGGCGCCGTTTCTGAGGGAGGGAGAAAGGGGGGTTGGGGGAGGGGTGGTCTGAGGGGAAGGAGGGCAGGGGAATCTCTCTGGGAGAGGAGGCAGGCAGGCGGGGGTTCAATAATAATAATAATAATTTATTATTTATATCCCGCCCATCTGGCCGGGTCTCCCCAGCCACTCTAGGCGGCTTCCAGCATACATTAAAATACATACACATGTTACAGATTAAAAACTTCCCTGAACAGGGCTGTCTTCAGGCATCTTCTAAATGTCAGATAGTTGTTAGTACCTTTGACATCTGATGGGAGGGCGTTCCACGGGGCGGGCGCCACTACCGAGAAGGCCCTCTGCCTGGTTCCCTGTAGCTTTGCTTCTCGCAAGGAGGGAACCACCAGAAGGCCCTCGGAGCTGGATCTCAGTGTCCGGGCTGAACGGTGGGGGTGGAGACGCTCCTTCAAGTATACTGGGCCTTTGAGGCCATTTAGGGCTTTAAAGGTCAGCACCAACACTTTGAATTGTGCTCGGAAACGTCCTGGGAGCCAGTGAAGATCTCTCAGGACCGGTGTTATGTGGTCATGACGGCCGCTCCCAGTCACCAGTCCAGCTGCCGCATTCTGGATTAATTGCAGTTTCCGCAAGGGGAGAAGCAGCCAAATGCCCCTCTGAACAGAGCCATCTGGGTAGACTGCCTCTGGGCCTGGAGGCTCCACAAGAAGAGCCCTGCTGGCTCAGGACCAGGGCCCACCTAGCCCAGCCTCCTGGCAGCAGCCGACCAGGCACCCCCAAAGGGAAAAAGCCCCCCCCCCCAAAGCAGGAGCTGAAGAGCACCCCGCTCTCCTCCTCCCCCGTCCCAAGGTAGACTGGCTGTGTCCATGGAGGCTCCCTTGGGGTGCAGCAGGGAACAAAGCAGAGCCAAAGGGGATGCTGACCAGGTTTCCCCCAAGCGAAGATGCCCCCAAGTGGGGGGCCGGGGTGCGGAAGAAAACCAGCTGCCTCCACCAGCCCTCCAGAATTTGGGAAGGAGGCGGGAGCGAGAGCTGGGGGCGCCCCATCTGAGATTTGTGCGTCTGGTTCTCCCTGCCCAAATGCAGAACTTGACGTTGCCTCTGTTATAAGCAAAATTTCACATGAAAAGGCTGAAAGTTGGGTCCGGTTTTCCCAAGGGGGAGTCCGGATTTTTCTCCCTGGGAAGAGCTGGAATTTTAGAGCTTTTCCCTTCGTGCCACAGACAGAGACCACACCGGAGTTGTCAAAAGCAAAGCGCAGCTTCCCATTTATTGGATCTGTTGCAACAGAGGTTCCCCGTCACGTAGCAGGTACGATAAGGGGAGAACCCAGAATAATGGTGTGCCAGCCCCTATATAGACTTTGAAATTCCCCCCTTCCTCTCAAGACCACCCACCTATACATCATACATACATCACTAAAAGGGGTGTAACCCAGGACCACCCCTCAGATACATCACAGCTACATCATAGAAAAAGGCGGTCTCCAGCAGAAATCTGAGTGTGTTGTTTACCTCCTGACTGCCACTTCATATGATAATGTCTTATCTGATTGCCTTTCCTGGGCAGTCTGGCCATTCTTTTGTTATTATAACCACTAATTCCTGAATCTAGGTCACAGGTCACAGGCCCACACCCTGTCCATATCTTGAGTGTGCCCTTAAGACAGGATTTGTGAGGAAAGAGACAATGGGGAGATGTTCCCACTTTCCCACTGTTCTGGGCCTAATCTGTGGGGTTTCAAACATGTGGTTTATATATAGTTATGAAAATTTAATCTTTTATATATATAACCTTAATATTCCTATAACACCTCCTGAAGTTCACTTTGTCAGTTGGGACCGAGTTATCGTCCCAATAATAAAGTTATTATTCTATCCTACATTCAGAAAACACCTGAAGGCAGCCCTGTTTAGGGAAGTTTTTAACTTGTGATTTTGATGTATTTTAATATTTGTTGGAAGCCGCCCAGAGTGGCTGGGGAGACCCGGCCAGATGGGCGGGGTACAAATAAAATATTATTATTATTATTATTATTATTATTATTATTATTATTATTATTATTATTATTATCCAACTGGGGAGTGTGCTGATTCTTTTACATTGAATAGATTCACAGAATTGTTGAGTTGGAAGGGACCCTGAGGGTCATCCAGTCCAGCCCCGTGCAATGCAGGAAACCCACGACCCTGAGATCAAGAGTCTCCAGCTTTACCAACGGAGCCATTTGCTCCAAAGGGACTGATGTCTCTCTCAAGAACCCCTCCAATATTGCAACAGACTGCTCAGTGCTCTCCCTTATTTTTAAGTGTTTCGTATGGCTTTTCCTGCTGTTACTCGTGTTGAGTACATTTTTGGTTGGGGAAACAATTGTTTAAATGAAAAATGAATTATTTATTTATTTATTTATTTATTTATTTATTATAAATCCACTTTCGTTGTACTTGTACAATGACAATAAAGAGATAAAGATAAAGATAAAGACTTTCCGTCCGTTAGTGAGCAGGTGAAGGATAATAATAAAAATAAAAATAATAAGAATTTATTATTATTTCTACCCCACCCATCTGGGGGCAGGGCACGAGGCTGCTGTCTTGATGGCCTCTGAGCCGAGAACCACAGAGAACTCTGCACATGCTCTGGACCATCCGGATTCTGGGAGGGAGGAGGGAGAGCGGCTAGCTGGCTGCGCTCAGCTTGCGAAGGGTTAAATCGAGCAGAGCTGGAGTCCTAGAGACAACAGGAAGTAGAGACAGGGGGGAGGTCCTCCAGAGCAGAATCCCCTCCCTCCGTGCCCAGCCCCTTCCGGCATCTCTTGTCTCCTCCACATGCTGCCTCGGTTTCCCTCCTGGGAAGAATCGGGTGAGCCTCCTCTCTCTTCCCCCTTGGGGTGCCTGTGGGACAAGGGGGTCCCAGGGCTGCAGGGTGTGTGTGTTCTGCTTCTGAATGGCAGGGGGAGACCCCCAAGTCTGGGAGCAGAGGGTCCTGCTGCCCCCCCCCCCATTCCTCTCTGCCAAGCCAGGGAGGGGGCGAGTTTCCAGCTCTGCTCTTCCTTTGCATCCAGGCGCTGCTTCCTCTTTGGGGAAGGAGGGAGGGAGGGGTCGGGGGGGAGCATGTCCAGAGTCCCCCTTCCGATGGAGGAGCCTTTCCCCCTGCTGCCAGATCATCCTCCAGGTCAGCTCAGGTCTCCAGCCCAGAGCGAGAGGCTGGCCAGGGTTAAGAGGAACGGAGCTGCCTTCCTGCAGAGGAGAGGATGGAGAGCCGGGTAATAAACACAACCTGCCCTTATTCCCTTATGGGGTAAACAGGAGCCCTTGTAGAGTCCTTTGCAGGTTCTCCTTCGGTTGGTAGGAGTAAATGACAGAGGCCAACCAGAGAATATTGAGAAGCAAAGCAGCTAGTAAGCTTGATCTTTATTGTTTTGTTGCAACAGGGCCCTTCCTCTCATGCAGGAGAAAAAGAAGGAATCTAGAACAAAGGCATGCCTGCTCTTATATAGAAATTTGAAATTGCCCATGCTGCAGTTCAAGACCACCCCCAGAAGCATCATACATACAAAACACAAAAAGGCGGTCTCCAACAGATTTCAACAGAAATCTGAGTGCCCTTGTTTATCTTCTGTCCCCAGTTTATGTGATAATGCCTTTTCTGAGTAGCCTGGCCATTCCTTTGAGATGGTAATCACTGTAATTCCTGAGACAATGGGAATGTTCCCTCACCCCCTCCTTCCTTGCAGAGAAACATTTTGTCAGCTTGGGAGTGAAAAATGGTTTCAGGGCTGTTTCCCTGTGCTGCTTCACACATGTGGCCCATACACTTGTGTACATGTCTGCTTTGTACATTGATGAACAGTTATTATATATATAAGACCTTAATTTGTTTATTTCAGCCGCTTTAAGGACTCCAAGATCTTGTCCAGAAGGGGATCAGGCAATGCAAGGTTTTTTTTTAAGGCTCATGCAAGTAAAACTTGAAGCTTTGTGCTCCAGATCCAGCCCACCAGATATTCCACCATGAGTTGAATTTATAATAGGTCTAAAACCTTAACACAAAGCATACTTTGTACACAAAATCACAGAAAAAGAAATAGAGACAGAACGAGAAAGTGAAACTCAGGCTCCTTTTGTCCATACGTTTATACTAAGCATAATCTTTGCAGAAGAGATGAGAGTCAATTTAAACCAGCTGTACTCCGCTTCTGTGAATTAACCAGAATAGGAAAGAATCTTGACACATCAGATCAATACTTTTTCCACTAAGAAATGCAAACTGACAATACCATGCCAGGCTTATGAAGTGGGGGGAGGAGCAAACAGAGGAAATTGGAATCACTGGAGAGGTTTAGAAATGGGGCTTCTGTTGGGAAGGGGCTGCCCCATTTGTGCTTCTCTAGGGGCAGGAGAATATCTAGGGCAGGAGAATCCCTGCAGGGCCTCTGAGGCTCCCTTTGCTTCTTCCTCTCTCCCAGGACCCTGCAGCTTTTCGGCTCCTCGACTCCCCAGGAAGGATGAAAGAGACAGATCCTGCAAAGGTAGCGAGGATGGAAGGGGGAAGATGGACGGTTGACCTGGTCCGGCTGTCTCCTGCATCCCTCCCCTCAACCTCTGAGCTTTCCCTCCCAGGGACCTCCGAGAGATCTGGTGAGTTCCAGGAGAGTGGAGATGGGGACATGGATGGATGGAGGTATTGGGGCTTGCTCAGCTTGGGGGTGGGGGGGAGGCAGGCAGGCAGATGGCAATGGAGAAAGGGGGCACCTTTTCGGGCTCCTCCACCTGCCTGCGCCTTTGTCATCTGCAGGCAATTTTTGCTAGGAATATATCACAGCTCCCCGGCCACCGCAATGTATCAGCAGTATCCTGATGAAACTCAACTCTATTTCTCCTTTACATCTGCAGATCAGGCAGTGGAAGTACTGGGCCAGTGTCTTGCCTTGGTAATGGACTGGATGAGAGCCAACAAACTGAAGCTCAGTCCAGATAAGACTGAAGCATTGTTAGTGGGTGGTTCCCTAGACCAGATGGCTGGGAGGTCACCTGCTCCTGGTGGGGTTACACTTCCTCTGAAGGAGCAGGTTCGTAGCCTGGGGGTCCTCCTGGATCCTTTGCTGTCGCTCGAGGCTCGGGTGGCCTCAGTGACCCGGAATGCCTTCCATCAGTTTTGCCTGGTGGCCCAGCTACGCCCCGATCTGGACAGGGATAGCCTAACTACTGCTGTCTATGCTCTGGTAACCTCAAGGTTAGATTGCTGCAATGCGTTATACGTAGAACTGCCTCTGAAGACGGTTTGGAAACTTCAGCCGGTGCAGAATTCAGCAGCCAGGTTGCTCACCGGAGCAAGACGGTTTGAGCATATTACGTACACCGATCCTGGTCTGACTGCACTGGCTACCGATTAGTTTCCGGGCCCAATTCAAAGTGCTGGTTTTGACCTATAAAGCCTTAAATGGCTCAGGACCACAATACCTCAAGGACCGCCTCTTCCCATATAAACCTACCCAGATCTTCTGAAGCCCTCCTTCGTGTGCCTCCTCCGCAAGAGGTCCGGAGGGTGGCAACATGAGAACAGGCCTTCTCTGCAGTGGCTCCCTGTCTATGGAATGCTCTCCTCAGGGAAGTTCACCTGGCACCTTCATTATACACCTTTAGGCGCCAGGCAAAAATGTTCCCTTGTAACCAGGCCTTGGGTTAAATTAAACATCCAACACCAACAGCCTTTTAAAATGTGGCTTTTTTGTGTGTGGGAGGGGGAGTTTTATTGGGTTATTGCTTTTTCTTTGATTTTATATGCTGTGATCTTTGTGAACTGCCTTGAGACCTCCGAGTATAGGACAGTGAAGAAATAATAATAATAAAACAACTATATTATAATAATATAAAACTAGTACTGTGATCTGAATGCCCTACCAATGTCTGACTACTTACCAATCCATCGCGCAACACTAGAAGCCACGACTCTTTAAATTACCTGATCCTAATTTCAGGATTGAATGCAGATGGGGCCTCCATGTGTTGCCTTTTTCTTTTCTTTTTGCAATAACTTTTTATTACTTTTAAAAACAAGCATCATAGGACTAATAATGATACAAATATATAGACCTAGTCTTCTCATGTCATTTGTATATCTCAAAAATAGCAGAATAAATTTACAGGAATAACATGCCGTTCATCATTAGTGGTCAGTGTATGAGTTCTGGGTTCATGAACTGGTTTAAACTGAAACGAAAAAGGGTAAATAGGAGAGAACATTCAACATCGTATAGCCGAATGCCTAGACAGGAGCTCTTGTGGCCGTTGTGCTTCCATTAAGTGTGAGTTGTAGTCACTTTTCCTCTTCTGTTGCTAACGAAACAATACAGAGTTGGTCTCCTCGTTAACATGGGCGGAGTTTCACAGTGAAGAAGGTGATTTACGCATAAATTTAAATTTAGACCAACCATATTGAAGTAACTTCTGATGGTGCATGTGCAGGTGAAGATGTTGCTGTTTGTTTCACAGACGAGACGTGGGCGATGCTGGATCCTGACCAGAGAGCTCTGCATAAGGAAGTCGAGGAGAATCGTGGGATCATGGACCCTCTCGGTAAAACTCCCGGTTAGATCATAAGATCAATGTTGAAATTCCATACATACCTCTATGTCAGGGGTCGGCAAGGCTTAAGCAGCCTGGGCCGAAGATCTCTCTGTGGGCCGTCTCTCTCTCGCACGCGCATTCTGGCACAGAGGAGGCGTGTGCGCATGCATGTGCAGATGCCATTTCTGGCGCTAATGAGGTACGGAGGAGGCGTCTGCAGCTTTCTATTGGCTGCATGATCTTTCTGCAGCCGATAGGAAGCCCCGCCAACACCGCAGAAGTGAGTCCCCTAGCCGTGCTGCGCGGGGACTTGCCGAGTGGGCAGCAGGGTTTGGGGGCAACTCGGGGGCCGATTAAATGACCCCCATGGGTCGTATCCAGCCCCCGGGCCTTAGGTTGCCTACCTCTGCTCTATGTGATGAACCTCCACTATTTGGATAGAGACCAACAGCATCTGGCATTCTAACATCCCCCACCGTGATCCCTGAATGGAGCGATACCAATAGTCTTCTCTGTGAATGTTCTTCCTCTAGTCATGCCTTTTTTAGCAATGACCAGGCTTCTCTGAACATCCCTGGCCTTTTTAAATGTCGGTCTCAGAGTTTTAAGGGAAGTTGAAGTAACTTCTGTCAGTTTGTTGTTTTTACTTTTGCTTCTGCCTGCATTTGGTTGACCAAAGAGATGACTAACCTTGGAGATGGAGTGAATTCCAGAATTGAGCCAAACAAAATCCATCCCAGATAAAAGCCAAGCAATATGTCAGTTAACGCCAGCCAATAAAGGCAGTGAAAACTATAGGAAGGCCCCACATCTAACTGTATTCAGTTCTTCCTCTATCACAGGGGTGGCCAACTCCCAAGAGACTGCGATTAAAAACTGGCAGTGATCTATTCACATTTTGGGGGGGTTCAGGTCAAAGTTGTTGGGTTTTTTTAGGGGAGCAGAGGTTGTTGAGCTCCTTTTTCGGGGGAGGCAAAGCTTTTTGGGGGGGGAGATCTACCGTGATCAGCCACAGACATCCAGTGATCTACCAGTAGATCACAATCTACCTGTTAGAGATGCCTGCTCTATCACAAGCATTCATTAACTTTGTTCAATAAACTGGAGCTCCATTTCTTCCAATTAGCTTCTGTCTTCATTGCAGATGGTGATGAATTGGAAGGGAAGAACAAGGGGGAACACAACAGAATCCACATAGTGGAGAAGTCAAATAAATATTCAGCGTGTGGAGAGAACATCCATCAGAGCTCCCAGTCCATCTCCCATCAAAGAAAGAGCTTCGTTCAGAGGGATAGCCTTACTTCACATGAAAGAAGTGACAGTAGACAGAAATTGTATCAATGCAGAGAATGTGGAAAGAGCTTCGGTCACCACAAGAATCTCACTTCCCATCAAAGAATTCATACAGGGGGAAAACCCTACCAGTGCTTCGAATGTGGAAAGAGCTTCAGTCAGAGTGCCTCTCTCACTTCCCATCAAAGAATTCATACAGGGGAGAAACCCTATCAGTGCTTGGAATGTGGAAAGAGCTTCAGTCAAAGCGTCCACCTCACTTCCCATCAAAGAATTCATACAGGGGGGAAACCCTATCAGTGCTTCGAATGTGGAAAGAGCTTCAGTCAGAGTGCCTCTCTCACTTCCCATCAAAGAATTCATACAGGGGAGAAACCCTATCAGTGCTTGGAATGTGGAAAGAGCTTCAGTCAAAGCGTCCACCTCACTTCCCATCAAAGAATTCATACAGGGGGGAAACCCTATCAGTGCTTCGAATGTGGAAAGAGCTTCAGTCAGAGTGCCTCTCTCACTTACCATCAAAGAATTCATACAGGGGAGAAACCCTATCAGTGCTTGGAATGTGGAAAGAGCTTCAGTCAAAGCGTCCACCTCACTTTCCATCAAAGAATTCATACAGGGGAGAAACCCTATCAGTGCTTTGAGTGTGGAAAGAGCTTCAGTATGAAGGCCAGTCTCACTACCCATCAAAGAATTCATACAGGGCAGAAACCCTATCAGTGCTTCGAATGTGGAAAGAGCTTCATTCAAAGCACCCAACTCACTTCCCATCAAAGAATTCATACAGGGAAAACCAAAAAAGAAAAGTAATATAGCAAAAAGTATTAAACAACCCTCACAAAACACAATTGTATAGAAAAGAGAAGGGGGGAAGTATAACTAAAAATACCCTTTATCACATTTGTATCATATATATCATATGATTCGTCAACACATATGAAGACAGGCTCCGCCGCTCTCCCCTGGGTCCCCCCTCTTCTCCCCATCTCCCACCCTGAGAGATCCTTCCTTCCCTGTGTTCCTTGCAGGTCCCTCCCACCTCTCCCCTTCCTTTGTGTGTCCTTAATTCAACATAAAAGAATCTTAATATAAAAGATACAAAAAATATGAAAAGGAAACTCCCATCTCCCTGTCTGAAAATAATCTGTTGCAACAACTATTCAGAATATGCACTCCAGAATAATCCCATCTGTATTTAGTGTCCAGCCTTTTTCCTCCCCTTAGCAAGATGACACTTTCCCTACATTTCCCTCCCTAGCCCAGCCTTCAAATCTTAACCACTCAAGACAGTGCAATATGACTCTTATAATGATCATCTCATAATCCAAATTAGTATTTCTCCAGTTTCTAGGTCCAGTTTCTATAAAACCTTATTAAAACTGTTCCAACAAATCTCAGCCAAGTCACAATCCACAATTATTATCTCTTTTAATGTTCATAAAATCTTGCTTCCTCTTCTTTCTTCTTTTCCTAATCTTTGGACATTTTAATCCACTGGGGATGGGGAAGAAGGCATCTTAATTCCCTTTCCTCATACAGGATCATAGCTTGGGTTGTTCACCGTTTCAGGAGTTGCATTGCATCTCCTTTGCTGGCTGTATATTTTTCTCTGCCGATCATTCCCACATCAGCTCAGCCCAACTTCTTCTTTCCATGGAGCTCTTTCTTTCTCCTGTTCTTCCCTCGCCTGGGCACAAGATCTAGGACATAACATCTTAATGAAACAATGGGAAAGACTATAGAGGAAGGATATAAAATTTACAATGTACAGCAATCTTAGAGAAAATGTAATGAAAATGATCTACAGATGGCACCACACACCGGCAAAACTGGCAAAAATGTATAGAGGCACATCACCAATTTGCTGGAGGTGTAAGAAGGAGACAGGGACATATCTACATATGTGGTGGAACTGCATAGTTATCTGGGGTTTGGGGGACAAAATATACAATGAATTTTTAAAAAACTGTTTAGATTTACATTCAGGAAAAAGCCGGAAACCTTCCTCCTTGGAATAATGTCATTGGAGATAGGAAAATACATAAGACCATTGTTTATGTACGGAACAACAGCAGCCAGGATACTAGTGGCTAGAAAATGGAAAAATGAGACAGCCCCAACGATAACTGAGTGGCAGACATTGATGATAGAATATCTTGAACTGGCGAAGATGTCAGGGAAAATAAGAGGGCTTACAAACCAGAAGGTATATAGGGAATGGAACATCTTTAAAGAATATTTAAAAATACATTATCCATTATAACAATCTCTTAGCGGAAGTAAGTTGACTCTTGCAAAAGAAAAAGCGAAATAAAATAAGTATAAGTTAAGAATGTAAAAAGACTAAATGTAATAACTGAAGAATGTGTGTTAAAATTAAGAAAATAAGACACTATAAATACAATGCGAAGAATTGGAAGTTGCCTTTATTTATGATTGTATATGATTGATTTGTATGACAAAATGTTTTTGATGATTTTTCTTAGCTGTTTAAATTTCTTTATTCTTTATTTCTCCCCCCCCCCATATTTTTCCTATTTTTGATGTGATAAATGTATATACACCTCTGTTTTAAAACTAATAAAGATTTATTTTTAAAAAAGTAAGTAAGAAAGAGAAACCAGCCCACCGAGCTGATAGATTTATCTTTCTGGCTCAGTGTGGCCTTGACATAACAAAAGGCAAATTATAATATATCCAGCTGCCTCAGCAGAAAAGAAAAGAACCTTCCAGAAGGAACCAGTATTTTCCGGTTTCTGCCCTCAATCCTTTAGCCATGACATTCTGCCCCATTGCCAGAAAAGGATCCCTAGTTTCTGTGGAAACACTTTTTGGGATGTGGTTCTTTGCAGGCCAATTTGTATTTCAATAAAGGCCTATCTTTCCACTTGGAGATTTCCTCCTTCTGGGTTTCTGTGGGGAACCTCCAGCCTAGGACCTTTTTTTAAATTTCTCCCACATACACATGACTAGATTTAAAAAAACAAATCTGAAAATGATTTATAATGAGACTGAAACACTGAAATCATTGGTAGAAACAAATCTTTAAAACATCCAAAAAACGAATCAGGAATACATTGTAAAACAGAATTTTTTCTTATCTTGAAGTTCAGTTTGGGGGTGACGTCAGAATTCGCACCCGGTACCTAGGCGAAGTGGGGTCCGACTCCAAGGGGAGTTCGGAGAAGTTTTTCCCGGTGAAGGTTGTGTTGAAGCCTTCCCGCGCCGAAGAAACAGAGACCACACGGAGCTGTCAAAGCAAGGCGAATGTCCCCTTTATTGATCTGTTGCAGCAGAGGTTCCCACCAACGTAGCGGATACGGAGAGAGAACCCAGATTATTGTTACAAAGTGACTTATATACCCTTCTGTTCCAATACAGGTCAATGATACAGGAAAGGCGGGAAGATTGGATTTACATAAGGTAAGTACATTTAATACAGAGTTGAATGGTTTTAATAAAAGGATTTTAAGTGTCTTCCTGGACGTCCTTTGACTTGATAACAGTTCTTGATTAACTTTGTTTTGCAGGGTGGAGTTGGTGACCGGATCTGTCCTGAGATCTCCATATCTTAAGCTTGAATAAAGGTGGTTGTGGTCTATGACGTAGTGTCTTGGTGTTATTTCCTGCTGCTTTGGTGGTGGGCTCAATAGGTGGCGCTGTGGAGCGAGGAAGTGGTTTTGACAGTTCGTGGAACGTTGAGGAATCTTTTATGAATGGCAACAGTTTTATGAATTGGGAGAGTAAGGTTATCTGGTGGTCACAACAACAAAGAAAAACGTGTTTGGCTCTTTACAATTAATGGAGTTTATACACCTAGAAATACATTTGGAAGTACAGGAGACATGGAATCAGAGCGGAGAATACATTTATACGTTCATAGCGGTTTTTGGATACATGAAGGTTACATTCAGTACAATGATCATCAGTTAAACTGTATTTGTGGAAGGAACCCTTGAATAGCACATGAAGAGCACACTTTTACGGTGCTTTATTGGGGAGAAAAGAGAGAGAAAGGGGAGTGTGAAGGTACGTTTTTACAGTGCCTTCTTGGTCCGGGGACGAAGGGGAACCAAGGGAAGGAGTAAGCAGGAGGGAGGGGGGATTGGAGGGAGGGAGGAAAAGGGAAGGAGGAAAAAGGGGGGTTGAAGGGAGGAGGCTCGCTGCGGGGAAATCAAGAGCGATCTTTGCATTTCAACGGTGGGGTGTTTCCTTACCCTTTTGGATTTGTAAAACCTCATGCAGCCGGTCTATGCAAACATGTTGGGTGGAGGGCTTATGCAAACATGGGTGGGGCGGATATGGATTGAGGGGATTAGCATGTGGAAAGTCACGTAGGCATGATGGACGATGCTCCCCCTCCCTTCCTCCACTCTGTCCCCAAGGGAAAATGGCTTCCTTCTGGTGAGGTGACCTTGTTCGAGACAAGGACCCCTCTCTGCTCATGGGGATACAAGTGGGGTGCAGGTGGGAGGCAGGGTCCGATTACATTCATGCATATGATAGTCATGTGACAGGGGGGTATATTTCGAAGCAGAGCCCATCTTTTTCAAGGGATCCTAATTAAGATTGGGGATGTCAGCATGTGATCCCATCTCTACAGCTCACATAAACACCACGGAGAAGGTGGCTGGAGCCTGAAAGGCGAAAGCTTTGGCCTTGAACGCAGGCCTCAAGGATGCTTCCCCCATGGAGACCTGGGACCCCTTCTCCTTCTGAAGGGACCTCTGAGGAGGAAGTCAGGCGGATCAGTCCCTGGACCTTGGAGGCGATTCCTAGACTCATCTGGAACGTCCCCTATCATGTTCCTTTCCCCATTTGCCAGGAGCCTAAGCTGCATTTGGGGTTCCTCCTTCCGCACCCCAAGGTTCCTCCAAGGCCTTGGGGAAGGAAACGGAGGCAGGCTCTGCATGCTCCCCAGGGCTATTGCAGCCACCAGGAAGCCTTGGAAGAAAGGCAGGAGACCCTCAGCCAAGGACAGCCAAGTCTGGTTCTTCGCAATGGCTTCCTCTTCTGAGAGCTCCCTCTCTCTCTTGTCTGGGCTGGACTGGGAAGAGCCACGGGACACTTCCTCGTCTGTCTCTTTTCCTGGCGGCTGCAGAAGCAGGAAAATTCGCTTAACAGGGAGAGGGATCTCCTGGCTGGGAAGCCGCTCTCCATCCCACCCCCCACTCGCTCAGCTGGAGGTTTTTTTGTTCCCCCCCCCGAGGGGTGTCTTGGTAGAGCCATTTCTTTTTTAAAAAAAAAAATAATATTTATTAAATTTTACAAATTTTTTAAAGGCTTACATCATCTTGGTTAAACTTTCTTGGGCTCCTACTCTCTCACTCAGAGGACCCCATTTACATCAATTCATCCCCCCCCCCTCACAGAATATACAAGTCATTAATCCGTTTAACCTTGCCATTTCTAATCTTGCCTGTTCTTGTCCCATTCCCCTGGGTCAAGTTATCTATATCACTAATGTTGGTTTGGACTTCCCCGTCTCCCTTACATTGGTTGCATCATTAATTCTTATTTCTCAGGTTTCTTCATCATCAATTAAATCATAATTATTTATCTAATATCTTTGAATCTAATTTTATAATCATTAAAATCATCTTATCTTATCTCAACTTCTATTTCAGCCTTAGCCAATTTACCCTTCTGCTCCTTATCTAATCTTTGTCTTCCCCCTCTCCCATTCCCCAGAAAAGAAAACTTAACATTCTACTTCATTATTAATAATCCATATCATATTATATCTCACTTATGCCATTTCCTTAAACCGTACCTTTGTTTTAAACCATCAGGAAAAAGAAAGACCGTCCTTTTAAAATACATTCTCTCCTTTCATCCCACCCCCCGTCTTTCCTGAGTCCAATGCCAAGAGTGGTCCGTGATAGAGCCATTTCATAGCCCAAGGCACCTCCTGCCACTAGGCAGACTTTCGCCTCTTCATCCCAGCCTTTCCTTGGGATCCAGGAGCCTGGAGGCACTATGTTGGGGGGAGAGGGAGAGCCAAGGTACACCCCCCCATGGCCATGTTAGGATTCTTGCTCCGTGTTTGCAGTCATGGGATTGTTGTTTATCACATGACAATGTATGTTTTCATTCCACAGAGTGGGAAGTGATGTTTATGTTACTATGTGCCCTGTAGTGGAACTACTGTATTGTCCTTTGTTTGTTTCTCTTTGCTGTCTGATGAGAAAGAGGACGGAGCGGAGTCCGAATGATCCAAGTGTATTATATGTAAACAAAGGCAAAATAGCCAAAATGCTGAGCTATTGAGTCTGTTACACGAACTGCCAGTACTCTGCAAGTTCCATCAGTGTGCTGATGCTTCTTGGCATCAGTCGCTGTGATGTTCGGGCTGGAGAAAGCTTTTGAAACTCCCGAACTCCCGCCCAGGAGGGGAGAGCACATGCCAGCCGGGCATGAGTAGGACGATCCTAACAGGCCACCCCCGTCTCCCTGGGTTAGTCTGGAGAAGATGTGGTCTTCTCTGGTCCTGTTAGCTAGGGATCATGGGAGTTTGTCGTGTCCCCAATGGTGACTGTAGCTAGCTGTCAAGAACGCACGCCACTCCGAGAAGTCAGCGGAAGTTGTCTTGAAGTTTATTGTACAGCACACAGAGAAACGTGGAAAGTCCGTGAGGATTCTGAGGAGGCCACCTCAGAATCCCCCTTATGTACACCTTGCTGGGTGACTCCCAATTCCCCCCTCCCTTCTGCCCTAAAGGTCCGGGGGTAATCCTCTTCCCCACCCGGGGTGGCTTGGACAAAAGAGTTAACTGCTCTGGTCTACCTGCACCATTCATGGGTGCTTTTTGCATTGTTATTGCGATGCTGCCGGTTCCACCACGCCCGCTGCTGATGGCTCGTTAGCGGTCGTTATCGCCCATTCTGGGGTTGTTTACCCCGCGGGGCATGCCTGGGCGAGGTCGGGCCTTGCTGCGCTCGGTTTAACCCCTGCGCGCCTGGCTCCGCAGTCGCCCCCTTCTCTGGCCCGCTGCATGGTTCCCCTTCCTGGCGCCCGCATGGCGCGACCCTGGCAGACCCCAGTCTATCAGTGTCTAGTCGGGTCGCGACATCCTGCCCCCCCGAAACTGACTCCCCCCTCCCCTGGGGAGCGTTCTGAGTCCCGGGGCCCCCCGGCCGGTTTGGCCACTGTTGGTGGAATCTCTTGACCAGCTGTGGGGCCAAAACGTCCGACGCCCACACCCATTCTCGGTCCCCCATAGCAAAGTCCTTCCACTCCACCAGGTACTGCAAACGCCCTCTGTAGAGTCTGGAGTCCAAAATGTCCTTGACCTCATGGTGCTCCCCTCCCGCCAGGATCAACGGGGTGGGTGGCGCCGCCACGGGGTGCCAACCGTCGTCCTCCGGGGACTTCTTCAGCAAGCTGAAGTGGAACACCGGGTGTATCTGTTGCAAGTTCTTTGGGAGTTCCAGCTTCGCAGATACTCCGTTGATTACCTCTAGCACTTTAAACGGGCCCAAGTACCGGGGCCCGAGTTTCTTGCTGGGGAGGCCCAGCTTCAAGTGCCGCGTGGACAGGTAGACCCGGCACCCCGCTTTGATGTCCCCCGCCGGTCTTCTTCGCTGGTCCGCCGTCCTCTTCTGCGCCGCCTTGACCTCCAGCAGTTGTTCCCGAAGGGACTCCCAGCACCTGGCCGTCCTCTCTCTCCACTTTCCGAGCTCCTCCGGCTCCCGGGCGGTGGGCTCCCCCAAGTCCGGCAGGTGCCTCAGGTCGGTCCCGTAGACCACAGCGAAGGGGGACATCTCCGTGCTGCTATGTACGGAGTTATTGTAAGCGAACTCCGCCAACGGAAGCAGCTGTGACCAGTCGTCCTGCTGGTAGCAGCCAAAACACCGCAGGTACTGCTCCAGCACCTGGTTGACACGTTCCGTCTGTCCGTCAGTCTGGGGGTGGTAGGCCGAGCTGAGTCCCTGTTGGATCCCCAGCAGTCTCAGGAACGCCTTCCAAAATCGGGACACAAACTGGGAGCCGCGATCGGAAATGACCTTGTCTGGAACCCCATGGAGCCGGAAGATGTGCTCCATGAACAGTTTTGCCACCTGGGTGGCGGTAGGCAGTGAGGCGCAGGGCACGAAATGGGCTTGCTTAGAGAACAGGTCCACCACGACCCATATTGCTGTCTTGCCTCGGCTGGGTGGCAGATCCGTAATAAAGTCCATGGAGATCACCGACCAAGGTCGAGGTGGGACCTCCAGAGGCTGTAGGAGGCCCTGCGGCTTGCCCACTGCCGGCTTGCAGGTGAGGCAGATGGGGCAGCCCGCAACGTAGTCCTTGACATCTTTGCGGAGCGTGGGCCACCAGAAGCTCCGCCGAACCAGCTTCCACGTCTTGACGAAGCCGAAGTGCCCAGCCGCTTTGGCGTCGTGGCATGCCTCCAGGGCGGCCCTCCGGAGGGGTTCCGGGACGTACGCGGCGCTCCCCCTTCTCCAGATGTCCCCTTCCAGTGTCAAGGAGTCCCGCAGGTTCTGTAGTTCCGCGTCTGTTGGATACGCTGCCACTAGTCTGTCGCGGAGCGCTGCAGAAGGCTGGCTGCGCTCCCGGGGGCGTGTCCCATCTTGACCCCCTGTCTGTCCTTCTTTCCTCCTAGCCTGGTTACGGGTGGTGACGGCTCGGGCTAGGTGTTTGTCCTCAAATAGTGGACGCATCTCTGTGCGGACATCCGCCTCGTACTGGGGCAGGCGAGACAGGGCGTCCGCGAGGAAGTTGTCCTTCCCGGGGATGTGGCTTAGCTGGAAATCGTACCGGGAGAAGAACTCTGCCCACCGCATGTGCTTGGCAGTCAGCTTCCGTGGCTGTCGGAGGGCCTCGAGGTTGCGGTGGTCTGTCCAGACCTCAAACGGTTCCCTTGCCCCCTCCAGCCAGTGCCTCCACTCCTCAAGCGCCATGCGGATGGCCGCTGCCTCCTTCTCCCAGGTAGACCAATTCCTTTCCGCCTTCCCAAACTTCCGGGACAGGTACGCTCCGGGCCTGAGACGGCCCTCCCCGTCCCTCTGCAGGAGTACCGCTCCCATGGCCACATCACTAGCGTCTACCTGTACCACCATGGGCCGGGCTGGATCCACATGGATCAGCGTAGGCTCGGCGGCGAACGCCCCTTTGAGCCCCTGGAAAGCCTCCTCCGCCCGGGACCCCCAATCCAGAGCCGCCCCGGGACGCTTGGCCCCCTTTCCTTTCCCCTTGGTGCCTAGGAGATCGGTGAGGGGGGTCACCAAGGCCGAATAGTTGGGCAAAAAGCCCCTGCAGAAATTTGCGAACCCTAGCAAGCTCTGGAGTTGGCGCCGTGTCCGCGGCCGCTCCCACCCCAGGACTGCCTCCACCTTCTGGGGATCCATGGCCACCCCCGCCGCCGAGATCCTATACCCCAGGTAATCTAAGGAGGGGCGGTGGAACTCGCACTTGGGCAACTTGACGTATAGGTGGTTGTCCAGGAGTCTCTGCAAGACCTCCCGGACCAACCGGACGTGTTCCTGGGGGTCCTGACTGTACACCAGCACATCGTCCAGGTAGACCACCACCCCTTTGTACAGGAGGTCGTGGAGTACCTCGTTGATGAGGCTCATGAACACCCCCGGGGCCCCGCTCAAACCGAACGGCATTACCAGGAACTCGAACTGTCCAAACTGGCAGTTAAAAGCCGTCTTCCATTCGTCCCCCTCCCGGACCCGCACCCGGTAGTATGCCTCCCTCAAGTCTAGCTTCGTGAAGATCGTGCCGGTACCCAACTGGTCCAGCAGATCCGGGATGAGGGGAAGCGGGTACGCGTTCCCTGCCGCTATGGCGTTCAACCCTCTGTAGTCCTGGCACAACCTCCGGGTGCCATCCTTCTTGCCCACGAAGATGACCGGAGCCCCCATGGGGCTCTTGGCGGGGCGGATGAACCCTCTGGCCAGATTCTTGTCCAGGAACTCCCTGAGGTCCTGGAGTTCCTCCCCGGACATCTTGTAGATGCGTCCCTTGGGGAGGACCGCATCCTCTGGGATGTCGATGGCGCAATCTGTGCGGCGGTGGGGGGGCAGCTCGTCTGCCTCGGTTTCCCCGAACACCGCCGCCAGATCCCGGTACTCCGGGGGTATCTCCGGCGCCACCACATCCAGCTTGCCCTCGTCCCCGTGGACCCCTTTGGCCTCCCCCTTCCCGGGGCACTGGGGGTCCGATTCGACCCTGTGCTGCCCACACCTATCCAGGTCGAAAGTCAGGCGCCCTGAGCGCCAGTCTACTATGGGGTTATGTTCCATCAGCCAGTCCAACCCCAGCACTACCTGGTACCCATCCGTGGGGACCCTAACTAGCATCCTGGACTCCCGGTGGTCCCCCACCCACAAGGAGACCGGCCCCACTTCCACCCCGAACGGACCCCCCTTTATGGGACTGCCGTCCATCTGGACGAAAACTAAGGGGGTGCTCCGAACCTGGGTGGGCAAGTCCAGTTCCTTGGCCACTTCGGGGTGCAGCATACTGTGGTCGCAGCCCGAGTCCAGCAGTGCATCGCCCATCCATTGCTTGCCGCCGTCCGGGTTTTCCAGCCTCACCCGGACCAGGTTGGGTGGTCTTCCCGCCCGTTTCTTGGGGTCCGTTGACCCTGGCGGGACCTGCAGCCGGGCGTCCTTCACTGCAGGTCCAGGTCGTTTCCCGACTCCGAGCCCTCGGAGTCGGACTGGCGCTTTCCCCTTGGCTCCGACGCGACAGCCGCCCGGCTCCCGGTCTTGGGTGTCCTACTGGTTCCCGACGTCGCTTGGGACCTTGCCGGGGTCCGAACCTCTCCCGGGGGTCGCTTGGGGCACGCCACCGCATAGTGTCCTGCCCCTCCGCACCTCATGCAGAGTCCCTCCCGGCGTCTCCTCTCCCGTTCCGGGTCGGGGGTGCGCTTGGGCCGGGGGACCCCCGCGCCATTGGCGGGACGGGGGGTCCCTGAGTTCTCCGCGGGCCTTCGGTCCTTGCCCGCCCTGGGTTCTAACTCCAGCATCCCCAGGTCTGCTTCCAACTGAGCCACCGTGCGGCACCAGCCGTCCAGCGTCGACAGCTCCCGAGGGGTCCCCTTCACTACGGCCCACTTGCGGAGCTCAGGATGGAGGCCCTCCTTGAAATAGTGGACAAGGACCTCCTCGTTCCAAGAGGAGATTCGGGCGGCCTCCCCCCTGAACATGTCTACATAGTCCTGTACTGGGAGACCCCCTTGCCTGGCCTTCTGGACCCGTCGCTTCGCCTTCTCCTCCGCCTGCGGGTCTTGGAAGCGCTCTCGTAGGGCCGCCAAGAAGTCCTCCAGGGTGGCCAGAGCCGGGTCCCTGCGGTCGACCAGGAGCATGGCCCACTGGCCGGCCTTCCCCTGCAGGGAGGAGATGACCGCCGCTACCAAGTCCTCTGGGTCGCAGTCGCCTCCCCCGTACCTTCTGGCGAGGTTCCTTGCGTGGAAGATGAAGGTGGAGAGTTCCGCCGGGTCCCCCTCGTAAGTGGCCCTCAGCTCCGGGGGCGGCCTGCGCCGCGCCGTCGCCCTCCGGCGGACGTGCCTCCCGCGGGCCTCCGGGGTCGCTGCCGCACGCTCGTCCTCGCTGCTGTCACCCGTGGAACTCCCCGCCACTGCGTCGTCCTCCAGCCGGCTGCTGCGACGTCTTGGCAGGGGAAGCACCTGCCCCCTCGGGGCCGTCCCGTCCAACCACGTCAGCCGCTGAGTCACTCCGGGCTCCTGACCTGAGCCCTCCCCTGGGGTCTGCCGACTGCAGACCCCCGATCCCGCGTGGCCTTGGCTCCCGCCGCCGCTACGACTTGTCCGGGGCACCGCGCCCCCACAGGCCTGGTCCAACAACCGGCCCGACTCCTCGCCAACCCGCAGCCGCTCCCAGATGAGGCGGTTCAGCTGCTCCTGGAGTCGCCGTAGTTCGCCCAGGCTCCCGCTGTCTGGTCCGGCCGAGGAAAGGCTCCGTTGATTCGAGGTGAACAGATCCGCCGGCCGCTCGAGTAGGGTGCTCGAGGTAACGGGGGTCTGAAAACGTGCCGCTCCGCGCCATGGGGTCGCCATCTCGGTAGCTGCCGGTAAGCGATCCCAACACGATACGGACGTTGAAGTTTTGGAGAATCCTCACTATGTCGTGTCCCCAATGGTGACTGTAGCTAGCTGTCAAGAACGCACGCCACTCCGAGAAGTCAGCGGAAGTTGTCTTGAAGTTTATTGTACAGCACACAGAGAAACGTGGAAAGTCCGTGAGGATTCTGAGGAGGCCACCTCAGAATCCCCCTTATGTACACCTTGCTGGGTGACTCCCAATTCCCCCCTCCCTTCTGCCCTAAAGGTCCGGGGGTAATCCTCTTCCCCACCCGGGGTGGCTTGGACAAAAGAGTTAACTGCTCTGGTCTACCTGCACCATTCATGGGTGCTTTTTGCATTGTTATTGCGATGCTGCCGGTTCCACCACGCCCGCTGCTGATGGCTCGTTAGCGGTCGTTATCGCCCATTCTGGGGTTGTTTACCCCGCGGGGCATGCCTGGGCGAGGTCGGGCCTTGCTGCGCTCGGTTTAACCCCTGCGCGCCTGGCTCCGCAGTCGCCCCCTTCTCTGGCCCGCTGCATGGTTCCCCTTCCTGGCGCCCGCATGGCGCGACCCTGGCAGACCCCAGTCTATCAGTGTCTAGTCGGGTCGCGACAGAGTTGTAGGCCAAAACATCTGGAGGCCCGCAGTTTGGGGATGCCTGAGATAAACTCTGCAAAGAACTGAATAACGGAAGATAGTAATGAACTCTCCCAGCGCTCCAGGTCTGGAACAACAATGTACATGAAGGAGTAACACACGTGACACCGATTACTTATTTTAAAGATGTAATGGAGGTGCTGTTTGTAAGGTGGAAAAAGCAGCCAGCTGGAAGAATGGTTTAACGGCAAGTGAAGGATGCCAACTGGACTCTAAATAAGAAATTGCGGCTCATGCAAGGAAATGATGATGACCAAATGCTTGGAACCGGAGAGGGAAACCTGGTTTTAAGGAATTGTATTAAATTAATTCAATTTGATTTGTAATAATTTGGAAAACTAATAAAAATCATTTGGGGAGGGGATTGCACCCCCTTGTCCTTGAACATTTAAACCACGACCCCCTTGATCAACAGCGACCGGCTCATCGTCACCTTGTCCATCAAACAGCAGGCAGTGAAGTGGAGACATGGGCAAAGTCCTTTTTTGTGAATGAAATAGTTAATGAATGGAATAGTTTATTTGTGAATGGAAATCAAACCAAAGCACAGAGTGGTTCTCTGAGCAACAGCAAGCCCTCCAAGTGTCCTGGAATTTTGAAAGCCACCCCAGCAAAATAAATATCGGGCTTACCAGCTGCCCTGCTTTCTATATAACTGGCTGCAGTTTCTTGCTTTGCTCCTGACCCACAAGTGGACCTTGCAGGACTGCAAGTCCCTTGAGTGAGGCGTGGGCTGCAGCAGCGACCCCTATTTTTCTTTAACCTCTGGCACCAGGAGACAGCTATTATTATTAATAATTAAATAGATTTGATTCATTAATAAATGTATTTATTTGTTATTGTTAATTAAATTTATATACAGCCCACTATCAAAAGACCTTGTGGGCACCTTGTTTTTATCCAAGAGATCGATTTCTGAGAAGTTTGTTCACACAAGCAGGCAGGCATGCCCTGGCAGAGATGGGTCAGTTTCTTTTGAGCGACAATCAGAGCTTTGTATCAGACGGCGCGGCTCTCTCTGCACAGGCTGGGAAAAACAACAACGGGGAAAATGAGTCGGATAAAATTGCTATAAATTGTTTTGATGATTCGGAGGTCTAATCTGAAATCAAGATAGATTTAAGTGTAGGGATGTGTAGAGATGCTAGGAGAGGATTGTAAATATCCCACATTACGTTTGCTGGTGTGTCTGACATCATCTGTCTCTCTCTTACCTCTCAGATGTTGGCAAATTGGATCTTTAAAAGGCGAAATATTGTTAGGATTGGAGCTGTCGGAGATGCACAAGGGAAACTGTATTTTAATGATCAGGAACTTGGCAAAGTCAAGTTTTTATATTGTGGATTTTAAGATTATGGGTGGATGTTCTGTATAATTTTTTTAATACTCTTGCCCAATACAAGTTTGACACTGTCTTTGGCTAGAACACTAAACCAGGGGTCAGCAACCTTTTTCAGCCGTGGGCCCGTCCACCGTCCCTCAGACCATGTGGTGGGCCAGACTATATTTGGGGGGGGGGGATGAACGAATTCAAGTCTGGCTGGCAGGGGCGCTCCCAGGGCTTGGACTGGGTGACCCAACACTAAGAGATCGTAGAATTGTAAAGTTGGAATTGTAGGGATGTGAATAGATCCTGAGAGAGCATTAGAGATGATCCTTCCTTCCTTGTGAGTCCAGCAGAGGATCCCTTTGCAGCTTAGATGGGCAAGTTTTAGGCCAGGGGTCAGCAAACCTTTTCAGCAGGGGGCCGGTCCACCATCCCTCAGACCTTTTGGGGGGCCGGACTATATTTTGAAAAAAAATGAACGAATTCCTATGCCCCACAAATAGTCCAGAGATGCATTTTAAATAAAAGGGCACATTCTATTCATGTAAAAACATGCTGATTCCCGGACCGTCTGTGGGCCGGATTTAGAAGGCGATTGGGCCGCATCCAGCCCCCGGGCCTTAGGTTGCCTACCCCTGCACTAAATTTAAGAACTGAATGTTGAAATACAATTCTCCCTACCCCCACCTCCTTCCCCTCATCTCCCTCTGCCTCCCCTCCCCTCCCCTGCATTTGGTGCTGGGAGCTTTTCCCTTTGGCCATAGAATCATAGAGTTGTAGAGTAGGAAGGGACCCCCAGAGGACATGTAGCCCGCCCCCTGCCATGCAGGAATCTCAGTTAAGGAATCCCTGGTGGAGGGTCCTCCGGCCTGCTTAAAAACCTCTAAGGAAGGAGCCTCTGATGTTTCACTGAGTAACCTGAAGCCGTCAGGGCCGGCATCTCACAGCCTGGTGGCCCTCCAGACAGTTTGGGGTGCCAATCCTATCAGCCCTGGCCAGCACATGTGATACACTGTGGAACTCCCTCCTGCGGGAGGCAGTGATGCCCACTTTTAGAGGAAATTCCTGGGTTAGAGGTTGCTCAGCACCCAGCCCTACGAGAGAAGCCCGTGGTTCGCAGCGGAGATCAAAGGAGAACAGCCAGGAGTTGGAGCAAAGGCAAAGGAGTTTATTGCGCAACAGGTTACAGCCACGGGACTGGACCCAGAACAAAGGGCGACAGAAACTTTTAAAACTTCCCGCTACAACCCAGAATACAGTTCACCATACATCACAACTACATCACTAATACATCAGCAAAACGTCAAGAAGGGGTGGAGAGTAGGAGGGTACAGGAAAATTATCATATGGGTAAACAAGATTAGCATACAGGTGATGGGTCACAGGAACAGGTAAATGACACTTGGGTGGGTCAAATATACATTTTGAGTGCCAACCGGGGAAGAACAATGAGAAGCATCCAGGAGACTGTCTGTCGTCTTGGAAACCTGATGATGGGTGCTTGAGAGGATTGGCCAGGTGTGGTATTTCCTGGAGCACCTTGGGTGTGCGTACATGATGTTCTGCTTAGGGGATTATGGCGGACCAGGGGTGACCTGGGGGGCAAGGCCAGCAGGAGTAGAAGGGCACAAACAGGGAGAAAATCCGTGGAGGCTGTGATTTTAAATGAATTTCCAAAGGTTTAAAGGCTCTGCACATGCTCAGAGTTCAACTTGATACAATATATCCAAATAGTATTAATAACCACTTGAAACTGAGTTTCACGAGGGTTTGTGTGTGTGCTTGTATCACAACCTGTGGGGTAAAGGGGAAACTAGAGAAAAGGGGGGTGAGACCCAGGCGAAAGAGGGTCCCGCACTGGCTGCCGCTGTCTCTGTGGCAAGCGGAGGGGAAAGACAGCAAGAAGGGGGGGTACCCCTCCTCAGCTACCCGTAACACTCCCGCACTCGGAGATAAGATTTGTATCAGGTTCGAAGAACCACAAATCCTTTTCTCCGCACCCTAAACTTCTGAAAGGGACTTGCATGTCATATAGGTGGACATAGAATTACTAAATTACTAGTGGCAGTTTAAGACTTTGGGAGAAATAATTTTCAATAGTGGTCTATGCTTTACATTCAGCAGGAAAGTGACTGAAAATGTGTTTGCTTTGTCTCTGTCCTTTCCGTGTGTTCCCAGGTTCCATAGCTAGCAGTCCTCTGGGGTCTCTCGACCTTCAGCATACCACAGACAACACCCACCAACATGCATCCCTGGTATGGGCTTGCATTTGCTTGACCCAAAGCAGTACCCCATGTGCTTAGGTGTGACACTCCCTGGAGAGGAAATGCCCCACCTGCCCACCTTTGAGGACTCTTCGGCTTTGGTCCTGGGCTCACAAAGGGGTGTGCCGGTGTTCTTCGCTGTTTAAAGGGACGAAAGCCAATGGCACCTTGGATACACTTGCCAAATTCAAACTGAGTCCAATCAGAATTTATATAGGCCCATGGTTCTTTCCAACCCAATCTGTTAAAAAAAAAAACCTTAAAGAAAAGGGCACTTGTTCAAATTGGGTGATTTAATTCTATAAGGGATCACTCCTGCTAAATCAAAGCATAGACGGTTTCCTGTTATCTGGGCTTTCATGGATCCTGAAGCTTCTTCTTGGTAAAATTAAAATGTATAGAGAAGGTTGGAGTACCAGGTGCGATAAGGAGATGCGGTCATAAAATAATATAAATATGGGACTATGAAATGGCCTGATCTACTAGAAAGCATAAAATGCATGAGAATTCCTGCACTAGTGTAAGCAATAAGAATTAAAGCAGTACATTAGACATAAAACAAACACAAAATTGGTTTCGCCCCCCCTTTGTGGGAATCACATATACTGTCAGACATGGTTCAATGTTTCTGCATAATATCGCACAACATAAAACATAATAATTATATATAGGTTGCATATCTTGAAGCAATCATGACATTATAACACCTAACACACACAACATACAATTATTAATTCCAGACCATTTGGATGTCCTTTAGGAAGTCATGAGATTTTTGAGACAATTCTTGGTTTTACACGTATCCTTAACCATTAGGTACAAGGGCTTGAGGTCAGAAAGAGAGAAAATGTCCTTAAAGCGCAACTTTCCCCCCTTTGTCCCTATGTCCTTGGGAAGAAATTTCTGTGGTCACTCTGAAAACTCTGAAGAGGGGTGTTTCTTTCTTTCTTCTTCCTTTTAATTTTTCCACCATTGGATCTGTAGTAACACATCTGTAGAAAGGGGGCAGGGTTTGGGGGACTTAAAGACAGTTAGAGAATATCCTTGATTTTTTTCTTGGGAAGCTGCAAACAATAAAATTTAGAGTTAAGCGTTTTATTCATGCCAATATTATTATCAATTTTCTATATAATTACTTCTGTGATCTTCTGCTGTTTAAAGATAAAAATATTAAAGGGAAGCAAAACAAAATTAGATTACCCCAAAGATAAAATATTAAAAGGAAACAAAATCAAAATTAGATCACCAGTTAAATAATTTTTTTTTCAAAAAAATAAATAAATAGTAAAATAATGGAAAAATAAACTTAAAATTCATCATGTAAGTTTTGGAGATACAATAAAATGAAGGACCTTATTCCATGTGATGCACATGCCCTCAAAATATAAAAACATGACCTGAGGAACCAAAAATAAATAAATGCTAAAACACACAAAATTTTAAACATCCCAACTAAAAGAAAAAAATGTTCCTTCATGAGGGAAGTCCTTTGAGACTTCTCAAGTATCCTGCTAAAAGCTGTGAAAGAATCTTGCATGTTAGATTGAAGGAAGGGAAGGATTAACAGGTAAATGCTTTGGGTTGAAATGCAAATGTGAGATAACATCTTGAGTGCCCACTGAGAGAACAATGGAATGTTGGTTGCTCTGTCTGTCACCTGGAGAGAACAGTTTCTCCATTCCTCTCCCCCCCTTTTGGTTCTTCATATCCTGTTGAAAGGGGAAATTGCTTGGAGTGGGAATCTCTGTCAGGAGTAAATTTTGAACTTTGCAACATCAACATTTTAACAATTTCTCAATTGGTTCAAAGTTTTTTACATAAAGTTGAATTTAAGTTTGTGGAGAACCTTGTCACCTCTTAGTTAAAAAAGCACCTTTCCCCCCCTTTTCCTCCTTTTGTTTTGTAAAGTTGACATAGTCTCTGTGCATGTACAGAGTTCATGACTCAGAAATCTATTGTACCATTTGAAAGAATTGAATCTGTTGGTTAAATTACCATTTGAATAAAGGGAGAGAAGCGTGAGGAGTAGAATTTTAAGAATAAGGTTAGATTTTAAACAGAAATCCAGTAGCTCATGCTATTTCCAAAACCAGCAATAAATTAGTCAAATTAAATTCCGGTTTGGTCAGTTTAAAGCAATTTCTGACACATTTTATTTCATGTTTCTTGTTGCTTAGGAAATAGGCTTATAAATCTTAAAACTTTATATAGGACTTAAACATCCACCAAAACCAGAGATATAAGTTTGGTCAACTTGAAGTCTCAGCACTAATGACTCATGCTTACTGTATCAAGCACAAATACCTGCACCCCAGGCAAAGAAATTGGGACCAATGCCTCCCCTTATCTACAGGATTTGGGGTACAGATTGCTATTAAAATGAGGGCTATCCTTTTCTTTTCCTTTCTCTGGCCATTTCGTGGAAATCCCCACCCTCTTATTTATGAGTAAGAATGGCACAGGGAGTCAAATATTCTTAGCAATTTCAGCCATGGGCAGAAACCCAGCACCACACCAGGATTTTAAATCACCTCTCTAATGTTTGCACCTCTCACATAGCCATAAATTGGGAGTTGGAAGGGATCCAGAGGTCACCTAGTCCAACCCCTGAAATACAGGGTTTACAAGATTTGTACTACCAGAGAGAGAGACATACTTATGGACACAGACTATCATGCATGTACTAAGAGCAAAAGAAAAGTACTAACTTTATACAGAACCCTTTTGCAGATCTCAAGGTGGAATTTCCTTCCTTAAACTAAAGAGCCTAAGGGGTGCGTGTAACACACACACAAAAAAATACCCAGGTTGGGTAAAGTTTCTAGAGAATAATTGTAAAATCATGATAAAGAGTGAACACTTTCCTGGAATTGCATGGTAAGCCTAGGAAAGGAGTAATTTGAGGGTTAAAATAGTAAATACACACAGAAAGTGAGACAGGGTGAGTACCTTTCACAACAAATGGAGTTCCTAGGAAACACTGCCCCCCCTCCTTTGAGTTGCCTCATGAAAGGAAGCTTACTTGGGAGTAAATTTACCTGTTTAAGCATAGAAGATGGGAAGGGGCATTTTAAGGCAGTTTTTTTTAAGATTCCTCAAAAGACCCTTTACTTTAAGTAAAGCCAGATACTGCATTTTTATTGAAAAGCATCTAGTGCTTAACGAAAAAACTTTGCAGTAGGAAAAATTAATTCCAAGAGACTGGATTCAGTCTCTTCAGAACTTTTTTGGAGTTTAAGAAGTAAAACAATTTCGAAGTTTAAAGCAAACCCTTTTAAAGTTACAACTCTTTCTTTTATACACATTCCTCAATATTTGCCATGTTGAGTTGATTAGACTGCAAGCATGGCTCACACACATAAATTTTGTTTTTGAAAAAACGTTTCTTGGGGTCAATCCCCTTCTCAGAACATAGGTAAACACAGGAATTCTTTTTCTTTCTTTCTACCCTTTGGAGGAAAACTCTTTTTTGGAACCTCTCTCAAATAACAAAACATTTGTGCACCTCATTTTTACATTTGCCATGTTTAAGATTGATCAGGTCCAACATGGTTTATTTAAATTAAACTATGCACACTTATGAAAAATTGATGCAAGCTAGCAGCTTTAAACTATGCACACTTAAGAAAGGCAGTCTGTGGGTGTTTTAGCTAATTTAACACAAGCTCTCAGACTGGATTTCTCTCAGGCCTCTTTTAAGCTCACTGAAGTTACACAAGGACAACAAATGACAGACACAAGGAACAGACTCACACACACATAACAGACAACACGTCACATGTAAACATATCTTTCCATCCTTTAGTTGGTTATTGTAAGGAGTTGGCTCACTTCCTCCTCTTTTTTTTTCTCTCTCTCTCTCTCCCTCTTTTTTTATTAATTGAAGTTAGTAGGAAGGTCCCAAATCTCTAATTGGCGGGGTCTTCCTTCCATTAAGTGCTTTCTCAATTAATTTTGGTGATCCACGTTAAGGATCCATCCGGTGGCCAGCGGAGTTCAGATGTTACATTAGCAGTAACTGATGGCCAGGAATTCCTACAGAGATCTTGCAATTTCTGCCTGGACAGTGACTAGTGTCCTGGAATTTTCTTCCAATGTGCTAATACAAATTCGAGGGGGGAATCGGGGTCCGGCTGGGCTAGAGAAGGCTTCCGTGAAGCCTTCTTCCCAGATGGAGCCCGACCAAGCTTCGAAGCTTTGGCACCCATCGTTCCTTGGATGTTAGAGGAACCTGGGTTTTAAGAGAGAGGACGGGGAAAGGGGTTTCAGTACACACAGGAGGGAAAATAAAAGAGGGGTCCTTATCAAAATACCTATACGATGTCCCTATCTAACTAGGCTCTTGTCCCTTGCGTTCTCTGGTCAGAGGGGCGGCTGATCAAGGGCAGTGTTAATTACCTAAAGCCCTTGTCCCTTGCGTTCACTGGTCAGAGGGGCGGCTGATTAAGAGCAGGGTTCCCTAACTACCTAAAGCCCTTGTCCCTTGCGTTCTCTAGATCGGCTAGAGGTGCGGCTGACAAAAGGCAACTATTCTACAGTCTGGTCCTTCCCCAGACTCCCTTCACTTCCTTTTTCCAGAGCTCTCTTTCCTTTCTCTTCCTTTCCTTAATCCGTTCCCTTTTCCCACCCCAGTCAAGTTCCCCTCCCTGGCAACCTCCTACCTAACGTCAATAGCTATAAGAAGAGGGGCCCTACTGGACGCCCGCGACAAGCGGTGCCAGATTGGGTGAACCCTTGATAGACCTTCGATCCGGAAAACCTCCCTTGCGTTTGGAAGCGAGTTCATGCACGACTAGCGTGTATACATGACCGACCAGTGCGGCTGAGGTCAAGACAGTGCAGAAAGTCCGCCTACCGTAGCAGGCGTACGAAAAAGAGCTCCGACCCCTTGCGTTTGTTAGACCAGCTCCCAGGGCGGCTGATCGGAGTTTTTAAGGAAAGAGATAGGGCTCAGAACTCCCCTTGCGAGTTGAGCAGTGGTCTACGGGACAGACCGAGAGAAAGGTTGGAAGAACGATAGGTAAGAGCAGAGAACGGTTGCCAGGTTAACCACCCGCCACCCCACAATCACCAGTGCACTGGATTTTCCCTTTATACTCACGCGTCTTCTACCGCGATCCCCTGGATCGTTGAAGACGAAGCCGGCTGGACTTTGCCTTTGCTCCCCGGTTGGCTCCCCCTGAGACCTGCAATTACCGCCCAGAGGATGGCCAGAGGTCCGATCTGCCTTCCCAGGAGAAAGAGTCCTGGTGCCGGCTGAAGGCTTCTTGGGTCCCCGGCCAACACGGGAGAACCGCAGTTCCCGGCTTTCGGCACCAACTTTTAGAGGAAATTCCTGGGTTAGAGGTTAGAGAAGGGCAAGGGATTCCCGCGCGGGGACCACCTCAAGGGCAGCGGCCCCGAGCAGCAGCCCCAGTATAGCGATGGGCTCCCCAGAGCCCCCGAAGACAACATGCCCCTTAAGAAAATAGTGGTTCCCTCGACCGCGGTGCTGAGGCGAGCCGAGCGGAGGGCGGCGGCGAGAGCAACGCCCGCCGCGAAGGAGCCCTCATGTTCTAGCGCCCGTTATTTTAACGGGCTGAATGCAGTTGATTTGCAATGTATGGCTTCAGTAAACAATGCAAAGTATTGGAATGTGTTTATTAAGGAGGGGTTATATATATGCATATATTTGGATAGCAATAACATTTCATAGAATCATAGAATCATAGAATCATAGAGTTGGAAGAGACCACAAGGGCCATCCAGTCCAACCCCCTGCCAAGCAGGAAACACCATCAAAGCATTCCTGACAGGTGGCTGTCAAGCCTCTGCTTAAAGACCTCCAAAGAAGGAGACTCCACCACACTCCTTGGCAGCAAATTCCACTGTCGAACAGCTCTTACTGTCAAGAAATTCTTCCTAATGTTTAGGTGGAATCTTCTTTCTTGTAGTTTGAATCCATTGCTCCGTGTCCGCTTCTCTGGAGCAGCAGAAAACAACCTTTCTCCCTCCTCTATATGACATCCTTTTATATATTTGAACATGGCTATCATATCACCCCTTAACCTTCTCTTCTCCAGGCTAAACATACCCAGCTCCCTAAGCCGTTCCTCATAAGGCATCGTTTCCAGGCCTTTGACCATTTTGGTTGCCCTCCTCTGGACACGTTCCAGCTTGTCAATATCCTTCTTGAACTGTGGTGCCCAGAACTGGACACAGTATTCCAGGTGAGGTCTGACCAGAGCGGAATACAGTGGTACTATTACTTCCCTTGATCTAGATGCTATACTCCTATTGATGCAGCCCAGAATTGCATTGGCTTTTTTAGCTGCTGCATCACACTGTTGACTCATGTCAAGTTTGTGGTCTACCAAGACTCCTAGATCCTTTTCACTTGTACTGCTCTCAAGCCAGGTATCACCCATCCTGTATTTGTGCCTTTCATTTTTTTTGCCCAAGTGTAGTACTTTACATTTCTCCCTGTTAAAATTCATCCTGTTTGCCTTGGCCCAGTTCTCTAATCTGTTAAGGTCATTTTGAAGTGTGATCCTGTCCTCTGGGGTATTAGCCACCCCTCCCAATTTGGTGTCATCTGCAAACTTGATCAGGATGCCCTCAAGCCCATCATCCAAGTCATTGATAAAGATGTTGAATAAGACTGGGCCCAAGACAGAACCCTGTGGCACCCCACTAGTCACTTCTCTCCAGGATGAAGAGGAGCCATTGATGAGCACCCTTTGGGTTCAGTCAGTCAGCCAGTTACAAATCCAATGAATGGTAGCATTGTCTAGCCCGCATTTTACCAGCTTCTTTACAAGAATATCATGGGGCACCTTGTCAAAGGCCTTGCTGAAATCAAGATAGGCTACATCCACAGTGTTCCCTTCGTCTACCAGGCTTGTAATTCTGTCAAAAAATGAGATCAGATTAGTCTGACATGACTTATTTTTCAGAAACCCATGCTGACTTTTAGTGATCACAGCGTTCCTTTCTAGGTGCTCACAGACCGTTTGCTTAATGATCTGCTCTAGAATCTTTCCTGGTATTGATGTCAGGCTGACTGGGCGGTAATTGTTTGGGTCCTCTCTTTTCCCCTTTTTGAAAATAGGGACAACATTTGCCCTCCTCCAGTCTGCTGGGACTTCACCTGTTTTCCAAGAATTCTCAAAGATTACTGCCAGTGGTTCTGAAATCACCTCTGCCAGTTCTTTTAATACTCTGGGATGTAGTTCATCTGGCCCTGGAGACTTGAATACATCTAAACTAGCCAAGTGTGCTTGTACTACCTCCTTACTTATTCTGGGCTGTGTTTCCCCTGCTGAATCATCTGCTCCATATTCTTCAGGTCGGGCATTGTTTTCTTTTTTGGAGAAGACTGAGGCAAAGAAGGTATTGAGGAGTTCTGCCCTTTCTGCGTCCCCTGTTCGCATTTCACCTTCTTCTCCTCTAAGTGACCCCACTGTTTCCTTGTTCTTCCTTTTGCTACGGACATACCCATAAAAATTATTGCTTTTAACCTCTCTAGCAAGCCTGAGTTCATTCTGTGCTTTAGCTTTTCTGACTTTGTCTCTACATGTGCTGGCTATTTGTTTGAATTCCTCTCTGGTGGTTTCCCCCTTTTTCCATTTCTTGTACATATCCCTTTTAAATCTTAACTCAGTTAAAAGTTCTTTAGATAGCCACCCTGGCTTCTTTAGGCACCTTCCATGTTTTCGTCTCATTGGTACTGCTTGAAGTTGTGCTTTTAATATCTCCCTTTTAACAAACTCCCATCCATCATGAACTCCCTTCCCTTTTAGTATTACTGACCATGGGATCACACCCAGCATTTCCCTAAGTTTTCTGAAGTCGGCTTTCTTAAAGTCTAGAATTTGAGTCTTAGTATGCTTGGTTGCTCCTTTCTGATGTATAATAAACTCCAGAAGAGCATGATCACTCCCACCTAATGATCCTACCACTTCTACCCCACTAACCAGGTCATCACTATTGGTTAGGACCAGATCTAAAATGGCTGATCCTCTTGTTGCTTCTCCCACTTTCTGGACAATGAAATTGTCTGCAAGGCCAGTGAGGAATCTGTTCGACCTTATGCTCTTGGCTGAGTTTGACATCCAACAAATATCAGGATAGTTGAAATCCCCCATTACTACTATCTCATTTCCTTTTGAATGCTTGGTCATCTGTTCCAGGAAGGCATCATCTATGTCCTCAGTTTGGCTTGGGGATCTATAGTAAACTCCCACCATGAGATCACTGTTATTTTTCTCTCCCTTAATTTTGACCCAGATACTCTCAATTTGGCTTTGAAGTTTTAAATCATGGATCTCTTCACAGGTATACACATCCCTGACATATAACGCCACTCCTCCTCCTTTCCTGTTTGGTCTATTTCTCTTAAATAGATTGTATCCCTCTATTACTACATTCCAATCATGAGACTCATCCCACCAGGTTTCAGTGATGCCTATTATGTCGTATTTAGTTTGCTGTACCAAGAGCTCAAGTTCATCTTGTTTATTTCCCATGCTCTGTGCATTTGTATACAGACATTGAAAACCATTGATCATTCCCCCTAGTCTCCTACTTAAGGATTTTTTCCTCCCACCACTAGGTCTGTGCGCTGTTTGCTCCATTTGGTCCTTGACTTTTGGATGATCATCTTCAGCATTTGATAGACTCCTACCTTCAGGGCCACTGTCTCCCTCCCCCACATAAGTCAGTTTAAAGCCCTCCTGATGAGGTTTTTGAGATTGTTGGCAAAAACATTCCTCCCAACCCTTGTGAGGTGCAGCCCATCACTTGCCAGAAGTCAATCTTCAAGAAACTGCAGACCGTGATCTAAGAAACCAAACCGTTCCTGCCGGCAATTTATATACCTATACAGTGCTTTTTTTCTGGGGATACGCAGCAGGGGTTCGCATAGCCCTAAACGTTTTGTGAATCTTTTTACTGGATTTATTATTCCCAATTTGAACTATAAAACGGTGATTTTCCTGAGTCAAAATGAGAGTACGCCTAAACTTTTTTGTAAAAAAAGCACTGTACCTATACAAGCATGTGTGGAACTGTAGTTGTTTGTATATATAGTGATACTGGAATATACCTTCCCAACCTTGTTACTTCTTTTTTTTCTTTATTCACTTTCTATTTCCTTTTTTTGTGTTTTGTTTTATTCAAATATTCTCAATATAAATTGTGTGTGTGTGGTTGAACCCTGAGCCAGGCCTCTTGGCCCTCATAATAACTTCGCTTTATTCACATCCGTGGGTCTCTCCCCCTAGGCCTCGCGGGGCTCTGGCACCCAGCACAGTTATTTTAAATGATCTCAAACCCAAAGGGTTCAAAATAGAAAGGTGATTGATAGGCATAATAGATGATATATAGGGAAGCTATATGCCCCCTTTATTTGGGCCTGTGATGGACAGCAGAGCCAGGCCAGTCAGCGGATTTAGTCCCTCAGAAATTCCCCCAGGGGCCTGGAGCCCCGCTCTGATTGGCTCCCACGCCAGCAGGGGGTGGAGCCAGCACTTTTGGCGGGAAAATGAAAGGAGCCTTTTCTGAGGGAGGGAGAAAGGGGGGTTGGGAGAGGGGTGGTCTGAGGGGAAACCTTGGAGGGGAATCTCTCTGGGACAGGAGGCAGGCAGGCGGGGGCTCAAGGGGAGAAGATGTGGGGAGGCAGGCGGAAGCGGGGCCTCCTTCCAGTCAGGGGGGGAGAGAAAAGAAGACCCCCCAAGGCCAGAAGGGGACCCCCTGGGTCTGTGGGGCTGACTGGGAAAGGAGGGGCTGAGAGAGGGGGAGGGGAGGGAAAGGGCCCAAGTGGGAATCCGGTGCCTTGAATGGTGAGTGACACCTGTCACAACTCAGTCAAGGAAGGAGGGGCAGAAACTGAGTTAAACATTTGTGTTTTTTTTTTTTTATAATAATTTTTATTTGGTTTTACAATTTTTTCGGCCTACAACATTTTCGTGAAACACTCTTGGGTGCCCCCTCTCTCACTCGGGGGCTCCCATATACAATTCAGCACCCCCCTCTCACAGAGGCATACAATTCATTAAATGTTTAACCTTAATCTATCTTCCTTTATCTTGCCTGGTCCCTGCACACTTTCCTGTGCAGGATTCTAATACAAATACTGGTATTAATTAGGACTTCCCCGTTTCCCTTAAGCTGGTTACATCATATCATCTAATCCTCAGGATTCTTTATCATCATTCACATCATAATTATTCTAACATATCTTATCTTCATTAACATCTTAATTATTCTATCTTGAAAAAAATTTTATTCATATTTCTTTAACTAATTAGCCATAATTACCTTATCAATTATAGATCAACCTTAGCCATCCTCTACTTCTATTATTTATCTAATCTTAGTTCCCCTCTCTCCCTTTAGTCGAATCAGACCTGACTTATACTACTACTAGCAATCTTATTCCATAATATTATATTACTTTCATGCAATTCCATATTCAGACCATATCTTTAACCATTTAAAGAGTCAGAGCATTTTTCCAAATTTAGATCCTCTTTACCCCACTCCCTCCTTGTCCGAAACCCAGACCCACTCAGTGTCCGGCCTGCAAGGGCCTGGCATTCCATCATCCTCTCTTCCCTGCAGTTCTTTGCCTTGTTGTTGTCTCTCTTGTTTGCTGTCATTCCAGCTTCTCTTATGTTTTTTCCTGCAGGTTTTCATCCGTTGTTGACACTCACGCTTCCGGCGTATCTTCTTTCTCCTGGCATTTCTTCTGCACTTTCTCACAGTCAGTGGTGTGGGATTTTCCACTCTCTCATGTTCCGACTCCTCCTCCTCCTGCTCATGCTTAGGAATGCATTCCTCTTGTATGTTGCTCCTCACTTGGAAATACCTTATGATTAAGTCTCTGAGTTCATCCACTTTTGCATTGAAATCTTCCCGTATTTCCATAGCCAGGTGCATCTTTTTAAAAATTCACAAGTTCACCAAATTAATTCCAGAGTTCTTTTATACTTCAGCCAAATCTTCTCCGAGTATTTAGGAAAAGGGTTGCATTGAAAGCTTGTAACAGAAGCTTTCCCCTGTCACAAAGTTCTCCATTGCCTCGGTTACAATGTCTCCTGCTTCTAATTCCCCAGCAGCTGGGACCGACCTCCATGTTTAGAATCACCGGCTTTTGTCCAAATAGTCCAATTAATTGATCAAATCCTTGTACTCACGATTACTTTAATTTTGGAGAAGGAATTCAGCGCATGTAACAGCCCGCTTTCGCCGCTTCGCCGAGAACGGTCGATTTCCAGAGTCTTCGCGCCCGAGCTCAATCCGCTCTCCCTTCTGCGACCCGTTACCGGGTCCTCCGAAGGGGGGGAGAGCTCGTTTCGGCACCAATCGACTCCTCAAGCCTTCAGGCCGCCCTGCCTGAAGTTTCACGGGTGCCCGTTGCGCAGGAACGGTGCACCCAAACCGTTTTCGGCCAGCCCCCCCCGCCAGGCAACGGGGACCCAGCCGGCTGCTATTGCGCTAAACCGGAAGTCCCTGAGTTAAACATTTGACCACTATGTCTAGAAACCAGAACATCTGCCTGAAGCGGAACAACGGCTCTTTGGCAAATGGAGCTTCAGAAATAATAATAATAATAATAATAATAATATATTATTTTTACCCCGCCCATCTGGCTGGGTTTCCCCAGCCACTCTGGGCGGCTATGCATAGAAGAGCTGTGCATGGACTTCTGCGTTTAATGCCCTGACAGACTCAAAGTGAAAGGAATAAGTTGATTTCTACCTGAAAGAACCCGTTTCCTGACACCAGCTTTTTCTTGGAAAGTAGAACTTTTCTTCTTTGTTCAGCTTCTGCCCAAGACTTTAAATCACCAAGTTTCCCCTCACACAAGAGAGGCTGTGGTCAATGGCAGAAATTCATTTTATTGGCGTAATGTGAGGTGGATCCGCTATATTTAATTGGGGGCCGTTAGCAGGGACATAATGCGACTTTATGAATGGGAAGCTTGGGGTGGGATCCGCCATTATAAAATGACCATAAAGAGTTGTAGAGTTGGAAGGCATTTATGCCAAATATAGTAGGTGAAGGATCAACATATATGTTTTTGGATGATAATATCACCTAGACATTAGATAAGTATAGATGGAACTGTAGTTATTAACTCTTAGAATGATATACCGTGTTGTTGTTGTTGTTTAGTGGTGTTCAGTTACACTGAACAGTTATACCCCACCCATCTGGGGGCAGGGCACGAGGCTGCTGTCTTGATGGCCTCTGAGCCGAGAACCACAGAGAACTCTGCACATGCTCTGGACCATCCGGATTCTGGGAGGGAGGAGGGAGAGCGGCTCGCTGGCTGCGCTCAGCTTGCGAAGGGTTAAATCGAGCAGAGCTGGAGTCCTAGAGACAACAGGAAGTAGAGACAGGGGGGAGGTCCTCCAGAGCAGAATCCCCTCCCTCCGTGCCCAGCCCCTTCCGGCATCTCTTGTCTCCTCCACATGCTGCCTCGGTTTCCCTCCTGGGAAGAATCGGGTGAGCCTCCTTTCTCTTCCCCCTTGGGGTGCCTGTGGGACAAGGGGGTCCCAGGGCTGCAGGGTGTGTGTGTTCTGCTTCTGAATGGCAGGGGGAGACCCCCAAGTCTGGGAGCAGAGGGTCCTGCTGCCCCCCCCCCATTCCTCTCTGCCAAGCCGTGGGGGCGAGTTTCCAGGAGGTCTGCAGCTCTGCGCTTCCTTTGCATCCAGGCGCTGCTTCCTCTTTGGGGAAGGAGGGAGGGAGGGGCCGGGGGGGGGAGCATGTGCAGAGCCCCCCTTCCGATGGAGGAGCCTTTCCTCCTCCAGGTCAGCTCAGATCTCCAGCCCAGAGCCTCAAGGGAAGCTTCTCTGGGCAGTGCAAGGGCTCTCCGTGGAGAAAAGGAGAGAGCGAGAGGCTGGCCAGGGTTAAGAGGAACGGAGCTGCCTTCCTGGAAAGGAGAGGATGGAGAGCCGTGTCATAAACAAAATCTGCCCTTATTCCCTTATGGGGTAAACAGGAGCCCTTGTAGAGTCCTTTGCAGGTTCTCCTTCGGTAGGAGTAAATAACAGAGGCCAACCAGAGAATATTGAGAAGCAAAGCAGCTAGTAAGCTTTATCTTTATTGTTTTGTTGCAACAGGGTCCTTCCTCTCACGCAGGAGAAAAAGAAGGAATCTAGAACAAAGGCATGCCTGCTCTTATATAGAAATTTGAAATTGCCCACGCTGCAGTTCAAGACCACCCCCAGAAGCATCATACCTACATCACACAAAAAGGCGGTCTCCAACAGGTTTCAACAGAAATCTGAGTGCCCTTGTTTATCTTCTGTCCGCCAGTTTATGTGATAATGCCTTTTCTGAGTAGCCTGGCCATTCCTTTGAGATGGTAATCGCTGTAATTCCTGAGACAATGGGAATGCTCCCTCACCCCCTCCTTCCTTGCAGAGAAACATTTTGTCAGCTTGGGAGTGAAAAATGGTTTCAGGGCTGTTTCCCGGTGCTGCTTCACACATGTGGCCCATACACTTGTGTACATGTCTGCTTTGTACATTGATGAACAGTTATTATTGATACAGCAAAATCCCAGGCACGAGTCCTCTCAGCAACCTGGCCCTTCGGACAGGAGGTCCGTGGTACTACGGAGCTAAAGATGAGACCAACCAGCACTGGAGCAAAGGACAAAGTCACTTTATTGCGCAACAGGTTCAAGTAACAGAGACTGAACCCCGAACAAAGGGTGGCAGAGACTTTTAAAACTTCCCGCTATAACCCAGAATACATTTCGAAATACATCACTACTACATCACAGATACATAAGCAAAACGTCAAGAAGGGGTGGAGAGTAGGAGGGTGCAGGAAAATTAACATATGGGTAAACAAGATTAGCATACAGGTGATGGGTCACAGGAACAGGTAAATGACACTTGGGTGGGTCAAATATACATTTTGAGTGCCAACCGGGGAAGAACAATGAGAAGCATCCAGGAGACTGTCTGTCGTCTTGGAAACCTGATGATGGGTGCTTGAGAGGATTGCCCAGGTGTGGCATTTCCTGGAGCACCTTGGGTGTGCGTATGTGATGTTCTGCTTAGGGGATTATGGCAGGCCAGGGGTGACCTGGGGGGGCAAGGCCAGCAGGAGTAGAAGGGCACAAACAGGGAGAAGATCCATGGAGGCTGTGATTTTAAATGAATTTCCAAAGGTTTAAAGGCTCTGCACATGCTCAGAGTTCAACTTGATACAATATATCCAAATAGTATTAATAACCACTTGAAACTGAGTTTCACGAGGGTTTGTGTGTGTGCTTGTATTACAACCTGTGGGGTAAAGGGGAAACTAGAGAAAAGGGGTGAGACCTGGGCGAAAGAGGGTCCCGCACTGGCTGCCGCTGTCTCTGCGGCAAGTTGAGGGGAAAGACAGCAAGAAGGGGTGGGTACCCCTCCTCAGCTACCCGTAACAATTATATATATATGTAAGACCTTAATTTGTTTATTTCAGCCGCTTTAAGGACTCCAAGATCTTGTCCAGAAGGGGATCAGGCAATGCAAGGTTGTTTTTTAAGGCTCATGCAAGTAAAACTTGAACCTTTGTGCTCCAGATCCAGCCCACCAGATATTCCACCATGAGTTGAATTTATAATAGGTCTAAAACCTTAACACAAAGCTATACTATGTACACAAAATCACAGAGAAAGAAATAGAGACAGAACGAGAAAGTGAAACTCAGGCTCCTTTTGTCCCTACGTTTATACTAAGCATAATCTTTGCAGAAGAGATGAGAGTCAATTTAAACCAGTTGTACTCAACTTCTCTGAATTAACCAGAATAGGAAAGAATCTTGACACATCAGATCAATACTTTTTCCACTAAGAAATGCAAACTGTCAATACCATGCCAGGCTTATGAAGTGGGGGGAGGAGCAAACAGGGGAAATTGGAATCACTGGAGAGGTTTAGAAATGGGGCTTCTGTTGGGAAGGGGCTGCCCCATTTGTGCTTCTCTAGGGGCAGGAGAATATCTAGGGCAGGAGAATCCCTGCAGGGCCTCTGAGGCTCCCTTTGCTTCTTCCTCTCTCCCTCTCTTTCGGCTCCTCAACTCCCCAGGAAGGATGAAAGAGATGGATCCTGCAAAGCTAGCGAGGATGGAAGGGGGAAGATGGACAGTTGACCTGGTCCGGCTGTCTCCTGCATCCCTCCCCTCAACCTCTGAGCGTTCCCTCCCAGGGACCTCCGAGAGATCTGGTGAGTTCCAGGAGAGTGGAGATGGGGACATGGAGGGATGGAGCCAGAGAGGTATTAGGGTTTGCTCAGCTTGGGGGTGGGGGAAGGCAGGCAGGCAGGCGGATGGAGATGGGGAAGGGGAAGGGGAGCACCTTTTCGGGCGCCTCCACTTGCCTGCCTGCCTGCCCCTTTGTCATCTGCAGGCAATTTTTGCTAGGAATATATCACAGCTCCCCGGCCCCCGCAATGTATCGGCAGCGGTTGTCAGCAGTATCCTGATGAAACTCAACTCTATTTCTCCTTTACATCTGCAGATGAGGCAGTGGAAGTGCTGGGCCAGTGTCTTGCCTTGGTAATGGACTGGATGAGAGCCAACAAACTGAAGCTCAGTCCAGATAAGACTGAAGCATTGTTAGTGGGTGGTTCCCTAGACCAGATGGCTGGGAGGTCACCTGCTCCTGGTGGGGTTACACTTCCTCTGAAGGAGCAGGTTCGTAGCCTGGGGGTCCTCCTGGATCCTTTGCTGTCGCTCGAGGCTCGGGTGGCCTCAGTGACCCGGAATGCCTTCCATCAGTTTTGCCTGGTGACCCAGCTACGCCCCTATCTGGACAGGGATAGCCTAACTACTGTTGTCTATGCTCTGGTAACCTCAAGGTTAGATTGCTGCAATGCGTTATACGTAGAACTGCCTCTGAAGACAATTCGGAAACTTCAGCTGGTGCAGAATTCAGCAGCCAGGTTGCTCACCGGAACAAGACAGTTTGAGCATATTGCACTGATCCTGGTCCGACTGCACTGGCTACCGATTAGTTTCTGGGCCCAATTCAAAGTGCTGGTTTTGACCTATAAAGCCTTAAATGGCTCAGGACCACAATACCTCAAGGACCGCCTCTTCCCATATGACCTACCCAGACCCTGAGATCATCTTCTGAGGCCCTCCTTCGTGTGCCTCCTCCGCAAGAGGTCCGGAGGGTGGCAACACGAGAACAGGCCTTCTCTGCAGTGGCTCCCTGTGTATGGAATGCTCTCCTCAGGGAAGTTCACCTGGCACCTTCATTATACACCTTTAGGCGCCAGGCAAAAATGTTCCCCTTGGGTTAAATTAAACATCCAACACCAACAGCCTTTTAAAATGTGGCTTTTTTGTGTGTGGGAGGGGGAGTCTTATTGGGTTATTGCTTTTTCTTTGATTTTATATGCTGTGATCTTTGTGAACCACCTTCAGTCCTCCGGGTATAGGACAGTGAAGAAAGAATAATAATAAAATAACTATATTATAATAATATAAAACTAGTTCTGTGATCTGAATGCCCTACCAATGTCTGACTACTTACCAATCCATCGCGCAACACTAGAAGCCACGACTCTTTAAATTACCTGATCCTAATTTCAGGATTGGATGCAGATGGGGCCTCCATGTGTTGCCGTTTTCTTTTCTTTGTGGAATAACTTTTTATTACTTTTAAAAACAAGCATCATAGGACTAATAATGATACAAATATATAGACCTAGTCTTCTCATGTCATTTGTATATCTCAAAAATAGCAGAATAATTTTACAGGAATAGCATGCTGTTTATCATTAGTGGTCAGTTTATGAGTTTTGTGTTCATGAACTGAAGTGAAACAAAAAAGGGTAAATAGGAGAGAACAGAGAACATTCAACATTGTATCGCCAAATGCCTAGACAGGAGCTCTTGTGGCCATGGTGCTTAGATTAAGCGTGAGTTATAGTCACTTTTCCTCTTCTGTTGCTAACAAAACAATACAGAGTTGGTCTCATGAATATGGGAAGAAGGTGATTTATGTATAAATTTAAATTTAGACCAACCAGATTGAAGTAACTTCTGATGGTGCGTGTGCAGGTGAAGATGTTGCTGTTTGTTTCACAGACGAGACGTGGGCGATGCTGGATCCTGACCAGAGAGCTCTGCATAAGGAAGTCGAGGAGAATCGTGGGATCATGGACCCTCTCGGTAAAACTCCCAGTTAGATCATAAGATCAATGTTGAAATTCCATACATACCTCTATGTCAGGGGTCGGCAAGGCTTAAGCAGCCTGGGCCGCTTCACTCCCCCGGAGATCTCTCTGTGGGCCGTCTCTCTCTCGCACGCGCATTCTGGCACAGAGGAGGCGTGTGCGCATGCATGTGCAGATGCCATTTCCGGCGCTGATGAGGTACGGAGAAGGCGTCTGCAGCTTTTTATTGGCTGCAGGGTCTTCCTGCAGCCGATAGGAAGCCCCGCCAAGACCGCAGAAGTGAGTCCCCTAGCCGTGCTGCGTGGGGACTTGCCGAGTGGGCAGCAGGGTTTGGGGGCAGCTCGGAGGCCGGTTAAATGACCCCCGTGGGTCATATCCAGCCCCCGGGCCTTAGGTTGCCTACCTCTGCTCTATGTGATGAACCTCCACTATTTGGATAGAGACCAACAGCATCTGGCATTCTAACATCCCCCACCGTGATCCCTGAATGGAGCGATACCAAGTCTTCTCTGTGAATGTTCTTCCTCTAGTCATGCCTTTTTTAGCAATGACCAGGCTTGTCTGAACATCCCTGGCCTTTTTAAATGTCGGTCTCAGAGTTTTAAGGGAAGTTGAAGTAACTTCTGTCAGTTTGTTGTTTTTACTTTTGCTTCTGCCTGCATTTGGTTGACCAAAGAGATGACTAACCTTGGAGATGGAGTGAATTCCAGAATTGAGCCAAACAAAATCCATCCCAGATAAAAGCCAAGCAATATGTCAGTTAATGCCAGCCAATAAAGGCAGTGAAAACTATAGGAAGGCCCCACATCTAACTGTATTCAGTTCTTCCTCTATCACAGGGGTGGCCAACTCCCAAGAGACTGCGATTAAAAACTGGCAGTGATCTATTCACATTTTGGGGGGGTTCAGGTCAAAGTTGTTGGGTTTTTTTAGGGGAGCAGAGGTTGTTGAGCTCCTTTTTCGGGGGAGGCAAAGCTTTTTGGGGGGGGAGATCTACCGTGATCAGCCACAGACATCCAGTGATCTACCAGTAGATCACAATCTACCTGTTAGAGATGCCTGCTCTATCACAAGCATTCATTAACTTTGTTCAATAAACTGGAGCTCCATTTCTTCCAATTAGCTTCTGTCTTCATTGCAGATGGTGATGAATTGGAAGGGAAGAACAAGGGGGAACACAACAGAATCCACATAGTGGAGAAGTCAAATAAATATTCAGCGTGTGGAGAGAACATCCATCAGAGCTCCAAGTCCATCTCCCATCAAAGAAAGAGCTTCGTTCAGAGGGATAGCCTTACTTCACATGAAAGAAGTGACAGTAGAGAGAAATTGTATCAATGCAGAGAATGTGGAAAGAGCTTCAGTCTCAGGCACAATCTCACTTCCCATCAAAAAATTCATACAGGGGAGAAACCCTATCAGTGCTTCGAATGTGGAAAGAGCTTCAGTCAGAGTGCCTCTCTCACTTCCCATCAAAGAATTCATACAGGGGAAAAACCCTTTCAGTGCTTGGAATGTGGAACAAGTTTCAGTCAAAGCACCCATCTCACTTCCCATCAAAGAATTCATACAGGGGAGAAACCCTATCAGTGCTTGGAATGTGGAAAGAGCTTCAGTCTCAGGCACAATCTCACTTCCCATCAAAGAATTCATACAGGGCAGAAACCCTATCAGTGCTTCGAATGTGGAAAGAGCTTCAGTCAGAGCTCCAATCTCACTTCCCATCAAAGAATTCATACAGGGCAGAAACCCTATCAGTGCTTCGAATGTGGAAAGAGCTTCAGTCAGAGTGCCTCTCTCACTTCCCATCAAGGAATTCATACAGGGGAGAAACCCTATCAGTGCTTTGAGTGTGGAAAGAGCTTTAGACACAGGGTGAGTCTCACTTCCCATCAAAGAATTCATACAGGGCAGAAACCCTATCAGTGCTTCGAATGTGGAAAGAGCTTCAGTCAAAGTGCCCATCTCACTTCCCATCAAAAAATTCATACAGGGCAGAAACCCTATCAGTGCTTTGAGTGTGGAAAGAGCTTCAGTATGAAGGCGCATCTCACTTCCCATCAAAGAATTCATACAGGGGAGAATCCCTATCAGTGCTTCGAATGTGGAAAGAGCTTCAGACACAGGGTGAGTCTCACTTCCCATCAAAGAATTCATACAGGGGAGAAACCCTATCAGTGCTTCGAATGTGGAAAGAGCTTCAGACACAGGGTGAGTCTCATTTTCCATCAAAGAATTCATACAGGGGAGAAACCCTATCAGTGCTTCAAATGTGGAAAGAGCTTTAGTCAAAGCGCCCATCTCACTTCCCATCAAAGAATTCATACAGGGGAGAAACCCTATCAGTGCTTCGAATGTGGAAAGAGCTTCATTCAAAGCACCCAACTCACTTCCCATCAAAGAATTCATACAGAGGGAGGGGCTTCCGGTCGGCGCGCCGGAGGGGAAGGTCGGGGGACATGTCGCTCTTGACATTCCCCGACCCGACTGGGCAAAGGGGAGCTCGCGACAGCGACGCGGCCCCCAAAACTCCCGGGAGGATTACCCCGGGACCTTAACGATCCGGCGGTAGCTCGTAACGCCGCCCTACTCCCCGGTAGACCCACGCAGGGGCTGCCGAGAGTGAGTGGGGGTGGCGGAGCTCATCGGATCGCAAACCCCCGTCGGGTGGAAGCTGCGAGACCATCCCCCCTTGAGCGCGCCGATTCTTCCAAAGTTTAAGATTTGACCTGGAAATGTGAGTACATTTGGAATTTGGACTTAATTAGAGCAGTATTGGGACGTGAAATACGGAGGTCCGTCCCTTTGCTATTGTGGAGTTAAAGCAGGAACTTTGTTACCGAAGCGATTGGAATGTAACTGAAAGTCTAAATATAGCAACAGAGATTCAATCCTTCTGCCACCCCTGGTCCTAGGGGTACTTTGCTGACAAATTGGATACAAATGAGGACTTGAATCTGAACTCTTGGACCTTGATTTTGAAACTTTGATTTTAAACTCGGAAGTGGTTCTGTGTTTTACTCTGAGAGGCTGTGTTTTTTTTTTTTTTTTGAACATGGCGGATGATTTGGAAACTAACGGCTGGAGGAAGGTCCTTGAAAAAATATGGGAAATAAGGCTGGAACTCCAAGCCGAGACAGAGAAGATAAGAGGAACTGTAAATAAGACTGATGTCATGCCAGCTGCACAGAAGATGAAGGGGGGAACAATCCCCCCCAAGGTTAAAGGAAAACCCCGCCGCAGAAAAAATGTTTCTCGGCGCAAGAAATTGAAACTGGAGCAGAGAAAGAAGGAAAAGGCACCAACAAGGAACAATTATTTGGCAAGAAAAGAGAAGGAGCAGCGGAGAAAGCAAGAAGAAGAAATAGTCCAAGTGCAAGCAAGCACTTGGACATGGACTTTAGAAAGACGGGGAGAACGCTGAAGGACATTAACTGTCAGTACGGAATTATAGTATGGACTTTTGACAATGATTTGGGACATGGCCTATGACATGAATAAGTAAAGAACTTTTTAAAGCAAGGAACCTGAAGACTAAGGGGGGTAGGAGGGAAAACTTATAGATGATATAGAAGATATACGCTGAGGTTTGAATTAAATAAGATTTAATAGAATATATGTAAATGAGGTGATAAGCAATATAGACCTGAAAGGTGAATATGTTTAGAAATATGAAAGCAGTGGGGAGGTACGGAGGAAGCCACCGGAAATATGTTTTAAAATTAAGAGTGTCCCACCCGGGAATGGGGTTGCACCTAAGCAAGGCTTAAGATATTGATTTAGGTCAGGGGAAACAAGAATGGGTATCCCTCTGTGAGAGGGGGGGACAAGATTTAAGCCCTCCATGGTGAGAGGTGGGGGGCAATGAAACCTGACCGAAATGTAATGAAATGTGCTTTAAAAATTGTAAAATTAATAAAAATTATTAAAAAAAAAAGAATTCATACAGAGGGAATATAGTAATAGTAAGTAATATAGCAAAAATTATTAAACAACCCTCACAAAACACAATTGTATAGAAAAGAGAAGGGGGGGAGAATAACTAAAAATACCCTTTATCACATTTGTATCATATATATCATATGATTCGTCAACACATAGGAAGACAGGCTCCGCAGCTCTCCCCTGGTCCCCCCTCTTCTCCCCATCTCCCACCCTGAGAGATCCTTCCTTCCCTGTGTTCCTTGCAGGTCCCTCCCACCTCTCCCCTTCCTTTGTGTGTCCTTAATTCAACATAAAAGAATCTTAATATAAAAGATACAAAAAAAAATATAAAAAGGAAACTCCCATCTCCCTGTCTGAAAATAATCTGTTGCAACAATTATTCAGAATATGCACTCCAGAAGAATCCCATCTGTATTTAGTATCCAGCCTTTTTCCTCCCCTTCAGCAAGATGACGCTTTCCCTACATTTCCCTCCCTAGCCCAGCCTTCAAATCTTAACCACTCAGACAGTGCAATATGACTCTTATAAGGATCGTCTCATAATCCAAATTAGTATTTCTCCAGTTTCTAGGTCCAGTTTCTATAAAACCTTATTAAAACTGTTCTAACAAATCTCAGCCAAGTCACAATCCGCAATTATTATCTCTTTTAATGTTCATCAAATCCTGCTTCCTCTTCTTTTCCTAATCTTTGGACATTTTAATCCACTGGGGATGGGGAAGAAGGCACCTTAATTCCCTTTCCTCATACGGGATCATAGCTTGGGTTGTTCACCGTTTCAGGAGTTGCATTGCATCTCCTTTGCTGGCTGTATATTTTTCTCTGCCGATCATTCCCACGCCAGCTCAGCCCAACCTCGTCTTTCCATTGAGCTCTTTCTCCTCCTGTTATTCCCTTTCCTGGGCACAAGATCTAGGACATAACATCTTAATGAAACAATGGGAAAGAGTACGGAGGAAGGATATAAAATTTACAATGCACAGCAGTCTTAGAGAAAACGTAATGAAAATGATCTACAGATGGCACCACACACCGGCAAAATTGGCAAAAATTTATAGAGGCACATCACCAATTTGCTGGAGGTGTAAGAAGGAGACAGGGACATATCTACATATGTGGTGGAACTGCATAGTTATCTGGGATTTTTGGAACAAAATATACAATGAATTAAAAAAAACTGTTTAGATTTACATTCAGGAAAAAGCCGGAATCCTTCCTCCTTGGAATAATGTCATTGGAGATAGGAAAATACATAAGACCATTGTTTATGTACGGAACAACAGCAGCCAGGATACTAGTGGCTAGAAAATGGAAAAATGAGACAGCCCCAACGATAACTGAGTGGCAGACATTGATGATAGAATATCTTGAACTGGCGAAGATGTCAGGGAAAATAAGAGGGCTTACAAACCAGAAGGTATATAGGGAATGGAACATCTTTAAAGAATATTTAAAAATACATTATCCATTATAACAATCTCTTAGCGGAAGTAAGTTGACTCTTGCAAAAGAAAAAGCGAAATTGTCAGGAGTGTGTGCAAGAGTCAGGCCCTGGGACCAGCAGAGCTTCGGCTTGTTCTGGAGAGCCAGGGCGCGGCCACACAGGTGAAGCTGCTTGATAATTTACTGAACCTGGTGAGGCTGAGTGGTAACTCGCTGCACCTGGTGTCAAGAGCCAGCAGGGGATATAAGGCCAGCATTTTCCCCTCAGCTCTTTGCCACAGCAACGCCTTCCCTGCCTTGCTGCATTTGGCTCCTTGACTCCTGGTTCCTGACCCTTGGCTCCTTGACTCCTGGTTCCTGACCCTTGGACCCTTGGCTCTTTGACTCCTGGTTCCTGACCCTTGGGCCCTTGGCTCCTTGACTCATGGCTTCTTGACCCTTGGACCGTGACTCCAGGCTTCTGGCTTCTTGACCCTTGGACTGTGACTACATATTTCTGGCTTCTTGACCCTTGGACTGTGACTACGTGCTTCTGGTTCCTTGACCCTTGGACTGTGACTTTGTACCTCTTGCTGCTCGACCCTTGGATCCCTGCTCTTTGGACTCTTGTTCCTGCCATCTTGCCCCGGGTCCTGACGTGCCTTGCTGGGACTTTGTTTGCTAACAGCCCGGACCGTGACAGAAATAAAATAAGTATAAGATAAGAATGTAAAAAGACTAAATGTAATAACTGAAGAATGTGCATTAAAATTAAGAAAATAAGACACTATAAATACAATGCGAAGAATTGGAAGTTGCCTTTATTTATGATTGTACCATGTTTCCCCCTTTTTAAGACGTAGTCATAAAGTAAGCCATGGCAGGTTTTTTTCACATTTGCGAGAAATAAGCCACACCCCAAAAATAAGCCATAGTGATAGGCGGGGGACGGGGGCTTTGAAAGTGAAGGAAAGTTCCTGCGTCCTCTTTCTCTCCCCGCACTCACTGGAGAATGCCTTCCTCCGCTCTGCCGATCAGCTGTTAGGCGCAGAGCAGGCAGCTCTCCCACATGTCTCTTTGCATAAAGCAGCCTTTTAAAACACCTGCTGCAGTGAGGATTGTCTGTGGAGCTGCCCCTTTAAGGATTTGTAGTAGTTTGGAAAGTGTCCTTTCTCTTTCTCTCCCCCGTCCTCTTTCACTTCCCCTCTTGCCGATCAGCTGCTAGGCGCAGAGCAGGCAGCGGCCCCTTCTCCCACATGTCTTGATTGTTGTCTCCTTGCGTAAAGCAGCCTTTATGCATGCCTGCTGCTTTGAGGGCTTTTTCCTTCTCGCTGTTTGCAAGCTGCCCTGCACTGTCACAAAAGGTAACATTTTGTGGGTAAAGGACGCTGGCTCATTTGCACCTTAATTGCTACCATTTACCAAGTCAGCAATCTTAATTGCTGCTCAGCTGGCTTCTTTGTTTTCTATCTCTTAGCATTTTCTCTGTTCTCAGCCGGTAGCCTGTTTGCTTTGGGTCTTAAGTCTTGGGCAGCTGGCTGGTAGAGATCCTTATTTAAGTATAGGCTGCTGCACAGATAGATTCCATTATACTGGTTTAAATTTAAGAAGCTCCAGTGTAGCAGATTGCTATTAAGCAAGCCCCCCCCCTCGGAGGAGAGTGAGTGAGAGAGAGCAGCCCTTCAGAGGAGCTCCCTCCCTCCCTCCCTCGCCAACTGCCATTCCCTTCCCTGGAACATCCCAGGGCTGGGGAGAGAGGGCTGGAAGTTAATGCTGGCGAAGCACACACATCCCTTCCCTCAGATTCTCTCTCACGGTGCTTGGCGGTGGCTGTTGCCTGCCCTTTTCTTTCAGTCAAAGTCAAGAGTCCTGCCCTGCAGGGAGCCAGCGAGAGGCACAGAAAATAAAAGACAGCCGCTCACCCGAGTCCTGCCTGCTCCTCGCACGCAGGGAGCCAGCGAGCGAGTGGCGTGCTGCTCCTGACATAATAAAAAACAAGACACCCCCTGAAAATAAGCCACCCTGTGTTTTTTTGAGGAAAAAAAAGTTATAAGACGGTGTCTTAAAAAAGGGGAAACACTGTATATGATTGATTTGTATGACAAAATGTTTTTGATGATTTTTCTTAGCTGTTTAAATTTCTTTATTCTTTATTTCTTTTTCCTTTTTCCATATTTTTTCTTTTTTTGATGTGATAAATGTATATACACCTCTGTTTTAAAACTAATAAAGATTTATTTAAAAAAAGAAAGAAGGAAAGAAAAGAGAAACCAGCCCACCGAGCTGATAGATTTATCTTTCTGGCTCAGTGTGGCCTTGGGATAACAAAAGGCAAATTATGATATATCCAGCTGCCTCAGCAGAAAAGAACAGAACCTTCCAGAAGGAGCCAGTATTTTCCGCTTTCTGCCCTCAATCCTTTTTTTTTTTTTTTTTTTAATAATTTTTATTAATTTTACAATTTTATAACCATACAGCATTACATTTCGGTCAGGATTCATCACTCCCCACCTCTCACCTTGGGGAGTTATTTAATCTTACCCTCCCTCTCACAGAGGTAACCCATTCATTATTTCCCCTGACCTTAAACAAATCATTATCTGACTTCGGCCTATCCCTATTCCCGGGTAGACCCTCCTTAGTTACATAACATAATCATATTGACTTCCTCCGCACCTCCCTAGTGGCTGCATTAAACAAAATATATCTTCAATTCAGGTACATAGTTACAATAAACATATCTTCAACTTTGTTACAAAACATAGTTCCAACTCAAATACATTGTCATTCCATTCTTTTTTCACATCATCTTTTAGTTCCAACCTCAGCGTCTTCCTCCCAAATCTTCTATAAGTTTCCTTCTGACTCCCCTTAATCTTCAGGCTCCTAACTTCGACAGGTCCTAACGTAATCTTAACTCAAAACCATGTCCGGCAAGAATGTTCCAAATCCAAATGTATAATCAGTCCCAGGTTACCCACCTGCTCTACTCAGCCCTCCCCTCGCCTTTCCCCAGTCCAAGTCCAAGTGCTTGCTTGCACTTGGGCTTTACCTTCTCTTTGTCTTCTCAGCTGCTCCTGCTCCCACTTTTTAAACAAATTCTTCTTCTTCTTTGACATCCTCTTGCGTCGAAAAGAATAGTCCTTTGCAAATGTTGTTTTCTTGATCCTCTTCTTCGATCTAAGTGTCTGGCGCCGAGAAAGAATTTTCCTATGGCGAGGCTTGCCTTTGGCCTTGAGGGGGATTTCTCCCCCTTCCATCTTTTGTGCAGCTGGCATGACATCACCGTTGTTTACAACTCCTCTCATTCTTTCGGTCTCCGCTTGGAACTCCTTTCTCAATTCCCAGATCTTTTCAAGGACCTTCTTCCAGCCTCCATTATCAAAATCATCCTCCATTTTCAAAGACATAGCTATGCAATGTTCCAAACCGAACCAAATCCAAATTCAAAGTCCAAATTTCCACAATAAAATCCAACAGGTCCGATTCAAATCCTCTACATGTCAAAAGTGTTAGTTAGTTGCCCCCCCAATCAGGGGTGTCAAAAGGATCGAATCTCTGTTGCATTGTCAAATTCCATTACCTTTCAGCCGCATCGGTAATAAAGTTCCTGATTTAGTGCCACAATAGCAAGGGACGGACCTCCGTAAATTACATCCCTATACTTCACCGAATTAATCCAAATTCTTCAGTACTCTCTTAGTACTCACGTTTAGATCGTCCAATCTTTTCCTTTTTCGGAGGAATCAGCGCGCTCAGATGGGAAGGGCTCGCAGCTGCAACCCGACGGGCAATGGCGATCCGAGGAGCTCCGTCGCCCCGCGTCTCGCACGGCGGCCTCTACTGTGGTCACCGTGGGAGTTGGGGCGACGTTAAGAGCTGCTGCCGGATCAGTAGGTCCCGGGATCAACCTCCTGGGAGTTTTGGGGGCTGCGTCGCTGTCGCAAGCACCCCTTTAAGCCGGTCGGGTCGGGGAATGTCAGCAGCGACATGTCCCCCGACCTTCCCCTCCGGCGCGCCGACCGGAAGCCCTTCTGCCCTCAATCCTTTAGCCATGACATTCTGCCCCATTGCCAGAAAACGATCCCTGGTTTCTGTGGAAACGCTTTTTGGGATGTGGTTCTTTGCAGGCAGATTTGTATTTCAATAAAGGCCTATCTTTCCACTTGGAGATTTCCTCCTTCTGGGTTTCTGTGGGGAACCTCCAGCCTAGGACCTTTTTTTGAATTTCTCCCACATACACATGACTAGATTAAAAAAAAAACAAATCTGAAAATGATTTATAATGAGACTGAAACACTGAAATCATTGGTAGAAACAAATCTTTAAAACATTCAAAAAACGAATCAGCAATACATTGTAAAACAGAATTTTTTCTTACCTTGAAGTTCAGTTGGGGGGGGGGATATTTCGAAGCAGAGCCCATCTTTTTCAAGGGATCCTACCGGTAATTAAACTTAGGGGTGTCAGCTTGTGATCCCATCTCTACAGCTCACATAAACACTACAGAGAAGGTGGCTGGAGCCTGAAAGGCGAAAGCTTTGGCCTTGAACGCAGGCCTCGAGGATGCTTCCCCCATGGAGACCTGGGACCCCTTCTCCTTCTGAAGGGACCTCTGAGGAGGAAGTCAGGCGGATCAGTCCCTGGACCTTGGAGGCGATTCCTAGACTCATCTGGAATGTCCCCTATCATGTTCCTTATGACGGGGGGGGCACCCACAGGAGCCCACAAGCCCTTCCATGCACCCTCAAGAGACTCCTGATCTGGGCGCCTGCACCAGACAGCACCAGTAAACAATGCAAAGTATTGGAATGTGTTTATTAAGAAGGAGGGGTTATATATATGCATATATTTGGATAGCAATAACATTTATATACAGTGCTTTTTTCTGGGGATACGCAGCAGGGGTACGCATAACCCTAAACGTTTTGTGAATCTTTTTACTGGATTTATTTTTCCCAATTTGAACTATAAAACGGTGATTTTCCTGAGTCAAAATGAGAGTACGCCTAAACTTTTTTTAAAAAAACAAAAAAAAACACTGTACCTATATAAGAGACAAGCATGCGTGGAACTGTAGTTGTTTGTATATATAGTGATACTGGAATATACCTTCCCACCCTTGTTACTTCTTTTTTTTCTTTATTCACTTTTTATTTCCTTTTTTTTTTATTAATTCAAATATTCTCAATATAAATTGTGTGTGTGTGGTTGAACCCGGAGCCAGGCCTCTTGGCCCTCAAAATAACTTCGCTTTATTCACATCCGTGGGTCTCTGGCATCCAGCACAGTTATTCTAAATGATCTTAAACCCAAAGAGTTCAAAATAGAAAGGTGATTGATAGGCATAGTAGATGATATATAGATATAGGGAAGCTATATGCCCCCCTTCTTTGGGCCTGTGATGGACAGCAGAGCCAGGCCAGTCAGCGGATTTAGTCCCTCAGAAATTCCCCCAGGGGCCTGGAGCCCCGCTCTGATTGGCTCCCAAGCCAGCAGGGGGTGGAGCCAGCACTTTTGGCGGGAAAATGAAAGGAGCCGTTTCTGAGGGAGGGAGAAAGGGGGGTTGGGGGAGGGGTGGTCTGAGGGGAAACCTTGGAGGGGAATCTCTCTGGGAGAGGAGTCAGGCGGGGATTCAAGGGGAGAAGATGTGGGGAGGCAGGCGGAAGCGGGGTCTCCTTCCAGCCGGGGGGGGAGAGAAAAGAAGACCCCCCCAAGGCCAGAAGGGGACCCCCTGGGTCTGTGGGGCTGTCTGGGAATGGAGGGGCTGAGAGAGGGGGGAGGGGAGGGAAAGGGCCCAAGTGGGAATCCGGTGCCTTGAATGGTGAGTGACACCTGTCACAACTCAGTCAAGGAAGGAGGGGCAGAAACTGAGTTAAACATTTGTGTTTTTTTTTTTTTTATAATAATTTTTATTTGGTTTTACAATTTTTTCGGCCTACAACATTTTCGTGAAACACTCTTGGGTGCCCCCTCTCTCACTCGGGGGCTCCCATATACAATTCAGCACCCCCCTCTCACAGAGGCATACAATTCATTAAATGTTTAACCTTAATCTATCTTCCTTTATCTTGCCTGGTCCCTGCACACTTTCCTGTGCAGGATTCTAATACAAATACTGGTATTAATTAGGACTTCCCCGTTTCCCTTAAGCTGGTTACATCATATCATCTAATCCTCAGGATTCTTTATCATCATTCACATCATAATTATTCTAACATATCTTATCTTCATTAACATCTTAATTATTCTATCTTGAAAAAAATTTTATTCATATTTCTTTAACTAATTAGCCATAATTACCTTATCAATTATAGATCAACCTTAGCCATCCTCTACTTCTATTATTTATCTAATCTTAGTTCCCCTCTCTCCCTTTAGTCGAATCAGACCTGACTTATACTACTACTAGCAATCTTATTCCATAATATTATATTACTTTCATGCAATTCCATATTCAGACCATATCTTTAACCATTTAAAGAGTCAGAGCATTTTTCCAAATTTAGATCCTCTTTACCCCACTCCCTCCTTGTCCGAAACCCAGACCCACTCAGTGTCCGGCCTGCAAGGGCCTGGCATTCCATCATCCTCTCTTCCCTGCAGTTCTTTGCCTTGTTGTTGTCTCTCTTGTTTGCTGTCATTCCAGCTTCTCTTATGTTTTTTCCTGCAGGTTTTCATCCGTTGTTGACACTCACGCTTCCGGCGTATCTTCTTTCTCCTGGCATTTCTTCTGCACTTTCTCACAGTCAGTGGTGTGGGATTTTCCACTCTCTCATGTTCCGACTCCTCCTCCTCCTGCTCATGCTTAGGAATGCATTCCTCTTGTATGTTGCTCCTCACTTGGAAATACCTTATGATTAAGTCTCTGAGTTCATCCACTTTTGCATTGAAATCTTCCCGTATTTCCATAGCCAGGTGCATCTTTTTAAAAATTCACAAGTTCACCAAATTAATTCCAGAGTTCTTTTATACTTCAGCCAAATCTTCTCCGAGTATTTAGGAAAAGGGTTGCATTGAAAGCTTGTAACAGAAGCTTTCCCCTGTCACAAAGTTCTCCATTGCCTCGGTTACAATGTCTCCTGCTTCTAATTCCCCAGCAGCCGGGACCGACCTCCGTGTTTAGAATCACCGGCTTTTGTCCAAATAGTCCAATTAATTGATCAAATCCTTGTACTCACGATTACTTTAATTTTGGAGAAGGAATTCAGCGCATGTAACAGCCCGCTTTCGCCGCTTCGCCGAGAACGGTCGATTTCCAGAGTCTTCGCGCCCGAGCTCAATCCGCTCTCCCTTCTGCGACCCGTTACCGGGTCCTCCGAAGGGGGGGAGAGCTCGTTTCGGCGCCAATCGACTCCTCAAGCCTTCAGGCCGCCCTGCCTGAAGTTTCACGGGTGCCCGTTGCGCAGGAACGGTGCACCCAAACCGTTTTCGGCCAGCCCCCCCCGCCAGGCAACGGGGACCCAGCCGGCTGCTATTGCGCTAAACCGGAAGTCCCTGAGTTAAACATTTGACCACTATGTCTAGAAACCAGAACATCTGCCTGAAGCGGAACAACGGCTCTTTGGCAAATGGAGCTTCAGAAATAATAATAATAATAATAATAATAATAATATATTATTTTTACCCCGCCCATCTGGCTGGGTTTCCCCAGCCACTCTGGGCGGCTATGCATAGAAGAGCTGTGCATGGACTTCTGCGTTTAATGCCCTGACAGACTCAAAGTGAAAGGAATAAGTTGATTTCTACCTGAAAGAACCCGTTTCCTGACACCAGCTTTTTCTTGGAAAGTAGAACTTTTCTTCTTTGTTCAGCTTCTGCCCAAGACTTTAAATCACCAAGTTTCCCCTCACACAAGAGAGGCTGTGGTCAATGGCAGAAATTCATTTTATTGGCGTAATGTGAGGTGGATCCGCTATATTTAATTGGGGGCCGTTAGCAGGGACATAATGCGACTTTATGAATGGGAAGCTTGGGGTGGGATCCGCCATTATAAAATGACCATAAAGAGTTGTAGAGTTGGAAGGCATTTATGCCAAATATAGTAGGTGAAGAATCAACATAAGATGTTTTTGGATGATAGTATCACCTAGACATTAGATAAGAATAGATGGAACTGTAGTTATTAACTCTTAGAATGATATACCGTGTTGTTGTTGTTGTTGTTTAGTGGTGTTCAATTACACTGATCTTTTAAAAAGGAAAAATAGTTTGAAAATAATAATAGTAAACCTCCAATATAAGCAACTCTGTCCCTGGTGGTTTAAAAACAGAGATTGGGGAAGAAGAGTTTGCTGACACTGAAGATCCAGAGAACCATTTAATTTCATTTACTTCATAACTCAGGAATGCTGGAAAGGAGAAAATGCAAGGGGTGTCTGTGCGTAATGATTCAAACCTTTTGTAAGCAGATGACAGAACCTCAGTCTTTTAAGGCAGGCAGGGTCATTTCTTTTCTCCTAGAGGGGCCTTCCACATCTGCCCCCCCCCGAACCTCCCCACAGGATCCCTTCCTTCCTTGCACGGGACACTGCCTCAGAGATTATTTTCAGGAGGGAGGGATCTCCTGGCTGGGAAGCCCCACTCGCTGAGCTGGAGGGTTTTTTTTTTTATGGGGATGTCTTGTTGGAGCTATTTCTGAGCCCGAGGCACCTCCTGCCACTACGCAGACTTTTGCCTCTTCTCCATCCCAGCCTTTCCTTGGGGGGAAAATTCCTTGGGATTTTTTCAAACTTTCGGATTTGAAAATAAGGGATGCCGCGAGGGCGGTGCAATGGCACCAAGTAGCCTCGCCACCCTGCGCTCCAGAGGCTGCGCGCGAATGGGTGAGCGAAAGAGCGAGCGCGTAGACGGCAGGCAGGCTGTCTGTCTGGTTGGGCGTGAGGGTCTGGCTGCACAAGGCATGCAAGCTCCGCCCCCAGTCGGTCTCAGACTCCTTATTGGCAGCCGAGCAACACAGCTGAGGAGCCTCCCTGGCCGGCAGGGAGGGAGAGGAGCTGCTTCCTTGGAAATCCGGGGAATTTAAGGGATATCAACAATCCGGGATAGCAGCGGGAAACGGCATTGGAATAAGGGAGTTTCCCGCAAAAAAAGGGAGGGTTGACAGCTATGCCTTGGGGTCCAGGAGCCTGGAGGCACTATGTTGGGGGAGGGGGAGAGCCAAGGTAACACACACACCCCCGCGACCCTCCTCTCCCTTGCTGTTAGTCTGGATCAGATGTGGGCTCCTTGGGGCAGAGTCCTTGGCACAGATGGAGGAGGTGGGGAGGGAAGGGGGCAGCCCCTGGAGGGCAGGCGCAGAAGCAGGAAAACTGAAGGCAGGGAGAGGGAGGGGCGGGCTCCATGCCCTCGGCTTTGCAAGGGTTAAAAGGAGCAGAGCTGGATTCCTAGAGAGGACAGGAAGTGGAGGGGGGGTTGAAAGTCCTCCAGAGCAGAAGCCCCTCCCTCCCACATCCCTTCCTGCAAGCAGAGAGGAGGCTGCTTTCTTCTCTCTCCTTTGCCCCTCCTGGACTCCGGTGAGTCTCCTCTCTTAGGCTGTGCTGCGGGTCCCAGGGCTGCAGAGAGGGTTACTTAATCAGAAAGGGCAGAATAAGTTTGATTTTTATTTGCAAACGGGGGTGGGTGGGTTACGGGAAAAATCCAGGTGCGAGGTTACTCAGCCATATGTGGCCCATACACACATATCTTGTGTATGCCACTCAAGCAGTAGGTTATACATTCTGGATAAGTTTTTTGTTCCTGGTTCTAATAATTCCGTTTCCAACTTGGATTTCTCCTTCTGAAAGCCAAGTTTTTTGTCAGATTTAACGGCTTCATTGATTTGATGATAGTGAAGCCCATCAGATAGTTTACTTTTCAATTGTTCATAGGATTTCAACCTGACACTCTCTCCTCCTTGTGTCAAAATATCACTATACTTTGGCCATTTACCTTCCATGTTCAACTTTTTGGGGGCTTTTGCTTCTAATGGTGATATCCATCTGGGTGTTTTCCTTTCTAGCAGATCTTTGTATTTCATCCACACCTTGAAATAGGGCATTCCTAATTATATGAGTTTTAAAGCCCCTGTGGGCCTTAATTTTGTCATACCATAAAATATGCATGCCATCCAAATACATTATCATATCCTTCCAAGTCCAATACATCGATATTCTCCAACATAAACCAATCTTTCAACCAGCAAAAGGCTGCTGCATCAAAATAGATATTCAGGTCTGGCAGGGAGAAGCCCCCTCTTTCCTTAGAGTCTGTTAATATCTTAAATTTAATTCTGGGTTTTTTCCCCTGCCAGACAAATCTAGATAGATCCTTTTGCCATTTTTTAAAACATTCTGTCTTCTCCACAATCGGTAATGTTTGGAATAAAAACAATATTTTCGGCAATACATTCATCTTAATTACAGCAATTCGGCCCATCAGGGACAGTTTCAGATTATTCCATATATCCAAATCTCTCTTTATCTCATTCCGCACTTTCTCATAGTTATCTTTAAACAAATTGAGATTTTTGGAAGTCATATGAACACCCAGATATTTAACTTTCTTTGCAAATTTAAGCCCCGTCACCTCCTCAATTCTGCCTTTTTCCTCTGGTGTCAGGTTTTTACCTAATACCTTTGTTTTGGCTTTATTTAGTTTAAAACCTGCTACCTGCCCAAATTCCTGAATTGTCTCCAGTGCTTTAATAGCACTAGTTTCTGGGTCTTGTAGGGTTAAAACTAGGTCATCCGCAAAGGCTTTTAATTTATAGTCTTTTACTCCCACCCCTACTCCTTTGATTTCAGCATCCTTTCTTATCATATTCAGCAGTACCTCCAGGACAGTTATAAATAACAATGGGGAAATTGGGCAACCTTGTCTTGTTCCCTTCTCAATTTTAATGTCTTCTGATACCACATTATTCACTATTATTTTTGCTTTCTGCTCGGTATAAATAGCATTTATACCATTCATAAAGTTTAAACCAATCTCCATATTTTCAAAGTTTTCTTTCATAAAACTCCAAGAAATGTTGTCAAAGGCACCTTCCAGTAGCACCTTTGAGTCCAACTAAGTTTGTTTTTGGTATGAGCTTTCGTTGTGCATGCACACTAATTCAGTGTGTGAATAGGTGTTAAGTATCAGGATGGGAGTTTGAGTACCTACTAGGAGGAAACAAAAGAGTCTGGGTTTTATAGTCTACCACATTGATAAGCTCTGGAGGGAATTATTTGGCAGTATTTAGTCAGCGATTGAACCTTGGTAAGCTGGATGTGGTAAAAAATGAGATGGCAAGAATAAACATTGACATCCTGGGCATCAGTGAACTGAAATGGACGGGAATGGGCGAATTCAGTTCGGATGACTATCATATCTACTACTGTGGGCAGGAATCCCGTAAAAGAAATGGAGTGGCCCTCATAGTTAACAAAAGAGTGGCGAAAGCTGTACTGGGATGCAATCTCAAAAATGATAGAATGATCTCGATACGAATCCAAGGCAGACCTTTTAACATCACAGTAATCCAAGTTTATGCACCAACTACCAGTGCTGAAGAAACTGAAATCGACCAATTCTATGAAGACTTACAACACCTTATAGAAATGACACCAAGGAAGGATGTTCTTCTCATTATAGGGGATTGGAATGCTAAAGTAGGTAGTCAAGAGATAAAAGGAACAACTGGCAAGTTTGGCCTTGGAGTTCAAAATGAAGCAGGGCAAAGGCTAATAGAGTTCTGTCAAGAGAACAAACTGGTCATCACAAACACTCTTTTCCAACAACACAAGAGACGACTCTACACATGGACATCACCAGATGGGCAACATTGAAATCAGATTGATTATATTCTCTGCAGCCAAAGATGGAGAAGCTCTATACACTCAGCAAAAACAAGACCTGGAGCTGACTGTGGCTCAGATCATCAGCTTCTTATAGCAAAATTCCAGCTTAAACTGAAGAAAGTAGGAAAAACCACTGGGCCAGTAAGATACAATCTAAATCAAATTCCTTATGAATACACAGTTGAAGTGAAGAACAGGTTTAAGGATTTAGATTTGGTGGATAGAGTGCCTGAAGAACTGTGGATGGAGGCTCGTAACATTATACAGGAGGCAGCAACAAAAACCATCCCAATGAAAAAGAAATGCAAGAAAGCAAAGTGGCTGTCCAATGAGGCCTTACAAATAGCGGGGGAGAGAAGGCAAGCAAAATGTGAGGGAGATAGTGAAAGATACAGGAAATTGAATGCAGATTTCCAGAAAATAGCAAGGAGAGACAAGAGGGCCTTTTTAAACGAGCAATGCAAAGAAATAGAGGAAAACAACAGAATGGGAAAAACCAGAGATCTGTTCAAGAAAATTGGAGATATGAAAGGAACATTTCGTACAAAGATTACCACAATTAAGGACAAAAGTGGAAAGGACCTAACAGAAGCAGAAGACATCAATGTCAGGGGCTGGCCGGGTTCCGAAGCGGTGCCAGAGGAGACAGCGGACCTAGACAGAGCCCCGCTGACGCCCGAGGAGTTATTGAGGGTCTGGGACCAGGAGCAGGCACAGCCCCTGCTGACACCAGAGCAGATGGTGCAGCAATGGGAGGAAGCCTCCACCAGAGGGCTAGCACAGCCAATGGGAAGGGACCAGGAGAGGGAGTCCGAGGAGGAGGGGAGGCTTAGAGAGCCTGCCAGAGCATCAGACACAACCAGCGTGGAGGGCGAAAGCGAAAGGGAAGAGGGGGCAGGAGGACCACCTAGGTCAAGGGCACGGAAGCGGAAAAAGGAGAGGCGGAGACTAGGGTTTCCGAAGCTCCTCTGCTGGGGGCGGAGCCGCAAATCAGTACTCGAAGGATCTGACTCCGAGGGGTCGGATGCATAGCCGTGAAGTCTGGACTGTTCAATGTTATAAAATAAAGTGATTGGTTAATAGACGGCGTTTGTGGATGCTTACTTCCGAGGAGACACACATCCGTCTCACAGCATCCTTCGAGTCTTCGTCACCTCCTCAGAAGTAAAGCACAACCAGCATGAGCAACGCGGAGGAAGCCGCAGCGTTAGCTGCCCAAGGAGCCGGCGGTGGAGGTGCCCCTACCTGGGAAGACAGAGCTCGTGAGCTAGAGGTACTGTACCGAATTAGTCAAGCCAGGTTGGAGGAGGCAAGAATTCACGCTGAGCAGGGCAGGAGTGCGCAGGCGGCAAGGCGAATCACCATGCTAGCCAGCAGGTTTCAGGGCAAGCCGGAACAGTACATAGGTTTTAGAACGGACATGCTGTATACCCTGGAACTGCAAAAAGACTCATTTAAAAATGAGGAGGAGCAGGTTGGATTTGTAATTTCGCATTTTGAATTAGCTGCTCGTGATTGGGTGAGGCCACTGATTTTGGCCAGGGACCCAGCGCTTCAGAGAGTAAAAGAGTTCTTTAAAGCGATGGACGCGGTTTATACTAGCTGCTCTGAACAGGAATTGGAATCGCAGGAACTCCTGCTTTTGAGGCAAGGGACTATGACGGTGCGACAGTACCAGGCAAGGTTTTCGTTGTTGAGTCATCGTCTGGGATGGGACACCAATACGCCTCAAATGATAGCGCTCTTTAAGTTAGGTCTGGTCGATGAAGTAAAGGACTCTTTGACGAGAGGGGGTCCCTACAATGACATGAAAAGTCTCACAGAAGCAGCGATGGCAATCGGCATTAGACTGGAGCTCAGAGACAAAAGCAGGAAGGAGGGGAAGGCGGGAAGGTGGTTCAACTTCCGCATTCCAACACAAGCAGAGAGACCGGCTGCAGCGCAAACGCACCTCCCGGAAGAAACGCCTATGGAATTGGGGGGAGCGCGCGCGCGCCCTTTTTCAAACGCAACGGTTGCCAAGGGGAGTGACATGCAAGGCGGGAAGGCGCCCAGGAAGTGCTTTGTATGTCACCAAATCGGACACCTAGCCAAGGCGTGTAATAAAAAGAAGGTGTGGCAAGGCATGACGGGGGCTGTAACAGGAGAGGGGGAGGAGCAGATGGCAAGGCAGGGAAACGGGAATGCCGGCTGGCAAGTCACGGGGACGGCCAGCCCGGCTCAGGAGCAGTAAAATGTCCCCCCAGCAACGCACCCGAGACGCCCCCCCCCAGCCCGCCCGAGCGCACCCCCCCCACCCTCCCAAGCCAGGCATCGTGATGGAAGTCACACTGGAGCTGCCCAATGGCTTCACCATGCAAGTCCCCGCCCTCGTCGATTCGGGAGCCTCGGCAGACTTCCTGGATATAGACTTTGCCCGGCAACACCAGCTTCACCTCCTGCCTTTGCATTTCCCCTTGCAAGTCACCACAATTGATGGGAGGGAGTTGAAAGGAGGGGCTGTCACACAAAGCACTCCACCCATGCGGATGGGGATTGGAAGGCACTCTGAAGTTATTGCCTTCCACGTCACCATGTTAGCAGGCCCCCCCATCATACTGGGGATGGGGTGGCTGGACAGACATGACCCAGTAGTGAGCTGGCATCAGCGCTCTCTAACGTTTGGTTCTGCGTATTGCATGGAGAATTGCTTGCAGCAGATGCGTCCCAAGGGGCAAGCAGATGCAGCCATGATGCAAGCAGGGGAAGTCACGCTCCCTGCGCAATATGCGGAGTTTCAGCAGGTGTTTAGTGAAAGGGAAGCGGACAAGCTACCTCCCCACCGCCCCTACGACTGCCGAATTGACCTGGTGCCAGGAGCTCAGCTGCCACCAGGCAAGCTTTATTCAATGTCGGAGCAGGAGATAGCAGATCTGAAAGACTTCATTGACAAAAACCTGGCCAGAGGGTTCATCAGGGAAAGCAAGGCTGTAGGGGGCAGCCCAGTGTTCTGGGTGGACAAACGTGACACCCCCCAACGGAGGCTCGTATGCGATTACCGGATCCTAAACTCCCAGACCCTCCCTGTCTCCTACCCCATGCCGAGAATCGACGACCTGCTGGCGGCGGTACGCAAGGGCAGGATCTTCACCAAGCTGGACCTGAGAGGAGCGTACAACCTCATCAGGATCAGGGAGGGGGATGAGTGGAAAACTACTATGTTCACACCCCTGGGGCCTTATGAGTTCCTAGTCATGCCCTTCGGCCTCCAGTCAGGCAGCCAATGCTTCCAAGCGTTCATGCATCACGTGTTGGGACCCCTGTTGTACAAACAGGCAGTGGTCTATTTAGATGACATTCTGGTGTACTCTCAGACCCCGGAGGAGCACGTGCAACACGTCAAGGAGGTTCTGCAGAGGCTCCAGGAGCACCAACTATGTGTCAAGCTGGAGAAGTGCCAGTTCCACACCACAGAAGTGGACTTCCTGGGCTACCGCCTCTCAGATGAGGGAATAGCCATGGACACCGACAAGGTAGAGGCGATCTTACAATGGAAGAGCCCCAAGACCAAGAAAGACGTGCAAAGGTTCGTCGACTTCGCAAATTTCTATAGAAAGTTCGTCCCGGCGTTCGCACACATGACGGCACCAATTACAGACTGCTTGAGAGGCAAGAAGAAGTTCCAGTGGACGGAGAAGGCGCAGCAAGCCTTTGAAACACTCAAGAAGGTCTTCGCCTCAGAGGAGCAGTTGCTGCACGTGAACCCCAGCAAGCCCATCAGGATAGAGACAGATGCATCAGATCGCGCCATAGGAGCTATACTACTGCAGCAGGATCCAGCAAGGGAATGGCGGCCCTGTGCGTTCTATTCCAGGAAGCTGAGCCGGTCGGAGGCGAACTACGCTATTTGGGACAAAGAGCTATTGGCAGTGGTAGCGGCATTCAAACACTGGCGTCACTTTTTGGCGGGGGCGCAGCACCAAATCCAGGTACGCACGGATCACAAGAACCTGGAGTACTGGCGCACGGCGAGGGTGCTCAACCAGCGCCAAATGCGATGGGCAGAGTTCTTCGCGGACTTCAACTTCCACATCCAGTATGTGCCGGGCGAGCAGAACAGCAGGGCGGACGCCCTATCCAGGAAGCCGGAGTACATGGAAGACGAAGGACCTCCGGTGGCCAGGGCCATCTTCAAACCTGAACAGTGGCGGTGTGGGGCGGCACTGGGTGGTCGGGAAGAACTGGTGCGCCTCACACAGGCCGATGCCTTTGCCCAGAATAAGCTCAGGGAACTCAAGGAAGGGGATCCCAAGGCAGGAGGGTTTGAGGAACAGGAGGGGCTGCTGTTGTACAAAGGGGCACTGTATGTGCCAGGGGAGGACATGAGGGCCAAAATTCTCAGACAGCTCCATGACAATCCCACAGCGGGGCACTTTGGGCAATTCAAAACCATGATACTGGTCACGAGAGAATTCTGGTGGCCGAAAATCAGACAGGACGTCAGGGACTACGTCAGGGGGTGTGAGGTTTGCCAAAGGGCCAAGGGGGAGAGGAGGGTACCAGCAGGGCTACTGGAACCGCTTCCCACCCCGAGCAAGCCCTGGGAAGCAGTTTCGCTGGACTTTGTCACGGATCTCCCCCGGTCCAAAGGCCACACGGCTGTACTGGTCGTAGTGGATCTCCTGACTAAGATGGCCCACTTCATTGCCTGCCCCAAAGTGGTGTCGGCGGAGGAGACGGCCCGGTTATTTGTGCAGCATGTGTTTAAGCTGCATGGTATGCCCGCGAGAGTAATTTCGGATCGCGGAGCCCAATTTACCTCCCGTTTCTGGCGCAAGCTCATGCAGATCTTGCAGGTGCAGGTGTGTCTGTCCTCCGCACGCCATCCACAGACCAACGGTCAATCGGAGCGTGTTAATTCCATTCTGCAGCAGTATCTGCGTTGTTACGCTTCCCAGCAACACAACGACTGGAGTGACAAGCTATCCCTTGCAGAGTTTTCGTACAACAATGCTCAACACTCCTCGGCAGGCATGTCCCCGTTCCAGGCGAACTACGGCAGTCACCCCAGAGCCTTTCCGGGAAGGGAGGGGGAACAGGGGGATGGAGACGTGCCAGCCGCACAGAGCTTTGCTGAGGAGTTGGAAGCATTGCATCAATTGCTCAGTGACAATTTGGAGCGAGCAAAAGAAGCTTACAAAACGGCAGCGGACCGGCACCGCAGGGAAGGGGAGGACATCCAGGTGGGAGATATGGTATGGTTGTCCACGCAAGGGTTGCCTATCCGCGGCGGGTGCAAGAAGCTGCAGCAACGTAGACTGGGGCCTTTTGAGGTAGTGGAGCAGATTAACCCCGTGGCTTTCAAACTGCGACTGACGAACGACATGAGGATTCACCCGGTGTTCCACAGGTCTCTCCTGTCCAAGTACAGGGAACCTCACAGGTACCAACAGGGCTACCAGCAGGGGTCACAGGGGTTACCGCTGCTGGAACCGGAACTGTTCAACGAGGCTACCGAGATTTTGGACTCCAGGTGGCAAGGGGATGAACTGCAGTATTTGGTAGCGTGGGAGGGGGAGCCAGCGTCGGAAAATGCATGGGTCCCGGCAGAGGAAGTCACCAAGGAACATCTGGTGTGGGAGTTTCACGAACTATTCCCGCACAAGCCCAAACCATACCGTTGGCAACTAAGAGACGTGTTTCAACCCACAGACTCGGAGGAAGGGGACTTCTGGGGTTTCCCGCCATCAGAGGGGGGTGAAGGGTACCCTATGGTAGGAGAAGGAAGCGAGAGTGCAGAACCCTTCTCTCCACCCATGGCCAGGGAGGACTGGGAAGACGTGTTTAACTCTTCGTCCAGTGGTGACACCACAATATTCTTAGGTTTCCCTTCCTCCCCTGACACAGCAGATGAGTCTTGGGGGGAGCTGGGGGATCTGGCGAGGGAATCCGACACCGATCGACCTCAACCCTGTGCGCCTTCTCAGGAGGGGAAGGGGGGCTTGGAAGGGGGGTGGATGTCAGGGGCTGGCCGGGTTCCGAAGCGGTGCCAGAGGAGACAGCGGTCCTAGACAGAGCCCCGCTGACGCCCGAGGAGTTATTGAGGGTCTGGGACCAGGAGCAGGCACAGCCCCTGCTGACACCAGAGCAGATGGTGCAGCAATGGGAGGAAGCCTCCACCAGAGGGCTAGCACAGCCAATGGGAAGGGACCAGGAGAGGGAGTCCGAGGAGGAGGGGAGGCTTAGAGAGCCTGCCAGAGCATCAGACACAACCAGCGTGGAGGGCGAAAGCGAAAGGGAAGAGGGGGCAGGAGGACCACCTAGGTCAAGGGCACGGAAGCGGAAAAAGGAGAGGCGGAGACTAGGGTTTCCGAAGCTCCTCTGCTGGGGGCGGAGCCGCAAATCAGTACTCGAAGGATCTGACTCCGAGGGGTCGGATGCATAGCCGTGAAGTCTGGACTGTTCAATGTTATAAAATAAAGTGATTGGTTAATAGACGGCGTTTGTGGATGCTTACTTCCGAGGAGACACACATCCGTCTCACAATCAAGAAGAGGTGGCAAGAATACACAGAGGAATTATACCAGAAAGATATGGAGGTCTCATACACCCCAGGTAGTGTGGTTGCTGACCTTGAACCAGACATCCTGGAGAGTGAAGTCAAATGGGCCTTAGAAAGCCTTGCTAACAACAAGGCCAGTGGAAGTGATGATATTCCAGCCGAACTATTTAAAATTTTAAAAGATGATGCTGTTAAGGTGCTACACACAATATGCCAGCAAGTTTGGAAAACTCAGCAGTGGCCAGAGGATTGGAGAAGATCAATCTACATCCCAATCCCAAAGAAGGGCAGTGCCAAAGAATGCTCCAACTACCGCACAATTGCGCTCATTTCACACGCTAGCAAGGTTTTGCTAAAAATTCTACAAGGCAGGCTTAAGCAGTATGTGGACCGAGAACTCCCAGAAGTGCAAGCTGGATTTCGAAGGGGCAGAGGAACCAGAGACCAAATTGCAAACATGCGCTGGATTATGGAGAAAGCTAGAGAGTTCCAGAAAAACATTTACTTCTGCTTCATTGACTACGCAAAAGCTTTTGACTGTGTTGACCACAGCAAACTATGGCAAGTTCTTAAAGAAATGGGAGTGCCTGATCACCTCATCCATCTCCTGAGAAACCTCTATGTGGGACAAGAAGCTACAGTTAGAACTGGATATGGAATAACTGATTGGTTCAAAATTGGGAAAGGAGTACGACAAGGCTGTATATTGTCTCCCTGCTTATTTAACTTATATGCAGAATTCATCATGCGAAAGGCTGGACTGGATGAAGCCCAAACCGGAATTAAGATTGCCGGAAGAAACATCAACAACCTCAGATATGCTGATGACACAACCTTGATGGCAGAAAGTGAGGAGGAATTAAAGAACCTTTTAATGAGGGTGAAAGAGGAGAGCGCAAAATGTGGTCTGAAGCTCAACATCAAAAAAACTAAGATCATGGCCACTGGTCCCATCACCTCCTGGCAAATAGAAGGGGAAGAAATGGAGGCAGTGAGAGATTTCACTTTCTTGGGTTCCATGATCACTGCAGATGGTGACAGCAGTCACGAAATTAGAAGACGCCTGCTTCTTGGGAGAAAAGCAATGACAAACCTAGACAGCACCTTAAAAAGCAAAGACATCACCTTGCCAACAAAGGTCCGGATAGTTAAAGCTATGGTTTTCCCAGTAGTAATGTACGGAAGTGAGAGCTGGACCATAAAGAAGGCTGATCGCCGAAGAATTGATGCTTTTGAATTATGGTGCTGGAGGAGACTCTTGAGAGTCCCATGGACTGCAAGAAGATCAAACCTATCCATTCTTAAAGAAATCAAACCGGAGTGCTCATTAGAAGGACAGATCCTGAAGTTGAGGCTCCAGTACTTTGGCCACCTCATGAGAAGAGAAGACTCCCTAGAAAAGACCCTGATGTTGGGAAGGATTGAGGGCACAAGGAGAAGGGGACGACAGAAGATGAGATGGTTGGACAGTGTTCTCGAAGCTACTAACATGAGTTTGGCCAAACTGCGAGAGGCAGTGAATGATAGGCGTGCCTGGCGTGCTCTGGTCCATGGGGTCACGAAGAGTCGGACACGACTGAACGACTGAACAACAACAACAACAAAAGTCAGCGATTATCTCCTGGATTCCTTCCTCCTGTGTACGTGGTCTGGCTTGAGAGATTATGGAGGAGACCCAGTGCCTTGTGGGTCCTTGACCAGAGTTGCAAAATGGCATGGAAATATTTGTAATATTTAGCAACTTTAAAGATGTGCCGTAATTTCCGTAACAGGTGGGGGGAGTGGGTAAAAGAAGGAGGAGGAGTCTCAAAGCGGCTCACATTCTCCTTTCCCTTCCTCCCCCACATCAAACACTGTGAGGTGATTGGGGCTGAGAGACTTCAATTTGTGTGACTAGCCCAAGGTCACCCAGCAGCTGCATGTGGAGGAAAGGAGATGCGAACCCGGTTCACCAGATTAGGAGTCCACTACACCACACTGGCTCTCAAAGGAAATTGACTGTGGTTTCTCTATGTTTTTAAGTACTCCTATTAAATGTTTATTAAAGTTTTTTTTTAAAAGGCTCATGCAAGTAAAACTTGAACCTTTGTGCTCCAGATCCAGCCCACCAGATATTCCACCATGAGTTTAATTTATAATAGGTCTAAAACCTTAACACAAAGCATGCTATGTACACAAAATCACAGAAAAAGAAATAGAGACAGAACGAGAAAGTGAAACTCAGCCTCCTTCTGTCCATACGTTTATACTAAGCATAATCTTTGCAGAAGAGATGAGAGTCAATTAAAACCAGCTGTACTCGGCTTCTCTAAATTAACCAGAATAGAAAAGAATCTCGACACATCAGATCAATACTTTTTCCACTAAGAAATGCAAACTGTCAATACCATGCCAGGCTTATGAAGTGGGGGGAGGAGCAAACAGGGGAAATTGGAATCACTGGAGAGGTTTAGAAATGGGGCTTCTGTTGGGAAGGGGCTGCCCCATTTGTGCTTCTCTAGGGGCAGGAGAATATCTAGGGCAGGAGAATCCCTGCAGGGCCTCTGAGGCTCCCTTTGCTTCTTCCTCTCTCCCTCTCTTTCGGCTCCTCAACTCCCCAGGAAGGATGAAAGAGATGGATCCTGCAAAGCTAGCGAGGATGGAAGGGGGAAGATGGACAGTTGACCTGGTCCGGCTGTCTCCTGCATCCCTCCCCTCAACCTCTGAGCGTTCCCTCCCAGGGACCTCCGAGAGATCTGGTGAGTTCCAGGAGAGTGGAGATGGGGACATGGAGGGATGGAGCCAGAGAGGTATTAGGGTTTGCTCAGCTTGGGGGTGGGGGAAGGCAGGCAGGCAGGCGGATGGAGATGGGGAAGGGGAAGGGGAGCACCTTTTCGGGCGCCTCCACTTGCCTGCCTGCCTGCCCCTTTGTCATCTGCAGGCAATTTTTGCTAGGAATATATCACAGCTCCCCGGCCCCCGCAATGTATCGGCAGCGGTTGTCAGCAGTATCCTGATGAAACTCAACTCTATTTCTCCTTTACATCTGCAGATGAGGCAGTGGAAGTGCTGGGCCAGTGTCTTGCCTTGGTAATGGACTGGATGAGAGCCAACAAACTGAAGCTCAGTCCAGATAAGACTGAAGCATTGTTAGTGGGTGGTTCCCTAGACCAGATGGCTGGGAGGTCACCTGCTCCTGGTGGGGTTACACTTCCTCTGAAGGAGCAGGTTCGTAGCCTGGGGGTCCTCCTGGATCCTTTGCTGTCGCTCGAGGCTCGGGTGGCCTCAGTGGCCCGGAGTGCCTACCATCAGTTTTGCCTGGTGACCCAGCTACGCCCCTATCTGGACAGGGATAGCCTAACTACTGTTGTCCATGCTCTGGTAACCTCAAGGTTAGATTGCTGCAATGCGTTATACGTAGAACTGCCTCTGAAGACGGTTCGGAAACTTCAGCTGGTGCAGAATTCAGCAGCCAGGTTGCTCACCGGAGCAAGACGGTTTGAGCATATTACGTACACCGATCCTGGTCTGACTGCACTGGCTACCGATTAGTTTCCGGGCCCAATTCAAAGTGCTGGTTTTGACCTATAAAGCCTTAAATGGCTCAGGATCACAATACCTCAAGGACTGCCTCTTCCCATATAAACCTACCCAGACCCTGAGATCATCTTCTGAGGCCCTCCTTCATGTGCCTCCTCCGCAAGAGGTCCGGAGGGTGGCAACACGAGAACAGGCCTTCTCTGCAGTGGCTCCCTGTGTATGGAATGCTCTCCTCAGGGAAGTTCACCTGGCACCTTCATTATACACCTTTAGGCGCCAGGCAAAAATGTTCCTTTGTAACCAGGCCTTGGGTTAAATTAAACATCCAACACCAACAGCCTTTTAAAATGTGGCTTTTTTGTGTGTGGGAGGGGGAGTTTTATTGGGTTATTGCTTTTTCTTTGATTTTATATGCTGTGATCTTTGTGAACTGCCTTGAGACCTCCGGGTGTAGGGCGGTGAAGAAATAATAATAATAATAATAATAATAATAATAATAATAATAATAATAATAATCGTATATAATAAAGTGCAAGTGTCTCTGCGTCCTGTGTCCCTGGGTATGCACTACTGCGCATGTCCCCCACGGGCACAGGGATTGGAGCGCAGAGACTTCGGAACGAGAAGCAGGCGCGCGCACCAATCAGGGCCGGCCGAATGGCTAAGGAGGGAGCGAGAGGCGGCGGCGGCTGGGCTCCTGGGAGGCAGAGCGAGAGAGCGGGAGAGAGAGGGGGGGCAGAGCGTGCAGCCGCGTGAGGCCGCCTCAGCCGCCCTTCCTTTCCTCCGCGTAGCTCCCGCCGGCGAGCTGCGATGTCTCCCGTCAGCGAGGAGGTGGGAGCGGGAGACACCGTCCCGGCTGCCCCCGTAGCCCCTTTCGAGGGAGGCAAGGTGCTGGGCGACGAGCTGAAGCAGGAGAACGGCGGCGAGTTCAACTTTTTATTTATACCCTGCCCATCTGCCTGGGTTTCCCCTCTTCTCTGCCCCCCCATCCTTAAAGAAGACACCCCCCTTTTCTCCCCCTTTCGTTAAAAGAGGAAACCGGCTGAACGGGTGAGCTCGGATGCTTCTAAGCAAAAGCCCCTCTCCTCTTCCCAAATGGTGGAGAGCGAGAAGGGAGCAGCAGGCAGCCGCCCTCCGGAACCCAGCTCTCCCTTTACCCTTCCCTGGCTCCTATCTCCGGGCGCCCGCGTGGAGTCTCCTCCCTCTTCCACTCTCCTCGGCCCTCCCGAAACCCTCTGGCCGCCACCCGGCGGGGGGACGTTTTGAAGAGCCGCGCAGGCCCGGCCCGTCGTTTCGTTAACAAGGAAGGATTGCTCCCCCCCGCCCCGTATCGCAGTTTTTGCGCGTGTGCACGGCGCCAGCTTGGAACGCGCGTTACCCGGATTGCGAGTCCGCCCTTAGTGGGTTATCTAGAGTCCCAGGAAGTTCGCATTGCAGAAATAAATAATAATCTACACTGTACAAATGTTTCACCACATATGTTCTAGCGCCCGTTAATTTAACGGGCTAAATTCAACTAGTAATAATAATATAAGTATATTATAATAATATAAAACTAGTACCGTGATCTGAATGCCCTACCAACGTCTGACTACTTACTAATCCATCGCGCAACACTAGAAGCCACGACTCTTTAAATTACCTGATCCTAATTTCAGGATTGGATGCAGATGGGGCCTCCGTGTGTTGCCTTTTTCTTTTCTTTTTGGAATAACTTTTTATTACTTTTAAAAACAAGGATCATAGGACTAATAATGATACAAATATATAGACCTAGTCTTCTCATGTCATTTGTATATCTCAAAAATAGCAGAATAAATTTACAGGAATAACATGCCGTTCATCATTAGTGGTCAGTGTATGAGTTCTGGGTTCATGAACTGGTTTAAACTGAAACGAAAAAGGGTAAATAGGAGAGAACAGAGAACATTCAACATCGTATAGCCAAATGCCTAGACAGGAGCTCTTGTGGCCGTTGTGCTTCCATTAAGTGTGAGTTATAGTCACTTTTCCTCTTCTGTTGCTAACGAAACAATACAGAGTTGGTCTCCTCGTTAACATGGGCGGAGTTTCACAGTGAAGAAGGTGATTTACGCATAAATTTAAATTTAGACCAACCATATTGAAGTAACTTCTGATGGTGCGTGTGCAGGTGAAGATGTTGCTGTTTGTTTCACAGACGAGACGTGGGCGATGCTGGATCCTGACCAGAGAGCTCTGCATAAGGAAGTCGAGGAGAATCGTGGGATCATGGACCCTCTCGGTAAAACTCCCGGTTAGATCATAAGATCAATGTTGAAATTCCATACATACCTCTATGTCAGGGGTCGGCAAGGCTTAAGCAGCCTGGGCCGCTTCACTCCCCCGGAGATCTCTCTGTGGGCCGTCTCTCTCTCGCACGCGCATTCTGGCACAGAGGAGGCGTGTGCGCATGCATGTGCTGATGCCGTTTCTGGCGCTGAGGAGGCACGGAAGAGGCGTCTGCAGCTTTCTATTGGCTGCAGGATCTTCCTGCAGCTGATAGGAAGCCCCGCCAACACCGCAGAAGTGAGTCCCCTAGCTGTGCTGCGCGGGGACTTGCCGAGTGGGCGGCAGGGTTTGGGGGCAGCTCGGGGGCCGGTTAAATGACCCCCGTGGGTCGTATCCAGCGCCCGGGCCTTAGGTTGCCTACCTCTGCTCTATGTGATGAACCTCCACTATTTGGATAGAGACCAACAGCATCTGGGATTCTAACATCCCCCACCGTGATCCCTGAATGGAGCGATACCAATAGTCTTCTCTGTGAATGTTCTTCCTCTAGTCATGCCTTTTTTAGCAATGACCAGGCTTCTCTGAACATCCCTGGCCTTTTTAAATGTCGGTCTCAGAGTTTTAAGGGAAGTTGAAGTAACTTCTGTCAGTTTGTTGTTTTTACTTTTGCTTCTGCCTGCATTTGGTTGACCAAAGAGATGACTAACCTTGGAGATGGAGTGAATTCCAGAATTGAGCCAAACAAAATCCATCCCAGATAAAAGCCAAGCAATATGTCAGTTAATGCCAGCCAATAAAGGCAGTGAAAACTATAGGAAGGCCCCACATCTAACTGTATTCAGTTCTTCCTCTATCACAGGGGTGGCCAACTCCCAAGAGACTGCGATTAAAAACTGGCAGTGATCTATTCACATTTTGGGGGGGTTCAGGTCAAAGTTGTTGGGTTTTTTTAGGGGAGCAGAGGTTGTTGAGCTCCTTTTTCGGGGGAGGCAAAGCTTTTTGGGGGGGAGATCTACCGTGATCTGCCACAGACATCCAGTGATCTACCAGTAGATCTCGATCTACCTGTTAGAGATGCCTGCTCTATCACAAGCATTCATTAACTTTGTTCAATAAACTGGAGCTCCATTTCTTCCAATTAGCTTCTGTCTTCATTGCAGATGGTGATGAATTGGAAGGGAAGAACAAGGGGGAACACAACAGAATCCACATAGTGAAGAAGTCAAATAAATATTCAGTGTGTGGAGAGAACATCCATCAGAGCTCCCAGTCCATCTCCCATCAAAGAAAGAGCTTCGTTCAGAGGGATAGCCTTACTTCACATGAAAGAAGTGACAGTAGAGAGAAATTGTATCAATGCAGAGAATGTGGAAAGAGCTTCGGTCACCACAAGAATCTCACTTCCCATCAAAGAATTCATACGGGGGAGAAACCATATCAGTGCTTCGAATGTGGAAAGAGCTTCAGTCAGAGCTCCAATCTCACTTCCCATCAAAGAATTCATACAGGGCAAAAACCCTATCAGTGCTTGGAATGTGGAAAGAGCTTCAGTCAAAGCACCCATCTCACTTCCCATCAAATAATTCATACAGGGGGGAAACCATATCAGTGCTTCGAATGTGGAAAGAGCTTCAGTCAAAGCGTCCACCTCACTTCCCATCAAATAATTCATACAGGGGAGAAACCCTATCAGTGCTTGGAATGTGGAAAGAGCTTCAGACACAGGATGGGTCTCACTTCCCATCAAAGAATTCATACAGGGGAGAAACCCTATCAGTGCTTGGAATGTGGAAAGAGCTTCAGTCAGAGCTCCAATCTCACTTCCCATCAAATAATTCATACAGGGGAGAAACCCTATCAGTGCTTGGAATGTGGAAAGAGCTTCAGCCAGAGTGCCTCTCTCACTTCCCATCAAAGAATTCATACAGGGGAGGAACCTTATCAGTGCTTCAAATGTGGAAAGAACTTTCGTCAGAGTGGTGATCTTACTTCTCATCAAAGAATTCATACAGGGGAGAAACCCTATCAGTGCTTGGAATGTGGAAAGAGCTTCAGTCAAAGCACCCATCTCACTTCCCATCAAATAATTCATACAGGGGAGAAACCCTATCAGTGCTTCGAATGTGGAAAGAGCTTCTGTCAGAGTGCCTCTCTCACTTCCCATCAAAGAATTCATACAGGGGAGAAACCCTATCAGTGCTTGGAATGTGGAAAGAGCTTCAGACACAGGATGGGTCTCACTTCCCATCAAAGAATTCATACAGGGGAGAAACCCTATCAGTGCTTGGAATGTGGAAAGAGCTTCAGTAAAAGCGTCCACCTCACTTCCCATCAAATAATTCATACAGGGGGGAAACCATATCAGTGCTTCGAATGTGGAAAGAGCTTCAGTCAAAGCGTCCACCTCACTTCCCATCAAATAATTCATACAGGGGAGAAACCCTATCAGTGCTTGGAATGTGGAAAGAGCTTCAGACACAGGATGGGTCTCACTTCCCATCAAAGAATTCATACAGGGGAGAAACCCTATCAGTGCTTGGAATGTGGAAAGAGCTTCAGTAAAAGCGTCCACCTCACTTCCCATCAAAGAATTCATACAGGGGAGACACCCTATCAGTGCTTCGAATGTGGAAAGAGCTTCAGTCAGAGTGCCTCTCTCACTTCCCATCAAAGAATTCATACAGGGGAGAAACCCTATCAGTGCTTCAAATGTGGAAAGAGCTTCAGTCAGAGTGCCTCTCTCACTTCCCATCAAAGAATTCATACAGGGCAGAAACCCTATCAGTGCTTTGAATGTGGAAAGAGCTTCAGTCAGAGCTCCAATCTCACTGCCCATCAAAGAATTCATAGAGGGAAAACCAAAAAAAGAAAAGTAATATAGCAAAAATTATTAAACAACCCTCACAAAACACAATTGTATAGAAAAGAGAAGGGGGGAAGTATAACTAAAAATACCCTTTATCACATTTGTATCATATATATCATATGATTCGTCAACACATAGGAAGACAGGCTCCGCCGCTCTCCCCTGGGTCCCCCCTCTTCTCCCCATCTCCCACCCTGAGAGATCCTTCCTTCCCTGTGTTCCTTGCAGGTCCCTCCCACCTCTCCCCTTCCTTTGTGTGTCCTTAATTCAACATAAAAGAATCTTAATATAAAAGATACAAAAAATATGAAAAGGAAACTCCCATCTCCCTGTCTGAAAATAATCTGTTGCAACAATTATTCAGAATATGCACTCCAGAATAATCCCATCTGTATTTAGTATCCAGCCTTTTTCTTCCCCTTCAGCAAGATGACGCTTTCCCTACATTTCCCTCCCTAGCCCAGCCTTCAAATCTTAACCACTCAGACTGTTCAATATGACTCTTATAATGATCGTCTCATAATCCAAATTAGTATTTCTCCAGTTTCTAGGTCCAGTTTCTATAAAACCTTATTAAAACTGTTCTAACAAATCTCAGCCAAGTCACAATCCGCAATTATTATCTCTTTTAATGTTCATCAAATCCTGCTTCCTCTTCTTTTCCTAATCTTTGGACATTTTAATCCACTGGGGATGGGGAAGAAGGCACCTTAATTCCCTTTCCTCATACGGGATCATAGCTTGGGTTGTTCACCGTTTCAGGAGTTGCATTGCATCCCCTTTGCTGGCTGGACATTTTTCTCTGCCGATCATTCCCACGCCAGCTCAGCCCAACCTCGTCTTTCCATGGAGCTCTTTCTCTCTTCTCCTGTTCTTCCCTCGCCTGCTCAATACAACCTTCTGCCTCTCCCAGCAACTCCTTTCCAACGACTCCCAGCTTATGACCCACACATTTCCCTCACTCTTTTTCTGGGTCTTCAGTGCCAAGGTGCTCCATGTCTGGATGGAGAGCAGAGCTGCAGAAGCTTTTTTGGAGTGGATGCATCTGGTTTCCAGTAAATGACACGGAGGCAAAGTTCATTGGCAAAAGAAGAACTTAAGGCTTTCAGCTTCTGCGATTTATTGCTTTATTGCTGGCAATGGGTAGGTGGGTGTCTGGTGGGCAGATCTAACAGTGGGGACCATCCAGGGGGGCCCTGAGTGGGTCACCAGTCCCCGTGCAAACCTAGCTCTTCAAGAAGGGAAAGGGCGACCAGCTTCTTGGACTTTGGACTCTTCTCTCCGAGACGCACCGGGTGCTGATGGGGCAAAGTCCTGAGCGAAGAGAGGTCTGTTGTCCTGGCCAAAGCAGCCCTTTCCAAATCGGCTGCGGCAAGAGGCGAAACGCCTCTCCGAGGGCAAGAGAAGGGAGGCCAGCACTGGCCCCCACCACTGGCGGAGCAGCGAAGAACATAAGCGAAACCCTGCAGGATCCGACCGGGCAAAGGGGAGACAGCGACAGCGACGCTGCCCCCAAAAATCCCGGGAAGAGCTTCCCGGGACCTTACTGATCCAGCGGAGCTCACTACGCCTTCCCTGCTCCAAGAGAGAGAGCGGGGGGAGGCGGAGCTCATCGGATCGCATAACCCCGTCGGGCCGCAGCTGCATGAACCATCCATCCTGAGCACGTCGATTCCTCCAAAATACAACATTCGAACTGGGAGAAGTGAGTAATAAAAGTAATTTGGACTTAATTTGAAGATTGCCTGGGACGCTAAATACGGAGGTCCGTCCCTTGCTATTGAGTTGCTAGAAGCAGGAACTTTGTAACCGATGCGATTGAACTGTGAATTTTAAAGAGAAACTTTGAAACAGAGATTTAATCTCCCTGCCACCCCTGGTTTTAAGGGTTACTAGTTACAAATGGAATAAGTGGAAGAATTTTAAATGGGGATTGAATTGAACTGTTGGATTCGAACTTGAGATCGGACTGTTTTGACTAAAAGAAGCTATGTCCTTGAACATGGCGGACAAAGAGCGCATTGTTGACTGGAAAAAAATCCTAGCTGCAGCATGGGAAGTGAGAGATGAAATCCGAGCTTTTACTGTCAAGCTGAGAGGGGAAAGTGATGTCATGCCAGCTGGAAAGGAGGAGGAGGGAAAAATCTCCACTAAGGCCGAAGAGACAAAAAGAGTTAAAAAAACATGCTGCAGGAAAAAAGTTACACGGCGCAAGAAGATTGGAGTAAGGAAAATACGGAAGATAAAGGCGAAGAAAAGGAAAGAACACCCCAAAAGTAACTTGAAGGAGGAGCAAAGTTGGGACCGAGGAGAACAAGAAAAGGGCCAAATTTTGCAAGAAGATGGATGGTCGTGGACCCTGGAAAGACAGGGAATGGGGTGAAGGAAGCCATCTGAAAACTTTGGGATATATTATGGATTTTGGACATTGATTACGGACATGGCTGAGGACACGAATAAGTAATGGACATAATAAGGCTAGATGCCTGGAAGCTAAGGGGAAACAAGGGGAGAAAATGTAGATGTTTAAGAGGAAGTAAATGCTGAGGTGTGAATTTAGTTAAGTAATGTGTATAGCTGACAATGATTTAAAAGAAAAAGTAGGAACCTGATAAGGGAATATGATAAGAAAATATGGAATCAATGGGGAGGAGGTGAGGAAGTCACAGAAGACATGTAAAGAAATAAGAATGGCCTGGCCCGGGACTGGGGCCAGGCCTAAGCAAAGTTAAGGCATAATATTATTAAGGCCAGGCGTACTAAGAATGGGTATTCCTCTGTGAGAGGGGGGGTAAGATTTATGCCTCTCATGGTGAGAGAGGGGAGGCGAAGAAAACCTGACCGAGATGTAATGTGCTTATAAAATTGTAAAATCAATAAAAATTATTATAAAAAAAAGGATCCGACCATTGGTCCACCCAGCCCAGCGTCTGGTTCCCACTGTGGCTGACCAGATGCCCCCAAGGGAAATCCAGAAGCAGGACCCGAGTGCAAGCGCAACCCTCTCCCCTCCTGACTCGCCAGAGTGGCGCATGTTCTGGTTATCTCCTGCTTGGACTACTGCCATGTGCTCTACGTGGGGCTACCTTTGAAGGGGACGCGGAAACTTCAACTAATCCAGAATGCGGCAGCTAGACTGGGGACTGGGAGTAGCCACCGAGACCACATAAATAACACCGGTCTTGAAAGACCCACATTGGATCGCGCTATGTTTCCAAGCTCAATTCAAAGTGTTGGTGGCATGATCTAAACTCTGGAATAAGGGCATAAAATTTACGGCATGTACCGTATTAAAGGAAAACATCATGAAGATGATGTATCAATGGTATCTCACTCCAACCAAGTTGGCAAAAATGTACAGGACTAGAAGTAACCCAAGTGATCTTGGGTTCCATGATCACTGCAGATGGTGACAGCAGTCACGAAATTAAAAGACGCCTGTTTCTTGGGAGAAAAGCAATGACAAACCTAGACAGCATCTTAAAAAGCAAAGACATCACCTTGCTGACAAAGGTCCATATAGTTAAAGCTATGGTTTTCCCAGTAGTAATGTACGGAAGTGAGAGCTGGACCATAAAGAAGGCTGATTGCCGAAGAATTGATGCTTTTGAATTCTGGTGCTGGAGGAGACTCTTGAGAGTCCCATGGACTGCAAGAAGATCAAACCTATCCATTCTTAAAGAAACCAGCCCTGAGTGCTCACTGGAAGGACAGATCGTGAAGCTGAGGCTCCAGTACTTTGGCCACCTCGTGAGAAGAGAAGACTCCCTAGAAAAGACCCTGATGTTGGGAAAGATGGAGGGCACAAGGAGAAGGGGACAGAGGACGAGATGGTTGGACAGTGTTCTCGAAGCTACTAACATGAGTTTGGCCAAACTGCGAGAGACAGTGAAGGATATGCGTGCCTGGCGTGCTCTTGTCCAGGGGGTCACGAAGAGTCGGACATGACTGAATGACTGAACAACAACAGAAGTAAAAAATGCTGGAAAAGTTTAGATAAGGATGGCGATTTTTACCACATGTCGTGGCTGTGTAATAAAACAAAGGCATTTTGGGACAGTATATACAATGAACTTAAAAAAATGTTTAGATATACCTTCCCCCTAAAAGGCTGGAGACATTTCTTTTAGGAATGGTTGGGGATGAGATACCAAAAGAAGACGAAAAACTATTTCTGTATGCGACAACGCCAGCCAGAGTTTTGATAGCTCAAGGATGGAAACATCAAGATCTGCGAACTATCGAGGAATAAATAGCTATACCAAGAACTCTGGCCAGAAGTTTCAACAAAAGAAATAAATACTATGAAATGCTATATTATATTTCATTATTCTGTTCAATTATAATGAATGATACTTTAGAATCTCGGTGTATTTCGACATATTGTTTGAAGCTGTTAAATCATAATTATTGATACTTTAGAACCATGATGTATTTTGACATATTATTTGATATTACCAGCTGAAGAAGGCGTCTGCTCTGAAACAAGGCCCTGTCCTGGTCCCTAGTTTTGCATCGTACATCTGGTCCTCATTCCGGAAGTCCTTATTTCGACTCCTATTAGACTCTTCATTTCGACTTTACATACAAAACGCTCTCCTTGGACTTTTGAATACGGATTTATATTCATTGTATTTGGTATTTCGTATGCCTTATATTATACATAATATCATACTACACATATTAATGTGAGTTTGAATCTGTATCTGTTTGAAATTATAATTTTTGTTTGAATCTGCAACTGCATTTAAGACTGTAATTCTTAACAGAATATATACCCTATTTGATTTTGACTCACGAGTAGATATTATTTCTTTTGTTGAAACTTCTGGCCAGAGTTATTGGTATAGCTATTTATTTCAGTGTATCTTGTAACAAGAACTCCAACTTATTCACAAGTATCGAGGAATGGCAAACAAAGATGGGTATCTGAAGAAGTGTGCATGCACACAAAAGCTCATACCAAGAACAAACTTAGTTGGTCTCTAAGGTGCTACTGGAAGGAATTTTTTAAAAAAAATTACTTTGTTTTGAAAGATGGTAGAGTACACAGAATTAGCCAGGGTGATTTGTGAGCAGGATGACCAGACATTCCAAAAAGACTTGTACATTATTATTATTATTATTATTACTTAGTGTTGTACATTTATGAACATTTATTTTATACTAGTGAATTTAGCCCGTTTAAAACGGGCAGTAGCGGTGGTGGCGGCCGGCGCTCCATGGGCCAAACACCTCCCGGCTGCCGCGCTTTCCCCTCCCCCGCCCCTTCCCGGCACTCCTTTCCAGGCGGGTGGCTTCTCCCTCTTACCGGTGAGGCCTCCACCGCCTCTCCCGCACCCTCCGCGCCCCGCTCTCGAGGGCGAAGCGGGGCATGGCGGTGGCCGGTGGCGGCGGCTCGGCCGTGACAGTGACCGTCACCTACGGTGAGAGCGCGGCCGGGGGGAGAGGCAGCGGCGTTGGCGGGGGGAGAGGCCGGGGCTTCGGCCCTAGCGGAGGCAGCAGCGTTGGCGGGGGGAGAGGCCGGGGCTTCGGGCCTAGCGAAGCCTCCCTCCTCAGCAGGGCAGGCGGAGGGAGGCCGGAGGCGAGCGACACGGAGGGTCTCCCCCTCGCCCAGTTGAGGAAAGAGCGACGGCGGGAGAGGCGGCAGCGGAGGCGGCCAGCTCCGTGCGAGGCAGCAGCACTGACCCAAATGACGCTGTGCCTGCACACGGCCGTCCTCTCGGACACGCCCCCCTCTCCGCCCGCTCCAATCCCTGGCCGCCCGAAGTCTCTGCGTCCTCCAATCCCTGTGTGAGTGGAACGCACGCGCACTTGCGATTTCCACTGACACACGGAAAGTACGGACGGACATAGGCTCTTTATTATATAGGATTTGGGACCTTAAATTTTTTTATAACACCAGCCATAGCTAGGAAAATGTGCTCCTAGCCACGGAGGGTTCTTGAGCGTGACAGAGAGGGCTCCAGGAGGACTCCAAAAACCTGCTCTTTCCAGGAGGAGGGTTACCCTGTCCCCAGCCAGCCACTCTCCAGCCTCCCAGCCACAAAGCCAACATCCTCCCAGGTTCAAACTCTTGTTAATTTTCTACTCTTTACACTGTAGGTGCAGCTGGGTTTTTACAGATCCTGCTGGGTTTAGAAGAAGACTTTATTAAAGCAGAATATAAAATTTGATGTACGGCACAATTCACCACCAGCATTTTAAAGCAGCAAACAGAAGTTCCAGAAGCTAAAAGCTTCATGGCTACGTTCCTGGTGCCCAGCAAAGAGGTTTTGTTAATGTTTATAGCTTCCCTTTGGCATCCAAGAGGGGAAGGGTCTCCCTCGGAAGGTGGTGGACAGTCCCGGGAACTAGACTTGACAATCAACAGCCTTTCCTTGGACTTTGTCGTGACAGAAATTCACGGCAAGAATTTCCTTTTTGTTTCCACCTGTGTGCAACCGGACTTGTCCCGTATGCCTCTTTTACCATTTTGTTTCCCACCTTTCACTTTTCATTGGCTGCTGCAACTGTTCACTCCGTTTTACGTACACGCTATAAACTGGAATTTCAAAAAACGCCTGTGGAAATAAACGACAACAAGCAGTGCGGCTTCCTCGTCTTGAGCAGAAGGACAGTGGTCCTTGCGTGTGTGCCTACAGCCCCACGTTCTTCAGGAGAGGGTGCCTCCGGGGAAAGGGTCGCGCCCCCCTAGGTGGGCACCCAATGCACTCCCTGGCGCCCACGGAGGGCTCCTCGGCCGAGCTCACAGAGCCAGGAGGTCGGAGCTGGTGGAGGTCTCCACGAGGATGGAGCCCGGGGGGCAGGCAGGGGGTCCCCCTTGCAGCCGCAGTACCTGCCCACTGCCAGCGTCTGGGGGGGTCTCCGCAGCCAAGACTTGGACGTACCCCAGCCGGGTACTGCGCAGGAACCGCCTGGCCCACACCTGTGGAGCGGGGTCCAAAAGGAGAGGAATGTGAAATGGTAGATTGGGAAGGGTTATGGAAAACTACAAATTAAATTTGTAATTTATGGCATGTCGTGAACTGAACGAAAACTACAGTAGTACCTCCACTTACATAACCCTCTGGTTACGTAAACTTCGGGTTGCGTAAGCGGCCCCCCAAGAGCCATCTATCCAACAATGCAGGTATCAGAGCTTAAGAATCATAGAACTGTTGCGCTGGAAGGGGTCCCCAGCGGTCATCTAGCCCAACCCCTGGCCATCCAGGAATCTCAGAGAAACCTCCAGTCTGCACCCTCCCGGGGACAGCCTTCCTTCTGTCCCTCTGAGAAGGGGCTTGGCCAAGCAGGGGGAGGGAGAGAAGTCGTGGAGGGGGGAGAGATCACGCCGTTGCCCGTGTGTCATCCCCCCCAACCCTAATTCCACCCACCTCAATGCGGATGGGCTTCCGTGGGCGCCGGCGGCAGAAGACTGCCTTGAAGTCAAAGTCGGGGCTGGAGGTGGCCTTGTGGAGGCAGGATCGCACCGCCTGCCCTTCGGAGCAGACCTTCACGTAGACATCTGGGGCTGGAGAGAGAGGGAGGGGCACACACCCGAGTCATTTGCCCCCAGGCCTCTTATGGGACTCCTCTCCCAAGGTGAGAAGAGTGTCAGAGCAGCGCAGGGCCTAGGCCTTCCTCAAGAGCCCCTCCCTCACCAGCCCCCCCCCCAGGCACAGGTAGGCTATCCCTGAATGTGGAGGCTCTGCACCACAGCTCAGAGCTGCTGGCAGGCCTCTCCCGCCGCCTCCCCCTTGAATTCGCCCCGTGCCTTTTTTGCAAGTTATCTAGGGCATGCCCTCAACACCCAACTTGTGGCAGCGAGATCCACAGAACAATTGTAATTTTATCGGCCGTTCCTGCATCATGGGGGGTTGGGCTAGATGACCCTTGGGGTCCCCCCTCCAACTCCTCAGTTCGATGATCCTGTGTGCCGTGAGCAGTTCAAGACTCCCAAAAGGGGTGGCATTTGGGAGAGGGGAGTGTCTTTCTGCAGAATCACAGAATTGTGGAGTTGGGAGGGACCCCCAGGGGTCATCTAGCCCAACCCCCTGCAATGCAGGAGTCATCGCAAGCTCACTTTTGCTGGAGTTGGGGAGCGCCAGCCCCACGGCCCGATGGACCCAGATGGAGGTGATGAGCTGGTGGGATCCAGAGCAGCAGCTGCAGCGTGGAGGTGGGGGGTCATTGCGGTTGACGGCCCTGGGGCGGGGCAGAGAGGGAGGGAAAGAAGTGTATTTTTATTCTAATATGAATAACCTTACAGGAACATAGATCTGTATGGGACTCCCAGGGGTCATCCAGTCCAACCCCCTGCAATCCCCCTTCGTCCAAAGCCCACCCACCCACTAAACTACCCTGTGAACTGCAGTTTGCCAACAGCGCTGGGAACCAGGGCTCTGCCAGGGGTACGTGAGCTCCCAGGAATCGTTTTTGTGGGGTGGGGGGTGCTCTCAAATTAAATACACAGCCAATGAGAGAAGGCCCACCCCCCTCTGTCTTTATGTTATCACACAACCGGCTCCATCTCTAGAGAGGGAAAGGCACTCTGCCCATGCCCAGAGGAACCCTTGTCACCATCATTAAATCGCAAGTTGCAAAGCTGAAAGGGGCAGGTGGGACCGAGCCTGCTGCTCCGAAGAGACCCATCAGGCGAGGCAAATGCACTCTGCACGTGCTCAGAGGGAGGGAGGCGGGGGGAGGGGGTGGGGTGGGGGCGAGGGGAACTGCTCACCGCAGCCTGGCTGGGCGCTCGCTGTAGATGCGCAGGAGGAAGGCGCTGCTTTGGCCGGGGTCGAAGGTCGTGGGCAGGAGGGCGTAGCGGCCCCCGGGCACCTCCGCCCGGAGCAAGACACTGCGGGAGTTGATGTAAGTGGAGCCAGCCATTCGGGGCGGGATGCGGTGCAGGCGCCAAGTCCGGTTCTGCTCCACCTGCGAGGAAGGGAATGACATGGAACGGGGAGGGGCCCCCAGGGGTCATCCAGCCCAACCCCCGGCAAGGCGGGAATCGACGCTCGAGAATCCCCAGGGGGTGGCCAGCCGGCCTCTGCTCAAAGGCCTCCGTTGTTGGGCTAGATGACTCCTGGGGGTCCCTTCCAACTCTGCAATTCAAATTGCAGCGCCAACGCCCCCCTCCTCAGTCAGGCAAGGCCTCCCCCCTAGGGCAGCTCATTAAAAACTTTGTTTTGAAAATGCCTTCCCCAAAGGTCTTATCTTACTGCACTAGGAATTATATAGCTCTATATGAAATTTCATGCATATCAGTTTATATTGATACGGGAACTTCGGTGATCGCCTTCCCTGCCTGCCGCCTGCGTTCGGAAGACTCCCGCCAAGAAGGACGTCTCCGAGTGCGGGACCCCCCTCTCCTTGAAGCTGCCCAACTGTCCCCACACAGTCGCACAATCACCCACATAACACCCTCGCGATGAAGGGTTCCCCACCCCCCTTGCGCCCTTTCCCGTCTATTCAGAACCGGAATTGCGGAGGGTCTATGTCCCTTTAAACCCTCGGTTTTCGTCCCGGTCTACTGCTGTTAAAGGCGCTATTCTCCTTCTGTATTTTCTGTTTCGTCCCGGGCAACCTCCATTACTTCCTATGGCCAATGCTTTCCTATGGGTGCGTCTTGGCCAATCAGAACCATGCATTTCTTCTGCAGAGCAGAGCTCAATCAGAACTCTGTGCACGCTCCAGTAACCACTAACAAGGTGTTGACAAGGTTAACAAGGTGTTGACAGATTCCCCGCTGTTAGGACAATGCTTTCGAAACTATGAAACCCCGCAAATGGAAAGTTATTAATTAAAGCTGCTACATTTCACTCAAGCAGAGTCTAGACACGGAAGAATCCTTTTTCTCTGTTTATTGTGCCCTGACCAACCGCGTACCTTTGTAAAATCATAACAAATCACTGCCTTGATGGATTTCTCTCATCTTGGTGTCATTTTAAAGCTTAAGAAGAGGGCTTCCAAACCTCTTGGCCTCCGCCATTGCCCAGGCATCAGGAATTGTCTTCTGATGCCTTTCTCGTCATCCGCCATTGGTCAATGGGAAAAGGGAAGCCTCTCTCCAGCCCCTCCATAATCCTCCAAGCGTAAAGTCACGTACACATACCTAGGGCCTCAGGAAATACCCCCTCACCTGAATATTTCCCTCAAGCACCCATCTCAGGGTTTCCATGGTGCCAGACAGCCCCAAGATGTTTCCCATTGTTCTACCCCAGCAGATACTCTTGATGAATAGCAGACCCACCCAAAGACCATTTACCGGTTCCTGCAACCCATCACCCATATGCTAATCTTGTTTACCCTTATGCTGATCATGTCGTGTCCTCCTACTCTCCACCCCTTCCTTGACGTTTTGCTCGTGTAATAATGATGTATGGTGAAATGTATTCTGGGTTGTAGCGGGAAGTTTTAAAAGTCTCTGTCACCCTTTGTTCAGGGTTCAGTCTCTGTTACTCGAACCTATTGCGCAATAAAGGATCTTGTCCTTGCTCCAACTGCTGGTCGCTGTCGTCTTTAGCTCCGTAGTACCACGGACCTCCTGTCCGAAGGGCCAGGTTGCTGAGAGGACTCGTGCCTGGGATTTTGTCGTATCAGTTGGTGCCGAAACCCGGGACCTACGGTTCTCCCGCTGCTGACCGGGGGCCCCGACTCCTTCAGCCAGCACCGGACCCCTTTGTCCGAGAAGACGTTAGGACCTCCGGCCATACATCGGGCGGTAATTGTAGGTCTCGACGGGACCGGCCAGGGAGCAACGACAAGGACAGCCGGCTCTCATCGATCTCGGGATCCCCGCAAGACTCGTGAGTATAAAGAGTGAAAACCCAGTGCACTGGTGGTTTGGGGTGGTATCTCCTGGCAACCAATTCTCTGCCCTCTTCCCTATCATTACTTCTTGCCTTTCTCTTGGTCCAGAAGGTCCCGGACCTTGCTCAACTCACGGGGAGTTCTGAGCTCTATTTCTGTCTCTCTCCTCTGGCCAGCCGCACCGATGGTCATCCGCTCGTAAGTCAGAGAAATTGCCTAAACAGCTCTCTCTCTGCAGGCGGGACTTCCGTCGAAAGCAAGGGGTTAGAGCTCTTTTTCGTACTTTTGCCAGCCGCACCGGTGAACCCTGGCCGTTAGTCAGAGAAATTGCCTAAACAGCTCTCTCTCTGCAACCAGGGCGCCTCACCGAAAGCAAGGGGTAAAAGGACTGTCTTTCCTATCATATCCTCAGCCGCACCAGTCGGATCACGTGTACACGCGTGTCGTGTGTGAATCCGCTTCTGAAAGCAAGGGGGGACTTCCGGAACGAAATTCTGTCCAGGGTACACCCGATCTGGCACCGCACTCGCGGGCGTCCAGTAGGGCCCCTTTCTCAAGATTTGGTGATAGGTAGGAGGTTGCCAGGATGGGTTTCCTGACTGCAGGGTGGGAAACGGCAGAGTGAGGATTTAGAACCCCGGTTAGTGTAGGATAAGTGTAGTGACCTCTTAAACAGACGAGTGAGATAGTCCAATACAAGTCGCACCTTAAAAAAAAAAAAAAAAAAAAAGGGAAAATCCCCGACCCTTCTGATACCTATCTATCTGCCCGTTTTAGGCTACACCACCTTGAAATAAAATGGGCTCCAAGGCTTCGAAGCAAGAGCAGGCTCCTTCTGGGAGGAAGTCTTCCCGGAAGCCTTCCTCCCCTCAGCGGGACCCTGACTCCCCTTTAGATTTCGTGCTAGCACACTGGAAATCCATTCCAGGACATGGACTCCTGTCCAAACAAAAGTTAGAAGACCTCTGCAGAGATACATGGCCCATGACAACGGCAAATAAGACGTCGGACCTCCGCTGGCCACCGGGGGGATCCTTTAATGAGGATCGACTTAAGGCTCTGAGAAAGCACTTAATGGAGGAGAGGCCTCGACATTTGGAATACTTGGCCACCTTCGAAGCGGTACAACGAGTCCTGGCTGCCCTCCCGCCTACCCCGTCCCTACAAATGCCGGTCCTAAAACCGAGGAAGGGACCCCAGCGGAGAAATTCTAAGAAAATGCCACAACCCCCTCCATATGACGGTTACTCTGTCGACGACTCCATAGAACAGGCCTTGATCCCCTTCTATTACCAAGGAGCTTCGGCCCCGGCCCCAGACTCAGACCAGGAGAGCACTGATGAGGAAGAACGCGGGGAACCGGGGGGGATGACACTCCGCAACGGGACCCAAACGGGACCAATCCCTCTGCCCAAGCCAACTCAAGCCCCCAGCCAACCGCAGCAACAGGCATCTACATCTACCACCTCACCGGCCCCACAGATGCCCCTTAGAGCTCTTCCTATACCACCAACGGAGCCGAACGGGCCACCTAGGATGATCTTTACCCACCACCCCTTCTCTCCTGCCGACCTGGTTCTGTGGGCAAACCAAATGCCATCGCTGAGAGATGACCCGGACCTCTGCTATCGCCAGGTCAAGGCCATTTTCTCCTCCCATAAACCCACCTGGGCAGATATCCATATGCTCCTGGACGCGCTCTTTAATGAGGCAGAGAAGGAAGACATCCTAACCAAGGCAGGGGAGGCACTGGAACACACCAATTTCCAACAGGACAAGCCCGCAGACATCCCGGCCCTCACTCCCCAGGTTCTCCGCATAGAACCGGACCCCGCATGGGACTACAACACCACCGGGGGCATGTGGCGACTAAAAATCTTCAAGAAAGCCATCCTAGATGGCGTTAAGGCAGCCGGGCAACGAAACTTTAACTGGATTAAAGTCCAATCCGTCCTACAAGGACCAAATGAACACCCGTCTGATTATTATACCAGACTTGTGGCCGCAATCAAAACCTGGGGAGGAATAGATGCAGATAACCCCCAGCATGATGTTATAGTCAAAGGGTTCTTCAAGGACCAAGCCACTCCGGACATCCGAAGGGCTCTAACCCTCCAAATGGGATACGATGGAAAGAGCATCAGCGAGATCCTGTCCATCGCAAAAACAATTTATAATACTAGGGATGATAGGAAGAAGAGAGACCCCAAGGTAGAAGAGGATCATGTCCTGGCCCTCAGCATGGACCCACAAAACTTGGGAAGGAACTGGGGCAGAAGCAGAGGAAGAGGAAGGGGGGGAGCACCACCGACCATCACACGTCCGTGGGGCCCCACGGGGGGCGGCTGTTACAACTGCGGAGAGGGCGGCCACATAAAGAGATTCTGCCCATATTTCAACTCGTATGGGGAAAACAATTATTACGGACACCAGGCAGCCAACCCCCGACCCCACCAAGGCTTCGGAAATCAACAGGCAACTCCCTACATACCACAGCCCCCAACACCGGCCGCCCCTCAGGGAAACCCCAGGTTTCCTCAAGCCCCACAGACCACCGGACCCCAACCGCCTAACCAGCCAAATGTCGCGACCCAATCTCACCCATCGCAGCCAGGAAACTACCCACCCCCAAACACCCTACGGAACGCCAGCACTCCCTATTGACAACTAACCGGGGATCCCAACTACGCTGCAGCCATCTGTCCTGTCCTCGCCCTCTCACCAGAAGACCCTGTTTGCACCATTGAAATAGACGGCCACCCATACCGGTGCCTTCTAGACACAGGGGCAACATACTCCACCTTAACGGATAGTCACCTAGAACCGGGACTTGACACCCGCAAAGTAATGGGATTAGATGGGATCCCCCGAACGTGCCCTCTTTCTCAACCCGCCAAAGTCTCCCTAGGACCCCTGCTGGCAGAACATACTTTCCTCTTTACCAGCAGCCCAGTTAACCTCCTAGGGAGAGATCTCCTGTGCAAATTAAACGCCACCATACAGTGCTCGGAAGACGGCATCTATCTGCACATGCCCGAGCAGTCTGTTGTTACCTTTCAAGGCATAATACAGGAGGCCAAATCAGACCGTCAATTCCCCGACCTACCATTGGAGCTAGAACAAGAAATGCCTCCGTGGCTATGGGGAACAGAATCCACTTCTGTGGGGCTCCTAAAGTCAGCCATACCCGTGAGGATCACTTACAGAACTGATCTTCCGTATCCTTCAACAAAACAATACCCACTACCCAAGGAGGCAATAGAAGGCTTAAACCCCATGATACAAGACTTCCTCCGACAGGGGATCCTAGTCCAATGTGCGTCGCCTTGCAATACGCCAGTACTCCCTATTAAAAAACCGGGAGGGCAGGGAACCCCCGTCCGTTACCGTTTTGTTCAAGACCTACGATTAATCAACCAATTCGTAATACCACGCCACCCCGTCGTAGGGAACCCCAACTCCCTCCTAAACGCTATTCCACCCGACACCACTTGGTACAGCGCGGCAGACCTCTGCTCTGCCTTCTTCAGCATCCCAGTAGCCCCCGAAAGCCAGTTCCTATTCGCCTTCACATGGGGCACGGGTCAACTAACCTGGACCAGATTACCCCAAGGATATGTAGAATCTCCCGCCATTTTCGCTGCCACCCTACATCAGGACCTACAAGATGTCACCATGCCCGCGGGGTCCTCGTTCCTTGTCTACGTTGATGACCTCTTAATTTGCTCTACCAGCGAGGAGGCCTGCAAAGTAGACACTAAACACCTCCTACTCCAATTAGCCTACAAAGGACACAAAGTCTCCCCAAAGAAACTCCAATTTTGCAAGCAAGAGGTGAAATACCTGGGCCACATCTTAGGAGTTGGGACAAGGAGTCTAGCAACTGACCGCATAGACGCTGTCACAAAAATACCCTTACCAAAGACGAAAAAACAACTCCGCGGCTTCCTCGGGATGGCGGGCTTCTGTAGGGCTTGGGTCGCGGGCTATAGTGAATTAACAAAACCACTGTCAGCCATGACCCGCCAAGATCACCCGGACCCCCTAGAATGGAGTGAGGAAGCCTTTAACTGCTTTGAACGGGTGAAACGGGAACTCCGGTCAGCCCCCGCTTTAGGGCTCCCTGACTACCGTCTCCCATTTAATCTGTTCGTCCACGAACAAGAAGGGGTAGCCTCCGGAGTCCTCACCCAGTCTCTCCGCGACCAACAACGTCCTATAGCTTATTACAGTCTCCAATTAGACAATACAGCAAAGGGCTCCGTAAGCTGCCTGAGAGCCATCGCAGCAGCGGCCATCCTCTTACAGAAAGCCCAAGAGACAGTCCTAGGACACGAAGTAACCATCCATGTCCCACACGCTGTCGCCACCCTCTTGACCTTAAAGGGCACCCACCATTTCTCAAATCCCCGGCTCAACCGCTACGAGGCCCTCCTGCTAACTCCCTCTAACGTCACCATCAAAAGGGTCACCTCTTTAAACCCAGCTACCTTACTGCCGCTGCCGGATGATGGCACCCCCCATCACGACTGTGCCAAGATAATTCGACAGGCTGAGAAGCCAAGGGATGATCTAGACCACTTGCCCCTCCACAACCCCGACCTTATCCTCTACACCGATGGTAGTTCAAAGATTGTGAATGGTGAGAGGAAATCGGGATATGCTATTGTCTCCGACTTTGACGTAGTGGAATCAAACCCTATCAACCCCCAGTACAGCGCACAAGCGGCCGAATTAATCGCCCTCATCCGAGCCTGTGAATTAAGTGAAGGAAAGCGCACCACCATTTATACAGACAGCCGATATTGCTTCGGACTAGTCCACACGACCGGCCAAATCTGGCTCCAAAGAGGGTTCCTGACAGCAGCGGGCTCCCAGATATCCCATGCCGCCCTCGTCGAAAGACTATTGAACGCCATACACTTACCCGAGGCCATCGCCGTCGTACATTGTAAGGCACATACAAAGGGGAGAGACCCAGTCTCAAGGGGAAACAGACGGGCAGATCGGGCAGCTCAACAGGCAGCCTTACGACACCCCCAGGAAGGGCTAGACTTCCAATGCGTCCACATCCCAGCCGACATAGACTTCACAGAAATGTATGACGCAGCCCCAGAGGAGGAAAAATCTGCCTGGACCTCCATGGGGGCAACCCAAAGCCACAACCTCTGGGTCCTCCCCGACGGTAGAGCTATACTCCCGAGGGCTTGGACTCCTAGGTTCGTTAGGATCATACACCAACAGACCCATTGGGGAAAGAGCAAATTAACTGATTTCATTCAACGCTATTGGTATGCTCCCGGGGCTGCCACTGCATCATCAGCGGCAACCAAAAATTGCAACACCTGCCAGGCCTTCAACCCAAAGCGCCAACCAAAACGACCCCCAGGGGCTAGACCATGGGCTTTCATCCCCTTTGAGAGCCTACAACTTGACTTCATAGATCTGCCCCAATGTCAAGGCTTCAGGCACGCTTTGGTTGTGATTGATAAGTTTTCCAACTGGGTTGAGGCATACCCCGTTAAAAGAGCAACCGCATCGACGGTAGCCAGAGCCCTCCTCCAAGACATTATTCCCCGATTCGGCATACCCCGCAGTTTGGACTCCGACAGGGGTAGTCACTTTACTGCAGATGTCACTCAACATGTAGCCACAGCCCTTGGGATTAAATGGAGACTCCATACTCCCTACCACCCAGCCTCCTCTGGACAAGTAGAACGCATGAACCAGGAGATTAAAGTACAGCTAGGAAAACTCTGTAGCGAGACCGGACTCAAGTGGGTGAATGCCTTACCACTTGTCCTTTATAATATTAGGAGCGCCCCCACAGGACCACTCAAGTTGTCTCCCTACGAGCTCCTTTTCGGCAGACCCCCACCCATCTATAACACCCAATTCCCCCTCTCGGATCTAGAACTGGGTGAGGCAGAACTCACGAATTATGTTATACAGCTCCAGAAGCAACTTCGTAGTCTTCATAAGTACGCTGCCATAGAAGGCCAGAATCTCCCCACAGACTGCCCCGTGCATTCCTTTCAACCAGGGGGCTGGATCTGGGTGAAAGTCTACCAAAAACTACCTTTACAACCGGCCTGGGAAGGCCCTTTTCAAGTCCTCCTCGTCTCTCCCACTGCTGTAAAAATTGGGGAGAAAAACGCTTGGGTGCATCACTCTAGGTGCAAGACGGCACAACCTCCCCGAGAGGAGGAGGACAAGGGAGGGGAGGACTATACCTTTGATACCCCAACCCCTACCCCAGACTCTTACATAGACGACCAGGACCGGGACCAGGATCGGGGCCAGAGTCGGGCCCAACAGACCGGACCAGTTCGGGGCCAGAGTCGGGCCCAACAGGCCGGACCGCGACCCCTCCCGCTGACGCTGCCTGGACCTCCGAGGCACTCCCGGACTCAAGCGGTATTAAACTCCGCTTCACCCGCCACCGGCGCCTCTCTGCTTGAACGGTTTCATCGTTGACAGCTCGTCCTTCGCTTCGTCTCATCGTTGACAGCTCGTCCTCCACTTCGTTTCGTCTTTGACAGCTCGTCCTTCGCTTCGTCTCATCGTTGACAGCTCGTCCTTCACTTCGTTTCGTCTTTGACAGCTCGTCCTTCGCTTCGTCTCATCGTTGACAGCTCGTCCTTCACTTCGTTTCGTCTTTGACAGCTCGTCCCTCACTTCGTCTCATCGTTGACAGCTCGTCCTTCACTTCGTTTCGTCTTTGACAGCTCGTCCTTCGCTTCGTCTCATCGTTGACAGCTCGTCCTTCACTTCGTTTCGTCTTTGACAGCTCGTCCTACGCTTCGTCTCATCGTTGACAGCTCGTCCTTCACTTCGTTTCGTCTTTGACAGCTCGTCCTTCGCTTCGTCTCATCGTTGACAGCTCGTCCTTCACTTCGTTTCGTCTTTGACAGCTCGTCCCTCACTTCGTTTCATCGTTGACAGCTCGTCCTCCACTTCGTTTCGTCTTTGACAGCTCGTCCTTCGCTTCATCTCATCGTTGACAGCTCGTCCTTCACTTCGTTTCGTCTTTGACAGCTCGTCCTTCGCTTCGTCTCATCGTTGACAGCTCGTCCTTCACTTCGTTTCGTCTTTGACAGCTCGTCCTTCGCTTCGTCTCATCGTTGACAGCTCGTCCTTCACTTCGTTTCGTCTTTGACAGCTCGTCCCTCACTTCGTCTCATCGTTGACAGCTCGTCCTTCACTTCGTTTCGTCTTTGACAGCTCGTCCTTCGCTTCGTCTCATCGTTGACAGCTCGTCCTTCACTTCGTTTCGTCTTTGACAGCTCGTCCTACGCTTCGTCTCATCGTTGACAGCTCGTCCTTCACTTCGTTTCGTCTTTGACAGCTCGTCCTTCGCTTCGTCTCATCGTTGACAGCTCGTCCTTCACTTCGTTTCGTCTTTGACAGCTCGTCCCTCACTTCGTTTCATCGTTGACAGCTCGTCCTCCACTTCGTTTCGTCTTTGACAGCTCGTCCTTCGCTTCATCTCATCGTTGACAGCTCGTCCTTCACTTCGTTTCGTCTTTGACAGCTCGTCCTTCACTTCGTTTCTCCTCTGACAGCTCCTTTGACAGCTTGTCTCCCGCTTCATTCACCTTTGACAGCTCCTCTGACAGCTCATCGTTGGATGACTTCGCTGCTGGAGATGAGCCTCCCTGCCCTATTCCTCCTTCTTTCCGCCTTCACAGGGGCCCCGGCATGGACCCCAGAGCAATGCCCTGGCCTAAAGACTACTTACCACTTCTTGGACTTCCATGTCATGGAACAGGGAGGCAAACTAAACCCAGAACGGATAGGGGACTTCGAATTTTGCCTCCCCGAAAGTAGAACTCTATTGCGCCACTCTTTGGTCCCCAAGTTGAATGGGACCCAATATTGGGAACTGTTTATACGCGACCGAGACTACCACCGGCTCGGCTCCGCCTCCGTCACCCTGGACCGAGGACGGTACCGCCTCAGCTGCATGAATGGCTCGTATTTCCTCTTTGGCCAAGGGGAGGTCTCCAAAAGCCCCAACTGGACTGCCATCGAGCAAGGGGGGGCTTCCCACGTGTATACCGACACCACGCCTCACCCGGAGAACCTCATCTTCGGCTTCAAGTGTACCCGCCTGACGTCTCAGTCCCTCATGACCCAGATGCAGGGCGTCTGCCTCAGGCGATTTTGTTGTCTATGGGACCTTGGCTCTGTGGAACATTGGCCAGGGAATGACTATCTAGAAGGCTGGTACCACCCTGCGCTCCCATCTAACCCTCCTACTTGGGATCACACTGGACCCTTGAGGTGCGGGGGCATTGCAAAGACTTCCTCTCTTTTAAACACCACTGACCCCCTTCATCCCATTGGCACTGCCCCTCGCCAGCTAACCACTGACGACTCTGTCCCTGAGCCGGACTTCCTTTCCTCCTGGGAACAGAACTCCTTTATCCAGCTCCTTGGTAAAGTGGCCAAGGAGACCCAGTACCCGGACTGTTGGATTTGCACACACGCCCCAAGTCACCTCTGCCAGGGACTGCCGCTGGTCCCAATAGCAGTCTCCCTGGAACAACTCCGCTCCGGGAACATTGCTTCTTGGAACCTGACAGCCTTAAACCTCACCCATCAATATTTATACCTCACTGGCCCGACCCACGGGCCGCTCTGCCGCATCTTCACTGGGGATGGAGCCGCGGTGGGGACCAGCTCTTGTGACACTAGCCTAGAGATCCACGAGTCTGGACGTGTGACCATCCAAACCCAGACCGGATCTCGTATGGCTGACAATCTCCCCTCAGCATGGACCCTCACCATGGGCAACCCATCACCAGGATCAAACCCTAACCCGGCCCTTCCCTTCCTCCATAGTTTCGCATCTGGCAGGCTGGGATTCGACCTTCCAGGACTATGGTGGATCTGTGCCCATCGCGCGTACCGGTGGGTGAGCCCCCACATGTCGGGCTCCTGTTACATGGGCTACATTGTTCCGGGGGTAAGGGTGACCCGCGACTTACCCACCGGACGGCTACGGAACAAAAGAGAACCGCAGGCTCTCTCCGATCTCTCCGACGTGTCCGCCAACGGAGAAACCTGGGGAAGGGCTTTATTTCCTGCCTATGGGGCAGGATCGAATCACGTTGACATCTTGAAATTGACAGATATCTTACTTAAGTTCATGCGCGAGGCCGAGCAAATCACGGACTCATTGACTACGGAACTCTCCCAGGTGAGACAGCTGTCCATTCAAAACAGGATTGCGACGGACTTTTTGCTGTCAGCGGAAGGTGGAACCTGTGCCCTGATTGGCTCAGAGTGCTGCACCTATGTAACTGACCAGACTTTGAACATCACTGGACATCTGAACAACATCCACCGCCTAGCCTCGAGTCTCCAGGACATCCAGCACGAAGGCTTATCGGACTTTGACTTGTGGGGTTGGATGCCCAGCCTTGGATGGGTCAAGCAACTCCTCAAAGGTATCCTTTTAGTCGTGTTTATTATTGCATTGTGTGTGACTATGTTTTGCTGTATTTCCCACTGTTATACCCCGTGTTGCTCCTTCTTTAATGGCCCCATCTCTCGTGCCCCCCGTTCCATGTTTCCCCTGAGAGCTTATTCACTTGGGCAAGATACGTTCCCTGAATATATTCGGCTTAAACACCTGGGGGAGGGGGAGTACCAGATCACCGAAGTCTAGATGCGGAGAAAAGGATTTGTGGTTCTACGAACCTGATACAAATCTTATCTCCGAGTGCGGGACTGATACGGGAACTTCGGTGATCGCCTTCCCTGCCTGCCGCCTGCGTTCGGAAGACTCCCGCCAAGAAGGACGTCTCCGAGTGCGGGACCCCCCTCTCCTTGAAGCTGCCCAACTGTCCCCACACAGTCGCACAATCACCCACATAACACCCTCGCGATGAAGGGTTCCCCACCCCCCTTGCGCCCTTTCCCGTCTATTCAGAACCGGAATTGCGGAGGGTCTATGTCCCTTTAAACCCTCGGTTTTCGTCCCGGTCTACTGCTGTTAAAGGCGCTATTCTCCTTCTGTATTTTCTGTTTCGTCCCGGGCAACCTCCATTACTTCCTATGGCCAATGCTTTCCTATGGGTGCGTCTTGGCCAATCAGAACCATGCATTTCTTCTGCAGAGCAGAGCTCAATCAGAACTCTGTGCACGCTCCAGTAACCACTAACAAGGTGTTGACAAGGTTAACAAGGTGTTGACAGATTCCCCGCTGTTAGGACAATGCTTTCGAAACTATGAAACCCCGCAAATGGAAAGTTATTAATTAAAGCTGCTACATTTCACTCAAGCAGAGTCTAGACACGGAAGAATCCTTTTTCTCTGTTTATTGTGCCCTGACCAACCGCGTACCTTTGTAAAATCATAACAAATCACTGCCTTGATGGATTTCTCTCATCTTGGTGTCATTTTAAAGCTTAAGAAGAGGGCTTCCAAACCTCTTGGCCTCCGCCATTGCCCAGGCATCAGGAATTGTCTTCTGATGCCTTTCTCGTCATCCGCCATTGGTCAATGGGAAAAGGGAAGCCTCTCTCCAGCCCCTCCATAATCCTCCAAGCGTAAAGTCACGTACACATACCTAGGGCCTCAGGAAATACCTCCTCACCTGAATATTTCCCTCAAGCACCCATCTCAGGGTTTCCATGGTGCCAGACAGCCCCAAGATGTTTCCCATTGTTCTACCCCAGCAGATACTCTTGATGAATAGCAGACCCACCCAAAGACCATTTACCGGTTCCTGCAACCCATCACCCATATGCTAATCTTGTTTACCCTTATGCTGATCATGTCGTGTCCTCCTACTCTCCACCCCTTCCTTGACGTTTTGCTCGTGTAAATAATGATGTATGGTGAAATGTATTCTGGGTTGTAGCGGGAAGTTTTAAAAGTCTCTGTCACCCTTTGTTCAGGGTTCAGTCTCTGTTACTCGAACCTATTGTGCAATAAAGGATCTTGTCCTTGCTCCAACTGCTGGTCGCTGTCGTCTTTAGCTCCGTAGTACCACGGACCTCCTGTCCGAAGGGCCAGGTTGCTGAGAGGACTCGTGCCTGGGATTTTGTCGTATCAATATCTTGACCCTCCTCCACGAAAATAGCTGTTTACTTGGCTGTTTTCCTATGTCGTGGAGGCTGAAATGTCAATTCAGTGGAGGAGGGTCAAGATATTAACTGATATGCATGAAATTTCAGATATAGCTATATAGTGTAGTAAGATAAGACCTTTGGAGAAGGCATTTAAAAAAGGGGTTTTTTTTAACTGCCTTACTCCCCCCCCCAAGAGCTTCCTGCACCCCCAACCCCCCCCAGAACGAGGCGCTAGGACTCACGCTGAAGAGCTCGAAGCCAATGGGGAGGTTGTGCCCCCCAGAGCCGGACCCCCGGAGCTGACGGGTGTCTTCCTGCTGCAAGGAGATCAGGATGGAGTCTCGAACCCCAGACACGTCAAAGAAGAACTGAGGGCAAGAGAGAGAAAATGTCAGCCAATTGTTTTGACTGCTTATATATATATATCTATTAATGCATACATATGTTCCTATTTTTATTTTGTACCGTATTGGCCTGAATATAAGCCTCACTTTCCCCCCCCCAAATTCTGACTGTGGAAAGTGGCTTTAATTCGCGACCTTACAAAAATGGGCTTTTACGATATCGCTGCTGAAACAGCCGGTAAAATGGAAGGGGTTATGAGTGCCTGCAGAATTTTAAGGGAGCGGCTTATATTCGGGTATTGTCTTTTTCTCTCCCCCCCCCCCCGATTGAATTTTAAAGGTGAGGCTTATATTCAGGTGCTGCTTTTATTCTGGCCAATACGTTATTTTGTGTTTTTACCTTGCGGATAAAATTCTTACAACAGAACCTCCCTGAGGTCTATGGATGGAGGGCAGTATACAAATTTAATAAATCAATAAATTTACATAATCGAACTGCAGAATTGGAAGCGACCCCCCCCAGTGGTCATCTAGTCCAACCCCCCTCGCAATGCAGGAATCGCAGCTAAAATGGAGAGAGAAAAGCAAGAGCGTTTAAAGTCCACTAAGCAAAAGATGGTCTGAAGCTCAACATCAAAAAAACTAAGATCATGGCCACTGGTCCCATCACCTCCTGGCAAATAGAAGGGGAAGAAATGGAGGCAGTGAGAGATTTCACTTTCTTGGGCTCAATGATCACTGCAGACGGTGACAGCAGTCACGAAATTAGAAGACGCCTGCTTATTGGGAGAAAAGCAATGACAAACCTAGACAGCATCTTAAAAAGCAGAGACATCACCTTGCCGACAAAGGTCCGTATAGTTAAAGCTATGGTTTTCCCAGTAGTAATGTACGGAAGTGAGACCTGGACCATAAAGAAGGCTGATCACCGAAGAATTGATGCTTTTGAATTATGGTGCTGGAGGAGACTCTTGAGAGTCCCATGGACTGCAAGAAGATCAAACCTATCCATTCTTAAAGAAATCAGCCCTGAATGCTCACTAGAAGGACAGATCCTGAAGTTGAGGCTCCAGTACTTTGGCCACCTCATGAGAAGAGAAGACTCCCTGGAAAAGACCCTGATGTTGGGAAAGATGGAGGGCACAAGGAGAAGGGGACAACAGAGGATGAGATGGTTGGACAGTGTTCTCGAAGCTACTAACATGAGTTTGGCCAAACTGCGAGAGGCAGTGAAGGATAGGCGTGCCTGGCGTGCTCTGGTCCAGGGGGTCACAAAGAGTCGGACACGACTGAACAACTGAACAACAACAACAACAAGCAAAAGAAATGAAATGCTCAAAAGAGGAGAACTCAGCTTCCTGCCCTTATTCTCAGCTTGCACCGATTTTCGAAAGTGCAGTCCCAAATCACCTGGGGGTTCTCCAGGAAGGTGTCCCGGTGGTTGAGGCAGCCCCCCGCCCGCCTCTTCTGGGGGTCCCACTCCCCAAACTGCAGACCCTCCACCCAGCTTCGCCGGCAGCTCAGCCTCGCCGTGTTCATGCGGCGGCAGATGACGACGTCTGTGAAATGGGCGCAGAAGTCCTCAAAGCTCATCCTGCCAGGAAAGTCAGGGAGGCAGGGAAGAAGAGTCAGGCTGGGACTGGCGAGGTCAGAAATATTCTTCCGGTACGTGTGTGCAGCTTGGCTCACTTACTCGAGCCGCCTGGAGGAGCTCCTTAGACACACTCTCTCCATGAACCAAAGAGAGCAAAAGATTACGAAACACTGGGGTGGGGCAAAGTGTGTGTAGACTTTGCAGCTTATTTTTCAGTTGCAATTCAGTGAATATTGCTTCAGAGATTATAAACGCTTTATTGGTTTGCTAATCAGATGATGTGTCATCTGATTAGCAAAGTTGCGACGTCCAGCTATTTTTAAGTTTGCTGGTTTGCTAATAGCATTTTATAGGTTGCAGTTACTGACACTGTGCGGTGATCTGTTGCTTGTGAGCTTGGGACTCATTTGCACGGAAAGCATAAATACTATCAATCAATCAATCAGCTGTCAGAGTCTGGTCTTGGCAGGCTGGGAGTGGGGCTGCCACTTGGAGTGGGAAAGAGGGGCCAGCCTGCCTTGGGGTCTTCCCACACCCTAGAGACCTGCTAACCCCTGAAATGGAGCCTTGCAGAATCGGACCCTGAGGGGCACCACAATCACAGAGAGACCAATGGAGACCCCCCCAAAAAAACCAAACTTACCAGAATTCGCCATCGTCCCGGACGGTGACCCCCATTTGCTTCCGGTTCCTCTGGCTCACCTTCTGCCATTCTGGGGACCTGTGAAGGGCGGGGGGAGGTTTGAAGTGAGACAGGTCAAAACCCTCCGCTCCTTGAGCAGGACCCTCTCTAACTGCTCACCCAGAGCCCACCCAGCCTCCTTTCCCCTCCAGGGGGACCCCCCCCCCCACATCTTGTATTGCAGGGGGTTGGGCTGGATGAGCTTTGGGGGACTCCTTCCAACTCCGCGTTCTAGGATTCATGGGAGGTTTTTACGCAGAGATCAGGCGGCCGTCTCTTTAGGGATTCTTCAACTGCGATTCTTGCATTGTGGGGGTTGGACTAGATGACCGCTGGGGCCCCCACCTATCTCTACAGGTCCATAATTCTGCGACTAAGGAGGCTGGCTGCTCCCCCCAGATTCTTGTATGGCCAGGGGTTGGACTAGATGACCGCTGGGGTCCCCTTCTATCTCTACAGGTCCATAATTCTGCGACTAAGGGGGCTGGCTGCTCCCTCCCCCCCAAGCCCATTCCTCCCACCCCAAAGGCAGCCTCCCCCCCCGCCCCCTTACTTGTCGCTCCAGGCCCCGTTCCATTCCACCGTCCCCCAGGGGTTCCGCATGCGAATCAGCTGCAACTTCTTGACCTTGAAGAGCTCCAGGAGGTTCCTCCGACGCAGGTGGACGGTCCTCACCGCCGTGACCCCGTAGGCGTGGCCCCGGACCAGGCCGCAGGGCAGCTCAGCCTCGGGCCCCTCGCCAGGGAGGGACTAGGGGCGGGGGGGACACACACAGATTCAGAGAACGGCCGTGCAAGACAAAGAACGTCATGTAGTGGCCTTGCAGGAAGGTTAAGGCTTACTGGGAAACGATATGCCATGCAATGAAAAAGATGTTCAAAATAACGTTTAAGGGAAAAAATGCACCCAGAAGCCTTTCTCTTGGGAATTATAGGGACAGAACTACCTAAACTGTATAGAAACCTATTCATTTATGCGACTACAGCGGCAAGAATGTTACTTGCCCGGAAATGGAAAGAAGCAGAAGTCCCAGCAAAGGAAGAATGGATACAAAAACTTATGGAATATGCAGAAATGGCGAAACTTACCAGAAGAATAAGAAATCCAGATAACTAGCTTTTTATAAAAGAGTGGAAATGGTTTATGGAATATTTACAGGTAAATTAAGGTAAAGGTAAGGGGACTCCTGACCATTAGGACCAGTCATGTCCAACTCTGGGGTTGCGGTGCTCATCTCGCTCTATAGGCCGAGGGAGCCGGCATACAGCTTCCGGGTCATTTAAGGTAAACGGACCCCTGACCATTAGCTCCAGTCGTGGACGACTCTTGGGTTGCGGCGCTCATCTCGCTTTATTGGCCAAGGGAGCCGGCGTACAGCTTCCGGGTCATGTGGCCAGCAGGACTAAGCCGCTTCTGGTGAAACAGAGCAGTGCACGGAAACGCCGTTTACCTTCCTGCCAGAGCGGTACCTATTTATCGACTTGCACTCTGACATGCTTTCGAACTGCTAGGTGGGCAGGAGCAGGGACCGAGCAACGGGAGCTCACCCTGTCGCGGGGATTCGAACTGCTGACCTTCTGATCGCGAAGCCCTAAGATCTGTGAACACTGGCAGGATTATTGTAATAACCTGCAGTTACGTAAGAGTATATATTGAAAGAAGATAAATGAGCAAGTTAAGTGAATTTGGATACGCAGAAGATATTAAAAAATAAAAGAGGGGGAAGGAAATCAAGTTCCGAAATGTCAAAATGATTGTAAAATCAGTGAAATGTATATATCTGAAAAGTAGAAATAAAAAAGGGGGGGGGAGAAAGAGCGCCGGCCCTGCTGCGCAGGCCAACCAGACCACAACTGACGCACACAGACACCCCCAGTTTATTACTGATTTCTTATTTATTTATTTATTGCATTGCATCTCATGTCTCTCTCCCCCTCCCCCGCTTCTCTATTTATTTCTAATGGCCAGTTTATATTTATTTAATTTATTTATTGCACTGATATCCCACCCTTTCCCGCCCCCCTAAGGAGCTCGTGGTTCTCCCCTTCCTCTTTCAACCCCCCACAACAGTCCTGCGAGGAAGGCCAAGAGGCAGAGGCCGGCTTTCAGGGTCACACCCAGCGAGCGTCGGGATTATTTGAACGCTGGTCTCTTCCGGCGCTCTAACCACTGCGCCACGCTGCCTCTGCTTAGCCTCGGCCCGTCTGGGGTCTCTCTTTTCTCACCCGGATGGAGCAGCTGACGAGAGCCGCCCGGGCGTGGGCTTTCTTCAGCTGCTGGAAGAGCTCCTTCCGCTTCTCGGGGTCCCTGGCGAAGCCCCCCTCGTCCAGCGCCAGGGGCTCCGAAATGCCCCCCGAGAAGTCTACCAGCGCCTCGGCCGTGTTGCCGCCCTCCAGGGCCTCGTAGGACCCATTCAGCCTGGGTAAGAGAGGGGAAAGAGGGTGGGGTGGGTGGGGAGGGGGACCCCCCCATTGCTGCAGTGGGTGGGCACCAGGTTGGGGCTGGGGGGTGTGCTGGTCACTCCCCAGTGACCGGTCCTTTGGGCAAAGGAACAAGGCCCATCCTCAGAGGAGAGGCTCTAACCATTCGACCACACAGCCCTGGGGGGGGATTACAGCCAGCCAGCTGCCCCAATGGAGAGTCTGTAAGGAGGAATTACAGCCGCCCTCCCCCCACTTGCGAAGAACCATTATTGCCATTTATTAAGACTGAAAGCAGACTTTTTGCCCGAAAGAGTAAATTAACTCTGGATTCGCAGGCTGAAAAAAATAATGGCTGATAGAAAATAGAACAGCTGGATATTAATTTGAGCGAATATATTAGTATACTAGTGAATTTAGCCCATTAAAAACGGGCGCTAGCGGTGGCGGTGGCCGGTGCTCCACGGGCCAAACACCTTCACCCTCCTCGGCTGGGCCGAGAAGGGAACGGAAGAGGCGGCGGCTCCTTGGGCGCCTCTGGCCCCCAGCAGCTGCAGGCGCCGCAGCTCCTCCTCCTCCTCCTGCTGCTGCTGCTGCTTTCCCGCAGCCACAGCGGCTGCTGCAGGTACGGAGGGGCCGGGGAGGCACCTCCCCAGCTCCGTGCGAGGCGGCAGCGCTGACCCAACTGACGACGCGCGTGTGCCGCCGCTGCCTCTCTGACACGTCCCCCCTCCCGTCGTCCAATCCCTGCGTCCGTCTGAGACATGCGCAGTGGAAAATTTTCACTGACACACAGAACGTACGCACGGACACAGGGATATTATTATATAGGATTTAGCTGGCAGGCAGAGAATCAGAAGCCATTTTATCTTTTTTCTATTTTTCCTTTTCCTTTTTCCTTTCTCCTGTTTGTTTTTCTAGATTGGATTTTTTTTTTTTTTTAAGTACTCTGGTATATTATAAAAAGAGCCACATAACACCTGATGGCTGTCCGTCAAGGGTTCTTGAGCCGCGATTCCTGCGTCACAACTGCGGAACTCCCTGCTGCAGGAGCCAGTGCTGGCCAACAACCTGGATGGCTTTGAAAAAGGATCACACAAATTCATGGAGAAGGAGAGGGCTATCGATGGCGGCTCTGTTCTGCGTCCACAGTCAGAGGCAGTCAGTGCTTCTGAATCCCAGCTGCAGGAAATCGCAGGATGGGGGAGCGCTCCTGTGTTCGAATCCTGCTTGCAGGCTTCCCCACTGGGGCACCCACTTGGCCACTGTGAAAACAGGGCTAGATGGGCCCCCCCCCCATTGGCCTGATCCAGCAGCCAGGCTCTTCTAATGTTCTCATGGAGCCTCCAGCTGCAGAGGCAATCTATCTCGCTCCCTGGGTTCTTGGGGTCCTTTGGCCGCTGTGAGGCCAGGATGCTGAGCCAGGTGGCCTGATCCAGCAGCAGGCCTCTCCTTATACCTTTGAGAAGATCCCCCCAACTCTCCCCCCCATTTTGCCCCCACCCACTTGGCGTAGGCCTTCTCCAAGAGGGCGCTCCAGAACTCGCGGGGCTCGGCCGAGCGGCAGAAGAGGAGCTGTCCCTGGCGGCAGGGCAGGCGGTCGTCCACCACAACTTCCGTCCAACTGCCCCAGCGCCAGAAGCGGAAGCGGAAGATGCCGCCATAGGCGCGCGGCCGGCGAGGGTCCCAATCCTGCTCCCGGGGGTTGGGGATGACCTGAGGAAGGAGGAGCAAAGAGAAGCGGGAAGGGCTTTGGAGGAGCCCAAAGACAAGGCCGAGATACAAACGTGGTGGATCAGGGGAAAGCTGAGGACATAGTTTATCTTGATTTCAGGAAGGCTTTGGGCAAAGTCCCCCAGGATATTCTCGTGAGGGAGCTGGTAAAATGGGTGCGACAAGGCAGCTGTTAGGGGGATTTGTAGCTGGCTGACTGACCAAACCCTTAATGGATCCTTGTCACTTTGCACATGCCCAGGGGCACTCAAAGAAGCCAGCATCAAGGCTAGGTTCTGGGCTTGTTTTTAAGAGAGAGCGACTGGAGCAGAGAGGGCAGCCCTCCGGACAGGGCTGCATCTCTCTTTTGGGCACTCTGCACATGCCCAGGGGCACCCTGGCCTGAACCAACCAGCCCCAGTTCACATCATGGCTAGATCCCGCTTGAAAACAAGAGAGAGGCTGGTGTCTGCTTGGGCAGGGAAGGAGGGATGGGGGGCAAAGGAGGGTCCCCCTACCTTCTTCCAGATGCTGGGCTCGCTGGCCAGGCAGGAGGCGGCTGCCACGAACCAGCAGTTCCCGAGGCTGCCCTGGTGCAGGTCCCTGGGGCTGATGCCGTCCACAAAGAGCCGGGGGTCAGCACACAGCTCCTGGGCAAGGGGGGGAAGGGAGGGAGGCTCTCTGGACTTCGGAACCCCAAACGCCACCCCATGATGGGGCAGGACCTACCTGGCAGGCCCAGGGGGCTTCTCCCCACCCACCTCCCCCTGCGAAACAGCCCTGCCAGGTCTAAGGCTGAAGCAGCAGCTGGAGGCAGCATCGCATGGAGTCATAGCATTGGAAGAGGCACCCAGAGGCATCTAGTCCAGCCCTGGCAATGACCCCAAATGACACTCCTGCCTTCCCCGCTTTCAACCCCAGGTCCCCACTCTCTCCAACCCACCTCTTTGCATGACTCTGGGGTCAAGGACACACCCTACTCTTGGAGGGGACCCCAAGGCTATGGGGGTCTGGGGAGCTGAAGTCCTTTGGGTACAGTAGGATTCGCACCCCCACCCCAAGACCCCATATTTATTGGATTTATTTAATTTCCATTCCACTTTTCCCTCCTAACACTGGGATAGCTCAGTTGGCAGACTCCTAATCTCAGGATTGTGGGTTCGAGCCCCACCTTGGGCAAAAGATTCCTGCATTGCTCAGAGGGTTGGACTAGAGGACCTCTGGGGGTCCCTTGCGACTCTACAGTTCCGTGAATCCCTGCAACAACCCTGCGAGGTAGGCTAGCCTGAGAGAGGCGGGGACTGGCCCCCAAGGGAGCTTCACGGGGGCTGCGTGGTGGGATTTGTACCCTGGCCTCTCACAGGCCCTGGTCCAGCGCTCTAACCACTAGGCGTCCCTGTCTCTGTCTCCTACTCACCCCAGGGCGCTTCCAGGAGACTCCCTCCAGAGGGTCTCTGCGGTAGAAGAGGGAGGCGTTTGTGGCCGGGAACTCGGGGTCCTCAAAGAGGCTCTGCTGCTGCAGGCAGCCCTTCTTCAGGTGCTGGTAGCGCTGCCCCCGGAAGAACTTCAGCCTGGAAGGCATGGCGACCTAGAAACGCAGCAAGAGGGGTGGGGGGACATAGGGCGGGGGGCTCCGGCACTTGAAGGAGGGAGGAGGGACCCTGTGTCAGAATTAGGGGGGAAATAAAACAAAAACGCAGATTAGGAAGGCAGATTTGACTTTTATTCTTTAGAAATGTAATCACGGAATTGCCAAGGGGGAAGGGAGACCCCTAAAGGTCATCCATCCCAACCCGCAACGCAGGAATCAACGCAGCCCATCAATTCCTTGAGAGTTTGCCTTCCATGGGTCAATGGGGAGCTTATAGGGGAGGGAGGGAAGACCCCACACAACGCCAGGCCGTCGCTCCCCCCTCCTCTCCTACTGTGAGCTCATCGCTGCCACCTCACAATGGCTTCTCCTCCCTGCCCCCCCCCCCACTGGATTCCTCAGTCTGCAATGGCTGCCCACCTCGTGCCATGTCCTCCAAGCCCAGCTCCTGCCAGGAGGTCGGGGACTTGGCTGTCAAGTTTCTGGGCAGCCTCGTCTTGCTCTGCGTAGCCAACAACATCATCGCTCTGGTGAGGACGGGCGAGGGGTGTTGGGGGGGGAGGAATGCCCTGCTAGGCCAGAGCCCCCCAAATATCGAGTCTCCAGCTGCCAACAGTGGCCAGCTAGGGGCGCCAGAGTCCACGGTGACCCCTGACTCTGGGGCAGGAAATGCAAGAATTGTAGACCTGTAGAGTCAGGAGGGTCCCCTAAGGGTCATCTAGACCAACCCCTGCAATGCAGGAATGGCATAAGCCCAGCTGGCCCAGAGGACACCAGATGCCACGCTCCCTGCTGACCCGGCCTCATAAAAGCGAGCCGGGAAGGGCTGGGCAATGGGCTTTGCAGGGGGTGAATGCTTCCCTCTGCGAAGGAGCCTTCCCAGACCCGCTGAAAGAGGCGGTCATTAAACCGCTTCTTAAAAAAGCATATTTGGACCTGGCCAAGATGGCCAACCATCGCCCAGTCTCAAAACTTTCCCTTCTTGAGCGGGTGGTTGCTGAACAACTCCAAGCACGCCTGGAGGATGAGGACCATTTGGATCCCTTCCAATAGGGATTCAGGCCTCATCACAGGACTGAAACCGCCTTGGTCGGGACTTGGGAGAAGTGAGGTTATAGGGAGCCAGGCAGAGGGCCTTCTTGGTGGTGGCGCCTGCCCTGTGGAACGCCCACATAAACAATTATCTAACCTTCAGAAGACACCTGAAGGCAGCCCTGTTTAGGGAAGTTTTTAATGTTTGATCTTTTATCGCTTTTATTATTATTAGTAGTAGTAGTAGTACCGTAGTATTCTGTTGGGAGCTGCCCAGAGTGGCTGGGGAAACCCAGCCAGATGGGCGGGATATAAAGAAATTTATTATTATTATTATTATTATTATTATTATTATTATTATTATTATTATTATTATCATCCTTATTTCTTCCCCCACCCAGCTCTGCCTGCCTCCGCCGCCCTTCATGAGCAAAGAGCCTCACCGGAGCAAGCGCAAGAGAGAGAAGAAGGAGGAAAAGGAGGAGGAGGAGGAGGAGAAGGAGGCGCTGGAGCCGACAAGCAGCCGAGGTCGGGGAGTCATTTTGGGGGGAGCCATCGGGGGGGGTGGCAGCAACAATGCAGGGGCAGCCTTAGACCAAGATCCCCACCCCCATCCCAGCCCCCTCCTCTGAAGGGCAGGCTCTCCAGGGCCCCCAAAAGATGCTCACCCCCAGACTCTGCAGGGCCCCCACACAGGATCTTTGCCTGGACTCTGCACAGTCCAGGATTGCCTGTGTTGCCCAGCAGCAGCTCTGCCTGCAGAAGGCCCTGAGTTCGACTCCTGACAGCATCTGCAGGCAGATCGGCAACCCAAGGAGAGCTGCGGCCGACCAGTCGGCGTAGAGCCGTGTTCTTTGACTTTGGGCTCTCTGGTGTTGCCTGGACTACGAGCTGGCAGGAGGTGATGGGAGTTGTAGTCCAGGCGCTGTCTAGGCGCCCCTGAACTAGATGGCCCTTCTTCCAGGGTCCCTCCCTTTGCCCATCCTAGCGCCAAGAAGAGCCCCCTTCCCAATTTCTGGGGTTTAGCAGCAGTGGTTCTCTGGGGTTTGCCAGGCCTAGCTGGGTGTGCTGTCCTCAGGGGTGTAGCCAGGGGGGCAGGGGGGCAGCTGCCCCCCATCAAGCAAAACAATAGAAACACTTAACTACCGGTAACTGACCAACCACGTTGGTTCTCTCCCCACCCCTACCCCACTCCCAACAAAAATCCTGGCTATGCTCATGGCTGGGGGGCAGAGTCACTTGCACCCCAGAGGGCCCAGCCCTCCCATTCAGCAGAGTGAGGTGGCCACCTCAGGCGACTGATTTTGGGATGTGGGGAAAGTGCATTTTAATAGTTGCATTTAAACAGTAAGGGAAAGAGAGAGAAAACCTGCTTGCAGGATTCTCTACCTCAGATGCCAAGTGACTTGGATGACTTTGGCTACTATGCAGAAATAATAACAATAATAATAATTTATTATTTGTACCCCGCCCATCTGGCCGGGTCTCCCCAGCCACTCTGGGCGGCTTCCAACAAATATAAAGATACATTAAAATATCACAGATTAAAAACCTCCCTGAACAGGGCTGCCTTCAGGTGTTTTCTAAAGGTCATGTGGTTGTTTATCGCTTTGACCTCTGATGGGAGGGCGTTCCACAGGACGGGCGCCACCACCGAGAAGGCCCTCTGCCTGGTTCCCTGTAGCTTTGCTTCCAACAAATATAAAAGAGAGAGTCTTTGCAGGGAAACTTCTCTGGAGCTCGCGGGACCAACCGCCCCCCCCCCAGCCCCTGCTGGCTCGGCTCGCAATGCCAGCAGAACCCAGCCCAGTAGCAGCTGGAGTAGGCGCATAGGGCAGGCTGCTCTCAAGCATGTGCAGAGTGCCTTCCTGCGATGCTCCCTTGGGGAGGGGCTTCCCTTGCACGAAATCTATAATTTAGTGCTGCAGCTCATACAACTTCGGAACTCCCTGCGTGTTGACATCAGGCAGGAGCCTTCAACCGCACTACTTCCGGCGACAGGTGCTTAGAAATTGCATTCTGTTCCGTGCGCATTCAAGTCGGGTTGCAAATTATTCCCCATTTTCCTGGGTGGGTGTATATCTTTCTGGCAAACCGCTCGAGGGTGCTGCTGTCGCCGTTTCCTACAAGCAGGCGACGCAAAAATAAGAATAATAATCTCATGAACTAAAAATCTCCCCTCGGGTGGGCCGGTGTGACTTTGGGTACTGGAACGGCCGAGTACCTCTGGCGCACGGAAAGGTCCGCAGATCGGGGCGTCCAGAGTTGGACGGGGGGAATTGAGAGAGAGCAGCAATTTGGGGACCCTCCTCCTTCGGGCCTCACCCTCTTCTTTCTTTCTCTCCCCCCCCCCAACTTGCAGAAGGCGGACGCCCCAAGAGCGCGCGCAGCACCCACCGCTCCTCCTCTCGGCCAGAGGCGACGCCCCGGACGCACCGGCACAGCTCCAGCCGGGCGGCCCTTGACGGCGGCGGCGGCGGCAGCGGACTGAGCCGTCGGGGCTCCAGGCGGGCGTTGCTGCCGGACGGGACCGACGGGAAGTGCCCCCCCGAGCCGTCGAGCAGCTCCCGGCGGCGGCGGCAGCAGCAGCAACCCGAGGTGGAGGAGCGGCCGTCGGGGCGGCGGCGGCGCTCGGGGCAGCAGGTGGCGAGCCGCTCGCCGTCCCCGGGGGGGCCCCGCCTGCAGGCCCCCTGCCCCTCCAAGATCGTGATCCTGCGCACGGACTCCAAGGGCGAAGTCCACAAAGGGGGCGGCGGCGGCACCTCTCGAGGGCAGGTGGTCTACGACGCGCGCTGGCTCCCCTGCGTGCTGGGCGAGGGCGGGCAAGCGACGCTGCTCCCCCAGCAGCTCCGGGAGCTCTGCAACCGGGCGCCCTCCGGGAAGCGGCCGCCGGGAGGGGCCTCGTCCGTCCGGATCAGTAAAGAAGTCGCCCCGTGAGCCCCAGACGAGACGTGTCCGCGTGTTTGTGGGGAGCGGAGGAGGCACTGGCGCGTCCTGCCGGGGAGGCACGCCTCCGACAAGCGGCTTTGTCGCGGGGCTGGGAACGGATCCGTGGGAAAGGCAGGCCGGATCCCGCCCCGCTCCGACAAGGAGGCGGCGAGGAGCACCGGGCATCGCGGGGGGGGGTGGACAACCAGAGGACCCTTGCCAGCCCAAAGAAAGTGCTTCTTCACACAGCGCCTTGCCAGATGGTGGCACTCGCTGTCTCCGGAGGCAGTGGGGTCCTCCAACCAGGGGGGCTTTAAAATCAACCCTGGAATTGCAGAGCTGGAAGGGACCCCCAGGGGTCATCAAGTCCAACCCCACGCAATGCAGGAATCCATGGCCACCCAAACTCTTAAGAACCCACCACCTTCTGAGGACCTGGCCCTCAGAAAGTTCTTCCAGAGGCACACCTTTCTCGTTCCTGCCCCATTTGTGCTTTTACACAACCCCTTTTCCCAGGGCACCCCAGCCTTGCACTCTGCCTCTGGTGCCACCCAAGGGACTTCTCCTCCTCCTCCTCCTCCGAACAGGTGGGCAAAGGTGAGGCCCCTTACCTGCTCCCGCTTCCTCCCGGTGGGTCCAGCGCAGCTTCCTCTTGGCGGGACGCGCAGGCTGCAGCTTGCAGAGAGGGGCAGGCCCACACCCAGACCTACCAGGGAGCCCCACGGGAAGCTGGCAGAACCGGTTGGGGAGCGAGGATCCCCCACGCCCTCGACTCGCGTGCCAAGAAAGCGCCAGGATGCAGCGAAGGCAAGGACTTCATATGCACACGCAGAAGCAGCAGCAGGTGGAGAAATTGGGGCCTTGCAGGGTCGTCCACACCAGAGAGATTCTCCAAGTAGGTGTTAGGACAGTGATGGCTAACTTTGACACCCCAGATGTTTTGGAACTACAACTCCCATCATCCCTAGCTAACAGGATCAGTGGTCAGGGATGATGGGAGTTGTAGTCCCAAAACATCTGGAGTGTCAAGGTTAGCCATCACTGTGTTAGGAAGAACTTTCTGAAGGCAGGAGAGTGGGACCGACTCCCTCAGAAGAAGGGGGGCTCTCCTTCCTCGGAGGTTTTTCAGCAGAGGCTGCCGGGGATTCCCGAGCTGCGATTCCTGCATTATTATTTCAGGGGGTTGGGCTGGATGACCCTCAGGGTCCCATCCAAGTCTAGGACTCTCTAATGGGAGCACAGAACGGGCTCTTCCTGCCCTGCCAAGCCCAGGTGGCCTTCGCAATCTTCCCCTGGCTTTCCAGAGGAAGGGGATTCCTTTTACTGTCTGAAGATGCTGCCGGTGTCCTAGGTTTTCTTGGGGGGGGGGGAATCTCACAAGGGAACAGGGCGAACACCACCCTCAAAGACAACCAGAGGTAGAAGAGTCGAGTTTATTGGAACTTAAAAGAGGATCTATTTACATCTCTGCGACACAGACAAAGGACAGGGGGGGCTTTCCTACTACATCAAACGTGGGACCCCCCCCAACGTCCGCCCCCACCCCACAAACATACACACGCCCCCCCAATTCGGCCCTGCTGCTCGCAGGCAGAAAAAACAGCACACAAGAGTCTTGATTCCTTCTCCTCTGCCCCCCAAGTTGCTCCAAGGGTGGGGAGAGAATAGACAGCACCGTTAACGTCCAACGTCACACAGAGGCTGCAGAGACGCCACCGTCGCCCCCCCTTCCTTGGCACGCAGTGGGCAAGGGGAGGGGCTGTGCCTCCCCCCCCCAGCCGTCTTGTGATCCAGGAACGTGCGTGGCCTCCCTCACAGGGAGGGCGTCTGGGGGGACTCCGGCACCAGGCCCTGCGCCCCGTTGGCCTTGGCCAGGAAGGCGGTGGCGGCAGAGGTGCTGGCGCTGCTCCCGGGGGGCGGGGGGCTCTCGCCGTGCTCCTGCTTGATGCTCCCCGGGAGGGCCAAGCCGCCGACCCCTGAAGAGGAGGGCGAGAGCTGGGCGGGCCCCCCTCCTTTGCCCTCGGCGGCCGCCGGCAGCGAGACCACGATGTACTTCTGGACGCTGCCCGAGACGGGGGGGCTGGGGGCCGCCTGCCCGCCGGAGACCAGCTTGACCAGGGGCTGGGTGCTGGGGACCGTGGTGGTGACGGGGGAGGTGGAGGTGCAGGCGGGGCCCCCGCTGAGCGTGATCACCTGCTGTGAGGTGGGGGTCCCGGAGGCCGAGGACATGACGATGAACTTGGTGGGCGGGGGGGACGGCTGGGTGGGGGTGGCCGGCCGGGCGGAGACCAGCGTCTGCATGGGGAGGGTGAGGGACCCGGGCATCTTGATGATACTGGGGGCCCGCGAGGTGCTGCCGGAACCCCCCTGGGGGGCCTGGGACAGGGTCAGCGTGGGGCGAGGCTGTGGAGAGAAAGAGGAGACAGAGAGAGGATCGTGGGGGGTGGGGGGCGTTAGATCCCCCTCCCAGGAGAGGGGAACTGCACCCGTGGGTGGGGCCGCCCAGGGAAAGAGCCGGAGCCCTTGGGGGTGGGGGTGCTGCCCCCCTGCCCTTACCTGGGTGATGGTGAGGGTGGTGCGGTTGACCTGCTGCGCCTGCATGGCTGCCTGGGCGCGAGCCTTGACCACGTGGGTGCACAGAAGGGTGCCCAGCGCCCCGTACTCCGCCCGGTAGGCCTCCTGGTTGTCGGGCTGGGGGCGCAGCTTCGCCAGGACGGGGGCACAGTGCTTCTGCGGTGGGGGGAGGGCATAGGAGAAACTTAAGGAGAGCAGCGGGGGGGGGGGAGGACCACCCAAGCCCAGCATCCTGCCCTCGCGGCAGCCGTAAGCGACTAAGAACCCGGGAAACGAGAAAGACTGCCCCTGGATGTGGAGGTTCCATCGGAACAGCAGAAGAGCCTTCCGGCAAAAAGGGGGCTCACCTATATCAACATCCTGCCCTCCCAGACGCCAACTAGATGCCCCTGGCAAGACCGCAAGCAGGGAAGTCACACAGGAGATGGATGCACTGCCCAGACTGTGGGCTCAGAAATATTTTTTCTGAATTTCCTACCCATGTTCTTCTTCTTGCTGCATGCAGTAACGCATGAATCTGACCTTTGGAGTTTGTAAGTAAAGCATTTAAACTTACTAACGGTGTGGTCTGTTCGTTGCGAGAGGGGCAGAGAAGGGCAGTGCTCTTAAGTCGAGTAAATGGGATATTTAAAGACTCTAACAGCCTATATGGGGGAAAGCTCAGTCGGTAGAGCATGAGACTCTTAATCTCAGGGTTGTGGGTTCAAGTCCCGTGTTGGGCAAAAGATTCTTGCGTTGCAGGGGGTTGGACTAGATGACCCTTGGGGTCCCTTCCAACTCCACAATTCTACTGTATTCCTCATGCTTCATCACTGTGCTGCATGATTCTGTGATCATAGTACTTTTCTGGGAGCTCCCCTCTTGCCGGAGAGATTGTTCAGCCCCATGGTTTGGATCGAGGGATCCAGCCAATTAATTACCCCACATGGGTGACCTATATTTTTCTCCCCACAGCTTCTCCCTGTGCTTGGGACCAGCTCTTTCTCTGTACACCCCCTGGCTGCCTCCTTACCAAGAGGAGACTCTGAACGTGGTCGGCCCCGATCTTGTCGATGTTGCTGACCACCGGCCCCTCGAGGATGGCGCGGACCCTCTCCCCCTCCACCTGCAGCCGTGGCAGGATGAGGGTCTTGATCACCTGGGGAGTCAGGAGAGAGAATGAGGGGGGAGATGTGAGCCTGGCCCAACGCTTGCCCCCAGGCTGCCCCTATAGCCGGCTCCGAGGCTACTCACGTCGTGCCCCAGCTCAGCCAGCCCTGCGATGGAGCCGTACCGCGTGGTCCAGGGGGTCTTCTCGTCCACCCAGCTCTAGTGGGGGAAAGAGAGAGGGGGGAGAGGAGTCAGGGGTATGGGAGGGAGGGAGGGGGCTCCCAAAATGCATATGAACATAAGGAGAGCCTGGCAGGTGGATCAGGCCAAAGGGGGCTCACTTAGCATCCTGTTCTCACAGTGGCCGACCAGGTGCCAATTATAGGAAAGATGCAAGCAGGATTTGAACTCAAGAGCAACTCTCCCATTCTGCGTTTCCCAACAAGTGGGATTCAGAAGCATCACTGCCTCCGACTGGGGAGGCAAAGCAGAGCCAACAATAATTATTATTATTTATGGCTTATACCCCACCCATCTGGCCGGGCCTCCCCAGCCGCTCTGGACGGCTCCCAACAGAATATTAAAATCACCATAAAACATAAAAGACTTCCCTAAACAGGGCTGCCTTCAGATGTCTTCTAAAAGTCAGATAGTTTATTTCCTTGACATCTGATGGCAGGTCATTCCACAGGGCGGGTGCCACTACCGAGAAGGCCCTCTGCCTGGTTCCCTGTAACCTCACTTCTCGCAGGGAGGGAACCGCCAGAAGACCCTCGGAGCTGGACCTCTGTGTCCGGGCAGAACGATGGGGGTGGAGACGCTCCTTCAGGTCTACTGGGCCTTTGAGGCTGTTTAGGGCTTTCAAGGTCAGCACCAACACTTTGAATTGTGCTCGGAAACGGACTGGGAGCCCTCGATAGCCCTGTCCTCCGCCATGAATTCCCCCAACCCTCTTTTAAAGCCACCCAAGACGGCGCCCATCGCTGCCTCTGGTGGCAGGGAGTTCCGCAGTTTGACTCAACCTTCCCACGGTCAGCTCCATCGGCAGGCGGCCTCCCACCTTGGTGAAGGTCTTGGTGATGCGCGACTGAATGTTGTTTGTGGTGGTGCTGAAGTTCTTGCAGATCTGGGCGATGAGCCGGGCGGCAAAGTCCCGTAGAGCCCAGTGGTTGTCCACGTCCGGCCGGAGACACAGCTGGCGGCTGACGATGCAGGTCATCACGGCCGGGATCAGTTCGTGGAGCTGCCAGGGGGTGGGGAAGAGAAGGAATGACCCCCACGCCATTAAGGCCAGCACTCCCGTTTCAGAGACTAAGACCCGCCGGCAGCAAGGTGAGGCTGTTGGCACTGGGGTTTTGCCACGAAAGGAGGTGGGAGAGGCTCCCTTGGGTGTCTGTCTCCCCTTTGTCGCTCTCACCCACCTGCCCAGTGGCCCCCAGCCCCCCAGAGAGAGCAGAGCTGGATTAAGACCTTTCACACTCAAAAAGATTTTGGTGCCCCTGTATATACCTAATGCAAAAGATAATAAAAACCCCGAGCTGCTTACAGATGGAGATTTTATTTGGACAAATATGATATCTGGAACGAGTTGATAAAGGTAAAGGGGACCCCTGACCATTAGGTCTAGTCGCAGACAACTCTGGGGTTGCGGCGCTCAGCTTCCAGGTCATGTGGCCAGCAGGCCTAAGCCGCTTCTGGCGAACCAGAGCGGCGCACGGAAACGCCGTTTACCTTCCCGCCGGAGTGGTCCCTATTTATCTACTTGCACTTTGACGTGCTTTCAAACCGCTAGGTTGGCAGGAGCTGGGACCGAGCAATGGGAGCTCACTCCGTCGCGGGGATTCAAACCACTGACCTTCTGATCGGCAGGCCCTAGGCTCTGTGGTTTAACCCACAGCGCCACCCGCGTCCCGGAACGAGTTGATATGTAAATATTAATAGCCTGCTACATTTTGTATTTATTAGGATAATAAATATAATTTATAGAAGAATAAAAAAGTTTTTAAAAAGTTGTCCAGTAGCACCTTAGAGACCAACTAAGTTTGTTCTTGGTATGAGCTTTTGTGTGCATGCACACTTCTTCAGATACACTGAAACAGAAGTCACCAGACCCTTATATACAGTGAGAGGGTGGGGAGGGGTATTACTCAGAAGGGTGGTGGGAGATGGGTGATTGACTCAATGGGTAAGGTAAACCTATTGACGACTGTTAACAACGGCTTATAAAAGAATGTATGGGTTAGGGTAATTTTCATATATACCATGTATAAGACTAGGTTTTTTTTCTTTTAAAATTATGCTAAAAAGTGGGGGTTGTCTTATACATGGATAGAACATTTGAACCCCCCCAAAAAAGTCTTATACAAGGAAAAATACAGTACATTCCTATACTGTTGTTGCTTTTCCTACACATTTTTGTGCCTTTCTATTTTCTTTACTTTCCCTCTTTTTCTTTGCATTTCTTTTCAACTGAAGCCTTTTCAATAAAATATTAACACAGCAATACTAAACTGCACGATAAAACTTTGTTTTTCCGAACGAAGCGAAAAAGCTACAGCGAGATGGAAAATGACGTTTCATTCTTTTGTATACTTGCGCTTTGTTTATATTTGAAAGATTTTCCTCCTCCTTTCTCTACTGGAAAGGCCTTGATGAGATCCTCAAAACTAATCTTACGTAACACACCTGCGTCTGTACTTTGTCGAGATCAGGCACCTGGCCTGCCTAGTTGCTCTGCTGGGATTTCTAGCTGAGAAAAGGAATACTCAGCTCAGCCATTTGCGATTGTCCTTGTTAAAAATATACCAAGGCAAATACAGTGGGGCCTTGGTTTAAGAACAGCTTCGTTTGTGAACAACTTGGATTAAGAACGCTGCAAACCCGGAAGTAGGTGTTTTGGTTTGTGAACTTTGCCTTGGAATAAGAACATGTTTCGCTTCCTGTTGAGGGTGTTCCATTTGTAAATTGAGTCCCCCGCTGCTATGGGAAAGAGCACCTTGGTTTAAGAACGGTTTCGGATTAAGAACAGACTTCCGGAACGGATTAAGTTCATAAACCAAGGTAATAAATTTGTAGATTATTTGAAAGACAATTGCAGTCAATTAAATACGTTGGTAGGATTGCAAGAAGCTTTGTAAGTTAAATTATAAAAATCATTGTAGAGATGGAATTATAGTGACATATTTGGTTGTTATAATTTTAAGCAGTGGTTAAGTAGTGAAAATACAGAAATTGGTGATGAATGTAAGAAAATCATAAGGAAGGTTTGAAGGAAGTCATGGCTCTAAAAAGCCAAAATGTATAAGATAAGAGGAGAAAATGCAATGAATATCATCATTGTATTATTGTAAAATGAATAAAAATGTTTTGGCCAAAAAAAAAGTTCGTAAACCGAGGTACCACTGTATCCCAAAGCGTTTGGATGAGGGATGTACGATATAGTCTTCTACCCTTATTTGATAAAGTTCAGCCTTTTTCTCCGCCCCTTGGAACCTGGTTCAGCTGCCCCATGTGGCCCATGGACCACGTCTGTGCTTCCCCCGCTTCCTTTGATGCCCTAAGAACGGGCTTATTTTGCTCAATGGCCCCTCCATCCCCGAGAGAGAGAGAAGAAAGAGAGGCTCACGTATTTCTCCAGGTAGAGGGTGGGGTTGTCCATCAAGGCCTTCACCATCCGCATCAGGTAGATCAGGAGAGCCAGGTTGTTCTGTACCACGTTCACCCGCACCTGGAGGGAAGGAAGGAGGGAGGGAGGGAGGGAGGGGGAGACGGGGGCCTCAGGTGAGAGGGTCCAGATCAGACTGGGAAAGGAAGCCGGCAGCTACAGAGATGCGCCCTCTGGACACCTTTTATCATATGTGGTGGACATGTAAATTGGTAAAGGCTTTCTGGGAAATGATATATATAATGAAAAATGTAGTCTACCGTCAAGTCGTGCTTTCGAACTGCTAGGTGGGCAGGAGCAGGGACCGAGCAACGGGAGCTCACACCGTCACGGGGATTCGAACTGCCAACCTTCTGATCAGCAAGCCCTAGGCTCTGTGGTTTAACCCACAGCGCCACCTGGATCCCACTATCAGGATACAAAGCCCTTAAAAAGCTCGAGACCCATTTCCCTGCGTGATCGCCTAACTCCACAAGCGCCCAACTCAACGGCAGGAGGGGCACCACCCATTCCACATTTGCAAGAACCCGATCGTTTAGTGTGGCGGCGCCTGGACTCTGGAACTCCCTGCCTCTTGAGATCAAGCACAGGCGCCCTCGCTGTACACTTTTCGGAGCCTGCCGAGAACATGCTTCGCTTAGGCAAGCCTGTCTGGATGCTTAGGAAGCGGGTGCGAGTTTTAATCTGGTTTTGAAAGACTTTTCTAAAATCCCCCAGTGAGAGCCCCCCCCCCTTGCACACAACCCGCTTACCCCTTCGGAGATGAACGTGCTGAAGCGAGGCAGCATCTGGTAGAGGCCAGGGTCTGTGGCGATGCTCTGAAGAGCCTCCTGCAGGAAAAAGGCAGAACGTCAGGAAACAGGGAGGGCGTTGCAGCCGGATCAGGCCATTGGCATCCTGTTCTCACAGTGGTCCTCCCAACGCCCCAAAGGGAAGAAAGCCCCCAAGAAGGATGCGAGGGCAGTGGCCTCCTCCCCCTCTTGTTCTCCGCCATTCTGAGGTAGACTGGCTTTGTCCAGGGAGGCTCCACATGGGAATCATAGGAAACGTGGCCAGCATCCTGGTCTCAGAGCCAGGTACCCCAAAGGGAACCCCACACGCAGGATCTGAGCACCAGAGGAATAGTCTCCCTTCCCGTGGTTTCCAGCCACGGGCCTTGAGAAGTGTTGGACTCCACTTCCCATGATGCATCAGCACTGGTCATACTGGCTGCTGGGAGTTGTAGTCCAAGTCACCACCAGGAGGACTCCAGGGTGGGATTATAGGGGTACCTTGTTTCGAGTCCGGGATCACATGTGCATGTGTGGCTGAAAATGTAGGTTTTTTGTTTTTTCGTCTTTTGCTTTTTGTGCTTTTTTTTGTTTGTTTTTGTGGGATGGCATCCAATTTTGTTGCACTTGTACAACGTTGTACTTGTACCTGTTCAATGACAATAAAGAAATATTATCTGTTCCGGAGCCCCAAACACTCGACAAAAGGGACGCTTGACAAAGCGCCGTTCTGCACACGTACATGAACGGTTTTGTGCTTCTGCGCATGTGCAAAGTGCCATTTAGCGCTTCTGCATATGCGCAAGTGGCAAACCCAGAAGTAACCCGTTCCAGTACTTGCGGGTTTGCCGCGGACGTTCCACGAAATGGACGCTAAATGGGGCGGACTCACAACGAGGTACTCGTTGTGTAAACCGGCCACACGAGCCCCTTGTCCAAGGCGGTGGAGGGAGAGCAAAGAAGATTCAGGAAAAATAAAAGCACTTCTTCATGCAGCGCAGGGTTAAGCTGTGGAACTCCCTGCCACAGGAGGCTGGGATGGCCACAATGGCCACGCTCTGCCACAACAGTAGACGCTCTGAATCCCAGTTGCTGGTAACCACAGGAGGGGAGACGCTTCACACGTGCTCAGATCCTGCTTTCCTGTTTCCCCTAATGGGCACCAGGTTGGCCACTGCAAGAAGAGGATGCTGGGCCAGATGGGAAACCGCTGGCCTGATCCTGCTGCCAGGCTCTTGATGCCCTGAGACAGCTGAGCTTGGATGCAGAGCCGGCAATTGCTGCCTTGTGCAGGGGGTTGACTAGAGGACCCCCGGGGGTCCCTTCCGCCCCTGCTTCCGCCCCACGGCTCCTCACCGCCCGCTTCGCCTCGCAGGAGCCCACGCAGGCCTCCGTGATCTCCTTGTAGTACAGCTGCTGCTCGACCGAGAGCTCATGGATGCTCCGAGGCTTCAGCTTCAGGGGGGCGCCCTCCAAGAGGGGGCCTTTCTTCTCTTTGCCTGGCAGGGAGGGAAGGCAGGCAGGGTCACGGCGGGGCAGCAAAGCGTTCTGCCCCTGGCGCAGGTCCAGTTGCGACCAGCTGGAGATCTCTGGGCGCCAGGTTGGTTGGCGGCGGACACCTCCATCCGGCTGACCCCTCCAGCTTCCTTACGCAGGTCGGCAGAAGACTTTATTCATTGCATTTATATCCCTCCTTTTCCTCCACGGAGTCCATGGTTCACCCCCCCCCTCTCCTGAGTTAATCCCTACAGCGACCCTGCGAGGGAGGTGAAGAGGCTGCGACTGGCTCCAAGGTCACCCGGGGAGCTTCAGGGCTGAGTGGGGATTCGAACCCAGGTCTCCCAGGTCCTAGTCTGACACTCTCACTGCTACACCCCACTGCCTTCCTAGAGTCCTTCTGCGATGGGGCAGCTCTGTGAATTAAGTAGGTAAATAAATATGGGGAAAGCAAAATGTCACCTAAACAAGGATCTGAAATGTTTTCCTGGAAGCTTGAATTTGGTTTATTCTGAATTGCTTGTTTTGATGTTTTAACGCAGGCGTCAGCAAATTTTTCAGCAGGGGGCCGATCCACTGTCCCTCAGACCTTGTGGGGGGCCAGACTATATTTTTTTGGGGTGGCGGTGAACGAATTCCTATGCCCCACAAATAACCCAGAGATGCATTTTAAATAATAGGACACCTTCTACTCATGTAAAAACACGCTGATTCCCAAACCGTCCGAGGGCCAGATTGAGAAGGCAATTGGGCCGGATCCAGCCCCCAGGCCTTAGTTTGCCTATCCATGTTTTAACGTGTGGTCTACCGCTTTGAGATTTTTTCCCTTTGAAATATAAAGTGGTCCAGAAAAGGAAACTATTGATGATAAAAATAATAATAATTTCATTGCAAAGAAAGGCACATAGACATTCTGTTGTGGTGACCTCAGTTTAAGGTGCCATTTGGCGATCGACTTATACAGTGGAACCTTGGTTCTCAAATTCCTTGAGTACTCGAACATTTCGGCTCCCGAACACCAAAAACCTGGAAGTAAGTGTTCTGGTTTTTGAAGGTTTTTCGGAAGCCGAACCTCTGACGCGGCTGTCGGCTATTGTTTCAGGGGCGCCTGCGCCAATCAGAAGCCGCGCCTTGGTTTTCAAACATTTTGGAAGTCAAACAGATTTCCGGAACGGATTACGTTCGAGAACCAAGGCACCGCTGTATATCTGAGTTTCTCACGCTGGTCCAGACACATTGCTCCTCCTGCGAGCCAGGGACAAACCCTTTGCCCTCACAATGCACCTGTCTGTGACACACATTAAGGTGCAAATCCACCTAACACTTACCTTGCCCAGTCCACATTTTACCAGCTTCTCCGCAAGAATATCACGGGGGACCGTGACCTGAAATCAAGATACACTACATCCACAGCGTTCCCCTGATCCACCAAGCTTGTAACTCCATCAAAAAAATAAATGAGCAAACATTCGGAGTATCAAAATACAGAGCACCATGCCTGACCTTTGCCATCGGGGGCCACGGTGGTCTGCCCTTTGCCCCTGAGGGCGCCATCCTCCTCCTGTCCTGGTTTGGTTGCTTTGAGCGGTTCGGTGGCCTCTGTTTTCTGCTGTTCCTTCGGGGCTGGCGAGGAAAGAAAAAAGATGGATTGAGGTCAGGGTCTGCTTCTTCTCTGTGTAAATGAAGTTTTGTTTATGTACTTCCTGACGTGCACCAAACAGAGAGAACGCTCCTAACAACCGGCAAAAATACAGGATTACAGCGGCGAGATTGTTACATGCACAAAGATGGAAAGAGCCTATGATCTGGCTGAAATGGCAAAGTGAGCATGCTTAATTACAGAAAAATCATGACTGGCGTTAATTCCGGATTGGAAATTTCTCATGGACTTTTTGCGTGAAAATGAACTTGTAATATTGGGATTTGAAGACTGAAAAATACTGGTTTACCAAAGACTGGGTTTTAATGGGTGAATAATATATTTAGCTGCAGGACAGAGAACCAGAAATCCTTTTATCTTTCTTTAATCCCTTTTCTCCTCTTCTTTTGCTTCCTCTCTCTCTTTCGGTCTCTTGTTTCCCTTTGCTTCTTTCCTGCCTTTGTTATTTGTTATATTAAGTAGCTGTTTTAATTTCAGCATATTATCAAAATATACTTTGTAATGGGTATGAACTTTTGTCTTTTTTGTGAGTATCAATAAATAAAAAGGAAAAAACAAACAAAATTACAGGATAAACAAAACTGTAAAAGTGGGTACATGGAATGAGCCCAGTTGCAAAGATCTGAAAAACAGTAAGAGTCCAAGTTAAAGAATATTAGTAACACTGAAAGTGCCCCCGTCAGATTCGCGGGCGACTCACCTGGGGGTGGGTTTTCCGGGATGGCAGGCTGGACGCCCTCGATGCTCAGCCAGTGGGCTACGAGAGAGGGGAGAAGAGACCTCAGAGAGAAAGGAGAGAGGCAAACCTCCACACGCTTTTGCTAAGCTGTTGAACCACAACCTTGAGGACCCCAGCGTGGATCTCGAGAGTCGCTTCTCCTAGACGCTTGGAAAACACCTCTTCAAAGATCCCTGCATTGCACGGGGTTGGACTGGGTGACCCTCGGGGTCCCTTCTAAGTCGACAATCCTAAGGTCCCTCACACCAGGGCCAGAAGGGCCTGCCAAGGGTCATCTAGTCCAACCCCCTGCAATGCAGGGAATCACAGCTAAAGAACCTGACAGATGGCCGCCCACCCTCTGCCTACAAACTTACCCAAGGAAGGAGAATCGTCAGGTGGGGGCTGGGTGCAGGGAGCTCCACAGGTTTCCCCAGCCTCCTCCTCTTCCTCCTCTTCACCTATTTATTAGCCTAGGTTTTTGGGTGGGGTTTCTAAGAACGCAAGAGATTATGTTTTTGTACATGCTGGAAGTCTCCCAGAGAGGCTGGGGCAACCCAGTCAGATGGGCAGGGCACAAATAAAATAAATTATTATTATTATTATTATTATTATTATTATTATTATTATTATAACAGGTTGCTGGATTAAGCCAACGGCTTAGTCCAGCCCCCTGTTCTCACAGTGGCCAGCCAGATGCCCATTACCGTCTTCGTACCTCAGAAGTCAAACAGAATCCATTCCGGAAGTCGGTTCGATTTCCAAAATGTTCCAAAACCAAAGCACGGCTTCCGATTGGCAGCAGGAAGCTCCTACAGCCAATCGGAAGCCCCGCCGGACATTCGGCTTGCGGAAAAAAGTTCGCAAACCGGAACACTCGCTTCTGGGTTTGCGGCACTTGGGAGCCAAAGCGTTCGAGAACTAAGCTGTTTGAAAAGCAACGTATGACTGTATTGGGAAGCCTAAAAGCAGGATCCGAGCACAAAAACCCTCTCCCCTCCTGTGGTTTCCAGAAACTGGGCAGAGTGTCCAGCCTCGCTTATGGGGTCCAAAGGAAAGCAGAGCAGGACACTGGGCACCCGTTTGGCTGCCGGAGTTGCCGGAAGGAGGCAGAAAAGGCGCCATGCAAGGGTCTTAAGGACTCCACTCTGGGCCTGTATAGGGTTTTCTGCTGAGTCTTCTGTCCCTGATATTCAGAAGCACCTCTGCCTGCAACGGTGGAGGGCAGAGACTTGCCAATGTGGCTGCTTGCCCTCCATCGCCCTCTCCTCCTGCATGAACGTTGTTTTCACTTGCCAACGAAACATTTGCCAACAGGAGGCCCCCACCTTCTCCGGAGCCCCCCCTTGATTTGAGAGCCAAACAGCCCCTGGGCTTCCCCCCCCCCGCCTCACCTTTGAGGCAGACGTCCAGGGGCACGCGAGGCAAGGGGGTGTTGATGATGTCGCTCAAGTCCACCTCTTTCTCCTCGTAGAAGTGCAGCTCGCGCCCCCCACCGCTGGCGAAGCGGAAGGGGATGAACTCCTGGGCGTGGAAGCCGTACAGCGGCTGTGGCGGCAACGGAGGAAGAAAGCGGGTCAAGGACCGTCCCCAAAAGGGGTCGCCCCAGATAAGGCCCTGCTCCCCAAATCCAACTCAAAACGCCGGCTGCCACCCGCCCCCAACTCAGCTGGTAGAGCAGGAGACTCTTAATCTCAGCGTCGCGGGTTCAAGCACCACGTTGGGCAAAATATTCCTGCATTGCAGGGGGTTGGACTAGATGACCCTCAGGGTCCCTCCCAACTTTGCAATTCTATGAATCTAGGGTCGCTCATTTATTTTTACTTCTTTCCTACGACACGGAGAAAAAGCAAACCAAGACGGCAAAGTACTGTTAAGTTCAACCCAATGAGCTCTTGATAACAGGGTCAGAAGAAAAATCTGGAGCAAATGAAACGGATGCAATTGTACCTGGGGCATGAAAACACAACTGGCAGGGAAATAAACAAAAGGGTCTCGTCCGTTTACAGATGCCCCCAAATGTAAGGAATTTGGCACCCACGCGGCTGCGATGCCATACGTTTAATAAAAATAACCCCCAAATAGAGGTGGGGTCAGAAGGGTCAGTGCCACCCCTTAGCCACTATGCCAATTTCTCTGAGGCAGCAATAAACACAGAATCACAGAGTTGGAAGGGACCCCCAAGGGTTATCTAGTCCAACCCCCTGCAATGCAGGAATATGCAGCTTGAGTGGATGGCTCTGCTTCCACACAAACGGCCCCAGCCTGGCCGAAACTGCCTGCCCCACCCAAAAACTAACCTCCACATTCTTCAGTTTGAGGGCCAAGTCGATGTCCCCCGTGGTGAGGGTCCGGCGTTTGCCCATGCGCATGAATTTCAAGGCATCCTGAGGGGGGGGGGAGAGTCGCAGCAGGAAAAAGAGAGAGCAAGCAAAGGGTTGGGGGAGCCTCAGAAAGGGGAGGCCAAAGCTGATGCCACGAGCCGTGGCTTCCGCTTCCCCCGCCCCCAGTAACAACCTCTTCCCCATCCTCCGTCCCCAAACCCTGCAGGGCAACTGCATTGTCAATCAACCGAAGGCACAATGACGCTTTCTGGGGCCTGCACACTTAGAAGTCAATCAGGGTGAGCAGAGATGAAACGCACAGCCCCACATACCTTTGGGGTCCCCCGAGTCTTTATTTGAACAGGACAAGAGCATTTACTGCCTCCAAACTTGGCGTCAGAGCATGTTGTTGCTTAGAGAGCCAGTGTGGTGTAGTGGTTAAGAGCGGTAGACTCGTAATCTGGTGAACCGGGTTCGCGTCTCCGCTCCTCCACATGCGGCTGCTGGGTGACCTTGGGCTAGTCCCACTTCTTTGAAGTCTCTCAGCCCCACTCACCTCACAGGGGAGGAAGGGAAAGGAGAATGTGAGCCGCTTTGAGACTCATTTGGGTAGTGATAAAGCGGGATATCAAATCCAAACTCTTCTTCTTCTTCTTCTTCTTAGTGGTTTAGTCGTGTCCGACTCTTCGTGACCCCATGGACCAGAGCACGCCAGTCAGAGCATAGCCATTGGGATTAGCAGCCCTTGAAAGCCCTCTCCTCCTCCGTGAACCTGCCTCATCCTCTTTCAAAGCTATCTGAGTTGGTGGCCATCCCTGCCTCCTGCAGGAGGGAGTTCCCCAGTTGAATTCTGTGTCGTGGGAAGAAGTACAGTGGTACCTCTGGTTGGGAACGGGATCCGTTCCGGAGCCCCGTTCGCAACATGAGCAGAACGCAACATAAAGCGCCGTGTCTGCGCATGTGCGCGACACGATTCGGTGCTTCTGCGCATGCGCAAAGCGCGATTTGGCGCTTCTGCGCATGCGTGAACCACCAAACCCGGAAGTAACCCGTTCCGGTACTTCCGGGTTCGGCATGTTCGTATCCCGTGACGAACACAACCCGCAGCTATCTTAACTAGAGGTATGACTGTACCGACCTGGGCGATCTCCTTGATGCGGTAGCTGACTTCGTCCGCCAGCATCTGACAGGTCTCCTCAGGGACTTGCCCAATGCCCATCGACTCGGCCATGGCCTTCATGGACTCGGTGGGCAGCTGCATGTTGCTCAGCTTCATCTTCTTCTCTTCCGCCATCTTGGCTCAACGGCTGCCCCTGCGGGTGGAAAGAGCACAAAGACCCTCTCAGACCCCAACCTTGGCCGACCCATAGCAAAGCCTTTTCGGTGGTGGCTCCCCGTTGGCATAATGCCCTCCCTGGAGACGTGTGGCTGCGTCCCCTGCTATTATTGCTTTACCAACTGATTTTCATGGAGATTTCTGTGGACACGTAAGAAGTACATGTTAAGAAACAAAACATACATAACAAAACCTAGCTGTGAACTCAATAATATTTGTCGGAGCACAGAAAAGAAACAGAGGAAAGCCAAGCAGGTAAGATATGGAGATAGTAATCTGGGTAACAAATGGAAGTCGTTTTACCCATTGCAGGCCAGAGATCGCAAATGCTGAACTGCAATACTTGCCCACCATCTCTCCCTCACTAGGCAGCCCTGTTCAGCGAAGTTTTAAATGTTTGATGTTTTATCGTGTTTTTAATATTCTGTTGGGAAACCCAGCGAGATGGGCAGGGTATGAATAATAAATTTATTATTATTATTAATATTATTAGGGACTTTCGGGAGGAAATCTAAAGACCAGGTATTCTGACGGCTGAATGATGCTCTTCCTGGGGCAACACAGAAATCACTGCTTTTAGGGTTTTTTAACTATCGCTGTTGAGAGGTTCCAGTTGTTGCTTGCCACCGTGGGCTCCTTCAGGTGGCAGAATACAGGTGAAACTCAAAAAATTAGAATATCGTGGAAAGGTTCATTTCTTTCAGTAATTCAACTTAAAAGGTGAAACGAATATATGAGATACTCATGACATGCCAAGCGAGATATGTCAAGCCTTTGTTTGTTATAATTGTGATTATTATGGCGTACAGCTGATGGGAACCCCAAAGTAACAATTTCAACTTTGGGGTTTTCATCAGCTGTACGCCATAATCATCACAATTATAACAAACAAAGGCTTGGCATATCTCGCGATAAACTCCAGTAGCTAATGAAAACAGTTGCTTACATAAATGGACTTTTCCACAATATTTTAATTTTTTGAGTTTCACCTGTAGAAGCGGAATAAATAGCAAGGGGAAATAAGGAGCGGATGGGCGCCAAAACGGCCAATGCAGCTGAATGTCAGAACCAGGGCAGCCGCCGACTCCTGCAGCCCGATTTGCGAGGGAGCTGGACGGGGACGCGGCCGGCTCAGCCCTTCCAGGCCAAGGACCCCCGGGGGAAGGGAAGTGGAGGCGAGGAGACAGAGAGCAAGGAGGCCGGGGCGAGGCTGCCTGCGAGACCCTGCAAGGGCCACCTCAGGGGCTGGAGAGGGACCCCCAGGGGCCATCTAGTCCACCCCCTCCCCCCGCCATGCAGGAACCAGCTCGCCCGCTCTGCCTCCGCTGCCCCCCCCCGGGGGCACACAGGCGGGTGGGGGGGGTCTCCGTGCAGCACAGGGCGGGCTGGCCCTGCGGCCCCCGGGGCATGTGCAGAGCGCAGCCAGCCAGCGGGGCGCGACTTACCGCCGGCGGAGGCCTCCCTGGCTACGGCCGCAAATACGGTAGCCGCCTCCGGGCGACGTCCCTCAGGCGGCGCCCCTACATCCGCATATACGGTAGCCCGCTCCAGGCGGCGTCATCCGGCGGCGCCCCAACACCGCGACGGGGAGACCCAAGCCCCGCCCACAGCCGCGACCGGAAGTGCTCAAAGGGCGCCGCTGCAGGAGGTAGGCGGAGCTTCCTTTCCTTCCTTCTTCGCCCTGGCGCCTGGTTGGTGGGGGTGGGTCTTTTTATCCACACGCGCATGCGCGCTCCTCCTCCTCCTCCTCCTCCTCCTCCTCCTCCTCTCAGGATTGGCGGAGCAAGACGGTGCGGCGAGAGCACAGAGGAGAAGGAGGTGCTAGAGCGGCGCCTGCGTGCTTGCGCGTACTTCCGGTCCGGGGGCGGTGCGTGCAGCGGACGTGACGTCACGGGGTGGGAAATAGAAAAAAAATCTACAGGTGTATTTACTTCTGTCCCTGTTTGTTTGCAATTTAATGATTGCTTTCCCCCCTATTTTCGTTTTTTCTAGCGGTTTTTGTATGTAAAGGTGGTTTTACAGGTATGAATGAATTATTTATTTCTTAAATTCCCCTGCCTCTCTCCAGGGTGGTTTACGGTATAAAAAACAGGGGGGGGGGAATACCCAGAGAGACAGACAGACACACACGCGCAGGGCAGCCAAGGCCTGGCTGAAGAGGAAGGTTTTCGCCTGGCGCCTAAAGAGATGCAAGGAAGGCGCCAGGGGAGCCACCACAGAGAAGGCCCCGCTTCCATGTTGCCAGGGAGGGAGGTGGACGCCACAGCCGCCTTCTCCCCACCCCTGATTCCCGGCATGTGGCTCTCAGGGCTCCTTTCCTGGCCCCAAAAGTCAAGGGAGCAAAGGGCCATTGCGGTGGCACCTCTTACTAGCCTGCCTTCTATTCCTCTGTCTGATCCTTTTCCTGGCAAAGGGCCGCCTCAGAAATCTCTGCCAGGTTGGCGAGCAGAGCCAAAGTTGCCCCAGCCCCTGGTCAAGGGTCCCTGTGTCACAGGCAGTTGGGCTAGATCAGGGGTAGGCAACCTAAGGCCCGTGGGCCGGATGCGGCCCAATCACCTTCTCAATCCTGCCCACAGACGGTCCAGGAATCAGCATGTTTTTACATGAGTAGAATATGTCCTTTTATTTAAAATGCATCTCTGGGTTATTTGTGGGGCATAGGAATTTGTTCATTTCCCACAAAAAAATATAGTCTGGCCCATCACAAGGTCTGAGGGACGGTGGACCGGCCCACGGCTGAAAAAGGTTGCTGACCCATGGGCTAGATGAACTTGGGGAGGACCCTTCTAACTCTTCCTTATCCTGTTTCTTAAAGGTCTTCAGTATCTGCTTTGCCAGGACCTGCCGGGAGTTTTGCCCTCAAGCCGTCCCTCCGCCACCTCCACCAGGCAGAAAGAAAGGACCACCCCGGATCTCCCTCTCCATGGCTCTCTGCTCCCCCGCCTCTTCGAAGCCCCGGACAGCCCCCTTCCCCACACGGCTCATCCCCGGCTCCCCCTACTCGGTGCTGGTCCTTCAGGAGGGCTTTTCGGAGGAGCTTTGCGACGGCAGCTCCCGAGCGGACGGGACCGTCTCCCTGGTCTTGGGTCCCCACCTCACCCTGGTGGACACAGGGGGTCCCTGGGGCCGTGAGCGGCTGCTGGCGGGGCTGGCCAAGCAGGGCGTGTCCCCTCGAGACGTCCGCCACGTGGTCTGCACCCACGGCCACTCGGACCATGTGGGCAACCTCAACCTCTTCCCCGAGGCCCTGCTGGTCGTGGGCACGGACGTCAGCCGGCCTGATGGACGTTACCTCCCCACGGACCTGCGTCGGGGGCTCCCCTACCCACTCCACGCGGGGCACCTGGAAGTGCTGCCCACCCCGGGCCACACGGGGAGCGACGTCAGCCTGCTGGTCCGCGGCACTTCCCTGGGGGACGTCCTGGTGGCCGGAGACCTTTTTGAGCGCGAGGGAGACGAAGGAGAGTGGCAGCCGCTTAGCGAGGACCCTGCGCGGCAGGCCGAGAGCAGGGCCCAGGCCCTGGGCATGGCGGACATCATTGTGCCAGGGCATGGGGGACCCTTCCAAGTCTTCAGGGAAGGAGTTGGGTCTCGGGGGGAGGGTCTGGGTGGACTCCACGGCCCCAGCCAAGAGCTGCGGAGCTCTGCGTCCCAAAACAGAAATGGTGACCAAGAGGATGAAGGGTTTGGAAACTAAGCCTTGTGAGGAGCGGTCAAGCGAGGTGGGGATGCTTAGCCTGCAAAGGAGGAGATGGAGAGGAGATATGAGAGGCAACGTGGAATATCTCAAGGCCTGCCCCGTGGAAGATGGCGCCAGCTTCTTTTCTGCCGCTCCAGAGGGTAGGACTCAAACCCATGGCTTCAAGCTCCAAGAAAGGAGATTCCGACTCAACATCAGGAAGAATTTTCTGACGGTGAGAACAGTTTGACAGTGGAAACTCGGGAGGGGGTGGGGCTCTATCCTTCATTGGTGGGGGTGCTAAGCAGAGGTTGGACGGCCATCTGCCATGGATGCTTTAGTTGAGATTCCTGCGTGAGGTTTCTAGGTGACCCTAGGAGTCCCTTCCAATTCCACGAAATAAATAAATATTTTCAAGTACCTGAATTCCAATTAATTCTGGGCTTTTAACCCTTGTACTAATTGTGCCCAGAAACATCTTGACAGTGGCCCCAGAAGACCCTCCTCCCTCTGTTTAGTGACCCTGGTGGACTTTTTTTTTTTTTAACACTCCCCTGCCAGATGCACCTTGGCTAGCTTGCTTGAGCCTCTTCTGGCTCTTGTTCCTTTGCTTCCTGTTTTTATCCCCTTAGTGGTCTGGAGGTGGTGGGCAGGATGCAGGATCCCTGTGTCACAGGGGGTTGTACTAGATGTGGGAATGTTTATATGATTTAAAAAGGTAAAGGGACCCCTGACCATTAGGTCCAGTCGTGTCCGACTCTGGGGTTGCGGCGCTCATCTCGCTTTATTGGCCGAGAGCCGGCGTACAGCTTCCGGGTCATGTGGCCAGCATGACTAAGCCGCTTCTGGCGAACCAGAGCAGCGCACGGAAATGCCGTTTACCTTCCTGCCGGAGCGGTACCTATTTATCTACTTTCACTTTGACATGCTTTCGAACTCCTAGGTGGGCAGGAGCTGGGACCGAACAACGTGAGCTCACCCCATCGCGGGGATTCGAACCACTGACCTTCTGATCAGCAAGCTCTAGGCTCTGTGGCTTAACCCACAGCGCCACCTGGGTCCCTTTAGCAGAGTTTAAATGATCCCCTGTTTGAGTTTATGCAGCGACAAGCAGGTTGCTAACTCGTTTGAGTCCTATCAATAATTATACCTTCCTGGCTGATAATCCCTTTCTGCCCCTCTTAAAGAAAACACACATGAATCTGAATCGTATTAACATAAACTACTTTACTTTCAGATTCATTCAGGTTTACAGCATTGTTCCTGAAGGCAGGCTTAGGTTACATAACAGATAAACTAGATGGTAGTGAGTCATGAGAAGACTGCATCTGAGCAGTTACCAGTTAACACTCCTTGCAGCAACTGACAAAACTGCCTGCCACATAGAGGCAGCTAGTCCACACTAGATAGCCCTTGGGAGTTTTCCCCAACTCTGCAGTGATTCATGCATTGGTTACTTCAATGCTGGACTACTGCAATGCACTCATTGTGGGGCTTCCCTTATAATAATAATAATAATAATAATAATTTATTATTTGTACCCCGCCCATCTGACCGGGTCCCCCCAGCCACTCTGGGCGGCCTCCAAAAAACACTAAAATACATTGAAATATTACAGATTAAAAACTTCCCTAAACTCTTGATCTGGAAGCTGCCATTGCTGCAGGATGCTGCAGCACGATTGCTGACGGGAGGGAGGCCTTGTCAGCGTACAAGACCCTGTGCCAGAAATCTGAACTGGCTGCCGATTTGCTACTGGGCTAAGTTCAAGGCATTACTTTTAGTACACAAAGCCCTTAAAAACTTGGGACCAGTTTTCCTGCAAGATGGACGGCTTCGGTTGGGGGAGTTGGCACAATACCCCTTCCACGTTTGTAAGAACCGGGTCATTTACACTCTGGAACTCCCTGCCTGTTGATACGAATGATCTCAAGCAGGAACCTTCCCTGTTCTCTTTCTGGCACCCACTAAAAACTTCCTTGTTTAAACAAGCCGTCCCAGATCCTTAGAAAGTGTTCAGTCTTTTAACTTTGGGTATGTAACCTGTGATATTTTAATGTATTTTTATATCTGTTGGAGGCCGCCCAGAGTGGCTGGGGAGAGCTGGCCAGATGGGCGGGGTACAAATAAAAGAATTATTATTATTATTATTATTATTATTATTATTATTATTATTATGTTAAAGTCTTGAAAATGTTTCTTGGTCATTTTATCTTTTTGTAAAACTGCTGTGAGAGGTCCTTCTCTTTTTTTACAGTAATGCGGGGTGTAGATTTTATGAGAGAAATGCGGTTGTATCATTCTATGACCTCGGGTCGGGCGGCCATCGCATCAGCCGCGACTCCTGCACTTGCAGGGGGTTGGACTGGATGACCTCTGGGGGGCCCTTCCACCTCTATGCTTCTCTGACATCCTTTGGAGGAGAGGGCTCTGCCCACGCCCAGGAACCCCTTGCCCCCAGTGGCACTATCTGCTCACCCCACTTGCTTGATGGGGACAAAGGTGGCATTTACGAGCCAAGTGCGCTGAGAAAGTCCAAAGGCTTTCCCCACTTCCTCCTCGAGGCTGCCGGGTGCCACCCCTCCTGCCCCCCCCCGGCATATAAGGCTGCCTCTTGCCCCACAGAGCCCCATTTCGGCATTGCCATGTGCACGGGGGCCTGTTCCCGCGTGCTGGGGGCCGCCCTCTGGCCCTTCGCTCTCCTGTGCATTGTGTGCAACATCATCCTTGCCTTCCCGGACTGGAAGACCCAGTATGTCCACCACTGGGGAGAGTACCTGACCCCCGAAATCCTCTACCTGGGCGGGATCATCGGAGGGGGCGTCATGGTAAGCCTCAACGGCAAGAGGGAGACGCTATTAGCCGTAATAGGAATCCTGGATGGTCTTTGCAACAGAAGGAATAATCTGGCAGAGGAGACTGCGGGGGGGGGGGGGCTGTGCAGAAACCCGGCTCTGTCTCTTCTCCTCCTCCCCCCTCTTCAACTCTCTCTGGGACACAAGCAGGATGAGCAGCCCTTAAGGGAAGGATCCTGGGCAGTTCCGCCTCCTGTGGTGTTTTCATTTCGCTTGCATGCTGCCTTGAGAGGTTCTGAGAACCGTGGCGTGTGGGTCCCAAGGGTCATCCAGTCCAGCCCCCGGCGATACAGGGATCACAGCTACCACATCTCGGTAGAGAGTTGCCTTTAGTGGCTTTTGCGACCACCTCATGACTCTGTGTGTTTGCGCACACGCGCGATACGTAGAGTAAAGCTGGGAAACAGTTCTTAATCAGCTGCACACCAGCCCTGGGAAGCGGGCCACTTGCCCTACAGATTAAGAATTCCCCCTGCAGTGGGTGGGTGCGGAATAGGAGAGAGGGCCTGTCCTGAATGCCAGGCTGGCTGCCCTGTTCACACCCAGTGCCAACAGCTGGGCTGTGGGTTCAGAATGGGGGGAGGATGTCGTGGTTATGGGAAAGCAGGAGACCTGGGGAGGGGGGCGTTATCTGTGTGTTTCGGGGGGGGGACATTTTGATCACGTTTCTTGAGCTGACGGGTCTTCTCTCCTCCCCAGGTGATGGTTCCAGCCGTCCACATCCAGGCCACCGGGCGCAAAGGCTGCTGTGGGAACCGCTGCGGGGTGAGATGTGGGGCAGAAACTTCTGCTTTTCCGGCAGCCTAACCTTTCCCCACCCCCTTGTTTGTTTGCACATGCCAGCGTGGAGGAGGGGCGGGCAAAGTGCCACAAATTCCCAGGCAAAACCTCATAAAACTGTAGAGCAGGAAGGAACTCAGGGGCCATCCAGTCCAGCCCCCCTGCAGTGCCTTAAAACGTCCCCTTTCTCACCTCGGCATCCTCCCCATTCTGCGCACCCATGCTGTTATTTCAAAGCCCCCTCCCCAAATAAATATATGTTGCTGCATGCCACCCCAATCTCCGAGTGGCGCAAGATTCCGTGTTTCCTTTTGGGAATGAGGCACATCTGACACTATGGTGTCTTTAAGATACAGTGGTACCTCCAGATGCAAACGGGATTAGTTCCAGAGGTCCGGCTGGATCCCGAGGTTTTCGCAACCCGAAGTGAAGTGGTAGACCGCGAACACTTCCGGGTTTGCCACTTTTGCAACCTGAAGTTTACGTTACCTGAGGGTAACGTAACCCAAGGTGCTACTGTATATGGTTTACTTGCACAGAAATAAAACCTGAGTCTACAGTAGAGGGATGCAGTAACACCCCAAAATGTCCTGGCTTCTCCCATGGCCAGAGCAGCCTTTGCTCCAGCCTCAGCTTGCTGCGACTCTTTTCCTCCAGCCCACGCCACCCCCAACATCATCCTAAATGCCCTGCTCCACTTTCTCTCCACCAACTTATCTCAGAGCTCAGGCAGGGGCTCCACCCATTTGCCAGCCTTTCCTAATGGGACATCGCTTCTCTTTAATGGCTCTTCTCCCAGGCAATTTCCCGTACTCGGAAAGTTCTCCTGTCTTATAACTTATTGCCATCCGTCCGTCTCGGGAGACAGTGGAGGAGTGTGCCTTTGTGGGCGAAGTCAGACACTGGAGAGTTACAGTGTTGTGGCTGTAGAGACCGATACGGGAGAGACATGTTTTGTTGCAGCTACGGCAGAGGAAGGGGTCCGGTTTTGCTGCCGCAGATGCACCCTGGTGTTTCTTTTTTCCCTATCCAAATTATTTTCATTAGTTTCCGAAGTATTACAAATATAACCAACTTAATTTAATTTAATACAATTCCTTAAAATCAGGTTTCCCTCTCTGGTTCCAAGCATATGGTCATTATCATTTCCTCGCATAGCCGCATCATTTCTTATTTAGAGTCCAGTTGGCGTCCTTCACTTGCCGTTAAACCATTCTTCCAGCTGGCTGCTTTTTCCACCTTACAAACAGCACCTCCACTACATCTTTAAAATCAGTAATCGGTTTCACGTGTGTACTCTCTTCATGTACATTGTTGTTCCAGACCTGGTGTGCTGGGAGAGTTCATTACTATCTTCCGTTATTCAGTTCTTTGCAGAGTTTATCTGGATGGTACAAGGTCACATTCCATTCCTTCCGCTGTTTACCGACTAGCGATCGAGCTGCAGCCACAAATAACTCACAGGGTGCATTTCCAGTCTCCGCCATTAAAATTCCGCTCTGGAGTTCTTCCTCGGCACACAGTTAGAAACAAGATTTTTTCTCAAATTCAGCCTCTTTGGCAGATCTGTTCGGCAGCAGTTCATTCTTTTTTCACTGCGTTGCTCCATCCGCACTCCTGGTCCAGTCCAGGAATAATTTTAAATAAAGTCCATTCAGCCTCAGTTGGGGGGGGGGGGGAGACTTGCTAAGTTCCTTGTTGAGCATAAATCAAAAGCCTCCCCCCTTTTTCCAAAGTAACAAACAGAATAGCATAACAGCGGCTGCACGTGTCTCTTTCATTTTTTAGGGGAGGACAAGAAGAAAAGAGACAATTTGAAAACCATAAAAAAACCACAAAGCACCTTGTCCTCCCCTTCCTTTCCTGGCTGTTGTCAGGATTCTCAAGCTTCAGGGAGCAAAGATTCAGATACCTTCAAAGAGCCAAGCCCAGACCTTTCGGCAGCTGACTGGCTGTAGCCCATTAGCATATGTCGGTCCAGGAGCGCCTCTTGATTCATGCCAATTGTCCGAATTATGGAGGAACAAGTCACAGACAATGCTGGAGACGGAGGCTCGTCCGTACATGGCAGGGACACACTCCCAGGTCGCACCTACTCTGCCTTTCAAGTTGGCAGACACGGGCTTGAGCGGCACAACGGGGTGCATGGAGCTCCCCAGACCCCACTGGGGATCATCGCCAGGAGTTTTGGCTCATAAATCCTGGCTTTCCCCTGCCTGAACCTCCTCCTAGTCCACGGAGGGCAGTGGGGAGCGGCCACCATTGACTCGTGACGCGACCGGAAACCTCACCATGCCATTTCTCCTCTCTGCGCTCCTCCTGGCGGTCATTTCTTTATTCATTGCTATGGACTTGGCTGCCTGTCTCCAGGCACCGAGATCTCCTGCAAGGGATTCCCACACGGCGGGGTTGACGTTGCCAGTCTTCATGTCACGTTTTCAGACAGCTTTGCAGTGCAGAGTTGGTCTGCCAAGGGGCTTGGTGCCAGAAACCAGCTCCCCGTAGAGCATATCCATGGGGGATCCTGCCCTCTTCCATGGCCAAGCCAGCGTAGACGTCGCTGAGACAGGAGAGCGAACATGCCGGGAACACTCGCTAAATCTCAAGGCTGGCACTCAGAGTAAGACTCCAAGCAAGGGTTAAATCCTAGCCCCTACTGGAACCAGGAATTTAGGGGGTGAAACCCATAACAATGTTATATAATATCAGGGGGAACTGGTACTCCCCCCAGAACCAAGTCCCACCTTCAGGGCTCTTCTTTCCCTGGGGCTGGCCATTAACCCCCACCCCACGTTTCCTCCCCAGATGTTCCTTTCGATCATCTTCGCCGCTGTGGGGGCCTTGGGGGCCGTTTATGCCGTCGCCACCTCCTCTCTGGGCCTTGTTCACGGGCCCCTGTGTCAGTACACCCTGCCCAACGGGACGCTGACGTGGGGCCGCCCCTTTGAGAGCACTCTGGAGGAGTTCAGGTGAGCGAGGGGTCTGGAGGGGGTTGTGGGGAGGGGCTTCGGCTAGGTCCAGTTTCGGCCCGTGGGAAACTTTCCAGAGCAGGCCTTGCGAGGCACGGCGGTGTTTGTGATCTATTTTAAAGGAGACGTTACTCACTCCGGGCGTCTCAAGTGGCAGTGAGTTCCAGGGGCTGTGCAAAACAGGCTCCCTTTGAAGGAAAGAGCTCTGGAGGCACAAAAGCCTTTTTTCGTTGGTATTTGATTTATGTCCAAATGTATAGAAAAGGAGCGTTGCTGGAGGCAAAGAGAGGGTGCCCCTTGAAGGCAGCAGATCAGCCTTGCTGACTCAAGGCTCTTTTTGTCTCTTCCTATCCCAGGTTGCGGGGCGCGGGTGGCGCTGTGGGTTAAACCACAGAGCCTAGGGCTTGCCGATCGGAAGGTCGGCAGTTCGAATCCCCGCGTTGGGGTGAGCTCCCGTTGCTCGGTCCCTGCTCCTGCCCACCTAGCAGTTCAAAAGCACAAAGTGCAAGTAGATAAATAGGTACCGCTCCGGCGGGAAGGTAAACGGCGTTTCTGTGCGCTGCTCTGGTTCGCTTAGTCCTGCTGGCCACATGACCCGGAAGCTGTACGCCGGCTCTCGGCCAATAAAGCGAGATGAGCGCCGCAACCCCAGAGTCGGACACGACTGGACCTAATGGTCAGGGGTCCCTTTACCTTTACCTTTATCCCAGGGTGGGGCTCTGCCATAGCCCTCCTTGTTCTCTCTCATCCTAAATCTGGGTCAGACCAGCGTCCCACGCGGTCCAGCATCCCGTTTGTTCTCGCAGGTGCCCCTTCTGGGAGATCCGCAAGCAGGATTCGAACACAAGACCAGCTCTCCCCTCCTGCAGTTTCCAGAAGCATAACCCTATGGAGGGGCCAGCAGCCCTCGATAGCCCTCTCCTCCCCCCTGAATCTCTCTCACCCCCTTTGGAAGCCATCCAGTTTGGGGGCCCTCACTGCCTCTCATTCAGGGGTGCAGGAGAGGGGTCCAGGGCTCAACGTCCCCCCCCCCTCTTTGTGTGTGTGTGGGTCCCAGAGGTTTGTGGGCCTGGCAGGGGTCAGACATGTGTGCTTGTGTGATGAAGACAGTTGTGAGCGTGAGGAGAGAGAGCCCATCTCTCTCTCTCTCTCTCTCTCTGCCCCGTTCTCTTGCAGCGAGAAGAACTACCTCTTTGATGGAACCTTGTGGGACGTCTGCCTGGACCCCCCCGGCGTCATCCGCTTCAACATCATCCTCTTCTCCCTCATCCTGGCCTCGGGTCTGGTGGAGTTTTGCCTCTGCGTCCTGCAGGCCCTCAACGGGCTCTTCGGCTGCGTCTGCGGAACCTGCAACGAGGAAGAAAAGGTGGGTCTGCTGCCCCCCCAGCAGGGGCGTAGCGGCGGGGGGGCGGGCCGCCCCGGGTTCCACCCCAGAGGGGGGTGACACTTTTTTAAAAAAAAAAATTTTTTTTAAATTTCTTTTAAGAAAATTTTTTAAATTTAAACTTCATTGAAAAAAAGAGATAATAGACACACACACAACCCCCCACACCTCACAAAGTGACACCATCAGAGGGGGGGTGACACTTTTTAATTTTTTTAAATTTTTATCATTTTTTTATTTATTTTAACTTTATTGGAAAAAAAGATAATAGACACACACACACACACACACACACACACACACACACACACACAACCCCCCACACCTCACAAAGTGGCACCATCAGAGGGGGGTGACACTTTTTATTATTATTATTTTTTTACATTATTATTATTTTTTATTTTAACTTTATTGAAAAAAAAGAGATAATAGACACACACACACACACACACACACACAAAACCCCCACACCTCGCAAAGTGGCACCATCAGAGGGGGGTGACAGTTTTTAATTTTTTTTAAATTAAAGTGGTGGGGGGTGACAAAAAAAAATCCGCCCCGGGTACCACCTGGGCTTGCTACGCCTCTGCCCCCCAGCCCCCCAAAAGGCAGCCGCCTCCCTAGCCCAACCTGGGGGGCAGCCCAGTCGCCAGCAGCCCTGTGAAGGGAGCCCCACTGAGCTCCTGGAACCGCAGCTCTGTCGAGCTGGAGGGGAACCCAAAGGTCCTCTAGCCCAACCCCCCCGTTATGAAGGGAGGGGGGGAGTTACTGGTCTGTACTGGTTCTTCTTTCCAGTATTTTGTGCTTCTTTAGCTTGTCTCTTTATGTTGTCAACCGCCCTGAGATCTACGGGCGAAGGGTGGCATGCAAAGTTAGTTAATTAATATCCTGCTAATAATAAAATAATTACCGTACTTTTCCATGTATAAGACTAGGGGTTTTTTAATTAAAAAATTATGTTCAAAATTGTGGGCCGTATTATACATGGATACAATCTCCCCCCATTTTCTCTATTTGGAGTCCCCAAAAATAGGGGGCGTCTTATACATGGGGGGCATGTTACACACAGAAAAATAGGGTATATAATTTTATTATTATTATCTCAGTGGGATTGCGGCTCTTTGTCAACAGATGGGGGGAGACGCAAGAGGCCCTCCTATAGCCCCCCTTTCTCTGGAGAAGGAGGCAGCAATGGGGCATGTCTGGGGGGGACCCCTCTTTCCTGGGGGCTTCCTGGGTGCCCTCCTTGCTTCCAACTCCGGCTGCTGCCCTAACCAAGAAGCAAACGTGTCCCAGCGGCGAGATGGAGAGCTTAAAGGGAGGGCGGGGCGGAGTCCGCGATCCCTGCCTTTCCGGGGGTTGGGCTAGATGACCCTTGGGACCCCCGCCATCTCCGCAATTCCAAGATCCGTAGCTGTGCCTTGGCCCCCATTGGCCAGCTAGAGAGGGGTGCGCCTGTGGTCCTCCGAAGGGACAGCCACCCCCACCCCTCTGGGCCTGTGCCGCTGAGCTGGACTGGGCCCAGATTGAGAAGCCAGCGTTGGCAGGGGAAGCCTGGGGCGGAACCCCTCCCTCCGCCCCACATTCACGCTCTGCCTTGTTTTTGTCTTTCCAGGAAACCTACCACTGATCCCTCGCTGGCTTCCTGCTCCTGTGGTTCCCCCACCGACCGACCTCGTGATTTTTTTTTTTTAGCTGAGATTCCTGCATTGCAGGGGGTTGGGCTGGATGACCCTCAGGGTTCCCAACATGACGATTCTGTGATTCTTCAGCTGCGTTTCCTGCAGTCCTGTTTTTCTGCGAGAGGAGCACCTTTGCCCTCCGTCTCTCTCTGCCTTCCGAATCAGAGCAGCCGCAATAAACCGTTCCCCCCCCCCCCCCGCCTCCAGTCTTCCTTGCTTCTTTCCAGCTGCTCCGAGATGGAGCCCAAGCAAAGGTTGATGATAAGAGGGCTGGGCTGGGCCGGCGTGGGCAGGAAGAGGTCATGGGGCCTCTCCGTCACCAGGGTCCCCTGCCCCACCCTGGCCTCGGTTCCCCCCCCTCAAGCGAGGCAGGAAGTGGGGAGTCATCTGCTCCTCTGCGGGCGGCAGATGAAGGGTGGGATTCCCCCACAAAACCGGGGTCCCTGGGCTGCGAGGTCCTTTGTGCACAGTCTCCCCGGACGCAGGTAAACGAGAGAAAGAGGCAGACCCCTCCCCTCGGCCCTGGGGGCAGGGGCGTAGCAACGGGGGGCAGGGGGCCGCCCCGGGTTCCACCCCAGAGGGGGGTGACACTTTTTTTAAAAAAAATTTTTTAAAGAGATAATAGACACACACACACACAACCCCCACACCTCACAAAGTGGCACCATCAGAGGGGGGGAACACTTTTTAAATTTTTTAAATTTTTTATTATTTTTTATTATTTTAACTTTATTGGAAAAAAAGAGATAATAGACACACACACACACAACCCCCCACACCTCACAAAGTGGCACCATCAGAGGGGGGTGATACTTATTAATTTTTTAATTTTTTTTAAAATTAAAGTGGTGGGGGGGGGTGACAAAAAAAATTCTGCCCCGGATGCTTGCTATGCATCTGCCTGGGGGCCACCCTAAGCCTGCAGTGTGGGCTTGGGGGGCTTTGGCAGGTGAGGCAGGCACGCTTTGGGGTCTCCTGGGGGGTCTAGGCTGGCTGGGAAGGAAGGAGCTGTGGGTGACCCCCTAACTCAAAAAAAAAGAGGGCTGTGGGGTGGGTCCCCCGTTTTTTGAACACCCAGCGCACTCACCCTGACCCCAGAGAAGGGCCCTGGGGCCACATCTCCCAGCTCAAACCCCCCACCCCAATTTCCTTCCCCATGTCCTCCCCCTGCTCGCTCCTCCCTCCAGTTTGCACTAGGGCAGGAAAAGAGACAGGATTTCCTGCATCTCACCGCAGAGCTTGGGGGCTGAGCTCAGGGTGCCAGCAGGGCCCAAGGAGGGGGTCCTGGGTGGGGTGGGGTGGCTCAGCGGCAGGCCTCGGCCCCAACCGAGGAAGGGATAATTACGGCGGGAGTTCCTCTGAGCATGCCAAGAGCGTCATTCCGTTGCAGCCTGACTCTGGACCGGGGTGAGAACTTGCAGGCTGGAGGGGAGCCACGTTTTGGGTGGGTGGAAGGAGGGAAGAAGCAGCCGCTTTTAAGCCCCTGACAGCAGAAAGCGGGAAGTCCATGGCTGGGAGCAAGCGAGAGACCCAGAACGCAGGAAGGAGTTGCTGGTGCCCCTGAGCGCATGCAGAGTGCCTTTTCCTTCACCCCTGAGCAATCGCAGCCAGGCCCTGCTTGTGAGGGACTGGGGAAGCAGCCCCTTGCGATGGCAGGGAGCCCTTTGCCTTCCTCGTCACGGCATAGCTGAGCCCCGGAACCGCTCTGCAGAGAAATCCGTAATAATAATAATTTATATTATTAATCCAGCGCTTGGCACCCTCTGCATCGTCCTCCACCAGGCGCCTCTGCAAGACTTTCTTCTGGCACTGTTTTTTGGAAACACAGAGGCAGCACTGACCGCTTAGAATTGGAAGGGACCCCTGAGGGTCATCTAGCCCAACCCCCTGCAAGGCAGGACTCTCAAGTCAAGCATCCATTGTTCATGAGAGGTGGGTCAAGAGGGCCCCTGCCGTCCCTCCTGGAAAGGGTTGAAGCGGTGTTCTCAGCTTCTGTAGGCCCCAATCCCCCTTTATTTACATTCCTGCATTGCAGGGGGTTGGACTAGATGACCCTTGGGGGTCCCTTCCAACCCTACAATCGTGTGATTTATTTAACATATTTGCACCCCACCAGTTTCCCCAAGGTGGCGCACGTGGTTCCCCAGCCCTCCCGTTTATGCTCACAACAACCCTGCGAGGTAGGGTAGGCCGAGAGTCAGCGACCACCCACCAAGATCACCCCAGGAGCTGCTGAGTGGGGGGATTTGAACTCTGGTCTCCTCCAGGTCCTAGCCCAGCTCTCTAACCACTACACCGTCCAAGGAGGAGCCAGCCAGGTTTGGCTATGGGGCTCCTTAGACTGGGCCTGCCAATCCTCTGCAGGGAACCGGCCCCGCTCCGTGGGTGTCGCAAGAGGGGAGGTCAGAGTCAAGGAGCACAGAGGCCCACCCCAAAAAGCTTGCCAGGATGGCAGGAGCCCCCCATCCACCACAGGGCTTGGCCTGGAACAAGGGTCGGGTGTGCATTAGGAAGACTGGGTGCCATCTGTGCATGTGCAGAGTGCATTTGCCCCGCCGCTGAAGGAACTCACGCTCGGTAGTGGCGCCCGCCCTGTGGAACTCCCTCCCACCAGATGACAAAGGAAAAAACAACTACCAGACTTTTAGAAGACATCTGAAGGCAGCCCTGTTTGGGGAAGCTTTTAATGTTTAACAGACTATTTTATTTTAATATTCTGTTGGAAGCCTCCCAAAGTGGCTGGGGAAACCCAGCCAGATGGGCGGGGTATAAATAATAAATTATTATTATTATTATTATTATTATTATTATTATTATTATTATTATTAGTGTGGATAGCAGCAGCACCCGGCTAACACGGGAACTCGCCAACATCCCAGGAAGCTGAATGTGGGAAGATGCAGTGCAGATAAAATCAAGCCCTCCAGGCAGCGCATAGCCTACAGAACTCCCTCCCACAGGAGGCAGCAACAGCCACCAATCTGGATGGCTTTAATAGAGGATCAGACAAATTCACAGAGGGGGAGAGGGCGATCGATGGCTTCTGAATCCCAGTTGTCGGAAACCGCAGGAGGGGAGAGAGTTGCTCTTGCCCTGCTTTCAGATTTCCCCTAACGGACCCCCGGCTGGCCCCTGGGAGGACAGGATGCTTTGGCCAGATCCAGCTCAAGGGTCTCCTTATGTTCTTAGTTAGGGAGACCAGGTGCCATCTGAGCATGTGCAGAGGGCACTCGGTGCAAAGGGTGCCCGCCCCCCCAGCCCCCATGAGCCCCGCCCCAGGGCTGGCACCTGGGAATGCCAGGCTCCCCTGCCCTCCCTTCCCTTGATTGCAGGCAAGATGTCAGGGCCTGATCCTGCAAGGCCAACAGCGCAATCACCTCTTTCCCAGGTGCAGGTGAGGCCAGGCCACACCTGGTCCCAGCAGCCCCTAAGAGAGGAAGGAGCAAAGGCTACTTAAAGCTTGGAGGCAGGGAGAGATGCTCCCATCCCTTCCACCTGCCCGGTTTTATTTCCTAGGCTCACAGCTTCTGTTGGCACCATGTCCGAGGAGCAGCCGCTGTTGGAGGGCAGCCAGCCGGCCCTCTTGACGGCCACAGAGGAGTCCACAGCACACTCCGTCCTGATGGGTGAGTGAGTCGCCGCCTCTTCCCTTCCCAACTTTGCCAGTTGGTGAGTTGGAAGGGACCCCCCAGGGGTCATCCAGCCCACCCCTGCGATGCGTCTACAAACTGCGACTGTCACCCGAGGCCCTTCTCCCTGAACCCTGCTCCCCGCATCCACAGGGAGGTCTGGAGGAGGCAGCACGAGAACATGGCCTTTTCCGGGGTGGCTCCCTGCTTGAGGAAGTCTCTCAGGCAGAAACATTCCTGTTTTTCCCATTGGGTCTTTGGCTTTTGACTCTGGCCTGGCTGTGATGTATTCATCTAGCTTTCAAAGAATAAAAATGTATTTTAAGTTCCCGTTCTCACCCCCCCACCAGCCACCACATTTTCTAATGTACATATTCTTTCGTATAAAATTATTTTAAGCTGCTTTGAATTGCTTTGGCTGAACGACAGCAACAAAAAGCCTACCGTAATAAATTTAATAAATAATAATAATTAATAGTGCGGGAATCGCAGGTAATGCAGTCTCCGTAACAACGATGATGGTGGTTTTTCCTCCATTTTTTAATTTTTCTTAAAATGATATTTATTCGTTTTCCATTTTACATTTCACATTTTCGTAATATTTGTTCTAATGAACTGCCAACCTCCTTCCATCCCACCTCACGGTTTCCTTAATCGCTTTTATCCCTTGGCATTTAGACATCTTCCTCCTTACTTTAAATTCAACCGAATATCATGGTTACAACCAATATGTAAAAAGGTATATATCTAAACATTACAAGTCTTCTTAACTGAGTCCTGTTCATCTTCGTCTGCCATTCTTGTAATGTTGGTCTGCTCTGTTTCTTCCATTTTTGGGCTAATCAAATCCTTGCTGCTGCTGTTGCATCTTTGATCTTTTTTTTGGAATATTTCCCCCTATTATTCCTAGTAAAAATGCTTCTGGTTTCTTAACAAACGTACTTTTATCCATTTTCTTTAACTCATTATATATCATATCCCAGTAAGCTTTCCACCACGTGATAAAAAATTCCCCTCTTTTTCTTTACATTTCCAACATGCCTTATTTTAAAAATTTATTCATTTTAGCCAGTTTTGCTGGTGTTAAATACCATCTATACATCATTTTTATAATACTCTCTTTTAATGCGGTGCAGGCAGTGAGGTTAATTCTTTCCTTGCCATAACTTTTCCCAAGCCTCTAATTGAATATTATATCTAATATCTAGCGCCCATTTGATCATGACCGTTTTCACCTCTCCATCCTTCGTATGCCATTCTAACAATAGTTTTACACATTTTTTTATAGCGTTTGCCTTTTGTCAGCTAACAATTCTGTTTCTAATTTGGAACTTGTTGTTTCAAAGCCATTTCATTTTTTTATCACCATTAAAGACATCGTTTACCTGGTGATACTGCAACCAATCCGTCATTAAATTTCAGATTTTTGCTTCCTTTCAGTTCTGGCGAAGATCCTGTTCGCTGCCCTAACCATTGCCGGGATTGTTGTAGGTGAGTTGGGGAAAATAATGTGTGATGCTCTCCTTTTGGACTTCTGCAATGCGCTCTACGTGGGGCTCCCTTTGAAGGTGACTCGGAAACTGCAATTAATCCAGAATGCGGCAGCTAGACTGGAGACTGGGAGCGGCCGCCGGGACCACATAACACCGGTCCTGAGAGAACTACATTGGCTCCCAGGATGTTTCCGAGCACAATTAAAAGTGTGGGTGCTGACCTTGAAAGCCCTAAACGGCCTCAAAAGCCCAGTAGACCTGAAGGAGCGTCTCCACCTCCATCTTCCATCCCAAACACTGAGGTCCAGCTCCGAGGGTCTTCTAGCGGTTCCCTCCCTGCGATAAGTGAGGTTACAGGGAAGCAGGCAGAGGGTCTTCTAGGTGGTGGCTCCCGCCCTGTGGAACTCCCTCCCGTCAGATGTCAAGGCAATAAGCAACTATTTTACTTTTAAAAGACAATTGAAGGCGGCCCTGTTTAGGGAACTTTTAAATGTTGGGTGCTGTATTGGTTTTAATATTTGGTTGAAAGCCGCCCAGAGTGGCTGGGGAAACCCAGCCTGATGGGCGGGGTATAAATAAATAAATTATTATTATTATTATTATTATTTTATTTATTTCACAGAGACTCGATCTCTGCCTGCCTGCTGCCTGCCTGTCTCTGCCCCTGTGGATTAACAGCCCTGTTTTTAATGTGTGATATTTTAATGTATTTTAGTGTTTGTTGAAAGCCGCCCAGAGTGGCTGGTGGGACCCGGCCAGATGGGCGGGGTAAAAATAAAAGATTATTATTATTATTATTATTATTATTATTATTATTATTATATAATGCATCGCTACTGACTAGAGCAGTGATTCCCCAAGTTTTTTCTAGAGCCCCTGACTCCACCTTTGGTTCTAGAAACTCACCCAACACCCCCTACTCAGCCCTGCGCACAAAAGCATTATTCAGAACTAGTGGACGTTCAGCCCGTTACATTAACGGGCGCTAGAACATATTTCCAGTGACCCGTGGGGTGCGCAGCTCCCGCGCGTCCTCTCTCTCTCTCTCTCTCTCTCTCCCCCCCCCCCCCCGCTTTGCAGGCTCCTCCATGGAGACTGCTGTCCCCGCTGCCGCCGCGGCGGCCCCCTTCCCCCCGCTCTTCACCCCGGGGCTGCACGGCATCTACGGCGAGTGCCGGCGCCTGTACCCGAAGCAGCCCAACCTGCTGCAGGTCACCGCCATCGGCGCGGAAGCTTCGGCGCGGCGGAGCGAGCGGCTTCCGTGTGAGGGCGAAGGAGCAGCCAGCTCCGTGCGAGACGGCGGCACTGACCCAACTGACGCTGTGCCTGCACACGGCCGTCCTCTCGGACACGCCCCCCTCTCCGCCCGTTCCAATCCCTGGCCGCCCGAAGTCTCTGCGTCCTCCAATCCCTGTGTCCCTGGGGGACATGCGCAGTGGCAAAATGCCACTGACACACGGAACGCACACAGGGACACAGGGACTTTATTATATAGGATAGCTGCTTGCACGACCCACCAAGGAAGGCGATGTTAACCCGATTCAATTCAGCAAGAGAGTATTGCAGGGCAAGGGAATTTGCAGCACAAGGTGTTTATACCTAACTGCTCTCAATCTCGGGGTCGTGGCTTCGAGTCCCACCTTGGGCAAAAGATTCCTGCATTGCAGGCGGGGGTTGGGCTAGATGACCCTCGTGGGTCCCTTCTAGTTCTGCAGTTCCATGATTTGGCCACTCTCTCCCTGGAGAAGCCAGACTGGAGATTTCCTTGTTCCAACAGGCTTTGGGCAACAGGCTGCTTTGAAAGAAAGGGCTGGTGCTGGGCTGTTTTCATTGTCATTATCTGTATGTTTTAAACAGATTTTATGCACGGGTGTAAGATGTATTTCTACCAGTGTTTAATGGTTGTTTTTTCTACAGTTCGTATTCTTTTTCCGCAACATGCACAAACCTTCCCCTGCCACCAATGTGCGGCGACTAATTCACCAGGAAATCAATAGCTATCTTGCAATCTGTGACAACTCAGAATTGCAAATGCAGATGCAACCGAAGGAAACGGCCTTGAAAGCGATAAGAGCAGGGAAACTTTGAGCTCAAAGCGAGGGGGGTGTTTCGCACCCAGCTCCTGCTCAGCTCAGGGAAGCTCTGGGCAGCGGCGGGTGCTGTTAAGAGGCTCATCCAGAAACACTCGCTGTCCTGGGCTTGGGGCCTGGTTTGTGGCCAGACTAGGGAGGGAGCCCCAGGGGTCATCTAGTCCAACCCCCTGCAATCAAGGAATCCCAACTAAAAAATCCCTGATCGGTGGCTGTTCAGTTAGTTGCTTGGGGTTTTGTGTGGCTTCTAGCTCTCCCCCAACTCCGATGCTTTGGTAAACATCCTGGAGTCGGGTGCGAGTCTTCCTCCTCCTCCTCCTCCTCCTGCTGCTGCTGCCGCTGCTGCCGCCACGACAGGATTGTATTTGTTTTATTTATGCTCAAGACGGGATGTGAGGTTCTCTACCCTCCTCGTTTAATCCCCACAACGACCCTGCGAGGCAGACCACCCCCAATGTCACACCTAGCGAGCTATGTGGTTGAGCAGAGGGATTCGAACCCTGGTCTCTCCCAGGCACTCAACCACTAAGCCACGCTGCCTCTTGGGGTTGCCGTTTAGGGTGGGGCACTGCCTCCTGGCTTCCCACCCTGGCAACAGGCAGCTGGGCAGCTGTGATTCCTTGGACTAGGGGTCCCTCGGGGGTCCCTTCCAACTCTGAGCACTGGGAAGCGGCAGTGGGGGGGGAAGGTCCACATCTGCGGCCAGGAGGAAGGGGCAGAGTCCCGGGTTCCCGTGTGCTGAGCCTCTTCCGCTGTGCCTCCACCTGCAGGAGCAGTCTACCTCGGCCAGTGCCCCCAGCAGCCTCTCATCCCCATCTACCTGATCGTCCTGGGTGCGGTTGTCCTTCTCCTGCTCCTCCTCAGCTGCCTGCCCTGCGGGGATGGCACAGACCGGCCCAACCCCTGGGCCCAGCGCTTCCGGGCCACCTGCTGCCTCTTCCTCTGCATCTGGTTCCTGGCAGGTGAGCCTCCCCGCCTGCCTCTTCCCCACATACCTGGCACCTCGGTGGGAACTGCTGCCTGGCAGAAGGGGGTGTTTATGGGGTGGAAACCTAGGAGCCCAGGGCTTTCCGTCACTCCTACCCTGGAGGTTTCTAAGCAGAGGTCTGTCGGGATGCCTAAGCTGCGATTCCCGCAGCCTGGCGGGTTGGGCTGGATGGCCTTTGGGTGCCCCTTCTGACTCCATGAACCATTCAAAGCAGGGGTCTCCGGAAGGGGGTTCGATGGAGCTCCCACAAATGATGGGCAACCAGGCGGGTGCTTACCTGCCTGAAAGGGGCGCAAGGGGCATCTTCTTGGTGCCATTGTACTTGCAGATACCTGGGCGGGGGGGGCACTGCAGAAAAGCACCTGGGGAAGAGCTGCAGGTCAGCGACGGGACCCCTACTCCTCCCCGTCCAAGTCCCTTGTTCACCCCCCAACAAAACCTCCAGGGGTGGAGGGGGAGGGGCTGGGGAAAGGCCCTTCTCCCGCCTTGCAGGGGGTTGGTCTAGATGGCCCTTGGGGACCCCTTCAGGCTCTATACTTCTGTGCTTTGCATTGAGGCCTGTGCCCTTGAGCTGGGTGCCTGTCGGCGCCTGCCCCCTATTTTAACCCTGCCTCCTGTTCTCCCCCCTCCCAACAGGCAACGTGTGGGTCTACACCATCTACCCCCCCAACTACGACCCGGCCGGCCACCCCACCTTCTGCCAGCGCACCGTCTTCCTCTTCGCCTTCGTCGTCACCACGGCCATCTACGTGGTCCTGGCCGGGGCGCTGCTCACTGCCCTCTGTGTCCTTGTGAGCCTCTTCCTCTATGACGCCTTCGGGCCCTACAGCCGGGGGTGTGGCAGTCGGAGGCGCCCTTGACAGCTCTTGGGGTGGGTCTCTATCTTTGGGGGTGTACGTTTTTTGCTATTAATAAATTGCATAATTTCCCCCCTCTCTCTTAACCTCTGGGGGAGGGGAGGTGCCAAGCCAGCTCAGCAATGCCCTCCACTCCAGGAACTCCCCAAGCAGGCAGCCACGGCACAGGTGTGTTTTTCGGAGGGGGGGGGTTACAGGCTGGTTCGCATCAGACCCCACCTAGAATCTGGTGCCCGGTCCGGGTGCCACAGTTTAAGGAGATTGACAAGCTGGAAACGGGTGCAGAGGAGGGTGACTGAGATGCTAAAGGGTCTGGAAGCCAAGCCTGATGAGGAACGGTTGAAGGAGCTGGTAATGTTTAGCCTGGGAAAGAGGAGATTGAGAGGAGAGATGAGAGCCATCTTCAAATGTCTCAAGAGCTGTCCCATGGAAGAGGGAACAGGCTTGTTTTCTCCTGCTCTGGAGGGTAAGACTCGAACTCATGGCTTCAAATTGCAAGGAAGATTCTGACTACTGCTCAATGGGACATTCCGGAATAACAGAAGCCAAACCCAGCTTCTGACGTGATCCCAGAACGTCCAGCGTTTTTGGTCTGGCACTCTGACTCATGCCAGAACGCTGGACCGAAACACGCTCCTTTTTCAGTCTAGTGCTCTGGTGGGAGTTTGGTGGGTTGCGTCAGAGCGCCGGAAGAAAAACGAGCATCTCCCCCGCACTTTCACACAAAAACTCTGGGCATAAAAAGGCGAGTCCTGATTTTGGTCCCCAGGATTGTTGGAGGGTATGCACCCACTGGCAAAAAGGGCAAGGGACAGGGGTGCAGGGATGAATCCCACCCCTCCATTTTAAAGCAGGGTTTAAAATCAAAGGCTCAATGGTCCCCCCCACACCCCATGGACTGTGGTGGAGGAGCAATAAAACTGCTGGCACATTTGCAGAGCTGTGCAGGGTGCAGCACGGTTTAAAATTGGATGGGAGTCCGTTTGTTGAGACCTTGCAGGGGCTGGACTAGAGGACCTTCAGGATACCTTCCAACTCCATGGAAAAATTGCCCTGGCCTCCATTGCAGGGCTGTTGTGCTGCGCTCAGAGTTGTTTTAATTATCGGGAAAGCAAAAAAGAGTTGGAACATCTCCTCCCCCCAACCTTGTGCCTTTCCAGGGCTGGTATGCAACTATTGTTTACTCAGAGTAGACCCAATGAAATGAATGGGGTCATCTCAAGCCGTTTACTCCGAGCGGAGCCTGCGCAGAAAGCCGCCTCTTGCCTCGTATGGGCAGCTGTAGCTCCTACTTCCGCTCTTCCCTGACGAAAACAGGAAATGGCCTCAAAGGGTGGGGGGAAACCCCTAAGGAAATGCCCTTCTAGGACTTCATACCTAAAGGTCTATGGTCGGGAGGAGGTCGGGTGAACCCCAGAGGTAGGAAAGGGAAGAGTGATGCAGCCGATTTTTCCAAAACTTCCTCCGAGATGCCATTTTCAGTTGGGGGGAACTGCTGCCCAAAGTGGGGTCCTCCTGCAAAGGGGAGAGGGGGCAAATCTCGATACAAAGAGTCTTTCCCCCCCACGCCCGGTTGGAGGGGGCTGGGAGCGAGTCTTGCAGCTTCGTACGCTCTTAATGAAATGCGTGTCGCGAGGCAAGTTGAGAGGACAGCGAACAACAGCCCTGCCGTGTTGTACTTCCAGGGGGGGGCAACTTGAATAAAATGTTGGGGGGCCCAGTTAAGACCCGCTCCGCGTAATCGACCACAGAACACGGTGCACGCGCACTCAGTGGAATGGCAATGCCCATCGACATTGGGGTGAACAACAACCCTGCGGTGCAGGCCACCCTCCCCGCTGCTGGAGTTCGGGATGCAGCCCCCATCAGGTCGCAACAGAGGAGAAGCGACCCCGGACAGGAGGAGGAGGAAGAGCAGGGGAAGCCCTGCCAGGGCTGCCACCGGGTTTTTGGGGGGGGGGGTGCCCAGTCCAGGCTGGGCGCAGAGATAAGGAAAAATGAAATTCTGCATTTCTCCCTTGGGAGAGCAGCTGTGCAATAAAACATAGACTTATAAACAGCCTCTGCCTTTTGAATGTCTTTCTGAAAGCGGCGGCTGCTTCGCTTTCGCTCGTGTTTTTATTATGTGCTTTGCGCGTGTTTATGCTGTGATCCTCCCCGAGGTACACAATTGGAATAGGAGAATGAAACGACGAGAATAGCAAAACCGGAGAATCGGCGCAGGCGTCCCTTCTATTATTTATAGCTCTGCGGCGTGACAAATCCCCATCCCTGCGAGAAGGAGGAAGAAACGAGGGAAGCGCTACGGGACCCGCAAGCTGGCCGCAGATTCCGCCCCTCCTTTAATGCTCGCAGCTCTACACGCGCGGCTCCCCCGCCTGCGCCGCAAAGCGCGCCCCGCGCGATGGCTCGGCTGTTTCGCGACAGTGTCGTAGCTCAGATCCAAGATGGCGGCGCCGGCGATGCTGAGACCGAGCGTCGGGATGGAGGCGCGGTGTCCGGACTGGACCCAGCAGGCCGTCACCACCGGGGTGAGTGTGTGTGTGTGAATGGGGGGGGGAGAGGGGCTCCCCTCGCCGCCTCTGTCTCCAAGGAGCCCACCCCCCGCCCCCACAACAACCCCGCGAGGTAGGCCAGGCCTGTGGGCGGGGGGGGGAGCAGGTCCTACCTCCCTTTCTCGGGGGGGAGAAGGGGGGTCGGGGTACTCAGGTCTCTGCCCCGAAGAGGCTGGCCCCCATGATGCCTGGCTGGCCTGGGACTCAGCTCCTCGTGTGTCCCCCCCCCCACCAGGGTGGCCCCCTGTCCTGTGTAATGTAGGATTGCCCCCTCTTTCGATGCAAAAGGCTTCGTCTTGCTGCCTTGGAGCAGCTTCGCCCCGCATTTCCGGCCTCCAATTTCCCTCTCAATGGCAATTTAGGGATCCCCTCCCCCAATGCCCGTGTCTGAAAGGGTCACATGCCAAGCCCAGGCAGATTTACAAACTCCTGTGTGTGTGTGTTAGAGGAAGACAGATCCCTCACAGAGGCCGTCCTGTGAGGCTGCAGTGGATTGCTTGGAAGTCCCTTCAGAACTTGATTTAAAATAAAAATCATTCCCCCCACCTTCCCTGTATTTTGCCAGAACAAAGGTGGCAACCCTCTCTCTCCACCTTGCTCCCTGGTAGGCACACGCAGAGGACAACTTACCAGTTATTTATTATTACTGCCTTATTGTTGTTATTTATTAAATTTGTATGCTGCTTGAGTGTACGAGATGAGAATGTAAAATACGTAATAAAAATAAGAACGAAACAAAACAATACTCCCCCCCCAAAAAAAACCCCCACACATTTAAAAGTATATAGGATGGTATTCATCCCAAGGCCTGGTTGAAGAGGAATGTTTTCGCCCCCTAAAGCAGGCATCCCCAAACTTGGCCCTCCAGATGTTTGGGGACTACAATTCCCATCATCCCTGACCACTGGTCCTGTTAGCTAGGGATGATGGGAGTTGTAGTCCCCAAACATCTGGAAGGCCAAGTTTGGGCAGCATATGCACATGGTTCTCTCTGCCGCCGTCTTCTATTTTATCCTCACAACAGCTTTGCTGTGTAGGTTGGGCTGAGAGAGAGGCAGCAACTGGCCCCAGGAGACACCCACAAGTGAGATTCATGGCAGGGTGCAGGAGTCAAACCCTGGTCTCTCCCAGAGGCCCTGCTCCATCACTGCCCCTGTGGCTATCATCGTTTACCTGTTGAATTCGTTAGCTGCTTTTCCTTGCCCAGGGCAGCCCAAAGCATCTTACAGCCGAACATATTTGCAACTAAATGCTGTCACAATTAAAAGAGGGGGGGGGAATCATGTTGGTTTGTTTGTGTATACCTGAAGCCATTCCAAAGCAAGATGCGTAAAGCAAAATAAAATAAATCACACTGTGAAAATAATAATCAGAGCTTTGCACTCTGTCACATAAAAAAACAGCCTCTTGGAAACCAGCAAGCAGGATCTGAGCACAATACCTGAGTTTCCAAGAATTGATGCCTCCGACTGTGGAGGACAGAGCACAGCCATCCTGGCTAGGAGCCATGAAGAGCCCTCTTTTTCACCATTAATTCACCCAATCCTTTTTAAAGCTATGCGTGAAGAAGCCCTTCCTTTTCCCACCACAGGCGGCAGCAATGGAAGAAGCTGCAGCCGGTGGGATTTCCTCCTCCCTCCCTGCATTGCAAGGGGTTGGACTGGATGACCCTTGGGAGCCCTTGCGGCTCTGCAAATCTATGATTCTAGAAAGCCCTCGAGATCTGGGCTTGGCACCCTGGTTGGCCACATGGTCCTTGCTTGTCCCTCACCCTCTTCCTCCCCTTCCTCAGACAACCATCATGGCTGTGGAGTTTGACGGTGGGGTCGTCATCGGTGCTGACTCCAGGACCACCACGGGGTGAGTGGGGGAAGTGGGGCTGTGGGTGTGAAGGGCCTCCCAGCACCCTCTCAGGAAACCAGCTCCACATTGCTTTTCGTGGGGGCTGGCTGTGCCTGAGGAGGCGTTCCCCTCTGTTCTCGGGGGGCTGGGAGCAGACTCTCATTCCAGAAAGAATAATCAGGTGAAGGGCCGTAGCTCAGCAGTAGAGCACCTGTCCTGCATGCAGAATGCCTTAGCTTCATGGGCAGGGCTGGGAATGTCACCCTGCCTAAAACCCTGGAAAGCCATTGCTTAAATAATAAAAGAGAGTTTCAAAGCTTTACAGCAAGCAGCCTTAGCCGAGTTACACAATAAACACTGCAAAATACAAAGCAACTCATTGCTCTTAAACAATGAGCCATTTGTGCCGGACAGTGAGGTCCTGAGTTAACGTGAAGCTGCTTCCTTGGGCCCTTTTCCATTCTGCCCTTTCTCCAGAGCCATGAGGACCGGAATCTTGCTCTGACTTTGAGGGAGGGGGCGTAGCTCTGTGTCAGAGCCCCTTCATTGCATGCAGGAGGCCCCAGAGCTCAGTCCACAACAACATCCCCGGGTAGGGCTGGGAGGGAGACCCCTTGCCTGAGACCCTTCAGAGCCAGGTCAGGGGGGGCCCTGACTGAGTGAGCTGGACCCCGAGGGGCATGAGATGCTATCCTAGGGCAGCTTCCAACTTCGTTGCCACCCAGAGTGGCTGGGGAGATCTGGCCAGATGGGCGGGGTACAAATAAAAGAATTATTATTATTATTCGTAAAAATGTGTGACTTCCCCTTCTGGTTCGGGAGGTCATGGGTGGCTTCTGGGCCCCTCGGATGCAGCCGCCCTGAAATTCTTTGTGCGCCGTGAACTCCCCACGCTGATGCCCCCCCCCCCGCCTCCCTCTTGCAGTTCGTACATTGCCAACCGCGTCACGGACAAGCTGACGCAGATCCACGACCACATTTTCTGCTGCCGTTCGGGCTCCGCTGCCGACACCCAGGCCATCGCGGACGCCGTTACGTACCAGCTGGGCTTCCACAGGTACGGAGGGTGGGGGCGCTGGGGGCAGGGGAGGTAGGTGGGGGCGCATCTCTGCCCCCCCCAAGCCTGCAGGCCTGCTGGGGCTCCACAGAACCACACTGTTTTTCACTTGGTGACAAAACTCAGTTCTGGAAGACGGAGAGGCCTGTTAACATATTCTCTTGGTGTTCTTGGGGAATGTTCTTCCCAGCTCGAGATTCTGCCAAGTCAGGGGTTCACATGGATCAGGGCTTGAAGAATCCAGAGATGTGGATCTAATGTTTTAACTTTGGGGAATCATAGAACTATAGAGCTGGAAGGGACCCCCAAGGGCCCTCTAGTCCAGCCCCCTGCAATGCAGGCGTTGCCGGGAAGGCTGTGCTTAATGCACGAAGGCCGCAGGAGAAGCCTTGAGTTGGTGGTGTGGGGTCTGTGTGGATGTCCACGGCCCCCTGTGGGTGCCAGTCTCCGCCCTGTGTGTGTGTGGAGGGTGGCTGTATTCAAGTTTTTGGGAGTGATTATCGAGCAGGGTTTGATCTGGAGCGCTATCACCATTGCTCTGGTAAAGAAGGCCCAGCAGAGAATTTATTTCCTCAGACTTTTAAAGAAGAACAATCTGAGTGAGAGACTGCTGGTGTCCTTCTATCGAGGCAGCATAGAGAGCATTCTTACATATTGCATTTGGGCTTGGTTCTCTAGTTGCACAGTCATGGAGAGGAAGGTACTCCAGAAGGTCATAACCACAGCCCAAAAGATTACTGGTCATCCTCTCCCATCTTTGGAAGAACTATACAGTTCCCGTTGCCTTAAAAAAGTAAACAACATTTTACAGGATCCATCTCATCCAGGATATAGTCTTTTTGCACTACTGCCTTTGGGCAAGAGATATAGAACAATTATTGAAGAATAGTTCCTACCCTAGAGCTATAACCATCTTAAATGCTGTAACCACATAATATGACCTTGGAGAGCCTTGTGATGGGTGTATGTGTGGCTTTTTTGGGGGGGGGGGTTGTGCTGTTTTTTGTTTTGTTTTTTCTTTTCTTCTGTTTTTACGGGATGGCATGCAATTTCGTTGCACTTGTATAGCGTTGTGCTTGTACTTGTGCAATGACAATAAATTATCTTATCTGTGTGTGACCCGTTTCTCTTCTCCCACCCCCAAAACACGGCACAGCATTGAACTGGACGAGCGCCCGCTGGTGCACACAGCCGCCAGCCTCTTCAAGGAGATGTGCTACCGCTACCGAGAGGACCTCACGGCCGGGATCCTGGTGGCCGGCTGGGACAAGCGCAAAGGGGGACAGGTGAGGAGGAGGGGGGCTGCCCCACAAGCAAGCCCCACAGGGCCAGGCCTGGATCCCCTGCACAGGCAGCCTGTGCTTGACTCTGAGCCCTGATGGGGGGCAGGGGCTGTACCCTCTGGATCGGCTCATAACTGTGTCCCCCCCCTTCCCAGGTGTATTCTGTCCCCATGGGGGGCATGATGGTCCGCCAGCCCTTCTCCATTGGGGGCTCCGGCAGCTCCTACATTTACGGCTTCGTCGACGCCACTTACAAGCCGGGGATGAGCAAGGAGGAGTGTCTGAGCTTTGCGGCCAACGGTAAGGATGCCAAACGGGGGACCCTCTGCCCCTCAAATTTTGGGGCGTGTGTGTGTGGAGGGGTCCTGCCTCACTCTCCTCCAGGGTGGATTTGATTTAAATCAAATTGATTTAAATCACTAGTCAGTAAGGCTTGATTTAAATATTTTTTTTACAGAAAGACTCATTCTTGCTGGTATGATCTTAACATTTACAACCATATGAAGGTTTCATTTTTGGAATAATAAACTTTCAGAGTAGTTTTTACAGTTATATCAAAAATTACTGATTTGGTTATACTACTAGAAATACATCCTATATTATAATCTTCAGGTGTCCCTGCGTCCACCTGCAATTTTCTGTGTATCACGGAAGTAAATTCTGCGCATGGCACAGACGGACGCAGGGATTGGAGGGGGCGGAGAGGGGGGCGGGACGACGCAGAGACACTTCCGGCCGGGCGAAACTGCGCCGCCGCCATTGCCGGGGGGAAGCGGCCTCGCCATTGCCGCTGCCGCCGCCCGCCGCCACCTGAAGGAGGCCCCCCGTCCAGCACGCGCCCTTCCCTGCGCGCTGCCCAGCCGGCAGGGGTCCGAGGCGAGGCCGCCGCCCGGCGCCGCCCGCCTATGGAGGCTCCCGACACCGCCTGAAGGAGCCCCCCGTCCGGCACGCGCCCTTCCCTGCGCGCTGCCCAGCCGGCGGGGGTCCGAGGCGAGGCGGCCTCCGAGGGAGCGTCGGCTCCTTAGGCTGCCCGTCCCTGCTGCTTTAGCAGCAGGGACAGGCAGCTCCAGGAGCCGCCACTCCCTCGCCGGTAGCGCCCGTAATTTTACGGGCTTAATATACTAGTAGACAGATAATTATGAAATTATGGTGAGGTTTAATAAGTTGACTGTTTATATTTGGACAACTTTTCTGCTGTACTTTATTGGAAGGAGAAAGATAATCATTTCCTTAATAACCATTTAAACAATTTATTTAACTAAAACAATAACATGATAGCATATGTATCCATGTTTGTTAACTGATGTGGTTAAGCATTTAAAAAAAAAAACTTAGACTGAGTTTTAGCACACTTGATAAACTTAAAACAAATCCTTATTTCCTGATGAATAGCCTTTGGACTACAATGTAACTTAAATAGAAGACTAAATTTAGAAAGATTTTTCCTCCAAAAGCATTTTATTTTAAAAATCCAATTTAAATCAAAAATATCTGATTTAAATCAAAAAAATCCGATTTAAATAAAAAAAATCTGTTTGTTTTTTTTAATTTTAAATCGTTGATTTTTATCCACCCTGCTCTCCTCTCTTCCAGCCCTCGCCCTGGCCATGGACCGCGACGGCTCCAGCGGGGGGGTCATCCGCCTGGCGGCCATCACCAAGGACGGTGTGGAGCGCAAGGTCATTCTCGGAAACGACCTGCCCCGGTTCTCCACCCTCTGAAAAGCGGCGGCGGGGCGGGTGGGGGGTAGGCACGGCAGGCCTTTGGCGGGAAGCGGGGGGGTTCGGGGAATCCGTATTTTGTTCTGCTGTCAGATTGGTTTGATGCTGCATTAAAATATGCGAGTCGAAAACAAAGCGCCTTGGATGGTTCCTCTCAAACGCCCGGGTTTTGTTGGGACAGAATCGGGGGTCAGAATTATCGCTGCGTTTCTATCCCACTTTTTCCTGCAAGGAACTCAAGTCTGCGCTTCTCTCTCTGCTCCTTCAATAACTTGCGCGTCTTCTGTATTTTCAGCGTTTTCCTCTGCCAGCTGCCTCAAGTCTTGTCAGGGGGAAAGGCAGGGTAGCGAGAAATATATAACTGCCCCCGCGACGACCCTGCGAGGTAGGTTGGGCTGAGAGGCATTGCGACTGGCACCCAGGCAGCTTCAGGGCCCAGCGGGGAGGATTAATAATAGTCGTTTTGTTATTTATGCCCCGTCCATCTGGCTGGGGGGCCAGATATGAGCCCCGGTCTCTTCCAGGACCTCCTGCAGCCCTAACTACCGCACCACACTTGACTCTCAGGTTTGATCTGCCCTGGCTTGGTATTGCGGGACTCGTAGTTTTGTGATAGTTAACCTGCGGAACTCCCTCCCACAGGAGGCAGGGAAGGCCACCAACCTGGACGGCTTTGTGAGAACAGGATGTTGGATGGGCCCGATCCCTGTCTCACGTCTTTATGAATTCCTGGAAAGGGAGGGGTGTGACCTTTCTCTGTCCCTTTGAGGCTCCTGGCGCAGGACCCTCTTAAGAGCCCAGCGCCCTGTTCTTCTCCCGGTGCCAGCAGAGGGCGCTGCTCCCTCCCGTCCCTGCGAGGGTGGCTGACTCCGCAGGGCTGGCTGCCTCCCTCCCTCCCTCTACTCCCCCTTGAGGTTTCTCCATCTTGCCCGCAATTGTTCCCAGGCTGTGATTACCCTGGTGAGATAAGGGGTTACGCCCAGCCAAGGAGGAAGGTGCCGGTGGCCTGCCCAGGCCGCCCTCTCCCAAACTCCCCTTTTTTGGGGGGGTGGAGGCGCGATGCAGAAAACAAGGACCCTTGCACCACAATTTCGGGGCCTGTCGTCCTTTAATTTTCACTTTTAACGGCCCGACGTGTTTTCTTCCCCTCCGCCTGCCTGTTGTGGTGGGTGGGGTGTCTGGTTTCGCACTCGGCCCTTCCCTCTTTCCTGCTCCAGCCTGCCTTGTGCTTGGACCGGGAGGGCTGGCTGGGCCCAGCGCCAGCGACGGAGGAGAGGCGTTGACACGCAAGCAGCTCCCAGCACTGGCTGGCCCCCCCTGCCCAGCAACTCAACGTGGCAAAAAGGATTGGGACCTGCCCCCTCCCTCTGTTGGGAGCCCCAGACCCACCTACCTCTTGTGAGCTGGGCCTGGTTTGAGAAGCGCAGGAGCTCGACTCTCGGGGTCTTGGAAGGGGGCACCAAGGGTCATCTAGCCCAACCCCGACTCAAAAAAACACCATGTGAAACGAGGATGGGGGAGTAACACCTTTTATTGCTCCATATCCGCTGCTGGGGCTCTGGGATCGGGACCCAAGCCTGCCAACTTATCTGCTTCAGGTTACACCCATCTGAGCCCCACGACTAGTCCGCTCCAGTTTGGGGTCGCTGCTCAAATCCTGGCTTTTCACACAGCCCTGCTTGGGTCTGACCCCTTGCTTATTTGACCTCCCCATCTTCCGCAGGAGGGCTGATCAGTGGGGGGGGGGCTGGGAAGCAGCCAAGCCTCCTCTTCTCATCCCAGTAGCTTCCAACACGCAGGACCCCCCACCGTTTATTGCCAGCAGTCTCCTGTGGGGCCCAAGCTCAGTCTGCCTGCACCAGGGGCACCTGCTGGGTGGGGGGAGCGTTCCTCTGAAGATGGGGGGAGCTCAGCTGGTCACTTCCCTCTCGGAGTCCAGCTGGTGGCGGAAGGAGACCCTGGCCTTTCCGCTGAAGTAGGCCCGTCCACTCTGGGAGTCCGTCTCGCTGCTGGTGGACGGCGTGGAGCGTGTCCGGGGCGCTGCAGCTTCGGGGGTGTCCGAGGAGGAGGAGGAAGAGGCGGCTGCAGGTGGAGGAGGAGGAGAGGCTGAAAAAGTTTGCAATCCCTGCTCTCCCGGGGGTTGGTCTGGATGACCTCCTGGGGTCCCAACTCTACAATTTGGTGATTCTTCCAAAAGGCACCCAAGGATGGGGGTGGGGGACCGGGGATGGAGGGGCCAGATCAGCTCTCTAGCAAGAGGGCAAGGGATCCCCACCACCCTGCCATGGGGGGTGGGTTGCACCTAGGTCAGGAAGAAGTCACCCAAGGGGAGTGCAAGGGACCTGGGGGGGCCCTGGATGACCTCCTTACCTGTGGGGGGCTCCTTCTGCTCCGTCTTGCTGTGGCGCCTGGAGCGTCTGCCCCGGGGGAAGCAGCTGGGGAACTTTGACCCCATCTCGTTGGATCCTGAGGCAGACAGAGACGTGAGAGGTGGGGGGGCCTGTGGAACCTGGGGGTGTGTGCTCTCCCTGCCCCCCATTGCTGCCCCCCTGCAAACACGAAGGATTGCAGAGGAGAATAAGGTAGGGGGCTTTGGGTGGGGAGCACAGAGAGAACCTCAAAGCATGCCTGATCTCTGTCTCCCCAAAAACTTTTTACAAAACCCCTTTCACATTTGCAAAGGGCGGGGTTCTGCCTTCAGGGCTCTGCCCCCCTGCTGGCCTCTTTCTCCCCACCCCCACCCCAAAGTAGAGACCCCCCCCCCGGTTTCTTTCCCTTTGGCCCTGGGGTGGGGTCTCCCCTGGGTCCCTGCTCACCTGCCCGCGCCTCTCTCGGTCTCTCGGGGCTCCCGGAGTGTCAAGACGGGGAGTTCCTCGCCCCCCCCCCACGCCCTGGGTGGGCCAGGCCAGGGGAGCCGCCCCCCTCCCCGCCTCCTTTGGCAAACAGCGCCCGGTACCGCCTCCCTAACTCCCTCCCTCCGACCAGCTGGAGCCTGCGGGGGGGAGCCCCCCAAATATACCCGCTGCTCGTCTCCAGCACCCCCGACGCACCTGGAAGCGCGCAGGGCGGCTGGGAGAGACCCCCTCTAAGGACCCGAGGAGGAAAGCAGCGTTTTTCGGGGCCGGGAAGGAGGCAGAGGATCCAGGAGGAAACGTGGACCGCCGCCCGTTGCATTGCGCGGGGTTGGGCTGGATGACCCCGGGGGGGCACTTCCAACTCTCCAGTTCTGCCGCAAACTCGGGAAAAACAGGCGTGGGGGTGTTTGTGTGCAGGAGGGGGCGTTGGTAAGCGTCTAAAACAAATCGCCCCCCCTTTTTTGATGGAGGTGGGTGGGCTTCGAAATTAAAAAGCAAAAGTGCCCTAAAGTGGCCCCTTGAACCCCCGCTGGCCGGGGCTGCGCTAGATGACCCTCCGGGGTCCCGCCCAACTCTGCCGTCCCGCGTCTCAGGTTCCGGGGAGCGAAGGCGCTCTGTGCATGCTCGAGAGGCCTCGGCAGGAAAGTGGGGGACCTAATCCTAACGTCGGCCTGGCCGGGGGTTGGGCGGAAGGGCAGGCGCGGCGTGGAAGGCGCTCTGCACATGGCTCGGGGCCCTCTGGGCGGGGCTGGGGCGGCCCTCCTTCCTCCCTCCCCGCCCGCCCCCACCGCCGGCCGGTTTCCCAGCAGCTGCAGCAGCGACGGCGCCCTGCTCTCCCCCCCCTCCGCCCCAGGTGAGCCGCGGGAAACGGGAGACCCCCCCCCACACACACACCTGGCCTCCCTCCCCCATCTGTAAATTTCCACGAGGTCCTCCCCCCCCCCCGCCTGCCTGCCTGCCTCCCTTCCCACCCCACGGAAAATCCCAGGAGCTCCCGTGTGGTTGCCCCCCCCCCTCCAGGTCAGAAGGGCTCTTGCTTCGGAAAGACCCCCTTCCCCACCCAGGAAAATCCCGAGGCCCCTCCCCTTTCTCTCTCTCTCTCTCTCTCCCCCCCCCCCCCGCATCCTTATGACTCGGGATGAGTCAAAATCTCCGCTACTCGGACGGAGAGGAATTTGGCAAGCGGGGGGGGGGGGCTAGGCGGTACTTCCTTCTCCTCCTCCTCGGAAACTGAGGCCGGGTGTGGTGGGGGGAGCCCCGCGCTTGGGACAGGGGGCCCCGGACGCCTGGGTTCTTTTTCTGGGGAGGAGCAAGGTGGGGGGGGCGTCCTCTCTCTCTCTCTCTCTCTCTCTCTCTTTCTCTCTCTGCCCCAGGAATGTGGGCGCGGCGACGGCGAGCAGATAGGTGCCGGGGCTCAAACAAGGTTGGGAGGAAGGCAGGGGGCGGCTCCGGGGGCTCCTGGCACTAAGTCCCGGGGTTCTCAGCCGCCGAGAGCCCGAGCGCTTCTGGGTCTGGTTTCGCCCCATTGCAGGGCTTTTGGGCGTCCCCACACCGCTCAGAGACACGTGTCGACCCCCTGACTGAGGGCCCAAGCCTCCTGGTGCTTTTTTTGGGGGGGGGGAGTCATGAGTCTTTTGACCCATCCCTGGACCCCTGGGCGGGAGTCTCTGTTAGCTCCGGAAAGTGCTATTCATTTATTGATCTATTACGTTTATATCTCAAGGAGGAGTCCATGTTGCCCCCTCCCCTCGTTTGATACCCTGCGAGGTAGGTTAGACTGAAAGAGGCAGGGGCTGGCCCCCCAAACTCCCCCCCCCTCCAGAGAGCATCATGGCCGCCGAGTGGGGATTTGACACTCTCAGAGGCTAGCTCTAACCACTGTACCACACTGCCTCTCTAGTCAGAGCCCCAGGACACCTACCTGAGTTGCTCTATGAGCTCGAAGCGAGCCACCCTCGCTGCCTACTTCCAAGTAGACCGAGAGCATAGCTCCAAGTCATTTTTGCAGGAATCATAGAACTGTAGAGTTGGAAGGGACCCCCAGGGGTCATCTAGTCCACCCCCCGCAAATAGGATAGAAGCAGCTGAGGTTCTGGAAGTTCCGGGCTCCTTCTGGCTTCCAGCATTTCTGTTGGACCTTAGTTTCACGGCTGGACTTGCAGAGTCAGGGCTTGGGGATCCTCCACAAGAGATCCCTTTCGGTTTCCAGCATTTGGAGGCCTATGATCAAGTCAGATTTTTCTTGGGGAGAGGCAGGGGGCTTTGCGCTCTCTGGCAGGGACTCCCAGGGGTCATCTAGGGGTGGCCAACTCCCAGGAGACTGCGATCTACTCACAGAGTTAAAAACTGGCAGTGGTCTGCCCCCTTTTTTGGGGTGCAGGGCAAAAATGTTGAACTTTTTTTAGGGGAGCCAAACTTGTTGAGCTTCTTTGGGGGGGAGCCGGTGATCTACCAGTGATCTACCACGGACGTCCAGTGATCTACCGGTAGATCATGATCTACCTGTTAGACGTGCTTGATTTCGTCCAAGCTACCCCCACCCCAAGGAATCTCAGCAAAAGAATCCCTGACAGGTGGTCTCCAAGGAAAGAGAAAGTCCATCCCCTTCCAGAGTCTTAGAACGTTAGAGCTGGAAGGGACCCCCAGGGGTCATCTAGCCCAACCCTCCCTGAAATGCAAGAATCTGCAGTTCCCCCCTTTTCTGGGCCTGGAAGCGACCGGCATCCTCCAGGCAAGGCCCGGAGGCAAAAGAGGAACCCCTGCCTGGGGCTGTTGTAATTCTGGGATTCCCAGATTCAGTTCAGGAGGGAGGAAGCCCTCTTTTAACCTTCCGCTATGGGGGTGTGTGCGCAAGTGCGGGCAACTGGTATTTCGGCTGGGCTTTCATGCTCCTGAGGGTGCCCGGCTGAGCTCCCAATTTGGAGGTGGGGGGGGCAGAAGATCAATCTAGGTTCCTACATTACAGGGGGTTGGACTAGATGACCCTCGGGGTCCCAACACTACAATTCTATGCAGAGTTGAGACCCTTTCCCCTGGCATTCCTCTTTCCCCCTCCCTGCTGCCCTTCACCCCACAGAATTCCTGGGCGGTGGGAGTTTAGCACGGCACCAAAACCAAGCCCCAAAACAACCTTCCCGCAAAAGACCCAAACGGTTGCATTGCTCCTAGAGAATTAAAGCAAACCACTTTACTGCAGCGAAAGGATTTGGGGCATATTATTTGGGCCCCCAAGAGGATTTCGGGGTGCCAGGTGGGCTGATCATTGGGAGAAGCATTCCTTTGCAGATTTGGGTCCCGAGTCATTCATTTAATTGCATTATTTGTTTTTAATGTGTGATATTTTAATGTATTTTAGGGTTTGTTGGAAGCCGCCCAGAGTGGCTGGGGGGACCCGGCCAGATGGGCGGGGTACAAATAATAAAGTATTATTATTATTATTATTATTATTATTATTATTATTATTATCCCCCCTTCCTTCTCCAAGGACTGTGGTTCTCCACCCCACCCCCCATCTCAGGTGCCCCCCTACAACAGCCCTGTTGGGTAGGCCAGGCTGAGAGAAGGCAGGGACTGGCCCCCAAACTCACAGCCAGGGAGCTTCATGGCTGCCGAGTGGGGGGATTTGAACCCTTGTCTCTCCCCGCGCCTAGTCTGGCACTAACCACTACGCCGCTCTGCCTCTGTCATATAGAGGTTTATGAACTCACACCAGCGCCTTGTCTTAGGCAGCCAGTGCGAATCCTGGAATATTGGTGTTCGAAGAAGGGCCCGATTTCCCTGCACTCTCACAGGACCATCTTCACAGTGCATTGCAGGAGTCTAGCCAGGAGTTTACCAGGACTTGGTGGACCTAGTCTAGGAGCTGGCAAACCACTGGAGCTCACCCCCCCCCCCTGCTTCCAGGCAGCCCCACATGTGCCCCTCCTCCAGGCAGAGGGCAGCCCCACAGAGAAAAGGCTGTCCCTCCCAAAAGGAGCCTATCCAAATATTATGCAGATACCTCTTCCCTAGTATCCTACCCACCAATTTGCAGAGTCCTCTCGCATCGGAGAGAGTTGCCTTGCATCAGGCCCATTTCACCCCATAATGTCTGCACAGACTGGCAGCAGCACTCCGGGGTCCCTGAACTGCGGAACTCACTGCCGCAGGAGGCAGAGGCGGCCGCCCACCTCGATGGCTTTAAAAGAGGAGGGGACAAATTCCTGGAAGAGGAGGAAGGGGGCTAAGTTGGAAGCAGGAAATGCTTCTGAATGCCAGAGGGGTTAGTGTTCCTCTTGCGCTCGGATCCTGCCTGGGGGGCTTCCCTTTGGGGTATTCCAGGATGCCGGGACCCCCTTTGGCCTCTCCCAGCGGCACGCCCCTTCTGCTGTCCTTAATGGACCCTCCTGGCGCAGAGGCAGTCTATCTCGATTGCTAGGTCCTTTGGGACATTTTGCTGCTGTGAGGGCAGGAGGAGGCTGGGCCAAGATGGGGACCCCCTTTGGCCTCTCCCCACGGGGATCCTCGGGGCGAGGCCCCGGTCCAGCCAGCCTGCCCTTCCTGCCCGACACGTCTGTCCGGCATCCAGACCCGCCTGGGACCAGCGGGAGGGTGGGATGCCCCCCCTTCCCGGAGTGTGAGTCAGGCGGACAAGGCAGGGTGGGGCAGGAACTGCCTGCCTGGAGGACCGGCGGCAGCCTGTGCACAAAAATTTCCAGCAGAATCAGGGAAAAAGAGAGAGAGAAAATTTCCTGTGCTGAAGAGTTTGGAGACTGGAGAGGGCTAGCTTCTTCTGCGGCCGAGAGCCGGTAGGGCTGGCATGAGGCCTCGGACTCCTGGGTTCTTATTGCTCCTCCTCCCGCACCCCAGCAGGACGGCCCCATGCTGACCTTGGAGAGACCCCACCCCGGCGGGGAGAGCCTGGACGACTCGGACCTGGAAGCAGACGAGAGAGATGGTCTCCGCCGGGACGAGGCGCCAGGTCAGTTGATTCAGGGACAAAACACCCCCCCACACACTTTTTGTAGATTATGGGTCAGCAGGGGCAGGAGTTTGGGGTTCCCTAACCATTCCTGCCTCCCTTGCTCCCCAGGTGACCTCAGCCCCTTCCTGGCCGTTTACCAGCAGAAGCCCCTCCGATCTCAGGGACCCCTTTTTCTTAGGGGGGTCCCCGTCACTGTGCGGGTGGAGAGCGCCGAGAGATATGCCAGCGGTTCCAAGGTAAGAGGAGGGGGCTAGGGGAGAAGTGGGGGGGCGTGGGGGTCGGAAGGGGCACCCAAACCTCATCTAGCCTGACCCCCTGCGATGCGGCAATCACAGCAATTAAATTCACAGAGTCGGTCAAATGATATATATTTTCCGAAGGCAAGCTGAGCTTCCTAATTCAGCACATCAGCTGCAGAGTTTCATATATCTTTTATTTTAGTTTTTTCCTTGGGAGTGGGGGGGGATGAAAAACAGGACCCCAGGTGTGGTTTTGCCAGCCAGGCAACCTTTGGCTTTTGGGAGGGGGGGTGCCACTGCCTCCCCCTCCCCCTCCCAGTTCTGCTCCGGGGAGGATCCTGCAGCCCTGAGCAGACAAGTCAGAGCTGGGCTTGGGTGTCTTGTGAGTCTCAGGTTACACCTGGTTGGGACAAAGGGAATCCGGAGAGGGAGGGACGGAGCTCTCTTTGCAGATTCCCAGTTAGCAAAAAAACCCCACAACCTTTTTCAAGCACCAAGAGAGCAGCAGGATCAGGCCCAAGGGGGGCCCAGCTAGCCCCGCACCCTGTCCTCACAGCGGCCAACCAGGTGCCTCAGTGGGAAACCCGTGAACAGGATTCGAGCGCAAATAGGATTCCCGCACTGCAGGGGGTTGGACTAGAATCATAGAATCATAGAATCCTAGAGTTGGAAGAGACCCCAAGGGCCATCCAGTCCAACCCCCTGCCAAGCAGGAAACACCATCAAAGCATTCCTGACAGGCGGCTGTCAAGCCTCTGCTTAAAGACCTCCAAAGAAGGAGACTCCACCACACTCCTTGGCAGCACATTCCACTGTCGAACAGCTCTTACTGTCAGGAAGTTCTTTCTAATGTTTAGGTGGAATCTTCTTTCTTGTAGTTTGAATCCATTGCTCTGTGTCCGCTTCTCTGGAGCAGCAGAAAACAACCTTTCTCCCTCCTCTATATGACATCCTTTTATATATTTGAACATGGCTATCATATCCCCCCTTAACCTTCTCTTCTCCAGGCTAAACATACCCAGCTCCCTAAGCCGTTCCTCATAAGGCATCGTTTCCAGGCCTTGGACCATTTTGGTTGCCCTCTTCTGGACTAGATGACCCTTGGGTCCCTTCCAACTCTACACTTCTACGGTTCTGTGAAACGCTCCCTGAACCACTGAGCCAGGAACTGGCCATTATGTGGCCTTATTTTATCTCTTTGCTTGCTTATCGCACTGATATCCCACCTTTTCCTCCCAGGAGCTCAAAGGGGGCCCCCACCCAGTTTAATTCCCCCTGCAACACCCCTGCGAGGTGGGTCAGGCTGAGAGGCAGGGACGTGGCCCCAGGTCACACCCAGGAGGCTTCATGGCCGAGTGCAGGGGTTTGAACCCTGTTCTCTCCAAGGAACTCATCCAGCACTCTAACCACTACCCCACACTGTTGCTCCAGCCCCCACCCAATCCTTTCTAGGAATTCGTGAGTGCTTTAACTACTAAGTAGCTTAGACTGAGAGGCAGTGACTGGCCCCCAAGCTCATAGGTCCTCAAGGAATCCCTGCAACAACCCTGTGAGGTAGGATCTGAACCCAGGTCCTCAAATTACACTCCCCTCCGTGTAAACTGTCTCCCTCGGGAGGTGGCAGACTCCCCTTCCTTGGAGGTTTTTAAGCAGAGGTTGGGTGACCCTCTGCCATGGATTCCTGAATTGCAGGGGGTTGGGCTGGATGACCCTTGGGGGTCCCTTCCCACTCTAAAGCAGGTGCCATGCGGCTGAGCCATGGGCATCTCCTCTTGGCTGCCAACATGCAAATCGTATGCAAATAGGTGGCCCCTCCCTTGCCCCCTCCATGTCCCTTACGCAAATGAGGTGCGGCTTTTGTCGACAAGCTGTTTCTCAACAAAACAAAGCGCTGCACAGATTTCTTAATCGGTCAACACCGAGAGACTTGTGGGTAACCGAGGAAGCTGAATATTGGAGCATTCGGGGCAGAAGGAGAAAGGAAGGACTTATTCGCACAGTGCGAAGTTAGACTGTGGAACTCCCTCCCACTGGAGGCAGAGATGCTTCTCAACGCCATTTTCTGGAATCCCCTGGAGGGGAGAGGGGCTCTTGTGCTCGGATCCTGCTTGCCGGTTTCCCATCATGGAAATGCTGGCCGAGAGGGGGCCACGGGCCGCACTCTGCAAGGCTCTTCTGATGTTTGTGAATCAGTGTCTTTCATTGACTAGTCATCTCTCAGACAAACAGAAACAGCTGTGCAGATTCCCTCCCCCCAAAAACGACCATGTCAAAATCCTTTGCTCTGGGCCATTTTGGGGCGCTTTGCCCAGATCTCTGGCCTGATCCTGCAACCCTGCACCCAGACCTTTCCCCAATGCCTCCCCTCCTGCTCCTGCCGCCACCAGCCATTGCTTCTCCCATTTATTTATTTTTAATGTGATTTTTATTGTGTTTGTCATCATATACAGGGGTTGTTTTTATATACCGTATATATATATATATATATAAAATATACTGTATACATAGTTTCTTCTGGACTTCCCACCCATCCTATCCTGGTGTTTGTTTGTTTACTCCTTTTTCTTAGCTGTTTCATATCACGTATGTTTGAATTGTCTAAGCCCTGATACCAATAGCTGTTGCTTCTCCCTCCCTGAGCTGATGCCGCCCTCCGGCTCCTCAATTGGCAGGGAGTTCCGTGGATGCCCTTTGCAAGCGGGCTCTGCCTCTCTGCCAGGCCGCTGGGTCCCCTTTGAGGAGGGTGCGAGAGGCCTCTTCCTCCTCCTCCTCCTCCTCCTCCTCCTCCTCCTCCTCCTCCATCCTTCTCTTCCTCTTCCTCTTCCTCCTCGTGACACTGAGCGAGAGGCGGCTTGTTTTGCAGACAACAAACCGGCCAGCTCTGAATGCCCCACTAAATAAAGGGGATTGCAAGGGGAAGAGGAAGGAGAAGCTGCATTTTCTTGGGGGTGGGGGGCGGATGAGAAGGAAGTCTCCTTTGACCAGTTGCAGGAGGGGAGAGCGGCTATGGGGCCTGTGTTCCGCTTGCAGGTTTGCCTCCATGGGGGCACCTGGCTGCCCCCCCCCCGAGAACCGGATGCTGGACCAGAAAGGCCCCTTTGGCCTGATCCAGCAAGATATTCTCGAAGCCCTTCTAGGAGTTTGGTTTTTCGTAGAATCGTGGCCTCGGAAGGCCCTCCAAGGGTCATTTAGTCCAACCCCATTGTCACCACCTGTTTTTGGTTTCCGAACACAGAATGTCTCGGATTTGGGGGGGGCGTGGAAAGGGGAGGGCAAACGGGAAGGGTCAGAAGGAGAAGCCCTTGGCTAGTGCCATAGCTGGGGGGGGGGGCTAGCTGGCTTTTTTGCCCCAGGTGAAGCCTCCAGAGGGGCATTAGGCTGCATGAGGCCAATGGGGGCCCCCCTAGTCCAGCCTCCTGTTCTCACGGGGGCCAAACAGATGCCCATCACGGGACCCGAGTGCGAGAGGAACACTCTGCCTTCCTGTGGTTTCCTGCAACCCGGCATTCAGAAGCATCACTTTCTCGTCTCCTTTTTCACTCTTTGGCCTCACAAAGCCCCTTTTCTGTGTCTCTCCCCTGTCTTTTCTCTGAAGACCACAATTCCCTGTTTTCGTAAGAAGTCTTGCAGCTCAATATCCGCTTTTCTCAAGGTGCCCAGAGCCGGTTGGCCAAGGCATCCTCTCTGGCCTTTCGCAATTCCTCCTTACAGCAGCGATCCATCTCTCTCTCTCTCACACACACACACAGACACCTCGCCAGGTCTCCTCTAGAGGTGCTCTGGCACACAGAGAAAAGTTTTCCTCCTCCTCCTCCTCTCTCGCAACACCCAAACTCCTGGTCATCTGATGAAGCTGAATGTTGGGAGGAACTGGGAAGTCCTTTTTCATGCGGCGCAGAGTTAAACGGCGGAACTCCCTGCCGCAGGAGGCAGCGATGGACGCCCTCTTGGATGGCTTTAAAAGAGGAGGAGACAGATTCGTGGAGGAGGAGACGGCTCTGCCCTCCTCTGGCATTGATGCTTCTAAACGCCAGTCGCTGGGAACCGCAGGAGGGGAGAGCGGCTCAAATCCTGCTGGGCTCTTACATCCTTAAACAGTCTGCTCCTTTTCCAAGATGGCTTCTCACCTGATACCAGATGCACGCCCACCCTCCAAAGGGGGACCTTCATGTCACAATTGCCCCGATTCCCAGGGGAATCATGGAATCCTAGAGTTGGAAGAGACCCCAAGGGCCATCCAGTCCAACCCCCTGCCAAGCAGGAAACACCATCCAAGCATTCCTGACAGGTGGCTGTCAAGCCTCTGCTTAAAGACCTCCAAAGAAGGAGACTCCACCACACTCCTTGGCAGCAAATTCCACTGTCAAACAGCTCTTACTGTCAGGAAGTTCTTCCTAATGTTGAGGTGGAATCTTCTTTCTTGTACGTAGTTTGAATCCATTGCTCCGTGTCCGCTTCTCTGGAGCAGCAGAAAACAACCTTTCTCCCTCCTCTATATGACATCCTTTTATATATTTGAACATGGCTATCATATCACCCCTGAACCTTCTCTTCTCCAGGCTAAACATACCCAGCTCCCTAAGCCGTTCCTCATAAGGCATCGTTTCCAGGCCTTGGACCATTTTGGTTGCCCTCCTCTGGACACGTTCCAGCTTGTCAGTATCCTTCTTGAACTGTGGTGCCCAGAACTGGACACAGTATTCATATAACTGCCGAGTTGGTAGGGGACCTCCAACGGCCATCTAGTCCACCCCCCTGGCCGCCACAAAGGGCTCATTGTGGTGATTTCCGCTGCCGGCTTCTCTCTCCTGGGCAGGTGCGGCCAAACACAGTGTACTCCTTGCGCCTGACGCACGGCGAGTTCACCTGGACGATGAAGAAGAAATTCAAGCACTTCCAGGAGTTACACAGGGATCTCGTGAGGCACCGGATCTTGATGAGTTTCCTCCCTCTGACACGGTGAGGAGGGAACCTGCACAGGCGAGGGGTTTTTAATTTTATTTATCTGTTTATTCCATAAAACACACACTGCGCTCGCTCGCTTGTTGTTTTTTTCCTCCTAAACCCTCGGAGCAGTTTACAAAACGATAATGTTATCGGTAACAGCAGCATTCAAAAGATAAAATCAGCAATAAAGGAAAAGCAGATTAAAATGTACCCTGGCAGTCTGCATGTCTGGGCAGGCTTGTGTAAACAAGGGATGTTTTTAGCAGGCGCAGGGGGAAAGAACAGGGCAGGATCCTGCTGGGTCTCAAGTGGCAGGCAGTTCCAAAGTTCAGGCGCTGCCACACAAGTTCTTACGGAAGCGGAACTGGTATTGCCTGGCGCCTGTAGTATTTATTTATTTATTGAATTTATATAGTGCCAATTCTGACTGGTGGGGTCCGCATCCTGCACCAACTGCAGCTTCCGGATTGAGGGCAAGGGAAGTCCCACAGAGAGTGCATTGCAGTAGTCCAGCCTTGAAGTCACCAACGCATTTCAGGGGGTTGGACTAGATGACCCTCGGGTCCCTTCCAACTCTACAATTCTTGGGTTTTTAGGAACTACGCTTTCCCTCCTGTCCAGGAACGGCCATAGCTGTCGAACCCACCGCAGTTGGTAAAAGGCTTTGTCCACCTGTAGGTGGACCTGCCGTCTCTGTTTGTGTCTCCGAGTCTGTTGTGGCTGGACTTGGTAGCCAAGTGATCTTTCCCAGTAGCCAAGCTGAGAAGCCAGGTGGGGCCAAAACGGGTCGTGGGTGTTTTTTCAGCAGGGATATTCAACCGCATGAGAAGGATGTAAGCGACTCGAGCTCAGGATTTGTCCCAGGTGATGGGCGTGTTAAAACCATAGCTGTCAACTTTCGGATTTGAAAATAAGGGATGCCGCGAGGGCGGTGCAATGGCACCAAGTAGCCTCGCCACCCTGCGCTCCAGAGGCTGCGCACGAACGGGTGAGCGAAAGAGCGAGCGCGTAGACGGCAGGCAGGCTGGCTGTCTGGTTGGGCGTGAGGGTCTGGCTGCACAAGGCATGCAAGCTCCGCCCCCAGTCGGTCTCAGACTCCTTATTGGCAGCCGAGCAACGCAGCTGAGGAGCCTCCCTGGCCGGCAGGGAGGGAGAGGAGCTGCTTCCTTGGAAATCCGGGGAATTTAAGGGATATCAACAATCCGGGATAGCAGCGGGAAACGGCATTGGAATAAGGGAGTTTCCCGCCCAAAAAGGGAGGGTTGACAGCTATGGTTAAAACGGTTTTGGGGAAATGCCTAACCTGCGGTGGATTCCACAGTTGTGGTTGTTTAATTGCATGCATAAATATTTATTGTTGCTATTAATTTGCAAACAAAAGTGCAAACGTAATAAAATTAAATCATGAGGTGTCACAGCCTGGAAGGACTAAAGTGCAGGAGGCAGAGTTGGGCAACTGGGTGGCTTTCAAAAAGGACTGGACCTCCTTTCTGTTATTCTACGATAAGCAAACTTCCCCCTTGCCAGAGGGGCTTTCCTTCTTCCTAGGAGAACCGAGGGGATGCTGAGCAGCGGCCCCATCCCTCCGGCAGCCCCAGAATCCTTCGTCAGGCAGCTGAGTTAAACTGGAACTCCCTGCCGCAGGAGGCCTCCAACTCGGATGGCTTTGCTGCTGAATCCCAGTTGCTGGAAACCGCAGGAGGGGAGAGCAGCTCTTTTGTTCGAATCCTGCTCGCCGGTTTCCCTCAGTGGGCACCTGGTTGACCCCCATGAGAACAGGATGCTGGCCTCGATGGGGCACTGGCCTCATCCAGCAGATGTTCCCTTTATGTTCTAGAGCAGTGATGGCTAACCTTGACACTCCAGATGTTTTGGGACTACAACTCCCATCATCCCTGACCATTGATCCTGTTAGCTAGGGATGATGGGAGTTGTAGTTCCAAAACATCTAGAGCATGCGTAGGCAAACTAAGCCCCGGGGGCTGGATGTGGCCCAGTCGCCTTCTAAATTCGGTCCGCAGACGGTCCGGGAATCAGCGTGATTTTACATGAGTAGAATGTGTCCTTTTATTTAAAAAGCATCTCTGGGTTATTTGTGGGGCATAGGAATTCGTTCATTTCCCCCCCTTCAAAATATAGTCCGCCTCCCCCCCCCCCCAAGGTCTGAGGGACGGTGGACCGGCCCCCTGCTGAAAAAGTTTGCTGACCCCTCTCTCTCTCCCGCCCAGGTTTGCCGCGCTGGGTTCTCGGTCCGATGGCACGGTCCTGGGGCTGCCCTCTTTGCCCCACGGAGGGGAGGTGTCCCGGCGCCCGTCCAGCAAACAGGTTTGTGGCTATGGCATGGGTCTGTGCGCATGTGGGGCAAGGAAGGAGGAGCAGAGAGAAAGAAGTGTGTCCAGTGGAGCAGGAAAGCAAAGCGGCAGCGCCACCTGCTGGGCAGCTCCGGGAGTCGCCGCACAATGCCCTTCAGCGCACTTAAGAGCTTCTCAATTAACTCCAGGGCGCTTAGTTTGCAAACAGAGGAAAGGAAGAGGAGGAAAGCGTCGGCCTGGCCGCTAAGGGGGACACACAGGTGAGCTGGGCTTGCAATATCCCAAACAACCCAAGGTAATGTGTCTTCTTGCTTGTTCCTTGCAGAAGCAGCTGGAGAATTACCTCAACACTTTGCTGGATATGAGCGTCTACCGCAACTACCATGCCATGGTGATGCCCCTTTCCTCTGCCATCCGCCCATGCCAGGAGGGAGGGTGCCCTATTTTCTCTTGGGGGGGCAGAGGGGCCCTTCCCCTGGGCTTAAAGTCAGGGCTCTCCCTTCCCTTCCCTCTCCTCGCCTCCCTCCGCTGTGCATTCCCCCGATCCGCCAGCCGCCTTCTTCCTAGAAATGCAGGGTTGCGCAGGCGGAAGGGACCCCCAGGGGTCATCTAGCCCAACCCCCTTCAATGCGATTCCCGGCGCTGACTGGTGCTTTTTCCTCTCTCTCCTTCTCTTGGGCAGGCAGAGTTCCTGGATGTGAGTCCGCTCTCCTTCATCCCGGACCTGGGACCGAAAGGCCTGTGAGTGAAGTGGGGTCCTGGCTGTTGCTGCCTGCCTGCCTGCCCCTTGGCAGGGGAGAGGTTTGGGGGCTCCTCTGGCGTCCAGCCCAGCTGTTTGGGAGCGTTCTGTACCAATATAGCGCTTACGTGGCGAAACGGCTTCTGATAAGCTCATAAAATTAACGTGCAGACAGGATCAGTCGCAGCAAAGCAGGAAACCGCCTGTAATAATAATAATTTATTTTATTGGCCAAGTACATTTTTCAACATACTTGGAATTTTGTTTCGGCTACATTACACTGTAAACATACTTAATGGGGGGGGAGAAGGGGGGAGAGAGAAAGAAAGAAAGAAAGAAAGAAAGAAAGAAAGAAAGAAAGGAAGGAAGGAAGGAAGGAAGGAAGGAAGGAAGGAACCCCACACCTAAGTAACCTCCCTTCTACTACACAGCTATGAATTTAACAATTTAATTGCACAAGGGGAAAAACTGTTCTTGTGCCTGGCTGATTTTGTGAATGAAGACCTGCAGCAACGTCCAGATGGAAGTAAATCAAGCAGATCATGACCAGGATGCAGAGTAATTCAAATATAGTTAATGTACCACTTGAAAGGTGTAACTTTTAAGAGAGTTAAGAACCAATTCCGACTAAGCTTCAGGGAGGAATTTCTGGCAATGAGAGCCATTCAACCAGGCTTCCTCAACTTCGGCCCTCCAGATGTTTTGAGACTTCAATTCCCATCACCCCTGACCACTGGTCCTGCTAGCTAGGGATCATGGGAGTTGTAGGCCAAAAACATCTGGAGGGCCGAGGTTGAGGAAGCCTGCATTGGACGGTGGAACGGACCCCCTCCCAAGGTCTCTCCATCCTTGAAGGTTTTTAAGCAAGGATTGTGGAGCTGCGATTCCTGCATTGCAGGAGGTTCGACCAGATGACTCTCAAGGTCCCAACTCTGCAGTTCTGGGATTCTCCCCCCCCCCCCGTCCTCTTCCGGGGGCAAAGGACCCCTTTCTCCTCTCCCCCAACCCTTCAAACGAGGGTAGGCCAGCGGGATTTCCCCTCCAGACATTATAGAAGGGACCCCAGGGGGTCATCCAGCCCAACCCCTCCAACCCTGACCATTGGCCGTGCTGCGGGAGGGGGCCGATGGGAGGAGGAGTCCAACAACGTCTTTCAGAGGGGGTAGGATTTGATCTCCCGCTTTATCACTACCCTAAGGAGTCTCAAAGCGGCTCACATTCTCCTTTCCCTTCCTCTGTGAGGTGAGGGGGGCTGAGAGACTTCAGAGAAGTGGGACTAGCCCAAGGTCACCCAGCAGCTGCAGCTGGAGGAGCGGGGAAGCGAACCCAGTTCCCCAGATTACGAGTCTACCGCTCTCAACCACTACACCACACTGGATCTCATGTTGGCTGCCCCTCCCTCAAGGGATAGATAGGAAGTTGCCTTTACTATTTGCTTTGGTCCTTGAAAGGCAGGGGGTTGGGCTGGATGACCCCCAGGGGTCCCTTCCAGCTCTGGAGTTCTTTAAAGCGGGTCCCCTGCTCCGGACCACATTCTGCATTCCCTCTGCATGCACCCAGCACGGAAAGCTAGGCGCAGATCCCTGCAGGTGGGGTGGGCCCTGATCCGCAACTCTTGCTGCATTCCCCCCACCTCTGGGTTAATTTGAGTGTAACTTTTAAAATTCTAAATTTTTAACTGTCTGCTCAATGGTTATGTGGTTTGATGATTGTTAGCCGCCCTGAGCCTGGTTTTGGCTGGGAAGGGCGGGATATAAATAAAAGTTTATTATTATTATTATTATTATTATTTCTCCAGGGAGGGCATGATCCTGAAACGGTCCGGAGGCCACCGCTTGCAGGGCCTCAACTGCGCCGGGCGCCATCAGTTCTGCTACCGCTGGTCGAAGAGGTGAGTCTCCCAAGGGTGCCGCTGTGGGGAGAGGGGTGGGTGCTTCTCTCTCGCCCCCCTTTACACCTCTGGGACCCCTTTCTAGGTGGCTGGTGGTGAAGGACTCCTTCCTCCTCTACCTGAAGCCCGAGTCGGGCGCCATCTCCTTCGTGCTGCTCTTCGACATTGGATTCAACATCCAGGTGGGCAAGAAGCCCACCGAGACCAAGCACGGCGTCCGGATCGACAACACCTGCAGGTCAGGACGCCTGGGTCCCCGCGGCCGGGGGAGATCGGGGAGGGAGCCTCAAGCGAGAGGCGGGATCCGAGCCAAGAAGGAGAAATCGCTCAAGGGAGCGGAAGGGCTTGGCTGTTTACCTGCCTCTCTTGGCTCAAGAGTCTCGAGGGGGGAGAGCAATTTCTGCCCTGCCCCTCCCAGGAATGAATAGAAGGAGAACGGGAGAATCTCAGAATCGTAGAGTTTGAAGGGACCCCATGGGTCAACATAATAATAGTTGTTTTATTTATACCCCACCCATCTGGCTGGGTTTCCCAGCCACTCTGGGTGGCTCCCAACAGAATAATAATAATAATAATAATAATAATAATAATAATAATAATAATAATTTATTTATACATACATACATACATACATGCATACCCCACCCATCTACCTTTGAAGGTGACCCGGAAACTGCAACTAATCCAGAATGCAGCAGCTAGACTGGTGACTGGGAGTGGCCGCCGAGACCACATAACACCGGTCCTGAGAGATCTACATTGGCTCCCAGGACGTTTCCGAGCACAATTCAAAGTGTTGATACTGAGCTTTAAAGCCCTAAACGGCCTCAAAGGCCCAGTATACCTGAAGGAGCGTCTCTACCCCCATTGTTCTGCCCGGACACTGAGGTTCAGCTCCGAGGGCCTTCTGGCGGTTCCCTCCCTGCGAGAAGTGAGGTTACAGGGAACCAGGCAGAGGGCCTTCTCGGTGGTGGCGCCCGCCCTGTGGAACGCCCTCCCAGCAGATGTCAAGGAAATAAACAACTATCCGACGTTGAGAAGACATCTGAAGGCAGCTCTGTTCAGGGACATTTTGAATGTTTGATGTTTTATCATGCTTTTAATATTCTGCTGGGAGCTGCCCAGAGTGGCTGGGGAAACCCAGCCAGATGGGCGGGGTAGAAATCATAAATTATTATTGTTGTTGTTGTTGTTGTTGTTGTTATTGTTATTATCTGGCTGGATTTCCCCAGGCACTCTGGGTGGCTCCCAATATAATAATAATAATAATAATAATAATAATAATAATAATAATAATAATAATAATTAATAATAAATCTCATCTAAAGCATCCGTGACAGATGGCCACCCAACCTCCGCTTTAAAAACTCTAAGGAAGGGGAGTCTATCCCCTTTTGAGGGAGCCTGTTCCACAGTTGAGCAGCTCTTACTGTCAGAAGGTTCTTCAGAATATTTAGTCAGAATCTCCTTTCTCGCAACTTGAAGCCGTGGGTTCGAGTCCTACCTTCTGGAGCAGGGGGAAACAAGCTTGCTCCGTCTTCCATGTGGCAGCCCTTTGAGATATTTGAAGATGGCTCTCCTATCTCTCTCCGCGTCCTCTTATGGAACCTCCAGGTCCGGAGGCAGTCTATCTCGATTCTGAGATTAGGGACCCCTGCAAGGACCGGACGCTGGTCCTCCTGGCCTGGGCCCCCTTTGGCCTGACCTGGCCGCTGGACTCTTACGCTGCCCCCCCCCCCCAAACCAGGTCTCTCATCCTGAAGTGCAGCAGTTACCGGCAGGCCTGCTGGTGGTGCCAAGAGATCACCGAACTGGCGGAGGGCAAGGGCAGAGACTTCCTGCGGCTCCATCGCCACGAGGGCTTTGTGCCCCTTCGCAAGGAGACCCCTGCCCGCTGGTGAGCGCTGGGGGCCGTGGTCTGGGCAGGCGGGTCCTCAGCTCCCCAGGGTCTCCCTCCCTCACCCTTCTCGTTCTCTGCGACCCATCTTTAGGTTCGTAAACGGTGCCGGATATTTTGCCGCGGTGGCTGAGGCCGTGGCGCAGGCGAAGGAGGAGATCTTCATCACGGACTGGTGGTCAGTGCAGGGGGTCTTGGGGAGGGGGCTCTCTGGCCTTGGAAGTGGGGAGGGGAGGATGGTGGGCTGAGCTGCCTAGCTTCCCAAAGTGTCCCCCCCATCTCCGTATTTTTGAAGTTGTGGAACCCCCCCACCCCCTGCCGGGAGATTTATGGGTGGTATACAAATGTAATTAATCATAATTATAAATATGTTCTCTCCTTTAAAAAAGAAAAGAAAAAGATATTCCTGGTCCAAAAATAGGGGTGCCAGAAATGGATGCCGTGACCCCCCTCCCTGCTCTTCTCTCCGCAAGGCCAGCCTGTGGGAGACTTGGGTGCGAGGCTTCTGTGCCCAGCCAGAGGGCAGCATCTAATATTATTATTTATTAAATTTGTATTCCACCCTTGAGGTCACGGGGGGGGGGGTGGATCAGAACTCAGCTTCTAGGCTAATCCCAATTGAATGGGCAACGGGGGCAAATTATCGGGGGGGGGCCTCCACGCCCATTGATTTACCTGGACACTGAGGTCCAGCGCCGAGGGCCTTCTGGCGGTTCCCTCCCTATGAGAAGCCAAGTTACAGGGAACCAGGCAGAGGGCCTTCTCGGTGGTGGCACCCTCCCACCAGATGTCAAAGACACTTTTAGAAGACATCTGAAGTCAGCCCTGTTTAGGGAAGCTTTTAATGGTTGATGGATTATTGTATTTTAATATTTTGTTGGAAGCCGCCCAGAGTGGCTGGGAAAGCCCAGCCAGATGGGCAGGATATTAAAAATTATTATTATTATTATTATTATTATTATTATTATTATTATTACTAAATGCAACCAGTGCGGACATGCTAAATGCAGGATGGAGCCCCCAGCCCCACTCTCTTTGCTCCCTGCATTGCAGGGGGCTGGACTAGATGAGCCTCAGGGGTCCCTTCCAACTCCACGATTATTCTGTGATTCCCAGGCTCAGCCCGGAGATCTACATGAAGCGTCCGGCCCAGTCGGACGAGTGGAGGCTGGACCTCCTCTTGAAACACAAAGCGGTGAGCCTGAGGTTTGGGGTTGGGTGGGGGCGCCTTGGTGTCTTTCTACACCCCCTCCATCTTTTCTCCTTGCCTCTTGAGATGTGCTTCCTGCTTCGCAGGGGGGGTTGGGCTAGTTGACTGCTGGGGGTCCCTCTCAACTCTGCCCATTCTGTGATCCTTTCAGGAGCAGGGAGTGCGCATCTGCGTGCTGCTCTTCAAGGAGGTGGGGCTGGCCTTGGGCATCAACAGCGACTACAGCAAACGGGCTCTCATGCTGCTGCACCCCAACATCAAGGTAAGGGAACCCCCACGTTTGCACAACCGGCTGGTGCAAATTCGCACCAGGGATTTTGCCCTCCTCCCGCTGTGTCCCAAATGGCCGTGGCCCCACAGCCCCGTTCATGCCAAGCTGGGCAGTTCCCAGGCCTTCAAGGCCAGACCTAGTGAGCTCGATGGCCATGGGGGGATTTGAACCCTGGTCAATGCAAGTTCCTAGTCCTCATTTAATCCACACATTTGGAAACCAAGCCTGATGAGGAACGGTTGAGGGAGCTGGGTGGGTTTAGCCTGGAGAAGAGGAGACTGAGAGGAGATAGGAGAGCCACCTTCAGATATCTCAAGGGCCGTCCCATGGAAGATGGAGCAAGCTTGTTTCCTGCTGCTCCAGCGGGCAGGACTTGAACCCATGGCTTCAAGTTACACCTTGGAGATTTTTAAGCAGAGGTTGGATGTCCATCTGTCATGGATGCTCTGGCTGAGATCCCTGGATGGCAGGGGGTTGGTCTAGATGACCCTTGGGTCCCTTCTGATTCTACAATCCTATTATTCTAATATTCTAACCCTGTGAAGTCTGAGAGGCAGGGACTGCACCCCCAGGCCGCCCCTAGAGAGCTTCACGGCTGAGGGTGTGTCTCCCAGGTCCAACCCTCTAACCACTACACCACACTGCCTCAGGGCTCAGGGCAGGAGGGTGGCTGGGTGGGCTCACAAGACTGAGCCACCCCGAAATGTCTCTCTCCCCGCACCCGCAGGTGATGCGCCATCCTGACCATGTCTCCTCCATCGTCTTCCTGTGGGCTCACCATGAGAAACTGGTGGTGGTGGACCAGTCCGTGGCCTTCCTGGGCGGCCTGGATCTGGCCTATGGGCGCTGGGACACCCATGAGTACCGCCTGGCGGACCTGGAGGGGGATGACTGCCGGGCCCCCAAGGTAGCATGGGGGGTGGGGTGGGGTCCCTCTCCTCGCTGTCCCCCTTTTCCGAGCGGCAGAAGGTTGCTCCTTCTTTCACCCCCAGACCCCCAGTCTCGTTTCCCCCATCTCAATAGCTTCTTCTCCGCTCTTGGCTCTCCCTGAGCCCCCAAACTGGCCAAGCACCAAATTGCAGCCTGATTTCCAACTCTTGGGGTGCAAGGGCTGTGTGCGAATTCCCCCCCTCTTTTCCCTCTTGCTTTCCTCTGCAACTGCTGTTCTGATTCGTCTACATTCCGTGACGTCACAGCCCCGCTCGGCCAATGGCTGGCAAGCGGGTTCAGAGCAGGCAAACGGGCGCCATCTAGTGGCCGCCAAGCCCGGGAATGCTTCTTTTGCTTTCCTCTTTCTCCCTCTCATCTGTTTCTGACTCGTTCCTCTTCTCCTCCTCCTCCTCCTGTTGCTTTCCCTCTCCCTCTTTCCCCCCTCCCTCCCCACAGGGACGCTGGTAGCCGCCTGCTCCTCCCGCTGACCCCCTCTCTCTCTCAGGGCAGAGGGGCTGCCCTGCCAGGGGGGGACGAAGCCCCTGTGGACCTGGCCACCAACCAGCGCCTCTGGCTGGGCAAGGACTACAGCAACCTCATTGCCAAAGACTGGGTGCAGCTGGACAGGCCCTTCGAAGGTGGGTAGAGCGGAGGGGCCCCAAAGCCACGCCCCCAAACTGGGAGCTGCCATGGGGGTCCATGGCAGCTGGGGATCTCTGGGGTTTTAGGCAGGGGTCAGGAATTGAACTCGGGACCTCGCACCTCCAAGGTGGATGCTCTTAACAGCAGAGCCGCTTTGAGTGATGGTGGTGTAGGGAGCCCGGGGGTGCAGACCCAGAGGGATGGTTGCTCTCTGGGGATAAGCAAGCACCCACACACCAGCGCTCCCACAGAGTTGCAAGGCGGTGGGGGCAGCTGTACTGGTGCACCCCCCAAAAAAGAATTTTATCTGCTTTTACGTTTTGGAAAGTTACCCCTCCCTCAGCTTCTAGGCGTTAAGAAGTGCCTGCAGGATCAGGCCCATCTAGTCCAGCGCCAGTAGCCGCCCAGGGCCCCCAAAGGGAAGCCCCCCCCCCAGCAGGATCTGAGCCCCCTCCTGCAGCTTCCAGCAACTGGTCTTCAGAAGCATCACTGCCTCCGTCAGAGCATAGCTGTGGTGGCTGGTAGCCTCCTCCAGGAATTTGTCCCATCCCCTTTTAAAGCCATCCAAGTGGGTGGCCATCACTGCGTCCTGAGGCAAGGAGTTCCATAGTTCAACTGTGTGCTGTGTTATGAATGACTTTTTAAAAAAATCTTCCATCTTCGTTGGACGTCCAGTGTTAGGAGAGAGGGAAGAAAATTTATCTCTATCCTACTATGCCGTGCATATTCCCTTCCCCCCCAAAAACAAAGCCCCGTGGTCCATCCCTGGGTCTGGTATGTGGGGAAGCCCCCAGAGGCAGTTGTAGGGATGGAGGAGGTCATTTTGGCAGCCTCTGCAGTGTCTCCACCTGGCTGCTGGATCAGGCCCAAGGGGGGCTGACGGTGGGGGCTTCCAGGGCCCGATCATGCTGCCTGGGGGCTGACACCCGGTGTGGGTCAGATTTCATTGACAGGTGCCAGACTCCGCGGATGCCGTGGAGGGACGTTGGGGTGGCCGTTCACGGCCTGGCCGCGCGGGATGTTGCGCGGCATTTCATCCAGCGATGGAACTTCACCAAGGTGAGTGGTAGAATCGCAGAACGGTAGAGAATCGCAGAATTGTAGGGTGGGGAGGGACCCCCCAGGGTCATCCAGTCCAACCCCCCTGAGATGCAGGAATCGCAGCTAAGAGTTCCTGGCAGGTGAACGTCCCACCTCCGTTGGGAAACCTCCAAGGAAGGAGAGTCTATCCCCTTCCAAGGGAGCCCGAAATTCCCTCCTGCGGCTCAGTCTTGCAATTTGGATCCTGCCCTCCGGAGCAGCAGGAAACAAGCTTGCTCCGTCTTCCGTGGGGCAGCCCTTCAGGTGTTTGGAGGTGCATGTTGAGAGGAAGGGGGTGTAGAGATGGTGGGGCTGAAGAGCACCCCACCACCCCCAGATCTGCTAGCAGAGCTGACAAATACCTCTTCTGCCCCCCAGCCAATAACCCCCCTTGCAAATAAATACAATTCCAGGGTTAAGACTGTCTGAGTGCAGCAGATCCGGGACTCCATGGCCTCCTCTGCTGGGCAAAGATGCCTTTGGGGGGGGATGTCTCACCCCTCCTGCTTTCCTTTCCCCCCAGACCATGAAGCCCAAGTACAAAGGGCAGGACTACCCCTACCTGCTCCCCAAGTCCCCTCGAGCGACACCCCTGCAGGTCCCGTTCATCGTGCCCGGGGCTCAGACCGCCAACGTTCAGGTGAGAGGCTGGGTGGCGCTCTGATCCTGCCGGCAGATTTCTCATCATGGGCGCCTGGTTGGCAACCGCAGGGACAGGATGCTAGAGCAGATGGGCCCCTTTGGCCTGATCCAGCAAGATATTCTCTCAGCCCTCTGGGATTTTGAGCTTGGTTTTCCGTAGAGTTGGAAGGGCCCTCCCAGGGGCATTTAGTCCAACCCCAGCAAGACCTGTTTTTGGTTTTCAGACACAGAATGTCTGGGAATTGCGAGGGCTGCGGGGAAAGGTGAGGGCAAACAGGAAGGGTTGCAAGGAGAAGCCCCGGGCCAGCCGTGCCGGGCGCTCTCTTGCACCTTCTCCGGCTTGGCCTGCCCCGCCTCGCAGGGCCGTCGTTCTGTGGCTGTAGGGGAGAAAACCAAAGCAGCTTTTTTTGCCTCCCTCCGTTTCCTGCAGGTGTTGCGCTCTGTGGACCGCTGGTCGGCCGGCCTCCACGAACACTCGATCTACAACGCCTACCTGAGCGTCATCAAGGAGAGCCAGCATTACCTGTACATTGAGGTAGGTCTTGGGGCAGGTGAGGGGAAGGGGGGAGAAGCAGGGTAGACTGGGGGGTGGGACTGAGACCCTGAGGCCGTTTGGGGACACTCTTCCTCTTCCCAAAGGAGAAGGATGGGGGAGATGGGAGTCAACTTTGTGGGTGGGGGCAGTAGAAGACTGTGTCATTATTTCCGTGATTATGAGTTGCTTTGAGCTGCTTTTATTTTAGTATATTTTATTTTATTTTACTTCGCCAAACCTTTATCAGGCATTAGAAATATCGACCATCATAAAACATCCATATATAAAATTTTAAAATACTGTATATTCCTGCGTATAAGACTACTTTTTAACCCAGGAAAATCTTCTCAAAAGTCGGGGGTCGTCTTATACACCAGGTCATATTTCTTATACGGCGAGTATATCCCAAACTCTATATTTTAACTGGAAAAGTTGGGGGTCGTCTTATACGCCCAGTCGTCTTATACGCCGGAATATACAGTACATACAAATAAACAGCCATGCAGAAATATGTGTTAATGAGGATTTTCATTGGAATTTCTTCCCGCTAAATAGTGGGAAGCCAAGAAAAGTAGAATTCTCTGACAAATCCAGATTGTGCAGATTTGCTAATTTTCACATATTTTGCCGAATGTGGGCTGTTTTGTATATTTGTTGGGTGAGGAGCTTTGCAGGGCGAAGGAAGTCCTGCTTTCAGCTCCTAGAAATTCTGCTCAGCTGCTTCTCCGGAACCTTCTACAGGTTCAGCAAGCATTGCCTACACGCTGTCCACCAGCATTTACAGATGTGAGGGCTAGGCAGCTGCTTTTAAAACAGCTTCTTGGGCAGCTCCTCAACACCATATGGCTTGCTTTGATGTGATTTTGACATGCACATCCCCTCGCCTAATTCACTCTACGTGCAACCCAGGAACCCTCTTCACTTTGAACTGCTTTTAAGGGAGCAACCCACCTTGGACCCATAGAGTGGAGTGGAGATGATTAATCACAAAAAGTGAAGAACGATGAGCAAGAGGGTCTCTGAGGAAGGGCAGAGTGCTGTTTGTTTGTTTTTTAAATGCAACCCATGTCCTCAGGCAGCTAAGAGGAGCCCTGGTTTGGGGAGGGAATGGCAGGGGGTTTCTGTTGACTTCTTTTGCAGGACATACACCTCTCTCTCTCTCTGCCCCTCTCCTCCCTCACCCATGCACCCTCTTTTCTTCCTGCCCCAGAACCAGTTCTTCATAAGCTGCGCAGACGGGCGTTCGGTGATCAACACTGTGGGAGACGCCATTGTCGACCGAGTGCTGCTCGCCCACAGGTCTGTCCGATCAGCCACTGTTTTGGCCCAAATTGAGATTGGCTGCAATGGTTCACTAGCAGGGGGGGCGGGGTAAGCACTCTGCACATGCTCAGTGGGGCACACCTCTTCCCTTTCCAGGGCTGCATTGCACACTCCAGGCCTCCAGGTTCAAGTTGCCCCCTTCCCTGACTCGGCTCAGATGCGCTCCCATAAAATCAAAACACCAATGCCGGCCTGGCAAAAAACATGTGCATTGATTATTCCTTTTATAAATGGGTAGAGAGGGATGCAGGTGGCGCTGTGGGTTAAACCACAGAGCCTACGGTTTGCCGATCAGAAGGTCGGCGGTTCGAATCCTCTTGACGGGGTGAGCTCCTGTTGCTCGGTCCCTGCTCCTGCCCACCTGGCAGTTCGAAAGCACGTCAAGTGCAAGTAGATCAATATGTGCTGTTCTGGTTCGCCAGAAGCGGCTTAGTCCTGCTGGCCACATGACCCAGAAGCTGTATGCCGGCTCCCTCGGCCAATAAAGCGAGATGAGCGCTGCAACCCCAGAGTCGTCCGCGACTGGACCTAATGGTCAGGGGTCCCTTTACCTTACCTTTAGAGATCTGATAGATCAGTTCCTACTAGCTATAAAATAGTTTGGCTTTTTAAAAAAAAAAAAAAAAAAGTGAAAATAGGATCAGCTGAAGAAGGGTTAAATGAATTAAGAAAAAGGAAATGTGGATCTAATTATTGGAGCCCTTTGTTTTGATTACAGTGGTACCTTGGCTCTCAAACTTAATCCGTTCCGGAAGTCCATTCCAAAACCAAGGCGCGCGTTCCCATAGAAAGTAATGCAAAACGGATTAATCCGTTCCACAATTTTAAAAACAACCCCTAAAACAGCAACTGAACATGAATTTTCCTATCTAACGAGACCATTTATCCATAAAATCCTATATAATAAAGAGCCTGTGTCCCTCCGTAGCTTTCCGCGTGTCACTGGAAATCGCAACTGGGCATGCCCCACACGGACACAGGGATTGGACGACGCAGAGACTCTATGCAGATGAGACGGTCGGAGGCCGCCAATCGGAAGTGCGGGAGGGGAGGGGCTGCCTCGCCCTGCACTCAAAGAAAGTTGCTGGCGGCCATTTTGTGTGTGTGAGTGATGGGAGTTACACAAGGATTCCTCTCACCCGCCCGCCCTCGGCCGACGGCCCTGCCCGGGAGGCGGCCTCCCTCCCTCCCTCAGGGGCTCAAAGCAGCCCCCGTCCCGTCCTCGCCATGTCCCTGTACAGGAACTCGGTGTGGTTCATGAAGGGGCTGGGAGCCAAAAGGGCAAAGAGAGGCGGGGGCTGCCATGGCCGTTTCCACACGGAGTTTGCTTACGGAGGGAAACCGGACGTGGGATTTGAGCCCATTCCCCCTCCTCCGCCGCACGCTTTAGGGACTTTTATGTAACGGGAGGGGCCAGTTTCCCTCACAGCTTCTCTCGGACGCGCCGCAGGATGAGGCCCGGCTGCCTTACCTGAAGGCTGCTGTCCTAATCCCACTTGCCTGAGGGAAATAAGTCCTGTTATTACAAATGTTTCACCACATATGTTCTAGCGCCCGTTAATTTAACGGGCTGAACGTCCACTAGTTAAAGCAATAATCAACATAAAGGTAAAGGGACCCCTGACCATTAGGTCCAGTCGCGGACGACTCTGGGGTTGCAGCGCTCATCTCGCTTTATTGGCCAAGAGCCGGCGTACAGCTTCCGGGTCATGTGGCCAGCAGGACTAAGCCGCTTCTGGCGAACCAGAGCAGCGCACGGAAACGCCGTTTACCTTCCCGCCAGAGCGGTACCTATTTATCTACTTGCACTTTGACGTGCTTTTGAACTGCTAGGTTGGCAGGAGAATAATCAACATACTGTGCTGTAAAATAAATAAGACAGCATTGTAGATGATAAAAATTAAAATTAATTTTTCTTCATATCTGCACTGATGATAATCATCGTTTGGATGGGGGGCTTTTATCCATTTCCACAGTCACACAATCAATCAATCAATCAATCAGTAGCTGAACTGGGTTCCACACAGTCACAAAAACAAATTAACCGAAAAAGCCTCAAAAACACAAAGTAAATAGCAAAAACAAAAGCGCCAAACTTAATCCATTCCGGAAGTCAGTTTGACTTCTGAAATGTTCAAAAACCAAGGCGCAGCTTCTGATTGGTGCAGGCGCCCCGGAAACAATAGTTGACAGCTGCATCGGATGTTTGGCTTCCAAAAACCGTTGAAAACCGGAACACTTACGTCCGGGTTTTCGGCATTTGAGTACCAAGGTACCACTGTATAGATAATTGTAGAGTTGGAGGGGTAATTACTCCAACCCCCTGCAATGCCACCTGAATTCTGAAATGCTGTTCATGGTGGGAGCAGGTATAACTTGTGCTTCTAGTGTGGCAGCCCCTACACTCTGGAACTCCCTGCCGATTGATGTCAGCCTTCAGCTGTATACTTTCAGACACCTGCTGAAAAATATTCTTGCTTCGACAAGCATGTCCGGATGCTTAGATAGCCAGTGTGAATTTTAACCAGCATTCAGTACTTGAATCTTTGCATGTTTCAAAGTATTGTTAGTTTTATTGTTTTTTTTTGTAAAAGGGTTGTTGCTGGCTCCCTCTTTTCCCCTATTTGATATTTACTTCTGTAATAATGGTTTTGGTATGGGTGGAAAGGACGCGGGTGGCGCTGTGGGTTAAACCACAGAGCCTAGGGCTTGCCGATCACAAGGTCGGCGGTTCGAATCCCCGCGACGGGGTGAGCTCCCGTTGCTCGGTCCCTGCTCCTGCCAACCTAGCAGTTCGAAAGCAAGTCAAAGTGCAAGTAGATACAGTGGTGCCCCGCAAGACGAAATTAATTCGTTCTGCGAGCTTTGTCGTCTTGCGAGTTTTGTCGTCTTGCGAAGCACGGTCTGCGAAGCTCCTGCTAGCGAAGGGAGGAGAAGGGAGCGCGGCAGCGGCAGCTGTCTCCCTGGCTCCCTCGGGAGCTGCCGATGTGGAGCAGCCGCCGGGCGACGAGGCGAACTGGGGGAGAACCCCGGAGAAAGCGGCGCCCGACAAAAGCGTGCCGCCTGCGGGGAGCCTGAGGCTTGAGGCTGGGCGGCAAAGCCCCGCTGGTGGTGCTTCGCGTCCGTGCAATCTAGCCGGCGGGGAGAGCGGCCGTCGCCGGGGCTGCTGCCGGGGCAGCTCTTCACAGCGCGCTTCCACGCGCTGCTGCTTCACCCTTCTTTCTCCCTGCCTCAGCCGCCCACGGCGGCGGCGGGGAGAGCGGCCGTCGCCGGGGCTGCCGCCGGGGCAGCTCTTCACAGCGCGCTTCCATGCGCTGCTGCTTCACCCTTCTTTCTCCCCGCCTCAGCCGCCCACGGCGGCGGCGGGGAGAGCGGCCGTCGCCGGGGCTGCCGCCGGGGCAGCTCTTCACAGCGCGCTTCCACGCGCTGCTGCTTCACCCTTCTTTCTCCCCGCCTCAGCCGCCCATGGCGGCGGCAGGGAGAGCGGCCGTCACCGGGGCTGCCGCCGGGGCAGCTCTTCACAGCGCGCTTCCACGCGCTGCTGCTTCACCCTTCTTTCTCCCCGCCTCAGCCGCCCATGGCGGCGGCGGGGAGAGCGGCCGTCGCCGGGGCTGCCGCCGGGGCAGCTCTTCACAGCGCGCTTCCACGCGCTGCTGCTTCACCCTTCTTTCTCCCCGCCTCAGCCGCCCATGGCGGCGGCAGGGAGAGCGGCCGTCACCGGGGCTGCCGCCGGGGCAGCTCTTCACAGCGCGCTTCCACGCGCTGCTGCTTCACCCTTCTTTCTCCCCGCCTCAGCCGCCCATGGCGGCGGCGGGGAGAGCGGCCGTCGCCGGGGCTGCCGCCGGGGCAGCTCTTCACAGCGCGCTTCCACGCGCTGCTGCTTCATCCTTCTTTCTCCCCGCCTCAGCCGCCCATGGCGGCGGCGGGGAGAGCGGCCGTCGCCGGGGCTGCCGCCGGGGCAGCTCTTCACAGCGCGCTTCCACGCGCTGCTGCTTCACCCTTCTTTCTCCCCGCCTCAGCCGCCCATGGCAGCGGCGGGGAGAGCGGCCGTCGCCGGGGCTGCCGCTGGGGCAGCTCTTCACAGCGCGCTTCCACGCGCTGCTGCTTCACCCTTCTTTCTCCCCGCCTCAGCCGCCCATGGCGGCGTCGGGGAGAGCGGCCGTCGCCGGGGCTGCCGCCGGGGCAGCTCTTCACAGCGTGCGAGCGCTGCACGCGGGAAACTTCCCGCCGCCGCCGGTGACCGAGGGACCGAGTTGTACAGTAGTTGAAAAGAAAAGGGAAACTCGCAAGACGTTTTCGTCTCGCGAAGCAAGCCCATAGGGAAAATCGTCCTACGAAGCGCCTTCAAAAACGAAAAACTCGTTCGTCTAGCGAGTTTTTCGTCTTGAGAGGCATTCGTCTTGCGGGGTACCACTGTAAATAGGTACTGCTCTGGCGGGAAGGTAAATGGTGTTTCCGCGCGGTGCTCTGGTTCGCCAGAAAGCGGCTTAATCATGCTGGCCACATGACCTGGAAGCTCCCTCGGCCAGTAAAGCGAGATGAGCGCCGCAACCCCAGAGTCGTCCGCAACTGGACCTAACAGTCTGGGGTCCTTTTACCTTTACCTTTACCTATGGGGGGGGGAGAAATGATTTTTAAAATGGGGGAAACAAAAAGCTAAGCAATCCCAGAGCCATTCCCATGGTGCCATGCACAAAGTGTTTTTTGCGGGGGACTCGGGGGCCAGGAAGTGCTTCCGGGGGCCACGGCCACTAACCACGGTGGGTGTTTCCCCCCCCACTCGCAGTGAGAAGAAGCCCTTCCGGGTCTTTGTCCTGCTCCCGCTGCTGCCTGGGTTTGAGGGAGACATCGCCCAGGGCGGAGGAAACTCCATCCAGGCCATTCTGCACTTTACCTACAGGTGAGTTTGGAAAGCGGGGCTGGGGGGGAGGGGGAGCAGGTGCCGGATGGGTGGGGGGGGAGTGTGGAAGGCAACTAAAGACACAGCTTGAAAAAGCTCTTTTAGCACAACATCCCCTTTGGGTGACTGGCGCCGTCTTTAAGCCACCAGCCTTTCTTGAGGAACAAGGCCTGCTCAGTGCGCCAGTTCTGGCCATCGCAGACCCCCCTGAGATCTTGTGCAAGCTTCCCAGATCCCTGTGAGATCTCACATCTCACATTCCCATGAGATTTCGTGCAAGCGTCCCAGATCCCCACGAGATCTTTCAGAGCTTCCCGGACCCAGCGCACTGAGCAGGCCTTGCCCCCCAAGAAAGGAAGAGAGCTTAAGAACTCTATTTTTGCAGCAGGGCCACTTGAAAAGAGCTCCTCTTGTTTGGGGAGTATTGGGTCCCCCACCAACCTCTCTCACCCCCTAGCCATGGGGCAGCTCCAAGGGTTTGGGTGTCCAGGATTTTCATGTATAGGAAGAATCCTCAGAAGCAAACCCCTGCGCAAGATGCGATTGCACTGTAGATTATCCCCCCGCCCACCCTGGCCATTCCCCATGGCTTACAACACTATCTCAAGGGGTTAAGGAGGGTCCCAAAGAGCTGAGGAGCCGGGGGGGGGGCAACAGGGTGGTGGGGAAGGAGGTGCATGGGGGGGGAACACCCTAAGTGACTCCACTCTCTAATTTCCCCGTCTTCTTTCCCAGGACGCTCTGCCGTGGGGAGGCATCCATTGTCAGCCGGCTCAAGGCAGTCAGTAAGTGTGAAGAGGGGGGAGCGGCAGTATAAGCCTTCTTCTGCCCCCCTCCTAGCCTCAAACTCGCTGGGGGAACTTCTGAATAATAATAATAATAATAATTATTATTATTAGTAGTAGTAGTAGTAGTAGTAGTAGTAGTAGTAGTAGTAGTAATATTATCATTATTATTATTATTTGTTATTTATACCCCGCCCATCTGGGCGGCTTCCAACAGAATATAAAAATACAATAATCTATTAAACATTAAAAGCTTCCCCAAACAGGGCTGCCTTCAGATGTCTTCTAAAAGTCTGGTAGTAGAGAGGGCGTTCCACAGGGCGGGTGCCACAACCGAGAAGGCCCTCTGCCTGGTTCCCTGTAACTTGGCTTCTCGCAGTGAGGGAACCGCCAGAAGGCCCTCGGCGCTGGATCTCAGTGTCCGGGCTGGACGATGGGGGTGGAGGCGCTCCTTCAGGGATACTGGGCCTTTGAGGCCATTTAGGGCTTTCAAGGTCAGCACCAACACTTTGAATTGTGCTCGGAAACGAACTGGGAGGCAGTGTAGGTCTTTCAAGACCAGTGTTATGTGGTCCTGGCGGCCGCTCCTAGTCACCAGTCTGGCTGTCGCATTCTGGATTAGTTGTAGTTTCCAGGTCACCTTCAAAGGTAGCCCCACGTAGAGCGCATTGCAGTAGTCCAAGCGGGAGATAACCAGAGCATGCACCATTCTGGCGAGACAGTGTGCGGGCAGGGAGGGTCTCATCCTGTGTACCAGATGGAGCTGGTAGACAGCCGCCATGGAAACAGAATTCACCTGCGCCTCCATGGACAGCTGCGAGTCCAGAATGACTCACTCTTCGCCTGAGACTGCATGGGGCAGGGTGTCTCTCTGCCAATCGCAGAGTCGGAAGAAGGACTCCTGAGGGGGACACAGAGGGGGCTTGTGGTTCTGCTGTGGGGCTGTGCTGTGCTGCCCCTAGCTAAAAATCCCTCTCCTACAATCCCAGGTACCATCTGGGCTAAGTCATAGAATCGTAGAGTTGGGTGGCACCCCGAAGGTCATCTATTCCGACCCCCTGCAATTCAAGAATCGGCTTCCACAGTGCCAAGGGGAAAGGCGCTTTACACATGCTCTGAAGCGCTCCTGTTTCTGCGCTCTTTGCAAGCTCCAGAGCTTACCCCTTGGAATCGGAAAGGGAAGCCCCCGCAGGCCGGGCGCAACGCTGTCCCGCTAACATGCACCTCTCTTCCTCTTTCCTCGAAAAGTGGGGGATGGCTGGAAGAGCTACATCTCCTTCTGCGGGCTGAGGACCCACGGGGAGCTGCAGGGGAAACTCCTGACGGAGCTGGTCTACATCCACAGCAAGATGCTCATTGCGGACGACCGGCGCGTCATCATCGGTGAGGAGGGGGTCCCTGGGAACGCCTCTCCCCGCAGGAGGCCACTTGCAGCATCCAGAGTGGGCTGCCCCCCACCTTTCCCTTAACGGCTCCCTACTTTCTCCTGCCCCAAGGCTCCGCCAACATCAACGACCGGAGTCTTCTGGGGAAGAGGGACAGTGAGCTGGCCGTCCTGGTCGAGGACACGGATCTGGTGCCGTCCGTCATGGGCGGGCAGGAGTACCAGGCGGGGAGGTTTGCCCTGAGCCTGCGCCTCGACTGCTTCAGGTGGGTGCCAGCAGGGTTGGCTTCTAGGGGTAAGGGAGGAATCAGGGATCAGGGCCATGGGGCCTAGAGACACCCCACCCCACTGTGGGAGTCTGGCTGGACAGCAGTGCAGGTGAGAAGGAACTCAGGGTCCCAATCTTCTTTGAAAGCCATCCTGGTCGGTGTCCTTTGCTGCCTCCTGCAGGGGTGAGTTCCATAGTTCAACGAGGGGCAGCGTGAAGAAGGACTTTATTTTATCTTTCTGCATCTCCCAACGTTCACCCTCTTCTGCTGCTATTTTGGCAGAGGGAGCAAAACGGTCCTCACTCCACTTTCTCCCTGCCTTGCCTCTCTCTTATCGGCTGCTATTGTGTCGCCTCTTCCTTAAATTAAACCCTCCTTGGCGTGTCGCTGCCAGTCAAAGCGGAGAACAAATAGTCTGCCTGGGGCTGAAGCGGCTTCGTGTGCCGCCGACCTGGGCAAAACTCCTTTCTCCTACCCCGCCGGCAGGTGCGTTTTGGGGGTGGACTCTGACCTGGACATTCAAGACCCGCTCAGCGACCGCTTCTTCCAGGATGTCTGGCAAGCCACAGCTGCATCCAACACCAGCATCTACGACAAGGTGTGTAGCGGACCCCCAGGGGTCATCCAGTGCAGCTCCCGGCAATGCGGGAATCGCGATGGAAGCGTCCGGGAGAGGCAGCCACCCGACCTCTGCTTAAAATCCTCCCGGGAAGGAGGGTCTTAGGTTCCCCATTGCTGCCCCATAGCTTTCCCTTGGTCCAGGATCTTCCTTGGGGACAGCACCCGGACTGTACCTCCTTGAACAATAGGGCCTGCGCCTTAATGTTGGGCATTTTGTTCTCTTTCTCCCCACAATTCCTCCTCTCCGCCAGGTCTTCTCCTGCCTCCCCACCGACGCCGTGAAGTCCCGGAGGGACCTGCACGACCACGTCAGCAAGAAGAGCCTGGCCTCAGAGAGCCCCATCCTGGCCCGGGACCACCTGCAGAAGGTGCAGGGCCACCTGGTCCACTTTCCCCTGGAGTTCCTGGCCGAGGAGTATCTCCTGCCCCCTCTCAACAGCAAGGAGGGCATGATCCCCGTGGAGGTGTGGACTTGACGCAGCAGGCGGGGGGAGCCCCGAGGGAAAAACAGGAGACACACAGAGAAGAGAGCATTTGCACTCTGCGCGCGACCCGTGAGCCCCTCTCCCTTAGACTGATTGGGTGCATTTGCAGGTCCGGTTTTTCTGGACAAGGAAAAGGACACCACCCTCTGGGGTAACTTCCGCCATTGTGCCCTCCCAGGAGACATGAATTAGTTTAAGGGCTTTCGCCAACCTACAAAATGCTTCTCTTCCACCGGCACTAATTTTATATTCCTAAGTGAGGAAGGTCCTGTCTCATTTTCCCAAAATCCAAAAGCTTCCAGGAGGTTGGAATGGAGCACCCCACCATTTTTTGCACCCCATAGCTTGGCGGCGTAGGCCTAGAGACCCCCTCCCTTCTCTCAACCTGCCTTGTTTCGGAACCACTTTCCGTTTAAAGCTGGCGCCTTAAGTTGGGTGTGAAACCGGTTCGGCTGCCGCTGCTGCGGGAAACAGCAGGAACTGTGCGAAACATTACTCCGTTGCAGCAAGAAACGAACAATGCTGCCTCCTTGGTGCCTTAAGAAGAGTCTCCGTTTTATAGCAATAATAAAGATTCCATTAGTCTTGAAAGCGCCCTAAGACTTTCTGTTCCCGTTTCTCCCACTGGGATCCGGAGAGTCTCACAGACGGCTGCAGACATCTTGGCCCGTTTTAAATCTGGTGCATCTGTGTAAAGACGAGAAATCGGCATATAACGCAGTAGAAAAAGCTTTGAAGGAAAACACGGTGGAGGTGGAACTGTTTAACTGGAAATTAGTTTGTAAAAAATTGGAAATCGAATAAAAAATCATATTGGGGGGTAAGGAGGGGAAATGGCTCTGGCCATTCCTATGACAACAAGGCAGATGGTGTGTGGGGGGGGGGGTCTCTTCGCCCCATAGTCCAGTGGCAGGGTGGCTATGTGTCGTCTTTTCCCAGGACAGGTCCTCTTTTTCAGGGGTAGAATTTGAGACAAATTGCATTTATTTGCTTGGAACGGCTGCCGCCGCTTCGTCTTCTTTGCTCTTCAAAATATGGTAACCCTCTTAAGACCGATGATGGGGCTGATCCGGATCGTTTGCATCGCCTACATTTGAGGAGAGAGAGGATCCGTAGCAAATTTTGCCTCTAAGCAAACAACACAACACAACACAACGTCCTGTTGCCCCTCTCAGACCTGAGAGGAGCTTCATGGCCCCTTCATGGGAGGATTCGAACCCTGATCTCTCCCAGGTCTTAGTTTGGCCCTCTATATTTAAAAGCATTGACAAACGGCCTGATATTTTTAACATAGTTGCCTGTCCCAGGCGCTGAATCTGCTGTCTCCCTCAGAGCCGCAACAGGGGCCCATCTTTGTTTAAAGTTTAAACAAGCCTGGCCAGATATCCAAAATGCTGGTGCACCTTTAGTTTTATTTTTTTATTTTTTGCTTTTATTAATGATTTTATTGTTGTCTTCTTTTGGCAAACCTCTTTTGGTGTTTTTTTTTTTAATCCAATTTAATAAATAGTAATAACGAAGCGGTGTATTAATTTTACAAAGTAAAATAACAATAAATGCAATCTTTATTTTGGGCCGTATTGCTTGCGATGGCGCTGTGGTTATTTCTGAAGCACTAAGAAGCTGCCTATGAAGCGGGATGGTTAAGATTACACGAAGTAATCCAATTGATGCATTAAAATGAGAGCGGCAGTTTTAATTGTTTTAAACAGCATTAGAAGGTGTTTTCTGTGGAAATATAGATCTCAACAGGGACAATGTCTGAGCGCATCAGGTGTTTTGTCCTTGAGTTTCTTCACACGATGAATCTGTGGGGCTTTTTCACCTCACGAAAAACAGCCGCTGGAAAAAAAGGCGGGAAAAGCCGGCTCTCCGCGGCGCTCCACGGAGCATGCGCCTCAGAGCAGTAGCGTCGACCCTCCGACTTCCGCCACACTTCCATCGAGCATACGACAGTATTCTACTATGTGCAAGTCCCCGCCTCCCGTACGTGTTTGCCCGTCCTTCTAGCCACATTCCTTCCGCCACCCTTTGCCTTCCGCGCACGCTCGGGAAGGCGGGGCGGAACCCCCTCTGCGCCTGCGCCTCCGAGGGCCTCTCCCGCGTCGTGACTTCCGCCGCTCCCAGCCTCTTCCCCCTCCCCGAACTCCGCTCTTCTTCCGTACCCTCCAGGCGCTTGCGCGGGAGCCGCCTCTCCCCGCCGCCGCGCGTGCGCTGCGCCTCGCGCGGGCCGCCGCCTGCAGCGCGCCTGCGCGGAGCGGGAGAGCCCCCGCCCACTCGGCCCCCCGCGCCTGCGCAGTGCGGCGCTGCTTTCCCCTCCCTGGCGCCTGTCAGTCCGTCCGTCCGTCTGTGAGGGGGAAGAGCGAGGCGAGGGAGGAAGCGGCGGAAGGAGCAGCGAGGAGGAGGAAGGAGGAAGGAGGAAGAAGATGGGGCAGCAGCAGCAGCACTGAGGAGGGGACGAGCAGCCGCCGCCCGCCCGCCATGGCCGACCCGGCCCCCGCCCGCAGCCTCGACGACATCGACCTCTCCGCCCTCAGGGTGAGCGGGGGAGGGGGCGGAGAGGGGGGTCAAAGGTCAGGGGGACAGGAATGGGGAGGAGGGGGCTCCACACGCTCCTCCCTCCCATGGAACAGACTAAACCCCCCCCTCCCAAAAAAAATATTCCGTGTGGCTGGGAGGGGTTAGGGTGAGGCGGGGGCTGCAGCTGTGACGCCCCCCCTCCGTGGGTTGGGTTGGGGGGCGCGCCAGGAGGGGGCCTGGCGGGGAAGGCGGCTCCCCTTTGCTGCTGCTGCAGGGGCGAGCCGTGCCGTGTCACCTGCAGCACCGGGGGGGCGGGGGGGGCTCGCCTCTCCCTTCTCTCTTCTTCTTCTTCTTCTGCCGCCTCCCCCCCCCCCCACCGCGCACACTACGCAGCCCCGCTGCTCCTTCTTCCCTCCTGGTTGCTGCGGTCTTTTTTTGTGGGTGGGGGTTGCCGCCTCTTTTCCTCTCTCAGTCCGTCCCCCGCTCGCTAGATCAGCTGCTTAGGGGGGGGGGAGATTAGGGAGAGCCAGTCCCCCAGCAAAGGGATGGTGGGGTGAGCAAAGCAGGGGGTGGGGAGAGACCTACCTTCTCTCTGCCTATGTGGCTTTCTGTCTCCCAATCGGAACACACACACACATTTTGGGGCAGGGGGAGCACAAGCGTGTGCTTTGATTTAAAAAGCCGGATGGTGCTAATGGGGTAGGCAGCCCTTTTCCCCCTCCCCCTCTCCCACCCCACCATTTCCTCCCTTGTGCTTTCAAGGTTCTGTGTTTATAAAGTCTTCTGTCTGGGCCCTGCAATCTCCTTCCTGCTGATTTTTAAAAGGCTTGTTTAACCCTTAAACTGGCAGACAGCTCCCCCACCTTCGACTGGGCTGGTTCCATGGTTGTTAGCTAGCTTGCGCAATCTAACTTGTTCTATGAATATTCGTCATCTGTAATAACTCTAGCCAACTGAATTTGCTGAGCTTCTCTTCCACCATCTCGTTTTACCCCAGTAGAGTATCACCCTGGTTATTCAGTGTCACTGTTACCAGGAAGAGTCCTGAGAGTTTTTGGATAATTGTTGCCTTGCTATGTTTCAGGCCCTCTTTTAAAAGTGTGCCTTTTGGTGTTCCGGGGCCCTTGGGGTCCCCACAGCTCAGTTCTGGTCTTCATGCTTTCCTTTGTGAGTTCCTTGCTCAGAAACTGGAGGGGACAGGAGAGACTGGGATCACCTCTCCCTTTCCTTCCTCTGTTGCCTCCCACAGCAGTGAAAGTGATTGATATTGGAAGCTCCTTGCTGCAGGGACCTGCCTCTTGCTTATGAAGCCCCATTTAGTACCATGCATAACTGCTTATAAATACTAATAACCTGATCAGCAGGCTCTTTGTAATGCTTTGCAAAATGACCCTTTTAAAGAGGAAGCCTGCACAGAAGAAGATTTTACTGTCATTGCTTGCAAGGTGGCTCTGGGGATACAGCGATGGGAGAAGTAAATTTCCTCCTCCTTTCCTTTTAACCTACATGCTGCGCCTGCTGCAGCTGATGGATTTGCCTAAAACGCCCCCCTTTGCAGATGGTACATGGGAGGGGTGCCAGTCTGAGGCCTGTTTGCCCTCTTGCTGAGTGTAGCAATGGGCTTTTTCGTTGGTGTGCGTGAGTGTGCTTGTGGCTCCTGTTTCTTGCAGTTAAAAGGGAACTTGGTGAGTCATGGTTGGTGATGTGCAGGGCTGGATTGTTGTGGCGAGATCTGCCACTGTGGGGTTTACGAGGTGGAGTTTTTCACCTGTTGCCTCCTCCCAAGTTGTTTTCCTCACAGGCTCGCACGCATGCATCATTTCTTAGGAAGGGCTGTAGCAGGATGGGCTGCTTTCATCTGTGCGCTGTCAGCAGAATCGGGAGCCGAGGGAGCGCTTTGGAATGCTGCCTGTCTTTCCCTTTCATTCAGGGAGGGAGCCTCTCCGTATCTGGAATCATCACCTCAGGGAGGTTGCACAAGCCGTGTCCTGAAGGATGGGGAGCACGGCCCTCCCTCGCCTCAGCTGATCCCATGTTTCCCCACTGTGGAAACATAAGAATATCCCTGCTGGATCAAGCGCCGTCTAGTCCAACGTCCTGTTCTCACAGTGGCCACAAGCACAATCTCAGCACAACAACAGCAAGTGATATTCAGAGAGGCGCACTCTGTCTCCGACAGTGGAGGCAGAGCACAGCTGGCATGGCTAGTAGCCATCGATGGCTCTCTCCTCCTCCATGAATTTGCCCAGTCCTCTTTTAAAGCCATCCAAGTTGGCTGCCATCCCTTCCTCCTGTGGGAGGGAGTTCCACAGTTTAACTATGCGCTGCATGAAGAAGGACTTTGTTTTATCTCTCCTGAATCTTTCAACCCATACATACAGCTTGTGTGCCTCCTTGTCAGGATCCATCCCAGGAGGATATGTGGATGAAGGATAGGATAGCAGTGGTTTTCTTGAAACCAGGATCGAGAAATAGCTTATCGTGGTAGCTTCCTGTCAGAATGTGCGAGCTTCCCAGTTTCACAAGTTCTCACTGTACAGAAAAGAATCAAGTTTCCCTCCCTGTTTGAAGAGATCTGTGAAACTCAAAAGCTTGCACACTCCTGCACCAACCTAAGTTGGCACAATAACAATATCTTCATCTGTTCTGTGTGGCTTACGAACCTCTGGGCCAACAGGACAACAATCAGCTATTGAGCTGGAAACCAAGAGGCAGAAAATTCAAAGCTATTTAAACTTACTGCTCCTCATTTGGCCCACCCTCCTGTCAGGCCGAGGGCCTCTCATCTACAAAATCTCAACAGGCAGCCTGGAACTTGGAATTAAACAAAAACCTGGTCCAAGAGAATTAAGGCTCCTTAAATGGGACACACTTGCTTCTCTTTGCTTTTGAAGTTTCAAGTCCACCCAGCCTTTTAGACTCCCTCTTTCAAGGTGCAAAATGAGCAATTGTTCAGCATAGCCTGCTCTCGTTGCAAAATAAGAAGGTTTTTGTTGTTGTTGAGAAACTAAGTAAGTCTCTTTCAGAAGAAGAAATGGTTGTAGAAGAGTTAGGCAGACTGCAAGTGTTCTGCAATTCCACACACCATGGAGGTTCCACCTGGTTTTCCTCTGCAGGGTATAGAATTTTAGGACTGGCATTGCTTAGCAGAGGAGTGAGTAGCTGGACGTGGCAGTTTTTGTGACAGTGGAGTGCATTTTTGTGGTAAAAGGCATGTGTGTCAGGCAGGGTAGCTTTTGCAACTGGGGCCCTTTTCTCAAGGAGCTAGCAGCATTTGATGAGCACCATAGAGCACCCTGCTCCAAAAAAAAAACCCACCCCAGGCAGATACTGCAATGAGTAGGAGCCAGCCTGCAATTGCCACTATTCTGGGTGGAGGTCAACTGCTGCTGGTTAAGCATGGCAGCCCCTCACCTCAGTCAAGCCAAGCGCAATGGCAGTCGCCAGCCGTAAAATCCTGCTCACCTCCGGAGACCTCACATACAGCATTTTTGCTCCCTCGGGCGCTCTCAGCAGAAACCGCCTGCCAGCTTTCCCGTTTTCGTCTGCCACAGTGAGGTCTAGAGCCTTGCTCTGCTTCCTTGACAGTCCCCCGTTGAATAACTGGAGGGCCGGGTTCTGCCCTAGCTGAAGGTGGCTTCCCGCACTTTGGGTTTAATTTATGTCCCAGAAGAGGCCATTGAATGCACCTTTGCACTCAGTGCAGTGAAAGTGGGTCAAGGAGCCCTTCTGCCCTGAGGTGTGGCCGGCAGCTGGGCAGGAGCCAGAGGAGATGCCATCGCAGAATGCCAGTTAGGCAGGTTGGTTTTCATGAGGGAGGGAAAGGCCTCTCGCTTGGAGGGAGCAGGCAGGAACAGAGCCTGGCCATGGCACCTGCTTTTGTTGTGGGGAGGGAGGCTGAGGGGTGGGCGCAGGCCTTCACCCTCTCCCCTGGAGCTGCAAGGCCGGAGGTGTTCAGCGCCACACTCCTGAAGGCACAGTGTGCGTTTGTGTGGGGGATCTGCTGTGGCGGAAATTGGGTGATTCAGCTCGAGGGGCCACGGTGCCCTTGTCTGAGCAGGAATTGCTGGGTGGGAGTGAGGAAGAACGTCTTTGAAACAGGTGACATGTGAGACTGGAGCTTTGGCGGGTGACAGCCTTGCAGAATCGACCCATCAGCAGAAAACCCGCTCGGCCAGAGGCCCTTCCACCACAGCAGAAATTAAATTTCCTCTTTCGGCAGTGTCAAGGACGAGGAGGAAGGGGCCAGCCTGGTGCAGGCCTTTCCAAGTGGGCCGGGGGCTTCTGCCTGCCTAGGAGGCTTGGTCCCTTAAGGCGGCACCTCCATTGCAGTTCTGCCACAGGGAAGCTCCCGGGGCTTCCCTTCCTCCTCACTCTTGCGGCAGCATTTGTGTGCATCTAGGAGAGACAGCAAAGACCTTGCTTTGGAGTTGGCACTTGAAGGGGCCTGCTCCCTGAGAAGGAGGCCAAGCAGCAGAGCCCAGCGGGAGGCAGCTTGCTCTCTTGTGCCTGGGCTCCCGCAAGGAGTGTGTGAAAGCCAACCTGCCCCTGGTCTTCCCCCCCCCCCTCCGAGGACCTGCCAGGCCCTCTGCCTTCTCTTTTGCTCTCTGACACCCAGCCCATCCTCACTTGCTCCTTTCATCCTCCCTTGCAGCCCACCTGCTCTCTGGCTGTGCCTCGGGGTGAGGCAGGGGTCTTTGCTGCGCCTTAGCATCACAGAACTGCAGCGTTGGAAGGGGCCGGAGGGTCATCCAGCCCAGCCCCCTGCAATGCCTCTTCAGGGGTGTGCTTGTGTGCCTGCCTTGGGGAAGGTGTTGGCTCCTGCCTGGCCCTTTCCCCCTTCCGGCTCTGGAGTTCTCTGAAGGATCTAATATTTTTTTAAAAAACTTTCTCTCTCGGTTGCCTCTCTCCCCTTCGCCCCGCTGTGCTGGTTTCTGGCTCTTATCTGAGATGCACAAGCCTGCGGCAGACCGTGTGTGTGTGTGTTTGTGTGTTCCCTTGCATGGCCTCCGCGCTTGAAAAGGGATCTCTGTGCAGGGCTGCCTTGATGCCGCCGCCATGCTTTCTTGTTGCTAGGGAGAACTTGTTGACTGCAGCATGTTAGCCTTGATTGAATTACAATCCTCCCTTTCATGCTTTTATATATTCTCTCTCTCTCTCTTTCTCGCTGTCCTTGAACTAGGCAGCACACACTCGGAGCAAGGCAGATTGTTACTGGCCTCGCAATAGTCGCCTTCCTCTCGAGTTGCAAAGAACAGGCCCCCCCAAGACAGTCTTGGCAGGCAGGCAGGGGAACCAGAGCTCCAGTTTCAGCTCTGTTTCTCCCCCAGCAAATCTGTCTCCAGCTCCTGGTTCTGTCTCCTGCGAGTGCTCCTGCAGGGAGGGTGGAAAGGCAGGAGAATCCACAGGCGCTTTTGGGGGGGAGAGAGAGGAAGGAGTCCTTGAGATGCACCCCGCTTTCCCCCAAACCTGCAGGATTCAGGAGAGGGCCCTTCAAGCTGACAAGGGGGTGGAGGCAGCATTTGGGTGTGGGGGGGGGGTGCTGTCCTCTCAGCTCCTCTTCTGCATTTTGTCAGCACTCACATTTTGTGTGTTGGGTGGGGGATAGAGAGAGAAAGAGCGAGCTCCCGTGGTGACGCAGAGTGCTGCTGGTGTGTTTGGGGGGATGCAGGGTGGCTCTGGAGGTTGATGGATTCAAACGACAAGGAAGGTGATGTGGACTCCCTCAGGTGGTGGTGGGCTCTCCTTCACTGGGGGGCTTTTAAACAGAGGTTGGGTGGTTGTCTGTCAGGGATTCCTTAGCTGTGATCCCTGCGTTGCAGGGGGTTGGACTAGATGACCCTCAGGGGTCCTTTCCAACTCTACAGTTCTATGATTCTGTTCACCAGCGGGGCCACCATGTTACAGAGGAGCGACAAGCCCCCCTGAACTTCTGGAAGGCTCAACAGAGAAGTCATGGGTTGGCTGCCAAAATCAGGAAGAGATTTCAGCCCATCTCTCTCTTTCTCCTCCAGTGTCCCTGCAGTGTGCAGTTTGGCTGCATTGCTTCCTGAAATTCAAACCTTGAGCTCACCCCTCCAATCCAACAGGTGCAAGCTGACCTGACATGGTGTCTAGGCACCCTGACAGCGAAGCCCTTCATGCAGTGCAGTGTTAATCTGTGGAACTCGCTCCCACAGGAGCCAGGGATGGCCAACAACCTTTATGGCTTGAAAAGAGAACTGGGCAGATTCATGGAGAAAAGGACTATTTATTGATGGCTGCAAGCCATGAGTGAGGCTCTGCTCTGCTTCCACAGCTGTTTCTGAAAGCCGGTTGCTGGAAGCCACAGGAGCAAAGAGATCTCTTGTGTTCGAATCCTGCTTGGGGGTTTCCCACAGGCATCCATCTGGCTTGCCCCTGTGAGAACAGGATGCTGGGCTAGATGGGCCCCCTTTGGCCTGTTCCAGCAGGCTCTTCTCTTGGACTGCTTGGTCCCCCTTCCACGTGGGGCTGGAGGGAGAGTTCTGAGCAGCCGGCTCTGCTCTCTCTCAGCCCTCCTCCTCCTCCTCTTGCATGAGATGAAGTGGCCCTGCTCCTTCCTTCTCTCCAGGGTGGGGCTGCACTCTTTGCCCAAGGCGGACCTGCCCCAACCTGCTTTTCCTCTCCTGGTGGCTCTGGTTGAATAAGCATTTTGCAAGCAGGCTGGCTGGGCTACAAGGGAAGGAGCCTGTAGAAGAGAAGACTGCCCAGTGGATTCCTTTGCCACCTTAATGCCTTTGATGGAAAGGCCTCACCCAGGTGAAAAGGAGAAAAAACCCACCCCAAAACCCACACCGGCCTAGTCCTAACCCCACCTCAATAAAAGCCTTCTCAGAGGTTGGGGGGTGAGTCTTCCACCTCACTGCAAAAATGCTGATTCTGGAGATTCTTGCTGACTCGGTCTGGTAATGCTTGTAGGTCCATTTTACATATTTATTTATTGCATTTATATTCCACCTTTTTCTGCAAGGAAAAATATGGTCCTCCCCTTCCTCATTTAATCCCCACAGCAGCCCTGTGAGGTAGGCTAGGCTAAGAGGGAGCAATGACTGGCCCAAGAGGGGGGGGGGATTTGAACCAGGCTGTTCTCTCCTAGGTTCTCTCCCGACACTCTCACCTCTATGCCACGCCGGCTCTCATGGTTTCTCCAACAGAGATGGGCAAGTAAATACTGCAGATCTTTTAATCCCACCCACCCCCATCTCAAACGGAGACAAATTCATGAGTGATAAGGCTTCCCATTGGGGCACCTGGCTGGCCACTGTGGGAACAGGATGCTGGACGAGGTTTATTTGAGGTTCTCTCCTCACAGCTGTCTTAGCTGAAGGGGGTTGGTCTAGATGCCCCTTTGGGTCACTTCCAGCTCTGCAGTTCTTTGATTCTAAGAAAAGGGAAGCTCTTCCTGCTGCTGTCTGCACCTTAGGGCTTCCTCCCAGCTTGCCACTCTGCCCAGGAGGCACCTTGACCAGGAGGAGAGTTTGGGCTGCCTCGGGTCTGAAAAGTCCCCCAAAGTCACAGGGAAGTGGTGATTCCTTCTCCTGCTGGCCCAGGTGCCCAGCCAGGGCTGCCCCCCACCCTCCCCTGCTCCCCTCCTGAGTTTATCCATGCACTGTCTGGTGAAACCTTGGAAGGCAAAGGGACTGTGCAGGAATTGGATGGCGTGAATCGGTGCGTTGGCAGGGTTTGGCATTGTCCTCTGGCTGTGAATCGCAGACCGAACCACAGACTTGTGGGGTCAGAAGGGACCTTGAGTATCATCTAGTCCAACCCTCTGCAAAGCAGGAATCTTTTGCCCAACATGGGACTCTAAGAATCCTGGGCTGCTGCTGCAGCGTCCAGGCCACAGTGGGCCCAAGCTCAGCACCTGACACCTTAGGTCAGGCATCCCCAAACTCGGCCCACCAGATGTTTTGGGACTACAATTCCCATCATCCCTGACCACTGGTCCTGTTAGCTGGGGATGATGGGAGTTGTAGTCCCAAAACAACTGGAGGACCGAGTTTGGGGAAGCCTGCCTTAGGTGTTGCTGTGCGCATGGACAGACACTCACAGGTCTCAGAGGTGTCCTTGCCACCCTCTCTTGGAGGCAAGGGCAAGCTGGGTTCAGCAAATCCTCGAAGGAATCACTTGGTGCTTTGTGCTTGGTGGGTTGTTGTTGTTTTTAGACCAGTGGTTGTGCTTTTTCTGTGTCCTGGAAGCTGAGGTGGTGCTTCCTGTGGCTTGATCTCCATTGGGGGAATTGGAGGTGGTGGTGTAACTATCCAGCCCCCTCTCCCCTCCAGGGTCATTGCGCAGGGTCGCAGGGTCACTGCGGTTCGCCTTCAAGCGTCCCCCGGGGACGTCTGTGCAATGAATTAATAGGGAGCCCAAGTGGCTGTCTGGGGAGGGGCCTGGCGCCTGGCTCCCTCCTGCCGCGGAGACGCACGCCCTGGCTTGGTGGTGGTGGTGAGGGAAGAGAGTGCTGCAGCAGCAACAGAGGAGGTGGAGAATCTCCTTCCTTCAAGGGCTTTCTCTTTGCAGAAGGGATGCCCAGGAAGGCCGGAAGCAGGGTCCACCAAGCAGGAGGCAAAGTCCTTCCTAGAGGCCCACATCGGAGGAGGAGGGGAGGGCAAAGTCTGTGCCTCCGGCACTGAGCCAGCAGCCCTGTAGGGAGGCCTCCCGCTGCGTGTTCCTCTGGACCACATGGAACTGGGAACAAGTTGCCTTTTGCCTGCATCCAGCCAGCAGCTATGCTTTAGAAAAGAATAATAGACTCCTAGGGTCCAACCCCCTGCAATGCAGGAACCTCAACTAAAGCATCCCTGACAGGTGGCCATCCAACCTTGTCTTAAAAACCCTCCAAGGAAGGAGAGTCCAACTCCTTCTGCTGGTGGGGGTGCACCTCAGAACCGGGGGGGGGGGGAATGGTTGGAGCCACAAGAGGAGCCCTTCGTTTTCTGTACTGTCTGAAGCTAGGGGAGTTTCTGGCTAGCGGGCTGCAGAATCCCTTGGTGGGAGTGTCGTGGGGAGTGGCATGATCAGGGGGTTGTGTCCTCCCAAGTTCCTGGTCCAGAGAGGAAGCTGCCTTAAAACCAAGTCAGACCTGAAACCCTGGCCAGCCGCTGCTGCCAGTCAGTGTAGGCAATGCTGAGCTGGATGGAGAAAGCTCCATCCAGCCTACACTGACTGGCAGCAGCGGCTGGCCAGGGTTTCAGGCGGAGAATCTTTTCCAGGCCTGCCTGGCCATGCCTCTGGGGATTGATCCTGGGACATCCTGCACGTAAAGCAGGTGTTTAGAAAGCTCTGTGCCTCTGTGGCGCAATGGGTCAGTGTCTCTGGCTGTTAACCAGAAGGTTGGTGGTTTGAGCCCACCCAAGGCAGGATTGCAAGGGGTTGGACTAGATGACCCTCAGGATCTCTTCCCTCTCTACAATTCTATGATCCTGTGGTTGGCCACTGTGAGAACAGGATGCTGGACTAGATGGGCCCATTTGGGCCTGGGCCTGCAGGCTCTCTCCTTACGTTCCTATAGTCAAATGTCTGTTAGGTGCCAGAGAGCCTGGGACTTTCCTGTCTGCTGGCAGGAAATGGGGTGGAGGGCTGGGGAATTGGCAAGCTTCTGGATCGGATGTGGAGCAGGAGAGGGAGGCTGGGTTGGCGTCTTGTTGGCAAAGCTGTTGCTCGTAGGCCTGGCTGCTCCAATTTCTCTCCTGCATGCACTGCTCCCCCCCTCCACCCCCTGCCTTCTTATTCCTCTTCTCCCCACCCACCCTTTTCTCATCACCTAGTCTCGAGGGGACGGACCCACACGGATGCCTGAAAGAACCCAGAAGGTGACACTCTCTGTGGAATAACAGAGCGTTATTTGTGGGAAGCGTGCCGTTTGTCCAAAGTCTGGTGTGGGGCTCGTGATGCGACCTAGATGCTCTCCTTGCACCTAGAGCCTGGCACTGAGGCCCAGGGGCCGTACCTGCCGGGGCTTCTGTCGGGCAACGCAGCAAATGACACCCCTTTCCGGGTGGGGGGCATGGACAGGAGGTTGTGTCCTGGCAGAACAGGAGGGGCTGTAGCTCAGCGGCAGAGCCCCTGCTTTGAATGCAGAAGGTCGCAGGTTCAGTCCCCGACGGCATCTGCAGGTAGGGCTGGGAGAGACTCCCCTCCGCCTGAGAACCCAGGACAGCCACTGCTGCCAGTCAGTGTAGGCAGCACTGTCCTCGATGGACCAGGGGTCTGTCTGGTGGTGGTAGGTCCAAGAGGGGCTTCGTGGCAGGGCTGCCTGGGGGCCACTCCTCCTCCTCCCTGCGATCCGTCGGAACAGACTGAGCTGGAGGCAGGCAGGGAAGCAGCCAAAGCTGCATCTAATTCAGGAAGGCTGCCATGGAGACTGAGGAGGCAGCTGGGTGGGAGCTGCCTCTCTGCCTATTCGGTGGGGGGGGGGACTCTTGGCGCAGTCTCTTGCTCAGCCTGCAGCTTCCCGGGGAACAGGCCCCCTCGCTTGGTGCGGATGTTAAAGAGGATGCTGGCCTGTCCTGTCCTGAGGCTGCTGGGTGTGATGCTGTGGCTCCCTTGAGGGGGGGCTCTCCTTGGAGGTTTTTGAGCAGAGGTCGAGTGGGCCACCTGCCAGGTACTCTTCACTCCTGCATTGCAGAGGGTCGGCCTAGACAACCCCGGGGGTCCCTTCCAGCTCTGCAGCTCTGTGATTCTCACTCTGTGGTTGCCTTAAAGCAGCCTTTGCCAGCCTTCATCCCTGGCTGATCCCATGTGGCTCTGATGGGAGTTGTGGCGCAGAGCACCTGGAGGGCACCAGGTTGGCCTTCAGGTGAGCTGCCTGCCTGTCCAGTTCTGAGAGGAGGCTTCCCGTGAACCTCTGAGGTGGCTGCAGAACACGGGCAGCGCTGGGGGCGTAGGAAAAGGAATACCTCTTTGTGTAGTTAAACTGTGGAACTTGCTGCCACAGGAGCCAGCGGTGGCTGCCAACCTTCATGGCTTTAGAAGAGAACAAAGTCATGGAGGAGCAGAGGGCTTTGGTGGCCCCCAGCCCTGATGAAGGCTGTGCAGCTGGAGGCAGCGATGCTTCGGTGTGCCAGTTTCTGGAAACCCCGAGAAGGAGGCAGAGCGGCTCTTGAGCTGCAATCCTCCTTGTGGGATTCCCAGTTGGCCACTGTAAGAACAGGATGTTGCATGCTGGCCAAGATGAGCCTTGGGCCTGATCCAGTCGGCTTGCCTTACATTCTCAATGCTAGGTGGGCTTCTGGGACTCTTTACACGTGGAGATGAGAGACCAGAAACACCACCCTCTTCCCCTCCAGCCTCCCTGCTGCTCGTCTTGCGCTGTGGATGTTATAAACCCCTTGAGGGGGGCGGCACCCCTTCTCCTCACCAGAGCCAACTTCGCCCAGCACCTCTGGGAGGGAATTTTGTGTGTGTGTGTGTGCGTGTGTGCCTTGCCACTCCAAGAGCGGAGAGAAGCCACCCCCTGGCTCAGACCTGCGGCTTGTCAGCAGAAGCTGGCTCCTTCGCCATCCCACAAATCGGCTTAGGGGTCTTTGCCTAACCTGATTACAAGCCGGCAACCAGCAGGTGATTTGTAATTAAAAGGCAGACGGGAAGCTTCTGAGCAGAGCACTAGGGCAGCGCTTCTCCCACCGTGCCCCCCACTTGCCCCCCTGCACTTAACACCGGGAAGAGGGAGACCCTGGCAGTGTGCAATGTGGGAAGAGGAGAAGAGAGGGAGGAGCTGGGCATTGGCAGGGGAACAGGGGACCCTGAACTGACGCAGAGGAAGGCCACCCCGAAATGTGCCCCTTGGCCAAATCGGGAGGGAGCAACGTCAGGCTTAAGACCAGGGTTCAAATCCCCACTCAGCTGCCATGGCGCTCACTGGGTGTGACCTTGTGAGCCAGTCCCTGCCCTTCTCAGTCTAGCCTACCTCACAGGGTTGTTGCAGGGATTACTTGAGGGCGGAGAACCCCGTGGAAGCTGTCTTGAGCTCCATGGAGAAAAAGGTGGCGTATAAATGCAACAAGTCGACAATAAATAAATAGGAGGAGTTCAGCAGCTGGATCAGACCAAAGTGTGGGCGGGGAGGGGGGGTCCACCCAGTCCAGCATCCTGTTCCTTGCAGATGCCCCAATGGGAAGCCCACTGGTGGGTGTCCTGGGTGCAACGGCCATGGTTTCCACATACACACACACCCACACCCCGTGCCCCACTCTTGCTCTGGGGCTCAGAGGTGCTGCCTGACCCTCAGCCTGGAGGTTGTGCACTGCTGGAGATCTGCCGGGGTAAATGTGCCCATTTCGCAGGAGGGCACTGGGGGGGGGGGTTGGTCACCACCAGGTTCAGCCAGCCCCCTCCCTTGGGTCACTGTTTTTTGGGGAGGGTGCTGCTGCGCTGCTTTCCATGAACAGTTGCTGTGTCACCTGCATGTTGGGGCATTTTTTGATTGATTTCCCTCTGTGTCACAAGCAGGCTTAGTTCTGGTTTCCAGGTGAGGGCGGCTGCTGATGCCGCATGGATCCTCCTCCTCCTCCTGGCGCATGGCGTGGGCAGGGCCTGTGGAGAGAGCTGTGCCAGTGGGCGGCTGTTTCTGCTCGTCCATTTTCTCCCTTTCTTTCCCTTTCTGCCTCTCCCCGCCGCCTGACTCACAGCCGCCCCCCCAAAACTCCCTCCCAAGTGCCAAGAAGCATTGTGCTGCCTTCCCCTCCCATTGTCTCGCCTCCCACGCCCCCCTCCTTTGACCCCAAAGGGAGCAAGCGCCTTGTCCTGCCTCTTCCAACAGGTGTGCCCCACACAAACCACTCCCTTCCCTTTTCCTGTGCAGATAGTGCCCCCTGACTGGGTGGCACCTCCCCTCCCCTCCCTCCCCCCCCCTACAACCAAGAGACCCCGGAGTCCTGAGTCCCTGGGGAGAAGCTGGCGGTGATGGCAGGTGGCCTGGGAGATTTGCTGCTTCTGGCTCCCTTCCCAAGTCAAGCCTTGTGACGGACTTTGCTGGGAGGCCTGGAATCCGAGGGAGGCTGAGAGCCGGCTCAGAAAAGGGTCTCTTTGTCCTGCGGGGGGCCACGGCCAGGAGCCACGCGCTGGATTTGGCAGGCTGGGGGAGGAGGGAGGTGGGGGTTAGAGGCCCACCACCACCAAGAGAAACGGAAGGCGACTGGCTCATCCCCCAATGTGAGAGGGAGTCCTGCGTGCCACCTTGGAGCAAGGAATGCTGGGGAGGGGGGGTGGGCTGAAAGCCAGGACCCACTTAGAACCTCTGTGAAGAAAGGGGAGCCATGCCTGGCCTTGGGGGGGATACTTGGGCTTCACACAGTGCCCAGTTAACTTGTGGAACTCATTGCTGCTGCTTTTTTCTGGAAAGCTTTTTGTTTCTTGAAAAGGGGCTGCCTTCTGCGCCTTCCAGCAACCCACTTTCCTGGTACTCCTTGTTGGAAACTGGGGCAGGGTAGAGGTAGATTTGCAGATTCGTAGCCTCGTCTCCTGGCCTCGTGTGGCACGCAGTGAAATGAAAGCAGCGCCTTTAACTGGGGCACCTCTTCCCTCAGTTGGCAACTCGGTCAGGCAAGCCTCCAGGAGGGCCTTGCCCTTGCCTTGGCAACCCCCACACCCCAGCGCACGGGGATGTCTGTACCTTGGACTGGGTGGGCGTCGTGGACGTGGGTGTCGCGTGGAAAAAAAGGACGGCTTGGTTCTTGAGCTGGTGGGAGGTGGACTCCTAAGACCACAAGAAGAGCTTGCTGGATCAAGCCGGTGGCCCCTCTAGTCCAGCATCCTGTTCTCGCAGGATGGGAAACCCTCAAGCAGTTGCTGAGCACAAGAGCAACTCTCCCCTCCTGCGATTCAGAAGCATTGTTGTCTCCACCCGTGGAAGCAGATGTTGGCTGGTAGCCATCGGTCGCCCTCTCCCCCTCCATGGATTTGCCCCATCTTCTTTTAAAGCCATCCAGGCCATCCCTGCCTCCAGTGGGAGGGAGTTCCATAGCATAACTTGGTGCTGTGCGAAGAAGGAGTTTCTTCTATCTGTCTGAACTATTCCACCACTCGGCAGCCTTGAGGGCCACGGAAGGCCACCAGCCACGATGGCTCTGCTCAGCCTCCACTGTCCGAGGCATCAGGGCTTCTGAAGACCAGAGGAGGGGAGAGTTGATCTGGTGCTGGAATCCTGGGCCCTGTGAGAACAGGATGCTGGACTAGGTGGGCCGTGGGCCTGACCCATATGTTCTTATTGGCAGTCCCTGAGTTGTAGTGTTAGATAAGATGCTACAATGGCAGGTGTACAATTGGGGAGGGGCGTTCAGCCCTCGCAGAGGTGCAGGGAGGTGTGTGCTAAACCCTCAGAGGTATCCTGGCATCCTTCTGGCAGTGTCCTCCCCCTGCAGCTGCTATTTTGGGCTGCTTAGCTCCAGTTCCCCTGTGGGTGGAAGGGGAGGGGGTTTTCTACCTGGCCCAGATGCAGAGGCACAGAACATTTCGGAACATTTCGGTTCACCTTGTGTTGCCGCCGAAGACTTTGCGCTGGGGTGGAAACGTTCGACTTTCGTTCTTCGGAAGGTGGCAACGGCACTCCCCTTCTCAAACCCTGCAGCACAGGACTGGGTTTATCTTTTCAACCGGGAATCGGGACCCTGTTTAAGTCCTGCTGTTGTTGCCCTCTCACTTGCCCCAGCCAAGAAGAGCCTTCCACAAGCTGCTCATGAGGCGGGAAATGCTAGCCAGCTTTAAACGCCCCCTGAAGACCCAGCTATCTCAGCAAGTGTGTTCTGTTCTGTTATTTATCAATACTTTATTGATACCCAGTTGAACGTTTTATTGATGGCTTCTGTTTTGAACCAATGTATTTCTTTGCAATTTTTGGTTTAAAATGTTGCATAAAAGCTAAAGACCTTCCTCCTGCAAGAGACAGCAGCAGATGGCCACCAACTTGGATGGCTTTAAAAGAGGATTAGGCAAATTCATGGAGGGGGGGAGCTATATGGAGGGCTGCTAGCCACAATGGCTCTGCTCTGCTCTGCTCTGCATCCACAGCTGGAGGCAGAAATGCTTCTGAGCACCAGTTAGTGGGAACCACAGAATGGGAGAGAGTTGCTCTTGCGCTCGAATCCTGCTTGCAGGTTTCCTGCAGGCAACTGTTCCGCCCCTGTGAGGGCAGGAAGCTGCACCTGGTCCAGCAGGCCTCTTTTTTTAAAAAAAAACCCACCTTAACGCGTTTCATGCAAACCACTTAGGGATTTTGCCTATTAGGCGGTACATAAATATTGGCGGTGGCAGCGGGGATTGTCTTCTCCTTTGCAATAATAAGCTTGTGAGGCAGCAGGTCTCTCCGCAAAGAGGAAACCGAGGCACCCTCTCCCTGGTGCCTGCGCACAGAGCCTTGGCTGGTTGTAATCCTACCCTCCCAGCATCGGAAGCAGCCCCTCCTCTCCCTCTCCATCTGCTTTCCAAGGAGGCGGCTGGCGCTCGGCCACAGGTGCTGCTGGGCTGCTGCACTCCTGAAACCAGAGGAGGAGGAGGAGGAGGACAGCCGCAGTCAAGGTATCCCATTGCACCCAGCAGCTGCTGGCTGGCCTGGCCTGTGTCCCACTCTGGGATCTCCTCTCCAGGCTGGCTTTCGGCCTCCTCTTGCTGAAGAAGCTCACGGGTCTCTCTCTCTCCTCAGTGGGTGTTCACTCGGGGTCTCCTGGCAAAGGGCTGCCTGGCAAGGCCCTTGAGCTCCCACCAAGCCTCACCTCGAAAAGGGCATTTGCAGAGTTGGAAAAAGCTCGCAAAAGAGCCACCAAAACGACCGAGGAAAGGGGTGCAGCGTTCGGGGCTCTTTAGCTTAGAGGGAAGGCAAGTAAGGGGCAGCAAGACAGAAGTGTATGAAATTGTGCGTGGCATTTTTATTTTAAATTAGATTCCTGTACCATCAAAAGATGTTAGGGCGATTCACAAGATAAAAGCACGAATACATAGTTAAAGCAGAAATAGCAAAACAGTACCTCCCCCATCCCATAGCAGGGAGAAAGGTTTTTCTGGGGCAATTCGGACAGACGGGCAGCGTACAAACAACAAAGTTATTATTAAATGCATTTAAAACTATTCTTCTCCCTCTCTCATAATGCCAGAACTTGTGGGCCCCCAGTGAAGCTGAATAGTGGAAGTTTCAGGACAAATAAAAGGAAGTCCTCCTTCACACAGCGCAGAGTTAAACTAGGGAACTCACTTCCACAGGAAGAGGCAGCAGCTTGGAAGGCTTTCAAAGGGGATGAGACAGAGACACGGAGGAGGAAAAAGCTATGGGTGGCTACTAGCCAGGACGGCTGGGCTCTCCATTGTCAAGAGGCAGCACAGAATCCCAGTTTCTGGAAACGGCAGGCAGGGAGGAGTGGGTCTCTTGTGCTTTGCCTTAAGGCAGGGGTAGGCAACCTAAGGCCTGTGGACCAGATGTGGCCCAATCGCCTTCTCAATCCGGCCCACGGACGGTCCAGGAATCAGCGTGTTTTTACATGAGTAGAATGTGTCCTTTTATTTAAAACTAGTAAATTAAGCCCGTAAAGATTACGGGCTCTAGAGGAAAGGCGGCAGCGGCGGGAGCCTCCAGGAACGGGAGGCTCCGCTGGAGGTGTGCGGGCGCCCTCGGCCGCTTCCCTTGGGGAGGGAGGCTGACAGGGGACGCTCCGCTCTCGGCCGGCCCGTTCTCCGTGGAGGAGGAGGAGGCGGCGGCGGCGGCGGCCATGGGCGAAGCGGAGCGCTCGGCGGTGGCGGCAGAGGCCGGGGCTTCGGGCCTAGCTCTGCTAGGCCCGAAGCGCCCCTGGCGAAGCCGGCAGGTCCGCGGAGGTGCCTGGGCAGGGCGAGCCCGGCGGTGGTCGGTTGCCCCCTCTGCGGCCCGGGAGGGCGACCGTGCGAGGCGGCAGCAGTGAGCCAACTGACGACGCGCCTGCGCACGGCCGCCCTCTCGGACACGCCCCCTCTCCGCCCGCTCCAATCCGTGTGTCACTGGAACGCACGCGCACTTGCGAATTCCTGTGACACACGGAAAGCTACGGAGGGACACAGGCTCTTTATTATATAGGATGCATCTCTGGGTGATTTGTGGGGCATAGGAATTTGTTCATTTTTTCCCTTCAAAATATAGTCTGGCCCACCACATGGTCTGAGGGACGGTGGACCGGCCCCCTGCTGAAAAAGGTTGCTGACCCCTGCCTTAAGGGCATCTGCCTGGCCCCTGTGAGAACAGGATGCTGCACCAGACGGACCATGGGCCTGATCCAGCAGCCTCTTCTCATGTTCCTAAGCCTCTGCAGGCAGAGGCGGGAACTTGGCTCCTCCAGGGGGAGGGGGTCCTCCTTCCCCTCCCCTCACTGCAGTGAAGGTGCTCCTGCTGCCGCCTGCCTATGTCTTCAGTTGAGAAGGGGGAATGGCGCCAGTGGCCCCTTCCAGGTGCACCTTCCTCAAGGCGTCTCGGCCGAAGGTCTTTCTCAGATCTGGATCTGGCCCTCAGAGACGGAAGCGGCTCTTCCTTGCAGATCTCTCTCTCTCTCACCCTAATGAGAAGCTATTAATACTGGCCTCCAGGGATGTGGCCCACTGTCGGAGCGTGGCTATTACCACGTGACGGCCCATAGCCTAGATAGGGGGTGGCCCTGCAAGGGTCCCAGAGGTGTGGCACTGTGCCCAGGGCAGCTGCCTTCTTGGGGGCAGGGGGGGAGATGTGGCTGGGCTGGATGTGCCCACTGGAGGGGGGCAGCGGCCTCTGAACCATTTCCCCAGGGGCACTTGCCTGAGAGCCAGTGTGGTGTAGTGGTTAAGAGCAGTGGACTCGTAATCTGGTGAACTGGGTTCGCGTCTCCGCTCCTCCACCTGCAGCTGCTGGGTGACCTTGGGCTAGTCCCACTTCTCTGAAGTCTCTCAGCCCCACTCACCTCACAGAGGGTTTGTTGGGGGGCAGGAAGGGAAAGGAGAATGTGAGCTGCTTTGAGACTCCTTCGGGTAGTGATAAAGCGGGATATCAAATCCAAACTCCTCTTCTTCTTCTTCCTTGTGCTGAGGTGAGGCACAAGTGTCATAAGAACATCATAATCATCTATTTATTTATTTAAATTTTGTATACCTCCCTATACCTGCAGGTCTCGGGGTGGTTCACAGGATAAAATCGCAATATCAAATCACAAAATAGATAATCAAAACAAAAACAACCCAATTAACAACACACACCCCCAAACACATTTTAAATGGGCATTGGATGTCAAACAACCAAAGGTTTGGTTAAACAGGAAAGATTTTGCCTGGCATCTAAATATATTCAATGAATCTTAACACACCCACCCCTCTCCCTCTACAGGATCCTGCTGGAATATTTGAACTGGTGGAGGTGGTCGGCAATGGAACGTATGGACAGGTGTACAAGGTAAGCAGGGAGGGACCCTCCAACCTCTGCTTTTAAACCTCCATCCACTGTCTAATGGCCCTTACTGTCAGAAGGTTCTTCCTGATGCTTAGTCGGAATCTCCTTTCTTGTATATTGAAGCCTCTGGTTTGAATCCTACCCTCAGGAGCAGGAGAAAAACAAGCTTCCTCCCTCTTCCAGCCTTTGAGATATTTGAAGATCGCTATCCTGTCTCCTCTCAGTCTCCTCTTTCCCAGGTTCAGCATACCCAACTCCCTCAACCATTCCTCATAAGGCTTAGTTCCCAGAGCCTTCATCATCTCGGCTGCCCTCCTCTGCCCACCTTCCAGCTTGTCAACATCCTTCTAAAATTGTGGTGCCCAGAACTGGACACGGGACTCCAGGTGTGGTTCTGACCAAGGCAGAACAGAGCAGCACTATTCCTTCCCTTGATCTGAACACCAGACTTCTGTGGGCGCAGCCTAGAATGGCATTTGCCTTTTTTGCTGCTGCATCACACCGCTGGCTCTGCTCCAGGGGTGCTTAGGACTTGGCACCTTCAAACCGTCACGTAGCCCAAGTGTGAAGGACTCAAAAGGGCCCTTTGGTTGACACCCACCCCTGTGGGGCAGGACCCTTTCTTCTCCCCCCCCCCTTCCCTATATCATCCCTGCAGCCAAGTTCACAAGAGGGCAGGTGCAAAGAGGGAGCGGTGGGGGTGGGGCCCCCGGGCCTGTTTCCTGCCTTCAGGCTTAGTGAGAGTGCTTTTGAGCGTGTGCAGAGGGCTTTCCCCTCACTGCTGAGCTGCCCCCAACAGCTGGTCCTAGGGGAGGACTGGGGGGGGTCCGTTTTCCAGGCTTGCAGAGCTTCTCTCCTGAGCAATGCAGCCTTGCTGTCCCTGCAGTCGCTCCATCCTTGTTCCTATGGGAACCAGCAGTCTGCATGTTTTTCCTCTGCAAGCTCCCCACCCCAATTTCTCGAATTCAGCCCATGTGTGTGTATGTGTGTGTGTGTACACACACACACACACACACACGAACACCTTGAGGGACAAGAGCGGGAGAGCAAACTGCTTGTTGCCCTGGGCCCCCTCCCCTCCATCAGGGCAGGAAGGCCTTGTCAAAAACAGACAAGGAGGGGAGGGGAGTTGGTGGGAGACGGAGGCTGCCCCTCCCCTCCCCTCCCTCCCCCACCTTGCCATGCCTTTCCCTTTGAACACACCGCCTGACAGGTCGGGGAAGGGAGTCTGGCTGTGATCTTGGCAACGCTGATCTCTCCCTTTGGTTGATCTTTCCCTTTGACGGCAAACCTGTTTTCTGGGGGGAGGGGATGTGTGTGTGTGTGTCTGTGCGAGGGGTGGGTGGGCGTCAGTCAGGCTGTCTGGAAGCAAAGAGGACAGGTGGTGCTTCCGGCAGACGTAGCCCCATCCCCACCTTCAAAGAGGTTTTGGACAGACACTCCTCCACCTGGAGAACCCTGCCATTTGCTGGGCCAAAAGATCTTCATTCTCTCTCTTCCCACCCAGAGTTTTGAAACAGGAAAAGCCAGGCCCTCCTGTGCAAACTTAGCCAGGACTTAGCAGTTCTTATGCCCCACTTCTCTCCCAGAACCTAAGCCAAGGCTGCCGTCCTCCTCCTGGGTCACCTGGCCCTTGGGTAGCAGCAGGTGAGGCGTTGCCAACTGACCTCCTTCTCTTCCGCCTCTCTCTCTCTCTCTCTCTCTCCCCATGCCCAGGAGAGGCTCAGAGGGTGTACCAGATCATTCTGTTCACACAGCAGTGATTTTTATTTTATTTGGGGAGGGCGGGGGGAGAGAAGAGAGGCTTTTCAGTGCCTCTCTGAAAGGAAGAGGGAGGCGGTTGCCAGGCAACGGCTGCCCACGCGTGAGGCTGCATGGCACCACAGACAATGCCAGCACATGGCGGAGGGCAAGCGGGGAAGTGGCGGTGGGGGGGGGGGAGGGAGAGGCTTTGCAGAAACGCTTCGCAGCTCTCCCTGTCCTTCTCCCCAGCCCCCAACAGTGCTCAAATAGCCCCCACATGGCGATGGAGGAGACGCCTGTGGGACTGGATGGGGCCATGGAAGATGCAAACACATGCAGGGTGTGGAGGAGGCCTGGAGGGTGTGTTTGTGGATGTGGTGAAAGGTCCTAGCAGGGCAGTAAGCCACAGAAGCTGGTGGAGTGGGGGGGGGAGCTTTATTTCTGCATTGCAGGGGGTTAGACTGGATGACCCTTGGGATCCCTTCCAATTCTATGGTTCTTCCCCTGCAAAGGGGCCAGCCCCTAGGGCCTGAGGTCCATTCGCCCCCCCAGTAAAGTATTAGCCCCCCAAAATTTATGGGCTGTTGTTGTTCAGTCGTTCAGTCGTCTCCGACTCTTCGTGACCCCCTGGACCAGAGCACGCCAGGCACGCCTATCCTTCACTGCCTCTCGCAGTTTGGCCAAACTCATGTTAGTAGCTTCGAGAACACTGTCCAACCATCTCATCCTCTATCGTCCCCTTCTCCTTGCGCCCTCCATCTTTCCCAACATCAGGGTCTTTTCTAGGGAGTCTTCTCTTCTCATGAGGTGGCCAAAGTACTGGAGCCTCAACTTCAGGATCTGTCCTTCTAGTGAGCACTCAGGGCTGATTTCTTTAAGAATGGATAGGGTTGATCTTCTTGCAGTCCATGGGACTCTCAAGAGTCTCCTCCAGCACCATAATTCAAACCCCTTCATGGATCACTGCCTTGTCGTGGCGAAGGGGCTTGAATTTCTCAGGGAAGCTATGGACAGGTCAAGATGGACAGGTCATAGTGGAGAGTTTGGACCAAACGTGATCCACCTGGAAAAGGAACTGGCAAGCCACTCCAGTATCCCTGCCAAGAAAACTCCATGGACAAATTTATGGGCATTGTCCTTCAAATAGAGTGTGTGCACCATATCTTATGTGGGGTGTGACTTACCTCCCCCCCCAATATTTTATTCAGCTTGGCACCCCTGTTTCCCCCACCCCACTGTCCCTTCTGCTACTGGTAAAGATCTGGGTACTTTGATGGGTCTGTGGGTTGCCCATTGCAGGTATGAGGGCAAACCGTATGAGTCACGTGTTTGCCCATGTGGCTCTTCGGAAGTGGAAACAAACCTGCATGTATTGCTGCACTGCAGTTTCTACGAGGATCTACGCCTGACTTTTATTACCCCAGTCCTCCAAAAGCTTAAAAACGAACCAGAGTCCCAACGCCTGAGAGCCTTGGTAGAAGATAAGGTTCCTGAAGTTACGACTAATGTTGCCAAATTCTGCGTATCTGCCATTAGACGCAGGAAACAAGAGCTTACCATTGACAATGCGCAGGCGAAGGCGAATATTTAATTTCATTTAAGATCTTTAATTTTAAAATGTTGTTATGGTTTAATTAGTATTGAAAATGTCCTCTGTTTATTTACCAGTTTGTAGAAATTGATTTGGTCTGTGACCGTTTAATAAAATTTGATACTGGGAAAAGTTGCCCATTGGTGCTCAGGATTACGGGGGTCATTGCATGCCCCTGCCCCACGACCTGCAACCCCTCCCCCTAGCTTGCTGTCTGTTGTCTTCAAGCTCGGTCTCTTTTCCTGCCCCCTCCTCTTATGCAACTTAAGGCAGTACCGCTCAGTTGGCAGAGCGTAAGACTATAAGAGGAATCTGCTGGCTCAGGCCAGGGACCCATTTGGCCCAGCAACCCGTGGCTCACAGGGGCTGAACAGTAGCCTGCGGGGAACCTGCATGCAGGACACAGGCATAAGACAGCCTGGCGAGGCAGCGATAAAATGGCTAGCACATTTGAAAAGCTAAGCAGGGTCTGGCATGGTTTCAGACTGGATGGGAGACCCTGCGTTGAGATTCCTGCATTGCAGGAGGTTGGACTAGATGACCGGGGGGGCGGGTCCCTTCCAACTCTTACGATTCTCTGGACACCCAGAAACTGGTACTCGGAAGCATTGCTGCCTCTGACTGCTTGGCATGCAGAAGGTTCCAGGTTCACTCCCCAATGGCGGCATCTCCTGGGAGAGACCCCCTGTTTGAAGCCCCATGGCGTAGCTGCTGCCAGCCAGTGTAGACAGTGCAGGGCAAGGTGCCTCCCCAGAGTCTGACTCGGCACAAGGCTGCTTCTTAGGTTCCTTATGTGCAATGACCCCCCCCCGCCCCCGCTTTATCCTCTCAACAACCAGCAGAGATGCTTAAGTGGATCAAATTCACCCTGCAAGCTTTGTGGCTGAGGGTGGATTTGGAGCCAGAGACCCCCAAGCCTGATGAGTTCGAGCTCATCTAGCCCCACCCCCTTGCAGTTAGCTGTCATGTCTTGCCCTCTGACGGGCAATTTGTGTCTCCCCCTGACCCACAACGGCTGAGCTTGCGGGGCAAAACGCACAGTTTGAGACTCCTAGAATTGTGGGGTCGGAAAGGACCCCCAGGGGTCATCTAGTCCAACCCCCTGCCACGCAGGCATCGCAGCTAATGAATCCTTGACCGATGGCCGCCCCACCTTTGCTTAAAAGCCTCCACTGAAGAAGAGTCTGCCACCTCCCGTTGCGCAGCTCTTGCCTTCAGAAAGTTCCTCCAAATGTTTAGTCAGAATCACCTTTCTTGCCATTTGAATCCGTTGCTTCAGGTCCTCCCCTCTGGGGCAGCAGGAAACAAGCTTGCTCCCTCTTCCATGGGGCAGCCCTTGAGATATCCGAAGAGGGCTGTCGTGTCTTCTCTCCGTCTCCTCTTTCCCAGGCTGAGCATCCCCAACTCCCTCAACTGTTCCTCTTAAGGCTTGCTTTCCAGACCATGTCCTTCTCTTTGGGAAAGGACCTCTCTGCGTTGGGGCTGTTGAGGGGTCTATCCTGTGTGTGTGTGTGTGTGTGTGTGTGTGTGTGTGTGTGTGCGCGTGCGCACCTTGGGACTTGGTTTTGGCTCCCTTTCCTGTCCTGATGAGTCCCAGCCATCCTTTTAAGCCCCTCCATTTGGGGGGGGGGGTCTGATCAGGCCGAGGGACTTAGCTTGGCCAGACCTCTGGCTCCCTCTGCTGGGCCTGTGCTGCAAGGATCTCAGGAGTGAAGCCCGTCACAAACACACACACACACCCCAAGTCCATAGGGCTATCCACGCTTCCCAGCCAAAACCAATCAGGTCTCTGCCCCCCAGGCGCTTGCATAACAACCCAGAGAGGTCCATGTTGACATTGCCTCCTTCTCTTCTCTCTCCTTCTCAGGGTCGCCATGTCAAGACGGGGCAGTTGGCCGCTATCAAAGTCATGGACGTCACGGAGGTACAGTACAGCAGGACGGGGCCTGGGGAATCCTCGCTTGGCCTCTCCCCTGCCCCATTTCCCGGCTGGGCTGCCAGCTGGGGGGAAGGCGCAGGCGATGCAGCTTCACTTGACACCACCTGGGCCAGGAGACGACCACACCTGCTCTGGCAGCAGCCCTAGCAAAGGGTGGCTGTTCTTGATAATTCTGAGTAGGGAGGGGTGGTGGCGGTTCTGGCCTCCTCTTGACACCCCCTCTCCCTCCCCCCCCCCGGCAAAAAAAGGATGAAGAGGAAGAGATCAAGCAAGAGATCAACATGCTGAAGAAGTACTCTCACCACCGCAACATTGCCACTTACTACGGGGCCTTCATTAAGAAGAGTCCCCCCGGAAATGATGACCAGCTCTGGGTAAGGAGAAGGGGGAAGTGAGGCTCAGGGGGTGGAGTTGGGAGGTGTCTGCTGGGGCCCAGGACCCCCTTAGGAAACCCTTGCTTCTGCAGGGCTGTGACTGGCCCCTGGGGGAGTCCTTCCCCCTCCTCACCTTTTGTTCTGTTCTGTTTTGTTCTGTTCTGTTCTGCCCAGAGTGACTGGGGCAAGCCGGTCTGATGAGCGGCATATAGATAATAAATTATTATTATTTTAACCCAAAAAGGCAATTTACAAAAAAGATAAAAACAATAAAATTATCAATGTGTGTTTGGGTATCTATTTATTTCATGACATATTTTCACTGCTTGATTGCAACCCCCCCCCCCAAAAAAAAACACCACCTCAAGGCAGTTTACAAAAACATAAAACAGTGAAATTTTCACTAAACAATTAATAGCAATAATTTCAGGCTTTCAAAAAGTTAAAATTAGCAATAGGCCAAAAACGGATTGAAGCCCATGCTGGCTTTCTGAACGTTTGTGCAGGCTTGTCTAAACCAGGATGCTTTGGGTACAGCGAAGGTGCCTGCCTGATATCAAGGGGCAAAGTCTGCGGATGCTGCTGCTGCACTAAAATATCAAGTTCTTGCAAAAGTGGAGCAGGGATTATGTCACACCCTGCTGCAGACCAAAGTGGGGTCATTGGGATGTTGGTCAAGGGAGATCTTGCAGGGAGAGAGGTGGGGTGGCCTAGGGTGCACCCCCTTTTCCCACCCCTGCCTGGAGGGCTTCAGAGCTTCTCTTCCCCCCCCCCCCCAACTGCTCTGGGCTTTTGTCTTCCTGCAGCTGGTGATGGAGTTTTGTGGCGCAGGCTCCGTGACAGACCTGGTGAAGAACACCAAAGGCAACGCCCTGAAGGAGGACTGCATCGCCTACATCTGCCGGGAGATCCTCAGGGTGGGTGGGCAGGGCAGAGGCTCCGCTGGAGGAGGGTGGGGGGCAGCCCAGTGTGGGTGGGTGTGCCAGTCAATCAAAAACCCTGTGTTGCAATTACCCTGTGAGCACTGTCCCTGAGTATGCCTATTATGAAGAGATGGGTCTTGGAATATGTTTATCCATTATATTGCTGAAGAAGTAACATCGAAACAGTGATCTTTATCCGGAAATGCTGTCCTATCCACTTCAGCCTCGTTGGAATTCATACTTACTACAGTTCCTTCACCACTACAGCTTTGTGGGAATATTATTACACTTTACTGTTTAGCAGAGACTTTTTAACGCATTACTATGAACTAATATATTTTATAATTGCCTATATTTATGCACTATGTACAAAAGCTACATACGGGTTTTCTCGACTATAAGTTGCCTATGTTCATTTACTACATTACAAAAGCTACGTACAGGTTTTCTCGACATTTTGCCTTTGGTCTCGTGTCGCCTTGTTTTTTGATTCTCATTCGAATTGCAACACAGGGTTTTTGATTGACTTGCAGTGTGTGTGTGTGTGTGTGTGTGTGTGTGTGTGTGTGCTGCAGAAGCTGTGTCCTGGCCGGGGCACCGGGGACCCCCTCCTCACGCCTGTCTTCTCTCTTCCTGCAGGGGCTGGCCCACCTCCATGCACACAAGGTGATCCACCGAGACATCAAGGGCCAGAACGTCCTCCTCACCGAGAACGCGGAGGTGAAGTTAGGTAGGTGAAGGGAAGGCACCCTCCACCCTGTCCGCATTTATTTGTTTCCCTGCCTATATATCCCACCTTTTTCTCCCAAGCAGCTCAAGGCAGCCTGGGCTGTGCCTCAGAGTAGTGCCAGCTGTCTGTCACTCGCCCAGAGCAGCCGTAGGAAAGGGGCTCTTGGTTCTAATGGCTAGAGTGTGTTGGACTACCCTGTTTCTCCTAAAATAAGACGTAGCCATAAAATAAGCTGTAGCAGGATTTCTACGCATTTGTGAAATATAAGACATACCCCATAGTGATGCGGCGCCTCTCCCTTAAGACGGCCTGGATAGGCGTGGCTATGCAACGTACCGACGCGGAGAGGTTAAAATAAGACACCCCCCGAAAATAAGCCATACTGTGTTTTTTTGAGGGGGGAAAATATAAGACGGTGTCTTATTTTAGGAGAAACACGGTATGTCCTGGGAGACCGGGTTCGGATCTGCACTCAGCCAGGAAGCTCAGTGGGTGACCTCGGAGTCAGTCGCTTCCTCTCAGCCTCAACTACCTCACAGGGTTGTTGTGAGGACATAGATAGATAGATAGATAGATAGATAGATAGATAGATAGATAGATAGATAGATACTTTATTGTCATTGTACATAGTACAACAAAATTGAATGCCATCCCACATTTACAGCCACATATACGCATTTATACATTTAGAAACACACATACACATACATACCATCCATCACGACTTCCCAAGATCATATTATTTGGTTACAGCATTTAAAATAGTTATAACTCTTGGATAAAAACTGTTTTTTAGTCTATTTGTTCTTGATTTAATTGTTCTGTATCTGTTGCCCGAAGGCAACCGTGCAAACATAATAATAATAATAATAATAATAATAATAATAATAATAATTTTTTCTTTGTACCCCGCCCATCTGGCCGGGTCTCCCCAGCCACTCTGGGCGGCTTCCAACAAATATTAAAATACATCAAAATCACAAGTTAAAAACTTCCCTAAACAGGGCTGCCTTCAGGTATTTTCTGTATGTAGGATAGTTGTTTATCAGACTATATCCAGGATGAGATGAATCCTGTAAAATGTTGTTTGCTTTTTTGAGACAACGGGAGCTACCGGTATATAGTTCGTCCAAAGATGGGAGAGGAGAAGGGGGGAAGGAGAACCACTTACAGCCCCTTGAGCTCCTTGGAAGATAAAGGCGGCATTAAAATGTAGAAATCTCCATCTGGTCCGAGGGCCTTTCATGCCTCCGTGGGAACAGCTTTTGCATGCCCTCCCCCTGTGGATCTGCCCCCTCCCCGGGAGCCCTGCAGTCTTTGCAACCAACTGACTCTCCTGCTCTCTTCCCCCTCCCGCAGTTGACTTTGGGGTCAGCGCCCAGCTGGACCGCACGGTGGGGCGTCGGAACACGTTCATCGGCACCCCGTACTGGATGGCGCCAGAGGTGATTGCCTGCGACGAGAACCCTGACGCCACATACGACTACAGGGTAGGTGCCGCCTCCCTTCCCCCCTCGCCCTGGCAGGAGCAGGGCAGCTGCTGCCCTGAAGATGTTCAAGGGACGGAGTCGGAGGCAAGAGGATAAGCGGAGCCCTGTGTCAGGCTCCAGGGGGTCCACCCAGCCCAGCCCAGTCTGTCCTCCCTGTGGCAGCCCAGGTGCAGAGGCTACTGCCCTGGGAGGAAAGATGGCGACCTTTGGGACTTTTCAGGGGGAAGCAGGCGAGAGGTGGCATGACAGAAGTTGGCAAAATGATACACAGGACAGAGAAAGCGGATAGGGGAAAGTTTTCCTCCCTCTCTCGTAACACTGGAACTCGTGGGCATCCGATGAGGCTGAATGTTGGGAAATTCAGGATAGATAAAAGAAATGACTTTTCCATGCAGTGGGATTCCCTCCCGCAAGAGACTGTGATTCCTGCCATCCCGGATGGCTTTGAAAGAAGCTTAGACAAATGCACGGAGGAGGAGAGGCCTGTCAGTGACTCTTTTCTGCCTCCATATTCAGAGGCAGCTATGCTTCTGAATCCCAGGGGATGGAGAGTGTTTGTCAGGGACCTGCCCTTGCCCAGAGCTCAGCCGATGGGGGGAGGCGGATGGAGAGGGAAAGAAGACAGTAAGAGCTGATCGACAGTGGAATTTGCTGCCAAGGAGTGTGGTGGAGTCTCCTTCTTTGGAGGTCTTTAAGCAGAGGCTTGACAGCCACCTGTCAGGAATGCTTGGATGGTGTTTCCTGCTTGGCAGGGGGTTGGACTGGATGGCCCTTGGGGTCTCTTCCAACTCTAGGATTCTATGATTCTATGTCAGAGAGCAGTTCCCAGGAGAGCCAGGAAAGCAGCAGTGGCAGGGAAGGGGAACTGCAGGCAGACATTGTGTTGCAAAGGGTTGAAGATGCTAACAGAGACCTGGCAACACCAAGGGGAGGGGCTGAGAGTCTGACGGATCAGCCCAGTGCCAGACCGCAGGTGTGCAGGGGTACAAAGCGGAAGGAGAAGAGGAGGCGCTTTGGCTTTCCAAAACTCTTATGCTGGGGGCGGAGTCGGGAAATGCCACTCCCTGAATCTGCGACCGACTCAAGCGGTCATGAATCTTAGGAGCTCTGATGTGTACATTTGTAAATAAAGACAATTAGTTTAGCAGACAACGTGGTCTGGCTGATTACTCTCGAGGAGACATCCCAGAGTCCTTACAGTGTTGCTCCTGTGCTTGGATCCTGCTTTCGTGTTTCCCATTGAGGCATCTGGTCTGCCCCTGTGAGAACAGGATGCTGGACTAGATGGGATGCTGGCCTGATTCAGCATAAGCAGAATCCTGCAGCAGCTGGATCGGGGTGCCCCAGGGTTCCCATCCAGTCCAGCATGGCCCACCCTCCATTTGCCCATCAGATGCCCCCCCCCCAGAGGGGAGAATCTCACAGGCAGCGCCCCAAACGCAGGAGCAGCCTCTGTCCCCTCCTGCAATTCCTAGAGACTGCCGTATGGTGAGGCAAGAGCAGGAGGATTTGGGAAGCCAAGGAGCCGAGGAAAGGCTCGCTGCTGCTCCTCCCCAGGCGAGGGAGAGTGGGGTGAGAAGGAGCAAGGAAGAGGACAAGGGCAGAGCGACAAGGAAGGACGAGGCTTCTGCCTTTGAGACAACCTTTCTCTGCTTCCTCCCCGCAGAGCGACATCTGGTCCCTGGGGATCACCGCCATCGAGATGGCCGAGGGAGCGCCACGTGAGTGTCTGTGCGGCAAAGCGGTGTGGGGAGAGTGAGAGGAGGAGGCATGGTTGTGGCTTGAGGCGGGGATTGGCTGGTCTCGAACCCGGGGCTGGGGCAGGGCAGCAAGTAGCATCCTGTGGGCTCCCTTCAAGCCCAGGGATCCCGGCTCCTTGAGAAAGGCTGGCGTGTGGGGCTGGGCAGGCATCCAACTCCCTGGGCTTCTCCAGAAAGGGGAAGGCCTAGATTCAGTGGGGCCTTTGGGGGTTGAGGGGTCCTCCTTTGCCTTAACAGGCTCTAATCCACATACATGGCAGAGCTGTGGGAAAGTTCTGTGGAGGTAAAACATCTCCAAATGTCCAGAGCCAGCTCTCCTCAATCTTTTCATGGGAGATAATGCTAATTTGCAGCTCCATCCTGCAGTTAATGTTCTCTCCTGCCAGCAAGCAGGCTTATAACAAGGAGACCCTGGAAGAACTTAGAGGGGGCTTATCTCACAAATTGGTACAACGCAATATGGCAAATGGCACTTGTGGAAAAGCCGGCTGATAAATTATTAGCATTATTATTACTGTTATTTTATTTATTGAATTTGTATACCGCCCTTGATCCGTAGATCCCAGGGCATAAAAATACAAGGTAAAAACACAAAATACATAATAAGAACAATAACAAAACAAAAACCCTCATGCAAAAACATTTAGATGGATACAGGACAGGCATCCCCAAACTGCGGCCCTCCAGATGTTTTGGCCTACAACTCCCATGATCCCTAGCTAACAGGACCAGTGGTCAGGGATGATGGGAATTGTAGTCCAAAACATCTGGAGGGCCGAAGTTTGGGGATGCCTGATATAGGAAGTTAGTCAGCCAAAAGCCAAAAGTGCAAAGACTTTTTTGTAATTGAACGGCCCAGCTGTATTATGAACCTGGCTGGGGGGAAAATGAAAAGAGAGGACTCAGCTTACATTAGAAAACATTCTGGTTAACATAAACTGTTTTGTTGTCTCTTTTACAAATAGTAGCCTGGAATAAAAACTTACTTGGTTGTTATTTTACATGGCTTGCCCTAAACACCAGCTTTTCGGTCAGGGTGGGATGCTTCATTGCTCACCTGTGCGATGTTGTTCTATGTTGTAATAATGTAATAAGAATTAGAAAACAAATAAATGCAGTGAAATAAGGCGGCCTGATCTGTGGTGGGCGAGGGGGGGTCCTGCTTCTCACCTCTCCCTCTCTCTCCCTCCTCTTGGCAGCCCTGTGCGACATGCACCCCATGAGGGCCTTGTTCCTCATCCCTCGCAACCCGCCGCCCAAGTTGAAATCCAAGAAATGGTAGGTCTGCCACTGTCCCCCCCCCCCCCAGGAAGAAGAGCGCAGAACTGGGCGCTGGCCCGCCTGGCGTTAACAGCTCACGGGCGGCGCTTCTTGCGCTCTCTGCTGGCTGGCATCGCAACCGAGTTCAGCAGAATCGTCCAGAGGGGAGGGCCTGATCCTTTCAGCTCTGCCGGCCCGCCTGGGGAGACTGAGACCTGCCTTGACCCCCCCTTCACAGGTCCAAGAAGTTCATTGACTTCATTGACAACTGCCTGATCAAGGCCTACACCAGCCGCCCCCCGACAGAGCAGCTCCTCAAGTTCCCCTTCGTCCGGGACCAGCCCACGGAGCGGCAGGTCCGCATCCAGCTCAAGGACCACATCGACCGCACCCGCAAGAAGAGGGGGGAGAAAGGTGCGTGGGGCGGAGGGCAGAGGGGGAGCCAAGGGAGACTGCAGCATGGGGTTGGGCTAGAAGACCCTTGGGGGTCCCTTCCAACCCTACCCTTCTGTGGGGCAGAGGCAGGGGAGACGTTGAGGGGCTCAACTGCCCCACGTACTCCGCTGATTTTTGCCCGCGTTGCCTCTTCCGGCAGACGAGACGGAGTACGAGTACAGCGGCAGCGAGGAAGAGGAAGACGGGCGTGGCGAGGAAGGGGAGCCCAGGTAAGCAGGGCAGAGCTGAGAGTGTGCTCGCTGGTGCTTGCCTCCCCCTGCCCATGGCAGAACAGGAGCCCCCCAACTAGCTCCCCTGTGTGGGATCCATTTCCTGGCGGGTTTGGCGTGAAACCTGGCAAGCCCCTCACTCCACGCCTGAGCTCTGGCATGACAAAGGGCGTCGGTGGCAGAGCCTTGCCAGCGGAAAGCCCCTGGTTCAGTCCCCGTCGGCAGTATCTCCAGGTGGGGCTGGCAGAGCCTCCTGCCTGAAATCCTGGGGCGCCGTAGCTGCCAGCCAGTGTAGGCAGTACAGAGCTAGATAGACCAATGGCCTGACTCTGCATAAGACAGCCTCCTACGTGGAACAGAGCTCTTTGCCACAATGGCTCTGCTCTGTCCTCCCCTTTCGGAGGCAGCGGTGCTCCTGAATCCCCCTCATTGGAAACCGCAGCAGGGGAGAGCCGCTTTCGCACTCGGGTCCCACTTGCTGGTTTCCCACGACGGGCACCTGGTCGGCCGCTGTGAGAGCAGCAGGCCAGCCTGATCCAGCGGGTCGCCTCCCCTCCCCTCCCGCCAGCTCCATCATGAATGTCCCCGGGGAGTCGACGCTGCGCCGGGAGTTCCTCCGCCTGCAGCAGGAGAACAAGAGCAACTCGGAGGCCCTGAAGCAGCAGCAGCAGCAGCTGGCAGCCCAGCACCGCGACTCCGAGGCCCACATCAAGCACCTCCTGCACCAGCGCCAGCGGCGCATCGAGGAGCAGAAAGAGGAGAGGCGGCGCGTCGAGGAGGTGAGCAGGTGGGGCGGGGGCTGCGCTAAAGTAAACTTGCAGGCCGCTGTTTCGTGAAAGGTATTGAAGCGGTTTGCCACAAAAATGCATGAAGCCATATTTTTAAAAGTTCAAAACGGACATCGGTTAACCATTGTGGAAGGACGTCTTCTCAATTGCCTGCCTCGGCCTGGCGAAATAGAGAAGTTTTCAGCAGGCATTTAGACATTGGGTCTCTAGTGGCAGGGAGTTCCACAGGGCCAGGCCGACGGCATTAAAGGCTCCGTTTCTCGTTGCTGTCAAATATTAAGGAAATGCTATCCAGAAGTATCTGACATTAGCAGCGGCGGAGGGGTACTCCAGCTCGGTAGCAAAGCAGCCAGAGTCTCGCAAGGAGGGTTTGTCAGAGAGCGTTTGACGCAGCTCAACTTGTAGAGGAGCTGAGGATTTGCAAGGGCTTCTCTGCTTTGACTGAGCTCGTTTGGCAGCTCAGCACGCAGAGGATCTGAGGCTTCAAGGGGGGGAAATTGCTTCAGTTACAAACAGATATAAAGAAGGAGAGAAGAAATAATTACCGTATTTTTCGCTCCATAAGACGCACTTTTTTCCTCCTAAAAAGTAAGGGAAAATGTCTGTGCGTCTTATGGAGCGAATGTGTGGTCCCTGGAACTGAACTGCCCAGGGGCAAAAGCAGATCGTGCTTTTTTTAAAAAAGAGAGAGAGAGAGAGAAGGGGGTGTTGAAAGGAAGCCCCCTGAGCAGCTGCTCAGCAAACGATCGGGGAGAGAGATAAGGGAGAGACATTCCAGCCCCGCCCCCTTGCAGAGGGAGGCTGTTTCCCCAGCGACATGTGACTGGCTGATTAGATTATCTGTCTGGAAACTGTAGAAATGGCTCCCTTTCCTGAAGCTGCAGAACTGTGAGTTAAACCCCATAAAACAGGATTTTTTCCCCTTTGCAAAGTAAGCTCAACAACTTTGAGCTGATCCTCAAAAATTGGGCTTTTCTCCTTTGCAAAAGAAGCTGCAGAAATTTGAGCTGATCCTCAAAAAATTGGGGCTTTTCCCCTCTAAAAACTAGGTGCGTCCTATGGTCAGGTGCGCCTTATAGAGCAAAAAATACGGTATATCAGCAATGACAACAGCAGGTTGGAGTACAGAGCCTTCACAGTAAAGGGAAAATATAACAGAAGAAATCCCAGTTGTTCTTGGCAACATGTGCTGTTCCACCGTCCCGGGAAGCCCTCGCCACGCAGGGCATGGTTTTCCCTGGGGCCACTGAGGCGGTGGCCCTCGAGTTGATTCCTCCTGGCCCTGGCCTGCCTGTTTTCTCCTGCTGGAGCTCGGAAGACCCTCCTCCCCTGACCTCTCCCCCCCTCCCCGCCCCTCTTCCCTCGCAGCAACAGCGCCGAGAGCGGGAGCAGCGTAAGATGCAGGAGAAGGAGCAGCAGCGGCGCATGGAGGACATGCAGGTCATGCGCCGGGAGGAGGAGCGCCGGCAGGCTGAGCGAGAGCAGGTGGGGCAGGTCGGGGGGGGCCTTGGGAAGGCCGGGGGGATGGAAGCAGCAGCAGCAGCAGCCCAGGCGGGCAGGACCTGGCAAAACGCCATCACAGCCCACTGGGTAGAGCACGGGTTTGGGGGTTCCGTCCCCAGGTGGGGCTGGGGAGGCTCCCCTGCCTGAAAATGTGGGGAGAGCCCCTGTTGCTGGTCAGTGTGGGCCGCACTAAGAAAACTGGACCCCAGGGGGTCGGACTCAGTACAGCGCGATGGCATCTGGCGCACATTTAAGTTGCGCGGCCAGTGGGATCCCAAGCGAGACCTTAGAAGCTCTTTTTGCTCTCTGGGAAAGGTCTGCTCCCCCCATGGGCTCTGAAAGTACGGGGGATTCTCTCTCTCTGTCTCCCTCTCCAAGGCCCCCGCCAGCTATGGGGGCACCTCTGACAATTTGGCCATACAATAAGGTTGTGTATATGCAGAACCCTTGGGGCCGAAGCCCTGCGTGAGATGCAGCTGCACCCTATAAAGCAGATTTTCCGTTTTCTCTGGTGCAGGATAAGCGGGGGGAGAGTGTGTGTGTTAGGGGCGGAGAGAGGCGTTGTCTCCTAGAACCCTAGAATTGTAGAGTTGGAAGCGACCCAGAGTGGCATCTAGCCCAGCCCCCTGCAATGCATTGCCCCACCTCCTGCCCGGATTCTGCTCCTGGGTGTTTGGGTCTGTTTAGCTTCCATGGGGTGGCAGGTTCTGCGAGGGGGTGGGAGGCCTCTCTGCTGCTGCCCCCGCCTCCTCCTCCTCTGCTCTTTGGATGGCGGTTCTTCCTGGGTGCGCTTCCCCTCCTCCTTCCTTCACCTGTTGCCCTCTCTGTCTCTCTCTCTCTGTCTCCCTTCTTTCTCTTTCTCTGCCCCCTGCCTTTCCCCCTCTGTCCAGGAGTATATCAGGCACAAGTTAGAGGAGGAACAGAGGCAGCTGGAGATTCTGCAGCAGCAGCTCCTCCAGGAACAAGCCCTGCTGTTGGTAAAGAAAAGGAGGGGTCCCAAAAAACCCTGCTTCTCCCTGAACTCCCAGGGGGAACCCCCAGGGCCCTTCTTCAGCTGGGCACAGGGGCTGACCCATTTGGGGGGGGGCTTATGGAGGTGGGGGCTCTGCCCGGTTGGAGACGGCGATGCTTCTGAGTGCCGGCTGCTGGAAGCCACAAGAGTGATCTTGTGTTCGAATCCTGCTTGTGGGGGGACCCCCACAGTGGGCATCTGCTTGGCCCCTGTGAAAACACAATGCTGGGTGAAGATGGGGACCCCTTTTCGTCCTGACCCAGCCCTCTTGGCGCCCTCACCGGCTCCCCTTCTCCCTTCCAGGAGTACAAGCGCAAGCAGCTGGAGGAGCAGCGCCAGTCGGAGCGTCTCCAGCGCCAGCTGCAGCAGGAACACGCCTACCTGAAGTCCCTGCAGCAGCAGCAGCAGCTCCATAAGCAGCAGCAGCAGCAGCAGCAGGAGAAGAAGCCCCTCTACCACTACAACCGCAGTGCTAACCCTGCCGACAAGCCCACCTGGGCCCGGGAGGTAAGCCCCAACGCAGTGGGGTGCGCCAAGAGCCACCAGGCGCGCTCTCTGCAAATGTTCTGTGAAGGTAAAACATCTCCAAATGTCCCTAGCCAGTTCTCCTCAACCTTTTCATGGGAGATAATGCTAATTTACATTAACTGCAGGATGGAGCTGTAAATTAGCAATTACCTCCCATGAAAAGGTTGAGGAGAACTGGCTCGGGACATTTGGAGATGTTTTACCTTCACAGAACATTTGCTAGAGCCTTCACAGAAAAGGGGAAATATAACAGAAGAAATCCCTGTGAAATAGCCTGGTGGGGTGGGTGGCAGCCCGTGGTTTTCTTTCAGAGGCACAAGAAGCTCAAGGGCAGCTAGGCCAGCATCGGCATCCTCGACCTCATGGGCAGGTCAGATGGAAGATGGAGACAGCTTGCTTCCTGCCGCTCCAGGGGGTAGGAACAGTACCGCTCTGTTCTGCCATGGTTAGACCCCATGTCCAGTTCTGGGCACCACAGTTTCAGACATGATGGTCGGCAAGGGAAAATAGACGTATAAAAGGAGAATTCCTGGATGCCAGGATCCAAGATTGACTCAAGTGCTCTCTGGTGCGTGAACCCCAGCAGAGAGTTAAAATCGCAACACATGCAGCAAAGGAAAGCCTGGAAATAGAGGCTTCAAACCGTTAAAATATGGCTTTGTGAGTTTATAAGGAAGTTCCCCTCTTCCCCCAGCATAGAAAAAGACCACATGTTTAGTAAGTTAGAAATGGTTTACTTGCAAATGCTCCGAAGGTCAGGTTCATGTGCTTTTCCATACGTCAGCCAGAAAACACAGGCAGTAAAACTTGGCATCATTACAGAGGTAAGCTCCTAAACTATTGGCATAGGAAGACAGCAGTGGCTTGCGAGAGCCATGAGGTCTGCGCTTGGAGCAACCAGCTCAGACCTCTTTACCCAGGGAGCTCCTCAGGTACATAGGCTTGATTGCCCTCCTCCCCAGGTAAGGAGGAGGGACCTAGCTAAGCCTGGCAGGACAGCTTGCTCTATGGCATTAACCCCTTCACGCATTAATTAGATTTAAGCATGTTGGTTATGTGAGGCTGGCTATCCCACAAAAAGGAAATTGAGAGGTGGGCAGAGGAGGGAAGCCAAGATGATGAAGGGTCTGGAAGCCAAGCCTTGCGAGGAACGGTCGAGGGAGTCAGGCATGTTTAGTCTGTTGAAGAGAAGACTGAGATATTGCCACGACGGCCATCTTCAAATATCTAAAGGGCTCCCACGTGGAAGGTGGACAAAGCTTGTTTTTTTGCTGCTCCTGAGGGCAGGGCCTGAACCAACCGATTCAGATGGCAAGGAGCAAGATTCCTGCATTGCGCGGGGTTGGGCTGGATGCGCCTGGGGGGAGAGCCTCATCCCAACCCTGCCCTTCTGTGATTCCAGGTGGAAGAGCGGACCCGCATGAACAAGCAAAACTCGGCCTCGCCAGTGGCCAAGACCAAACTGGGGGGTCCCGGGGGGCCAGAGCCGGCACCCCAGTCCCGCTCGGAGTCGGTGTCCCTCAGCTCCTCCCCAGCCTCGCAGACCCCGCCTATGCAGCGCCCGGTCGAGCCCCAGGAGGGGCAGCACAAGGTGAGCCCAGGAGGACTTGCACAAACACCAGCCAGTCACCCCCACCGCTCATCGCCATCCGCTGCTGCTGCTGCTTCTCCTCCTCCTGCTCCCCCCTCATTGGCTGTGCTTTCACCTCTTTATCCCGAGGGGCGGAGGATTAGCAGTGGGTCACCCCTTGGCCGGGCCCTGAGGAGAGAGGGGCCACGTGGGGACCCCCAGGCCTGCCGGGGGTGGGGATCCAGCAAGCAACACACACCCCTACTCAAAAGAGGGAGGCGCACGGTGGTCTAGGGCTTAGAGCAGGCACCCCCAAACTCAGCCCTCCAGCTGTTTGGGGACTACAACTCCCATCATCCCTAGCTAACAGGACCGGTGGTCAGGGATGGTGGAAATTGTAGTCCCAAAACATCTGGAGGGCCGAGTTTGGGGATGCCTGGCTTAGAGGGTCAAACTTGGACTTGGGAGACCAGGGTTCAGATTCCCCCTTCGGTGGGGGTTGCTCTTGGGCTCCCAGCCTGACCTACCTCGCAGGGTTGTTGGTGTTGGTGTTGTGGGGATGAAATGAGGAAGGGGAGGAGAACCATGGGCACTCTGCCTTCCGGGGGTGGGCTTTGAGGGGGGCAAGCAATGAATGAGATCTCCTGGGCTCTTGGGGAGGGCGGGGGAGGGCTGCAGGCAGTTGGGTGGGGTGGTGCTATGGCCGGCTTCAGAAGAGGGTGCAGGAGGAGGAGGAGGAGGAGGAGGCAGGCCTGGTGGGGGAGCAGCTAGGCCCCCCTCCCCGTTCTCAGCATCTGCCCCCCTCCCTCCCTCCCTGCCCCCCCTCTCCTTCCGCAGAGCCACCTCGCCCACCGCGTCCCCCTCAAGCCCTACGCAGCCCCCGTCCCTCGCTCCCAGTCGCTGCAGGACCAGCCCAGCAAGAACATGGCCGCTTTCCCCGTCCATGACTCCTCCTCCTCCTCCGCCGCCTCCTCCGCCTCCTCCTCCTCCGCCCCATCCCCACCAAGGGCGGGCATGATCCGGCAGAACTCCGACCCCACCTCAGAGGGCCCCGCCCCGCCGCCGAGCCGGCCCACCGCCGCCGAACAGCGAGGACCCTGGGTCAGAATGGATCCCGAGGCCCCTCCCAAGGTAACGGCGGAGGGGCAGGGGGCTTGGGGTGTGCTGGGGGGGGGGGTTGTCATGGCAAAGCTTAGGGCCCCTGGTTCATCCAGGGGAGAAGAGGGCGGGAGGCACTGCAGCAACAGCGCTGCCCCGTCCCCCTCCAGGTGTGGGAGAACTATAGAGTTGGAAGGGACACTCCAAGGGGCATCTAGCCCAACCCCAAATTCCAGGCAGAGGGTGATCAGTGCTGTCCCAAGAGCTGTGGGTTTCCCTTCGCAGATCCACCGCCCTCCCAAAGCGAGCTTGGTCTTTTCGTGAAACGACGGCATGTCCTGCATGTGCGGGAGAATGGCCCTGTGGGGGGGGGTGCATCATTTGAACAGTGCATGCACCCCAAGGTCCCTCCTGCCCCCCCATCACGCCCACCCCGTCTCTTGGGGGCTTTTTGATCGAAAGTCGCAGGGGGTGTGGGAGTTGAAGCCTCTTTCTGCTTTGGAAGGAAGGAGGAGCTCAGTTAAGCCAAGCGCATAGGCCAACTATGGAACTCCCTGCCGCAGGAGGCAGAGATGGCCACCAGCCTTAAAAAGAGGTCTAGGCAAAGAGATGAGGAGGAGACGCCTATGGGCTGCTCCTAGCCAGAGTGGAGGGAGAGGCAGCCTCTCTCCCCTCCATCTGGGTTCTCAGGTGAGAGGGGCAAACTGCAGCCGCCTCGTGCCACACGCTGCTGTAAGGGCCAGCCCTGACCCTTGGCTTCTGCCCTCTGAATCACAGAGAACATAGAATTGTAGAGTTGGAAGGGACCCCCAGGGGTCATCTAGTCCAACCCGCTGCAACGCAGGAATCTCAAGTAAAGCATCCAGAGCAAAGCACTCTGCTTGCCCTTGCAGGGTAGGAAACTCGCGTCCCTCTTTTTCCTGATGGGAAGCAGAGAGAGAGAGAGAGAGAGAGAGAGAGAGAGAGAGAGAGAGAGAGAGAGAAGCCGTGAGCCCCAAAGGGTCTTAAAGTTGCCCCTCCCCATCTCTCTGTCCTCAGACCCTTGTCCCGGTTGAGGAGACAGGTGGCTCCCCTGGGCCCCCCCTCCACCCCACTCATGCTTCCCTCCTCCTCCACCTCTTCCAGGTCCCCCAGCGAACGTCCTCCATCGCGACGGCACTCAACACCAGCGGGGCGGGGAGTGGCGGCGGTGCCATCCGGCCAGTCCACGCAGTCCGAGCCAGGTAAGAGGATCCTGAGGTGCCCCGGGGGTCCAGCCCTGCGTGCTGGGCCTCGATCCTGAGACCGATGTCTTGTGGGGAGGCTGCAAGAGTTGGGGGGAGCTGGGTCCTCTCAGGGAGGGAGGGCCAAGGGGTCTGGGGGGGACCAGGACCCAGAGGGACCCTCGTGCCGAGGCCAGATTGGACCACAGAGTTTGCCTAGGAATGCCAGCCTGGCGCCATCCCTTGCAACTTCCAGGCAGAAACATTTCTGGGAGAGTTTGAGACACTCTCTCGTTTACAAACTTCTCTTTGAAACATTGGAAAGATGGAATCTGCAGTAAACTATAAGAAACGGATTAAAACATTCTGAACCGGTAAAGGTAAAGGGGCCCCTGACCATTAGGTCCAGACGTGTCCGACTCTGGGGTTGCGGCGCTCATCTCGCTTTATTGGCCGAGGGAGCCGGCGTACAGCTTCCGGGTCATGTGGCCACCATGACTAAGCCGCTTCTGGCGAACCAGAGCAGCGCACGGAAACACCGTTTACCTTCCCGCCGGAGTGGTTCCTATTTATCTACTTGCACTTTGACGTGCTTTCGAACTGCTAGGTGGGCAGGAGCAGGGACCGAGCAACAGGAGCTCACTCCGTCGCGGGGATTCAAACCGCCGACCTTCTGATCAGCAAACCCTAGGCTCTGTGGTTTAACCCACAGCGCCACCTGGGTCCCTTATCTGAACCATTACGTCACTCTAAATAGCTGGACAGGCTTTGCCTAACCAAACACGTGTTTCGCAGGCACCAAAAAGAATCCCGTGCAAATTCTTTTCTGCCTGATGTCAATAGGCAGGGAGTTCCGGAGGGCAAGTGGGATTCATTAGGCTGCTCCTTGTGCTCATCCATGGTTTTAGTTTTTTTTAATATTGTTTTGGCTTTACAGTGGACGCTCAGGTTGCAAACGTGATCCGTGCGGGAGGCACGTTCGCAACCCGCAGTGCCGCATCTGCGCACGCATGGGTTGCGATTCGGTGCTTCTGCGCATGCTCAGAGCACAATTTAGTGTCTCTGCGCGAGCGCCGAAACCCGGAAGTAACCCGTTCCGGTACTTCCTGGTTTGGCACGGTGCGCAACCCGAAAACACGAAACCCTGAAGTGTCTGTAACCCGAGATATGACTGTATTTAGGTTTGCAGTTTTGTGTAAAGTCCTTTTAAATTACGCACAAAAGAAGACAAGCAAGGCCAACAAATAATAGCAAAATAACGGTACCTTGGGGGCCAGCTCTCTCCCCCCCCAACCGAACCCCTCCACATCCTGCAAGCGATGGATCCAGAGTATCCTGACCTCTTCTTTGGGAGGGTTGCCAAGACTGAGGGAAGCTCCCCCTGACCCACGGCTGTCCTGGGGCCAGAGCAGACTTCGCACTGACCTCCCCATCCCGCATTGCAGGGCTGTAGGCACCTCTCGTCCGTCCCCCCGACTCCTGGGGGGTGCAGCAGCGCAGCCCCCCCTTGACGTGCTTGTGTGCTCCTCCCCTCCGCAGGCCCCGTAGCAAGTCTGCCTGGCACATCCACATGCAGAGCCGGCTGGAGAGGGGCCCCCGGTGGGGGGGCCCTTCGCCAGCCCCTCCTCCTCCTGCCCCCCCGCAGCCCGCCCGCCGGACCCCGCCCCGGGACCCTCTGGCCCCCGTGCCAAACGCCAGTAGGTAATGACGGAGCCGGCTTGCTGGCCAGCGGGGCTTCCTCTGCGGTGCGCTCTCTCTCTCTCTCTGCGCGGTGACGGGTTCTCTGCTGCTGCTGCTGCTGGAGGTGCTGGTGGTGGGACACAGCGGAACGAGGGGGTGCGTGGAGTGAGTTGGGGGGCTGGGAAGGTGGCCTAAACTCAGTGGGGCGCCCTCTTTCTCCTGCAGCAACCCTGACCTCCGGAGGAGCGACCCAGGCTGGGAGAGGGCGGACAGTCTGCTACAGTCCGGCACGGGAAACCTGCCCCAGGCTGGCTCTCTGGAGCGCAACCGCATAGGAGGTGAGGGGGCGGCCGGATCTGGGGGGTGGGGAGGGGGACACCCAGTTCCCTGGGCATCGCAGGAAGCTGCCTTCTACGGTGTTCTCCACACTGGCTGGCGGCAGCGGTTCTCCCAGGCGTCTGGCGGGGGGACATTCCCACCACTTGCAGACGCTGTGTGCATCTGACCAGCCAATCGGGCTCGCTAGGATTTCAGGCAGGAAATGGTGGAGACGTAGGGTTGGAAGGGACCCCAGCGGTCATCTAGCCCAACCCCCGGCACACAGGAATATCTCCCCGCCCCACCTGGAGAGGCCAGCAGGGATTGAACCTGGGACCCTCTCCTTTCACTGACAGTCTGGAATAGGTAGCAAGGCACTAAGCCCACAGCCCCCCAGGTGAACTACAGCCCCCTTTTCTCCCACACCCACCCACCCAGTGGGTGAAAGGAGCCGGCGCAGAGAAGTTCTGAAATGGGGTGCCCTCTGAATGCTCTCCTTCGTGATCAGGGCTTGGTGTTTCCGTCACCTGATGTCAGGTGATTGGCAGATGGGAGACAGTGGTCCGTGGAGGGTCGGCCTCTTATAGATCCAGCCCACTGACCAGATTCGGTTCCCCACCTAAGCCCTACTTGTTCAATTGTAGGGGGGCGGGGGTGTTTCACAACGTCTGTGCCCTTTGGGGTCTCTCTGACGCCTCTTCCGCTCTGCTTCTCCAGCCCCCCTGAAATTGGACAGCTCTCCGATCCTGCCGCCAGGGAACAAGCCCAAGGGGGATGACCACCGGTCCCGGCCAGGGCGGCCAGCGGTGAGTACTCTGAGGAAGGGAGGGGGCCCGTGGCCCCTTCTGCGTCCTTCTCCCCTCTCCCCACCACCCAGAGGGGGCCCACTGGGCTCCGTCATAGAATCATGGAACTGCAAGGGAGCCCCGAGGGCCACCCAGCCTAACCCCCCTGCAATGCAGGAATCTCTCGAGAATCCCACCCAACCTCTGTTTTAAAACCTCCCAACGTTTAGTTGGAATCTCAGAAAGTTCCCTGAGTGCATCCGGGGGGGGGGGATGTTGCGCCGCAGCCCCTTTTTGTAGGGAGGAGAGGATTGCGGGGGAAGCCTGGGGAGGGGGAAAGGAAGCGGGGGGGGGGAGGAAACACACGTTTAGTTTTTGGGCAAAGGGAGCATGTAATCTCTTGGGCCGCTTCTCTCTTAATGTGTGGCCTTCCTTGCATGCTCTGCCTTGAAAGGGTTTTAAACAGAATTTGGGGTTTTCTTTACTCCCCTTTTTCCTCTGGGGAAGGGCATGACTGGAGGGGATGTGTGTGTGGGGGGGGGTGTTCTCAAATCCTACCCTCTGACCCATAGCCCAGCCTGGCCATTTCCCCTCCTGGATTTCTCCTTCTCTTCCTTTCTCTCGCTCTCTTCCTCCCTTGCCAACAAGAAATTTGCCTTGAAACTTACAAGCGATCAGGGGGAGGTGGCTGGGGTGTTGACCCCCGAAGGCTGGGGCTGGGGGGTGGGCAGGGGGGTAGAGCATAGGGATCTACCTGGTGGGGAGCGGCCTAACTTCTCTGCCCTTTTTCTCTTCCTCTTCCTTCCCTCTTTCCTTCCTTCTGCACGACTCAGAGTTATAAGCGGGCAATTGGAGAGGTTAGTGCCCCCCCACGTCCTCAGTCTCTCTCTCTCTCTCTCTCTCTCTCTCTCTCTCTCTCTCTGCTGCCCCCAAACCACCATGTCCTGCTGCCGCATTGTGAGATCATGAAGTCTCCCCTGATCCCCCTTCCTCCGTGGACATCACCCCCCCTGCAACTTTACCCCACCCCCTTTTCTCTTGGACCTTTCCCAGTCCCCCTTGCTGCTTTCGCTCACAGCTTCTGGCTTGGTTGGGGCAGGGGGTGGAACTGTGGCTGAGAGGAGAAAGGACTGGCAGGCAGCACAGCCGATCGGTATGCGGCTCCCCCCCCCCTTCATTGAATGTTTTTAGCCCCAGGGCAGGGAAGCAAACTCACAAAACTGAAACGGAGAAAAGCGATGCGCAAAACCTACAAAATCATGTAAACGGGACCCGTAAACAACTGAGCCTTCTCCCCCCCCCTCCTTCCCAGCTGGCTCAGGCCCCATTTGGGGGTCACCAGTCTCACCCCACGTTTTGCTTGAGCACAGGTTTGATTAGGCGTCTCTCACATGACAGGTGCCCAAGAAACTTGGCTTCCTCCCCCCACTTTTTTCCTTTTTAAAGTATATATTTGGTTATTCAAATTGAAAATTTACAGTCACCTATCCAGCATACAACATAAAAACAAGATTCCAAGGAATCTCCTGGACTTCCCTCCTCCCCTTTGTGGATCCTACTGTCAGTCATTTCCTCCTGCGTCTTTTATGATAATCCAATTCTTTTACATCTCCATTGTGTCCAAAATTCACCATTAAACTACAAGTGATATTCTAGTCCTACTAACTGTTTACAATGGTCTTTAAGATAAGCTCTACACTTTCCCCATTCCTTCTTAAAAAGGTTGAGCAGACCAAAAAAGAGGGAGGGTAGGGGATCAATAGGTGGGGTTTTAGTTGGGGCTTGGGTGGGGGGCAGGAGAGGCTGGCACTGGCTTCCTGCTATGCCTGTCCCAAACTGCGCCCACTGGGCAGTACTGCTGGTGGGGTGGGGGCTCCACTGCAGGCAGGCCAACTCCCATGCAAGCTTGCTTGGTGTTGTTCCCACCTGCTGTCTCTTTCTTTCTTTCTTTCTTTCTTTCTTTCTTTCTTTCTTTCTTTCTTTCTTTCTTTCTTTCTCCCTCTCTCTCTCTCTCTCTCTCTCTCCCTCCTTCCTCCTTTGCCTCCCCACGGCAGCTGTGACCCCCTTCCTCTCCTCTCAGCAGAACTTTGTGCTGCCCAAGGACCGCCTGGAGGAGGCGGCCCCCAAGCCCCTCAAGAAGGCCATGGACTACTCCTCCTCCAGCGAGGAGATGGACTCAAGCGAGGAGGAAGAGGAGGAGGAGGAGGAAGGAGAAGGGGAGCGCTCCGAGCCCACGGCAGACACTCCGGGGACCAGGTGAGGCCAGGGGCCGTGGGCACGCTGGCACTTTGGGGGAGTGCCTGGGTACACGCACGGAGGTCAGGGGAGCCCCGGGGTGGCAGGAGGATCAGGACCAAAGGGCCCCCGTCCTGAGCACCCAGGGGGAAGGGAGCCCCCAGGCAGGGCCTGTGTCCAGTGGCAGCGCTCTTCCTCCTCCTGAGTCTTTCCAAGGGGCTTTCAGAGAGGCCTAAGGTGCAGGAGAAGAGCACCTGCAGGATCAGCCCAATGGCCCACCCAGGCCAGTATCCTGTTCCCACAGCCAGATGCCCATTATGGGAAACCTGCAAGCAGGATCTGAGCGCAAGAGCATCTCTCCTCCCTCTTGTGGCTTCCGGCATTCAGAGCCATCGCTGCTTCCATCTGTGGAAGCAGAGCCGAGCCATCTCCATGAATCATTCTGATGTTTCCGAGTTGTTGGCCCTCGCTGCCTCCTGCAGCAGGGAGTTCCATAGTTTAAATTAGTGAAGGACTTTTCCCCCTTTCCTTATATTCAGCTTCATTGGACCCTCACTGGTTCTAGTGTTATGTGGGGGGGGGGACTTTCCTTTGTCCTCTTCCCTTTCTAGTTGGGCCTGCTTCCACGGGCAGAGCCTGACGGTCCACCCCGCTTCGTGGTCTCTGGGCAGGGCTAACGTGGCCTCTGTCCGCCTCGGGCCGCTTCCGTGTGTCTTCTGACCTCCACCCTCTCTCTCCCTCCCTGTGGCAGAGACGGCGACACGGACTCCGTGAGCACCATGGTGGTGCATGACGTGGAGGATCTGACGGGCGGCAGTGGCGGTTCAGAGAGCTCCTATGGCGAGGGCACCATGTTGGTGCAGCGGGTGAGAATTACGCTTTGCAGCCTCCAGCCTGTGTGTGTGTGTGTGTGATCCCTCCCCTGGCCTCTCCATCTTCCGGCTGGGAGGTGCAGGAACCAGAGCCAGCGTGGTGTAGTGGTTAAGAGCGGTAGACTCGTAATCTGGTGAACCGGGTTCACTTCCCCGCTCCTCCACCTGCAGCTGGTGGGTGACCTTGGGCTAGTCCCACTTCTCTGAAGTCTCTCAGCCCCACTCACCTCACAGAGGAAGGGAAAGGAGAATGTGAGCTGCTTTGAGACTCCTTCGGATAGTGATAAAGCCGGATATCAAATCCAAACTCCTCCTCCTCTTCTTCCTGGGGATACAAAAGTCCTAAAATGAGCGAGATGAGCGCCGCAACCCCAGAGTCGGACACGACTGGACCTAATGGTCAGGGGTCCCTTTACCTTTACCTTATGAGTAGGAAAAGGAGAGTACCCCTAAACATTATTTTTTTAAAAAAAAAAAAGCACTGGAAGGGACTCCAAGGGCCATCTAGTCCATCCCCCGGCAGTCCTCGGAGCCAGAGGAAGGAATGCCACCTCCTCCCTCCTCGCCTTCCTTTCCTCCGCAGCTTAAAGCAGGAGGTGCTGCCATTTGAATGGATGGCCCAGTTTGATCCTGCATTGCTGGGGGCTGGGCTAGATGACCCTTGGCCCCCTCCCTTCCAACTTCAATTCTATGAAAAGGACTCTTCCTTTGGGTCCTGAGGCTTTTATATTTATTCACTTATTACATGCCCTGAGGCCCCAGGGCAAGGGGGCAGCGCTAAAGCACAATATTTAAAACAGCTTGAGGCCATAAGAAGGAGGTGGGTCCTGAAAGATTATGCCTCCGGTGTCAAAAGCCAGGCCAAAGAGGTGCGTCTGCAGCTGGTCTCCACCACAGTGGAGGGTTAGACACTTGCTGGATGATGGTGAGGATGGTTTAAAGGGGGGCGGCAGGAGGCTCAGCCCTCCATACGATACACCAAAGTCTGCACCTACTGTGTGTGTGTCGTACTCTGAGCACCGCGGGGGTTGCAAGACCCTCCCCACCACCGATGGGGCTCCATTACACTTTTTTTTATATATAATATTTATTAAATTTACAATTTATCATATCACATTCCATCAGTTATTAACATTACCAAAAGCAAAATGCCAAAATACTGAGCTCTGACTTCCCTCCTTCCCATTCTCTGGCTTTCCTATAAATTCGCCTAAGTCTTAGCATTCCACTCACCACTTATTTACCTTCTTTCTATCATGATAATATTAACCATTTTAATTGTAAATTAGTTCCCTACTTTAACATTACAACATTTTTAACTTAATCCTACAAACGTTTTCAAATGTTTACAATGGTCTTTCATATAATGTATAAATTTGCTCCAGTCCTTTTCAAACAGTTTGTCACGCTGGTTTCGGATCTTCCCCGTCAGCTTAGCCAGTTCTGCAAATTCCATCATTTTCACTTGCCATTCTTCCACTGTTGGTACTTTCTGCTGTTTCCATTTCTGTGCCAACAACATCCTTGCCGCCGCCGTAGCATACATAAACAAATTCAAATCTTTGTTAGGAATTTCCTCTCCAATTACAGTGGTACCTCGGGTTAAGTACGCTTCAGGTTAAGAACGGACCTCGGGAACGAATTAAGTACTTAACCCGAGGTACCACTGTATATCCAACAAAAATGCCTCTGGTTTTTTATCAAAATCTATATATATAAAAATGTTCCCATTGCATGTTTGTCCGAAACACCCTTGCTGCGTAACCGCTGGACCAAATCGCATCAAATTAGGACACAGCGTTCCATTACCATGGCATACTAATCTGGCATAATAAAAATTCATAAAAACCACACCTGTCATACCTAAAATAAAGTTTAAACACAAAAAAAAAGTCGCAGGCATTAGGTTTCATCAGCAAAACAGCGCCCTCTAGCGACGGCTATACTGGTACTACAGCTACAAAAGCAAAACAATGGCGCAGCTTTTATACATTACAGCAAAACCTCAGAGCTCCGTCGGCCATTTGCAAGCTCGCAAACCGGTAATTGAAAACGGGGGTGGGGACAGAGAAGGGGCAGACGGAAGTTGAACAGGGGAACTACTTCAGTTTCACAAAGCTGAAACCACAGCACGGGTCGCCGCCGTTAATGCCATCAAATGCAGGCCCAGCCCAACTGCCGCCCAGGCCCCTTAGCCACCCCGCCACCGTGAAAGGCAGGCCAAGGCCCTTCTCCACAGCCACTCACGACGACGCCCTCAGAGCCAACCTGGGCCGCCCGCTGCCCACTTCCCCACCGCAGCTGCCATGAAAGGCAGGCTGGACACCATCCCCACAGCTGCTGCCGGTCCTCTCCTCTCTTACCACCACCCACAGACACAGCCATCAACACCACAGCATTCACACACATAGCCACAGCAAGGCGTGGCCGGGTCAGCTAGTTATATCTAAAAACCTTTTTCAATTCATTATATATGATATCCCATGATATGATATGATGGGGCTCCATTCCTCCGTCCCCACTGACACCCCTCCTCCCCTCCCTCCCTCCCTCTCGCAGACGCCCGAGGAGGAGCGGGGCCTCCTGCACAGCGACAGCAACGGCTACACCAACCTGCCGGATGTGGTCCAGCCCAGCCACTCGCCCACCGAGGCCAAGAGCAGCAGCAACGGCTCCTCCTCGCCCGCCAAGGACACGGCCACCGACGTGAGTTTGGGGAGGAGGGAGGGAGGCTTGCTCCAGGGGGAGCAGCCATCGCCTGCCTGAGGTTTGGTGCCGTGGGGCTCCCCACTGCTTCCTGCCACAATGCCTTTGGGGGGGGTGGAGTTGCAGCCCTTTGCTCTTAGCGACCAGATGAGGGTAGCTTGGGAGCTGTCTGCGGACGAACGCCGGCTCCCTCGGCCTGAAAGCGAGATGAGCACCACAACCCCAGAGTCGCCTTTGACTGGACTTAACCATCCAGAGGGTCTTTTACCTTTTACCTCCTCCTCCTCCATGAACCTGCCCGGTCCTCTTTTAAAGCCACCTGTGTTGCTGGCCATTGCTGCCTCCTGTGGCAGGGAGTTCCATAGCAGAACGCAGCATTGCATGAGCCCTTCCAAGCAGGACTTAAGCAGAAGGAGCTGGTGGCGGTTCTGGTTCTTTTTAAAAAATGGTTCAATGCAAGATTTTACAATTCTTGGGATACTCATGGCAATTATTCCAAATCAGGTTTGTTCAGAATCACAAACGGCATGTAGCTAGTTTTTTTTTTTTTTAACGTAGGCAGTAGTTGTAATAAAATGTGAGATTCTGCAAACTCTAACCTTTTATCCAAAGCGGGCAGGGAAGGAAAGTACTGGGAGTTAAAGCAAATTAAATGAACCATGCATGTTCCTTGGACATTTTTGGGCTTGTTGGGGCAATGGAGGGGCCTGGCATTGGAACCCTCCCTCCTCCAGGGGTTGGATATCGTCCCCTAACCTGCTTCTGTCTCTCTCTCACTACGCCCCCCTCCCCCCCCCCAATTGCAGTACCAGTCAAGGGGGCTGGTCAAGGCTCCCGGGAAGAGTTCCTTCACGATGTTTGTGGACTTGGGCATCTACCACAGCTCGCCTGGAGGGGGCGACACCATCCCCATCACTGGTGAGACGTTGCAGGGAGGGTAGATGGGGAGGGGAGGGGAGGGGTGCCCCTTGGCCTGCTTCCTCCCGCACGAGAGCCTGTGCTACACAGACTTGTAGTTAAAAAAAACAGACAGATCCATGTTGTGGACCAAGATATTTTTATTTCAGACAATACCCATAGTCAGTGGAGCGGGACACTTCAAACAATGGCAAAAAGATGTTTCTAGATTTATCTGGCAGGGGAAGAAACAAAGGATTAAGATTCCTGCCGCATTTGAAATCATACTATGAAGCGTCCTGTCCCTGCTGGCTGCAGGAGTGGATAACTTTAAAAAATACAGATATTTTGGAGCTTGAGGGTCATGACAACAGAGTTGGATGGCATGCATATTTATGATATGAGACAGCCAAAGTGCATAAAGGGTTTTTTAATCATTGGGTAAGAAAAGCAATTTATGGAAGGTCCCATGTTCAGTCCCCAAAGGCAGCATCTCCAGGTAGGGCGGGGAACTTAGGCATGTCCTCACGTAGAATCGTAGAATTGGAAGGCACCCCAGGGGTCATCTAGCCCAACCCGCTGCAATGCAGAAAGCGCAGCTCAAGAATCCACGACGGACAGCCATCAAGGCTCTCTTGAGAAGAGGCCACCACGTCAGGCTGCTCAGTTCCACCCCCCCCAGAGCAAACCAGGAAGGCTTGACCTGTGTGATTACTCTCTTTCCACCCGCAAAGCGTTTGACCCGGGGCGGCTGGAGCAGCTGCAGCTGGAGGCACGGAAGGGCTCTGTGGTCAACGTGAACCCCACCAACACGCGGCCCCACAGCGACACCCCCGAGATCCGCAAGTACAAGAAGCGCTTCAACTCGGAGATCCTGTGTGCCGCCCTCTGGGGTGAGAAGGCGGGGGCCGGGTGGGGAGGGAGGGCAGGTGGGCCAGGGCACAGCTGCCCCTCCCAATCCCCCTGACCTCTCCCTCACCCTCCGCCTTGGTGCCCGCCCTCTAGGGGTCAACTTGCTGGTGGGGACCGAGAATGGGCTGATGCTCCTGGACCGGAGCGGCCAAGGGAAGGTCTACACCCTCATCAACCGGCGCCGCTTCCAGCAGATGGACGTCCTGGAAGGGCTCAACCTCCTGACCACCATCTCGGGTGAGGAGTGGGGCCGGCCTTGGCCCACTAGGGCAGGGGTAGGCAACCTAAGGCCCGGGGACCGGATCCGGCCCAGTCGCCTTCTCAGTCCGGCCCGCGGACGGTCTGGGAATCAGCGAGTTTTTACATGAGTAGAAAGTACCCTTTTATTTAAAATGCATCTCTGGGTTATTTGCGGGGCCTGCCTGGTGTTTTTACATGAGTGGAATGTGTCCTTTTATTTAAAATGCATCTCTGGGTTATTTGTGGGGCATAGGAATTCATTCATTTCCCACCAAAAAATATAGTCCGGCCCACCAAATGGTCTGAGGGACAGTGGACCGGCCCACGGCTGAAAAAGGTTACTGACCCCTGCACTAGGGCCTCCCTATAAATCCCCCTGCAGACTGAGAGCACTGCACAATTCAGGGAGAAGAGGAGGAAAAGCCTGGAGCCCTGGGGGGGGGGAGGGGACCACGGAACACCAGGGTAAAGGGGGCTGGAGTCTGACTGGGGGGAGAGGGGCCAGTGATTTGTGGGGAGCTGTACCGGCCAGCAGGCAGGAGAAGCTTCAGAGCTGAAGCGGGGAGCACAGGATGGGGAGGAGCAGAGGACGTTTCCACGCAGGCGCAGTCTCTGGCTGCATGTGTTGCGGGGAGATGCATTTTATGGTGGCAACTGCTCTATAGCTCCCGGACCTGGGAAAGAGCTGTAGAAGCAACTCGTCAGTGTGAACTTTGGCAATAGCGACTTGACTCTCTGCCGTGGGCATCTCGTCGGCTGCCTAGCGCCTTGACACGGAAGCACAGCCCTGCTCTGGAATTGTAGAGCACAGGCATCTCTTGCACACACACATCCTGCAGGGACCCCCCCCCAACACCCCTGTCCCCCCTTTTTCCTCCCCTGACCTGGGAATAAGGGATCCTTGGTTCTCTCTCTCTCTCCCCCCCCCCCTTTAGGGAAGAGGAACAAGCTTCGCGTCTACTACCTCTCCTGGCTGCGGAACAAAATTTTGCACAACGACCCTGAAGTGGAGAAGAAGCAAGGCTGGACCACCGTGGGGGACATGGAGGGCTGTGTCCACTACCGTGTGGGTAAGTGGGGTGGGGGTCCCGGGCTGAGCGGTCAGGGCCAGGAGCCCCCACCCCAGGGGGCGGACACGTTGGCAATTCAGCCCAGAGGCCTTCTGCCCCAGGAAGTATTAAATTGTCAAATTTGTCCCTTCCTCTTTGAAAGCCATCTTGGTTGGCAGCCGTCCCGGCCTCCTGTGGGAGGGAGTTCCGCAGTTCAACGATCTGTCTCTCATGGCCAAGCTCACCCTCTCTTTCTTGAAACCAGCGGGGGGAGCCCCTTGAGCCTGGAACTGCCCCGGGTTATGAAGGGAAGGTGTGGGGTCCAGCCCTAACATCCTGCCCCCCTCTCCTGGTTCTTTCCCTCAGTGAAATACGAGAGGATCAAGTTCCTGGTCATTGCACTCAAGAACTCAGTGGAAGTCTATGCCTGGGCACCCAAGCCCTACCACAAATTCATGGCCTTCAAGGTACAGGGGGGGCTGGAATCGGGGCTCCCTGGGGGAGAAGTGGGACTCTGCTGGACACCCTGAAATCTGCACGGCAGGGCCCTTGGTTTTCAGCGTGAGGAGTGGGTTTGGATAGCAGCGGGAGCCTCAGAAAAGGGTCAGGGGAGAGGGGACTGATTGGGTGACTGGGAGGAGAGCGTCCGAGTTGGAAGGGGCACCCAGAGGCCATCTAGCCCAGCCCCTGGGTGCAAGCTGAAGAACTCCTAACAGGTGCAGCGTCCACCCCCTTCTGAGGTCCTAGGATTGTGGCATTGGAAGGGGTCCTGGGTGGCTCCTCCTCCGGCCAGAAGCCCCCCACCCCAACACCCTTCCTGCCTCCCCCCACCTCACCCCGCTGCCTTTCCCAGTCTTTTGCTGACCTGCCTCACCGGCCGCTGCTGGTGGAGCTGACGGTGGAGGAGGGCCAGCGCCTCAAAGTGATCTACGGATCCTGCGCCGGCTTCCACGCCATCGATGTGGACTCAGGAAACAACTACGACATCTATATACCAGTACATGTAAGTCTGGCTGGCGGGCGGAAGAGAGGAGCAGGCTGGGGGGTGGGGGTGTAGGGGTGCCTCATTTAAGCCTTCCTTCTTCTCCTGCTGCCGCCCCAGATCCAGTCGCAGGTCACCCCCCATGCCATCATCTTCCTGCCCAACGCCGAAGGGATGGAGATGCTCCTTTGCTATGAGGACGAGGGGGTCTACGTCAACACCTACGGCCGCATCATCAAGGACGTGGTGCTGCAGTGGGGGGAGATGCCCACCTCTGTCGGTAAGCCTGGAGAAGCAGCAGGGGGGCGCTCAGGGTGGGGGGGTGCAGTCTAGACGCGGAGGGGGCTGCTATGCAACAGGGGGAGTGTTGCAGCTCTGTGCAGGGGGGCTCCTTTCCCTGCCGGATGTCCCAAGTTCAGTCTCCAGCAGCAGCCGCCTCACAGAATCATGGAATTGTAGCACTGGAAGGGACCCCCAAGAGTCATCTAGTCCAGCTCCCTGCCATTAAAGAACGGCAGCTGAAGCATCCCTGACAGGTGGCCATCCAACCTCTGCTTAAAAACCAAGTTATCGGGAGTCCCCAAACTCCCAAACACCTTCGATCCATTGTCAAACAGCTCTTACTGTCAGAAATTTTTTCCTGATGTTGAGTCAGAATCTCCTTTCTTGTAACTTGAAGCCATGGGTTTGAGTCCTTCTCTCCAGAGCAGGACAAAACAAGCTTCTTCCATCGTGTCACCTCTCATTCTTCTCTTCACCAGGCTCAATACCCCCAGTTCCCCAGGTGGGGCTGTGAAATCCTGGCCTGAATCCCCCCCCCCACAGAGTCACTGCTGCCAGTCAGTGTTGACATTTCCCAGTGGCTTATTATTCATTTGCCTCCTGCCAAAGGAGCCCCAGGGTTGTGCAAACATCAACCATGCCATATGTTGAAAGACGAATCTGGGCAGTAGATCAATACAGTGGTACCTCCAGTTGCGCACGGGATCCGTTCCGGAGCTCTGGTCGGATCCCGAGGTGTGCGTATCCAGAGGTGCTGCTTTTGCACATGCATACAGTGCGTATAGTTCTTCTGCGCATGCGCGCACTGCAAAACCTGGGAAAATACTTGCAGGTTTGCCACACACGTATCCCGAAGGATACGTAACTGGAGGTGAACGTAAGTAGAGGCACCACTGTATATAAAAGCAATAATGTGACTGGTGCGTTTCTGAGTCCTCTTCAAGGGCAGCCCCACGCAGAGTGTGTTTCAGTACTCGAATTCGGAAGCTGCCAGAGGGTGGTGGCCGTGTCACCTGTGCCCCAAAGGGGCTGCGGCTGGCAGAAGAGCCGGAGCTGGGCAGAGGCGCTCCTAGCCCCCAGGGCATCCCCTGACAGAGTTGCATTGGGGGACTCATTGCTGAGCTCACACACACACATACCCCGTGATCAAGGAAGAAGACTCACCTCTCCCCCTTTCTCTCCTCCTGCCCCTCAGCTTATATCTGCTCCAATCAGATCATGGGTTGGGGCGAGAAAGCCATAGAGATCCGCTCGGTGGAGACAGGGCACCTGGACGGCGTCTTCATGCACAAGCGGGCACAGCGCCTGAAGTTCCTGTGCGAGCGCAACGACAAGGTGGGTGCGAGTCGCGCCTCCTGGATCGAGCCCCAGCTGGACTCCGCTGGAGCAGAGAGCTGGGGGCCGGCTGCGCATGTGTGTTTTCTTGTCTCAAGGCACAACAGTGCCATCCCGGCTGGCTCCACATTTGCTGCTGCCTGCAGGGTGGAAGAGATGCCTGGAGAGGAGGGGGCGCTCGTGGCTGGCCCTCCCCCTGACAGTCTCCTCTTCCTCTTTGCTGCATCAGTCAGGGTTCTGGATCAGGCCCAAGGGCCACCTTTTGGGAGGGCGGGTCTGTCTTGGGAGTCCTGGTGCTTGGCTGTGCCTTTGAAGGCCGGATCCGGCACAACGGTGGAGGGCTTACTTTCCTTTTCAAGCAAAGAAGTAGATAGCTATATATGAGTGGTGTCTGAACACTATGAAATGAAATAAATATAAATAACCTCAAAACACTTTACGAAGAAAAGGTAAGAAGAATTAACAGCAATAATTTAAGGCTTTCGAAAAGTATTAAGAAGCTGTAGGCTAAAAGCAGATCAGAACTCGCATTGAACATCTGGGTAGGCTTAACAAAAATGCGTTTTGTAGGTGCCAAGAAAGAGTATGGCGAAGACACCTGCTTGAGATCAATAGGCAGGGAGTTCCAAAGTGTAGGTGCTGCTGCCTCAGCAAAAGAGAGATTCCTTACCAATGTGGAGCAGGTGGCGAGTGTACCAGTGCCAGTTCCCTTGACAGAAGTGGCCGCGTGGGCACCTGTGGAGTAAAGGGTCTCAGTTGGAAACCATAGCAAATGGCCCAGCAAGACCCTTGGGGGTGGGCTTGGGGCGGTGGACCAGGGTGCCTGTCCCATTGGAGGTGGGAGGCAGTGACAGTTTGCCGTTTGGGTAAAGCAGAGATCTGAGCAAAGTGGAAGGCAGAGGTTTGGTCATGGGGGGCGTCAAGAGGTGGGAGAGCAGGGGGGGCAGGACCCTCAGAGAGTTGAATTTGGAGCCAGCTAGCATGGCCACTGGGAGGGCCACTGCTTGACTGGAGAGGAACTGGGGGGGGTGATTCCTGACCCCCATTGCCTGCCTGCTGTTTAGCCAGACCCTTCCTTCACGTCCTCCTTCCTTCCTTCCTCCCTGCAGGTGTTCTTCGCCTCGGTTCGCTCTGGGGGCAGCAGCCAGGTCTACTTCATGACCCTGAACAGGAACTGCATCATGAACTGGTGAGGGCAGGGGGGCTCGCCCCATCCCGCCCCTCCTGCTTGCCCCACGGCGGGGGGAGGAGGAGGAGGAGGAGGATCTCGTCAGATGCCCGGCTTGAGAAGACCATCCCGTGAAAGTGAAAGCGATGCCTTGGCGGATCATGTCTCAGTCCCGCCCTCCCCTCCTCTCGGCTGCCCTTGGGGGGGCCTCTGCGTCCCCATTTAACTCTTCTGTTTCTGATAGGGAAGAAGTCGGCTGCTTGGCTGGGGGGGGCGGGGGTCCAGTCCTAAGAAGGACGGCCATCCCTTGCTGCATCCAATCGTGGTCCCACTTCAGGGCAGCTGGGGAGGGGGGGGTGGGGAGCGACGCCTGAATTACTCCCCCTCCTCATCCCAGAATTCACCAGTATTTCAGATGGGGGGGGGGACGGCCTCTGGGGCAGGGTTTTATTATCAAAGCCAAATCATGTAAATAGAAGCAGTCCTTCCCCTCCCACCCACCCCCTTTCCTATCTTCCAATCAGAGGAGGAGGGAAGGCTGCAGCTCCCCACAGCTTATGGGGACGGGGTGTTGGGGGGTAGCTGGGAGCCACTTTTGCAGGGGGGGGAGAGAAGAAGTGGAGGAAGTGGGGGTGTTCTCCCACTCTGAGCCACTTTCCCCGTGTCCCTTGCAAGTCAGACCTCTTTGGCTTTGTGAAACTCCCCCCCACCCCCAAAAAAATAATCTTTCAGCACGTGCCAAGCATCTCCACCTGCTGGCTCTTCCCCCCCCCCTCCGTGGGGAAGTTATAAGGGGCTGAGAATGAGGTTGCCCCCACCCTGGCTCACCAGTAAGTTTTTTTTGGGGGGGGGTCGCTGGCCCCTCCCTCCTGACCCGCCACCCCGACCAGCCATGGGACGTGTGTTGGATGTATATCAGAATTCTCTCCCGCCCCCCAGCCACCCATGGGGGGGAGCTGTGTATATTTTGCTTTAAATATTCCTTTTGTAATGGCGATTAAGTAATTAACTAACAAAGCACTTTAACTGGGCCCACCTAATCAGGGTGGTTAGTGGATTGGGAAGGGGGAGCAGGAAGCTGCGGGGGGGGGGCTTGGCAGTGTCTCCCCACCCCCCACCCCAAACCCTGCAAGGCAGCTTTTTCCTTCCCAGGGTGTTGCAGGGGAGACGGGAGGTGAAGTTGGCTTCTTGCCTAAGCAGAAGCAAACAGCCTGTCTTTGCTGCCCCCCCTCCTTCCCTCTCTCGATTCCTCACTGGGTTTGGGGCTTCCCATGGGGGGTCTCTGACGACCGGCTGCTGGAGAGAGGCGGGGGCCACGAGGCCAGATCCCCTTGCGCGACCCTCTCCCCGCCCCCCTTCCTCGGGCAACTTTGGTTTCTTGTGTATTTTCGCTTGCGTTTGTATATAACCCTCCCGGACCCCCGTGTGGGCGAAGGGAGCTGCCCCCCACCCCGCCCTCCAGCAATCAGCGGTGGCCTTGGGATGATGATGATGATGATGATGATGATGAAGACGACATCTGTTTAATAAAAGAACCAAAATCTGTGAGTCCTCCTTGTGTGGCTGCCTCTCTTTTCCCAGGGCGCCCCAGTCTCTCTATCCTCGCGCCCAGTAGGAACCTGGAAGTGGCTATCTCTGCCCTTTTCCACCTGCGTTCCTCTTGCTCCCTCCTTTTCCAGTTCAAGAAGGATACTGACAAGCTGGAACGTGTCCAGAAGAGGGCAACCAAAATGGTCCAAGGCCTGGAAACGATGCCTTATGAGGAACGGCTTAGGGAGCTGGGTATGTTTAGCCTGGAGAAGAGAAGGTTAAGGGGGGATATGATAGCCATGTTCAAATATATAAAAGGATGTCATATAGAGGAGGGAGAAAGGTTGTTTTCTGCTGCTCCAGAGAAGAGGACACGGAGCAATGGATTCAAACTACAAGAAAGAAGATTCCACCTCAACATTAGGAAGAACTTCCTGACAGTAAGAGCTGTTCGACAGTGGAATTTGCTGCCAAGGAGTGTGGTGGAGTCTCCTTCTTTGGAGGTCTTTAAGCAGAGGCTTGACAGCCACCTGTCAGGAATGCTTGGATGGTGTTTCCTGCTTGGCAGGGGGTTGGACTGGATGGCCCTTGGGGTCTCTTCCAAATCTACAATTCTATGATTCCAGTCATTCCATCCCATGCGTGGCTCAGCCTTCCTTGCGACGGAATGGACCAGCCCCATGTGAAGAAGGACGCTGTTCCATCTCCTACCATTTCTCTAAGCCGGTCTGTCACACAGCGCACAGTTTAACTGTGGAACTCCCTTCAGCAGGAGGTGCTGACGGCCACCTTCTGGGGCGGCTTTGGGGGGAGCATTAGACAAATTCGGGGAGGAGGAGCAGAGGGCAGCCGGGGGCTACTAGCCAGGATGGCTGTGCTGTGCCTGCAAAGACAAGAGGCAGCAAGGCTTCTGAATATCAGTTTCCGGAAACCACAGGAGGAGGGATTGGCTCTTGGGCTTGGATCCTGCTTGCAGGCTTCCCAAAAGAGTCACCTGGTTGGCCCCTGTGAGAACAGGATATTGGACCAGAGACCTGACCCAGCAAGCTTTCCTTATATTTACAACAACATTACGTTGCCCCAGCCGCTCTGGGTGGCTTCCAACAGGTATAAAAACAGAATAAAACATCTCACATTTAAAACTTCCCTCTACAGGGCTGCCTTCAGGTGTTTTCTAAAAGTCAGTTCATTTCCTTGACATCTGCTGGGAGGGTGTTCCACAGGGCGGGCGCCACCACCGAGAAGGCCCTCTGCCTGGTTCCCTGCAACCTCACTTCTCGCAGGGAGGGAACCGCCAGAAGGCCCTCGGAGCTGGACCTCCGTGTCCAGGCAGAACGATGGGGGTGGAGACGCTCCTTCAGGTCTACAGAGCAGAGGCCGCTTCTTTTATGTAAGAGAAGCCTCTCCCAGCTCCCTTGTCCAACTGCGACACGACAGCCCTGCGGTGCTGCAGGTGGGTTTTTCTCTGCAAAGCAGTTCCCAGCCTGAACACCCAGCACCCCTCGGTTCAACTGACCAGTGAATTGCTGGGAGAAGCAGGGCCAGCTGCCTTCTCCTAGTTGGGATCAAGGCAACTCGCTCGTTTCCCTGGCAGACCCCACTAAACTCGCTAAGACCCAGGGACTCTGAGACCAACACCCTCTGCATTCCCCAGGCAGTTCCCTTGTAAGTTATTCAGAGAGTAAGGGCAGCCCATGCTCCCCGTCTCTCCCAGATCTCACCCTGACCTCTTAGCTCTGATCCTAAACTCCCAGTAGCAGGAACTCCAAGCGTCTGGGCATGTGGCGGATCCTAAAAACCCCTCGGTTGGCAATTGCACACACACACACTCCGGTGGTCAAATTAGGAAACTTTATTCAAAATAACCGCAGTAGAGGAAAAGCAGTCGGGTCGGAGCAGAACACAAAACACACCAGACCCCTGTGGTTCCCAAACTGGACCAATCCTTGCCTATACACAACGCCAGAGTTGTTGTGGTTTACTCACAAGGAAGCAGCGAGGCTGGTCATTCATCCCTGCACTTCCGATTCTCTCATTCACCCCTGCACTTGGCCCTCGGACCTCCCTACAAAGTGGCGGTGCCATGCTTCACCCGCACAGCCCCAATGGCGTCTTGCCCGCGATCCAAGCTGTAGGAAGAGGGTTCCCGGCCTCTCCTGCGTTGCCAGGGCCACTTTTGCGTTGGCCCCGGCAGGCTGACGAAGAGCCAGCTGACGTGGCGGGAAGGGGCGGCCTCAAACACCTTGCAGACGCGGTAGGTGCGGGGCACCTGCGCTTCCAGCCCCTCCAGCTGCCACCCTCGGGGAGCCCCCTTCTTCTGCAGCTGGCGGTACTTGAGCAGCCGGGGCCCCGGCCCACCTCGCAGGGTTGGGCGCTGCCAATTGGCATACAGCCACCCCAACCAACACAGCAGAGCCAGGGTGGGCAGCACCGCCAGTGCCAGGCAGGCAACGTAGAGGGCCAGGCGCAGCAGGCAGCAGTGGGCAGCCAGCCTGCGGGCCCAGGTCCTGGGAGACCACGACCAACTCCACTGCGGGGCTGTGGCTGGCTGCAAGGAGCAGTGGCAAGGGGCGGCCGGCGCAGCGGGAGGAGGGCAGCGACTGGGAGCAGGAGAAGCTGAAGTGCTGAGAGGTGGCAGGGCTGGCGAGGCCGTGGCACTTGGCAGAGGGTGGGACGTGGCAGCCATCGCCGTCGGAAGGGGTGTGGGTTGGAGAGTTGTTGGGGGCAGCAGGCGACTTGTGGAAGGGACTGGGTCCGGGGTGGAGGTGAGAACAGGACCGGGAAGGTTTCTTGGAGCCGTAGTGGGGACACTGGGAGATGGTGTGGCGGTGCTGGGCGCAAGGGGGGCGACGCTCGTGGTCGGAGCAGCGGTGGAGAGTGTGGCGCGGACACTGGTGGTCGGAGCAGCGGTGGAGGGTGTGGCGCGGACACTGGTGGTCGGAGCAGCGGTGGAGGGAGTGGCGCGGACACTGGTGGTCGGAGCAGCGGTGGAGAGTGTGGCGCGGACACTGGTGGTCGGAGCAGCGGTGGAGGGAGTGGCGTGTACACTGGTGGTCGGAGCAGCGGTGGAGGGAGTGGCGCGGACACTGGTGGTCGGAGCAGCGGTGGAGGGTGTGGCGCGGACACTGGTGGTCGGAGCAGCGGTGGAGGGTGTGGCGCGGACACTGGTGGTCGGAGCAGCGGTGGAGGGTGTGGCGCGGACACTGGTGGTCGGAGCAGCGGTGGAGGGTGTGGCGCGGACACTGGTGGTCGGAGCAGCGGTGGAGGGTGTGGCGCGGACACTGGTGGTCGGAGCAGCGGTGGAGGGTGTGGCGCGGACACTGGTGGTCGGAGCAGCGGCGGAGGGTGCGGTGTGGACACTCGTGGCTGGCGCAGCGGTGATGGAGGGCAGTGTCGTGTGGGCAATGGCGTGGGGCTCAGTGGTGGTACCCCCTTCCCATTCGCCCCCGTCGCTGTCTCCCTCGGGCCCCTTGCAGTGCGCCTGGAAGTGCATGACCGGGCGCCCCTTCTCGGAGGGGGGCTCCAGGCACTCCACGCTCTCCGGCTTGTTCTCGGTTATCTCCTTCCCGGGGCCTTGCACTCGAGTATACACGCTGGTCTCGTACTCCAGGATGTAGTCGCGCAGGTAGGCCAGCTCGCAGTCGCACACCCAGGGGTTCCCCGCCAGGTACAGGTAGGCGAAGTAGTTCTCCTCGGGGAAGAAGCCGTCGGGCACCCTCTGCAGGCGGTTCCTCTCCAGGCGCAGGATCTCGAGGCTGCCCAGCCCGGCCAGCAGCTCCCGGGGCAGCTCCTCCAGCAGGTTGTCGGCCAGGTCCACGTCCTTCAGCTTATGCAAGCCCTCGAAGGCTTCCTCGGGCAGATCCCGGATCCCGTTGCCCTGCAGCTCCAGATCCTCCAGGGCGCGCAGGGCGCGGAATCCCCCCTTGGGCAGCCGCGAGAGCGCGTTGTGCGCCAGGGCCAGGCGCTTGAGGGCGGGCATCCCCTGCAAGGCGGGCAGGCTCTGCAGGCCGTTGTGCGACAGGTCGAGCTGCTGGAGGCCGGGCAGCTGGGCGCCGCCGGTGTCCAGGGCGGTCAGGCTGTTGTTGGACAGGTCGAGCTCCACCAAAGCGCTCAGGTGCTGGAAGGAGGCCAGCGAGACGCGGCTCAGGCGGTTGGAGCCCAGCAGCAAGATGCCCGTGTCCTTGGGCAGCCCGGGGGGGACGCTGCTCAGCCCCTTCCCCACGCAGCTCACCTGGAGCAGGTCCTTGATCTTGTTCATCTCGGACTCGCAGGGGGGCGCGGCGTCCGGTGCTCCGGCCACGAGGGTCGCCAGAAGGAGGCTCAGGGCGCACGGCAGCATCTCTGGGGAGGCGGGGAGAGAGGAAGGAATCGAGTCACATGGGAGACAACTCTAGGGGACCAGGGGGGCCTGGGCCCCCAGAATAATATAATGGTGGGGGGCGGACACCCAGAAAGAGAGAAGCAGTTCAGCTCCGCCCTCCGCAGCCAGCCAGCGAGGCCCCCTTTTCGCGGGGGGCTCGGGCACAGAGGCAGAGTCCCTCCCCGCAGAGAAGGGGGCCTCGCCGACTGCAGAGACAAGGGGGAAGAGGAGCTGCAACACGGACATGCGATGCCACAGGTACATGCCTGCTGCACATGGGCGCATGTCTGCGTTAGGATGGCGCGCACCCACGATCCTGAGGATGAGATGGTAACCCTGTTCAGTCCCGCCTGGGGTGTCAGGGGGAAAGGGCGCAGAGATGCCGCGTCTGCTGAGCGCATTGCCCCGAGGCTGGAGCAGGCCGAGCAAGGAACAAGGTTGTCTCTGAGCACGTGCAGAATACTGCTCCTTCTCCATGGGAAGCCAAGCCAGAAGAGTTTCTGTTTTCCTTCTGCATGCTGAGAGAGGCGTGCGCTCCTCCCTGACCTTTTTTTTCGGGGGGTGTCTCTGGGGTTTCACTGCCGTGTCCTCCGCCCAGCCTGCACCCAGGACTTGCCCACCCGAGGGTCCCGAGGGGCAGGCCAGGCAGGGAGGAGGGCCTCTGACGTCAGAGCAGGGGTAGCAGGGGTCCTCTGAGCCCCCGAGCCAACTGCATTCTGTCTCAGAGAAGGTTTTCCAACTGGCAATGGAGGGAACTATATATTCACGGAATTTGAAGGGACCCCCAAGGGACATCTAGTCTAGCCCCCTGCTATGCAACCAAACATTTCTGCAAGCGATTCCTAGTTAGGGGGGTTTGCTTGTCTTTCTCTCTCTCTCACTTTCCTTTGGCCTGATGCTGTTCGCCAAACTGGATGAAACCTCAAATGTCCAGATGAGCCCCAAATGACAGCTCGATTGGATTTTGCCCTTCCAAGCAGGAACCCCAAGGGAAATGGCTTCGAGGTGCCTCTCGGGGGCGATCCAGAAACACAGGCTGGCCTCATGGGGAGGCGGGGGGGGGCTTACCTCTGAATTCCAATGGGAAGCCCCAGGAAGATGGAAACCCAACAGCCGGAGTGAGGGGAATCCCTGCCCTGGGACTAACGGGGGGGGGGGGGAGTGAGGAGAGACAAAGCTGGGTTTAATGAATCTCTTCTGCCACAGGAGGGGGGGGGGAAACTTGTGCCCCTCCTCCAGCTCTTGCTAGACTACAACTCCCATCATCCCTGACCATTGGCCCCGCTGCCTGCTGGGGCTGCTGCCTTGGAGGTTGGGTGCCCATCTGTCATGGATGCTTTAGTTAGTTCAGGTTCCTGCATCGCAGGGGGTTGGACTAGATGACCCTCGGTCCCCTTCCAGCACCTCAATTCTATGATCACCGGCTGCTCTGGTTGCCTGTTTCATTCCCGGGCCGCCCAGTTCAAGGTGATCACGTTGACGTTTCAAGCCCTGAAATATTCAAACCCCCAAGCACCTGAAAGACCCCCCCCCTCCTTCCCTCCAGACCCTCTCAAGTGCTGAGATGAGCAGAGGGGGCCTTCTCGGTATTCCCTCTCTCCTTGGTGACATCCCAGTGGGAGAGGGCCTGCCTTCTCTGGGGCGACCCCTGGGCTGTGGAACTCCCTGCCTCAGGAGCGGCGCCTGGCCAGAGATTCCCGTTCTTTGGCTTGTCTTCTTTCGACACTCGGGGGTTATTTTATAGGACCCACCTGACTTCTGCGGTTGTTCAGTTACTTAAAATTGTTTTTAATTATATTGTGTTTTGATGCTGCAGCCCGTCCTGGGACCTGAGGTTGAAGGCTGGGTAATCAATCAATCAATCAATCAATCAATCATTCCTGACTGCATAACACACAAACACTCCATTTTCCAGGGAGCGAACCACAAGTTTTCTCGCCACAGCTAAGAACATGGTTTCCCCTGACGAATAATTCTGTTGCACCCAAAAGCTTGCCCGCTGTTTTTGTGGCAGGGTTGGCAAGAGCAGGCCGTGTGGTCTGCCAGCAGAACTCCCTCCCCCCTGCAAAAAATAAATGTCTTCCACACACCCCAAATCTTACCTTCCTCCTGTGCTTCTCCTGCTCACACTGACGACTTGCTCGCTCGCTCTCTGGCACCCTGACTCGAACCCACAGCCCAATCTCCTGCACCCTGAGCAGCGGGAGACTTTCTGTGGTTTCCTGAGCCCACACCCCCTCCCTCCCCAAGCAAAAGCCAACACTGCAACTTTCCTTAGGAGAGGAACTGAACCCAAGTCTGCCAGCATCAGATTACTGTCTCCTCCTCTGGTCTCCTCGCCTCAGAAAGGGCTCCCGGCAACTGGGGTTTAGTGCGGCAGCGGCTGCCCTACGGAACTCCCTGCCTGTTGAGATCCAGCAGGCGCCTTCCCTGCATTTTCAGCACCTGCTCACAACAGACGAGCCTGCCCCCAGTCGCTTAGAAAATGGAGGCGAGTGTAAAATAGTTTCAGCGCTTTAATCTTTTGTACCTTTTAAAGCGCGGCCATGAATTTCTCTCTCTCTCAATTTCCTCGTTTTATCTCTTTTTGCAAACCTCTCCGGGGCTCCTTTTATTACAATCAAGAGGTGTATAAAGGTTTTATGGGATGGATAAAGTAAGACATGGACGAGGCAGCAGCAGCCCCCCTCCCGCCTCGTGGTTCCCAGCAAACGGGGCTCAAAATTATTCCACTGCAAACAAGAAAAGACACGGGGTTCTGCTAAGAATCCAGAGACGGGAGAAATAGCATTTTTAAAAGTAAGATTTATCAGAGAAGGTCTTTGATGTCCCTAACGAGGCATAGTAACCCTATGGGATGTTGTTATCACTGAAGCGGCCGAACACATCATTTCCTGTTGCCCAGAGGGGACACCCAGGGGGAGGTGGCTCCAGCCAGGAGGGCTTCCTGTCACACCTGGCCTGGAGGCTCCTCCCCCTGGGCGTGACCAGGTGGAGGGGCGTGGCCCCAGCAGAAAGCATCTTCCTCTTTTGCGCTCTTGCCAGCGCGTGGCTCACCCTTCCGGAGGCTGGAAGACACAAGGTAGAAAGCCTGAGGCTTATCTCAGACTTCTTTTCTCTGCAAATTTCACTGTAACCTCAGGACAAAGACTGCCTTTCAGATTTACTGCTGTGAACAGAATGTAAGTAAACTTTACTCTTGCTTTTGAACAAGACTGTTGTGTTATTATTTTGAGGAGGGAATTAAAAGGGGGAATTTGCCAGCAACAAGCCAGACTGCATTGCTCAACTTAAATGATTCCAACGAATCCATCAATTTGCTTCCAGGAAATGTGCTCTGCTCCTTGCTCACTAGCGTGAGTGAGGAGGGATAGTATTTAATCCGTATATCCTCTCCTGCTTTCCTCAACATTCCCATAAAGGGTTATAGGGCCCAGAGTTGAGTATTTTTGGTGGATGGCACTGGATTGAGATCCTGAGCTGAAAAGTATTTTTGTCTGCTGCCTGGTAAGCGCATGGTCTATTGTTCCATTGTGTGAGGGCATCCAGCACCCTTCCGCCTTCCCTCAGAGTTCACAGTGGTAGCCGAGGCAGCGAAGAGTTGTTTGGAGTTTTGAGGTTTTGATTTTGAACGTTGACAATTTTCTCCAATTTTGAATATTTTTCAGATTTTGATTTTGAGATGGCGAGTGCAGCTTTCACCGATTATGGATACCAAGCAATGCCTATGTTAAATGAACACAATTTTGATATTTGGAAAAAGCGTCTAATGGTGATTCTTGAAGGGGAAGGGAATTTAGATGCAATTGAATCTCCGAAGCCTACTGGCACGAGTGAAGAAGATTTGGCTAAAATTAAGGTATGGAAGTCGCAAAACAGCAAAGCCAAGTTAACCATAGTGAATGGACTTGAAGATGGACATTTGTCTCTAATTGACTATAGAGACCATGCAGCGCAAATTTTAAGTGATTTGGAGCGTATTTATGGACGCACCGTGAAGAGTGAATTGGAGCCTTTGTATGCAAATCTCAAGAAGTGTTCTTCTCATAGAAAATTAACGCGTGATCTTACTAAGCTTAGAATGAATTCTAAGGCAGAGTTTTCAAAACATGTGCATGAATTTACGGCTATACTGCAGCAAATACAACTCACTGAGCATCCATTTGATGAAGACCAAAAGGTTGCTCTCTTCCTAGCATCACTAGGACCCAAATTTGATACATTTGCTTACCGGTACTTAATGGATGATAACGACCAAGTGACTTTTAAAGACCTGACTGCCTATTTGTGGCAGGAGTGCCAAGGCGGAGACGGATCTCCAGTCAGAAACCTCAGGAGCAATGACTCCGATTATGTTTCTAGACATCATGCGAAGGCCAAAGGCACACCTAAGAAAGTTGTGTGTTTTAATTGTCACAAGGGAGGCCACATCGCAAGGAACTGCAGAGCTCGAAAAGTCACCGAAACCCTGCCCTTTTAAGCTTTTGCGAGAAAAGTGTTTAACAGCTAATAATCGCGAAAACAAATCAAATTAGTGGGGCAATGTCCCATTTTTCATATAATAAGGACTTCTTTGAAGATAATAATAATATTGATAAATCATAAGGTGGTGATATTGAAGTTGCAGATGGCAACATTAGTTCCCTATGTTCCAGAACTGAATTGTAATATGCTCAGTGTGTCTACTTTGGACAGGAAATATTGTCTTTCTTTTTTAAAAAAATAAATTTTTATTAGTTTTTACACTTATTTTCCAGCATAACATCCTTTTAAACATCGTTTCGAAATTATTGGCTATCGCAGCCTAAGACTTCCTTCAACCTCGATGGATTGTTTTCTAAAGTCTTTCTAATTATGCATTTTGTTACTATAATTATTGCTAGAAACTCAAATTTCAAATGCATCTATTCTTAATTCTTTTCACAATAATTTATAAACTACTCCTTACAAAACTTCTTTTAACCCTACAAGCGATGTCAATTGATTACAATTGCTTTCAAAATATATCGAAAATTTCTTCCATTCCGCTGGTTCTTAATTTTCCCTGTAAGTCTTGCCATCACAGCCTAGTTCATCAGTTTCTCTTGCCACGCTTCTTTAGTTGGTATTTCTTCTGTCTTTGGGCTAATAGTATCCTTGCTGCAGTTATCACATACGAAAACAATTTATTTTTATCATTCTTATGAATTTCTGTACCCACTATATCCAATAGAAGGACAGAAAAGGTTTTCAAGTAGTATTTGGAAACTGAGAATGCAAAGTAACTAAAGGATGGTGAGGTGATTGTCTGAGCCAAGCGAATAAATGGTGCATATGAGGTTAATCTTTCAGTAGTTCAGTCTGCAAAAGTGGTGCGCTCAAACCAAAAGGATGAGGCAGGCCTCGAACTCTGGCACAGAATAATAATAATAATAATAATAATAATAATAATAATAATAATTTTATTTGTACCCTGCCCATCTGGCTGGGTCTCCCCAGCCACTCTGGGTGGTTTCCAACAGACACAAAATACATTAAAATATCACAGGTTAAAAGCTTCCCTAAACAGGGCTGCCTTGAGGTATCTTCTGAATGTCAGATAGTTGTTCATCTCCTTAACCTCTGCTGGGAGGGCGTTCCACGGGGCGGGCACCACCACCGAGAAGGCCCTCTGCCTGGTTCCCTGTAGCTTTTAGGGCTTTCAAGGTCAGCACCAACACTTTGAATTGTGCTCGGAAACGTACTGGGAGCCAATGTAGTTCTCTCAGGACCGGTGTTATGTGGTCCCAGCGGCCACTCCCAGTCACCAGTCTAGCTGCCGCATTCTGGATTAATTGCAGTTTCCGGGAAGACTTGGACACAAGAGACTCTAACGCCATACCAGACCTTCAAAAGAAAGAGCTTGCGAGGGGACTGCAGGTGACACAGAACAACAAAATGTGTAAGTTGTGTCACTGAGAAAGCTGTGAAACCTTCATTTCCTCCTTGCACCAAACAGAGAAGCAACAAAGGACTAGACATATAGTCTGCAGTGACTTGTGTGGGCCAGTGAATGTTCCCTCATTGGGGAAGAACAAATATATACTAATTTTTCCTCTATGGCTTTTCAAAGAGCCTGGAAGCCACAAGGTACAAAGCCTGAGGCTTAGCTCAGACTTCTTTTCTCTGCAAATTTCACTGTAACCTCAGGACAAAACCTGCCTTTCAGATTTACTGCTGTGAACAGAATGTAAGTAAACGTTACTCTTGCTTTTGAACAAGACTGTTGTGTTATTATTTTGAGGGGGGAATTAAAAGGGGGAATTTGCCAGCAACAAGCCAGACTGGACAAGCCAGACTGCATTGCTCAACTTAGAATCATAGAATCCTAGAGTTGGAAGAGACCCCAAGGGCCATCCAGTCCAACCCCCTGCCAAGCAGGAACACCATCCAAGCATTCCTGACAGGTGGCTGTCAAGCCTCTGCTTCAAGACCTCCAAAGAAGGAGACTCCACCACACTCCTTGGCAGCAAATTCCACTGTCAAACAGCTCTTACTGTCAGGAAGTTCTTCCTAATGTTTAGGTGGAATCTTCTTTCTTGTAGTTTGAATCCATTGCTCCGTGTCCGCTTCTCAGGAGCAGCAGAAAACAACTTTTCTCCCTCCTCTATATGACATCCTTTTACCTTATATATTTGAACATGGCTATCATATCACCCCCTGAACCTTCTCTTCTCCAGGCTAAACATACCCAGCTCCCTAAGCCGTTCCTCATAAGGCATCGTTTCCAGGCCTTGGACCATTTTGGTTGCCCTCCTCTGGACACGTTCCAGCTTGTCAGTATCCTTCTTGAACTGTGGTGCCCAGAACTGGACACAGTATTCCAGGTGAGGTCTGACCAGAGCAGAATACAGTGGTACTATTACTTCTCTTGATCTAGATGCTATACTCCTATTGATGCAGCCCAGAATTGCTGCAATTAAATTATTCTAACGAATCTATCAATTTGCTTCCAGCAAATGTGCAAGGAAATGTGCTCTGTTCCTTGCTCACTAGCATGAGTGAGGAGAGGTAATATTTAATATATCCTCTCCTGCTTTCCTCAACATTCCCACATTTCTACCCCTTTGGCTGATTTTTTATTATGATTTCTCTATCTTAAAAATCATCATCATCATCATTTATTATGTCTACCCCCCCCCAATCTGGCTGGGTTTCCCCAGTCACTCTGGACGGCTTCCAACAAAATATTAAAAATAGATTAAAACATCAGTCATTAAAAACTTCCCTAACTTCCCTATACTTCCCTAAAAACTTCCCTATACAGGGCTGCCTTCAGATGTCTTCTAAAAGTCAGATAGGTGTTTATCTTGACATCTGAAGGGAGGGCGTTCCACAGGGCGGGCGCCACCACCGAGGAGGCCCTCTGCCTGGTTCCCTTTAACTTCGCTTCTCGCAGGGAGGGAACCGCCAGAAGGCCCTCGGTGCTGGACCACCGTGTCCAGGTTGGATGATGGTTTAAAAGGCTGAGGGGAAATGGCTAGTAGCAGTTATGTGGGCGGTAGCCTTGAAACTGGCCTCTCTGTGTTCCCGGGGCTGGGCTAGATGAGCCTTGGGGGTCCCTTCCAACGCTACAATTCCGTGATTCTATGGGGCCTCTGGGGAGATGGGCCTCCGCCCCAGAAGCAGCCGCAACTCAGACCCAGCCGCCTTCGTCTTTCATATCCGGGGCTAAGAATGGGTGACTTATTATTAGATCCAGGAAGAGGCTTCACATTTTATCTGTGAGGACCAGACGGATCTGTGAGCAAGGAGGAGACCGGGGGGGGGGGGTTCTCCCCCCATCCTTGGAAGGGAGCCTGGACTCCTGGGTCCTCTGAAAGAGGAGGGGAATTGGGTTGCTCAAAGTGGAGGGAGGAAGCAAGGCTTCCTGGGTTCTCTGGGGGGGTGACAGTTCCCTCGCACCGAGTCAAACTGTTGGCCCAATGAGCTCAGTATTGGCTACTCTGACTGGCAGCCTCTCTCCAGGGTTTCAGGGGTGGGTTGGCGGCACCAGGGTTCGAACCTGCAACCTTCTGCATGCCAAGCAGGTGCTCTGCCACAGAGCTACGACCTTCTCCAAGTGGGGGGGGGGGATAGGGTTAGTCAGGACCCCTGGGATCATCAGGGAAAGAAATCAGCAATGGAATAAACGGGTGAGGAGCCAGAACAAGAGTGCCTCTGAGAATATGCAGAGTGTGCTTCCCTGACCGCCTGGGGTTACAGGACAGGGCTGCCAGCTGGATTTCATAGAAGAGAGCTGCGAAGTTGGAAGGGATCCCCAGGGGTCATCCAGACCAACCCCTGACAGTACAGGAACCACAGGCCTCCCTAAGCCTGCGCAGGTCAGGTGGAATGAGGCTGAATTAGGAAACGGGCGGAGGACTGAGGTGCTTCTGACCTCCCAGCACAGCTCCATCTACAAAGCAGCCGGCTCCTTTGACCCTTCTGGAGAAACTGGAGGTATTTGGAGGGCAGGGAGCTCAGCTTTCCTGATTCCCCTCCTTCCCCTGTCCCAGAGATCTGTCCGGCAGCCATATAATCCACCGACAGGTGCAGGAAGTGAGCCCAGCCGGGGGGGGGGGAGCGCTGAAAGGAAACACCCTTCCTTGGGAGCCAAAAGCGACCTCGAAATAACCTCAGGGGGAAAGTCTTTGCAGAGCCTGCCATTGGGGTGAGAGGCGCCATGGGGCGAAGACTCTGGCTGGGGGCTCTCCTATGCTGGGGGACCTTCTGTAAGAAAGGGATGGGAGTTTTATTGGGGGGGGGAGAAGAGGGTCAGGCAAAAAGGGGGAGCGGAGGTTTTGCAGGGAGGGGGTGGTTTTGTATCTATTTGAAGCAAGGTGGGGGGAATAGTAGGATTGTCCCTTCGGAAGGGACCTCTGAGGGTCATCCAGCCCAACCCCCCGCAAAGCAGGGAGGCCAAATGGTTTTAGGGTTAAGCTCTTGCCCTCCTGGCAACTGGCTGGTGGGTGCTCATAATCTGCCTCCACATCTTCAAATATCTGAAGGGCTGTCACATGGAAGAGGGAGCAAGCTTGTTTCCTCCTGCTTTGGAGGGCAGGACTCGAACCCGCAGCTTCAAGCTACAAGGAAGGAGATTCTTACTAAGCACCAGGAAGATCTTTCTGACAGTAAGAGCTGTAGGACTGCAGGATCGAAGGTGGCGGACTCTCTTTCCTTGGAGGTTTCTAAGCAGAGGTTGGATGGCCGCCTGCCATGTATGATCTAGCTGAGATTCCTGCGTTGCAGGGGGTTGGGCTAGATGACCCCTTGGGAGCCCCTTCTACGATTCTGTTGAATCCTCTAGGGCTACTGGAGGCCAATGAGGACGTTCGCCTCTACGACACCCTTTTCGCCAACTACGACAAAACGACCCGCCCGGTGCGCAACGAGGGGGACGTGGTGGAGGTGAGCATCAAGATGACCCTCACCAACCTCATCTCCCTGGTAAGCTGGGCTGCGTGTTCCCCTTCCCAGACCCCCCCAGAGCCACCCAACCCGCTTAGGGGCTGCCATCCAGAGTCACCCGGATCGCTTTCTCCCCCTCCATGAATTTGTCCCGTCCTCTTTTAAAGCCACCCAGTTTGGTGGCCACCCCTGCCTCCTGTGGCAGGGAGTTCCACTGGTGAACGGGGCAAACCTGATACTCGGGTTTCTGCCAGAAGGGCCCTTTCCCAGTTTATGACATAGTTATGACAAATGTATGATGTTTTACTAAGGGTGTTATGGGTAAGATGGGGAAATTATAAAAAAGGGGGGAGCCACCCTTTGTTTAGGGTTTCTTTCTGCTTCTTCCACATGGTAGTTTGATGTCTTGCTGCAACAATAAAGATCAGGCCTATTGGCTGCTGTTTTGCTCCTATAATCTTGGCTGGGATCGAAGCGTTTTCCTTTAACCACTCTGTTGGTGTGTGAAGAAATGCTTTCTTGCAACAATCAGATGCCCACAACTTCTCGCGTTACGAGAGAGGGAGGAAAACTTTCCTCTGCAGGCGTCATTTTCTATCAGGCCGCTTCCGGAGACGTTTTATATGATTTGACATTCCTTGATGACATAAACAGGAGAACTGTCGTGTTCAAGACAACCTGGCGCAAGTCTGGAACTGGACTGACAGGCAGAGATACTGTAACTCTGATCTCCTTTACTTGGGCTCTGAGATCCAAAAGGACTGGAATAAATTTATACGCTATCTGAACGATTATTGTAAGCTATTAACATCACTAGCAGGGTTGTCTGAAGACTTGTAATGAGGATTTTTCTATCTTTCTGTCTTTATTTAAATTTTGAGCATTTTGTAATGAGTGTAATTAGATTTGGAAAACATATAAAATGCAATGATATGAAGGTTAATTTTGAAAGCCATGAGGCAGGAGGGCAGGAAGTTGGCAAGCGCTAAAGAGCCAGGGCAGTAAAGTGGATAATGATGATGTGAATGTATAATATTAAATGGAAACTAAATTTTACACACACACACACACACACACACACACACACACACACACACTTGGGCTCTGAGAGTGTGATGCAGCAGCCTAAAAAAGCCCATGCAATTCTGGGCTGCATCCATAGGAGTATAGCATCTAGATCAAGGGAAGTAATAGTACCACTGTATTCCGCTCTGGTCAGACCCCACCTGGAATACTGTGTCCAGTTCTGGGCACCACAGTTCAAGAAGGATATTGACAAGCTGGAACGTGTCCAGAGGAGGGCAACCAAAATGGTCAAAGGCCTGGAAACGATGCCTTATGAGGAACGGCTTAGGGAGCTGGGTATGTTTAGCCTGGAGAAGAGAAGGCTCAGGGGTGATATGATAGCCATGTTCAAATATATAAAAGGATGTCATATAGAGGAGGGAGAAAGGTTGTTTTCTGCTGCTCCAGAAAAGCGGGCACGGAGCAATGGATTCAAACTACAAGAAAGAAGATTCCACCTAAACATTAGGAAGAATTTCTTGACAGTAAGAGCTGTTCGACAGTGGAATTTGCTGCCAAGGAGTGTGGTGGAGTCTCCTTCTTTGGAGGTCTTTAAGCAGAGGCTTGACAGCCACCTGTCAGGAATGCTTGGATGGTGTTTCCTGCTTGGCAGGGGGTTGGACTGGATGGCCCTTGGGGTCTCTTCCAACTCTAGGATTCTATGATTCTAACCCCCCGCAGGGCAGGAATTGCAGCTAAGGCCCCCCACCCTTTTCTCTCCGCAGAACGAGAAGGAAGAGACCCTGACCACGAACGTCTGGATTACGCAAGTAAGTCTCAGGCTGCTTCTCCCCCTAGAGAGCACGAGCGTTTGGGGCTTCTAGTCCCCAGAGAAGCCCCTGGGGGGGGGGGTGAGATCTGGCTCAACATCAGGCAGAACTTTCTGACAGTAAGAGCTGCTGGGATAGAAGGTGGCGGATTCTCCTTCCTTGGAGGTTTTTAAGCAGAGGTTGGATGGCCACCTGTCTTGGATGCTTCAACGGAGATTCCTGCATTGCAGGGGGTTGGTCTGGATGACCCTCGGGGGTCCTCTTCCGACCCTACAACCCTGTGGCTCTATTATCTCAGGAGTGGTTCGATTACCGGCTGGAATACAAAAGCGAGGACTATGGAGGCATCGAGGTGCTCCAGGTCTCTGCAGATAAAGTGTGGCTTCCAGACATCGTCCTGGAGAACAAGTGAGTCCTTTTTTTGGGGGGGGTGCCTCTGCATTCTCAGGGTGAGGGTGGGGTGGGTGTGCCTGAGACCCTTGGCTGCTTGCTTGGAAAAGGAGAGCATCGGTGTTCTGCTCAGATTTTTCTATACAAGGGGAGGACAACTGGTGATCCTGGGACTAAAAGCTTTTGTTGGAAAAGTGATTCCCCAGATGCTATACGGGGTAAAAATAATAATCTATTATTTGTACCCCGCCCATCTGGCTGGGTCTCCCCAGCCACTCTGGGCGGCTTCCAGCAAACATTAAAATACATTAACACATCACAGATTAAAAACTTCCCTAAATAATAATAATAAACTCTGGGGGTGGAATCAGAAGCTGCTAGAACGGCTCAAAATCTTACAAATTTTTTATCTTAAAATAATCCTAGGCTTCCTCAAGGAACTCCAGCAGCTTTCCTAAGAGTGGAAGTAGGATCACCTTCTGTGTCTGCCAGGGCCCATTTAAGATTTTTGTGTTTTTTCATCAATCTCGCAAATGCCTCAAACACCTTATTGGCTAAACAAGCCTATGCATTTCTTCAAGATAATCCTACCTGGCATCAAAACCTTTTAGATATCTTACCCAGATACACTGTACCTGAGTTTAATACCCTTAAACTGTGGAGCCCTGATAAAGTTCAGGATTGGATCCTTGATAGAGACGCCTCTCTAGACGTCACGAAGATAAAAAATTCTGGGTTTTCCTACTGGTTTCCCCAAGTAAAAGCAGTTAAAGTTTGTGCCAACTACTTGGCGGATATCGCTGATCTCACCCTCCGGAGAGCTTTTACTATGGTCCGGTTTCAAACATTACCTACTGCGTACCTGACTGGTAGATTTGCAGGAATCCCAGTAGAGCTCCAGTTCTGCCCTTGTCCCATGAGAACCAAAGAGGATCTCACACCTTACCTTCTTCATTGTCCTATTTACTCAGGCTTTAGGGGTGAGATTCTGCAAATCATACCCGTTTCAATAAATAACCCGGAAGATCGGGTAAAATTTTTGTTAGTTGACGCTAACCCACGGATTTCCCACGTGGGAGCGGTCTTTGTGATGAAGGCCATGAAAGCCAGGGAACGATTTCTGGATGACAAAGAAAAGACCCCTTCACCGTCTTCTTAACTCGTTCTTGTTGTACTTCTCTTTCTGTTTTGTGGGATGAGGGTCATTACAGTATGTAATGAATTTTAATTACCGGGCTTACCGGGGAGCAGGAGAGACGTCTGGAGCCCCCGCCGGATTTTCAAGGGGTCCGCAGCACAGTTGCGGATTCCCCTCCCCCTTACCGTGCCGGGGATTTCCCCCGACCGACTGCTCCGGCGCTTAACCGGAAGTCCCTTTCTTCTCTCTCTCTCTCTCTCTCTCTCTCTCTCTCTCTCTCTCTCTGCCCCCCTCCAGCATCGACGGGAATTTCGAGGTGGCTTACTTCAGCAACGTCCTGATCTACCCCGGGGGGTACATGAGCTGGCTGCCCCCAGCCATCTTCCGCAGCACCTGCGCCATCGAAGTCACCTTCTTCCCCTTCGACTGGCAGAACTGCTCCCTCGTCTTCCGGTGAGAGTCTGGGGGGGTGAGGTGGGGGTGGGGGGTTCGAGGCACACACCCCCAGGAAACCCTGCCAAGGCATCCAAGTCAGGGGCTGGAGAAGGGGCAGCTGAGACCTGCTTCACCCGAAGATGGATTTGGCTGCGATTCCTGCTATGCATGGGGTTGGACTGGATGACCCTCGGGGGTCCCGTGGCGTGTGAAATACAGAGCAGTCAAATGCAACGTTCCTAGAGTGGAAATAAAAAGGGGGTGTCTGGACCAGGCAGTTGGAACTTCCTGTTTCCTTTTGGGCTGGGATAAACTTCCTCTACATGTAACCAGAGGTGGGCGTGACCTCACCTGTGCAGGTAACAAAACAACATGGGGGGGGACAGCCATCTCTCTCTCTGACTCCATTCCTCAAAGGAGCAGCATCTCCTTAGCCGGAGATGGTCTCCAAGAGAGGACAAAGGAACAATCTCCCTATGGGAGAGATTCCAGGTGTATATATTTTGTAACTTAAGTCTGCCTTCAGGGATCCTATTGTGAACTGAATGAAACTGTGAGTAAACTATTTTATATACTTTTATGCAAGACTGAGGGACCCAGGTGGCGCTGTGGGTTAAACCACAGAGCCTAGGGCTTGCTGATCAGAAGGTCGGTGGTTTGAATCCCTGCGACGGGGTGAGCTCCCGTTGCTCGGTCCCTGCTCCTGCCCACCTAGCAGTTCGAAAGCACATCAAAGTGCAAGTAGATAAATAGGAACTGCTCTGGCGGGAAGGTAAACGGCGTTTCCGTGCGCTGCTCTGGTTCGCCAGAAGCGGCTTAGTCATGCTGGCCACATGACCCGGAAGCTGTACGCCGGCTCTCGGCCAATAAAGCGAGATGAGCACCGCAACCCCAGAGTCGGACACGACTGGACCTAATGGTCAGGGGTCCCTTTACCTTTACCTTTTATGCAAGACTGTGTCGTGTCTATTCCTTTAAGAGGGAATAAAGGGGACATGGGTGGCGCTGTGGGTTAAACCACAGAGCCTAGGGCTTGCCGATCAGAAGGTCGGCGGTTCGAATCCCCATGACGGAGTGAGCTCCCGTTGCTCGGTCCCTGCTCCTGCCCACCTACCAGTTCAAAAACAAAGTACAAGTAGATAAATAGGTAGCACTCCGGCAGGAAGGTAAACGGTGTTTCCCTGCGCTGCTCTGGTTCGCCAGAAGTAGCTTAGTCATGCTGGCCACATGACCTGGAAGCTGTACGCCGGCTCCCTCGGCCAGTAAAGCGAGATGAGCGCTGCAACCCCAGAGTCGTCCGCGACTGGACCTAACGGTCAGGGGTCCCTTTACCTTTAGCCCATACAAGACGCCACAAAAGCACAGATCTCGCTGTAGCAGCTGGGAACGGCCCTTGATCTCTTGCCAGGTCCAAATCGTACAATGCCAATGAATTGTTGCTTGACTTTGGGGTGGACGACGAGATCAAGGAGCCCGTGAAGGAGGTTATGATTGACCCAGAGGCTTTCACAGGTAGGGGACCAACAACATCAGCCTGGGAAGGGGGTGCTGGGGAGTGGGGGGGGGAACAACACTGGAGGGGCAGCGAGTTCAAGTCCAGACCTGAAGGCTTGCTACCCTGGAGAGATGCTGGAGGCGTCGCTGCCCCCCCCCCGGACCCTCTCTCTGTGTCTCTCTCAGCCCCTTCTGTCTCCCTCCAGAGAACGGGGAGTGGGCCATTCATCACCGGCCGGCCCGCAAGGCCCTGGCCCCCGTCTCCGGGGCGGAGGCCCCCGGCTTCTCTGAGGTGCGCTACTTCCTCATCATCCAGCGGAAGCCTCTCTTCTACATCATCAACATCATCATCCCCTGCGTCCTCATCTCCTCCCTGGTGGTGCTGGTCTACTTCCTGCCTGCGGAATGTGAGTTCCCCCTGAGGAGGGGAGGGAAGAGTGAGAGAGTTGGAAGGGACCCCCAAGGGCCATCTAGTCCAGCCCCCTGCAATACAGGAATCAGAGCTGAAGGATGCCCTCTCCAAGGAAGGAGGGTCCGCCCTGTCCTGGGGGAGTCTACAGTCAAATGGCTTCCAGATCTTTAGTTGGAATCTGTTTCCCTGCAACTTGAAGCCATGAGTTCGAGTCCTACCCTCCGGAGCAGCAGAAAACAAGCTTGCTCCATCCTCCTTGGGGTAGTCCTTGAGATATTTGAAGATGGCCATCATCATCTCTCCTCTCAGCCTCCTCTTCTCCAGGCTAAACTTAGCCAGGTCCTTCAACCGTTCCTCATCAGGCTTGGTTTCCAGGTACCTTGATCATCTCAGTCACCCTCCCCCCCTTCCATATCCCCCTTAAATTGGACACAGGACTCCCAGTGGGGTCTGCCCAAGGCAGGAGAGAGCAGGACTATTCCCTCTCTTGACTGGAACACAAGACTTCTGCTAGAATTCGCCCTCACGCCGCTTGCTGACCCCTGCCTTCTCCCCGGGCAGCTGGAGGCCAGAAAATTACCGTCAGCATCTCTGTCCTGCTGGCCCAGACTGTCTTCTTGTTCCTCATCGCCCAGAAGGTTCCGGAGACCTCACTCAGCGTCCCCCTGATCGGAAAGTGAGTTCCTCCCCCCCCCCCGGCCAGCAGAGCCAGGACTCCTGGGTTCTCGGGAGAGCGTTTGTCCATATGTGGGGAGCAGGGTGGGAATTTGTGTCATGGAGAGACCTGAGAGGCGGCAACTAGATCTCGTGGGGTGGAGGGGGCTCAGGATGCCTGGGTCCCCTGGCCTGGAAGCCCCACAACACAGACCCACACTCTGGGTTTCTCCGGGAAGGGCCAAAGCTGCTTTGCAAGCAGAAAGCCCCAGATTCCTCCATGAGGACTAGGCTCTTACGTTGTTTTTAGGGAGGGGCTGTAGCTCAGCAGGAGAGCCCCCTGCCTTGCATGCAGAAGGTGCGAGGTTCGAACCCCACACCGCATCCCCAGCTGGGGCTGGGGGGGGGGGAAAGACCCTCTGCCGGAAACCCTGGACGGTCGCTGCTGCCAGCCTGTGTCGACAACACTGAGCTTAAGTGTCTAAAGGCACCTTCCTGCGTCCTTCTGCCCGGCAGGTACCTGCTCTTTGTGATGGTGGTGGCCACCCTGATTGTCACAAACTGCGTCATCGTTCTCAATGTCTCCCTGCGCAGCCCCAGCACCCATGCCATGTCCAGGCAGCTGAAGCACGTGAGGATGGGCTGGGGCTGGGGGGGGCATTTGCCCAAGGAGGCCGGTGAAGCCAGCCCCACTCGGGTCAGGGGCAATCCTGCACAAACCAAGCCCATGCGAGGCCGTTTAAAGTTTTACGTTTGGGGTGGGGTGGGGGGTGGATTGAAATACACTCTGAGTCGAGTGTGGATTTCATGCTCTTTATTCAGCTCATAGTAGCGAGGAATGAAAGTTTCCCCAGAACGTCTGCTTTATATACATTATTTACACAATGGGCCCCACATGATTGGCTAATTCCAGGATACTCCTGTAGGCCAATCAGGTTGCGGATTCACTTCCCCCTGGAGCTGGATTGGGTAGCTCCTGCAGACCAATCAGAATGCTGCATTCTGGATCCTATTGTTCTAGGACCAATCAGACTGCTGCATTCTGGATCCTATTGTTCTAGGACCAATCAGACTGCTGCCTTTTGGATCCTATTCAACTCAGTACATAAAATGGATCCTGCCCAAAATTCCCGTCTTGCTCCTCAATTGGGAAGCGCTCGGGATTTCTCAGGGGGAACCTTGCAGGCTCCGGGCCCCAACTTTCATCTCTGGGGTTGGGAGTTGTTCCCAGTCCGGCTGTTGTGATTTGAACCCAGGACACCCTGCTTAGAGGAAACATTAAAACTATTCGGCTTTCGAAAAGCAGCGTTCTTCTTCGACAAACTGAGCTAAATGTCGTCCAGTCATGAAAACGATAGCTGATTTGAGTTCCTCACAGCCCAGAACACATTTTGAAGACACCTCTCTGGGAAAAAATGGCAAGAATTAAGCCCCAAAAATGGCAGGATGGGTGAGGTTGCGTTTGGAATGGACAGGCCCAAACAGGTCCTACGAGAAGGTGCTTTGTGAACGGCGCCCTCTCTCCTGTCGCCCCCCAACCCAGGTCTTCTTGGAGCTCCTCCCACGTTACCTGGGCTCCAGCTTGGAGCCGGCCGGAGAAGACCCCTGTGACGCCCCCCGCCCCCGACGGCGCAGCTCCTTCGGGGTGATGCTGAAGGCGGAGGAGTATATCTTGAAGAAGCCGCGAAGCGAGATCCTCTTTGAGCGGCAGGGGAAGCGCCACGGGCTCCAGAGGGTGCCAGGATACAGCACGGCTTGTGAGGGGGAGTCTGGGGGTCACGGGTGGGCAGGAAGGGGACAGTGGGCTGCTGGTGGAGACACCCTGGCTCTCCTAGAATCGCACTATCGGAAGGGACCCTCATGGGTCATCTAGCCCAACCCCCCAGGAATCCCGGCTCAAGCATCCCCGACAGGTGGCCCTCCAAGGGGGGAGGTCCCAGGGAGTCTGTTTTACTGTCGAATGGCTCTTACTGTCAGAAGGTTAGTTTAGTTGGAATCATTCGAAGCCATGGGTTCGAGTCCTCCCCTCGGGAACAACAAGCTTGCTCCCTCTTCCATGGAACGGCCCTTCAGATATTTGAAGATGGCTCCCATCTCTCCTCTCAGTCTCCCCTTCTCCAGGCTAAACATCCCTCGAGCGAATCCAGGCCCTCCTCTGCCCACCTTCCAGCTTGTCTTTTTTAAAATTTATTTATTTGGTTTTAGAGATATATCCAACGCGAATCATAAAAACAAGATTCCAAGGAATCTCTTGGACTTCCACCCTCCCCTTTGTGCGCCCTATTATTAATCCTTTCCTCCCACGTCTTTTAGAATCCTAGAATCCTAGAGTTGGAAGAGACCCCAAGGGCCATCCAGTCCAACCCCCTGCCAAGCAGGAAACACCATCCAAGCATTCCTGACAGGTGGCTGTCAAGCCTCTGCTTAAAGACCTCCAAAGAAGGAGACTCCACCACACTCCTTGGCAGCAAATTCCACTGTGGAACAGCTCTTACTCTCAGGAAGTTCTTTCTAATGTTTAGGTGGAATCTTCTTTCTTGTAGTTTGAATCCATTGCTCCGTGTCCGCTTCTCTGGAGCAGCAGAAAACAACCTTTCTCCCTCCTCTATATGACATCCTTTTATATATTTGAACATGGCTATCATATCACCACTTAACCTTCTCTTCTCCAGGCTAAACATACCCAGCTCCCTTTTATGGTAACCCAAACTCCTTTGCCTCTTCCATTATGTCCAGAATTCAGCCTTAAACTGCAGGTTTAAGGTTGTGCAACATCTTTCTTTGGCAAAGGAGTTGTGAGATGTGCATGCATGCGCAAAGTTGCGCGTCGCCAGGTTTGGCAAGCTCTTAAGGTGTTCCTCTCCCCCCCCCTGCAGACGGCCTGGACGTGGGGGGGACCAGCACCCTCTACAAGAACCTCGCCACCCTGGCCCCCGAAATCAAGGAGTGTGTGGACGCCTGCAACTTCATCGCTGAGAGCACCAGGGAACAGAGCGCGGACAGTGCGGTGAGCCCCTGCCTTCCCTCCAAACCCCCTGCCTCCCGGACGTTGTTGGGAGGGGACCTGGGAGAGACCAGGGTTCGAATCCCCCCACTCACTTGGCCAGGGAGACCGTGACACGTGACCTTGGGCCAGTCGCTGCCTCCTGGCCTCACCTTCCTGGCAGGGTTGTTGTGAGCATAGCAGGGGAGGTTGGGGGATCCCTATGCGCGGGGCTTTTTTTCCTAAAAGAAAAAATATGTTTGGGGCACTCTCATTTTGACTCAAGAAAACCAACATTTTATAGTGCAATTTGGGAAGAATAAATAGAGTGAATGGACAAAAGTACAAAGGTTCACAAAATGTTTAGCGGTATGCGTGCCCCCCCTGGACCCAGGTGGCACTGTGGGTTAAACCACAGAGCCTAGGGCTTGCTGATCAGAAGGTCGGCGGTTCGAATCCCCACGACGGGGTGAGCTCCCGTTGCTCGGTCCCAGCTCCTGCCAACCTAGCAGTTTGAAAGCACAAAGTGCAAGTAGATAAATAGGTACCCCTCTGGCAGGAAGGTAAACGGCGTTTCCGTGCGCTGCTCTGGTTCGCCAGAAGCGGCTTAGTCCTGCTGGCCACATGACCCGGAAGCTGTACGCCGGCTCCCTCGGCCAGTAAAGCGAGATGAGCGCTGCAACCCCAGAGTCGTCCGTGACTGGACCTAAAGGTCAGGGGTCCCTTTACCTTTTTATGCGTGCCCCCCAGGACCCCCTCCAGAAAAAAGCACTGCCTATGCGCAGGCCTTGAGCTCCGTGAGGAGCAAAATAAAAAGGGCACACAAATGTAATAAACAAAGTAAACATCTCTCGGTCTCAGCCGGGATTGTATTCTGGCATCTTCTGGGTGGCAAAATCTAGAACCGTAGAGGTGGAAGGGGCCCTGAGGATCATCTAGCCCCACCCCCTGCATGGCAGGAATAAATAGCTGTCCCATCGTGGGATCGAACCTGCAACCTTGGCCTGATCAGCGCCACGCTCTAGCCAACAGAGCTATCCAGGCTGCATTTGGAAGAAGAAGAAGAGGAGTTTGGATTAGATATCCCGCTTTATCACTACCCGAAGGAGTCTCAAAGCGGCTCACATTCTCCTTTCCCTTCCTCCCCTGTGAGGTGAGTGGGGCTGAGAGACTTCAAAGAAGTGGGACTAGCCCAAGGTCACCCAGCAGCTGCATGTAGAGGAGCGGAGACGCGAACCCGGTTCACCAGATTACGAGACTTACCGCTCTTAACCACTACACTACACTGGCTCCCAAACCTCTCTCCCGCTCCCCCCCACCTTCGGGGCTTGCCCCCCCCTCCACAGGCAGCACCGGGAGAGCGCTGACCCCCCCTTGCTGCTCTCTCCCTGCAGGAGATGGAGAACTGGGTGCTGATCGGAAAGGTGATTGACAAGATGTGCTTCTGGGCGGCCATCGCCCTCTTTGTCATCGGCACCCTCGCCATCTTCGCCATGGGGCAACTCAACTCCGTGCCAAGCAACCCCTTCCCGGGAGAAGAGCTCTAGGAGTAGAAGCACTGCGCATGAATCAGCCCGGGGGGGGGGCACAGAGGGCTCCTCTCTGTGGCTCCAGGGGACCTCTGGGGTCTCCGACCTGCAGGTCTGAACACAGGAGGTTTTTCTGAGGATCTAGGAAGGTCTTGGCCTCACCCGACCCAGCTGGAGACATGATGAGCTGTCTCTGCAAAGCAGACCTGGCTGTGTGCGATTGCAAAGGTTGCGCATGTTTGCAGAGGCCAGATAAAAGCTAATGTGACCAGTGTTGTCTGATTGTGTTGTTTTGAACCCCACCCCGCCCTGAGCTGGCCTCTGCAATGTCCTGGCAAATGCCTCATGTGTCTTGCCTTTCCATCTGCGGCCACCTCTGGATAGAATCTTAGAATTGGAAGGGGTCCCCCAGAGGTCATCCAGTCCAACCCCCTGCATCGCAGGAATCGCACCTCAAGAACCACTGACAGATGTCTATCCAGCGTCTCTTCAAAAACCTCCAAGCAAGGAGAGACTACCAACTTCCAAGGTCGTCTGTTCCAATAGTCCGGTTAATATACACACTGGCCTGGGCAAAATTGCAACATAATCGCTGTAAATGGCATTTTGATGAGAATTGGGTGTACCGGTAGAATAACATATAAAAAATTAGACAAAATTAATTGACAGGAAGACTGAGAAATCGTGATTTCAAAATGGCCGACCTGCTGTATCTATTTTATTGTATTTCGATTACTTTTCTAAACTTGATTGTGTATACCCTATGTTTTTAATTGTTACCAAACGTCAGGGAAAATAATTCAAAGTTGTCATTGATCTAGTTATTAGGCTACATAATTTCTGTATTTAAATGTTTGCTAAAAACAACAAAGTGAAAGCAATGGTACATTGAAACAAGATCACAAAGTTCCAGTGTTTTTTTCCGTAGTTTGCCCGGACTACAATGTCAAACAGCTCTTCCAATCAGAAAGTCCATCCTCATATTTCATAGTAATCTCCTTTCTTGTCATTTGAAGCTATGGGTTTGTGTCCTGCCCTCCAGAGCAGCAGAAAACAAGTTTGTTCCCTCTTCCATGGGACGGCCCTTGAGATATATGAAGGTGGCTCTCCTATCTCCTCTTCTCCAGGCTAAACATACCCAGCTCCTTCAACCATTCCTCATCAGGCTTGGTTCCCAGGTCCTTGATCATCTTGGTCTCCCTCTCTGCACACCTTCCAGCTTGTCAGCATCCTTCTTAAATTGGGGCCCCCAGAATTGGACACAGGACTCCAGAACCCCATGCCTTTTCTTGTTTGCAGTGGAATAATTTTGAACCCCTTTTGCTGAGGCGGGAGGGGGGCTGCTGCTGCCTCGTCCATGTCTTACTTTATCCGTCCCATAAAACATTTATACGCCTCTTGATTGTAATAAAAGGAGCCCCGGAGAGGTTTGCAAAAAGAGATAAAACGAGGAAATCGAGAGAGAAAATTCACGGCCGCGCTTTAAAAGGTACAAAAGATTAAAGCGCTGAAACTATTTTACACTCGCCTCCATTTTCTAAGCGACTGGGGGCAGGCGCGTCTGTTGTGAGCAGGTGCTGGAAATGCAGGGAAGGCGCCTGCTGGATCTCAACAGGCAGGGAGTTCCGTAGGGCAGCCGCTGCCGCACTAAACCCCAGTTGCCGGGAGCCCTTTCTGAGGCGAGGAGACCAGAGGAGGAGACAGTAATCTGATGCTGGCAGACTTGGGTTCAGTTCCTCTCCTAAGGAAAGTTGCAGTGTTGGCTTTTGCTTGGGGAGGGAGGGGGTGTGGGCTCAGGAAACCACAGAAAGTCTCCCGCTGCTCAGGGTGCAGGAGATTGGGCTGTGGGTTCGAGTCAGGGTGCCAGAGAGCGAGCGAGCAAGTCGTCAGTGTGAGCAGGAGAAGCACAGGAGGAAGGTAAGATTTGGGGTGTGTGGAAGACATTTATTTCTTGCAGGGGGGAGGGAGTTCTGCTGGCAGACCACACGGCCTGCTCTTGCCAACCCCGCCACAAAAACAGCGGGCAAGCTTTTGGGTGCAACAGAATTCTTCGCCAGGCTTGAACGAGAAGGGGAAACCATTTTCTTAGCTGTGGCGAGAAAGCTTGTGGTTCGCTCCCTGGAAAATGGAGTGTTTGTGTGTTATGCAGTCAGGAATGATTGATTGATTGATTGATTGATTGATTGATTACCCAGCCTTCAACCTCAGGTCCCAGGACGGGCTGCAGCATCAAAACACAATATAATTAAAAACAACTTTAAGTAACTGAACAACCGCAGAAGTCAGGTGGGTCCTATAAAATAACCCCCGAGTGTCGAAAGAAGACAAGCCAAAGAACGGGAATCTCTGGCCAGGCGCCGCTCCTGAGGCAGGGAGTTCCACAGGCCAGGGGTCGCCCCAGAGAAGGCAGGCCCTCTCCCCCTGGGATGTCACCAAGGAGAGAGGGAATACCGAGAAGGCCCCCTCTGCTCATCTCAGCACTTGAGAGGGTCTGGAGGGAAGGAGGGGGGGGTCTTTCAGGTGCTTAGGGGTTTGAATATTTCAGGGCTTGAAACGTCAACGTGATCACCTTGAACTGGGCGGCCCGGAAATGAAACTGGCAACCAGCGGATTTGGTGATCATAGAATTGAGGCGCTGGAAGGGGACCGAGGGTCATCTAGTCCAACCCCCTGCGATTCAGGAACCTGAACTAACTAAAGCATCCATGATAGATGGGCACCCAACCTCCAAGGCAGCAGCCCCAGCAGGCAGCGGGGCCAATGGTCAGGGATGATGGGAGTTGTAGTCTAGCAAGAGCTGGAGGAGGGGCACAAGTTTCCCCCCCCCCTCCTGTGGCAGAAGAGATTCATTAAACCCAGCTTTGTCTCTCCTCACTCCCCCCCCCCCCCCGTTAGTCCCAGGGCAGGGATTCCCCTCACTCCGGCTGTTGGGTTTCCATCTTCCTGGGGCTTCCCATTGGAATTCAGAGGTAAGCCCCCCCCCGCCTCCCCATGAGGCCAGCCTGTGTTTCTGGATCGCCCCCGAGAGGCACCTCGAAGCCATTTCCCTTGGGGTTCCTGCTTGGAAGGGCAAAATCCAATCGAGCTGTCATTTGGGGCTCATCTGGACATTTGAGGTTTCATCCAGTTTGGCGAACAGCATCAGGCCAAAGGAAAGTGAGAGAGAGAGAAAGACAAGCAAACCCCCCTAACTAGGAATCGCTTGCAGAAATGTTTGGTTGCATAGCAGGGGGCTAGACTAGATGTCCCTTGGGGGTCCCTTCAAATTCCGTGAATATATAGTTCCCTCCATTGCCAGTTGGAAAACCTTCTCTGAGACAGAATGCAGTTGGCTCGGGGGCTCAGAGGACCCCTGCTACCCCTGCTCTGACGTCAGAGGCCCTCCTCCCTGCCTGGCCTGCCCCTCGGGACCCTCGGGTGGGCAAGTCCTGGGTGCAGGCTGGGCGGAGGACACGGCAGTGAAACCCCAGAGACACCCCCCGAAAAAAAAGGTCAGGGAGGAGCGCACGCCTCTCTCAGCATGCAGAAGGAAAACAGAAACTCTTCTGGCTTGGCTTCCCATGGAGAAGGAGCAGTATTCTGCACGTGCTCAGAGACAACCTTGTTCCTTGCTCGGCCTGCTCCAGCCTCGGGGCAATGCGCTCAGCAGACGCGGCATCTCTGCGCCCTTTCCCCCTGACACCCCAGGCGGGACTGAACAGGGTTCCCATCTCATCCTCAGGATCGTGGGTGCGCGCCATCCCAACGCAGACATGCGACCATGTGCAGCAGGCATGTACCTGTGGCATCGCATGTCCGTGTTGCAGCTCCTCTTCCCCCTTGTCTCTGCAGTCGGCGAGGCCCCCTTCTCTGCGGGGAGGGACTCTGCCTCTGTGCCCGAGCCCCCCACGAAAAGGGGGCCTCGCTGGCTGCGGAGGGCGGAGCTGAACTGCTTCTCTCTTTCTGGGTGCCCGCCCCCCACCATTATATTATTCTGGGTGCCCAGGCACCCACGGCCCCCTAGAGTTGTCTCCCATGTGACTGGATGCCTCTTCTCTCCCCGCCTCCCCAGAGATGCTGCCGTGCGCCCTGAGTCTCCTTCTGGCGACCCTCGTGGCTGGAGCCCCGGACACCGCGCCCCCTTGCGAGTCCGAGATGAACAAGATCAAGGACCTGCTCCAGGTGAGCTGCGTGGGGAAGGGGCTGAGCAGCGTCCCCCCCGGGCTGCCCAAGGGCACGGGCATCTTGCTGCTGGGCTCCAACCGCCTGAGCCGCGTCTCGCTGGCCTCCTTCCAGCACCTGAGCGCTTTGGTGGAGCTCGACCTGTCCAACAACAGCCTGACCGCCCTGGACACCGGCGGCGCCCCGCTGCCCGGCCTCCAGCAGCTCGACCTGTCGCACAACGGCCTGCAGAGCCTGCCCGTGATATGATAGCCATGTTCAAATATATAAAAGGATGTCATATAGAGGAGGGAGAAAGGTTGCTTTCTGCTGCTCCAGAGAAGCGGACACGGAGCAATGGATTCAAACTACAAGAAAGAAGATTCCACCTAAACATTAGGAAGAACTTCCTGACAGTAAGAGCTGTTCGACAGTGGGATTTGCTGCCAAGGAGTGTGGTGGAGTCTCCTTCTTTGGAGGTCTTTAAGCAGAGGCTTGACAGCCACCTGTCAGGAATGCTTGGATGGTGTTTCCTGCTTGGCAGGGGGTTGGACTGGATGGCCCTTGGGGTCTCTTCCAACTCTAGGATTCTAGGATTCTATGACTTATCAGTCTTGAATCTCCCAGCGTTCAACTGGGTGCCCAACCAAGAGCACCCACCCACCCACCCAGACTCCGCAGAAGGACCTCACAGCAGACCAAAAAGTTTTTAAGACCATGATTGGTTTTTACTAAGTCGAAAGCAAAGTTGGGGGTGGGGACGGCGGAACTGTCACCGGCCACAACCCAGACGGCAGTTTGGTTGGGGGGAGGGAAAGGGAACGTCCTACCGGCGGCCCCCGGCCCAGAACTCCCCTCTCCCCTGGCAATAAATAATTTTAAATGCATTTAAATCCCCCCCCCCGCAAAACACAGCATTCTCCACCATCTGCCCACCCCACAGTGCACTAGGAGGGGAGAAATCCTTCCTCATGATTGGTTAGATGTGTGTGAGAGAGAGATGGGGGGAACAGGCCTAGACACTGAAAAAATGAATTTTTTAGGGATTGGGGCGAGGGAGAAGGCAGGCACCCCCTCCCTCCCCCCCTCTTCACAGGTAAGGGGCTCTCGGAAGGTGCGCTCATGGCACTTGAGAAAGGGGAGCTCCAGGAGTCTGGGGGGGGGTCTCTCCTTTGCTCCCCCAGACTCAGGCACTGAGGAAAAACTGCTTGTAGAACTTGTTCATCTGCTCCAGGAAGATGAAGGTGAGGACGGTGTGGGGCCCCAGGCGGGCGTAGTAGGGGGTGAAGCCTTTCCACAGGCTGAAGAAGCCCTCGTAGCGGATCACTTTCACCAGCACGTCCTGCAAGGCAAAGGGAGGCGGGGGTCAGGGGGCAGCGATGGTGCAGTGGTTAGAGCTAGGGCCGCAGTGCGAAGGAAGCTCGCTGGGGGAGAGGTTGCGGGCCGGGGACTCACTCTCTCTGCCTGACCCACCTCGCAGGGTGGGGGTTGTTTTTGGGACTGAATGAGGTGGGGAGATGTGGTATTTGACTCCTAGTAAGTTAGCAAAAATGTATCGAATAAGTTCAAATATCTGCTGGAAATGTAAAGAAAAAGAAGGTACCTTTTATCACATGTGGTGGAACTGTAAGATAAAAGCATTCTGGCAGATGATATATAACAGGCACCCCCAACCTGCGGCCCTCCAGATGTTTTGGCCTACAACTCCCATGATCCCTAGCTAACAGGACCAGTGGTCAGGGATGATGGGAATTGTAGTCCAAAACATCTGGAGGGCCGAAGTTTGGGGATGCCTGATATATAATGAAATGAAGAAAATGTTTAAAATAACTTTTGTTTTTTAAAAAACAGAAGCTTTTCTATTAGGAATTATAGGTAACGACATTCCAAAGGATCAGAAAAGACTTTTTATGTATGGGACAACAGCAGCACGGATGCTACTAGCCCAGAGATGGTAGTAAGTCCCTACCAGAGAGGAATGGCAAACTAAGCTGTTGGACTTTGCCGAAATGACAAAACTGACCGGAAAGCTCAGAAACGAAGAGGACAAAAACTTTAAAAAAGAATGGGAAAAAAATATAATTTATTTAGGAGACCACTGCAAGCAGATGGAAACATTGGCAGGATTTTGATCTCACTTGTAATGTAACAAACAATATGTATAAAATGGATGGATTCGAAATATAGATTATGGAATAATATACAGTTGTCAATGCTGACAATAGAACCCATGGAGGGGATGGGGGGGGGAGTCTCGAGATTCAGAGTAATCTCTATATATGGATATGCATTTGGATTGTTATAGAATATAGATTTTATTGTCATTGTCCCCTTTGGGGACGAAATTACTCAGCTGCTCCATCCACCCAGATAGGGCACTCCACACAAAAACAAAACAACTACAAAAACACTAATTAAAACAGTAGAATATAATGCAGCATAACAAGTAAGATAAGGTGACTTTCAAAGTCCAGGCTTCCCATTCAAGGCCGAGATTGCTCTGGAGAAGAAGCTGTTCCTAAGACGGTTTGTTCTTGTTGTCATCGTCCTGTATCTCCGTCCCGACGGCAAGAGCTCGAAGAGACGGTGACCAGGATGCGATGGATCTTTTACTATGCCCAGGGTCTTTCTGTGGCACCTGGTGGCATAAATCTGCTCTAAGGTGGAGAGCGAGCAGCCAACAATGCTCTCTGCTGCCTTAACAACTCTGCACAACCCCATCCTATCCTGAGAAGTGCAGCTTCCGTACCACACACATAAGCCATAAGGGAACACGCTCTCAATGGCACAGGGATAGAAAGCAAGCAGCAGCTTATAAGTTTATATTTGTAAACTCAAATTCAAATAATTTCAAAAACAAAAAAATGAATGAGGTGGGGAGAGCCATGCAAGGATGCCCCCTTGCACCCCGTGGGGAGAAAAGGGTGGGGTGCAAATGGGATAAGAGGATGGGGGAACAGGCTGGCTTCAGGGCTGGAGCAAAAGGGCTTCCCTCCAACAAGCAGGAACCCGAGGGATTGGCTGGGATTCCTCCCCTGCAGGGGGTTGGACTGGGTGACCCCTGGAGGTATGAAGAGGACGGGGCAAAGGGAGACAAGATGGAGGAGTCTGAAGATGGTTCGAGAAGGGATCAGGGAAGAAGATGGGGACGGAGAGAGCTGGGGGAAGGCAAGTGACCTACTAGGAAGAGTCGCTCGGCTCCCTAGGCCTGAGCTGTTTTGCTTCTTTCCATAAAGAGAATTTCACCAGCCGTCTGCGATTTATTGCTTTATTGCTGGCAGTGGGTAGGTGGGTGTCTGGTGGGCAGATATAACAGTGGGGGCCATCCAGGGGGGCCCTGAGTGGGTCACCAGCCCCCGTGGAAACCTAGCTGTCCAAGAAGGGAAAGAGTGACCAGCCGCTTGGACTTTGGCCTCTTCTCTCCTCCGGCAAAACAAGACGCACCGGATGCCGACGGGGCAAAGTCCCGGGTGAAGTGAGGTCTGTTTTGTCCCTGCCAAGCAGCCCCCTGCGAATGGGCTGCGGCAAGAAGCGAAACGCCTCTCCGAAGGCAAGAGAAGGGAGGCCGGCAAGACCTACATTGGCTCCCAGGACGTTTCCGAGCACAATTCAAAGGGTTGGTGCTGACCTTTAAGGCCCTAAACGGCCTCAAAGGCCCAGTAGACCTGAAGGAGCGTCTCCACCCCCATTGTTCTGCCTGGACACGGAGGTCCAGCTCTGCCCTGTAAGAAGTGAGGTTGCAGGGAACCAGGCAGAGGGCCTTCTCGGTGGTGGCACCCGCCCTCCGGGACGCCCTCCCTTCAGATGTCAAGGAAATAGACAACTATCTGACTTTTAGAAGTGTGTATCTGAAGAAGTGTGCATGCACACGAAAGCTCATACCAAGAACAAACTTAGTTGGTCTCTAAGTTTGTTTTGATTTTTAGAAGACATCTGAAGGCAGCCCTGTTTAGGGAAGTTTTTAATGTTTGATGTTTTATCATATTTTTAATATTTTGTTGGAAGCCGCCCAGAGTGGCTAGGGAAATCCATCCAGATGGGTGGGGTATAAATAATAAATTTATTATCATCATCATCATCACCACCAGCAAATGGTGTTCAGAAAAACTGCTGCCTCCAACTGTGAAGGGATCGCATAGGCTAAGAGCCCTCCGTGGGTTTTTCTGCCCAGGGACACAACACAAGCAAGGAAGGAAGCGAGGGAGGGGGGGGGGGAGGCTCCTCCCGCTCTGCATACTCTGGACTCCGTGATCCGTCTCCAGGGCCCTCGGCTGGGGAGGCCAAGTCCTCCTCTGAAGGGAGAGGGGGCCTGGGGTCCAAAGTCTTGCTTCCCCCTGCCAGCCAGGGAGAGAGGCGCCCCCCTTGAACTGCAGGCACTGGGCTTGGCTCTGGCGTGGGGCACGAGGCAAGCTGTGGGGAGAGGCAGGGGAGCCTGGGGGGTGTGCGAGGGTGAACCCAGCCTCCCCTCTTCTCCAACAACCGCGAGACGTCCCCAGCAGCCCACTCCCGCCCGTTCCAGCTGCGGAGCAGTTGCTCGCTGTCAAACTGACCTTGTGCATCCTTGAGGACTAGAAACCTCTTTCCCCCGAATGCCAAACCCCATTGGGGTGGGGGGGGGGAAGAGAGGCAAGATCCCCCGAAAGAGCCCGGCCCGCACTCACCAGCCCATTCCGGTACTCCGGCTTCCCGTCAATCATCCGCATGTTCTGGATCCTGGAAGAGGAAATGCAAAAAAAAAAGGGTGTGATGCGCAGGCTCTGCTGCTGAAGCCGCTTCCGTCCAGCGCAGGGCAGTTGTGGGAGTGTTGGGCCAGGGGCTGGGAGAGGCTGGGGTTCGAATCCTCCACTCGGGCAGGGAGCTGGCTTGGGTAGGACCTTGGGGGCCAGCCACGGACGTCTCTCAGCCTGGCCTGCCTCACAAGGTTGTTGTGGGGACTAAAGGAGGAATCGCCTTGAGCTCCTTGGAGGAACAGGCGGTTTACAGGTGAAACTCAAAAAATTACAATATTGTGGAAAAGTCAATTTATGTAAGCAATTGTTTTCATTAGCTACTGGAGTTTAATATATGAGATAGACTCATGACATGCAAAGCAAGATATGTCAAACCTTTATCCTATATAATAAAGTTGCTGTGTCCCTGCGTCCAGTCCGTGTGTCACGGAATTGCGCTACTGCGCATGTCCGTGTCCCACACGGACGCAGGGATTGGAGCGGGCGGAGAGGGGGCGTGTCCGCGAGGCAGCGGCGGCGCACGCGCGTTGTCAGTTGCGCCAGCACCGCTGCCTCGCACGGACACAGAGGGCCGCCCCATCCTCGCCGCCGCCAGGGAAAACGAAGAAGGGGGAGGGAGCCCCTCTCCACCCCCCAGCGGCCGCTGTTCTCCCTCCTCCTGCCTCCTCCTCCTCTAGTGCCCGTTATTGAACGGGCTAACTTCAACTAGTTTGTTATAATTGTGATGATTATGGTGTACAGCTGTTGAAAACCCCAAAGTTGAAATTGTTAATTTGGGGTTCTCATCAGCTGTGCGCCATAATAATCACAATTATGACAAATAAAGGCTTGGCATATCTCGCATGGCATGGCATGAATCTATCTCATATATTAGTTCCACCTTTTAAGTTGAATTACTGAAAGAAAAGACCCTTTCCACGATATTCTAATTTTTCAAGTTTCACCTGTAAATGCCATGAATAAATTAGGAACAAATTGCCTATTTGGCACCTGCCTCTTGCAATATTTCTCTTCTGGCCTTTTGTCTCCAGACCCTGTTCCTGATCGTGCTCAATTGTTAAGTTTCTCTTGTTGAAGTTTAGGGATGTTCTGCTTGTTATGCATTTAATAAAATAGTATTTATTTATTTTTTTACAAAGAAGAGGGTCAATCCCAGGCTGCCCCCTCCCTCCCACCCTCCCCAAAGGCTGCTCTTCCTCCCTTCCACCCCCCAGCAGACACAAGAGCCACTTCCTGCTCTCCCGGACCCTGACCTGGTCTTGGCAATATCCACTGGCATGGAGGCTGCAGTCGTCACCAAACCACTGATCATGCTGGCGCAGAAGTGGCACAAGATGTTGTCCCGGAAGTAACCTGCGGACGAGGCGGAGAAAGTTTCGGCTGCTGCTGGCGCCATCCCCTCTGGGACCCCCGAACCCCCCCTCCCCTCCGGGAGCCCTCAAGCCCTACAAGAAAGATGGCAGAGCTTGCAGGGGCCTGACTGGGCCGGCCGAGAGGACAGAGACCCCTCCAGGCCTTCCTCCCTGCCTGGAGCACCACTTACCCGAATCGAGGAGGAACTGCTTGGACTGCGAGTAGGAGGCCAGCTGGGCTGCGTTGACAACGACGGCTCTGGCCATGGTGGGGATGCAGCCCTGCGGGGCGGAGGAGAAAAGCCATTAGGGGCATCGGAAGCAGCCGGCCCTTCTTTCCCCTCAAGGAGGGGAGAGGGGCCCTCGCCTCGCAGTGAAGGAGCAGCTGCTCAGGTCGGCGGCCAGGAAGGGCAGAGGGCAGACCAGCCAGACCATTGGGTCTGTCTAGATTGAAGGTGACCCGGAAACTGCAACTAATCCAGAATGCGGCAGCTAGACTGGTGACTGGGAGCGGCCGCCGAGACCACATAACACCGGTCCTGAAAGATCTACATTGGCTCCCAGGGCGTTTCTGAGCACAATTCAAAGTGTTGCTGCTGACCTCTAAAGCCCTAAACGGCCTCGGTCCTGTATACCTGAAGGAGCGTCTCCACCCCCACCGTTCAGCCCGGACACTGAGATCCAGCGCCGAGGGCCTTCTGGCGGTTCCCTCCCTGCGAGAAGCAAAGCTACAGGGAACCAGGCAGAGGGCCTTCTCGGTGGTGGCGCCCGCCCTGTGGAATGCCTTCCCATCAGAGGTCAAAGCGATAAACAACTACCTGACATTTAGAAAATACCTGAAGGCAGCCCTGTTTAGGGAGGCTTTGAATCTGTGATATTTTAATATATTTTTAACCTTTGTTGGAAGCCGCCCAGAGTGGCTGGGGAAACCCAGCCAGATGGGCAGGGTACAAATAATAAATTATTATTATTATTATTATTATTATTATTATTATTATTATTATTATTATTATTATATTAGTGCTGCCTACACTGACCAGCAGCAGCAGCAGCAGCTCTCCAGGGTTTCAGGGAGGAAGCCTCTCTGCCAGCCCTGCCATTAAGAGATTGAACCCGGAGCCGGCTGAGCTGTGACCCTTCCCCTCCTGGGTTGGCAGCCCCTGGGCGAAAGGTAGAGGCTGGGCAGCCAAGGCCAGCCTTGTGTCCAGGAGTGGGCAGAGCCAGGCCAGAGGGATGGGAACCCAGAAAAGAGTCTAAGGTGCCACAGGGCCCTCTTCAATGGTTTTTCCTTTTGCAGAGAGACTAGCCTGGCTGAAGCTACCTCAAACCTGCCTAGACCCCCAGAGCTGCTCTCTTAAAATGAACACTGGAGATCAGCAGGAGGAAACCCCTCGCCCTGGCAGAGGCTTGCCTCTGTTTCATCCAGAGGCATGTGGAGCCGCTCTGTGTTTTGGGAAGAGGACACCACCGGTTGGCTTAGCAGAGCCCAGAATTAAGGCGAGAGCGAGCTGTTTTTCCAGGCCTGACAGGGAGATCCCCCGCTCCTTATTTTGCCCCCAAGTAAGTTTAAATAGGGACACGGGTGGCGCTGTGGGTTAAACCCCAGAGCCTAGGGCTTGCTGATCAGAAGGTCAGTGGTTCGAATCCCTGCGATGGGGTGAGCTCCCGTTGCTCGGTCCCTGCTCCTGCCCACCTAGCAGTTCGAAAGCACAAAGTGCAAGTAGATAAATAGGTACTGCTCCGGCGAGAAGGTAAACGGCGTTTCCGTGCGCTGCTCTGGTTTGCCAGAAGCGGCTTAGTCCTGCTGGCCACATGACCCGGAAGCTGTACGCCGGCTCCCTTGGCCAGTAAAGCGAGATGAGCGCCGCAACCCCAGAGTCGGACACGACTGGACCTAATGGTCAGGGGTCCCTTTACCTTTACCTAAGTTTAAACAAGGGCACATAGCTAAGGGGGAAAGACACTTGGAAAATGCAATGGGGAAGACGAGAGGATACAGTGGAACCTCGGAAGTTGAACGTAATCCGTTCCGGAAGGATGTTCAACTTCCGAAACGTTCGAGTTCCGAGGCTTCTTTGACAGCTAGGCTTTTTGCAGATCAGAAGCCGCTTGGATGTTCGGGTTCCGAGGAACGTTCGAAAACCGGAACACTTACTTCCGGGTTTTCGACGATTGGGAGCCGAAACGTTACGGAGAGGTTCGAGAAACGAGGTTCCCCTGTACCTGGCCGAGGCAGGTGAGCAAGGGAAGTGGCATTTCAAGAGTGGCTTGCCCTTAATACGGAAAGCAGGAAGGGTTTTCTTTCCGCTCCATTATTGGCATCAGATAGCCGTGCAAAAAGAGGAATTTTCAAGCTGGCCTCTGTGCGTATTCGCAAATGAACGAGAGCCCGTTTCCTCCGCTGTAATAAACTCGTCAAATTGCAGAAGAGGCCCGACCCTCCTGGTTGGGTGAGACTTGAGCAATCGCGAGGGCAGAGTCGAAACCTTCCCCCCGAGCCCACCCCTCTTCCTAAAGGGCCGTACCCTCCAGAGCGTGGGAACCCCCTCCTCGCGGGTTATCCGCAGAAGCGCGTTGAAGACGTTTGTGTAGCCCCTCCTTTGGTCAGGAGGCAACCTGGAAGGAGGGGAAAAGAAGAAGAGAGAGAGAAGACGTGAGAGAGAGAGAGGGGAACAGGCCCAGATCTTCCCAACCAGAACCAGCCTGCATTTTTGGCATTCCTTCATCACACGCACGACGGAGGAGCCTTCGTCTCCAAGACAAGCCGGCCAAATCCGGGACCGGACTCGATCCTCAGATAACATTCTTTGCTTGGAAACAGCTGGACTGTTTCCAGCTTTCTTAGGGGCAAACTCCTTGAAACCAGCACACAGACAATTAACACTTTTCAAACGTCAAAAATGTTTTCTTCCTAATTGCTGGAGGGACTGCAGTGAACGTGGCACATTTGTGGCAGGAAAGCAAAGTCGCTGCAAGGTTTTGGGGATCTGGTTTCAACAGAAACGATAAATGGTACTAAAGGAGCTACCGTTTGCTACCCAAAATTAAAGTTACTGAGTATTTTCGGTGATGCCAATGTGGATCTATTGCCCAAAGAATTGGTCTCCTATATGATCTCGACAGCACAAATAATAGTTGCAACTCAAAGTGAAACAGCCCCCAAATCTTACACTGGAAGATTGGTGCTATAAAGAAGAAATTTACACATAAATATATAAGGAGCAAAACTTTCAATGTGATTTGGCATTCTTTCAGGACCTAAACAGCGAAACCCTCACATGTGTCTCTGGAGCAAGACTGGATTGGAGCATGTTGACAGTCTTTACTCGGACTGTGGTTGTTTCAACCCTGAACTCATTCTACCTGCCAATCTTCGATGTTTGTTTGTTTCTTATCTTTCAATGTTCACCCGCTGTTCTAACCATTCTCTCTTGTTTTAAAGGGACCCCTGACCATTAGGTCCAGTCGCGGACAACTCTAGGGTTGTGGCGCTCATCTCGCTTTATTGGCCGAGGGAGCCGGCGTACAGCTTCCGGGTCATGTGGCTAGCATGACTAAGCCGCTTCTGGCAAACCAGAGCAGCGCACGGAAACGCCGTTTACCTTCCCGCTGCAGCGGTACCTATTTATCTACTTGCACTTTGACATGCTTTCGAACTGCTAGGTTGGCAGGAGCTGGGACCGAGCAATGGGAGCTCACTCCGTCGTGGGGAATCGAACCCCCAACCTTCTGATCGGCAAGCCCTAGGCTCTGTGGTTTAACCCACAGCGCCACCCACGTCCCTCTCTCTTGTTTTATGCACGTTTAAAAACGAAATAAAAATCATTTGCCCAAACAGAAAAGAGAACCGGTCTGCATTTCGCCGCCAGCACAAGGCTGAAAAAGACGGAGGCAGCACCCACTTCTGGCACAGGAGTCTCGCCCACCCACCTGCCGTCGGCCGTCATGCGGATGAGCGCCACCTCGGCAGGCGTGCCCACGAAGGCCCCGATGGCGCCCGCCGTCATCCCGATCACGGCCTTCATGAAGAAGTTGGGGGGCGTCCCGTCAGAGGAGGTGAGCTTCTCAAAGAGGATGGTGTAGATGCCCAGGCGGGTGGTGGTGTAGGTGGCCTGGCGCAGGAGGCCGGCGGACAGCCTGCCAAGAGAGAGGGGGGACGCGGGGGGAACCCCCAGACTGAGAACCAGAGCCAGTGGAGCCCCTCCTGCCCCCCAAAGCCACACACGCCTCTCGCTGGCACTGAACGGGTTTGCGGCGGCAGAGCTTTGATTCTCCCAGGCTGCGCATTTTGAGCCGTGCTCACGCTCCGGGGTCAACTTGAACAAATAATAATGATGATGGGAATTTTAGTGTTTATATGCTTCTCATCTGAATGGGTTTCCCCAGCCACTCTGGGCGGTTCCCAACAAAGTATTAAAAACAAGATAAACATTAAAAACTTCCCTGTAAAGGGCTGTCTTCAGGTGTCTTCTAAAAATTATAGTTTATCTGTTTGACGCAGGGTGGATTTGATTTAAATCAAACTGATTTAAATCACTAGCAGGGTGGATAAAAATCAACAGTTTTTTAAAATAAAAATAAAAAATCTGATTTAATTTTTTTTAAAAATCTGATTTTTAAATATTTTTTTTTTAATTGTTGATTTTTATTCACCCTGCTAGTGATTTAAATCAAATCCACCCTGGTTTGACGTCTGACGGGAGGGCGTTCTGTGGGGGGGGGGTGCCACTATAGAGAAGGTTGTGGGGCTACGCGCCACCCAAATAAACAGGGGAGTCAGCAGCTCAGCCCCCAAATGGAAACCAGGCCCTCAATATGTCCTGCCAGGGACAGCTTTCAAACATCTCTTCCTTCTGCCCCCACAGAGGAGAGGGAGGACAGACGGAAGGAAGGAGGAATTGTGCTGCAGGTATATACGTAAATTGAATAAACAATCATAAAAACCACCTGTTCTGTAGCCAAGCGCCCCTGCCATCCTCCTCTCTCCCTCCCTCTCTCACACAACCCCAAATCAGGCCCCCAAAGGCCCCTGCTCCCCTCGGGGAAACTTACCCGGTGTAGATGCCCCCGACGCCCTCCTTGCGGAGGATGCTGCCCACGGCGTGGAAGCTGGTCTTGTACTCCTTCGTCTTGGCGCCTTCGCCGCTCAGTTGCATCCGGTTCTTCACCAGGTCCAGGGGCTGCACAAACACAGTGGCCGCCATGCTGGGGGGGGGGAGGAGAGAAGGGGCAGGATTAAAAAACCAGAGGCCTTTCTACTTGGATTGGTGAACCAAGAAATCCGTAAGGAAGACCACACCTTCTTTATGTATGCCACAACAGCAGCGAGGACTTTGATTGCAAAAGACTGGAAGACACAGGATTTACCAACGATAGAAGAATGGCAGATGAAAATGATGGACTATATGGAACTCGCCGAACTGACAGGAAAACTCCGCGACCAGAGGGAGGAGACGGTGGAAAAAGATTGGGGAAAATTTAAAGTATATTTAAAGAACTATTGCAAGATTTAAAGAATGAAAAAAGTTGGAAGAAATGACAGCTTACAGAATGGAAAAATAGATTTAGGTAAATATAGATATACTAGTTGAAGTTAGCCCGTTGACTAACGGGCTCTAGGGAGGCAGGAGGCGGCAGAGCGGCTCGCGGGGCGCCGGCGCGCCCTGCTCCCGGCCCCCACTTCGAGCGCGCTCCGCGGCGGCCGCCAGCGCTTCGGCGGCCGCTGTTTCCCCTCAGGGTGAGGCGGCGGTGGCGGCAGCGAGGGCAGCCGGCGGCTGAACGGCGGCTTCTTCGCCGCAGCGGCCGCCATATTTGTTATCAGGAACTTCCGGGCTGTGGACCCGCCTCTGCGCTCCAAGTCTCTGCTGGCCAATCCCTGCGTCCGCGTGTGTCATGCGCAGAGCGCACTTCCGTGACACACAGAACGGATGCAGGGACACTTGAAGATTATAATATAGGATGATTTTAGGTTAAGACTAATATAAGAAAAGGTGATAAGTAATAACAAATAATATTTAAAGATGGCAAGGAATTACTAAAGATGATTGACAATGAAACACAGCAGGGAAACGTGAGGAAGTCAGCCCAATATGATTAGATATAATGGGAGGGAAATTATGATGTTTGTTTGTGTTTTTGAATTTTGTATTACGTTTTGTTATTTTGTATGTATTGTGTATTAAGTTTTTTATTCTGTCTTTTTCTGTTAAAACCCAATAAATATAATTTTTTTAAAAAAGAGAAGGGGCAGGAGGTCACGAGGGCTGGGGGATAACAGTGATTGCGGTCTCTAACACATTTTGAGGATGGCCAACGGAGTGAGGGTTTCCTCCCGGCCTCCATTCCCCTCCCTCGCTTGCCAGACACTCTAACCTGCTCCTCCAAGCTGCCTCCTTCCTACCCTCCAAGAAAGAGAAGCCCAACAAGCTGGACGCAGAGGGAGCCACAGACAGCTCTCTCCTCCTCCATGAACTCGTCTCCTCCTCCTTTAAAGCCATCCCTGCCTCCTGCAGCAGAGAGTTCCGCCGTTTCACTATCATTTAGAAGGACTTTCTGTCCTCTGCCCTGAATCTCCCAATGCTCAGCTTTGCTGGATGCCTGCCCACCAGTTGCTGTGTTACGAGAGAGGAAGAAAACCTTTTCTCCATGCCATGTGTTATTTCTTGAACTCCTATGGCGTATCCTCTCGCTCAGCTTTGCTATAAGAATTCTAAGGTCTCAAATACAGAATAAATGTTCATAAACGTACAAGGCAAGCACATTTGTAAGTATATAACCCACGTGTCTGAAGTAGTAAAGGTAAAGGTAAAGGGACCCCTTGTCAGGGGCTGGCCGGGTTCCGAAGCAGTGTCTGAGGGCACAGCTGACCTAGACAGGGCACAGCTGACGCCCAAAGAGTTATTGAGGGTGTGGGACCAGGAACAGGTACAGCCCCTGTTAACACCAGAAGCGGTAATGAAGCAATGGGAGAAATTCCCAACCGGGGCTCCAGTGCAGCCAATGGGAGGGGATCAGGAAATGGAGACCAGGGAGGAGTTGAGGCAAGAAGATCCTGCCAGAGCATCAGACACAACCAGCATAGAGGATGAAAGCGAAAGGGAAGGGGCGAGCGCCGCCCCCCCGAGGTCTCTTTGGACTGTAGGGGCTTACACCTCCCTGCAAATACAGTGTGGCAAGTAAGTTTGGTTTATGAACTTTATCCTTTCCAGAGGTCCGTTCTTAAACTGAAACCGTTCTTAAACCGAGATGCACCTTCCCTAATGAGGTCTCCTGCCACCAGAGCCCTTCCACCGTTCGGATTCTGTTTTTAGTAAAGTTTGGTAAAGTTCGCAAACCAGGACACTGCTTCCGGTTTTGCGGAGTTCTTAAACCGAATAGTTCATGGGTAGGCAAACTAAGGCCCGGATGCGGCCCAATCGCCTTCTAAATCCGGCACACGGACAGTCCGGGAATCAGCGTGTCTTTACATGAGTAGAATGTGTCCTTTTCCTTCAAATGCATCTCTGGGTTATTTGTGGAGCCAGCCTGGTGTTTTTACATGAGCAGAATGTGTGCTTTTATTTAAAACTAGTGGACGTTCAGCCCGTTAAATTAACGGGCGCTAGAACATATGTGGCGTGCGGCGGAGGAGGGGGAATGGGCTCAAATCCCACGTCCGGTTTCCCTCCGTAAGCAAACTCCGTGTGGAAACGGCCATGGCAGCCCCCGCCTCTCTTTGCCCTTTTGGCTCCCAGCCCCTTCATGAACCACACCGAGTTCCTGTACAGGGACATGGCGAGGACGGGACGGGGGCTGCTTTGAGCCCCTGAGGGAGGGAGGGAGGCCGCCTCCCGGGCAGGGCCGTCGGCCGAGGGCGGGCGGGTGAGAGGAATCCTTGTGTAACTCCCATCACTCACACACACAAAATGGCCGCCAGCAACTTTCTTTGAGTGCAGGGCGAGGCAGCCCCTCCCCTCCCGCACTTCCGATTGGCGGCCTCCGACCGTCTCATCTGCATAGAGTCTCTGCGTCGTCCAATCCCTGTGTCCGTGTGGGGCATGCCCAGTTGCGATTTCCAGTGACACGCGGAAAGCTACGGAGGGACACAGGCTCTTTATTATATAGGATGCATCTCTGGGTTATTTGTGGGGTATAGGAATTCATTCATTTCCCCCCAAAAAATATAGTCCGGCCCCCCACAAGGTCTGAGGGACAGTGGACCGGCCCCCTGCTGAAAAAGTTTGCTGATCCCTGGAATAGTTCTTAAACAGGGCTGTTCTTAAACCGAGGTCCCACTGTATCTGTTAAGCTGAGCAAACTCTCAATATGTGTAAGAGATTTGCCATCTCAAAGGAATGGCCAGGCTACCCAGAAAATGCAATCAATTGAGGCATAATCAGGTATCCTGGCAGACAGGAGAGAAGTAACACTTTCAAATTTCTGCTGGAGACTGTCTCCTTCTGTGATGTATGTTGGGGGGGGGGGTCTTAGGCCACAGGGTGGGCAATTTAAAAACTCTCCATAGGGGCTTGCGCACCATTGTCTCTCCTACCTCCTTGCAAGGAGAGGATGGAACTTTGTTGCAACAGAAAAATAAAGATCTGCCTTGCTTTCTCTGGATCTTGCCTCCATCCATTCATCTCTGACCGGTCATGGACTTAGGGGACTCAGGGGACTCAGTCCCTTGGGGAGCTGGGCAGCAGAAGCCAACCCCCCTATTTTTTCTATAACCACTTTTCTCCCAAACCAGGCAGTCTTTCCTCCCGAGGGAGCCACCCCTCTCCGCAGGGCAGTCGGGCGGGCAGGTAGCACGGGAAATTTTCCTTGTCCTACTCAGGATTCAAATCCCAAAGCACCCCCCCTCCACCCCACTTCAGATCCTTCCAGAAACCTAAGTAAGCCAGATTCCCTCTGTGTCCCTCTCCCCAAGGCAGCCTAAATCTGCTTCACACACCCCTCAGTTAAGTAAGAGGGTTTAGGGGAGTCCCAACGCCACAGGGTGGCAAGGAAAGCACCCCAGGAGCTAGAGGAGACCATTCCCCGAAACCTCCCCCCTTAACCCTTTCTTTGCCACGCCTCTTCCTCCTCTCCCCAGCTGTTCCCCTGTGAGACACCCTGATATTTGACCGGAGGGGAATCAGAGCAGTTGGCATCCCATTGCCCCTTCCCCTGACTCGGTTTAATCCCTTGCTTGGCACGTAAGCGGATTAGCAGTTCTGGAAGCACAATAAGCACCACTTCAATCACTGGATCACTGAATCGTAATGCAGGAATCGCAGATAAAGCATCCCTGGCAGTGGAGAACCTTAGCTCCATAGGCAGAGCATGAGACTCTTAATCTCAGGGTCGTGGGTTCGAGAGCCACGTTGGGCGAAACGATTCCTGCACCGGCACTGCACAGGGTTGGACCACATGACCCCCGTGGCCCCTTGCAACTCTAAAATTCTATGAGCGGATGGCCTCTCTTTAAAAACAGCAAAGGAACGTCCACCGCCTTCCAAAGTCATCCATTTCCAGTGTTGAACAGTTGCTGTCAGAAAGTTCTTCCCGATGTTTAGTCAGGATCTCCTTTCTTGTAACTTGAAGCCATGGGTTCGAGTCTGACCCTCCAGAGCAGCAGAAAACAAGCTTGCTCCCTCTTCCATGGGGCAGCCCTTGAGATGTTTGAAGGTGGCTCTCCTCTCTCCTCTTTCCCAGGCTCCTTCAACATACCCAGCTCCTTCAACCGTTCCTCATCAGACTTGGTTTCCAGGCCCTTGATCCTCTTGGTCTCCCTCCTCTGCACACCTTCCAGCTTGTCAACATCCTTCTTAAATTGTGGCGCCCAGAACTGGACACAGGATTCCAAATGTGGTTTGACCAAAGCAGAACAGAGTGGAACTATGACTTCCCTTGATCTGGACACTGGACTTCTGAGGATGCAGCCGAGAATAGCACCTGCCTTTTTTGCTGCCGCACCCCCTGTGGGCTCAGGTTCAGCTTGGGGTCCCCCCAGACCTCCCCTCTTGACTCCTTCCCTATGTGCTGCTGCTGCCCAGCCGGGTGTCCCCATCCCATAGTTGTGCACCTGCTTCTCCCTGCCTCAGTGCGGACCCCAGAGCAGATCCTTTCCCTTCGTTGTGGTGCCTGGAGGGCCACAGGTTGGGAGAAGGGGTGCCTTTGGGGCTGGGGGAGCCCCCCATTGCCCGTGAGCCTTTGCGGCAGCAAAAAAACCCACCCGTTTCCCTCCCAGGTGCCTCGTACTATAACTCCCAGCAGGTGGGAACTGTAGTACGAGGTGCCTGCAGGGTCCCAGGCGGGCGGAGTCTGGGCCTTTGGGTCTGGGGGGGGGGAGGGAGAAGAGACCCCCCATTACCCGTGAGCCCTTGCGGGCGCAGGCGACTGCGCGCGCAGCCGGGCATGGGGGGGGGTCGGGGGTCGCGAGGCGGCTCTTACCCGGCGAGGCCCCCGAAGAGGAACTTGACGGACTTGGGCGACGTTTTGGGCTTGCTGGGTCCCGACGCCGCCATGACGGCTCCGCTCGCGCCGGGACCAAGGTGACTCCGGCGGGCGAGAGCGAGGGGAGCGGGAAGGAGCCAATGGCTGCGCGCCGAGAGGGGCTTCCGGGGCGGGAGTTCCGCCTCGGAGGAGATGGAGTGGTGATGGGGAGAGAAAGGCGCCTGCGCAATAGGCCTCGCGAAGCCGCCGAGAGGGCGGGCAAAAGGAGGGTGGGCCAATCGGAGCCTTCCTTGGCTCTCCTGGCGAGGAGGCCCGTGCGGGACTACAGCTCCCATCAGCCCCCGCACCAGGCGCGCAGGCGCAGCTCGGAGAGAGGGCGGCGAACTTTGGCTGAGCCGGGTAAATGAATTGACCCGGTTTAGTCCGTGTCAAGAATTGCGAAGTTACAGGTAGGTAGCCGTGTTGGTTTGTCATAGTAAAAAAAAAAAAAAAAAAAGTTCTTCCAGTAGCACCTTAGAGACCAACTAAGTTTGTTCTTGGTATGAGCTTTCGTTTGCATGCACACTTCTTCAGATACTGTACATGCATTATAAAAAGAACTATAAAATGGTGATTTTCTTGAGTCAAAATGAGAGTACCCCTGAACATTTTAAAAGAAAAACAGCACTGTGTGTGCATAAAATTTGTTAAAGTTCTTTTAAGCTGTTTTTAAAAAATAAAATAAAATTCTGATGTTGCCACCCACCCTGGGGCCTTAGGGTGAAAGGCACCGGGATGGATTCTGTTATGAAAAAAATAACCAGCGATTTCTAGGAATCATAGGATGGTTGAGTTGGAAGGGACCCCGAGGGTCATCTATCCCAACCCCAGGGGTTGGGATATGCAGGAATCTTTTTGCCGCACGTGGGTGCAAACCGGATTACGGTTTGATGAGGCCCTAAGCTCCTGAATGGGGCCCATTATATGTCCAGCTGTCCTTTGTCAACAACACATTGTCACTGTTTTTTGTGTTGAATATATGATATGGTCATTGATGGACCTAATAGGTATCAAAAGCCATTTGCACATGTTGCTATCCAAGCAGTCCATGCAGAATGTAGGAACCCTATATATAGAAAGGAGCAAACCAGGGATATTTTAGGGAGCAGGCTAGCAGGCGGAGCCCATTACTTACATCATAGGAGCAGACACAACACAAAATAATAATAATAATAATAATTTATTATTTGTACCCCGCCCATCTGGCCGGGTCCCCCCAGCCACTCTGGGCGGCTTCCAACAAACACTAAAATATATTAAAATATCACACATTAAAAACTTCCCTAAACAGGGCTGCCTTCAGGTGTTTTCTAAATGTCAGGTAGTTATTTATCTCCTTGACATGGGATGGGAGGGTGTTCCACAGGGCGGGCGCCACTACCGAGAAGGCCCTCTGCCTGGTTCCCTGTAGCTTTGCTTCTCGCAGTAAGGGAACCGCCAGAAGGCCCTCGGCGCTAGATCTCAGTGTCCGGGCTGAAGGTAGGTTTTTTTGTTTTTTTATCTTATATTTTGGCCTAATACTCCTATTATTATTATTATTATTAGCATCTATATCCCACCTGCTACTATATTTATAGTACTATACCTGCTATAATATTTACTGATAAATTGTAAACAGGATAAAAACATTAGCAGGATTATTGCAATAACCTGCAGTTTCATAAGAGTATATATTTACAGTAGATAACGATACGAGCAAGTTAAATGAATTCGGAGATGCAGAAGATACTAAAAAATAAATTTAAGGAACCGCGGGAAGAGGGGGAAGGAAGTCAAGTTTTTAAATGTTTGATTGATTGTAAAACTAATGAAATGTATAAATTTTGAAAAGTATAAATAAAAAACAAACAAACAGACTCCATTCCTCACAAGTTCCCAGGAAGGGTGAGAGCAGAGACAAGCAGCCAGACAGGAGGAGCAGGTTGCAACCGATTCCTTGGCAAATTGCCGCCTGATTATTTTATATATAGGACGGCTGAGTTATTCCGTGGTTTGTGATTCAATTGGGGCTCTCCCCAGAGATCCGTTCATGGTGAATTTCCCCTTCTCCTTGTTTTATTTGCACATAATTTGCATTTTAGGAGGCTGCGTTTGTTCTTACATGTTTGCGCAGAGGTTAGATGGCCTTGCTCAACCACCCCCAGTGTTCGCTCACACTCTCCTTGCCACTTTTCTCACCGCAAACAATTATGGGGTGGTGTGGTTTTTTCCCCGTGGTGGTGGTGGGGAACGACTCTCACTGTTTAGTGGGCATAATTTAATTTAATCTTTAAGGAAGGCGACGGAGAGGGTTGTGGCAGAACAAGAGCGAGTACCCTGGGGTGAAGCAGATGGATCCAGCCCACCCTGCTTCATCGTGGAGTCCCATGTTGCGTTCTGGGCACCCCATTTTAAGAAGGAGATTGACAAAGATGGAGCAGGTGCAGAGGCATATATATCCCACACATTCTACTCATGTAAAAACACGCTGATTCCCGGACCGTCCACGGGCCGGATTGAGAAGGCGATTGGGCCGCATCCAGCCCACGGGCCTTAGTTTGGGGACCCCTGGTCAAGACCCTTGAGGAATAGCCAGGACCCCAAAAATGTAGGTCCACCACTGAGTGTGCAAAGGATGTCCTTTTACCTGTCCTAAATCCCTTTCCACATTATTATTATTATTTTAAATTTATATTTATTGGGTTTTTAAACATAAAAAACAAAGAAGCTTAACATCATACATAATATACTATACAAAATACAAATTTCCCTTTCATTATGTCTAATCATGTTGGGGTGGCTTCCTCACGTCTCCCCTACTGCGTTTCATTATCAATCATCTTTAGTAATTTCTTGACATCTTTAAATATTATTTGTTATTATCACTTATATCCTTTTCTTGTATTAGTCTGAACCTAAAATCATAAATCTATATTACTTAAACCTATTTTTCTATTCTGTAAGCTGTCATTTCTTCCAACTTTTTTTAGTCCTTAAATCTTACAATAGTTATTTAAATATACTTTAATCCTTTCCACATTATTTTAATTAAACTTCTACCCTGTCTCCTGTTACTCTCCTTTTCTCTAAACTAAAAAACCCCAAACGCCTTCCACCGCTATGATATCCGTTTTGAGGCGAGGCGACCAGAACCGCACACAGCATCCCAGCCTGGTTGCGCCACAGACTTGCACAGATTTGCACAATTCCTTTCCTAGCATGCAGTGTGCCTTTCCGCCGGGTTGATGTTCAGTGTGCAAACCGCTCGTCGTATAGGATCTTGGCTTGGAGAGGCGGTTGTTTTGGTTGGGGGGGGGGCGCCTTCATTCCAGGCGCAACCACATTCCTGCCTTGCTGTTGCGGCAGCAATGTCAACGCCCTTGGCATTCCTTGGCAGAGGGATCGCCTGTGGCGAGGAGAGCAAAGGCAGGGCGACAACAGCCAGGGAGGGGGGGAAACGAGGCGGCCCCTTTGGGTCTGCCACCTCCAGGCTCTCCATCTCCCACACGAAGCCCCAAGAAAACCCAGGCATCCTGGGCCCCCATTTCAAACAGCTGATCATAGAATCATAGGGCTGGAAGGGACCCCCAGGGGTCATCCAGCCCAACCCCCCTGCAATGCAGGAATCTCAGCTAAAGCATCCGTGACAGGTGGCTTGAAAACCCCCTTCTCTGCCCCACCTTTTCTCCCCAAGGAGCTTGGGGTGGTGTGCATGGCCCTCCGCTCCGGATTTAATCCCCATAAAACCAGCCCTGCGAGGTAGGTCCAGCTGAGAGGCAGCAACTGTGCCCCCCCCCAGGTCAGTCCCTGAGGAATGAGGGTTTGAACCCCCGCCCCACTTGGCCATGAAGCTCCCTGGGGGTGACCTTGGGGGACACACACCGCATCTCTCGGTCCAACCTACCTCGCAGGGTTGTCGTTTGTGGGGATGAAATGGGGGGCAGGGGGCGGAGCACAAGGCACCTTGGGGGGGGGGAACGATGGTATATAAACGCACGTAATAAATAAAAAGGTGACTCTCAAAGCCCACCGCCCTCCAGTTGCTTGCAATTTCATTGCGTGGAGGAAAATAGTTTGGTTTTTTTTCCATTTTAAAAATACCGTGTTCCTACTGTGAATATATAGCAAAATACGGCATAATAATAATAATTGTTGTTCAGTCGTTCAGTCGTGTCCGCCTCTTCATGACCCCCTGGACCAGAGCACACCAGGCCCTCCTGTCTTCCACTGCCTCCCGCAGTTTGGTAGCTTCGAGAACACTGTCCCACCATCTCGTCCTCTGTCATCCCCTTCTCCTTGTGCCTTCCATCTTTCCCAACATCAGGGTCTTTTCCAGGGAGTCTTCTCTTCTCATGAGGTGGCCAAAGTACTGGAGCCTCAACTTCAGGATCTGTCCTTCTAGTGAGCACTCAGGGCTGATTTCTTTAAGAATGGATAGGTTTGATCTTCTTGCAGTCCATGGGACTCTCAAGAGTCTCCTCCAGCACCAGAATTCAAAAGCATCCATTCTTCGGCGATCAGCCTTCTTTATGGTCCAGCTCTCACTTCCATACATCACTACTGGGGAAACCAGAGCTTTCACTATAAGGACCTTTCTTGGCAAGGTGATGTCTCTGCTTTTTAAGATGCTGTCTAGGTTTGTCATTGCTTTTCTCCCAAGAAGCAGGCGTCTTTTAATTTCGTGACTGCTGTCACAAAATAATAATAATAATAATAATAATAATAATAATAATAATAATAATATAAAAATAAACCAGCAATAATAAGACAAGGAAACTGACTTAAAAGGGGAGGGGGAGATAAAGGGTTTTAATGTAAATACGTAGCAAAGAACACAAGTAGGAGACTAGGGGGAATGATCAATGGTTTTCAATGTCTGTATACAAATGCACAGAGCATGGGAAATAAACAAGATGAACTTGAGCTCTTGATACAGCAAACTAAATACGACATAATAGGCATCACTGAAACCTGGTGGGATGAGTCTCATGATTGGAATGTAGTAATAGAGGGATACAATCTATTTCAGAGAAATAGACCAAACAGGAAAGGAGGAGGAGTGGCATTATATGTCAGGGATGTGTATACCTGTGAAGAGATCCATGATTTAAAACTTCAAAGCCAAATTGAGAGTATCTGGGTCAAAATTAAGGGAGAGAAAAATAACAGTGATCTCATTGTGGGAGTTTACTATAGATCCCCGAGCCAAACTGAGGACATAGATGATGCCTTCCTGGAACAGATGACCAAGCATTCAAAAGGAAATGAGATAGTAGTAATGGGGGATTTCAACTATCCTGATATTTGTTGGATGTCAAACTCAGCCAAGAGCATAAGGTCGAACAGATTCCTCACTGGCCTTGCAGACAACTTCATTGTCCAGAAAGTGGGAGAAGCAACAAGAGGATCAGCCATTTTAGATCTGGTCCTAACCAATAGTGATGACCTGGTTAGTGGGGTAGAAGTGGCAGGATCATTAGGTGGGAGTGATCATGCTCTTCTGGAGTTTATTATACATCAGAAAGGAGCAACCAAGCATACTAAGACTCAAATTCTAGACTTTAAGAAAGCCGACTTCAGAAAACTTAGGGAAATGCTGGATGTGATCCCATGGTCAGTAATACTAAAAGGGATGGGAGTTCATGATGGATGGGAGTTTGTTAAAAGGGAGATATTAAAAGCACAACTTCAAGCAGTACCAATGCGACGAAAACATGGAAGGTGCCTAAAGAAGCCAGGGTGGCTATCTAAAGAACTTTTAACTGAGTTAAGATTTAAAAGGGATATGTACAAGAAATGGAAAAAGGGGGAAACCACCAGAGAGGAATTCAAACAAATAGCCAGCACATGTAGAGACAAAGTCAGAAAAGCTAAAGCACAGAATGAACTCAGGCTTGCTAGAGAGGTTAAAAGCAATAAAAAGAGTTTTTATGGGTATGTCCGTAGCAAAAGGAAGAACAAGGAAACAGTGGGGTCACTTAGAGGAGAAGATGGTGAAATGCGAACAGGGGACGCAGAAAGGGCAGAACTCCTCAATACCTTCTTTGCCTCAGTCTTCTCCAAAAAAGAAAACAATGCCCGACCTGAAGAATATGGAGCAGATGATTCAGCAGGGGAAACACAGCCCAGAATAAGTAAGGAGGTAGTACAAGAACACTTGGCTAGTTTAGATGTATTCAAGTCTCCAGGGCCAGATGAACTACATCCCAGAGTATTAAAAGAACTGGCAGAGGTGATTTCAGAACCACTGGCAGTAATCTTTGAGAATTCCTGGAAAACAGGTGAAGTCCCAGCAGACTGGAGGAGGGCAAATGTTGTCCCTATTTTCAAAAAGGGGAAAAGAGAGGACCCAAACAATTACCGCCCAGTCAGCCTGACATCAATACCAGGAAAGATTCTAGAGCAGATCATTAAGCAAACGGTCTGTGAGCACCTAGAAAGGAACGCTGTGATCACTAAAAGTCAGCATGGGTTTCTGAAAAATAAGTCATGTCAGACTAATCTGATCTCATTTTTTGACAGAATTACAAGCCTGGTAGACGAAGGGAACACTGTGGATGTAGCCTATCTTGATTTCAGCAAGGCCTTTGACAAGGTGCCCCATGATATTCTTGTAAAGAAGCTGGTAAAATGCAGGCTAGACAATGCTACCATTCAGTGGATTTGTAACTGGCTGACTGACCAAACCCAAAGGGTGCTCATCAATGGCTCCTCTTCATCCTGGAGAGAAGTGACTAGTGGGGTGCCACAGGGTTCTGTCTTGGGCCCAGTCTTATTCAACATCTTTATCAATGACTTGGATGATGGGCTTGAGGGCATCCTGATCAAGTTTGCAGATGACACCAAATTGGGAGGGGTGGCTAATACCCCAGAGGACAGGATCACACTTCAAAATGACCTTAACAGATTAGAGAACTGGGCCAAGGCAAACAGGATGAATTTTAACAGGGAGAAATGTAAAGTACTACACTTGGGCAAAAAAAATGAAAGGCACAAATACAGGATGGGTGATACCTGGCTTGAGAGCAGTACAAGTGAAAAGGATCTAGGAGTCTTGGTAGACCACAAACTTGACATGAGTCAACAGTGTGATGCAGCAGCTAAAAAAGCCAATGCAATTCTGGGCTGCATCAATAGGAGTATAGCATCTAGATCAAGGGAAGTAATAGTACCACTGTATTCCGCTCTGGTCAGACCCCACCTGGAATACTGTGTCCAGTTCTGGGCACCACAGTTCAAGAAGGATATTGACAAGCTGGAACGTGTCCAGAGGAGGGCAACCAAAATGGTCAAAGGCCTGGAAACGATGCCTTATGAGGAACGGCTTAGGGAGCTGGGTATGTTTAGCCTGGAGAAGAGACGGTTAAGGGGTGATATGATAGCCATGTTCAAATATATAAAAGGATGTCATATAGAGGAGGGAGAAAGGTTGTTTTCTGCTGCTCCAGAGAAGCGGACACGGAGCAATGGATTCAAACTACAAGAAAGAAGATTCCACCTAAACATTAGGAAGAATTTCTTGACAGTAAGAGCTGTTCGACAATGGAATTTGCTGCCAAGGAGTGTGGTGGAGTCTCCTTCTTTGGAGGTCTTTAAGCAGAGGCTTGACAGCCACCTGTCAGGAATGCTTGGATGGTGTTTCCTGCTTGGCAGGGGGTTGGACTGGATGGCCCTTGGGGTCTCTTCCAACTCTAGGATTCTGTGATTCTGTGATTCTGTGACAAGCACAATGACACAAAACTACTAAGAGAACACAAGGAAATTGACTTTTTTCCTGCGGGTCCCTTATGATTCTCCCTGCTGTTTTGCAACGAGAGAAAAGGGTGCGTGCGCTCCTGGGTCCGCCCCTCTCCCTCCCTCCGTCTTAAGAACCCAGGCGTCCGAGGAGGAGGAGGAGGAGCTTCTCCCTCCCTTCCCGCCCTCCTCTCTCCTCTCGCGAGATCTCCCAGCCATGTTGCAGCGGAGGGGCTTGTAAACAGAAGGTAGCCCAGGGGAGACCACCCGGTGCGCCCCCTCCCCCAGCGCGAGTGTCGCCCCCCCACGAGCCCCGCCACCTGGGAAGGTCAGTCACCTGCGGGGGAGGAGCCTCCCTCTCCCTCCTCTCCAGGACGCCTGGGTCCCCTGGAAGGAGGTGGGAGAGGAGGGGCGGGCGCCTCCTGCCCGGACTCCTGGGTCCTCAAGGCGGGAGGAGGGTCGTGTCTTCGCCCCACAGTCGAGGGTCGGGGTGGAGCAGCCGCGCGTGGGTGGGGGCACCCTCTTGGCACCCTGGGGCGCCCTTCCTGGTGGGGATGGGGGAGCGCGCCCTGTTTCTAGGGGTGCTTCCTCCGCCCCACGGTCAAGGGTTGGGGGGCACCCCCTTTGGGCTGGCCCAGGTGGGTGGGTCCAAGTGGGAGCACCCTGGGGCGCCTTTCCTGGGGGTGGGAGGGTGCAGGGGTCAGGGAGGCCCCTGCTTCGATGGTGGGTGTGCCGGGAAGAGTTTGGGGGGCAGCTTGGTATCTCCCTCCCCCCAAAAAGGGGAAACTGGGCAGGGTCTGGGGTGGGTCCTTTGCTCCCCTCGTTTGGCATCGCTCCCTCCTCCTCCTCCCCCTTCAGATTTGGGGTGTCCTGCCCTCGTGAGGGTGTACCCCCCAGTCTGACTAGTCCAGGGTGTAAAAGGGGGGGTCTTTCTTGTGCCCCGTGCCCAAACCTTGCGCTCCAACTTTAGGATGCTCAGGATCACAGAGTTGGAAGGGACCCCTGGGGTCATCTAGTCCAACCCCCCGCAGTGCAGGGATCTCAGCTGCGGGTTATGGGGTCGCGGCGTTGGAAGGGACCCCAATGGTCATCTAGTCGAACTTGCTGCCGTGCGATGCCCCCCCCCCCCGGTTGGGTGAGCCAAGGGCCTGACCCTGCCAGCTCCATCCCTTTCCCTCTGTCTCTGTGTTTTGCAATTCAACAGCAGGGAAGAGATGGGAAAAGGAGGCAGGAAGAGAATGTGCTTGTTTTGGTTCTCCGGAATCCAGGCCCCAGAGGAGGAGGAAGGGGCAGAGGGAAGGTTTTCTTCCTCTCCTGTAACACTCGGTTCAGGGCGAATAAAACCGGGGTTCGAAATCCCCCAGCCGCATTTTGCTACTGGTTTGGCTCCGGTTGTGTCAATGCGGAGATTTCTGGGCACCAGGTTGGCGACCCCAGTTCATATAGCTCCGCCTTAGTCCAGAGTGAATAGTGTGTCCATTTCCGCCGTGTGGCTCTCTCCTCCTTGCATCCTGGGACAAGGGAATTGTGAGAGCGAGCCATGGAGTTCGTAGAGCCGGATGGGACCCCAGGGTCATCTAGTCCAACCCCCTGGCAAAGAGGCATTCCGTTGTGGCAACCGCAGTGTTAGAAACTAGCCGGGCGCCAGGCGCGTTTTGCAACTGGCACGGGCCCAATGGCGAACACACAGAGATCTCTGGATGCTGGGTTGGCGGCTGGGGAAAGCAAAATGTGACTTTTGAGCAGGATCTGAAATATATTTCTTGAGTTGATTTTATTGCGCATTGTTTAATTTGATGTTTTAATGTGTTGCAAACTGCTTTGAGGTTCAGCTCTTTGAAATATACTCCCAGGAGTCCAGCCCCTTCCGCAGGGAATCCCTACAACGACCTTGCGAGGTAGGCTAAGAGGCTGCGACTTACTCCCAAGGTCACCCTTCCCGATGGAGCGGGGATTCGAACCCAGATCTCCCAGGTCCCAGCCCGACACTCTAAGCACTACACCCCACTGCCTTCCTAGATTCCCCCCGCTATGGGGCAGCTCTATAAAAAGTCGGTAACTAAATATGGGAAAAGCAAAAAGTCCCTTAGAGCAGGATCCGAAATATTTTCCTGGGAGCTTGAATTGGTTTTATTCCGGTTTGTTCTATTTGACGTGTCGTAAATGGCTTGAGATGATTTCTTTAAGATATAAAGCAGTATAGAAATGAAATGAGATGATGAGGATAAATCTCATGGCCAAAAAATGTGCCTTATTAGGTTTATTTCCTCCGGGTTTTTTCTCCCTGACTCAGGAAACCTTGCAGCTAAAACAGAAACGGCTGAAAACATAGGAAGCAATCATTAAAGAACAGGGGGCGGGCGGGTGTGGGGGACTCCCTGGTCCTGAATGGGGTAACTGTGCCCCTGAAGGACCAGGTGCGCAGCCTGGGAGTCATTTTGGACTCACAGCTGTCCATGGAGGCGCAGGTCAATTCTGTGTCCAGGGCAGCTGTCTACCAGCTCCATCTGGTACGCAGGATGAGCTCCTACCTGCCCACAGACTGTCCCACCAGAGTGGTGCATGCTCTGGTTATCTCCCACTTGGACTACTGCAATGTGCTCTACGTGGGGCTACTTTTAAAGGTGACTTGGAAACTACAACTAATCCAGAATGCGGCAGCTGGACTGGTGACTGGTGGCGGCCGCTGGGACCACATAACACCGGTCCTGAGAGATCTACATTGGCTCCCAGTACGTTTCTGAGCACAATTCAAAGTGTTGGTGCTGACCTTGAAAGCCCTAAACGGCCTCAAAGCCCCAGTAGACCTGAAGGAGCGTCTCCACCCCCATCGTTCAGCCTGGACACTGAGGTCCAGCTCCGAGGGCCTTCTGGCGGTTCCCTCACTGCGAGAAGCAAAGCTACAGGGAACCAGGCAGAGGGCCTTCTCGGTGGTGGCGCCCGCCCTGTGGAATGCCTTCCCATCAGAGGTCAAAGCGATAAACAACTATCTAACATTCAGAAAATACCTCAAGGCAGTTTAGGGTAGTTTGTAACCTGTGATATTTTAATGTAATTTTATATCTGTTGGAGGCCATCCAGAGTGGCTGGGGAGACCCGGCCAGATGGGCGGGGTACAAATAAAAGAATTATTATTATTATTAATAATTATACATGAATATACACTAGATCTGCTAAGAACAGACAGGCTATTGTTATATTATCAGCCTTTCCTGAAAGCAGTCAGCTCCCCAAAGTCTTCTGGGTGGCAGAATCTCCTTCCGTGGAGGTTTCTTAAGCAGATGCCGGGTGGCCACCTGTCAGGGATTCCTTGGGGTTTGGGGTTGGGCTAGATGACCCCCAGGGGTCCCTTCCCGCTCTATAATTCTATGAGAACCTGGGTGTCTCTTAGGAGAATCAGTTTTCTGGTTCTTCCCCAGCCGGCGGAAGGACAGCAAGGAGGGAGCCGGTCTGGCTTCTCTAGGGAGGGAGTTCCAAAATTCTCTGGGGGAGCCACCACCGAGAAGGTCCTGCCTTGTGCCCCCCCCCCGCCACCGCCCAACCGGGTCTTCGAGGGCAGCAGGACCTCCACCCCAAAAGTATCCAAACCCAGGCGGGTTCGTCTGAGGGAATATGGCCTTTCAGACAACCTGGACCTAAACCATGTTGGGCTTTATTGGTCATGGGGTGAAAGATTCCAGCTTGGCAGGGGGTTGGACTGGATGACCCTCAGGGTCCCTTCCAGAAACAGAACGGCAGCCAGTGGTGCTCTTCTGGCAAGGGGGTGGCACCTGCTCCCTCTAGCCAGCCCCGGTCGGGCAATTTGCCTGCAGGAACATGGTCCGGCGGAGGTTTTCAAGCACTTCTCAAAGGCAGCCCCAGGAGCAGCGCATTGCAGTAGTCCAGGCTTTGCACAACTAAAGCTGAGGCCAGCTCTGGCATCGTGCTGAACGGGCGCGGGTGGTGCTGTGGCTACAGCCGTGTAAATGCACTCCTGTGCCTCCAGTCTCCCTGACTCGACCTCCGTGGCAGTGCATGGAGACTTGTGGGTTGCGCCAAAGGTGGCTTTTGAGGGTGGGCGCAGAGAGTTGCGCATGTGCTCTGGAGGACGGACCCCGAAGCAAGGGAGAAAAGGCAGCGTTGTGCAGGGGAAGCAGGGTGCGCCTCGAGGGTGGCGTCTCCTGGCTGCTGCGTGCGCTGCCCCCTTATCGCCCCAGGTGCACCGATGCGCAGTGCGCAGAGGAAACATGGCTGCCCCGGGAGGCCGGCGGAGTAGAGATGTATTGGCGCCACTTGAGGAGCTGTAATGTTGAGGTTAATGGGAGCTGGGCTTCCTAGGTAGGCTGAGTTTCCTCGCCACTTCCACCGCATGTTCCTTGTGCTGCGCATTCTGAAATCCTTCCAGGAATCATGCGCCGCATGCCAGACTCTCCCCAGGAAGGAGCTGGAACGTTTGGGCTCACTCAGTGATCATCATTTAGCTGCATTTATATCCTCAAGGCGGCATGTGTCTTGTTCTGCCCACAACCACCCTGCGAGGGAGGCTAGTCTGAGCGTCATGGTGGCCCAGGGGGGGATTTGAACCCAGATCTCTCCCGGTTCCTAGCCCGGCACCCTCACCACTGCTCCACCCTGCCTCTCAATGACTTTGCTGTGTGGTGAGAAGGTGAACTTGCGGGCGAAGAGGTACGTGTTGGGCAGGATCCTTCCAGAGGGCACGGGCTTCAGAGAAAGGGACCCCCAGGGGTCATCCAGCCCAACCCCCTGGCATGCAGGAGTGGCAACGAAGGCCCCCCTGCGAGGAAGGAGAGCCCCGCACCTTCCAAGGGAGTCTGCTCCTCTGTTGAACAGCTCTTACCCTCGGGAACTTGTCGTTGTCGTTGTTGTTATTCTGCCACCCACGTGACTTAGTTGGGATCTCCTCTCTTTCCATTTGAAGCCCTGGGTTCGGGTCCTGCCTTCCAGCGCAGCAGCGGATGCCAAGCTTGCTCCCTCTTCCCTGTGACCTCCAATCCCGACTCCTTTGCCCTTGGGGGGTTTGGCTCCAGGCAGGGCTGGCCGATCCGTCTGGACTTTGCTCTGCCCTTGTGTCCCTGATGGGGGGGGGAACCGGGTGCCTCCTTGTGGCGCAGCCCCCGCCTGGCCCGGCCTTGTGCCAGAGAGGGGTCCCCGCTGGGCTCAGGAGGCGGGCGCCGAGAAGACCGTAGCAATGCAAAATTGCCGGGTTGCGAGGGACCCCCAGAGGTCATCCAGCCCAACCCCCAGCAATGCAGAAATGGCAGCCAAGGGATCCCTGACAGAGGCTTTCTTTTTTGCTCCCACCCGAAACGCTCTCTTTCAGGAAGGCCCCAGAGTGTTCCCATCGAGAGGAGAGACTGTTCTCTTGCATGGTGGGAGGCTGCTTGCCCTGCTGTCAGATGGCATTATCCTGGCACCAGCCAGCGGAAAACCCTCTGGCTTCCTTCCTTCCTTCCTTCCTTCCTTCCTTCCTTCCTTCCTTCGCTGCGACTTCCCTTGCCCCTTTCGAGGGGCTCTGCAGTCCGGCTGCCCAGGTGGGGAGGGGGTTTCCCTTGCCACCCCTCCTTTCTGCGAAACCTCAGATGGACCATAGAATTGTAAGGGGGACCCCCCAAGACCATCCAGCCTGACCCTGGGCAAGGCAGGAAGAAGTGCAACTAAAGGATCCCGGAAAGACGGCCATCCAACCTCTGCTGAAAACCCCCCGAGGAAGGTTCCAGGGTCATATGGGATGGAAGAGTTGTCAGGGACCCCTGGCGGTCATCTAGCCCAACCCCCTGCGAGGCAGGAATGTAGACTGAGGCATCCCTGATAGGTGGCCTTCCAAGCTCTGCTTGGAAACCTCCAGGGAAGGAGAGTCTGCCATCTATGGAGAGGGTGACTGTCGGAACAGCTCTCTCCACCAGAGAGCTCTTCCTAATGCGAATGGTTCCCCTCCTCTGGAAGAATCCTGTAGCCTTGCTTGTTCCCATTCTACAGATGGGGAGCACTGAGGCTGGGACGCTGATCCTACGCCTATTCCAGACCCAGGGCCTGCTCCTGGTCTTCCCACAGCGCTGCGCCTCCTCAGCCCCTCCGGCTACCGGCACCCTCCGCTCTAACCCACCGAGGCAGTGCCGCCTAGTGGTTAGGGAGTCAGGCTAGGACCTGAGAGAGCAGGGTTCAAATCCGCCCCCATTTGGCCATGAAGCTCCCTGAGGGTGACCTTACCATTTGTGAAGCGAGGCCTGTTTGCAGAGAGCTCCCTTTAGCATGGACGGCGGGGGGCAGAATTCGCATGACGCCTGCTTTTGCAGGGGGTTGGGCTAGATGGCCCCTGGGGGACCCTGATTCCAGACGCCCATCCTCCCTGATCTGAGCCCTCCTCTGCCCTCTGGCAGAGAACGCCCGGCCGGCCCCTCCTAGCCTTGCCTCGTGATGGATCAGGAGGAGAGAGGTCTCCTTCTGTGAAGCTCAGCAGCTGGAGGAGGCGGATCCAGAACTTGGTGCCGTTGTGGAGCCAGCGCCCGGCAGCCATGGAAAATGTGCCTTCCATGCTAGGGAGCATCGATGGGACAAGGACGCCGCCGGTATCATAATGCCGTCTGACGGACCTTTGGCGCAAGCGCATTTGGAATAATGCCGTTCTGGTCACCTCGTCTCAAAAAGGATATTGAAGAGCTGTAGGCTGTTGGACAATGTTGGACAGATGTAGGCTGTTGGACAAGTATAACAATATTTCAATATACAGTAGTAGGTCATCCAAATACCGGTAACTTGATATGTATTTGGATGACAATAGCTAGATGGGCAGGGTACAAATAATAAAATGATGATGATGATGATTATTTTTTAAAATAATTTTTATTGGGTTTTACAATTTTATAAGCATATAACATCTCGGTTAAATTTTCATGCTTCCTATAAAATGATGATTATTATTACTGTATACAGTGGTATCTCGGAAGTTGGACTGAATCTGTTCTGGAAGTCCGTCCGACTTCCAAAGTGTTCAGAAACCAAGGCGCGGCTTCCGATTGGCTGCAGGAAGCTCCTGCAACCAATCGGAAGCCGCGTCAGGCGTTCGAGTTCCAAAAATAGTTCGCAAACCAGAACACTCGCTTCCGGGTTTGCGGCGTTCAGGAGCCAAAACGTTTGACCCGCAACACATTTGACTATGGAGGTACGACTGTACCTATATACTAGGCAAGCATGTAGGACATTGCAGTTGATTGCCTATATAGCGCTATAATACACCTTTAAAAACTTTTTTTAGTTCACTTTTAATTTTTACTTTGTTCAATTGAAATGCTTCCGATAAGAAATCAAAATAATGTTCCTTTTAAGAAAGGAGGCCAGAGGCGGGTTAGAAACTCAGATATATAAGCCGACATCCAGGAACGTTTTTTGTTTGCAATGAAATTTGTTATCATTATCACTCTTATTAATTCCCGTTCTCTATCACTTTATATTTTAAAGGGAAAAAATCTCAAAGCAGTTAAAACTTCAATCCACTTCTATTTTTGAGGAAAAGATTTCAGATCCTTCTCTAAACGGCATTTTGTTTCCCCCATATTCATTTACCGGCTTAATTGATAGAGCTGCCCCATAGCAGGAGAACTCTAGGAAGGCAGTGGGGTGTAGTGGTTAGAGCACAGTTTCCCAAACTTTGGCTGTTTTTGGACTACAGCTCCCATCATCCCTGCCCGCTGGTCCTGCTAGCTAGGGGAGGATGGGAGTTGTAGTCCAAAAACAGATGGAGACCCAAGTTTGGGAAATGCTGGGTTGGAGTGTCAGACTAGGACCTGGGAGATCCGGGTTCGAATCCCCACTTGGATGGCGATGCCTGTTGCCTGGCATCCCAAGATCGCAATGGGACTCGTGCCAGTTGGAAAATGCGCCTGGCACCTGGCGGATGGAGAAGGCAGGGGGTTCCCTTCTGTTTAATTTTGGGGTGCTGCTCCTTTCTCCCCTGGTCCAGCCTGGCATCCACGTCCTCTTCCGGGGGGGGGGAGCGGCAGGCACTCTGGACATGGTCAGAGGCTGCCTGGGCCTGCTCCTTCCTTTAAAATATATATATATATATATATATATTTAAAATTCATTTTTAGCTTTAACAATTACCATCACGAATAAGTCATCATCATCCACACATTGGATTCTCTGAATCCCTGGACCCTGTTTTTTTAGAATCCTGCCCATGTTTTTAATGGTTTTCAGTGTTCTTTTAGGTGACATAAATTTCCCCCATTTATCCAATTTATTATCCTCTTGATCTCTGATCTTCCTGGTCGTTTTCGCCATAGCCCATCATCTTTGTCCGCCATTCTTTTAAGCGTCCGCCATTATGTAAGCGTACATAAACCTAGAATTCCTAGAATTCCTAAT